>CM038627.1:36161568-38614068 GCA_021554675.1 Leuciscus idus
ATCTCTAATGGTCATCGCGTGACAATGGTCACCATGTAATCAGCCTCCTTGACTGCTCAAGTTTGATCTAATCACTCAAAGCACACAGATGATACAAGACACTTTCTGTTTCCCTTTTTTTCAATAAATGTATTACCACCACAGCAAAACTGTTTGAAATGTCAAAAATCTGTTTGCAGTTTCTCATCTTCAGTGTCTTTGCAAAGTGTTGACCAAGCTTAGTGATGTTCACATGAACATTAAGTAATTAAATGTTTATTGCTGCACTTTTCACTGAAGTTGTTCACCTTGATGTGACCTATATGTACTGAGATTTGTACATATAAGGACATAAAGGGGGTGCCCCTTTTTACTTTGATCGTACTTTTTACTCCACTACATTTCATAAAACATATCGTTACTCATTTTAAAATGAAGAAATCGTCACATGCTCAGAGACACAAAAGCAGTATCTGATTCGTGCATGAACGGATTCTTTTCAATCATCCAGTTATATTGGTTCGCAAATCACATCAAACAATTCATTTGCGAATTGGACCAATCGGATTGTAGCTGTTCTCGAGTCAACGACTCACTGATTCAATGATCCGTTCAGAGCGAGCCTCCAGTGAACTGAATTTACAAGTCTGACTGAAAATTAGCCAAGAACTGGGGGAGTCATTGTGAGTCACTGCCTCTGATGGCGAAAAGTTACTAATGTCAAATTTTAGAATTAATTATTGTAACTGAAAATCTGAAAATCTGAAAAACTGTCAGTTGTGATTTGTGAACTAAATCTGCTGTAAAGGGCAGATCGTACAGATTTGATGGCTGTTAAGCCCACTGAAATGCTTTAACACGGACACATCCACATCAATGTGTCTACAGTGTAGGTTTTAAGAAGAAAAAAACAACAAAATATTAATATAACAGAAATTAGAGTGACATAATTAATTGTAAAAAGATTGCGATCTTGGTTCAAACACCCACATGATCTTATTTCAAATTATATCGATTTTCCAGTCTGTCTGAGCCAGAGAAAACAAGTGAACCACGCAGTATTGTTATTTCTGTGTTACAAATATTCACATTATCACAGAAGTACTGAGATAAAACTTTATAGTTTTGATATAAACACGGAAGTCTTCGTTGGTGATCAAAACAGAGCAAAATAACCTTTTAATAGTAACTTGGTGCTTCAAATAACAGTTGTATCATTACATCGTTACACCAGTAGGTGGCGACAAGTGACTGTTAAAAAATGTATTTGACATTGAATGATTCATTCAAACCATTTTTAAAAATAAATTAAATTAAATATTTTTAAATAGGCTGCAGCAATTAATATTTTGTCCTCTAGTAAATAATTATGTTATTTTGTTTAGTTGTCTGTTCAGAATCGTAGGAGAATCATGATCTTTATTTGAAACAACAACAACAAAAAATCTTGATTCTCATTTTATGCAGAATCATGCACCACTAACACAAAATTAAATAACGCATACATGTTCATCTTCTGCTGCTTTAGCAATTTCTTAAAATGTTGTCATCTATGTGACATCTGTTTTTATATTGTTTATCAACACACATTACTCTACTAATGAGCTGATGAGTTGAATCAGGTCAGTTATCATGAGGGAGCCATCAAAAATGTGCAGTTGTGCTGGGTACTGGGTACAGCAGCCAGACTTTCTTTACGGTGAACAGCAGCGATGATTAATAAATGTTTTTTTTTTTTGTTTTTTTTCACTGAGCGGAAAAGATTAAGCCAGAGGTCCGACCCGACCCGAGTCATTTGCTTATATTTTCGACCCGAACCCGGCCCGAACCCGCGGCTCCCATCGGGTTTGTCGGGCCGACCCAACCCGTTGAGAACTCTAGTGCTGGGTCCCCAGGACAGGTTTGAGAAGTATCGTGCTAGGTAACTCACAATGAGCAGTACCTTGAATCAGAAGTCAAAGAGGAGGTAGGAAACTATAAATAAAAAGAAACAGGAGCCAAAAAACAAAACAAAACAAAAAACGACTATATGTTGTGCAAAGAAATAAGAAGATAAGCCCTGAGGGTAGGAATATTTTGGGATCTCATAATTCGATTAAAATCGATTCTTGTGGTCAGGATTCGATTTTCGAGTTGCAAATGATGAGTGCAAGATAGTGCCGTTGTTCATGGCTGGCCGTCTGCTCTCTGTTCTGTTTGTCCTGTGTTTAAGGTTTTTTTGTGACTCAAACTGTCCGTGCACTGTTGGTGAATGATCGTCAAATGCTCCTTTACATATGTGACCCGTCACGGAAACCAGGGACACAAGTCGGCAGCACAACTTTCGAGCATAATGAGAAAGAAGCGTTTTTTTTCAAAATTGGTGATTTTCGTTTTTTTGCAGAATCTGTTAGTTGAGATCACAAAGAAGCCTCTCCATGTTTGAGATAGCAGTATTGGTATATTTAAAAGCGTACATTTTGATGTTGAAATCGGCTTGTTTTTCGGAGATTCTAGCACGCAGTAGGGCGTGTGTCATTGTCGGTGTGTATTTCCATACTGAATAAGCCGGCGTGGCTACTTATTATGCAGCGCTCTGGCCGGCTCTATCTGATTTCAAAATTCAATGAACATGGACGCCAATAACATTACGATGTCCAGCAATCGATTTAAATAGTAGGTTACATGGGGTTTAATTTGTCGTTTAATGAGATGTAGCCTAATACATGTTGTCAGTGCCAATACATAGATCCGCCTATATAATTAACGTTTATATGAATGGTACAGTGGTAGAGCTTTCGCCAGCTGTGTCAGAGGTTGAGAGTTCGAATCTGCCCTTGTATGGATTTTTTTTTTTTTTTCGTATAGTTTTTTTTCTCTCATCAAAACGATTATGTTCATCAGTGGTTGTATATCAAGCAGGGACACGCAAACGTTTGAATTATTTTGTTATTTCAACAGAACGAATAGAGAGTATCCGCAACGCAACGGATTGAAGCGCGCGTCGAGTGAAGACAATGCAGTGTGTGCGCGAGCCACACGAGTAAACACTGTATCTGCGCCACTGATCGCAGCGGCAACGAGCACTTTGATCACTTGATTAAAAAAAAACACATTTCAGCGCTAGTATCTTATTTAAAAAACGAACGAAATGAATGCTCTGCCAGTTAACTGGAGATGTTTTATTTAGAGAATTTGTAGAATTGGTACATTCAGGGGGGAGGGGGAGACGGGGGAGCTTTACAGGGGGTATGACTTATCTAAATGAGATGTAAATGAGCCCTATTGTCATTCCCAGAAGGGCGAGAACTTGCCAATCTTTAGAAGCAGATTTCTACCATTTCAGTTATTTTTGAGTGCCTACCTTCAAATGGCCACAACTTCTCCAAATATTACCACAACTGGTCACAACTGGTCACATATATATAAAATCCCTTCACCTGTGGCCGTGGAAACAGCTAACGTTAACGTTAGTGCTAGCAGTCAGGCTACCACTAGTGTGGAAGCTAGCAGTGAGACATGGAACAACAGCCAAGAGCAAGAGGACGACGAGCATGAACAGCCTCCACATCATCACAACGAACACGCAAGTCCAACTGAGAGAGCTGAGACAGCCAGCAGCCCCAGCACCGGCAGCACCTTCATGCTCACGTCAGATCCGGCACTATGGGGACCCCTGACAGAGATGCTGAGGGAGGAAGTGATGCACAGAGGGCCCGCTGCCTTCCATAACCGGGCTACCAGGTACCCAGCATCAGTGAGGGAGTCTGGGCTTGGGTGTCGAACCCGCTCCCTCACAAATGACCTACTGAATTGCCGTCTTCAAAACAACAAAGTCGTATCGAGGGAATGGCTGCTTTATCTACTGGCTCTGTTTATTGCCATGCCTGCAAACTCCTGTCACCCCAAACATGCCTTCATCAGTGGATTTAGTGATTGGAAACACTCTGAGAGTATCGGGATCATGAAATAAGTTTGGAACATAGACAGAATATGTTGTCTTTAATGCAGAGATCCCAAGTAGTTTGCAGAGTGGATGATGCACTTGTCCGGCAATGTGAGGCAGAACAATGGTACTGGGCAGAGGTACTCAGACGTGTGGTTACAGTCATTAAGTTTTTGGGAGCTGGGGGGCAGCTTTTAGAGGGGACAACGAACTGTAGGGCTCAGTGCATAATGGGAATTATCTGGGGATATTGGAGCTTATTGCACATTTCGACCCATTTTTAAAAGACCACCTTGTGAAGCATGGCAACAAGGGGAAAGGTAAGCCCTCATACCTATCCTCCACTGTGTGTGATGAGTTTATTGCATTAATGGGTGACAAAACAAAGCAAGTCATTGCAGATGAAATTAAGCAGCCGAAATATTTCTCTGTTATCGTCGATTCCACCCCAGATCTTGTGCATGTGGATCAGCTGACATTTGTATTACAATTCATTAATGCAAGTGGAAAAGTGGTTGAAAGGTTCATAGGATTTGAGCCCATCCACAGCCACACAGGCCTTAGTTTAGCTGAATCCGTGATTAGCATGGTGCAAAGCCTTGGACTGGACTTGGCGAACTGTCGTGGGCAAAGTTATGATAATGCTAGCAACATATCTGGCAAGTACAACGGACTCCAAGCTCAGTTAAAAAAAGAAAACGCACTGATCCACTATACACCGTGTGCCGCCCACTCCTTAAATCGTGTGGGTATTAATACTATGGAAGACTGTTGTGCAGATGTCATCTCTTTTTTTAAACTTCTACAGTTCAGGTGGAGCTGTAGAGCAGACTTTATAGAACTTTGCAGAAATTATAGAGCAATTAAGAGATTAATTGGCCAAAATAGCCTCGGACTGTGATGAAAAGAACCAAACCAAACGCGAGGCCTCTGCGCTGGTTGCTAAACTTGATACACTTGAGAGTGCAATGATGACCATTTTGTGGGACAGAATATTGGGAAGATTTAAAGCAACCAGTGACAAACTTCAAACAAGTAGCATTTTCATTAGTTCATTAGTTAAAGGGATACTCCACTTTAAAAGTAGGTTTCCATAGTAGGAAAAAATATATACTATGGAAGTCAATGAGACCAGAAACTGTCTGGTTACTGACATTCTTCTAAATATCTTCCTTTCTGTTCAGCAGAAGAAAGAAATTCATAAAGAATTGAAACAACATGAGGGTGAGTATATGATGACAGAATTTTCATTTTAAAGTGGAGTATCCCTTTAAAAAACGGATTTTCAGCTTTTACAGTCACTGCTCTCCTATGTTAGCACGTTATGAGACCAGTTTGCAGATTTGGAAGAATCAGCACGATCTGTCAGTGCTACACAGGACTATCAGTATGACATTTACATTTTTATGCATTTGGCAGACGCTTTTATCCAAAGCGACTTACATTGCATTATCCTATACATTTATACATAGGCATGTGCAATCCCTTGGGATCGAACCCACAACCTTGCGTTGTTAACGCAATGCTCTTACCACTGAGCTACAGGAAAGCTGTAGAACATTTCACGTAGGAGAAAAAGAAAGAGATTTGCTGACGAGAGTGACGACGATGAGGAGGTCGTCTTTACTAATGACAGTCTAAGATTCAAAGTTGAAACATATTATGTAATTATCGACAAACTCACTTCTTGCTTATCAAAACGGATCGGTGCTTACACAGATGTGTGTGAGCTCTTTGCCGTTTTATTTGACAGAGACTATGATGAGTGTGATGTGCGTGAACGAGCTGCAAGGCTGAGTTCCACTTATCCGACAGACCTAGATTAACTAGCAGATTAACTCATGCAGTTCACTCACTTTGTGTCGAGTGACACTTCCCCTGCTCAGTTGTTGCAAATTCTGGAAACTAATGGCCTTAAGACAACATTTCCGAATGTTTTGGTTGCACTCAAAATGTTCTTAACACTGTCTGTCTCGAATTGTGAGGGTGAGAGGTAATTTTCTGTTCTAAAATGAGTTAAAAATGTGTTAAGGACCACAATGTCACAGACAAGACTTTCTGCACTTTCTTTGCTGGCCATAGAACATGAAGTTGTTGAAGGTTTGGATTTTGATGATATTGTGCACCAGTGCACATATTTAAAGTCTAGATGGAAGGCCACTGAGTAATCTGCTATAAGAAATGCTCCCATGGGCGTGCTGGTCTGAAAACGAGGTGTGTTCTGGCGCATTGTTGGCACGTTGCTATTTTGAGGCAACAGAAATATACTGCGCCATTGACCAACTGAAACCTGGTCTAAAGTCACTGGCGCAATATTATTATTTTTTGGTTATTTAAAGAGCACGTTAGTAATGTAATGTGCATAGGCGGGTCCACGGGTCCACAGCGTGCATACACTCTGCTTATTAAACACACAGGGACGCACAGCAGCACACAAACATGCCAAATATTAAAAATAAAAGGATTACAATGTAAAAGATTATTATTGTGTACATAAAGATATGGTGTAATCCGGCTTGTCCCGTAGATGGTCTGCTTGCACACTTTTGAAAGTGAAGTGAAAGTGACAGCCAAGTATGGTAACCTATACTTGGAATTTGACCTCTGCATTTAACCCATCCAAGTTAATGCACACACATTAGGAGCAGAGTAGTGAGTAGTTAACACACACACTGCAAACGTGGATACACACACCCAGAGCAGCGGGCAGCCTTTGTGTGGCTGTGGATTAGGGGTTAGGTGCCTTGCTCAACGGCACCTCAGTCATTTCCCACCGGTTCTGGAATCGAACCAGCAACCTTCGGGTTACCAGTTCAACTCCCTAACCACTAGGCCATGACTGCCCTGCGCTACCTCGCGCACAAGCAGTTCCGTTTGCGCTCTGGATAGGCGGTCTTTCCACTATCATTTTATCATCCGTCATGTAAATAGCAAATCTGCCATGGTGCGAGCGCAACTGGCATTTAAAGGGAATGGGAGATGGATCTCTGATTGGTTTAACGCACGTAAATTCCAAAACACACCCATTACTCATTAAGAGAATAGGGACAACCCTGGTCTGAACACACTCCATCGACAAACATGTGCGATATCGATAGCGAAGGGTATATGCAGAGTTGACAGAAAAATATTACACATGCTGTAGTAGGTGAATAGCCTACAACAAAGAACTAAAGCTCCGCCTCACCCAGTTCGGGGTACCGGACCTGGTTGAAACACTCATGCATCTAGCTGGCAGAGTGCCAAAACTGCGCCGGCGCCTTGAGCACCACCCTGAACTCGGTCGAGCCAACACTGGACTAATAGCCTATGTCACAGGGAGTGATAATATAATGAAGCAACAAGGGTATATTGGTGCATAAAACATAATGAAGCAACAAGTGCTGGTGCATACAACATCAGACCAGCTGTTAATCGGGTTACCTAATCACAGCGTCCGGAATAAATCCACGGGACGAGTGAAGTGCACAAGCCCAATAATAGGGCAGACAGCTGAAACAACCGCATACTGAAAAGACGCAGAACACAGAAGGTTGTGCTATAAATGCATTAGTCTAGGTAGTCCAGAACGCGCTCCCCACTGAGTCCCAAAGGGGAAGTGGCGTTCGTACTTTTCGTGAAACCTTCAAACACGAATCTCAGGAAGCGCCTGTGATGAGGGGCTATCTCAATGTGAAAGTGTATGCGTCTTTCAGATCCACCGCTATAAACCAGTCCCTGGGTCGAATGTGCAAGAGGATCTGTTTTATCGTGATCATTTTGAACGCGCGCTTAGCAAGTCTTATGTCGGTACCAATTGAACTCATTACTGCTATGAAGGTATTTTGTCATGTCTAATGTAGGCTATTAATAATGCCATCAGAATGCAACCAAAGCACAGGATAGCAATAAGTAGATGGCTATAAATAACTGTAAATCATACAACATAAATGTCATGATCATTAGCTTTATACAGGTGTTACTATAATGATTTTGTTAATGGTGATCTGCAACCAAATATTGATAATGTGCAAGTTACTGCCTTTAGCCTTGGCATGACTTCTCACTTTTTGCTGGCAATACAAAGGCAGAGTACAGTAACTTTAAAATAGTGGTCAAAAGTCAAGTTTGAACTCAAGATTTTTTTTATGTAGATAATTTTCATTACTAAAACATCTAATTGACAGATTTCCAGTGTCCTACCTATAATTAATTTGGCGGGACAACTAAAAATCTTTAAAGTCATTTTTCTCAGTTCCACACTCTAGCGAGTTAAGGTTTTTTGCCTTTGTAGGGCAGAACTGACCACGGGGTCTAAGCAAAATAGTGATACCATCACTTCTGCGAGAGCTCCCTCTAAAAAGTGAGGCTTGCTTACGACCTGAAGTGGAACCTGTTCGTTGTTGGTGTTCTTCTCACGGGAAGACCCCCAAAGGTGTTCGATCACTTCTTGTGCTTCTTTCCTGCAAGATGGGTCGGAGCAAGGGCTCCCTCCACCCTAAAAATGTATGTTGCCTTTGTATTAAGGCACATCACGATGCAGTGGATCTAATCCTTAGGGAAGCACGACTTGATCGTCGGGTTCCTGAGGGAAGCAAGGAGACTGAATCCGCCTTGCGCCCCCTCTATACCTTCTTAGGACTTATCTCTGGTGCTACTACACTCGGAGACCTTCCCTTGAGTCACTGCAGGCAGCTGAGTTAAAAATCCTGTTTTAAAGAAACAGTTCTCCTGCTTGCTTGCCTCTATCAAGAAGGTAGGGGACCTGCTCACATTTTTGGTCAATGAATCGTTCCTGGAATTCGGGCCGGCCAACTCTCATGATATCTGAGACCCCGGCCTGGACACGTGCCCAAGGTTCCTACCTCTCCCTTAAGCTGGACCAGGTGGTGAGCCTGCAAGTGCTGCCCCGAAGGAGGCAGACCCAGCCCTGGCTTTTCTCTGTTCCTTCTGCCTTACTGGTGGAACTTGTGCTAGGCTGGGTCCATATGTTGCGATCCCTACAGCGATCCCATATCTGTATTCTTCCACAGTACGGCTCCCTCCGGCGAGCCTGTGTCTTCCCTTGGCAGAGCCTGCTCTGCCGTCACTGACCGATTGCGTCTCCCCCTGTTATCAGCTGGAGCCACCTCAGTGACATTCCATATGTAATTCGCTCAGTCCATATGTGTTATTCTCCACATGTTACCTCCCTACGGGCAGGAAGGTATTCCTTCCAACGAAAGGTTAACACTTTCCCAGTGGTCCTGTGGAACAGCAGGGACTTTCCTGGCCTAAACCCTGTCCTATCTCCGCCTCAATATGCGGGAGGATCAGGAGGCTTTTGTCTAGGCACTGGAAGGTGGCAACACTAGTGGCGTTTTAATAGGGATCCCAATCAGTCGATACGTCGACTACATCGAACGTGAGCGACTGAAAGGGAACGTCTCGGTCTCGTTTTCCGTGAAAAGTCACGCCTGATCCTCTTCCCACTATACTGTATATTATACTAGTACTATACTTAGTAGTCTAAGGATCAGGCGTGACTTTTTACTGCGCCGAGTCGAATTACTCCCGAAAGTGCTATTCCGCCATACATTATAGTTATCCTTTTTAACCCGCTTAGAAAAGCGCCACGTTTTATTTTGTGTCACCATACTTGATCGTATAACTACTCATGTAGTTAACTTCTAAATTCATTGCTGTCAGATACCATTGAATATACTGGGCTAAGCTAAGTACTATCAGGGTGTCACCGCGCGTCAGAGCGATTGAGTGCACGCACTGAGATGAGAGAGGTATGTATCAACTCATCTTAGTTAAGGGAATAACATAGTTTAATATGAAAAAATGGTGGAGTATCCCTTTAAATGCTGAAAAACAACTTATTTGGTTTAACGCCACCTGCACTGACATTTTAGACTCTATAGCCCCTTTGCAGAAAAAAAACAACAAAAACATAAGGCCGAGCCATGGCTAAACAACATAGTACTGAGATGAGTATGTCAGTACGCAGAGCGATAGTGGAAAAAAGAAAAGCTGCATGTGTCTCTTGAAATTTTACGTACTTCTCTGACCAGCTATTAAAAAGCTGTGAAAGCAGCTAAAACTAAATACCTCTCAGACATCATATCTAAAAACTGTCATAGACATAGGATTCTTTTTTCCACTATAAACTCTGTCATAAGTCCTTCTGTTGATTTTCACTTTGATAAACCAGCTATAGTTTGTGAACATTTTCTTAGATACAGATAAAAGAAGTGATATCAGACAGCTCAGTATCCCCCCAGATTATGATCCCTCGATCCGTGCTGCCAGTACCTCAGTTTTGAATGAATTTGAGCCTATTTCTGTTTTACGTGCGTTAAACCAATCAGAGTTTCATACCCTATTCCCTTTAAATGCCAGTTGCGCTCACGCCATGGCAGATTCGCTAACTCTCTTCATGAACTTGGTAAGCAATTAAAACCCACTGGGCCCTATTTTAACAATCTGAAACGCAAGTGTCAAGTGCAAAGCGCAAGTAACTTTGTGGGCGGGTCTCGGGCGCTGTTGCTATTTTCCCGGCGGGATAAATGCCTCTTGCGCCCGGCGCAAATCTAAAAGGGGTTGGTCTGAAGTAGCTTCATTATTCATAGGTGTGGTTTGGGCGTAACGTGAAATAAACCAATCAGAGCGACATCTCACATTCCCTTTAAGAGCAGGCGCGCTTGTTCTAAAGCGGATTCCTATTATAACGGCGGATTTGCCAGACGCGCGCCAGGAGCGGTTCACAGCCGAGGAGACCGACGTTCTCGTCAGGGACATTGGGGATGGAGAAACCCACCCAAATTAACTTCGGTTAAACAGGCGTATGATAATTTGGGTAAATGTGTAAGCTAGATGTATGCTTTTATAATAAATTGTCTGTCTATCTATCTATCTATCTATCTATCTATCTATCTATCGTAATAATGTATGATTTGCAAAAATGAAAACTGCTGCTTCTGTGTAGATGAGAGAATCAAAGTGCGCGTTGTGCACACGCTACATTGATTATGGCCAAGCATGCGCCCTTAAAATAGCATATGAATAACATGCGCAACGCGCCACTGACTTTAAACTATTTCTTCCTGGTTAGTGGCGCAATTGTTTTCTAAACCTGCAAAATAGCATGAAGGAACGTTTGCGCCTCTTTGCGCTGAACCGCCCCCGGGAGCGCAAGTGTATTTCCTAACTTACCGACATGCTTCTGTGGAGGGAAAAGTCCGCTTTGCGCGGGTGCAAAATAGGAATGATACATGCGTCGGTGTACAAAGTCAATTGCGCTGGGTGCAAGATAGGGCCCACTATGTCTGCAACTGATGGTATTCCAACACACCTACTCTTTCAGATTTTTTATGCAATTGGGCCATGTATTTTATCTGTAATAAATAAGAGTCCTTTAGAAGGGACATTTCCAGAATATTTTAAGCATGCAACTATAGAATGAGGCATTTATATAGCGCTTTCATATGTACTACTGTACAGCCAAAGCGCTTTACAATCATATCAGGGGATCTCTCCTCAACCACCACCAGTATTTTAAGCATGCAACTAACAAACCACTGTTGAAAAAAATAATTATGGATGTGACCGTGTTATCCAATTTCAGTGGCTATCCGGCGTGCATTCAAAGAGCAAATTTTAAAAGTGCAAATTTTGCGGCGTTGTTGTAAATGTCCCACTTGAGCCCACCTGCACCCATCTGATGAGCACAGTGAGTGCCTCACCAAGAGGAGCTGTTCTCACTGCGAGAGCATGAGTCTCTCCTCTCTACGCTTGAGCATCACTTTCTTTTCAGAGAGTGGCTCTGCCCCTCGCGCTCTCCCATTTTCTTCCTCCCAGGGACCTCGGAGAACAAAACAGCGGAGCCAGAGGTCTGAACAGTCAGGCAAGAGTGAGCTCACGCCGGCACAGGCCCTGCGTGCCTCACTCTGCCCACACAGAGATGTTTTCCGGTGCTCTTTACCTGTGCAGACTAGCGACCCTCTTTTGGCGAGTGGCCTCGTCTCGTTTGGAGGATCTTCACAATGACAGCTTGTAATTGACGGCTTCAGACACCGAGGATTGGTCAGGCTCAGTGGATGAGAGACCAGAGCAATGCTAAAGCTGGGCTGGATGCCGAATTATTCTGCGTTCTCTCCAAAGCTGTCGAAGAGCCCGAGTTAGAGTGGTCTGCCTCAGAGGAGCCCACATGCAGCTTGATGAATGCAGGGATTAAAGTTCTCCGTTGTTGCAACGGATTTCCGCTAATTGCAGCAGGTCTACGACGGATTTCCATCAATTACAGGGTTCCTGTCTGTCCTTATTGTCTTGAATTCACTTTTCATAATTTTAAGGCTGTGAATAGGCTTACATTTCTCAAATAGTGTAATATATATCATAATTTTAGTTTGAATAGGTCTTAAATTAAGGAAAGACGAGATGAATTCACATTGCTGAGGGGGATGTGATCAAAGTCTGGAGTGGAGCGAAAGCACGTTCCTCTCTCCACGTTCTGTAATCACTCCACTTTGGGTCCACTCTGCTCCGTGTTCACTCCATTTTAAAAGTTATTCTAATGTTTATTTTTTTTAATATTATGAACATCTGAACACAACATTTATAATACTATATGTAACGGTTTGGAAAGTATTCTACAGGTTTAATAAATATAATTTATAATATAAGAATATCCAAATGTAGTGAACTTGCCTATTGAGGACATGCACATTTTATACGGATTACATAAGAAAGTAGTCTGTTTCTTTTCGTTTTGAATTGTTTAAAAAGTAGTACCATACCACCTGTTGTTTTGGTTCAAAATATAAAGAGGCAAAACATTGCTGATCCATTAAACAATGCCATAAAGTAACAAATGAAGAAAATCCCTGATATTTAAAATTATCCAGACACCTCATCAGACATTTAAAAGGAGCACCAGTGTGTGCCTAAGAGCATATATGGCAGAGAGGTGCCTAGGTGTGGTGAATTGGTGCCAGGACAGTTCCCCTCACTCCCCTTGTGCTAAGACTCTCCAGTCATGGATCACAGCCCTGGAGAAGAAGGTAAAAGCCCCCTTTGAGTCTGGCTCAGTGCTAAACTCTCCCTTAGCTAAAACTGTTCCTCTGGGGAATCAATGGGCCCATTATTTGCTGAGCTTCAGTTTGCCTCGATGCTCCCAATCTCCATGTGAAACAGTAGACAGTAATGGAGAAACATAAAACATAATACTTGTGTGACCAGCTTGTCATTGGCTCGCTGGTGACTGTGTTTAGAATTTGCTGAAGATAGAAGATTGGTCAGATGGAGGGAGGGTGGGGAAATGACGGACATTGCCAGCAGGTCACAGATATTGATTTGTTGTGACACTGAGGTACAGTACTGTAACCATGTTGACAATGGATAAGTTAGCCATGGCCTGAGATCAGGAGTGGAATCAGTCATGCAGAGTTAGTAAACTCATTGGTTTAGATGGCACCTTAAAAGTAATACTATCCTTGTATGAGTGCAATAAACTATAGACTAGTATTATTTTGTCTTAAAACATTAATATGCTGCCAGACTTTCACAATGCTGTGCCTGAAACTAAATGTCCTAAAGAGAATTTGGTCTACTGGTATTATGATTTTTCAAAACTGTGAGGTGTCTGTACAGTATTTCACACACAGTCACCCTCTCATGTGATTTCACAACTTAGCCTAGTCATACTTCTCATTTTTCATGTCAACTATGTGCCTTGAAATCAAAGAAGAACCACAGACCTTGCACCTCTACCTTCTTTAATTATACTTAAAAAAATAAAAAAATAAAATACAGACTGGAATTGCTTGGAAACAGCATACCTGGTTCTGTATGAACTTGTGCACATTAGCATTATGCTGGGCTCTTTTTGAGACTGCAGATCTTTTCTCTGAGATCTGTTTTAGAGAGTACTGCCAGTCACCCCTAACAGTTGTGCCTATATCCTCACGGCATTATCTCTGCTGTCTCGCCACACAAACACAGGTACCATGTTGTCAGACCACTGCCAGAATTCCTTGGCTTCCATGTTACTCATAAAAATCTGCAAACATGGAGGCTTTTAATATTTCACAAGCAAAAATTTGAGATGTTGGACATTCCTGGGGCAACACTTAGACTCTAGCTAATGGAGAAATATCATGAAATATACCTAAACAACAATATATAGTAAGATCCCAGTGATAGAATAGCCATGACATAACTGGTTGAATTTTCTGTGGTCTGGGAAAATGCTCACGGTGGGTGGCACAGTACAAATTAGAGCCGCTTTAGACACTAATGGCAGCGATGCAGTGTAAAGTACCCAAATCATCTTAATGTGGCTAAGCCAAAATATTTACAAATCAGATGGAATGGATTATCCCCTGGCAGTACCATCTCTCTGTGTGTCGATGTGAATGCAAGGTGACGCAAGATGGTGGCATGCCAGCTTATGTCCACAAAAGCTGCTGATATCTGGAAAGCAAAGGCTTGGTTAAGTCCAAACTTGACACAGCGTAATTTAGCAAATATTTTGATATTGGCCATAAGCCTGTCATAATTAGATACATTATTGTCATTTTAATTTACAACAAAAATTACATATGATATTTAATTAACCTGTATAATCACAGGTATACATAAACGTATTACATGACATAAATAGGTTGAATCTGGTCGAAAAGAGGTGTGCACAGGCTTCTTTACTCTTACAAAATAGAAGTATTCTTAAAGTTAATTTTATTATGTAAATGTAGGTAAAGCTTTCCGCTTTCTTTTCCTGGGTGAAGGAGTTAAGGGGCTTGCTATGGCCGTGGGGGATGTTGCACTGGGAGAGGCTGTGGCTCCTGTTATGGCAAAGGTGAGGAGGCTCCTATGGTGCTGGCTGCAGTACTGGGCTCAACAATCTCCTAGGAGAACAAGACAATGCATAAGTAATTACAATACAGAAATGGGTAATAAATCATGTGTAGAAGATTCTGAAAATCTACATTCTGACATCAAAAGAACAATGATAAATTCCTGACCATAACAATTAAAACCTTACAATGAGGATTGTTACTGGATCCTCATCATTGAATGATGCAACCACCACAGGAGGGTCCACAGAAGGCCTGGCACCCAACCCCTCATGCATATCCTCAAAGTACTGCCACGTAGCAGCTGTTGCCTCTCCAGCATCTGTTCCTGAACCAGTTTTTGGTGTTTTACATTAGTAATTAAAGCTGCAGTCAGCAAGTCTGGCAGATTGGGTCGATTAGCCAAAATTTTGAATGTTTACAACTCTCATGCCCCTCCCCACTACCAGCGAGCACCCTCCCATCGAGGTCGTGCTCGTCACTGATTTTCTGTGAATGCGTCCGTCTCTTCAGCATCTATCAACACCATGGACTCGGAGGTAGGCTGCCCTGGCTAATCTATCCATAGATAGCAATAACCGAGGAATTGGAAGCTTGTTAGTAGATTTTCTCTCCGCCATCACGCTTCATGCAATCTCCAGGCGAACTTCAGGCGTGGCGTGTGCATGTGATATTAACGTGCGCGAGTGAGGGGGGATCTGTGGCGCGTGCACAACCTGTGATTGACAGTCAGATCTCACACCCCCCTGCGCTGATTGGACCCGATGATCCGGGAGCAGTGGATTTTTGCAAAACAAATAACACGCTCCAGGTGGAGTTAGAAGCTCGGGTTTTTTTCTAAAACCATCTTATTTATGTTGTTCTGTCGGATTATAGTGTCAATTTCACTGAATATGATCAAAAAAATGTTGCCGACGGCAGCTTTAAATGAAAGTGACAAATAAATATTGTAAGAAATATTGTAAGAAATGACAGCTTCTCCTGCTAAAATTTGTGTGTGTTCATTTAACAAGGATAGATGTAAAACATGTTGTGAAATAAATGACTAGTATTGAGATTGTTAAAGGTTTTGGTAACACTTTATAATAACTGCATGCTATTAATCATTAGTTAAGCATTACTAAAAAGTTAATTCATCATTTATAAAGCATTAATATACATTAATAAGCAGTATATAAATACAGCTATAAATGCTTTATTCTTGATTTATAAGCATATTTATAATGTGTTTAATAATTGTATTTTCATACTTTATTAATGATCAATTTATCATTTCTAAATGAAGTATAGCATTTATGGGTCTCTTTTTTCGCTTGGGCAGCCATGTTGCCTCTGTAGCCGGTGTATGCAGGGACATTTCTCATGCCCCTTCGTTTGAAGTGTGGTCCCGAAAAATCTTCGTTTGAAGGGCTATCTGGCCCTACCCCCTACCCCTACCCCTCCAACCAAAAGAGAATTGAGACAACCCTACCCCTTCACGTGAAGGGGTAAGGGTATGGAAGTAAAATAATGACAAATGTTTTTGAAACAAAAAAGCTTGTTGAATTGCACTACTTAAAAAATACGCATTGCATTAACCCTACTTGCATTTTAAAGCATTGTATTTTCAGGGCTTGCATTTTTATGGGCTGAAATTCAACATGGTTATATATTTAAGCTGTGAATATTTCAATTCAAAACATTTCACACACGTTTTCATTATTAAAAATTCAATAATCCATATTCACCTTTCAGATTTCACTTCCAAAATGCTCATTCTGTTTAAAAATACCTATAATACCTATAACCTATAATATTCGACCGGCAATTTTCGGTCCATTTTATTTCGCTTTACAAATTCACTTCCACAAATTCAGTGGTTCAAATTTGACAGAAAATTCAACATTTGACATCCGGGAACGGCAGGAATATCAGTAGATTGCCGATTGATGATCTCCATAGCTGTAAGTTGGTCTCACCAGCAGGGGGTGCAAGCGGCTGTTGACGAAGAAAACTATAGAGCAACGGGTGAGAGACTCATTCATTTGTTGAATTACAGAAATGGAGCAAGCAGTAGGCTATTTGTGATAATTATCAGGGCGATGAATTGTGATGATTATCATATGGAAAAGCTGATAAAGACCCAAAAGCTGTGTTTACATTGAAGTCTTCACTGTTACTTTTGTACATATAAGTTTTGCACAGCTTTCTCTGTCGTGACCGAGATTATGTTATTCCCCGATGCTGATGTACAGATCAAACGTTAAATCTGAGGTAGTAGACATATATTTCTCTTGGTTGTTTAGTTTTCTTAGCTTTATATTGTGGCGCTGTGCTGCAGAACTATACGTCACTCTCCAGGATTCCCCTGCAGTCTCAGGACACTCAAAGTAACTCAATGGACAAAATACAGTGATATAAAAGACCAAACTCCCACCTTATTGGGGATGTAGGCTATATTAATAGGCTACAGGCAAGCAGATGGACCAGAATATGAATGTAACGTGCAAAGATTCACGCTAAGCGTTTCCCATTGATATACTGGCATAAGTTCGCCTGACACTGGATATTCGCACATTTAGGTACCGTCTCATATGACATTAGTACACACGTTAGTACATAGTTACATATGAAATTGGTACACACGTTTCTAACTTCAATAGCATTTGAAGAGAATGACTTACAGTCATACAACCAACTGAAAAGTGTTCATGTAGGTGCCAGACATAATGCACACTTCTAGATTTTTGATATTTAATAAAATAAACTGTCAAATCATGTGTAGGCCTAAATATTGCAATTTTTTTCAGTACCACATTAGCTCATTTTTATTTTAATATCAACTATCTAAAAAGTGTGCATCATGACACCTACATGAACACTTTACTTTGAGTGTCCTGAGACCACAGGGGAATCCTGGAGAGTGATGTATTGAGGGAATCCTCAGTTCTGCAGCACAGCGCCGCAATATAAAGGTAAGAAAACTAAACAACCGAGAGAAAGGTCTACTACCTCAGATTTAACGTTTGATCTGTACATCAGCACTGTTGAATAACACAATCTTGGTCACGACAGAGAAAGCTGTGCAAAACTTACATGTACAAAAGTAACAGTGAAGACAGCTTTTGTGTCTTTATCAGCTTTTCCATATGATAATCATCACAATTAATTGCCCTGATAATAATCACAAATAGTCTACTGCTTGCTCCATTTCTGTAATTCAACGAATGAATGAGTCTCTCACCCGTTGCTCTATAGTTTTACAACAAACCTACTGCCAGAGTTAAAATAAACGGGGATTTATCCAAATCTATTAAATTAGAAAGAGGAACCCGCCAGGGCTGTGGAGCATCGGCACTACTTTTCTCTTTATTTATTGAGCCCTTAGCTCAGTGGATTAGGCAGAGCACAGAAATTCAAGGGGTTACTTTAAAATCAGGGGAACAAAAATTAGCTCTATTTGCTGACGACATATTAATATTTTTGACGGATCCCACTCAGTCACTTCCTAAATTAATGAAAATACTGGAGGAATAAGGCTCTTTTTCGGGCTATAAAATCAATATTACTAAAACTCAGGTTCTAAGGCTGAATTACAATCCGCCTACAAAGATCAAAAACCATATAAATGGAAATGGGAATCAGATAACATTAAATATTTGGGAGCTGTTCTGACAGCAGATCCGTCTAGAATGTTTGATGCCAATTATGGGCCTCTAATCTCAAAAATAAAATCAGATTTACGGAACAATGTCCCATTTTTGAGTTTACACTCTCAGGTAGATTCAATTAGAATAAATATCCTCCCTCGTTTCTTGTACCTCTTTCAATGTCTTCCTATTTGGATAACTCAAAAACATTTTGATGAGTGGGATAACATATTGGCTAAATATATTTGGCAAAATAAAAGGGGTAGGATAAAATATCAAACAATGCAATTGATGAAGGAGAAAGGGGGGCTAGGCCTTCCCTGCCTCAGGGATTATTATTATGCTGCTCAAGTTAGACCTTTAATCTGTTTATGTTCACCCATTTATTCGGCGGGATGGAAAGATGTTGAAGGGACTATTACGAAAGATATACCCATTATGGCCCTTTTAAATGACAAAAAACTACAAATGAATATCAATATAATTGAAGATGTTATGTATGAGTCTCTTCTGAACTCCTGGAATAGAATATTGCAAATATGCAACTTAAAAAAATTGTCTAGAATTTTAAGGTGGTGTGCGTATTATTCTGACTTCAGACCAAATGCCCTTGATGGTAGATTTAAAGGTTGGGTCTCAAAAGGAATTACAACCTATTACTCGTTTATGCACAAGGGAGCATTTATGAGTTTTGAATTCTTACAGAACAAATATGGTTTAGGTCAAAACGATTTCTAATGATACTTACAGGTTAGGCATTATTTTGATCAAAATATAAAAATAACATTGGAAAAATGCAACTTGGGGTTCCTACAGACTTTCTTAACATTAATTACATCATTTTCTCTAAATAAATTAGTTTCTACGTTATACAAAGCCATTCAGCATGGTAAAAAACCTAACACAGAGTACATTAAGAGGAGATGGGAAATGGAAGGTAATATACAAATTTCAAATGAAAGTTGGGTGAATATATATAGAGTACAATGGAGCACTACTGGTTCGAACACCTGGCGAGAGTTTTGTTGGAAGAATATAATCAGGTTTTTTATCACACCTATTCAAAAGAGACACCAGGGTAGTGGAGACTCATGCTGGAGGCTCTGTGGATTCTCAGGAGCCAATCATTTCCACATTTTCTGGGACTGCCCATTGTTAAGCCCTTATTGGTCACAAATATGTGAACATATTAATCATATATTTGGTAGTAAAATACCTTGCAATTTTGAAAATGTGTATTTGGGCAATGTGGATGTTAATAACTGGAGAAATAAGGACAAGAGGTTGCTTTGGATACTACTGGCAGCGAGTAAGAAAGCCATAACCAGGAAATGGTTAAAACCGGACCTTCCGACCATCGATGAGTGGGTCAACATAATCCAAGAAATCTACATTATAGAAAAACTTTCATTTACTCTCAGGATTCAAAGAGACATGTTTTACAAAATCTGGACAAAGTGGTCTGAGTATATCAAGCCCATAAGGTCAGACTTTGTATGAGTGTTAGAGTTTTAAGTGAAAGAAAACCATTTCTGTACGGGTGCTCTTCCCATAACTGTTCATATTAAAAAATGTAAAAAATAAATAAAATTATAGATAAATAAAAAAACAACTTTTTGATTTGACTTCTTGATTTTCTTCTGAATTTCTTTTGTATTGTTTTTTACATACTGTTGGCAAAAAGACTGAATTTGGATTTTCCCAATGTCCCACCACTGACTTAAGGATTTAAACTCTGTCTTTCTCTCTCTCCAAGGTCTCCAAAAGAAAGTAAATAAATACACAAACGTACAATCTTTGGCAACCGGATATTATTAAAATGGCAATAAGATTTAAAGGGGTCATATAATGCCATTTTTGTACAAGCTAATATGATTCTTTAGGGACTAAATTAAAAGTTTGTAATATACTTTAATTAAAAATTCTCATTAGTATTGTAAGAAAACACTAATTTTACCTGGTCAAAAACAGCTCTGTTTTCAGCACGCCGTTTAAGTGCATGTGTCTTTAAATGATAATGAGCTTTGCTCACCCCGCCCCTCTGTTCTGTGGGCGTTTTGCCACAACAACACACATGGAGTGTTGCCTTGACAACAGTTGAGGGTATATTTTGAAGAATGGCAGCGGGAGTCTCTGAGGACACTGTGCAACCGTATCAATTTGAACCGGAGTCGGAAAACAGGACATTTCTGAATGGTTGGTTAACGTAATGTCGCTTTGATCTATCTTTGTAACTTATGTACTGGCAGGGTAGAGTAGTGAGATGCGAACGCTATGTGTTTACTGATGTATAACGTTAAAGGTAGGGTAGGTAGGATTTTTATAAAAAACTTTTTTTCAAATTTGTTTAAACTGTCTTTATATACCAATACATAATTAAAATGTAAGTGCTCTGAAAAAGAGAGTATAAAAATCGAGTGACTGTAGACCTTTTAATCTGCAATAAACACAGCTCATTATTTCCATTCGGGACGAAACAATTGATTGGTTTGGGCGACTGTCACTCTCTCTCGCAACCATGGCTACCACCACTGTTGCTACAAGATCTGCCCATATGTGCGCGCGCACCAGTTTGATTTGAGGAGTGCAAGAGAGGCGCGGACCCTACGAAGAGTAAAATTATGGCAGAGAAAGAGCATTCAAAATTCAAAGCACCTGCATATGCATTCAGCGAAGGCAAACAAGGCAAAAACTACTTCCTCGGACCCTGGTTGCCCGCACTCTTGAACGACCTCCTCTGCTTCGCCCTCGACCCCGGACCTGTCCTCGAACCGACGATGCGGTACTTGTCTCCGGAGTGTAACGTTAGTCCTCATCAGAGTCAACAATGTTTTCATCATGGAAACTCTTACATGCAAAACACCGTATATGTTATGAATCTTACACGAAATTCACCTTCATCACAGTTTAACTGATGGTAATGGAAAAACATGTATCAATGCAACCTGTTTTTAGCGTTGCCTTATAAATATAGCTTGTTACCGAATCAAACAAAATATATTTTAAACTTTACCAGTAACGATATGCTAGCTTGATAGTGAGTACTAAAAGCCATCTTATTTGTTTATATTTATAGTGATAAAGTTAGGTATTTTATTACATGTGATTCTGACATGATGTCACTGCATGCACTGCGCTCCTTCCTCTCCACTCGTCTCAGGTAAATAAATAAGTAAGTAAATAAATGCGTCTTCCAGCTGAGCCTGAGCGTTTGGCGTCGCGCGTTCATGTGTTTTGGGGGCGTGGCTTTGGAAGAAGCTCAGAAGGGAGGGGGTGGAGTGAATGGAAATAATTAGCTGTGTTTACAACAGTCGTGAGAGGTCGACAGACACTCGATTTTTATACTCTCTTTTTCAGAGTACTTACATTTTAATTATGTATTGGTATATAAAGACAGTTTAAACAAATTTGGAATGTTTTTTTTTTTTTTTTTAAATCCTACCTACCCTGCCTTTAAGTTAGTTTATTGACAGATTGATGTTACAGCTAATGGTAATGAAAAAAAAAAAACATTCCGCTAAATTGTCCGTGATGCGTAACGTTATCTATGCAGTGTTAGGTACAACTGTCAGGGCTGAAGCACTAAAATTTTACTGATCTGTTTAAAAAATAACCAGTCTGTGAGACTATGTATGACAGTCATTAGGCACATAAACAACACATACTCAGACAGAAGCTAATACCTTTTTCAATGTTCTCGTTTATAAAGCAGTCTGCTGAAATGATTCGCGCAAACATGAAAGCATTGACGTTGATCGTGGGGAATATTCCCTTCGAAAACAAAACTCAGCCACTGCGTCTTCAGCGGTTCGGATATAGGAACATCAAAATGACTGCTGTGTTCCTTATTACACCCAAGAACAGAATACCACAATCGCTTAAACGCCATTCTGCTCATAGACAGTGCTCCAGCGTATCAACAATGACGCGCAGACTATGATGACGCTCACTCACGAGCGAGGGCGGGTCTGTGTTGAAACGCTGCTGTCAATCAACAATTGTGGGAGGGGCGTCCGACCGTGTGACGTCACATGGTCGAACGGCTTGATTTGAGAGACGGGAAAACATATAAGAAGATATAAAAAAAAACACTGGATGGATTTTTATCATTTTATGATGGTTGTGTACAGGCACTGCCAACACACATTTCAGTACAACCAACTTGTAAAAGTGCATGTACCATTATATGACCCCTTTAAAGGTAGTATTACTCAATGTTGTAACTATAACAGAGACATAGTAATGGTCAGAAATTGGTGTAGGACTAATTTTACTATCAAACAATTTTCCTCTTTGACATTTCTGTACATATATTCTATCTAATCTAGTCCCCGATATTATATTGGAATTCACGGTCAACCATGTGTACTGCCTACTTTTGTGGAAAGATTCTCTCCACACATCTACAAGTGAATGAATGGATGAGGTTCATCATGATTCTGATCAACTGTATGATCATGGGTACAATTAAGCGTAATCTCCAGCCACAATAATCAAGTTATCACGAGGAAAATTAATCATAGCATCCTGTAATTTCTTAAAGAATAAAACTTGTTCATACCCAACGTTGGGAGCATACATTAATAAGAGAAAAAGACAGATCTCAAACCGCTGCATTCTTCCAGGAATAATTTTGATCATATTGGAAGCATTCCTCTGAACACTTTGCGATATGAGAACAGCTACTCCAGCACTTACACTGGAACCATGGCTAAGAAAAACCTGTCCTTTCCATTCACTTAGCCATTCTGCCTGGTAAAATACATCTGTGTGTGTTTCTTGCAAAAATATCACACTTGACTTTTTTAAAAGGCAAACATTTTAAACTCTTTTCTTTATTACGATATCTATTTATTTTTAAAGATCCGGTATTTAGGGATGTCATAATATCTTAATGTAGCGAGTGATATCTACACAAAGCTGTCTTTTACCAAAACTCTAATGGCTACTTTTTTTTTCATATCTTGATAAATCATCTTCTTAACTTTGGTGATTTTTTTTTTGTGTACTAAACTCCTCAACTGTTGCATTTATCATTACATCTCTACAAGACGCTACAAATGTTCTATAGGAAATAGGAAAAAACTATTCAAGTTGTGGATTCCATATACCTTTAGTTCCCTTTCAAGGGAACTCCCGTTGCGTCGAAACTGACGCTATGGGGAACGCTTTGCGTGATGACGTCTTGAAGCACATGTCAAATCAGTCCAATGGTGTGGCGGAACGTCAGAGGCGGGTGACGTCACGTACCAGGAAGCTATAAAAGCCGGCCCGAAACAGAAAACGAAAGCTTTCTGAGTCTTCAGTTGCGCTCTGTGTTGAATCTGTCCTTGTTATTTGGTGTTGTCTGTCTATATTATATATATATATTCAGTATGGCGAGCAAGCAGCAGTTTAGAGTGTGTGTCCATCCCTGCCCGCGTTATTTAACGGGAGGTGATACTCACACTCTTTGTGTTGTTTGTTTGGGTGAGGAGCATGCCCAGTCAGCACTCGAGGGTGGTGACTGTGTGCATTGCGAGGCGCTTCCATTGCGTACGCTCCGATCCCGCTTGGCTCGGTTCAATCCCGACCACGTTCCCCAGGGCTTGGGTCCCGCCGCTGCCGAGGCACGGCGACGATCTCAGACCTGGGGTTCACAAATGGATTTATCAGTGGATGTTGAGACGGGCTCTGCCTTATCTCAACATCCTTCTGATAGATCCAGTGCCTCTCATCAGGGTGCGGAAGCACGCGCTGCGGTTTCTTCCCCCCCGATGGAGGCACCAATACTGCAATTGTCCAGCTATGAGGAGTTGGACGTTGTTAGTATTGAAGCTGAGTCTGAGGATTCGCCACCTCAGTCTCACGCTTTTGAGGAATTGCTCGATGTTGTCACGAGAGCAGTTCACAGATTATCTATTGAGTGGCCAGAGGATAGGCGGGACGTTCGTTCGAAAAGTAAGCTCGACGAACGCTTCCTGCCATCTCGTACACAGCCTCAGCGAAGAAGCCTTCCGTTTTTCCCCGATCTCCACACCGAGGTGTCGAGATCGTGGGGAAAACCAGTTTAACAAGCCTATCAGGCAGAATTATTGGGGGATTTAGAGGAGGGCGGGGGAATTGGTCCTGACACAGTGGCCGAACTACGCAGAGCCACAGATCTGTCTCTCAGGGCCACCAAGGAGACCGCTAAATCAATCGGGCGGTCTATGGCAGCCCTGGTGGCCACTGAGAGGCATCTGTGGCTCAATTTGAGCGATATAAAAGAGAAAGAAAAGCACGTTCTCTTAGATGCTCCGGTTTCCACTGTTGGATTATTTGGTGATGCAGTAAACAGTGCGGTAGCTAAATCTCAGGAAGCTGCTAAACAGGCAGCTGCATTACAAAAACTTCTCCCCCGCCGTTCTTTTATTGAGGCTGCTGAGCGGGAGCAGCCTCACTCCTCTAAAAAGAGCGCTGAACATCGTGCCACTCAAAAACAGAGTGTGTCCTCTCGTGCTCCCCCACAAAAATCTCGGGGACACGGAGGGCGCTCTCAAACCCAGCAGTCTTCGAGGGGTAAAACGGATCTGCGGACCGTTATTACCGCCAAGAAGGCTGCTGGGAAAAGGTCCTGACGTCCGAGGGCTCAGGACAAATGAGGGTAGTTCCCCCCGAAGCAGAGCGGTTAACACCTCTTTTTACGGTGCCCGTCTCTCTTCGGTGCCCTCAGGGGACCGTTCTGCCAACCCTGCCACCTCTGGTGTTACAGGGCGCAGCGGTCTCCGGCGAGCACATATCTCAAGGTCCACCCGGAAACGTAGTGGCCTCGGGATGCCCGCCCCCTCCGAGGAGGGTGCTAGAGCAGTCTGTTCGGTCGTTCCCTGCCGGTGCGCCGTTACAGGGCGTAGAACCGACTACTCAACAGCAACAAAATCCAGAAACCAGTCTCGAGAGGCTGGTACCTCTAGTAGAATCTTTGACAGCGTGGAAGCTACTGTCAAATGTTTCTCGTTGGGTCCTGCAGACCGTGGAAAAAGGGTATCAGATACAATTCAAGAAACGCCCACCTCGGTTTATGGGGGTCCTGCCCACAGTGGTGGGCCCCGAGCAGGTTCTGGTTATGGAACAGGAAGTAAACACTCTGTTAGAGAAAGGGGCCATAGAATATGTACCTCCCTCCAACAGGGAAACCGGGTTTTACAGCCGGTACTTCATAGTTCCAAAAAAGGACGGGGGATTGCGTCCCATTTTAGATCTTCGAGTTCTGAACGAGTCAGTCATGCAGCTCAAGTTCAAAATGTTAACTTTGAGACAAATCGTGCCACAGATCAGGTCCGAGGACTGGTTTGTCACGATAGATCTCAAGGACGCATATTTCCATATTTCCATCCGTCCGTGTCATTGGAAGTTCCTGAGGTTTGCTTTCGGGGGCAAAGCATACCAATATCGAGTTCTTCCATTCGGCCTGGCTTCACCCCGCACTTTCACCAAATGCGTGGATGCAGCTCTGGCGCCTCTGCGCCTCCAGGGTATTCGCATCATGAACTACATCGACGATTGGTTGATTTTAGCTCAGTCGCATCAGTTGGCGGTTCAACATCGAGATGTTGTTCTCGCCCACATGAAAGAGCTGGGGTTACGGCTGAACGCCAAGAAGAGTGTGCTTTCTCCACTTCAGAGGACCACTTTTTTAGGCGTGGTTTGGGATTCAGTGTCAATGCAGGTGCGCCTGTCACCGCCACGAATAGATTCCATCCTTGCAGCTGTGAAAAGTGTAAAGCTAGGCCAGCTACTCACTGTCAAACAGTTCCAGAGACTGTTGGGTCTCATGGCAGCAGCTTCCAACGTGATACCTTTTGGACTACTGCACATGAGGCCCCTGCAGTGGTGGCTCAGGACCAGAGGGTTTTCCCCGAGGGGCAACCCATTTCGCACAATCAAGGTCACGCGGCGATGCCTACGTGCCTTGGTTATGTGGAAGAAACCCTGGTTCCTGTCCCAGGGCCCAGTGCTGGGAGCTCCTTGTCGTCGCAAACTGCTAACGACGGATGCTTCCCTCACGGGCTGGGGAGCGATCCTAGAGGGTCGCTCATCTCAAGGTCTGTGGGAAGGCCATCATCGTTCCTGGCATATCAATCGCCTAGAGATGTTAGCTGTCTTCCGGGCTCTGAGGAGCTTTATCACAGATCTCAGGGGACACCATGTGTTAGTACATACGGACAACACGTCGGTAGTCGCCTATATCAACCACCAAGGGGGTTTGCGCTCGCGCCCATTGTCCAATTTGGCACGCCATATCCTCTTGTGGTCCCAGGGGAAGTTGCTGTCTCTCAGGGCAGCCTACATCCCCGGGGTACAGAATATAGGAGCAGACACTCTGTCGAGACAGGGGCCGAGGCCCGGGGAATGGAGGCTCCACCCCGAGGTGGTGGAGCTGATATGGAGGGAGTTTGGCCAAGCACAAGTGGATCTGTTTGCGTCTCGAGAGACGTCTCACTGTCCACTTTGGTTCTCCCTCACGCATCCAGCTCCTCTGGGACTGGATGCTATGGTACAGACGTGGCCGAGGCTACGTCTGTACGCCTTTCCCCCAGTGGCTCTGCTCCCGGGAGTTCTGGAAAGAGTTCGCAGGGACCGGGTCCATCTACTTCTTATAGCCCCGCGCTGGCCGGGCAGAGTATGGTTTCCCGATCTTGTGTCCCTCCTCGACGGGCATCCTCTGGAGTTACCCGTCAGGAGGGACCTTCTGTCCCAGGCAGAGGGCTCGATATTTCACCCTCGGCCAGAACTGTGGAACCTGTGGGCTTGGCCTCTGAGGGGGCCCAGCTCATAGAGTCAGGTCTCTCAACTGAGGTTGTTGAGACCATTCTACAGTCCAGAGCTCCCTCCACGAGGAAACTTTATGCCCTGAAGTGGAGAGTATTCACTTCTTGGTGTAGTGACCGTCGGTTGGATCCAGTCAACTGCCCAATTGGTACAGTTCTGGAGTTCCTGCAGGACCGGTTCACTGCAGGTCTGACCCCGTCCACTTTAAAGGTTTATGTGGCGGCCATAGGTGCTTACCACATTCCTTTGGGTGGAATGTCTGTGGGGAAAGACCCTCTGGTATCTCGTTTCCTTCGTGGCACTTGGAGGCTGAGGCCTGCAGTTCGCTCTAGGGTGCCACCATGGGATTTGTCCGTTGCGCTGCAAGGCCTTTCCCTGGCCCCCTTTGAGCCCATTGAGGAGGTTCCTGAGAAGTTTCTAACTCTGAAAGCTCTGTTTCTTCTCGGCATCTCTTCTCTTAAAAGAATAGGGGATCTCCAGGCATTGTCGGTTGCTCCGTCATGCTTGGAGTTTGCTCCGGGTATGGTCAAAGCTTTTCTTCACCCTAGACCGGGCTATGTCCCCAAGGTCCCCACTAATGTGGCTAGACCTATTGTTCTGCAGGCCTTCTGTCCTCCTCCCTTTCAGAATGCGGACCAGGAGGCTAGTAATTTGCTTTGCCCAGTTCGGGCGTTAGACGCTTATGTCCACAGAGCTGCCCTGTGGCGTAAAAGTGATCAATTATTTGTGTGCTTTGGGTCTCCTAACAAGGGAGGTCCGGTGTCTAAGCAAAAGATGAGCAAGTGGGTGGTTGAGGCTATCTCACTTGCTTATGAGGCGGCTGGACAGCCTTCTCCTTGGCTGTCCGGTCTCACTCTACTAGGAGTATGGCGGCCTCTAAGGCCCTTATATCAGGAGTTTCGTTACAGGACGTCTGTGATGCGGCAGGCTGGTCCTCACCGCACACCTTCGTCAGGTTCTACTCTCTGGATTTAGACTCTGCTCCAGGGTCTCATGTTTTGTCTTCTTAGTGCTGCTCACTTGATACACACAGGACAGACATTTGTAGCTATGGAGGCGTTGGTATAGACGTTCCCCATAGCGTCAGTTTCGACGCAACGGGAGTTCCCTTGAAAGGGAACGCCTCGGTTACGACTGTAACCTCGGTTCCCTGAAGAGGGAACGAGCGTTGCGTCGCCTTGCCATATCTCCTTCATGCCTGTCAGCGCGACTTCAGACTTTACGAAGCTTTCGTTTTCTGTTTCGGGACGGCTTTTATAGCTTCCTGGTACGTGACGTCACCCGCCTCTGACGTTCCGCCACACCATTGGACTGATTTGACATGTGCTTCAAGACGTCATCACGCAAAGCGTTCCCCATAGCGTCAGTTTCGACGCAACGCTCGTTCCCTCTTCAGGGAACCGAGGTTACAGTCGTAACCGAGGCGTTTCATAGAGGAAAGCACTAATCTCTCTTGCAGAATAGACTTTTGCTTCACAGCCACTCAATTCTGATGTGCCTGTTTAAGATTCATTGTCTCCTATTTCGAAAAAACTCCCTACACTCTCACATTCCATTATCTGAATCACTATCAGACACTAGGGGCCCTATCTTGCACCCAGCGCAATTGACTTTGTTCACCGACGCATGTATCATTCCTATTTTGCACCCGCGCAAAGCGGACTTTTCCCTCCACAGAAGCACGTCGGTAAGTTAGGAAATACACTTGCGCTCCCAGGGGCGGTGCAGCGCAAAGAGGAGGCGTGTTCCGGCGCAAACATTCCTTCATGCTATTTTGCAGGTTTAGAAAACAATTGCGCCACTAAGCAGGAAAAAATAGTTTAAAGTCAGTGGCGCGTTGCGCATGTTATTCATATGCTATTTTAAGGGCGCATGCTTGGCCATAATCAATGTAGCGTATGCACAACGCGCACTTTGATTCTCTCATCTACACAGAAGCAGCAGTTTTCATTTTTGCAAATCATACATTATTACGACAGATAGATAGATAGATAGATAGATAGATAGATAGATAGACAATTTATTATAAAAGCATACATCTAGCTTACACATTTACCCAAATTATCATACGCCTGTTTAACCGAAGTTAATTTGGGTGGATTTCTCCATCCCCAATGTCCCTGACGAGAACGTCGGTCTCCTCGGCTGTGAACCGCTCCTGGCGCGCGCCTGGCAAATCCGCCGTTATAATAGGAATCCGCTTTAGAACAAGCGCGCCTGCTCTTAAAGGGAATGTGAGATGTCACTCTGATTGGTTTATTTCATGTTACGCCCAAACCACACCTATGAGTAATGTAGCTACTTCAGACCAACCCCTTTTAGATTTGCGTCGGGCGCAAGAGTCATTTATCCTGCCGGGAAAATAGCAACAGCGCCCAAGACCCGCCCACAAAGTTACTTGCGCTTTGCGCTTGACACTTGCGTTTCAGATCGTTAAAATAGGGCCCAATAGCCGGCTGCAAACGACTGACTACAATTTTCTTTTTCTTCTTCATCTGATTTATCATATTTGTTTCTACATACTCCATCAATAGATCTTTATCTTCTCTGTCTTTAGATTGAGAAGGTACTTTTTGTGCTTACATACTTTCATTTTCTTTTTCTACAGCATTAGCACAAGTAGCTCCATCTACTGGCTGGTCAACTCCAGTGTTTACATTATTTCCGTCTACATTTCTCTCAAATGCTTCATCAATCACTTCCTGAACGGCAGTGTTACTCTCTTGAACGGCAGTGTTATTCTCTTGAACATTGTTTTGGGGTATTGTTTGTGAACCTGCTGAACTGTTAACGCTCTCTTGTTTGGGACATGTCTGTTTCTGATGTTCATGTTGGTCACACAAAAAACACAGCATGTGATCTGAACTGATAAAGATTGTATAATCTTTACCCTCTACTGCTAGTTTTAGCATCAGATTAAGCGGCTAATTTTGCGAATTCGGTATCATGTACGTGAAGCGTTGGAAAGACATGACATGTTAAAGGTGCTGTAAGCGATGCTGGGAGTCGTAACTTCTTGTTGACATTCGAATTGTTGTCAAACAAAACGGAGGCTAGCTAGACCCTCCCTCCTCCTCATCCCGTCTCCTCCCTCCTCCCCTCCCTTCCGGCATAAAGGAAAGTCTAGTCACTACAAACAAAGTTAAGTTTTACTGAGTTTACATTGTTTACAAGTTTACATTGAATACTTCATTCAATGTGTAATGTCGCCAAGTTAGATAAAGGGTTTTATATATTGCAGAACAGAATGCAGAAAAAGAGAAACATTATTTTAAAATCGTTTCGCCACCTGAAGCTATAACTATAGCTCCCATACAAGGACGCAATAATAGCAAGATAACGTAGCTTCGCGTTTCCCAGTCAGCATAAACAACGGCGGCGTCGTAAACAAATTTAGTCAAAGTTGTCAACAGCCTATAAATGAACATTCAAATTCATAACAAAGAGTGGATGAAAACAATCATTCACACAAATTGTCGCCCTACTGTGAATTTGCTTGATCATTTACAATAGAGATTGATCGCTAGCTGCTAGAAACATAACGTTATATGTTGTATTCACCGAAGTTAACGCTGACTGCATAGTTCTAGCTAATTACATCCTTGTGTTGGTTTGGCGAACATGAACGTCAGTTTAGAAAGAAATATGGATTTACCTGTTCTGCAAAAACAGAGCAACTGAATGTGGATCGGAAGCCCTTCTGCCGGCGGAGTTCTCGCCACCTTTCAAAGTTTTTTCCGATGTAAATTCGGTATTTCGCGCGTTCCTTATCCTCGTCCCTTATCCTTGTCCCTCTTCTTTGCAATTTGTTCATCGGAACGTCGTCTCTTTGGTCGTGTGTCGGCCATAATTCAAACTTCCCTCTTCATGCTTCTCTCTCCTCCACACCCCCTTCATGTGCACGCGCACTAACCCCCAAACCACACCCCTCAAATACTTCTTGTCGGTGATTGGCTGGAGCACTGTTTGTTGTGTTTCATGGTGCGGGTGAGCCCAGTTTGTTTTTGTTGCCGTTTGTGGAGCCTGTGGTGTCTACAGAGACCGCGTTTTTTTACAGTGTGTTCAGGGGACAGGCAGCTAGTGGATAGTGAGGAGATGTTTGCTGTATGTGACAAAAAATGTTTGGGCCTAAAAAACGCGTGGCATCGCTTACAGCACCTTTAAGTTTGGATTTTTAAGGCCCAAAGGAATCATCTTAATTGGAGCAGTTCATTTTTCATACAGTTCAAGAATTTCTTTCAAAGTTCCTTCTTTTATGAATGGTGGTACATTTGAAAGTACAACTTTCTTGGAAGGATTTGACAAAGGCAGTACCGGTAAAAAAAAATGTATTCACAACAAGTCCTTTCTCTAGCAGTTCATCAGAAACTTCTTTAAGAAATATAACAAGCGCTTTGTTCATTCTTGAGGCAGATTTAATATTTAAACCACCGACCTGTTCGCTGAGCTCTATCAGTACGTCCTCAATTGACATGGAGTCATCCGGCATACATTTGCAATCGTGGTCGAGAGTCAAACGTGAAAAATCGCTGACTAGCTTCATACCTGCGCGCAAGGTCAGTGCTCCAAAGTTAAACTGACAGTTTTACTTAAAATACAGTTTATAATATTGAGGAGAAAATGAAAAAGAGAGAAACGACGTGCTCTGATCCAAACACTCTCGCTGCTACCCACAATCCTCAGAGAGAGAGAGAGAGAGAGAGAGAGAGAGAGAGAGAGAGAGAGAGAGAGAGAGAGAGAGAGAGAGAGAGAGAGAGAGAGACCGAAGGTAAGCTGTACTTGAAATTTCATTCTTAGTTTTAATTAAATGTTACACTGGTCAGCAGAAATAAAGCAGTTTTCCTGGTAAACTCAGTACACAAAGCAGCGCTGTCAAGTCAAGTCACATTTATTTATATAGCGCTTTTTACAATAAAGATTGTTTCAAAGCGGCTTTACAGAGATAACAGGAAAATAATGCTACAAAGTTTGTTTCCAGAAGAAAATAGCGTCACAGTCCAGCTTAAGTAAGTTCAGTGATGTTTCATTTTTGTTGTAAAAAAGTTATTAATTTAGTTCATTTATATAGATTTATATAGCTCTGGAGAAAACCGTGATGTCATCGTTCAGCTCAGTTCAGTTCTCATATAATGGTGTCAATGCAGGCAGATCAATATTATTGTTGAAAATGAAATTAAATGTAAAATTGAATGTCCTCAACTAAGCAAGCCAAAAGCCAATGGCAACAAAGGTGAAAAAAGGCGACAGTGGCAAGGAACCAAAACTCCATCAGGTGGCAGAATGGAGAAAAAAACCTTGGGAGAAACCAGGCTCAGTCAGGGGGCCAGTTCTCCTCTGGCCAACGAACGAACAATGTTTGATTATGATTCAAGCAGCATTATAGGTCAGAAGTCAGATTGGATTGGAACATTCAGAATATTATCCAGTTCCATCTGGTTGAAGATCGGAGTCATCACACCGGTATAGAGACGGGTTTGTTGAGGATCAGTGCCGATGGCTGTTGTGTCGATGAGGCCTTCACAGGGGAGAGTCTAGTTGACACAATCTCTGCTGACACTTCAGGGATGCGTTGTGGTCGTGTCTAGGCGCAGGTCCACCATCTGATCTGGATACGGCCTAGATCTGGCTGATTACAGTAAACATAGAAAGACACAGAAAGACTAGATTAGCGTAGATGCCATTCTTCTTATGATGTAACGAGTACATCAGGTGTTATAGGAAGTGTTCCCTTTTCTGGCTGACCTAATTAATGCAGCCTAATAATCATTTAACTGATTTGAATAATAGGAATGTGTAATTTTCTATGTGTATGCCAAATTAAAGAGATGTGTTTTTAGTCTAGATTTAAACTGACAGAGTGTGTCTGCTTTGCGGACAATGTTAGGAAGACTGTTCCAGAGTTTAACAGGAAAAGGATCTACCGCCAGCAGTCAACTGGCCAGAATTTTGAGATCGCAATTGACGTGAAGGACTATAATGCATTAAGAGCTCGCTCAAGTATTGGGGAGCTAAACCATTTAGTGCTTTGTAAGTAATCAGCAATATTTAACAATGTATACAATGTTTAATAGGGAGCCAATGCAGTGTTGACAGAACCGGGCTAATATGGTCATGCTAACTGGTTCTTGTATGAACTGTAGCTGCTGCATTTTGGACTAGCTGTAGTTTGTTTATTAAGCGTGCAGGGCAACCACCCATAATAGCATTACAATAATCTAGCCTTGATGTCATGAAAACATGACCTAACTGTTCCGCATTTTTCATTGAAAGCATATGTTGTAATTTAGATATATTTTTAAGATGGAAGAATGCGGTTTTACAGATGCTAGAAACGTAGCTTTAAAATGAAAGATTGGTATCAAAGAGCACACCCAGGTTCCTAACCGACGACGAAGACTTGACAGAGCAGCCATCAATTGTTAGACAGTATTCTAGGTTAGTACATTCGGAGGTTTTTGGTCCAATCATTAGGAAATCAGTTTGTTTTTTTCGTCGGGGCGCAAAAAGATATAGAGCTGAGTATCATCGGCAAAACAGTGAAAGCCAGGCCTTTTGCCCCAGCAAGTTGGGGGTCTGAGAGTCTTGCGTAGGGCGCTGGATGTAGCAGCAACCGTGGTGTTTTCCATGGGATCCCAATTACGTCGTCACGTCGATGTTACGTTAAACGTGGGCGACTGAAAGGGAACGTCTCGGTTACTAATGTAACCCTCATTCCCTGAAGGAGGGAACGGGAGACGTAACGTCCCGTCGCCACGGTTGCTGACTATCACTGTACGGCCAAACACATCTCGGCTCCTCAGCGTAAAACAATATGCGACGCACCTTCTGCTCGTTATATGCTCGCGCTGCAAGCAGAGCGCTGATGCAATTATCGCATGCCAATGTGCATTGGCTCATTTTAATACTCTCGAAGTAGATTGGTCCCTCAAGGCGATCTCAATTACGTCGTCACGTCGACATTACGTCTCCCATTCCCTCCTTCAGGGAATGAGAGTTACATTAGTAACCGAGACGTTTTTGCAATAATGCCACATACATTATTTCAATAAACAAAATGTTAAAAAAAAACACTAACTTTAGAAAAATAAATTATTAAAAAATGTCATTTTTATTCGCTTTTGTACTATCTTCACAAGTAAAGTGTACATTCTCAAAACTCTTAGTACTAATATCACAACAGATCATCAAAAGTACACTTTTGTCAAACATTTTAGCATATTTTCAATTGTGTTAGTACAATACACAAAACACAAATTATAATTTTCACAACACAAAACAAGTGTTTCATCTATATAAATGTTTAATTCATTAATTTCAGATATTGATAACCAAATGTAATGAATTCTTTTTTAAGTGATTTATAGATAATAACCACCACTATGTTTAAAGGAACACACCGACTTTTTGGGACTTTAGCTTATTGACCGTATCCCCCAGAGTTAGATAAGTCCATAATCCAAGTCCGTTATCACTCCGCAGAAGTCGCAGTGCTTCGCCTTCTGAGAATATAGTTCCCAGTATGTATATGGTTAGAAGATGGCTGTGTCTCATGTGACCTTGTTATTTTGTACACGCTTGTGACTATACAAATCACCACATGTAAATAGGAAAATGTTGGCGTTATTTTGTCACTTATTGGGAGCAGTAGGCTAGATGGAGCCGTTTACCTCCAGTATTTGTGCTAAGCTAGGCTAGAGGTCAGACAGAGTTACGGCACGCACGGAGATGACAAGGGTATGTATGGACTTATCTAACTCTGGGGGATACGGTGAATAAGCTAAAGTCCCAAAAAGTCGGCGTGTTCCTTTAAAGTGTGTGGACATGCATGTGTGTGTGTATGTGTGTGTGTGTGTGTACAGGTATGTGAGTGTTTGTCCGGCTCACTGTGGTGCTCCGTTACTTCTTTGCACAAAGTCAGTGTGTCACTCTGTTTGTCATCCCAAATGTCATTCGGGTTCCAATCGTCTCATCTGAGCCAACATCCGAGTAAAAAGATACAAAGAACACAGAGTTCTTCCTAAACTTTCAGATCAGTCCATTCAATGACCATTTTTCACATCAAATGGCACATCACTAAGAAGTAAGTAGAGAAATATTAAACCTAATGTTTGATTTTTTATTTTACATTTACGTATTTGAGCTACATTTCTGAGGGCAAAAATTTCTTGATTTTTTTATTTATCTTAATTGTTTTAATAAGAAAAGGGTGAATTCTTTCATCATGTGGTTTACTGATAATGGGCAACAAGATAAACATCCCATTTCCATGTTATTCTAGGTTTTCAACCAAACCAACAAATAAAGACAATAGCATCAAAACATTTTGTTAAATACAGACAAAATTGTTAACAGATATTCATATGTGGTACACTTTGCTTCAACCCATGTTTGGGTCAAATATGGACAAACCCAACCGTTGGTTTTAAATTAAATTTTTTTTAATAATCTATTATTCTACAAGCAATAATATATCACTTTTACTCAAATTACCAATAGACAGAATCCATCCCTGGTTGGATAGAACAGAGGGTCTAGAATGCATGACCTGATGTCTGGGATGATACCAACCCGTCCCTAAGCCAGAGGCGCCTGCTCCAGCCACGGTGCCATGAGGCTTAAGCTTTTAATCACTAAGCTTAATCCACTGGACAGCTGGAGAATCTTTACGAGCCAAACTGTGCATGATGTAGCCTGTTAGTGTGTCCTTTATCTGTATCTGATTCACAGTTATATTAGGTTGATGGGAAGTAAGCCCATGAGACCATTGGAATGTGAAACCACAAAAGTCCTATTGGGAATGTTATATCGCTATCATGTTAAAGCAAGTCATTGTGCTCTATGAGCTTACTGTTTACTGTGTCTTGTAGGACCATATTTGAGTCATTATAGAATATGTATCTATTAGTCACAGGGTTGTCAAACTGAGTTCCTGGAGGGCCACTGTCCAGAATTTGTCTCTAAGCCTAATTAAACACACCTGAAACAGCTAATCAAGGTATTTAGAATTACTAGAAACTTCCAGGCAGCTGTTTTGGAGCTGGTTGGAGATACATTCTGCTGGACAGGGGACCCTCCTATTTCAATATTTTTTGGTAATTAATTAGCCCACTTATTAGTCTATAAAAATATTTTTATGTGTACTTAAGTGTAACCTTGGGAACTAGGGCCAAATTTCCAAAACAGGGCAAATTGATTCATTTAAATACTCCCCTCCCATAAATATTGCGTCTGAAAGGGAAATGCCTACAAATGCATATGCAATTAGGTCAGCCGCAAAAATAACTGTCCACACTTTTTCAGCTAATTTTTCATTTGCGTGTCTTTAGTAAATCCTGACAGTAGTTTTTTAACCTGTTAGCCTGCACCCCCACTTTTAAAAAATGCCCAGAAATGGCATACCCAAACTAAAACAGATACAGTTCATGAACCCTTTGCACTAAAAGCACAAGTATGGTCTTTGAAAGCTGACACTTGGCAGTTTATTGTAAATTTAGAATGAATTATTGTCATAATGAACAATATTGTTATAAATAGCTTCAAAGTTTTGTAAAGTTATTATAAATTTATTTTTATGAAATATCTTCATGAAAATAATATTGAAGTTGGCATTGTATCAATCGAGAAATGCACTGTAGCTAAAGCCACATGTCTGACCATGTTATGTTTCAAATCTGAAGATGATAAGTCTAAAACTCTGTATTTAATTAAATGTTTCTAAAGATTGTGTCATATGACTTTATTTTGATTAGACTCTAAAATGCAAACTGATGTTTATTGTCATCTTCTAAGCATATATTCAGTCTATTGTCTCTATTGTTTTGTGGTGCAAACTGCCCCATTCAGTGTCAGTCTCTCCTGCACACATTCACACCTCTCCAGCCTGGTTATGGCTCTAAATATGCTTTTCTTTTGTCTGCATTATAATTACTTACGACTGGCTATTCAAGCTGTTTCAATCCCTAATTTCTTTTATCAAAGTTCTCACTTCACATTTGAAACTGTATCAAATGCCCTTCCTGAAAAAAGAAACATTTCAGTAAGAATTTCTATTTAAATTTTTTCATAAAAATAACAGCTAGGTGGCAGGTGCATCTTGGGCTAGGTAACGTTGGCATGTTAGCTTAGCACACCATCAATACATGACATTTTTTAGATTAAAACCATGTTTTTGCTCCAAACTTACTTTATTACGCAAGTCGAGTATTTTAAATAACCTTCTGTGATCTGATTTGGCTTTGGATGAAAAAAAATTAGGCAGAAAATATATTATTTTATAGTATTCTGCACAATGATAAAGTCTATATCGATTAGCATTACATTATAAATATAATCTATTATTATGAAAATACCTGACATGGCTCGAAGAGCACAGATAAATCACATATCGTTGCAATCATGTTTATTGTCTCCAAAACATCTTTATCTGCATGTTACAGCGCTCTCTGTTTATGTCAGGTAGTTCCTGGAATGTCACATGACATGGCTCTTCTTCTCATGTGTTCCATATATGGACTAAATATAAATAGGGCACCCTCAGGCTGACAGTGCATCAGAGTATCCAGCGCTCATAATGATTACATCGGCACATTTGGGTATAAATTCAATAAATATTATTCCTCTCTATAGAAATCTGACATAAACCTACGTTGTTTTGTGAAGCGCTTTCATTGCGACCGCACAGGAGGTTTTTTTCTGAATGGGAGCGGCTGACGCTCATAATTCATATTAAAGGTGCTCTAAGTGATGCCGGGAGTGTTGACATTCGAATTGTTGTCAAACAAAACGGAGGCTAGCTAGACCCTCCCTCCTCCTCATCCCGTCTCCTCCCTCCTCCCCTCCCTTCCGGCATAAAGGAAAGTCAAAGTAGTCACTAAAAACAAAGTTAAGTTTTACTGATACTTCATTCAATGTGTAATGTCACCAAGTTAGATAAATGTTTTTATATATTGCAGAACAGAATGCAGAAAAAGAGAAACATTGTCTTAAAATCGTTTCGCCACCTGTATACCCATAACATTAGCTCCCATACAAGGACGCAATAATAGCAAGATAACGTTAGCTTCGCGTTTCCCAGTGAGCATAAACAACGGTGGCGTCGTAAACAAATTTAGTCAAAGTTGTCAATAGCCTATAAATGAACATTCAAATCCATAACAAACAGTGGGTGAAAACAATAATTCACACAAATTGTCGCCCTACTGTGAATTTGCTTGATCATTTACAATAGAGATTGATCGTTAGCTGAAACATATATGTTGTATTCACCAAAGTTAATGCTGACTGCATAGTTCTAGCTAATTACATCCTTGTGTTGGTTTGGCGAACATGAACGTCAATTTAGAAAGAAAAATGGATTTACCTGTTCTGCAAAAACAGAGCAACTGAATGTCGGATTGGAAGCCCTTCTGCCGGCGGAGTTCTCGCCACATTTCGAGGGTTTTTCCGATGTAAATTCGGGACTTCGCGCGTTCCTTATCCTTGTCCCTCTTCTTTACAATTTGTTCATCGGAACGTCGTCTCTTTAGTCGTGTGTCGGCCATAATTCAAACTTCCCTCTTCATGCTTCTCTCTCGTCTCTCCTCCACACCCCCTTCATGTCCACGCGCACTAACCCCCAAACCACACCCCTCAAATACTTCTTGTCGGTGATTGGCTGGAGCACTGTTTGTTGTGTTTCGTGGTGCGGGTGAGCCCAGTTTGTTTTTGTTGCCGTTTGTGGAGCCTGTGGTGTCTAGAGAGACCGCGTTTTTTTACAGTGTGTTCAGGGGACAGGCAGCTAGCGGATAGTGAGGAGATGTCTGCTGTATTTGACAAAAAATGTTTTGGCCTAAAAAACGCGTGACATCACTTAGAGCACCTTTAAAGGTATCGACTCATTTTTCATTGACTCAACTCCTGACAAATTAAGACATAACTGTCACTATAAGTTTCTCAGAATAAAATAGTGGTCAAATACTGAAACTTGAATCTTATATATTTTTAATGATGTATAGTTTGTCAAGGTAATAACATTAAATCTAATAGTAACTTTGAACTATTTAAACAAAGAACGATTCAGTGCGTCGGCCCACTGCTGAAGCTTAACAGCCAAAAAGAGGGTTGCACTGGCATAAACGGTTAGTAAATCTGGCTCATAGAATTATGATGAGGTTTACAATTATTTAAATAAGGGTTGGGTTGCACCAGTCATTCATATATTCTTACTTTAATTGGAACATAAAGTCCACCCTTGATGTCCACACTAGATGGTGACTAGATGCTAAGTAACTATGTGAGAAAGTTAAAGCTTATTGAGGTGGAGATGAAGGAGACAGGAGACGGAGAGTGACTGTGCAGCACACGTAATTTATTCAGACACTTTAAAAACGTCTCCGGTTACGACTGTATCCCTGGTTCCCTGAGAACAGGGAACGAGACACTAAGTCCTGAGACACTATTGGGGTGAACGCCGAGGCGTGACTGATGACTGAAGCACTGTAAAATCACGGGAATTGTATTGGCCAGCGACAACCATGACGTCACTACTAGTGCAACCAGAAAGTATAAAAGGGGTACCTAGAGAATATGTAATCCACTTTGTCTAAAGAGACCATGCAGGCAGCCCGGAGGCATGGCAACAAGTCAAGTCAAGTCATCTTCATTTATATAGCGCTTTTAACAATACAGAGGGCCCTATCTTGCACCCAGCGCAATTGACTTTGTACAGCGACGCATGTATCATTCCTATTTTGCACCCGTGCAAAGTGCGCTTTTCCCTCCACAGAAGCACGTCGCTAAACTAGGGAATGAACTTGCGCTCCCTGGGCGGTTCAGCGCAAAAAAGGAGGCGTGTTCCGGCACAAACGTTCCTTCATGCTATTTTGATGGTTTAGAAAACAATTGCGCCACTAACCAGGAAAAAATAGTTTAAAGTCAGTGGCGCGTTGCGCATGTTATTCAAATGCTATTTTAAGGGCGCATGCTTGGCCATAATCAATGTAGCGTGTGCACAACGCGCATACACTTTGATTCTCTCATCTACACAGAAGCAGCAGTTTTCATTTTTGCAAATCATACATTATTACGATAGATAGTTAGATAGATAGATAGATAGATAGATAGACAGACAATTTATTATAAAAGAATACATCTAGCTTACACATTTACCCAAATTATCATACGCCTGTTTAACCGAAGTTAATTTGGGTGGGTTTCTCCATTTCAATGTAACTTCTCTCTTTTACGGCCGTGACGAGAGCGTTGCTCTCCTTGGCTGTGAACCGCTCCTGGCGCGCGTCTGGCAAATCCGCCGTTACAATAGCAATCCGCTATGGAAAAAGCGCGTCTGCTCTTAAAGGGAATGTGAGATGACGCTCTGATTGGTTTATTTCACGTTACGCCCAAACCACACCTATGAATAATGAAGCTACTTCAGACCAACCCATTTTAGATTTGCGCCTGGCGCAAGAGTCATTTATCCCGCCGGGAAAATAGCAACAGCGCCGAGACCCGCCCACAAAGTTACTTGCGCTTTGCGCTTGACACTTGCGTTTCAGATAGTTAAAATAGGGCCCAGATTGTTCCAAAGCAGCTTTACATTGATAATAAGAAATTAAGGTAAAGTGTTTTGGCTTTATAGCAGCTCTAGAATAAAGTTATTGTCCAGCTAAAGTTAGTTGATTGATTCACTTCCGTCGCAACGATCATTAGTTATTAACTTAAGGGGCGCTAACACGACACCGTTTTAACAGAAAACTCTTAATGTTCTTTCTGCGCAAACTTCAAAAATGCGAACCAGTGAGAACGCTGATGGCCATTTAGTGCTTTGTAAGTAATCAGCAATATTTTTAAATGTATACGATGTTTAATAGGGAGCCAGTGCAGTGTTGACAGAACTGGGCTAATATGGTCATACTTCCTGGTTCTGGTAAGAACTCGAGTTGCTGCGTTTTGGACCAGCTGTAATTTGTTTATTAAGCATGCAGGGCAACCACCCATAATAGCATTACAATAATCTAGCCTTGATGTCATGAACGCATGGACTAATTGTCCTGCATTTGTCAATGAGAGCATATGACATAATTTAGATATATTTTTAAAATGGAAAAAATTAGGTTTTACAGATACTAGACACGTGACTTTCAAATGAAAGATTGGTATCAAAGAGCATACCCAGGTTCCTAACCGACAACGAAGACTTGACAGAGCAGCCATCAAGTGTTAGACAGTATTCTAGATTATTACGTGAGGAAGTTTTTTGTCCAATAATTAGAATCTCTGTTTTTTCAGAATTAAGAACTAGGAAATTACTAGTCATCCAATTTTTTATATATCACCTATACATTCCGTCAATTTTGTGAATTTGTAAGTTTTGTCAGGGCATGAAGAAATATAGAGCTGAGTATCATCGGCATAACAGTGAAAACTAATTCCATGCTTCCTAATGATATCTCCCAAGGGTAGCATGTACAGAGTGAAAGGCAAAGGTCCTAGTACTGAGCCTTGTGGTACGCCATACTGAACTTGTGATCGATGAGACATCTCTTCATTTACTGCTACAAACTGATAACGGTCAGATAAGTATGATTTAAACCATGTTATATCAGATAAGTAGATATAGATAAGTATGATTTAAACCATGCAATTCCACTAATGCCAACATAATTTTCGAGACTATTTAAAAGAATGTTGTGGTCAATAGTATCAAATGCAGCACTAATCGAGTAACGCTAATAGAGAGATACAACCACGATCGGAGCAGTCTCAGTACTATGGTACGGTCTAAATCGTGACTGAAAATCCTCACAGATATAATTTCTTTCTAAAAAGGAACATAGTTGTGAGGATACTGCTTTTTCTAGTATCTTTGACAGAAAAGGTAGATTCGAGCCTGTAATTGACTAATTCTGTACGATCAAGTTGCGTTTTTTTTAACAAGCGGTTTAATCATAGCCAGCTTAAACGTTTTTGGTACGTATCCTAATGACAAAGATGAATTAATGATATTAAGAAGAGGATCTATGACCTCTGGAAGCATCTCTTTCAGTAGCTTAGTCAGTCTAGGGTCTAACATACATGTTGTCGATTTAGACGATTTAACGAGTTTAACGAATTCTTCCTCTTCTATAGCAATGAATGAATCAAATTTTTCCCTAGGGAGACTACAATGCACTACCTGATGCAATACTGTAGTAGACGGTTGCATAGTTATAATTTTCTCCCTGATATTATCAATCTTGTAAGTGAAGTTCATAAAGTCATTACTGCTGTGCTGCTTGAAAACTTCTGGGCTTGAAGCTTTTTTCCCCCGTTAGTTTAGCCACTGTTTCAAATAAATACCTAGGGTTTTGTTTATTTTCTTCTAATAGGGTTGAAAAATAAGCAGATCTAGCAGCTTTTAAGGGCTCCCTGTATGCAATCGAGCTCTCTTTCCATGAAATGCGAAATACTTCTAATTTTGTTTTCTTCCAGTTGCGCTCCATTTTTCTGGCTGCTCTCTTAAAGGGGTCATATAATGCCATTTTTGTACAGCTAATATGATTCTTTAGGGTCTAAATTAAAAGTTTGTAATATACGTTAATTAAAAATTCTCATTAGTATTGTAAGAAAACACTAATTTTACCTGGTCAAAAACAGCTCTGTTTTCAGCACGCCGTTTAAGTGCATGTGTCTTTAAAGTACCTTCCTTATTTCACAAAGAAGGACTTGACCAAGAGCCAAGCTCAAAGGCTTGGAAAACATAACCCATCATTGAGGGCAGTTCCCTTAAGAGAGTATGGCCCAGGCCCTAGGGACCCTACCCTGCCACCTTCAAGGGGGGACCAACGTCAACCTCCATACCGGGGGGCTAACTTGCTCTATGTAAGGCAACGCAAGGCAAGTTTATTTATATAGCACATTTCATACACAATGGCAATTCAAAGTGCTTTACATAGAAGAAATAAAAATAATAAAAATAAATAAGAATAATTAAAACAGTTTAGAAAAATAAAATGAAATACAGTACAGTACAGTCGGACGAACAGTGGCACAGTGCTCATTCAGTAAATGCATAGCTAAACAGAAGTGTTTTGAGTCTGGATTTGAATGTGACCACTGTAGGAGCACATCTGATCTCTTCTGGAAGCTGGTTCCAGCTGCGGCTGGCATAATAGCTAAAAGCAGACTCACCATGCTTAGAGTGAACCCTTGGTATTTCTAGATGATATGATCCTAATGATCTGAGTGATCTGTTGGGTTTATATTCAGTGAATATAATGTATTGAGGTCCTAGGCCATTGAATGACTTATATACCAGTAATAATACTTTAAAATCAATCCTAAATCTAACTGGGAGCCAGTGTAAAGACCTGAGGACTGGTGTGATATGTTCATATTTTCTGGTTCTGCTCAGAATCCTAGCGGCAGCGTTCTGTATGAGCTGCAACTGTCTTATGGTCTTTTTGTGTAGGCCAGTGAGGAGTCCATTACAATAATCCACCCTGCTGGTGATGAAAGCATGCACAAGTTTCTCTAAGTCTTGTCTGGAAACAAAGCATCTAATTCTTGCAATATTTTTGAGATGATAGTATGCTGATTTAGTTATTGCTTTGACATGACTACTGAAACTAAGGTCTGATTCTAGTGTCACACCAAGATTCTTGACTTGATTTTTAGTTGTTTGACCCCTAGAGTGAAGGTATGCGTTCACCTTGAGAACATCATCTTTGTTTCCAAACGCAATGACTTCAGTTTTATCTTTGTTTAACTGAAGAAAGTTTTGGCACATCCAACTGTTGACTTCATCAATGCATCGGCACAGGGAGTTAATGGGGCTGTAATCGTTAGGCGATAGGGCTAAGTACAGCTGTGTGTCGTCTGCATAGCTGTGGTAAGCAATTTGGTTCTTTCTCATTATTTGGCTCATTGGGAGCATATACAGGTTGAACAGGAGTGGCGCAAGAATTGAGCCTTGAGGGACTCCGCATGTCATGGATGTCCACTCAGACTTATGGTCTCCTATACTCACATAATAACCTCTCCCATCTAAGTATGACCTGAACCATTTTAGGACTATCCCAGAAAGCCCCACCCAGTTTTCCAGCCTGTCAAGAAGTATGTTATGATCGACAGTGTCAAATGCAGCACTGAGGTTGAGTAGTACCAGCACTGATAATTTGCCTGAATCAGTATTTAAGCGAATATCGTTTATTATCTTTATGAGCGCTGTCTCTGTGCTGTGATGCGGTCGGAAACCAGATTGAAAATTGTCAAAGTATCCATTCGAGCTTAAGAATTTGTTCAGCTGATTAAAGACAACTTTTTCAATGATCTTGCCTATGAAAGGAAGATTTGAGATCGGTCTATAGTTGCTTAATATGGTCTTATCCAGATTGCTCTTTTTCAGGAGGGGCTTGACAACTGCAGTTTTCAGAGAGTTTGGAAAAGGCATTAACCACTTCTAGAAGATCTGCTTCTAAACTGTTTAACACACTTTTGAAAAAAGATGTGGGAAGTGTGTCAAGAGCGCATGTTGATGTTTTAAGGTGCTGTACGGTTTCTTCCAAAATTTTGCCATACATTTTTTGGAAATCAGACAAAGTTACTACTTTCTCTGGTGGTCTGATCTGTCTGACCCCAGCGCAACTCAAGGATGTGCTGATCACCTTTCTGATGTTATTGATTTTGTCGGAGAAGAAAGAAGCAAACTCACTGCACTTGCTGTTTGAGAGCATTTCACTGGGAATCTGGCTTGGGGGGTTTGTCAGTCTCTCTACAGTAGCAAAAAGAGTGTGTGTGTGTTGTTTAAATTGCAGTTTATAATATTTGAGAAGAAAGTCTGTCTAGCTTTGCCTAGTTCCATATTGAAAGCATGAAGGCTGTCTTTGTAGATGTTATAATGGACTACAAGTTTTGTCTTCCGCCACATGCGCTCTGCTTTTCTGCATTGTCTTTTCATATTTTGCACTGCTGTTGAGTTTCTCCAAGGTGCTTTTTGTCTGCCACTCTTCTTCCTGACTTTCACAGGAGCAATATCATCAATTGCACTTTTAACTTTTGAGTTAAAGGAATCAAGGAGAAAATCAACAGAGTCAGCAGATATGCTTGGTGTTAAGGATATAGCCTTCATAAATAGTACACTAGTGTTCTCATTTAAGCATCTCTTCTTGACAGACACAGATCTAGCTTCAATGGCAGGAGAGATCAATATATCAAAGAAAATACAGAAATGATCAGACAGTGCTGCATCCTTAATAACAATCGATGAGATGTTTAGACCCTTACTAATAAGTAAATCTAGAGTGTGTCCACGATTGTGTGTGGGTCCATGTACATGCTGAGTTAGATCAAAAGTTTTTAAAACAGTTTTGATTTCTTTTGCCATATTGGTTTCTGCATTATCTATGTGAATGTTAAAATCTCCAGCAATGGCAAAACAGTCAAACTCTGAGGTAATTGTTGATAAAAGTTCTGTAAAGTCCTCAGCAAAGGCTGGAGAGTATTTTGGAGGCCTGTAAATAATGATGAGTAAAATGCGTGGAGCACCTTTTTACACAATACCCAGATATTCAAAAGACGTGTAATTCCCAAATGATATTTGCTTACATTGATAGATATCTTTAAAAAGAGCAGCTAGACTCCCACCTCTTTTAACAGCTCTGCAGACACTCATAAAAATAAAGTTAGGAGGGGATGTTTCATTTAGGATTGTTGCACTGCAGCTGTCTTCTAGCCAGGTTTCATTTAGAAGCATAAAATCCAGGTTGTTTGTGGTTATTAAGTCATTGACTAGAAGTGATTTATTTTTAAGTGAGCGGATGTTTAAAATTGCTAACTTAACAGTCTTACTTTTTTTCCCTACACCAATATTAGTTAGATGTGCAATAGGCACCAGATTAGTTGAGTTTGCTGTACGGCTATTGAAGGCCTTAGACTTTCTATCTTGTAATAGAACAGCAATAGAGAAAGATACAGGCACACTGGGTTCCCGCTTGTTCTGTAAACATTTGAGAAAGTTACTGTTATCAAAGCGGGGACCCGACACATATCACTGAGAGCTGGTATCAGTTGTTTTTGGTTCACCTCGAGCAGATGGAGGAGGGTGTGGGCCCTGGCATTGTGGCAGAGGCTGAAGAGCTCTCACAGAGGCAGGGGGAGGGTGAGCTGGGCCCGCAGGCTTTGATGGTAGCGGTGCCTGACGTTTTTTGGTTGATATCTGGGGGCTTGCAGCAAAAGAGTGGGATAGTTTGGTTCCAGCATACACCAGTTCTTCCATTTTCTGTGAGAAGCACAGAAGTGGAGTTGCTGGCGAGAGGGAAAAAGTGTCTGGTGAAAGGGTCTGTTGTTCCGGTGTTATCGGAGGCTGTGATATGCTGTAGCCAACAACCTGCTCTCAATCTAAGGCACTTACTGTAAAGGAGGCCCAGAGAGGGCCAACGACTAGCACATCTAGGGCCCTATTTTAACGATCTGAAACGCAAGTATCAAACGCGAAACGCAAGTAACTTTGTGGGGGCGGATCTTGGGCGCTGTTGCTATTATACCGGCGGGATAAATTACTCTTGTGCCCGACGCAAATCTAAAATGGATTTGTCTGAAGTAGCTTCATTATTCATAGGTGTGGTTTGGGCGTAGCGTTAAATAAACCAATCAGAGTGTCATCTCACATTCCCTTTAAGAGCAGGCGCGCTTGTTCCATGTCGGATTGCTATTATAACGGCGGATTTGCCAGGTGCACGCCAGCAGCGGTTCACAGCCGAGGAGACCGACGTTCTCGTCAGGGCCGTAAAAGACAGAGAAGTGACATTGGGGATGGGAGAAACTCACCCAAATTAGCTTCGGTTAAACAGGCGTATGATAATTTGGGTAAATGTGTAAGCTAGATTTATGTCTATTTTTTCACATCTTCATGGACACAACAATGATTTCCCTCGTGTGTTAATATTTTTCCTAGTAATAATGTAGACTATGATTTGCAAAAATTAAAACTGCTGCTTCTGTGTAGATGAGAGAATCAAAGTGTATGCGCGTTGTGCACACGCTACATTATGGCCAAGCATGCGCCCTCAAAATAGCATATGAATAACATGCGCAACGCGCCACTGACTTTAGACTAGGTTTTTCCTGGTCAGTGGCGGAATTGTTTTCTAAACCTGCAAAATAGCATGAAGGAACGTTTGCACCCGAACACGCCTCCTCTTTTCGCTGAACCGCCTCCGGGAGCGCAAGTTCATTCCCTAATTTACCGACGTGCGTCTGTGGAGGGAAAAGTCCGCTGTGTGCGGGTGCAAAATAGTAATGATACATGCGTCGGTGTACAAAGTCAATTGCGCTGGGTGCAAGATAGGGCCCATAGACTCATAGAAAAAGGGTTATAAAAAAAGGCTTGCACAAAGCTACAAGCTTGGCATAGCTATCTAGCCCCATGCGTTGTACTCAACATGATGACCCTTGCATCAAGGGGAGTACTGAAGTCTGCATCTGGAGTAGCCCGACTGTCAAGGAGGCTTTAGCTGAAAGCCAATCACTTAATGTCTTGCTTCCTATATATATAGAGGCCAAAGAAACCTATGAATGCCAACTGTAATTCAGGCCCAGGGAACAAAGTACTCTGCACATTGACTCTCTCACACGTGGGGAGTACTACGTAAGCTTACCCAGCGGCTATTGAAAAAAACGGAGACCTCTACAAAAATACCCTCTCCACCGAGGGAGTACTATCTACACTTTTTTGGAGACAATATCGTGGAGGCACCTGCAGGGACTTTCAACATGATGCTGATCACAGAGCTCTAGGGAGCTGTTAGTAGTAACACAAAAGTTGTTAAAAAGGTACTACACCTGCTCAAACTAAAAACGCTTACTTTAAAGGAGGCCCAGAGAGGGCCAACGACTCACAAAAGCGCATCTAGACTCTGGAAAGAGGTTCATGAAACAGACTGCTTACAAAGCTGCCAGCTTGACCGCTGTCTAGCCCCAGGAACAACGTACTCAACATATCGACCCTTTAATCAAGGGGAGTGCAGAAGTCTGCATCTAGAGCAGCTCGACTGCCAAGGAGGCTCTTTTCCAGCTGAAGGCCTGACACCTGAAAATGTCTTCTGCATATGCTCGAGCTTATGCTAGAAACTCTACGGAGCCACATACTCTACATATCAAGCCGCTCCTTTTAACCCGTCTCTCGACTCACTGCAAAGTGCAAACACCTGTTAGTTCTCATTAACCAGATGTGTTTCCCTTACCATTCAGTTCCCCTGCACTCGCTTTCCACCTGCTGCGGCTGCCAAACCATACCCCTTCTCCACAAACTACTAGCTACTTTGTAATTAACTCTGTACTTTATTCTGTTAGACCATTTGTTCTTAAGGCAGATTGTAGCTAGTAAGTCATAAACTCTCTGTAAAGTAATGCATAAGATGAGACGGTGTGCTGGAGTTGTGTGGAAATGCTGTGAATTTCAGTTTATTCTTGATTCAAACTTCATTTTCTTAACATAAGTAACACTAATTAATCATGAATTACATAATAGCATGTAAATAACATTCAGAAACTGTATTTGAAATTAAATATTAATCCAAGTCCCCAGTATAGGTATGTTTAGGATTAGGTGTGGGAATGCTAGGATTAAGGGGTGGGGTTAGGATTAGGCAATCAGGTAGCAGCCTCAATTCAAAATTCAAGCCTTTCTGTAGTACCAAGCACCGGGTCAGTCCGTTACCCGCTGATAGTCGGCTGATTTCAAACACTCCCCTGAGTTGTGTGAGTGCTCTGTGAAGAGCGTCAAACCTTTCTATTTACAACGTGTTTTGCACCGTTTAGTATTGTAGCCAATCACATACATTAGTTGAGTGTGTGAATGCAATGGCCAATCACAATAATTTAATTCATTGTCTTGAATCCTTTTGCTGTGTCCTAATTCACCCACCTATATTATGCCCTTAAAGGATTTTGTGAAGAAAAAGTACATACTTTCGATTGTGTAGCAGAAGAGTTGGCAGGCCTTGGGACATATTACTTCATTATAACTGCTTCTTTAATGGACTGCTCTGCCGCTTGGTTACGTGCATCCTGTAACCATTTAAACTGCCCTGTCAATCATCTTGTCACAATTAAAGTCCTCCACATTCAATTTAATTTAATTTAATTTCATACCATTTCAGAGAGAAATGTAGTAACACATTGATCTACCAGTCGTGGGTCTTTCATGTGTTTTCAATTTGCATAGTTTAAGTTCAAGATCTTTTTTGTCATTTGTACTAAATACAATGAAATTCTTATTTTGTTTACTCCTCAGGTGTTACGGAACAGAGACTCACAACAAGATAGGTTAAAGTGAGAAACAGATTTATTATTATCAGAAGGTTGTGAGCAGCAGCGGGTGTAGGTTAATGAGAATGTCTTTGAGAAATGGTAAATGGAGATAATGAAAGTTCTTTCTGTTGTAGATGGTTGAGGAGATCACGGATGACAAGGAGGTAGATGGCAGGAGCACACACACCGATGCTGGAAGAGAGGTGAGTAGTGGCTGGATGAGGAAACAGACAAAAGAAACCAGGAAGACGATGGAGACTTGGAGAAACAGGATGGGAGACGAACAGACGTAGCAATGCATACACTTCATAGGGGGTAAGTGCAGACGGGCAGGTGAGTCCTTACTCATGAACAAGACCAAACAAAGGCTGTGTCTGAAACCGCATACTCACTGAGTAGGTACTTAATTTCAATAAGAACTTACTTAACAAGCGCTAAAAGAGGAGGTACTTTATAGCCTGATCTCGTTAAGTATGAATGCGAGCCGTACATCATCCGCCATGTTGACGTTATCATGTGACCTATGACGTTATCACAAGTGCAACAACTTAAAAGATGTTTAATTCATCTATCTGTAAATATATTGATATTGACGAAACTTGCTCATTTTGTGGTCTTGAAGAAACAGCTGCCCATTTATTTTGTGATTGTAGTATAAACAATAAATTATGCATTGATTTAAGTTCTTATATTTTTAACCCACTAATGTGACCCACAGTTTTATCCATAAAGATATAATTTTTTATTATGAAACCCCCAAATCGTCATCTCTTGAACATGTTGTTAAATTTCTTCATTTTATATTCAAAAATGTTTGCCCACAAGCAAAAGCACAAGCATTTCTTGTTGAATTTAATTCTTGTTTTATCCCTCAGGCTTATACATAGCAAACAAAAAATTTATGTATTATGATGAATTATTCAAATATATTTAAACTTGTCATTGTGCTTTTTCCCCCTGTGTATATAATCTTATATTATGATTGTTTATTGTTGAAAGATACAACCATGGTATATTTCCCTGATCTTTATGTAACTGTAAGTTCTGCAATAACAAAATGATATGAGCGACAGGTGCACTAACATCAGTAACTCGACAGCCCTACCTAGAAAAGTTTTCCTCCGCGTTTGTAATGTCTGTACAAAGGAGACGGGCAGCTGTGCGAAGATCTCGCCTTTAGAGAAAACTTGATTTTATTCTGGGAAAATGTAAGCATCACTCCTCCAAAAATAAGATTACCCCAAAATGAATTGCATTGCTAGCCCACCCCAACACTAATGCACAATATTAATGATAAATGCTGACCAATACTTAATATTCATTATTTATTTATTTTTTTACTAAAAATTATATATTTTAGTAAAACAAGCAAAATGTAATTTGTTTTGTCATATGCCATAGCTATGCATGACTACACTAGATAATTGCAGCGAACATCTAAATTTTCAGTCAAGCAATGAATTGATTCATTATTTAATTAAATTAATTATATTTTATATACTGACAACAATAAGAAACATGAATAAATGAGTAAAAAAAAAATTAAAAAGTAACCATCACAATAAATAAATATTTATATACAAGTCAACAACACATGAAACAAAGCTTTATTCATACTTATTGTTCTAACAATCACATATTTGTAGGCGGTGACAGCTACATCCTACTGCCATCGCAACACAGCAGTTCTCATTCTGCGGCTTTATTCTGATGAATCAGCTGATCACCGTTCTTACCTTCACCTCATGATGGTCTCTGCCGTCCATCATGTCCCTCATTGCTGCAGTCATACTGGAATCATATCATGGATGGGAAAGGGACATTGTCAAAAAAATGTATCCTGATGGTCCAGGTGGGAGCAGCAGGGGGTGACTACTTTTTATCAGTCTAATTGCTTGAGGGTATAGACTGTTTCGAAGACTGGATGTTCATGAGGGTGAAGAAATTGTGGGTGGGATGAGTTGATAATCAGGGTCGCTGATAATGTTGTTAGCCCATTTGTAGATTAATTTATTGTAGATGTCCTGCAGTGAGGGGAGATCTGCCCCTGTGATTTTCTGTGCCAACTTTATCACCCTCTGTAGTGCCCTTCCACCACCAGGTAGTGCCAGGTAGTGCCCTTCCGTCATGAGCTGTGCTGTTGCCAAACCACACAGCAAGTTAGCACACTCTCCACAGTGTATCTTTAGAAGTTCTACCAGAAAGACTCAGGAGAATAAATACTGTAACAACTAAACATTTATTAACAGCCCAACAAGCAATCAAGTTCTTTGGTATAGGCCCCGTCCGTATCTTGCAATCCGAGGGTCCGGATCTGCATATCCTGCCTGAAGACGAAGGCAGGGCGCAGCCGACCCCCTGCGAGGTATAGGAAGGGACCATCCTGGTGGTGGTGGGGTGGATGGAGGGAAAGACCCATCTTGGTGGTGGTGGGGAGGATGGAGGTTAATTGAAGCGTCAGCATCTGCGAACTCAGACGTGTGCAAGTACCAATCTTTTATACCACAAGTATAGGAATATGATTGGATAGATGAGAAGGTAATAAATGACGTAACAATTGAGTCTTCCCGGCAGAACTTATGCTAGAGTTTCATTTATGGAGTATGTATGGTGATATGCCAAATTTCCTCAGACTCCTAAGTACATTCTCTGGTTGTCCTTGAAGCTCAGAATTTATTTTTTGACGAGACTCTCAAAACACTTCATGAGAACCGGTGTGAGAGCCACTGGTCTTTAGTCATTAAGACAGGAGATTGCGGCTTTCTTTTGAACAGGAATGATAGTGGTGGATTTGAAACAGAAGGGGACTGTAGCCAGGGTGAGGGAAATATTGAAGAAATCAGTGGTTACGCTGGTCAGTTCTGAAGCGCATAGCTTGAGGAAGCGTCCAGGGATGTTATCTGGACCTGCCGCCTTACGTGTTCACTCTACTCAGTGACTTGCTAACCTGTGTAGAGGTAAGCGTTGGTGCATGTTCCACCTCGTCAGGAGTCACTTCAATGTGCTGATATAGGCAGTAACAGTTGTTGCATATTCATCAATATTGACTGTGGAATCCTGTGCATATTGATGGATTTAAAAGTAAATGACCAAATCTATCTTTACAAAAGTTCATAATGCTGTTGCAGATAAAATATAATGTGGATAACATTGAAAACATTTATTTTTATTCTTAAAAATCTTTTGGTCAGGTTAGATACTGATTATTAATCACCTAAACCCATTTATCTAAACTTCTCTACTTAAAGGGAAAGTATACCCAAAAATTAAAATTACCCCATGATTTACTCACCCTCAAGCCATCCTAGGTGTATATGACATTCTTCTTTCAGTCAAATACAATCGGGGTTATATAAAAACATTTCCTGGCTAATCCAAACTTTATAATGGCAGTGAATGGGATGCCAAAATTTGAAGCCCAAAAAAGTGCATCCATCCATTATTTAAGTAATCCACATGGCTCCTGGGGGTTAATAAAGGCCTTCTAAAATGAAGCGATACGTTTGTGTAAGAAAAAATATCAACTGAAATAACTAGCTTCCGACAGTCGTATTCATTGTTTTACGGCGAAAGAGTAACCCTTGACATGACGCATTGATGAATGCAAAAGCACAGAGGATAGAGCAAAACAAAACACCGGTCACGAATTAGAAGTCAAGTCAAGTCAAGTCAATAGCGCTTTTAACAATATCGATTGTTTCGATGCAGCTTTACAGTGATAATAGGAAATTACAGTAACAGAGATTGTTTTGGCTTTACAGCATCTCTAGAATAAAGTTGTTGTCCAGCTAAAGTTAGTTTTGATTTCATCTGTACAGAGGTAAAGGGAAGGGAAGAAGGCCTTCACAGGGGAGAGACTAGTTGTCTTCAGGACTGCATTGTTGTCGGGTCCAGTGAAGGGGATGGATTTTGGAATCCACTGCTGCTTAAATGTATATGTAATGAGTGATTATAATCAAGATATAAATCAATATTTTTCCTTCTAAATATCACATGAGTTGAATGACTTCTCTAGGCTTGTGAGATTTTACTTTGTTATAGATGTTACCAGTGTGATTACTGAAAAGTTATTTTCATGTATTCTCTAATGTCTGTATTTGATATAAATACAGTAACAGTGCTTGCTTATTTAGCCCGGCTTCCAGTAATGAAATATGGAAAGATGTATTGTTTAAGAAAAATCTTTAACATGTGTCAATACATACATCTGTTTTTCTAGGGTACCCTGACGACTACAAGTCACAGGGGTCATTGAAGTCTATAATTTAAGAGACCATTTCTCAGTTGAAGCCTTACTTTCCAGTTAGACTAAAGTGTCCTATCCTTAAGAGAAAGAACGTATTATCTTGATGTTTTGAGAATACTCTCCTGTTTATAGTTAGAGCCTGGCCAAATCCAACCTTGAGGAAGCTGTGTGTCGGTGTTAGTCTTCTTGGTTACAGGTTAAGGAACCACTGGCATTATTGGAGATTGACTGAGTTGTTCTGGACATGCTGGCGCCCAGCAACCGAAATCTGCGACTTGGAAGGTCACGACGTGCCTAACTTCAGGGTCCGAGTGTCCGCTGCATAATAGATGGAGATATGCTTCAGTCTATCTGTATGTGTGGAAAATTACTATGTTTATCTATTTCTTAGCCAATCAGAAACTGCAACCTGAAGCAAGGATGTTGCTTAGACCTTCGGTAGGGTATAACTGCTGTGATCTTTGTAACTGTAAGCAGGGTGGCCTACGAACTCTCGTGTGAGTCTTGAAGCTGACCTCTTAGAATGAAACTGCAAATTATCTTCAGTAAAACTTTTCTTCAATTTATTATAATTTTGACTCTTTCAAACATCCGCTCCTTGGGTCCTAAACTGTTACCCCCTAACACCAGGCGCAGGTCCTTTATCAGATCTGGATACGGCCTGGATCTGGCGGACTGCAGTAAACCTCGAGATAAACAGAGAGACTAATATTAGCGTAGACGCCATCCTTCTTATGATGTAACAAGTACAGCAGGATTTATGGGAAGTGTTCCCGGTTCCGGCTGACCTAATCTATTCAGCCTAACATTAACACAAGTCTATAATGTATTATGTGTATGCTAGGTCAAAGAGATGTGCTTTTAGATTTGAACTGACAGAGTGCTTCCCGGACAATGTTAGGAAGACTGTTTCAAAGTTTTGGTGCTAAATAGGAAAAGGATCTACCGCCAGCAGTCGATTTTGATATTCTAGGTATTATCAACTGGCCGGAATTATGAGATCGCAATAGACGTGAAGGACTATAATGTGTTAAGAGCTCGCTCAAGTACTGGGGAGCTAAACCATTTACTGCTTTGTAAGTAATCAGCAATATTTAAAAATGTATACAATGTTTAATAGGGAGCCAATGCAGTGTTGACAGAACCAAGCTGATATGGTCATTCTTCCTGGTTCTGGTAAGAACTCTAGCTGCTGCGTTTTGGACCAGCTGTAGTTTGTTTAGTCAAGTCAAGTCACATTTATTTATATAGCGCTTTTTACAATTCAGATTGTTTCAAAGCAGCTTTACAGAGATAACAGGAAAACAATGCAAAAAAGTTTGTTTCCAGAAGAAAATAACGTCTCAGTCCAGCTTAAGTAAGTTCAGTGATGTTTTTAAAAAAAGTTATTAATATATATATACACACACACACAGTTGAAACCAGATATTTACATACACTTCAGAAAAAAACACAAAAACTTGTATTTCTTTACTGTCATACATTATGTATTTTTTTGATAACTTTCATCAAAGTCAGAAGTATACACTTCCTTAGTATTTGGTAGAATTGCCCCGAGTTTCACTTGGGCCAAACGTTTTGGGTATCCTTCCACAAGCTTTCTACAATAGTTTGCTGGAATTTTGGCCCACTCCTCTTGACAGAACTGATGTAACTGGGTCAGGTTTGTAGGACTTCTTGCTCGCACTCGCCTTTTCAGTGCCGCCCACAAATTTTCTGTGGGATTGAGATCAGGGCTTTGTGATGGCCACTCCAATACCTTGACTTTGTTGTCCTTAAGCCACTTTGTAACTAATTTGGAGGTATGCTTGGGGTCATTGTCCATTTGGAAGACCCATGTGCGCCCAAGCTTTAACTTCCTGGCTGATGTCTTCAGATGTTGCTTCAATATATCCACAAAATTCTCTTTTCTCATGATGCCATCTATTTTGTGAAGTGCACCAGTCCCTTCTGCAGCAAAGCAGCCCCACAACATTATACTACCACCCCCATACTTCACAGTTGGGATGGTGTTCCGAGGCTTCAAAGCTTCGCCCTTTTTCCTCCAAATATACCGTTTATCATTATGGCCGAACAGTTCAATTTTTGTTTCATCAGACCACAGGACATGTCTCCAGAAATTAAGATTTTTGTCCCCATGTGCAGTTGCAAACTGTAGTCTGGGAGAAGAAAGTCATTACTTCAAAACCACCATAAAAAAGCCAGAGTAACCTTTTAGCTCATGGTGGTACAGGACTTGTTTTACTGTGGATAATGACACTGTCTTACCAGTTTCAGCTAGCATCTTCACAAGGTCTTTTGCTGTTGTCCTGGGATTGATTCGCACCAAAAAACGTTCCTCTCTGGGACTCAGAATCCGTCTCCTTCCTGAGCGGTATGATGGTTGTACATTCCCATGTTTTTTATACTTGCGTATTATTGCCTGAACAGATGAACGTGGGACCTTCAGGCATCTGGAAATTGCACCTAAGGATGAGCCTAGGGATGGCTGACGCGAAACAGTCGTTCCGAAGCTTTGCGAGATCCCGAAGCGCAGATGTTTCGAAACACTGATCCGAAGCGTGATTCAAAACACCCATGTCACGTGACTATGGCCAAACGAAGCCTCGAAGTGTTTCACTGTGTTTCATCAGGTGTGGTCCGCCGAATCAGCGTTTGATTGACACGGGCGGGAACAGACCACACAATCGCACATCTGTATAAAAGTGAAATCAACGCATATTAACCTTGTGGGTTTTTGTGAGAGGAGTTTGATTTTGAGATAGCGGATTTTTGGTGATATAGTGACATAGTGCGATTTGATTAATTTAAATTTACACAACACATTGACTGATAGGCTAGAGACAGAGTATACATATAGTGACACATTGATAGATACATAGATATAAATATATATAGACAGCTAGATTAATAGATAGATACATATATAGATAGATTATAGATACATATATAAATACATAGATTATAGATAGATACATATATAGATAGATTATATCTAGATACATATCTAGGTACATATCTAGATACATAGATAGATTATAGATACATATCTAGATACATAGATAGATTATAGATACATATCTAGATACATATCTAGGTACATATCTAGATACATATCTAGATACATAGATAGATTATAGATACATATCTAGATACATATCTAGGTACATATCTAGATACATATCTAGATACATAGATAGATTATAGATACATATCTAGATACATAGATAGATTATAGATACATATCTAGATACATATCTAGGTACATATCTAGATACATAGATAGATTATAGATACATATCTAGATACATAGATAGATTATAGATACATATCTAGATACATAGATAGATTCATATAGATAGATACATAGATAGATAGATTTGGATAGATAGATAAAATGGAGGCTCCCCAGAAGAGATGCCGTACATCTGTGGTGTGGGAGCATTTCCGTTTAGAAACCCCAAATAAAGTGAGATGTTTGTATTGTGATCGGCAGCTAGCCTACTGCAACAATACATCATCCATGATGCGCCATTTGAGGAGAATTTGAAATTTGCGTATTTTCCCAGAACTCATGATCCACTAACTTACTGGAAAGAGAGAGCAGTAATCTTTCCTCATTTCTATGTCCTAGCTAAAAAATATCTTTGCATGCCAGCAACAAGTGTCCCTTGTGAGAGGATTTTTTCAAAGGATGGAGAAATTATATTATGGAAAGTCCTTCCACAGCAGAGAAATTAATATTTTTTAATAAAAATCTCTAAAAAAGTGAGACATTGTGGCTTGATTTCTTTTATTAATATAAATTTTGCAGGACCAAAATAACATTATGCACAGTGAGGAGCCTATAGGTTACAAGCTTCACATAGGCCTATTAGAAAAATACAATAATAAAATAAAAATAAAAAAATTTTAATGGCCCGTCAAGGTTGTTTCAGATCAACACCTGCAAGTGACCACTAGGTGTCACCGTTGAAACAGGTGTTGGATTGATTCGAAGCCTCGAAACAATATGGCTAGTGATGTTACGTCTGACACCGACGCTCCGAAGCTTGCTTCAAACTCGAACGGTCCTTGCAATGAACCACTGCTTCGGAGCTTGTATCATTACGTCACTAGTCACGTGAAAATGACTTCTGAAGCAAACACACTGGTTCACTCCTGTAGTGAACCACCTTTGACAGCCCAATCCAGTGTTGACAGGTTTGAAACCTGGCGGCTGTATTTCTTATAAAAGTGAAGCCAAACCATGGCAACAGTAGTCGGTGTCTCTAAAGCTGGTGAAATTGTTTTAAAAAAAAAAGATATCACCTTTCACCAAAGACAAAGAAAATAATATTTCTGAATAAAAACCATACCATTTAATGAACACTTTGTCTAAGCCTTCTGCATGTACCCAAAGCACACCCTCTGCCACATTTTTTTATTATTAATTAGAGAACATATGAACATTGTTGCATAAAAATATGCATCAAAGAAAGAAACTTCAAAAACCCTCTGCTACATTATACAAGTACAACCAGTTACACAAGCACATCCTTTTCAACATACAAACATATCAGTCCCACCAGTTAACAAGTTAAGAGTTCTGCTTCCCACAGCTAAACAAGATAAAGCTTTCACACATGATACTGCCCTGCTAAAAAAAAAAAAACTATAGAAACCATTACCGAAATTCTATTGGATTTAATGGTTTTCATGAGAATTTGATTGGTTGTAATGGGAATTATAGTGGTCTCTGTGAGTCTCTACTGATATGTGTTGGGTTCTATTGGTGGGGGCATTAAATCCTAATGCAATCTGTCCCAAACACACTACAAAAAAGAATTCTGTAGTGGTTTAAATGGTAAAAGCCAATGGTTCCTATTGGTATTTTAATAGAAACCATTAGTATTTCTGTGATGGTTTACGACTTTTTTTAAGCTGGTCTGATCTTCTGTCATTGTCTAAAGAAATAATTACACACACACATCATGCTTAATGTTTTATTATCAAGGTGAACACATGAAATTCATCAGTATCTGTAAAATTCACCTACATAAATGAGTTTCACAGCACTAACACTGTTTCAGCTTTGATCGCCTCGGTAAACACGTAATAAACGGGGCGTTGACATATAAGCATTTGCATTTTATGGTTGTCAGCTTTGTTGCATTACATTTACTTCACCAGGAGATGGTGCTGCAATTTCTATATGAATGAAGCTTCGAGTAATGAACCATTTTCGACACAATTGTATCAGAAAGCAATAATGCTTCGAAACGCTTCATTTGGCCATCACTAAATATGGCCCATTTGGTTCAACTGTTTCATTGCTTCACGAAGCCTCGATCTGCCCATCACTAGATGAGCCACACTTGTGGAGGTCCACAATTCTTTTCCTGATGTCTTGGTTGATTTCTCTTGATTTTCCCATGATGTCAAAGAAAGAGGCCCTGTGTTTGAGGTGTGCCTTTATATGCATCCACAGGTGTGCCACCAATTAACTCAAATGGAATCAATTAACCTATCAGAAGCTTCTTAAGCTCAGAATGGAATCATCTGGAGTTTTCTTTTTGTTTAAAGACACAATAAACTTAGTGTATGTATACTTCTGACTTTGATGAAAGTTATAAAAAAAAAAAAACATAAAAATTATCCCTCGCTCGATTCTGACATTTAACAAATGCAAAAAATATGTTAATATTTATTGATCTAAAACAGAAAAAGTTTACTCTGATTTAATGTATGACAGTAAAGAAATCAAAGTTTTTGTGTTTTTTTCTGAAGTGTATGTAAATATCTGGTTTCAACTGTATATATATATATATATATATAGATAGATACAGTAGATAGATAGATAGATTGATGGATTGATTGATTTTATTTTTGGTCATAATTCCTGGTTTTAGTAAGAACTCTAGCTGCTGTGTTTTGGACCAGCTGTAGTTTGTTTATTATGCGTGCAGGGCAACCACCCATAAGAGCATTACAATAATCTAGCCTTGAGGTCATGAACGCATGAACTAAATGTTCCGCATTTGTCACGGTTGGCTAACCGTGGTCCGTTCGTGTGTGTATGTTTTTGTGCTGATTGTCATCACCTGGACTGATCAACTGATTACTACCTCATCAGCACCGGCACACCTGTTATTCATTTAGATCTGTCTATATAAGCATTGTCTCTTGTTTTGTTAACTGTCGGATCATTGTCATTGTTTCCTGCCTCTGCTTCATGTCGTTGTTACTGGTTATCCTGGATTGGGTTTATTTGTGTAAATAAATTTACATTTGTTACTTGCATTTGCATCCTCATCTTTACGTGACTCCTCAATCTTGACGCCTCTCGCAGAGAACAGCGTCGGGAGAGAGACGCCAAGATGAGACGCGCAGCACAGGCACTGGCGACACAGATGGGGGAACTGGCGCGACAGATCCAGGGTCTGAAGAGTTCTACTGTGACACCCATACCACCAGTTCCTCTCACACCTACAGAGTCAAATGATTGAACGGAGACGAACCTACTTATCCCGGAGAGATATGCGGGTGAGCCCAACATTTGCAAAGACTTTATTAATCAGTGTGATATGTATTTGTCCAGGCAACCCAGCATGTTCGAGAAGGAGAACTCTAAAGTGGTGTTTGTATTGACTCTGCTCACTGGTCGAGCGGCATTGTGAGGAACTGCTATATGGGAGAACCGGCACCCATGCTGTGCTTCGTTTCAAGCGTTGTCGACTGAGATGAGTAGGGTTTTCGACGGTGTGGGAGCGGATTTCCCTTCCTTAGAGATGAGATCGAGGAGGTCTCACCTTAATAATTTTTTGGGGGGGAGTCTGTTCACGAGATGGCTGAATCGTCCGAGTCTGTTCACGAGATGGCTGAATCGTCCGAGTCTGTTCACAAGATGGCTGAATCGTCCGAGTCTGTTCACGAGATGGCAGTTCCTGTCATGGCTGAAAGGTCCAAATCCGAGTCCCCTGAGCTTCCTGTTCCGACCAAGTTGGCTGAACCTGAGTTTTCTGAATTCCCTGTCCTGACCATAAGGCATGTATCTGTATTTCCTGAAAGTCCTGTCAAAGCTGAGATGGTCGCCTTTGAGTTTCCTGTGCCCTATAGGTCAGCCAACATGACCATTCCCAAGCTCCATCGACTCTTGGCCTTAGCCAATATGACCGTTCCTGAGTTCCCTAGTCTCTCTGCTCTACCCAAGATGGCCGATCTCGAACTCTTTGAACTCTCTGCCTGGCCCAAGATGGCCGATCCCGAGCTCTTTGAACTCTTTGCCTCACCCAAGATGGCGAATATTGAACCCTTTAACCTGGCCATGAGGCCTTCCATGTATCCTGTCTCTCTGTCTCTCCTTCTACCCAGGTTCCTGTTGCCTCCAGCGCCCCCTTGGATTCCGGTTCCAGTCTGGCTTCCTGGCCCGTCCCTCCCCCAGGTCCACCTCCGTTCCTCCACCCACCTGGACTCTTGTTTCTGTTCGGTATGGAGTGTCTGGAAGCCACTCCTTAGAGGAGGGGGTACTGTCACGGTTGGCTAACCGTGGTCCGTTCGTATGTGTATGTTTTTGTGCTGATTGTCATCACCTGGACTGATCAACTGATTACTACCTCATCAGCACCGGCACACCTGTTATTCATTTAGATCTGTCTATATAAGCATATATATGTCTATATATGTCTCTTGTTTTGTTAACTGTCGGGTCATTGTTACCTGCCTCTGCTTCATGTCGTTGTTACCTGTTATCTTGGATTTCTGGTTTGGGTTTATTTGTGTAAATAAATCTACATTTGTTACTTGCATTTGCATCCTCATCTTTACGTGACAGCATTTTCCATTGAAAGAGTATGTCGTAATTTAGATATATTTTTAAGATGGAAGAATGCGGTTTTACAGATGCTAGAAACGTGGCTCTCAAATGAAAGATTGGTATCAAAGAGCACACCCAGGATCCTAACCGACGAAGAAGACTTGACAGAGCAGCCATCAATTGTTAGACAATATTCTAGGTTAGTACGTGCAGTGGTTTTTGGTCCAATCATTAGAAACTCTGTTTTTTTTTTTTCAGAGTTAAGTAATAGGAAATTACTAGTCATCCAAATTTTTAAATCAGCTATGCATTCCGATAATTTTTTTACCGGAATTTTTTTTTACCGGCCCTATTTTAACGGTCTGAAACGCAAATATCAAGCGTGAAACGCAAGTAACTTTGTGGGCGGGTCTTGGGCGCTGTTGCTATTATACCGGCGGGATAAATGACTCTTGCGCCCGACGCAAATCTAAAATGGGTTGGTCTGAAGTAGCTTCATTATTCATAGGTGTGGTTTGGGCGTAACGTGAAATAAACCAATCAGAGCGTCATCTCACATTCCCTTTAAGAGCAGGCGCGCTTGTTCTATAGCGGATTCCTATTATAACGGCGGATTTGCCAGGCGCACGCCAGGAGCGGTTCACAGCCGAGGAGACCGACGTTCTCGTCAGGGCCGTAAAACACAGAGAAGTGACATTGGGGATGGAGCAACACACCCAAATTAACTTTGGTTAAACAGGCGTATGATAATTTGGGTACATGTGTAAGCTAGATCAGTGGTTCTCAAACTTTTTACACCAAGTACCACCTCAGAAAATATTTGGCTCTCCAAGTACCACCATAATGACCAATATTAAAATACAGTAGCGTAGTAGGCCTAACTATTCAGCTACAGTTATGCACAGCTCAAAAACCAGGCAGTTTTATTTATAATAAGAATATTTATTGTTGTCAGCCACTTTAAACATCGTAACAACACAGTTTTAACATCAACACTGCACTGTGTGCGGCTTACATACAGGTAATTTTTTTTAATGATTAAATTAAAATGTATTGCACCTAAAAGTGAAATAAAATTACAGATTAAATGAAAATGTATTTGTGCACTTGTGCTCGGTTCACTCTTATCCTCTTAAGTTCTTGTATTTGAAACATTCTCCTCCTGATCCAAACTTCTCTTGCCAGATTGAAGCCACAATAGCAGTTTTGAACTTTTCATAATTTAATCATCCACCTAACATTCATTTATATTTAACCTTTTCACACACTTAAAGGGTTAGTTCACCCAAAAATGAAAATTCTGTCAGTAATTACTCACCCTCATGTTGTTCCAACCGCGTAAGACCTTCGTTCATCTTCGGAACACAAATTAAGATATTTTTGATGAAATCTGAGTGCTGGATCACTTCTCCATAGGCTGCTAGGTGGCCCAAACTTGCTGGCCCAGAAAAGTTATTAAAGAGATCGTTAATATAGTCCAAGTGACTACAGTGGCTCAATCTTAAGTATATCAAGCGACGAGAATACTTTTTGTGCGCAAAAACAAACAAAAATAACGACTTTATTCCACTATTCATTTCTTTCTCTCTGGGCCTCGTAGTGTTTTTGTGCTGCGCGTCTGTGTTATACGTCATCACGCATCACACACATGACCAGTGTCGGCCAATAGTGAGCCTACGTGGTGACGTGTAACACAGACACGCTGCGCAAAAACACTACGAGGCCCAGAGAGAAGGAAATGAATAGTGGAATAAAGTTGTTATTTTTGTTTGTTTTTGCGCACAAAAAGTATTCTCGTCGCTTGATATACTTAAGATTGAGCCACTGTAGTCACTTGGACTATATTAACGATCTCTTTAATAACTTTTCTGGGCCGGCAAGTTTGGGCCACCTAGCAGCCTATGGAGAAGTGATCCAGCACTCAGATTTCATAAAAAATATCTTAATTTGTGTTCCGAAGATGAACGAAGGTCTTACGCGGTTGGAACAACATGAGGGTGAGTAATTACTGACAGAATTTTCATTTTTGGGTGAACTAACCCTTTAAGTAAAAAAAATTCAGCTGCTCCCCAAGCGTAAGCTTTTCAAGGCGACCGTTATAGATCGTATCACTTTGTTTCCATGGTGACGCGTCATTGCTTGTCACGCGACCACAACCACTCAATGACTGATGATATGCTTTTTATTTATTTTTTTTATTCACAAATTTGTTAGCTATAGCATTGAATCGCCTTTATAATGATCACGTTAGTTTGAAAAAAAAAAGCACAGTTTGAATTTAGCAGTTGATCACGTTCTACTCACACCGGTGAGATCGAAATTCAGTGTTTCCTCTGCGTACCACTAGTGAGAGCCTGCGTACCAGTAGTGGTACGCGTACCACACTTTGAGAACCACTGAGCTAGATGTATGGTTTTATAATAAACTATCTATCTATCTATCTATCTATCTATCTATCTATCTATCGTAATAATGTATGATTTGCAAACATGAAAACTGCTGCTTCTGTGTAGATGAGAGAATCAAAGTGTATGCGCGTTGTGCACACGCTACATTGATTATGGCCAAGCATGCCCCCTTAAAGGGAAATGAAACGTCCATGTTTTGGCACTGGTAGTAGCTACATATATTAGAAAAATCACCTTGCCAAAAAATTTATTTTAAAAAGTTGTTAAAACCACAGATATGACAAAATTATTTTCGTAATTTATAGCTATCTAGCTAGCTAGCGAGTCGCCATTTTGAAGTGACGTCACAGCCTACGTAACGGGGTTGGTTGGTTCCGCTGGTGAGTGAAGAGAGTGAAGCGTTACTGGACCGGACTGAATACGCAATTGATTTGAAATGGAGGAAGACGAACTTGAAAGACCTGTTGAGCCCGTGTACTACTCCGGAGCGACTTATAAAATAGGCTATGGACCGGTAGGCTAAGTTAGGCTATTTATTCTTTTTGTGCAATTGTCCCATAAAGTCCCATCCTTTAAGGATTAATTTATGTCCCGTTGACTGGTCCATTGCATTACGAATAAAAGCAGAATCAATAAAGTAAAAAATGTGATGTGCAGTCAGGTGGTTTGAGTGTGTGCGCGTTTTTTGACGAGTTTTTGTTTCTTATTCAAAAGTGGTGACGCCACAATGATTATGAATGCGTCTAAATGTGTCTAAATACGCTGTGAATGTGAATGTGCATTATACGCTGAGTTTCGGTTCATTTATGAGACGAACTCCAGTTCACTCGCCGGCGCCTCCATGTCGTGATTCTGCTATATTTACTTATTAAATCCAGGCAATTGGTTCATGAAACATTGATTAAAATTAAGATATAATTAATACAAAACGAAATTCAATTTAAAGAAAGGCAGCTGTTCTGTTTGAGGTCTCTGTGAAAGTTTTAAAGCAGTTTTAGTGCCGCTTTCAGAGCGCTCACGTCCGTACCCGAGAACTGACATGTTGTTTTTTCCCTCATAAATGCGAACACGAAAAATAAAATAAAATGAATATTAGGGGTGTCCCCGACTATGGATTTTCATAGTCGAATCAGAATCGTCAAGTCTTGCCTATAGTCGACTAATAGTCGAATCATGTGTATGGGGGCGGGGCTTTAACAATTCAAAGCCGCTATGTACAGAAAATCACACAAAGATATAGAAGAAAATGTATAAAAACATTTTGGATCAATAAAACTAAGAAATAACATAAATAACTCCAGAAAGGCCACACTGCAGACAGGATTTACATTTCACATGCAAATCAAATTAAATCGGCTAAATTACCTGTGCAAGCAGGCTCTAAGTACAGCACAACATCGATGCACCGAAAAAATAAACAATTAATTTACTGAATTAAATTAGAACAGAATATACCTTTCTTAGAAATAAAAATACAAAACGAAATAAATCAGAATCAAATCACAAGATGAGGAGCAAATGTGTGCAAAATGCCTAAAGTGCAGGGGAACATATATTCAAAACACAAGTCACAAATAGTTAGATTAGATAACCCTGACAGATCAATAAATAAAATTAAAATAAAGAAATTATTAAAATAACGATAGTAGCCAGAATTTTCTACTTTGTCTTTTTAACTGCAGAAACAACAATAAATGCTAAACTGGAGTCGCAGTCTTTTTAGCTAAAAATGTTCACAGCATCCAAAAATTTAATTAGAACCGGCTGAAAAGTTTTGAAAATCACTTGTACCCTACCTGATCGAGAGAACAAATCCAGTCTTTCACTCTGTCTGTGTCCGTTGGAGTCTTTTCAAATTGTGCGCGCGGATAAAATACATTCTAAAACACGTAACGTGAAAAACGTTTAACGACTTAGGCCCCGATCACACCTAACGCGTTTTTCAGGTTCGAAAACGCGAGGCACACAGCACTTACCATCACACAGAACGAGCAGTGCGCTGCGTTTTTTATGTTGCTAGGCAACCACTGAAACAACTGTCCTGTCAGTCAAGTAAATGTCAAATCAGCCTTTTATTAACTTTATTTACTTTCTGTTCACATTGTGGTAGTTACGGTTCGTGAACTCGTTAAGCTCCTGGTAACCCGCGAGAGCACCACCAGTTTATCCTCCATCATCGCACTCTCCGGGCGTTCAAGCAACTGTAGCTTTCATCACTAAAACGGAAATCCCGCCTCTCCATTCATTCGATTGGACAGTGGAAAAAACCGCGATGACGTCGGGCGCTTTTTCCGCTTGGAGTTGCTTTTTTTTCAACTTCAAAAACGCAAAGCGCAGCAGGCGGTTAAACGCGAGGCGCAGCAGGCGCTTAAACAGCGCGCAGAACGCTCGCTGCCATAGGAAACCAATTGAAAATAGGCGCCTCTCACTGCCAAAAACGCGTCAGGTGTGATCGGCCCCTTAATCTCCAAAAATAGTTACATTAAAATATGAAAACGCTTTACTATAGGAGGAACGCAGTGCGTTCATATTCTGGGTTCATCTGCTTATCTGCACATAGTATGGTTTCTTAATAAAGTGTGTACTGTGTACATTAAGCCACGTTAAAGTGCCTTTTAAGCAGTTTAAAAGCTTTTTTCACGTTAAGCATTTTAGAATGTCCCGTGGAAAACCAACTTGTTAACGTTGGCCGGCAGAAGTGCGATCATGGTTTTCCTGATGCTAAATCCAGCCTTGGAGAATATCCTTTCTGATGGTGTACATCCACACTTTAGATTTTCTTATCCCAGGCATTGTTAAAGATTTAAATCCTTGCCGCCAAGACGCTCCTCTGTCAGTCACGGATTGAAAGTGAAACTCTGTCACGGGGTGTTTGGATTTATTCACGCACGTAAAAAAATATTAATTAAAAGCTTCTTTCTTTGCACATTTTTATATACAGCAATATCATAATAGGCTGAATATTAACGTATTGACAGAAAACCGGTAGTTCTATGTGAAATCAGACATTGAGCGCCCTCATATAGCCAAAGTGGCATGATCCTCGTTTCATAACACCTCTGCGAAGATTTGACCGTGAGATCGGTAGTCGAATCAGGCTCCTCCTATCGAAGCATCGAATCTTCGACTATTCGCGGGGTCACCCCTAAATATTATAATGTTTTTTTGTTGGGTCAGACAATGATTACCAAATTTCTCTCTCATATTGCTCCTCATAACCACTGAAAATGGTAAAAAAAAAAAAAAAATCGAACCAAAATTCAAATTAATAGTGACGGAAGTTAAAAGTGGTGGGTACAAAATGACTCATGACGAAATCTGGTGGGTACGCGTCCCCCCCCGTCCCCCCCGAAATCGACGCCTATGTGTGTCCCATTGCTTATGCATTTGAGTCGATACGGCGTGGGAACCGAGCAGTGGTACGTCGCTATGTCGAACAGCCGGTGATACATGGCCGTAGCCAGCTATGAGGTCCGGACCTCGGTCATTTTTTTACATTAAAAAATACAATTTCAAGCTCTCTGAATGATTAATTAGCCGTTTAAACCACCTCATATGAGTGTTTGCAATTCATTTTGCTGCGAGAATCTAGCGCAGTGAACGGGGCTTGAGAGCGCGTTGTGAGGGCGCGGGTGCGATCCAGTGTTGCCAGATCCATCTAATGGAAAGGTGGCAGTAGTCTTCTGGACTTGTTTTTCTGATTTAATGTCATACTTTAGGAAGTTATTAAAGTGGAAAGTTGCATGTTAGGGTTCGTGATATATTAATCTTATTTCCAAAACACAAGCTTTGAACTTATTTCGGATTATTATAAAAAAAAAAAAAAAAAAAAAAATGGTTGCTTGTTTTTCGTAGCAATATCTGGCAACATTTTACTGTCGGCATTAATAAAAAAAAAAGCTTATAGAAAAACTGTAATTGCTGACAGGAAGATACCACATTCGGTAAGACAAACGAAATGATCATCGTGATTATCTGTAAGAAATGTATAACACTATCAAAAACAATAGCATAATACAGATCTGTATGTTACAGAATCAAAAACAATAGCATAATACAGATCTGTAACGTTATGTTACAGAATGAAGCAGGAAGACGGCTTTTTTATTTTGTCATTTCAGTGAGCCAAGGATTGAAGAGTAGTCTATTTACAAATAGCCTGTAAATAGTTTGTAACATGTCTGTAAAATGTAAAACATTATATTGAATAAAAAATTATTTCACAAACATCTACATAGCATGTGCAGTTTGTTAACATAATGTTAGACGTCGTCTTTTTGTCTGGTACTAACTACTTGCAGCTATTAGCTAACAATGACTGTACCTAACGTGGTTCGACCAGCACATGCATCTTGTTAACGAGCCAGTGTGATGCAAACATGTATGAGAGGTTTGACATGATAATATGATAGCAGATGAACGCTTTTTATGCGTAGTTTAATGTTAAGTTTTATGTCTTTCACTGCGTTTTACTGAACTCAGCCCAGAGCCTTTAAAGCCAACCAACCCCGTGACGTCACATGTTAGAATACTGCACAATGGCGGCGCCCTGGCCGCGAAAGATATATGGTTTTTATGGATATAAGAACGGTTTTTCTTTTTTCTTTTATATGTTTACATTTGTCATGTTTCTTATATAATTGTTGATTATAGTGGAAATCCATTTTGTAAATCATGTAAACTTGATTGACTGCTTCATTTCCCCTTTAAAATAGCATATGAATATCATGCGCAACGCGCCACTGACTTTAACCTATTAAGCTGCAACGCCACTTTTGAAAAATCCCCAGAAATGGCATACCCAAACTGAAACAGATAGTTCATTAACCCTTTATACTAAAAGCACAAGTATGATCTCATTTGAAAGCTGACACCTGGTAGTTTATTGTAAATGTAGAATTAATTATTGTCATAATGATTTTTTTTTTTTTTTATAGCTTCAAAGTTTTGTAAAGTTATTAGAAATGTATTTTTATGAAACATCTTCATGAAAATAAAATTGAAGTTGGCACTGTAGCAATCTAGAAATGCACTGCAGCTAAAGCCACATGTGTGACCATGGTATATTTAAAATCTGAAAATGATAAGTCTAAAACTCTGTATTTAGTTAAATGTTTTTCAAGATCATGTCAAATTACTTTATTTTGATTAGACTCTAAAAATGCTACTGATGTTTAGTCATCTTCTAAGTCATCTATTCAGTCTATTGTCTCTATTGTTTTGTGGTGCAAACGAGCCCTATTCAGTCTCAGTCTCCCCAGTACACATTCACACACCTCTCCAGCCTGGTTATGGCTCTAAATATGCATATCTTTTGTCTGCATTATAGTTACTAACGACTGGCTATTCACAGGCTATTCATATGGTTTCAATCCCTAATTTATTTTATTAAAGTTCTCACTTACATTTGAAACTGTATCAAATGCACTAAAACTTTTCAGTAAGCATAAGTTACCTATTTAGAAAAAAAATCATAAAAGAATAACTTCTAGGTGGCAGGTGCACCTGAGCTAGCTAGCATGTTAGCTTAGCACACCATCAATACATGACCATTTATGAGATTAAAACCATGTTTGTGCTCCAAACTTACTTTATAACGCAAGTCGAGTGTTTTAAATAATCTTCTGTGATCTAATTTGGCTTCAAATAAAAAAAAAATCAGACAGAAAATATATTATTTATAGTATTATGAACGATGATAGTCTATATCGATTAGCATTACATTATAAATATAATCTATTATTATAAAAATACCTGGCATTGCTTGAAGAACACAGGCAAATCAAATATCATTGCAATCATGTTTATTGTCTTCAAAACGTCTATATCTGCATATTACAGCGATCTCTCTGTTAGCTTTGTGTGTAGCTGCTATCAGTGACTGTATACCTTGAAGGTCACATGATTATCGCTCTTCTTCATGTTCCATATATGGAGTATTATTGTGCATATAGCGCCCTCAGGCTATTGGTATTAATTGAAAACACAGCACATCTCAGTAAGAAGCGCTCATAATGATTACATCGACGCATTTGGGTATAAATTCAATAAATATTATTCCTGTCTATAGAAATATGATGTGAATCTATGAGAATATATCAATATTTCTCCAAGTCTGCACATTTTTGAGCTAAAAGCCCTGAGGGACGTTGTTTTGTGAAGCACTGTCATGACGACAGCACAGAGTTTTTTTTATGAATGGACCAGCTGACGCTCATAATTCATATTAAAGGTATCGACTCATTTTTTCCATTTCATAACTCCTGACACAAATTAAGACATAACTGTCACTATAAGTTTCTCAGAATACAATAGTTGTCAAATACTGAAACTTGAGTCTTATATCTTTTTAATGATGTATAGTTTGTCAAGATATAACATTAAATCTGATAGTAACTTTGAACTAAATAAATAAAAAAACGCTTCAGTGCGCCGACGCACTGGTGAAGCTTAACAGGTTAAGATCAATCGTCTGTAAAGGCTCGAATGGGTCACCTTTCATGGCCTCCAGTACCACAGAAAGGTCCCATATGGGGACTGAGGGAGGTCTGGGAGGATTCAGTCTCTTAGCTCCTCTAAGGAAGTGGATGACTAAATCGTTCCTTCCTATTGACTGACCAAGCGTTGTTTTTGAGAACGCTGCTATGGCCGCCACATAAACTTTCAGCGTGGAAGGGGACCTGCCCTTGTCCAACAGCTCTTGTAGGAAGGAGAGAACCTCCGTCACCCCACAGTCTGGGGGCGACACGCCACGAGCTGTGCACCAGCTGGAGAACACTGACCATTTCGAGGAATAGAGACGTCGCGTAGACGGAGCTCTAGCTTGCGTGATCGTGTTTAACACTCCACTTGGGAGGTCAGCGGGTACCCGTTGATGGCCCAAACATGAAGGGACCACAGCTCTGGGCGCGGATACCAAATCGAGCCCTTGGCCTGAGAGAGGAGGTCCCTCCTCACTGGCACTGGCCATGGGGCAGTGCTCGCTAGCTGCATCAGAACTGGGAACCAGGGTTGGTTTTTCCAGAACGGCGCTACGAGTAGCACTGAGCATCCTTCTTCCCTGATCCGCTCTATCACCTGAGGCAGGAGAGAGACGGGAGGAAAGGCGTAGAGCGGGCGGCGGGGCCATACTTGAGCCAGCGCGTCCCTGCTCTTGGAGAAAAATTCCAGACAGTGAGCGTTTTCTCGAGACGCGAACAGGTCTACTTCCGCTCTGCCGAATTTCTTCCACAGCAGCTGGACTGTCTGTGGGTGTAGAGACCACTCGCCTGTCGGAACATTGTTCCTGGACAGTCTCTCCGGTCCTACGTTTAGGAGCCCTGGCACATGCGCTGCTCTCAGCGAGGTTGCGCTGAGCCCACACCAGGAGGCGTTCTGTCAGCCTGTGCAGGTTTCGGGACCTGAGGCCGCCCTGGCGATTTATGTAGGACACCACTGACATGTTGTCCGAACGGACCAGGACGTGGTGTCCTCGTATAACGCGTTGTCTACTGCCAGCATTTCGAGGCAGTTTATGTGCAGAAGCTTCTCCCGTTCCGACCATTGGCCGAAGAACGGTCTGCCCTCGAGCAGTGCTCCCCATCCAGAGGTGGATGCGTCCGTAGACACCACCTTCACACTCGAGGAACTCCCCAGGCTTACACCTGATTGGTACCAGTCGTTTGCTTTCCAAGGTTTCAGAGCTGCGATGCATTTCTGATTGACCTTGAGACGAAGCAGACCGGAAGCCCACGCTCGGCGCGGCACTCGCGCTTTCAGCCAGAACTGTAGCGGGCGCATGCGAAGCAAGCCCAGCTGAAGAACTGATGATGCTGAGGCCATGAGACCTAGCATCCTCTGAAATTTCTTGAGCGGGACAGATGCGCCGCAGCGGAAAGAGCTCGCTGCGCGCTGAATGTCTAGCACGCGCAGTGGTGACAGTCGCGCTATCATAGACAGCGAGTTCAGTTCTGTGCCCAGAAAAGATATTATCTGTCTGGGGGACAGAGAACTCTTCGCCCAATTGACTCTGAGACCCAGATTCTCGAGGTGATCGAGTAAAATGGTCCTGTGCTCTATGAGCATCGAGTGAGATTGAGCTAGAATCAGCCAATCGTCCAAGTAGTTCAATAATCGCATGCCCTGTAGCCTGAGGGGTGCGAGCGCTGCGTCCATGCACATCATAAATGTACGGGATGCTAGGGACAAGCCGAACGGTAGGACTGTGTACTGATATGCCTGGCCCTCGAAGGCGAATCTCAAATATCGCCTGTGACGTGACGCTATCTGTATTTGAAAATTCGCGTCTTTCAGATCTATTGACACAAACCAATCTCCTCGGCGAATCTGCGCGAGGATTTTTCTGGTCGTGAGCATTCTGAACTGTCGCTTTGCAAGCACTCTGTTCAGTTGCCTTAGATCTAGTATGGGTCTGAGACCCCTGTCTTTTTTCGGTACCAGGAAGTATCTGCTGTTTAGCCCTCCTTCGCTCTGAGCTCGAGATAACGGCTCTATGGCCCCTTTGCTCAATAGTTTCAAAATTTTGGCTCGAAGTAGGTGTGCTACTTCTGTTTTTACTGTGGTCTCGACGCGCGTCGCATAGCGACGAGGGCGTCGGCGAAACTGTAGCGAATAGCCTCTTTTTATAATGTCTAGCACCCACTTCGAAACCCCGGGTAGCCTCGCCCATGCATCTGCATGAATGGCTAGGGGTTGAATGCGAAGCGCGCTCTGGTCGCTCAGCGACAGAGGGGCTTCGGTGTGCTGTAACACAAGCGTCGCGCTTATGACATTCGAGGCAGAGGGCGCGCTGATAACAGCGGGCAGATTGCCCGCGCTCGGCTCCTCTGCTGTGGTTAACCGAGAGGGGGAGGGCTGGGCGAGTCCCGTAGGACTTGTCATGTCTATGTGTGGATGTGGGCGCGGGATAGCGGGCACATTTACCACACCGAGAGCATTGTCCGCCTGAGCAGAGCGAATGCACGTTGGTTTTGTTTTTACAGAAACCTCGAGACATGCAGGACGTAGTGATTTTGGGCACTGGGCAGTGGGCACATCTGCTACGTTTAATGCGCAATCGAACTGGGTCGATTTTATGTGTGCGAGCCCTGTGTGACGGGCTGTGCTTGTGTGTAGGAATGGGCACTGGGCAGTGGGCATTTTGTCTACACTCATAACACCATCGGCCGTGGCCGGGACACCAGAAAATGCACTCTTTATGGGATTTATCTGGGTAGCCGTAAAAACGGCATTTGTGTGCAGGCAAGCGGGCAGTGGTACCGGCTTGTTGACTGCAAAATACACTGGAACAGTCACATTTCTTGGAACTGAACGAGCGATGAGTTTTGGTGGAAGTCCGGCCGCAGCGGGACTTGGACACCGTCGTTTCCCTAGGCGTGCTAGGACGACTTCGGGGCCTCGGGCTTTACCGCAATCCTGGGCCGCGGCCCACGCGGGGCGGGGAGGCGGCCAGATGAGCGAGAGCGCGGTCTCGCGCTTCGGGCCTGTCGGCGCTGCGAAGTGGCGGCGGTGGACGGAGGCTGAGGCTGTGAGCTCTAAGCAGACGGTTTCGCACGGCCTGCTGCAGAACTGGAGCGCTTCGGCAGGAAGTGCTTCATAGCCTGTGACGCTTTCTGTACCTCGGCAAATCTTTCCGCGAAATCTTTGACGGAAGTTCCGAAGAGGCCAGCGGGAGAAAGGAACGCGGCGTGCTCAGACTCAGACATCTCAGAGAGCGTTAGCCATAGGTGTCTCTCAGTCACAGTGAGAGAGGCCATGCTCCGTCCTATGGCCTGTGCAGCAGACTTAGTAGCGCGGAGAGCGAGGTCCGTAGCACTTCTCAAGTCTGGCAAGCAAATTGCATCTGGTCCTTTCTCGTCCAGCTTTCGGAGGAGATCGGCCTGGAAAATTTGCAGTGTGGCCATAGTATGCAGCGCTGACGCAGCCTGCCCAGCGGCGGAGAAAACGCGACTGAGCAGGGTTGACGTCATGCGGCAAGCTTTTGAAGGCAGAGCCAGCTTAGCGCGCCATCCAGCGGAGGGCGGGCAAAGGTGGGCTGCTATCGCTTCTTCGACCGGCGGCAGCGAATGGTAACCTCTGTTTTTAGCATCGTCAACAGCGGAGAATGCTAGCGAAACAGAAGAGCGCATTCTAGCTGAGAAGGGGGCGTTCCAAGACTTAGCGACTTCTTCGTGTAACTCAGGAAGAAAGGGCGCTGGTCTGGACGCAGGCGAAGCGCGCTCCCCAGGAAGAAAATATCCATCCAGCCGGTTGTGAGCAGGCTGTTCAGGCGTAGACCACTCGAAGGCCGAGGCTCGCCGCGGCCTGTGCGAGTATACGCATCAGCTCTGACTCGATGCTAGCTCTTTTGCCTGACGATGCGTGGACAGAGGGCACGAGATCCACAGAGCTCGCCCAATCCTCACTGCCCGATGCCAGGAGAGAGCAGGAATCATCCTCCCCCAATGCGGCTTTTTCATCAGCGTCATCGACGGAAGCGGCGGCAGACGGCGGCCGCTGTCCATCAGGAAGAGACACTGACGAAGCCGGTGAAGCTGGCGGGCGAACCAGCGAGCTTTGACGGGTGGGGGAAGGTTCCGGGACCCGCTGAGCACGACGCTTTTTACGGCGCGGCACTACAGCAGGCGGAGGTGCAGTCTCAGTGAAATATGCCAGGCGAGTCCTCAGAGTCGCCATAGGCAGTAGCTCGCAGTGATGGCAGCGAGCGCGAGAGCTGCATGATCCTCACCCAGGCAGGAAACGCAGATAACGTAGCGGTCCCCGTCGCTGAGTGTGGCTCTGCACGAGCCGCAGGAAGGCATCTTGAAAAAGACGCAAGCTCTTTTAGACAGTGTGTGTCGCGGCGGCGAACACACACACGACAGAGAGTGTAAAGGATATAGGCGCCGGATAGCGCAGCAGGAAGGCGATTGAAGGCGGCGCGGCCAGCGACTTCAGTGACGACTCGTCCCGCTGCAAGTGCTTCCTCAGACGGCGCGGCTTCTCTCCGGATCCAGCGATGCGTGTGCTTCGCTGAAGAGATGAAAAATCAGATATCAGCTGCCTGCGAGCTGTATTTATAGGCCCAAGCCACGCCCGTTTCGGCGGGACGTGACGCAGTGGGCGCGAAGCACCCTCATTGGGTCTGACGTCACGCTAGGCCTCGCTCGAAAGGCTGCTGCAGTTGCTGCAGAACAGCCAATAGGCACACGAGCCGTCTTGCCTATGTTTGTATGCTGCCGCAACGCGTTTTACAATAATACAAAATTAAGGATAATTTTTTGGCTTCAATATCTCGCGGAAAAGGGATTTTCCCCTAGCGTAAGATACTTACGCAGTACGAGAGACCTCTCGTAAGAGAACTAGTATTTATACTGATAATACTGTGAACTTACTTCATTTGAGTCCACAAAAAATTTATATCTCTCAATATAAAACTGCAAACACCTAATGTGTACTAGTGAATTCATTAAAAACACGACTTTAACTAAAATCTTTGCAGTTCGTATTTAGCGAACAATAGCACGCATGTGCTAAAGTACTTAGCAAGGAGATTGTCACTGCATCAGCAACTATACAGTTACTGCTTTTAACCCCCTGGGGTCGGCGGTATCGCCTGGGGTATACCAGCTCGCTTTTTGTCTTATCAGTTCAAACGAGACTCCAAATACTCTGTTGACTCCTGTTAAGTGTGTATTATTTTTGTGTATACTCATAATAAAAACAAAGTGTTGTGCTTTTTGCCAAATAAAGAAAAATAAACATGATGTGAGTTCTGCTTTCTCTCTGTCAGTGAAGTCAATTCTGAAACGCGTCCGAAAATGAACCATAACTGAGCGAATACTCAGTCAAACAGGCATACAGACACACAGGCATGAAGCTTGACTTCTCTTCTTTTAAATGAAGTAATTTATATAAAAAAAAACAGTTATTCTCAGTTTATGTAATCTGTAAAGAGAGAGATGTCAGTCGTTCTCATCTCAGCTCATTATTTTTAATATGACCCCGCCCACGGAGAGCGTGCGCTATTCAAACGCAAATGACTGAGACAATCCATGCAAACTGTGAACGCTCCCATATCAGCTCGAGAAAACACATCAAGTTTATTCAGATCATTGTACTTGTTTACACCGTCTCGCAGCGCTGTGAGGAATAATACTATCGTAATAATAATAATAATGGAAAATGTGCCTCAGAAGTGCTGGTATTTCGAGGAGCAGATGCAGCTGAGCTGAGGAATGCTGTAGTAAGTTTTTTTCATTCTCAAGTGAATCGCGTTTCTGTGTATGAATGAATGAATGGCAGAGATGCGCGCTGTTTACCACAACTCACAAAAAGATGGTTTAAATTTGAATCGCGTTTCTGTGTGTGAATGAATGATCCGCTTTTAGCAAACTGTATTGCTATACTGAGATGAGTAAAAATCGACTGAAATATTGAAATAAATATGTTGAAATAAAATGTATTTGTATAAGCAACGTATTAAACTGCAAATTAACATTTATATTCCTTATAATAAAAACGAAAGACCTATGTTACAGACATATGAAAGACAACATTTCGTGTTTTGGATAGATTATAAATTGTTACTGTAAAATATCTGCCACCTCAAATAAGCTTTTGTTTGCCAATTTTTGCTCATATGTTAAATATAGTATGTTTTGTCAAAAATAAAGTAATGAAATAATATGTTATTATGTGTTTGTTCCAATGTATAGGCTATATTCAAGTAATGAATCCTTAACTTTGAAATATGTATGATAAAATGTATACTTTAGTTTTTACAAAGAAAGATTACACTTGAATTGTTGTTGTAATTGTAACCTTTTTAATAAAAAAAATATAAATATAAGCCTTTTCTTTAAATAATTTTTATTGTGTTTTATTAGTGACAAATTTGGGGAGAGGATACATATTCCAAAACTGAAAATACAGTATGAGAATTAACTGCACAATTACTAGACATGTTTTCCTTGGATATTACACAATTTGCAAGCACAATTTGTAAATAAAAAAATAAAAAAAAATAAAAAAAATTAGATACTTCCAACTGTGAACCAATTTGGTAGAATATATATATATATATATATTGCTCTTGCATTCTTTCTTGTGGCTCAGTGACACACCTGAATGAATGGCTCATTAAGTATGCGGGCCCCATTGTCTCCTCAGGTGTGAACTACTCAATATGCATGAGGTTTTGGATCGTTGACACCCACTCGCATATTGCCTTTCCAAACAAAAAGTGTCTTACAAAATTTAAACCAATGTATTGTTTTATGTGAATGATTAGGTAGGTTTGATTTTCACATCATTTTGAAGAAAAAACTCTAGGCGACAAAATGCATTATTCAAAAGTCTTATTGACACATATTTAGTATGTGTTTTGTGGCCTTATTTCGGAAACTTTCATTTTTAGTTTTTTTCAATAACCATGCATAAATATTATTCTCTCAAAAATACAAACATGTACATTAGGGATGGCCCAATACCGATACTGGCATCAGGGATCGGGCCGATACTGTCCTCATATACTCGTACTCGTACTCATAAAAATTCGCCGATACCACACACCAATACCACGTACATTTTGCGAAACGAAACTGGTCGCCGCGAGTGCTTTGACAAGGTGAACTGAGGCATATAGGCCTACGCGCGAGCTGGTCGAGCACATCCCTTAGTTTAAACAGACATCAGTGGAAAGTTTGTTCAGTCGGATGTCAATGTCAAAGAAATTAAACGAGGCATGTAGCTTATTATTAACGTTAACTGACGAGAGAGAGAGAGAGAGAGAGAGAGAGAGAGAGAAAGAGAGAGAGACAGAGAGAGAGACAAAGAGCGAGAGAGCGAGCGCACTTCTGATTGCTGATCGTTCACTCAGCACATGTTATTTGGATGAAAACTAAATCATATATGTAAGTAAAGTAAAACATGAACTGTTACCTGACTGAAGTATAACGAGTGGTTCCCTACATTATTACAGGACGTCTGCAGGTCAAGAAGTTTCATGGACGCAAACATCCGAAGCGCGCGCCCCGCAAACCAGCTTCTCAGCGTGCGAATGCTGAATAAAATTGTATTTCACGTCTTGCGCTTGTACGGACGAATTCACACAAAACTATGTAATAACGCCCGTCTTGGTGAGTATCCTATAGTAAACAAAGTCGGTTATATCTCAAATGAACGTGGCATGTTCAAATGCGGTCCGTGCGTTCGGTCTTAAAGGGGCAGCAGTTTGATAAACCTGCTTCTGTGTTTTAATGTTAATCAAACAAAGGACAAAGAAATACTCACTGCTCTTGACTAAATAGGCTACCCTTTTCAACTTTAGAAAAATATTCATCTATATATAATTTATACAGTAGGCCTAATGAATATGCTTGTTTCACATTTGATTACTTTATTCAAATTTCTGTACCTGTTAGATCTACCTGAAAAACTAAAAAAAAACACTGTTTATTTCATTTGTAGCCTTTCTTTGTTCTATTGTATTTATTTGTCCTATTTGCAATTCGATTGTTTGTTCTTATTTTGTTACTGACTGCTTACTTGTTTTAAATTCACATTAATTAGGCTGCTAGTTTTTGTTGTAGTATCAAAATTGGATTAAAGGGGTGGTAAAACGCCTTTTTTCGAAGGCTTGATTGTGTTTATGGGGTGCACTGTAACATGTGTTCATGCTTCGTTTTTAAAAATTTGCATTATTTTTCACATATTTAACCATTATTCTACACTGCTCTGTCCCTCCTTGTAAAAACGGTCGGATGATTTCCGCGTTCTATGAAGCCCCCCCCTTCAAAATACGCAATGGGCTCAGATTGGTTAGCTGGCCCAGTGTGTTGTGATTCGCTAACCGCCAAGTGCACGTTGTTCGGAAACGTCACGCACCCTTATCTTTACCGGTAGTTTGTGCTTCAGTAAACAACAGCGTCAATATTGCCATACCAGTTTGAGCCCGAATCAGACCCAGAGAATGTTAGTGGAGAGGATCGAACAGAACCTGTTCAAGAACGGCTGTTAAAGGACGTTTCAGAAAGGTATGTTTTTTAAGACTGCAGATCGCTATATGACACTGTTACTTTTGTATATTTAGAACGATTGTCGCTAAATATCTGTCGCCACAACTATTAATCCAATACGAACACTAAACATTGGCTTTACAACAGTAGCCAAATCAAACACAAAACCATGTTTAGCATGCCTGTAATCAAATAATAATTTACACTGATCACATAAACGACAACAACCACGAACATTCCAAGTTCGCTGCGCTGGTGATATGTTTGTCGGATAAGTATGAATTAACGTTAGCATTTAACAAACTGGTTTGTGGAGCCAAACAGCGTTGTCCTTTATTTACTTCCTTGCTACAACGTACAATTAACAATACAAACTATTACAGGAAAACACAACGACGAAAAATAAATCATACTTACAGGTTGTGGCCCGTAAACAGTTTCTGTTTTTAAAGTTGGAACTGCTCCATCTTTCAGGACTAGCCGTTGTGCGAATCCTTCATCGGAGGAGGGGTTTATGTAAATATTGGGCTTAGTGATGTCAGCAAGCCCGCAGGAATGTCGTGTAGTCCCTACTGGCCGTTTTTTGTAGTTCTTAGAAATTGATTTTTTAAAAGCAAATATCTCCCTTTGCTTTAAATTTTGAAAGTTGTAACTTTGCAGATGTTGTTTATGCTCAAACAGCAACATTACACACTAACTAAAGTTAGAAAAGTGAAATCGTGTTTTACCACCCTTTTAAAGGGATAGTTCACTTTGAAATAAAATTTTGGTATGTTTTAGCTTACCTCAAGGGCATCCAAGATGTAGGTGTCTTTGTTTCCGCAGTAGTTTCAATTTTGATATTTTTAGGTCGTAAGTACACATTGATGGCCTAAGACACGAAACGAGCGGTTTGTGTGAGAAAACGAACAGTATTTGTATCGTTGTTACCTCTTGTACACAGCCACGTCTAAGTGATCTGAGGGCGCGGGCGGGTATAGATATATACACTAGATGTCGCATTGGCTACTGTTTCGTTCCAATGAACTGCAGTAGCCAAGGCGACTTCTATTGTATATATCTATACCCGCCCGCGTAAAAAAAATCTATTTTGTTAAAAGCGCTTTATAAATGAAGGTGACTTGACTTGACTTGACTGTGTTTACTTGTCTGGTTGATATTTGGCGGCATTTAATTTTGGAGGAATTAAATGATAAATACTCATTTGACTTTTAGAAGTTAGATGCCTGTATTAATATACTATATTCAACCTTTCATCCAGTCCGTGTTTACTTGTCTGGTTGATCTTTGGCTGTATTTGATTCTGAGGAATTAAACTGTGTAAAAGTCATCCAGCTTTGAGAAGTTAGATATCTATATCAATGTAACATATTAAGCTTTTCATCCAGACCATGTTCACTTGTCTGGTTGTTATATAGCTGTATTTAATTTTGAGAAATTAAATGGTGAATAGCTGATTGGCTTTGACAAGTCTAGATGTCTATATGAAAGGGAACTGTTCTGTCAACTCCACCACCTCTGGTGCTTCGGGGTACAGCAGTTACCAGTGAGACTGGTCCAGTCTCTACCCAACAATGTGGCGCAACTGGGAGGCTCATTCCCTCTGAGGGGGGTATTGGAGAAGTATGTTCGGTCATCCCCTGCCGACGAGGCGTTTCAGGGCACCGGGCATGTTACTCAACCTACAATAGAAGTCTGTCTCGAGAGGCTGATATATCTAGACTATTTGGCGGCAGAGCAATTTCTTCCAATTGTGTCTCTGTGGGGTCGCAAATTAAGAGGGCCTGGGGCCTAAGTGCTGCCATCCCTGCCACCCTTGGTGCTTCAGGGCGCACCAGTTCCCAGCGAGCTCAGGTCTCAGTGTACGCCTGGGCATTTTGCGGCTCTGGGAGGCTCGCATCCTCTGAGGAGGTTACTAGAGGAGCCAGTCTGTTGTTATCTGCAAGTCGTCTGCCTCAGGACACCGAGTTGACTACTCGCAATACACCAGACTCGAGAGACTAGTTCCTTTATTAGACAATATGGCAGCATGGGAGCTTCTGCCAAACATGTCTTCATGTATTCAGAGTATACCGAGGTCAGCCTTGAGAGACTGGTCCCCTTAGTAGACTACATAGTGGCCTAGAGGCTATATCCAAATGTGTCTCAGTGGGTAGTCACGCCCCGAGCAGGCTCTGGTGAGGGAACAGGAAGTTCAGTCTCTTTTGGCAAAGTAGGCCATAGAATATATTCCTCCTCCAGAGAGAAATGCTGGGTTCTACAGCTGGTTCATAGTTCTGAGAAAAGATGGGGGGTTTTGTGGCATTATAGAATGCTGACGATTCTTCTTATCGTGACTCAAATCAAGTCCAAGGACTGGTTTGTCGCGATCGATCTAAGGGACACTTACTTCCAAATTTTCATCCTTCCAAAACACAGGAAGTTCCTGAAGTTTTCTTTCGGGGGTGAATTGTACCAATATCAGGTTATTCCGTTCGGCCTAGTGTTATCCCCTCGCTGAGATGCCAGCTCGCAATTGCAAGCACAACTGTCTCCCACACATATCGAGTTGATTCTGGCAGCAGTAACCAGAATCAAGCTAGGCCAGCTCATCACTGTAAAACAGTTTCAGAGTTAGGGATGGCAGCTGCAGCTGCATGCAATGCGATACCTTTTGGCCTGCTGTACATGAGACCATTGAGATCAGATGGTTTCCCCAAGGAGCAACCAGTTTTGCACAATCAAGGTTACGTGCGGTTGCCTTCTTTCCTTGGTCATGTGGAAGATGCCTTGGTTCCTGTCCCAAGGCCCAGTGTTGGGAGAATCCAGTCATCGCAAGACTGTGTCAACAGAAGCATCCCTCACAGGGTGGGGAGCAGTCATGGAAGATCCTCATGTGATCCCAGGGCAAACTGGTCTCCATCAGAGTACTCTGTATCCCTGGGCACCTGAATTTGGGAGCAGACGTCCTGTAGAGGCAGGGGCCAAAGCCAAAGGTTTTGCCTGCTCGCCTTTATAGCCTAGAAGCATGTGTGGAACTAGTCCAATCTTAATTGCTGCTGCGTCATCTTGTGGCGTTTCCCAAAGCATCAGCTGGGACGCAGCGTCTCGTTGCCCTCTCAGGGAACCATGGTTACACGTCTGACCAGGTGTGTGAGCCGGTCACCCCTACGGCTCCGCCCTACCTCCAACTTCGCCTTAGCCCTCAGTCTCTCCAGGTCCACCTGAGCCCTCCGGTAGCCCTGTTCCATCTCGGGGGGTCCACCTTCTTCCTTGGACTGAGACGTTACACATGTGCTCATATTTAATGTTGGCTTTAAATCAAATTATCCACCTCTGGCTTGCTTAGTTGGGGACACATATGTGACCCCGCCTGTGAAACCCCGGCTAAAGTCGCAGAATCGAATTATGAGTTAACGAGTGTCAAAGTAGTCATAGCCATAAAAATGACAAAAATAGTCCATGTGTGTTTATTGCTGTAAATGATAGATTATACCAATGGTTTTGAGATGCAATACTTACATTTTCATTTATAACATGATAAATACTGAAATTACTGATTTTATTGACACTACGTTATACTTTAGCGGAAAAAAAAACGAAAAAAAAACGGACGTGGGCTTCCTAAACATTGTTCCCTTTCAAGGGAACTTCGAGCTGCGTCGAGACGCGGTGGGAACGCTCTGCGTGATTGCGTCGTGAAGCACGTGTATAATCAGTCCAATGGAAAGACGAGACGTCATAGGCGGGTGACGTCATCGACCAGGAAGCTATAAAGCACCCCTGCGACAGACCGCGGCAGCTTTCTGTGCCTTCAGCAAGCGATCTGTGTATTCTGTCCTTGTCATATTTATTGTTGTCTGTCAAGTTGCAATATATATATTTATTATGGCAAAAGAGAGCAAGCAAGTGTTGTGTTGTTCCCTCCCCACGTTATATCACGGGTGGGGACACACACTTCAGCTTTGTGTTGCTTGTTTGGGAGTGGAGCATGCCAACAGTCAGTTCTCGAGGGGGCTGACTGTGAGCATTGCGAGAAGCTGTCCGTGAGGACGCTCCGCTCCCGCTGGCCGTTCTTCGAGGAGGACGGTTCGGTGCGCGCGCCCCGAGGCGCGGGTCCCGCTGCTGCCGAGGCACGGCGTCGACGCGCATCTTGGGGATCGCAAATGGTTCTAACAAACACCTGTTCGATCCACGTGCCTTTTCTCGGGGAGAAGCACGCTCTGCGGTTTCTCCTCCCCGGGATGAGGCACTCATGCTGCGATTTCCAGTTCCGAGGAATTGGTATTGTTAGTGTTTTTGTTTTAAAAATAAATAAATAAAAGAAAATAAGGCAGATGTTTATGAGTTTTCAATAAATAAATAAATAAGTCAGCTCATAACTCTGTTGAATAAAGAGGAGCTTATAAAAGGAGGTTTTATATAATGCTGTTGCTAAGTTAAATATTACTGGCCAGCCGAACATATATGAGAGTGAAAGTATAAGGAAAACTCTATATCTCAGCCTCCTCGTCGGGGAGTGCCGTTTTTTCCCTATCTCCACACTGAGGTGTCGAGATCGTGGAATAAACCGGTTTCTGTTTATGTGTTTTATCCCTAAACTTTTACTATAGTAATGTTATGGGTATTAAGTATCATGGTATGACAGTGCCTCGGGTTAAAGAGACGCTTGCGAGCTATCTCTCTCCCGTGTTGGTGTCATAATAACCCCGACGTTACCCACCAGCCACCATAAATAATAGATAAATATTATTAGGCAGCACTGGTAGGTAAAATATATAAGCATGGATGAATGTGAGGATGTAACAGCACTGACGCTATTCGAGAATTGCGTCACGCAACAGATAAACTATACCGGGGAGGGACGGTTTCGAGAAATCGTTTCTCCTCGGCGTCCTCTGGGTGGCGACTCTCTGAGGAGGGTCGCAGCGCTGCCAGTTCGGTTGTTTCCTGCTGGTGGCCACGGAGTGTTATATTTATTTATATATATATATATATATATATATATATATATATATATATTATATATATATAGTTTTTCTGATGTAAAGAAAAATTAAGATAAAATATGTCTTTCTTCTGGACGCTCCGCTTTCAAAAAAACGAAGAAATAAACTCTTCAGTGGCGTTCCAAAGGTTTCTTCCTCACCGATCTAACGTTCCTGAGACTGCTGGGCGGGAGCAGTCTCAGCATACTTAAGCTCCTCGCAGCATAGAGTGCGGTAAAACAAAGATTCGCCATTCGGGCTCATCCACAATCGATGGGGACCTGGGTGGCGGTCACAGTCTAGCCAGTTAGAGATATGCAAGATCTGAGGACTGTTTTATCTCTAAAATAGCTAAAAATGGAAGAAGCCCTGATGCCGAGGCTGCAGGCTTCTGAGGGTGGTCCCCTCCGGGGTAGGGACGGTTTTGAGAAATCGTTTCTCCTCGGCGCCCTCTGGGGTGCGACTCTCTGAGGAGGGTCGCAACGCTGGCTGTTCGGTTTTTCTGCCGGTTCGCCGTTTCAGGACACCGAGGTGTCAGCGTCCCCAAACGATCCTCCGAGGAGGGTCGTAGAGCAGTCATTTCGGTTTCCTTGCCGGTTCGCCGTTTCAGGGCGCCGAGGTGCCTGCTTTTTTCCAGCGATCCTCCGAGGAGGGTCGTCGGAACAAAGCTAGTTAGAGGTAGGCAAGATCTGAGGACTGTCGTTATCTCTATTAAAACTTAGACAAGAAGTCCTGACGCTGAGGCTATCAGGCTTCTGAAGGTTTCCCCGGGGCAGGGACGGTTTTGAGAAATCGTTTCTCCTCGGCACCCTCTGGGGTGCGACTCTCTGAGGAGGGTCGCAGCGCTGCCAGTTCGGTTGTTCCCTGCCGGTTCTCCGTTCAGGGCACCGAGGTGTCAGCGTCCCCATACGATCCTCCGAGGAGGGGCGTAGAACGGTCAGTTTGGTTGTTCCCTGCCGGTTCGCCGCTTCAGGGCACCAAAGTGACTGTTCAACCAAATCCAGAGGCCAGTCTCGAGAGACTGGTTCTCCTAGTAGAATTTCTGGCAGCGTGGAAACTACTGCCATATATTTCTCAGTGGGTCCTGCACACTTTAGAAAAGGGTTTCAGAATTCAGTTCGGTTCTCGTCCGCACAGATTTCTAGAGGTCCTCCCCACAGTGGTGGACCCCGAGCAGGCTCTGGTTATGGAGCAGGAAGTACTGACACTTCTGCAAAAGGAGCTATAGAAGGGGTTTCTCCTCCCAGCAGACAGTCAGGGTTTTACAGCCGTTACTTCATTGTTCCAAAAGAGGATGAGGGGTTGCGTCCTATTCTAGACCTGCGTCAATTAAACAGCAGGTTTCAGAATCTCAAGTTCAAAGTATGCTATACGCTAAAATGATTGTCACAGATTCAGTCCGAGGACTGGTTTGTCACAATAGACTTGAAGGACGCTTACTTATCTATCCATCCTCATATCACAGGAGGTTCCTGAGGTTTGCTTTCGGGGGCGAAGCATACCAGTATTGGGTTCTTCCCTTCGGCCTAGGTTTATCACCCCGCATCTTAACAAAATGCGTGTATGCAGCTCTGGCTCCTCTGAGACTCCAGGGCATTCACATATTATACTTTATCGACGATTGGTTGATTTTAGCTCAGTCCGAGCAGTTGGCGGTTCGGCATCGAGATGTCGTTCTGTCTCACATAAAGAGGTTGGGGTTGTGGCTCAACGCCAAGAAGAGTGTGCTCCTCCCAGCTCAGAGGACCACTTTTCTGGGTGTTTTATGGGATTCGACAATAATGCAAGCACGTCTGTCTCCTGCACGTATTTCTGCGATTCTCACAGCCGTAAAGGGGATGAAACTAGGCCAGTCACTCACTGTGAAACAGTTTCAGAGACTGTTGGGGCTCATGGCAGCTGCGTCCAACGTAATCACTTTTGGCCTTTTGTACATGAGACCTTTGCAGTGGCTCAGGATCAAGGGGTTTTCTCCGAGGGGAAATCCATTTCGCACGATCAAGGTCACGCGGCGATGCCTTCGTGCCTTGGTCATGTGGAAGAAACCTTGGTTCCTCGCCCAGGGCCCAGTGCTGGGGGCTTCTTGTCGACGCGTAACGCTTTCGACGGATGCTTCCCTCACGGGATGGGGGGCGGTCATGAGTGGCCGCTCGGCGAAAGGTCTTTTGCAGGACCATCAACGTTCTTGCCACATAAATCGGCTAGAAATGATGGCGGTATTTCGAGCTCTCAAATACTTCCTGCCAGACCTGAGAGGTCACCATGTGCTTGTCCTTCCGGACAACACACTGATGGTCTCGTATATCAGAGCAGATATCCTGTTGAGGCAGGGGCTGAGGCCCGGGGAATGGGGACTTCACCCCAAGGTGGTGGAGCTCCTTTAGGAGAACTTCGGTCAAAACTCAAGTCTACCTTTCGCATCGTTTATACAACGCATTGCCCATTTGGTTCTCCCTGATGCATCCAGCTCTGCTTGAACTGGATGCAACGTATTAGGTGTGGTTGAGGCTACACCTGTACGCATTTCCCGATATCTTTGCTCCCGGGAGTTACTCTCTTCCGGAGTTATGGATACTATGGGCTCGGCCTCTGAGGGGGCCCAGCTCATAGATTCAGGTCTCTCGACTGAGGTCGTGGAGACCATACTCCAGTCTAGAGCTCCCTCCACGAGAAGACTGAATATGCATTGAAATGGAAACTATTCTCTGCCTGGTGCGGAGAATGCCCTCTGAATCTTGCTATCTGCCCTATGGTACAGTACTTGATTTCTGCAATGAATGTTTCTTTGCTGGGTTATCTCTGAGGAGAGATCCTTATTTCATCTTCTCCGTGGTACTTGAGGCTGAGGCCTGCACCTGGTATGGTGATAGTCTTTCCTCACCCCTTGCCGGGTTGTATTCCTACTAAATTTGTGGGTCATTTGTGCTGCAGGCCTTCTGTCCTCCACCTTAATACAAGCCAGATCAGGAAGAACTTAATCTGTTTTGCCCTGTCCGGGCTCTTGGATGCTTATGTCCACAGAGCTGCAACCTGTGGCATATATATATAAGAGCAGTTATTTGTCTGCTTCAGGTTACCTAAGATAGGTTGCCCTGCATCTAAACAGATAATGAGCAAGTGAGTAGTTGAGGCTATCTCACTTGCTTATGAAGCGGCCGGACAGCCTTCACCTTTGGCTGTCCCGGCCCATTCTACCAGGAGTATGGCTGCCTCTAAGGCTTTATTATCAGGAGTTTCACTCTGACATCTGTAATGCGGCAGGCAGGTCCTCACCGCATACATTTGTTCGATTTTATGACTTGGACCTAGGCTCCACTCCAGGGTCTAGGGTGCTTGTTTCCTAGTATGCGCATGGTCTTCATACAGAACAGGCATTTGTCATATGGCGTCGTGGGTATAGGGTTCCCACCGCGTCTCGACGCAGCTCGAAGTTCCCTTGAAAGGGAACGTCTCAGGTTACGTATGTAACCCTGGTTCCCTGAGAGGGAACGAGACGCTGCGTCGCCTTGCCATACTCCCTGCATGCCTGTGATCGACTTGCTTCGGCTTTCAGAAGCTGCCGCGGTCTGTCGCAGGGGTGCTTTATAGCTTCCTGGTCGATGACGTCACCCGCCTATGACGTCTCGTCTTTCCATTGGACTGATTATACACGTGCTTCACGACGCAATCACGCAGAGCGTTCCCACCGCGTCTCGACGCAGCGTCTCGTTCCCTCTCAGGGAACCAGGGTTACATACGTAACCTGAGACGATTTCAATCGTCTCTGTGTTTATTTCGCGCAACAACACTGCTGATTTGTATATCATTCGGTTCAGGAACTTCTTTTCTGTGTCTTTGCTGTGTCAAAACAGACTTTAATATCAATCCGCGAGCGCCGGTAATCAGGTCAACACAATGAAAAAAAGAGAGAGAGATTTAAGCCGGGTTTAGATGTCTGTGGTGATTTTTTCTTGTCATAGCCAATATTTTAAGAACTGCTAATTTGTTTTGTAGCTTAGTATTCTGCCAATAATATTAAACTTATTTTAAGGACATTTTTGGCCTGCTACGTGTTATTTGCTGGATGGTAACGTTAATGCGTTGTTTTGACATCTGACATGGCCATGGCTTCGCCGGCGACACCAAAGTATGAGCAGGAACGGAAAATAGCTGCTTGCTTAAACAGCTTGCTTGATATTAATCTCGGTGGAATTGCCCCAAATTATGATTTAACCGGTTTTATTGCGGATTATTTTCTGGAGGATGATTGTGATGATGAACAGGACACATTCTTTGACGAAACTGACGAGGAATTTGACGGTAAGTTTTTGTTATTATTATTTTTTATGCTAAATATGTAAATGTATACTGTCAGTGTCCAGCCAATGTAATGCTAACACATATCTGTGATGCAAAAATAGTGGATTTAAATGTTTATTACATTTGTTGATCAGTAGTCAGTTTAAATTAAATTAATTACGTTTATGGCATGATGTTTATTTGTTTCATTACACTCTGAATTGAAGTCTGCTTACCACCTAGGCGTACCGGTTTCTTGTTCCTATGCCCTCCCCTCAATTAATCAGATCCAGTCTGACTAAACTGAAAAAATATTTTCTGATATTTTCATATAAAATGCTTCATTAGCCTATCCATTTTAAATGTGGAATAAAACCCACTTCCCATTCTTGCATGTTACGCAATCATGTTTTTAGGTATCTTGCTTTGAATTGAAAAAAAATGATCTTTGCTTTTTCAGGCAGTGACCAACATGATGAGGAGGACAAGCCAGTTTTGTTGATTGAACCCCAAGCTATTTGTCTGGCGAACATGAAGAGGGAACACCAGCAAGAAGAATTTGCTTTGAATGCTGGAAGTCCAGATGTGAAACTGAAAATCAGTTTCTCTTGCAACTGCAAGTATTTCAATGGGGAAAAGTATTCTTTATTTTTCAAGGAGGGAGAGTTGCTGTCACTCAGGATTTTATTTTGCATCTAGACAATTTTAGAATGTGTACAAAGTTTGAGACTGACCTGTTGAAGGGATAATTCATCCAAAAATGATTTACTCATAGTCTCATACTCATACTCACCCTCATGTTATTCCAATCCTGTATAAGTTTCTTGCTTCTGTTTAATATAAAATAAGATATTTTAAAGAATGTTGGTAACCAGACAGTTGGCGGCACCTATGGAAGTCAATGGGTGCCGTCAACTGTCTGGTTAGAAACATTCTTTAAAATATCTTATTTTGTGTTCAGCAGAAGAAAGAAACTCATACAGGTTTGGAACAACATCAGGGTGAGTAAATGATGACAGAATTGTAGTTTTTGGGTAAACTATCCCTTGAAATTGTATTTATTTATTTATTTATTTATTACTCCAGATTTACTCAGTGTTACACCGTGGGCCAGTAAGAGAATGATAAATTCATTGAATGAGAAATGTTATGTTATTTAATTTATATATTATTGACATTTCACTGATATTTACATTTACATTTAGTCATTTAGCAGACGCCTTTATCCAAAGCGACTTACAAATTAGGACTAATATAAGCGAGTCATCATAAAGAGGCAAAAAACAACAACAACACAAGAAGTGCTCAAAATACGAAGTTCAGGTATTATTCAGAGTAGTATAAGCCTGATAAGTGATGTTTCAAAGGAAAAAACATCGTGTTTAAAAAAAAAAAAAAATTCTGAGGTTAAGTGCTCACGGAAGAGATGGGTTTTTAGCTGTTTTTTTAATGTTGTCAGGGATTCTGCATTCCGGATGAGGGTGGGGAGAGCGTTCCACCAGCATGGAACTGTGAATGAGAATGTTCTGGAAAGTGATTTTGTGGCTTTCTGCGATGGAACCACGAGACGTCGCTCGTTGACCGATCGTAGGTGTCTGGTAGGGATGTAGACTCGTAGGAGTGAGTGAAAGTAGGAGGGAGCTGAGCCTGTGATGGATCTGTAAGCAAGCGTCAATGCCTTGAACTTGATGCGAGCAGCGAGAGGTAGCCAGTGTAGAGAGATGAACAGAGGAGTGACGTGGGCCCTTTTGGGCTCGTTGAAGACAAGACGAGCTGCAGCATTCTGGATCATCTGTAGGGGTTTGATTGCACATGCTGGAAGTCCAGCCAGAAGGGCATTGCAGTAGTCAAGCCTAGAGATGACCAGGGCCTGGACGAGAAGTTGTGTTGCATGCTCAGTTAGGAAAGGCCGGATCTTCCTGATGTTGTGCAGTGCAAACCTGCAAGATCGAGCTGTCTTTGAAATGTGGTCTGTGAAGGTCAGCTGGTCATCAAACGTTACTCCAAGATTTCTGACCGACCTTGATGGGGTGATTAATGATGATTCTAGCTGGATGGTGAAGTCGTGCTGTAGAGACGGATTGGCAGGGAGGACGAGAAGCTCAGTCTTTGCCAGGTTGAGCTGCAGGTGATGTTCCTTCATCCATGTGGAGATGTCCGCCAGACAGCGGACATGATATTACATTTTACTAATAAAGTTATACAAATCATTCCACTGAATTGACATGGTAATTGTTGCTACGATCAAGCTCTTGTGGTACCCCCATACGTTTCAATGTTTTTATGCTTTTAGGACATGCACATCATAATAAATAGACCTGTTTTACAAAACTTTAAGAATTTTTCCACTGATGTGTCATATATATCACTAAAAAGGGGAGAATCTCAGCTTTAATGTGTTATAAGGCACATATGCAGGATAACTATGGATCAAATATCTATAACTATGTTGCAGTTTTAACAAATAACTTATTTTTAAATAGGAATTTCTCAAAAGTATGATTTTCTGAGGCCGAATTTTAGCAAATCTTTGACATGGCCTTACTCAGTCAATATTAAAGATATCAAGGTTATATTTTCACAGAATGTTCTTTACATTGTGTAGGGTGATTTTATGTAGAAAACACTGAATCACAAAAAAAAGACTTTAGCTGGGTTTTCACAGGCAGGGTTACATATTACTCTTAATATTTTTGGTCTGCCTGCTTTGACAACATTGTATGATAACTGAACTGAGCTGGACTATGACATCACTGTTTTCTCCAGATAACAAATGAGTTTACAACGGAACTGGACAATAACTGGACAATAACTTTCTTCTAGAGCTGCTGAACAGCCAAAACAATCTTTGTTGCATTAATTTGTTATCACTGTAAAGCTGCTTTGAAACTATCTGTATTTTAATAAAGGTGACTTGACTAAATGTTGTAAATAAACACTGAGACATTGAACAACTAAGAAAGAAAAAAGAGAAGCAATGGGGACAGATCTCTATCTTTTAAATATCTTCTTATGCCTTGGCCAAGTGAGATTCACCAAGCTCTTAATTTTCCCTCTGTGTTTCAACATGGGTTCATAGAGATTTATGGCTGTAATTCTGTGGACCATATTCCCTTTAGCAGTAACACTATTTACTGTCTTTTGTCGTGTCCAGCTTTTTACATATGACAACCACCTGTAGACATAGAAAAAATATTGCCCTCTGTGTCAAGGTATTCCATAATGTTTTCCAAAATTACATATTCCATAAAGTAACTCAAATAACAGACACCTGATTGGTTCATAGTGGACAATTTCCACTCAAGTGATCATGCTGGATTTCAGACAGGAGGAGGGAATACTCAAGTCAAAACTGCCTATGTCCAACCTCAAAGTGTTCCATTCAGTCATGCCAAATAAAAATAATAGTATCACTATCTAACTGGCTATTCACTAACTAACTGGTTAGTTGTCTTTGTAGTAGCCCATTAACAAGTAAAATAGGTAAAGCATTAATTGATGACCAACTTCACACTGAAGGGTTAGGGTTACCCTAACCCTCACTACATCCTCAAGCATCATTTCACTGCTTATTTTCAAGTAGAAGGTGGGATAATTCCGAGTAGCCTACCAAGTTCTAATTTTGAATAATCCAGATCATTCTAAAGGAGGAAGTATGCCTGCAGTTAGTAATTATTTGTAATTCTCTGCAAATGTATAATGTGAGTCTTTTGTTATAGGTCTAGACTACATGCAGAACTTATCCTGGATTGAGCAATAACACACAAATTTGTAATAGGTCTCTTATTATAGAGGGGGTCACACACCAAATGAACCTAGTGTCCTAAAAATCAAAACTATAATTTTCTGTGGTAACAGGTGTCACTCAGTTTGTCCATGTGATCCACCTGCAACTTTTGAGACTACTGCTGTACCACTGAGCACATAGTTTTTACACATAGTTGTCCATAAAAAATATCAATGCACAAAAAAAAAAAAAAAAAAAAAGCTTCATGTATTATTTATTAGTTTTTTTCATTATTTATTAAAAACCAGTCCTCCTTAATTTCTGGTCTGGGGTGCCACAGGGATCTGTGTTTGGCCAGATCCACTTGCTGATATAATATTTCTGGGCCGGGTTATAACGTCTCAGGGCTTTTTGCTATCACTCTTTCTAGCATGATACACAACACTACCTGTCATTTCAGCCTGACGACTTTACAGTCTAAGCTCATATCTCTGCACTACTCTTCAAACATCGTGATGTGACGTCACCACCTTTAGCTCAACCTTAACACACATATTTATTATAGACTAATTCATATTTATTATAATTATCTTTTTCTTTAAGGAATACATTATCTGACTATTCTGACTATGTCCGATTTTATGAAGAAACTTATGGATTATTAAAGGTTGTAATGTTTGGCACTAATTTAGCAGTTAATTGCAACAGGCACCTCAGGTTAGTGGGTCTCACAGGTGGCACCAAATTATTATTATGAGTTTTGGTCATATGTCACTTTAGGTGAGTGTGAGACTGTCAGATGACTATTTGTTTGTGGGGCACCAGCCAAGTCAAGTCAAGTCAAGTCATCTTCATTTATATAGCGCTTTTAACAATGTAGATTGTTTCAAAGCAGCTTTACAGAGATAAGCGTATAATTTAAGGTAACAGAGATTGTTTTGGCTTTATAGCGGTTCTTTAATAAAGTTATTGTCCAGCTAAAGTTAATTTTGATTGATTCGCTTCCGTCGCAACGATCATTTGTTTTAAATTAGGGGCCGCTAAGACGACACCATTCTCTCTACACAGACTTTAAACACGAACCTGTGAGAAACGCTGATGGCGTTCACATGCGCATTAAGAATTGGTTCTATAGTTATGTGCGTTTGAATATATGTGCGCAGGTTTGTAATTCCCTACAAACCAAGCCTAAACAAAGTACTGGTCTTTCCTTATAAATTTTTATACAGAATTTTATTTTATTTTGTCACTTGGGGGTAGGTACGCAAAATGAATTTCTCGAAAACGCTTTATCTGTAGAGTGGTAAAGGGATCCTCTATAGGGAGAGACTAGTTGGCACTTCAGCACTGCGTTGTTATCGGGTCCAGGCGAAGGTCCTTCGTCAGATCTGGATACGGCCTGGATCCGGCAGGCTGCGGGAAAACCTCGGGATAAACAAAGACACTAAAATTAGCGTAGATGCCATTCTTCTTATGATGTAACGAGTACATCAGGATTTATGGGAAGTGTTCCCGGTTTCTGGCTGACCTAATCTACGCAGCCTAACATTGAATTATAGAAGTCTATAATGTATTATGTGAATGCTAGGTCAAAGAGATGTGTCTTTAATCTTGCTTTGAACTGACAGAGTGTGTCTGCTTCCCGGACAATGGTAGGAAGACTGTTCCAAAGTTTTGGTGCTAAATAGGAAAAGGATTTACCGCCAGCCGTCGATTTTGATATTCTAGGTATTTTCAACTGGCCGGAATTTTGAGATCGCAATAGACGTGAAGGACTATAATGCGTTAAGAGCTCGCTCAAGTACTGCGGAGCTAAACCATTTAGTGCTTTGTAAGTAATCAGCAATATTTTAAAATGTATACGATGTTTAATAGGGAGCCAATGCAGTGTTGACAGAACCGGGCTAATATGGTCATACTTCCTGGTTCTGGTAAGAACTCGAGCTGCTGCGTTTTGGACCAGCTGTAGTTTGTTTATTAGGCGTGCAGGACAACCAGCCAGTAGAGCATTACAATAATCTAGCCTTGAGGTCATGAACGCATTAACTAATTGTTCCGCATTTGTCATTGAGAGCATATGGCCTAATTTAGATATATTTTTAAGATGGAAAAATGCGGTTTTACAGATACTAGACACGTGACTTTCAAATGAAAGGTTGGTATCAAAGAGCACACCCAGGTTCCTAACCGACGACGAAGACTTGACAGAGCAGCCATCAAGTGTTAGACAGTATTCTAGGTTATTACGTGAGGAAGTTTTTTGTCCAATAATTAGAATCTCTGTTTTTTCAGAATTAAGTAGTAGGAAATTACGAGTCATCCAATTTTTTATATCAGCTATGCTTTCCGTTAATTTTGTGAATTGGTAAGTTTCGTTAGGTTTTGAAGAAATATACAGCTGAGTATCATCGGCATAACAGTGAAAGCTAATTCCATGTTTCCTAATGATATCTCCTATTGGTAGCATGTACAGAGTGAACAGCAACGGTCGTAGTACTGAGCCTTGTGGTACGCCATGCTGAACTTGTGATCGATGAGACATCTCTTCATTTACTGCTACAAACTGATTACGGTCAGCTAAGTATGATTTAAACCATACTAGTGCAATTCCACTAATGCCAATATCATTTTCGAGTCTATTTAAAAGAATGTTGAGGTCAATAGTATCAAATGCAGCACTAAGATCAAGTAACACTAATAGAGAGATACAACCACGATCGGATGATAAGAGCAAATCATTTGTGACTGAGAGCTGTCTCAGTACTATAGTACAGTCTAAATCCGGACTGAAAATCCTCACAGATATAATTTCTTTCTAAAAAGGAACATAGTTGTGAAGATACTGCTTTTTCTAGTGTCTTTGACAGAAAAGGTAGATTCGAGATCGGCCTGTAATTGACTAATTCTGTAGGATGAAGTTGCGTTTTTTTAACAAGCGGTTTAATCATAGCCAGCTTAAGGTTTTTGGTACGTATCCTAGAGACAAAAATGAATTAATGATATTAAAGGGATACTTCAGGATTTAGCATTAAGCTTTGTATTAGTAGAAAACCTGTAGTATTTTCGAATTACCGTGCTTTCCACCCTCATATCCCCCTGAGACAAGAGATTTATGTATTTTTTGTCTGGAAAAAATCCTCCGATGACGCAAAAATCGTCATTTTGCGTCATCTGAGGATTTTCTGGCCAGAGGCTAAAGACTACAGCCAGTAGAAGGCGTTGTTCCGCATGTTTTCAGGCCGCCCATAGGAGGTGGGATCTCACTCACAGAATGTACACACAGTGTCAGCCGTCTTTCTTTGGAAGCTAAGCTAGCAGGCTTTTGTTCTGTGAAGAAAGCTGAGTAGTAGGAGAAAGCTGAGTAGTAGGGGTTACCATCCTCTTTTTCCCGGACTTGTCCGGCGGGCGAGATCGTTCAAAATGTCCGGGATTCAGCTTTTGCTTTCTGCAGTCGCCATTCATTGTTTACATGCACACCTTTTGTTTCAATCTAACTGAATTCATTCTGATTGGTGAATCTGAATGTAGTGTTTACATGAACGCTAAACAAGTGATCGGTTGATGTGCGTTTTACCATTGCTAAGAAAATTCCCGCTCCTCCGTGAGAGATATGAGACCGGCGCGTCTCAGTAATGACGCCACCGGCCTCGCGCCGTTCTCCCGCGGCACTCAGCCTCGTCCTGCTCGCCACAGTAAACATAATGAATGGCGACTGTAGAACGCAAAAGCCGAATCCCGGACATTTTGGGCAATCTCGAAATCCCTGGCAAACTCATCACGGAGTCTCAAATAGTAGCCAAGCCTTGTTTTCAACTGCGCTCTCTTACCGGTAGGCGTGGCTTGGGAGTGGCCTCCTAGGGCAGCGAAGCAAGTGCATTCTGGGAGTTGTTGTCTTTCATCCACATAAGCCAAAAATACATTTTCTGGCTTTTCTCAGTCTAGAAAGCTCCAAATTCAAAAATGTCTTCACATTTCTTCTACATAAATGACCTATTTTAAATACACATTCATCTTTCCAGAGGTGAAGTATCCCTTTAAGAAGAGGATATACCTATAACCTCTGGAAGCATCTCTTTCAGTAGCTTAGTCGGAATAGGGTCTAACATATATGTTGTCGATTTAGATGAATTAACAAGTTTGCAAAATTCTTCCTCTCCTATAGCAATAAATGAATCCAATTTTTCTTTAGGGACACTACAATGCACTGCCTGATGCGATACTGTAGTAGACGTTTGCATAGTTATAATTTTGTCCCTGATATTATCAATCTTATAAGTGAAGAAGTTCATAAAGCCAAGGAATTCAGCCTTGACAGCAAAGTACAATCCAGGAACATTGTTGAACAAATAAAAATTATATAAATTGCAAGGAGTTTGTCATCTGTAAACATGTAAACATATACAATTTTTCCAGGTATCTGCCAATTCTGGCTTTTTCTCTCAGTTGTGAGTGTATATCTCCCAATTACGACTTTATAACTCGCAATTGCAAGTTTATATCACAATTCTGATTTTTCTTCTCAGAATTGTGAGATATATACTCGAAATTACCTTTTTTATTATTTTATTGCATGGCTTTCATAGACCTGTGTCTAAAGCCTGTGTGCAGAGTGAGCACAGAGCGAGCTATTTATAAGATAATGTGTTGAGGCGATCTATACTTAATGGTAAACACCCCCAACAATGCTTTAGAAAGCATAACGTTTTTGTAATGAAGTTCGTTGTTATGGGAAGGAGTCGTCGGGAACTGGCGAACATTCAAACAAACTTTAATGATAATAAAATAAAACAAATACAAAACGAAAGTAAAGACAGCAGTCGTCCATGAGTCGTCCACACATATAATAAAACAAAAACACAACATAAGTCCTGGGGCCCGTTCTTCGTACGTCGCTAACTCAGTTAGCTGGATTTGATTGTTGGCGATTTGGCATGATCTTGGATTGTTTGGTTCTTCGACGCTCATCCTGGACTTGCTGTCATAGCAACAGGTGCGCAATCTTAAACCTGCTCGGGAGCTGGCTTATTTCACGTTAACAGGATTAGACTGCGGCTTCATGAGCGGAGCTGATACGGGAAGTCCAGCGCAGCACGATAGTGCACTTTTTGAGATATATATTTTTTCTCGTGACTCGTGAGATTGTCGTTTACATTATTAATTTGTTGGAAACGCACATTTATTTTCGACTAGTCGGAGTCGGGCTTTAACAACAGCACAAACTGTTTGCATTGCCCTAAGATTATTTGCGTCTCTTTCCTTTACACTATTGGAGATACGGAGAACTTGTCGGAAAGTGCTGTCTGTCGTGTCATTCGGAGTTTACCTGGCGCTTTTAGGTTTTAAAAAAAGTTTTAGTTTTTTTTTGTGCTATTTCCAAGCCACTAATTTCCAAGCCACACCATTCAATCCCTGACCCAAACCAGTTACAATGCAGCTCTAGCCAGGACAAGGGCACACAATGAAATTAACTTTGGCTAACTAAAGGGAAGATTTCAGTGTCTGAAAAGTCTGAGGGTTGCACACCTGACAGGCCTGTGACATTGTTGCATGTGCCATATTACACACTTGCCCTGGAGTCTCAGTTGAGCCAGAGCTGCATCCACACATTTCGTGAAAGTGCGAGGTGATAAACCTAGGCCGAAGGAAGAACCCGTTATTGGTACGCTTCACCCCTGAAAGCGAACCTCAGGAACTTCCTGTGATGAGGATGGATGGCTACATGGAAGTACGCATCCTTCAAATATTTCGTGACAAACCAGTCCTCGGACTGAATCTGTGACACGATCTGTCTGAGCGTAAGCCTCCATCCTTCTTTGGAACATTGAAGTAACGGCTGTAATACTGGGTCTCTGCGTCTTACGAGGGGGGTGGACCTGTATGGGTTGAAATGGAACAACATTCCGCTCATCCGGTGTCCCTACCTTCTTTAGTATGTGCGCCATTGCCACTCAGTAAGCAGCGCCTTACAGATAATCTTATTGTGAGTGGCTCACTTCGAATATGGTCCCAATTAAGGACCCACTTCAAACATAGACAGGCTATGTCCTCTCTCCCAATCTCGGCCAACGCACTCTTTTCACCCTCACTCATGGATACAGCATTTAAGTCATGGTTAAGGAGTGGTCTGAAACGGGTGAAGGATCTTTTTAAGGATGGTGTGTTCATGTCATTTGAGCAGCTGGTAAATGAGTATAATATCCCCAGTTCGCATTATTTCAGGTATCAGCAGGTGCGTGTCTTTGTTCAGAAACATTTCCCTTCCTTTCCGTTACTCTCGTCAAATAACTGGATAGAGGAGTGGTTGGAGGGGGATCTAAATCAAAGAGGAGGAGTGAGCAGATTATATGAGGATATTCAGATGATCGCCTCGCCGTCACTTAGTCATATTAGGGCAGGATGGGAGGGGGAACTAGGATTTAGATTGTCGGATGACTCCTGGAAAAGCGCAATTAAGAGAATACATTTAACTTCGATTTGTATCAGACATGGTTTGCTTCAGTTTAAGGTGCTCCACAAGCTTCATTTATCTAGGAGTAAGCTTATATGCCAGGATATATCCAGATGTCGACCCGACTTGCTCCCGATGCCGTCACGCTCAAGTTGAGCTACCCTCTATCATATGTTCTGGGCTTGCCCAAAGTGAATACAGTTTTGGTCTTTAATTTTTGACACTTTTTCTTACATTTGTGTATGAGGACTTGTTAATTGTTTTATAAGTGTTTACAATTCAAAACCCAATAAAAATATTTGAATATATGAAGTAACGGCTGTAAAACCCTGACTCCCTGCTGGGAGGAGGAACCCTTTCTATAGCCTCCTTTCGCAGAAGAAGAGTCAGTACTTTTTGCTCCATAACCAGAGCCTGCTCGGGGTCCACAACCGTAGGGAGGACCCCTAGAAATGTGGGTGGACGAGAACCGAACTGAATTCAGTAACCCTTTTCTATTGTGAGCAGGACCCAACGAGATATATTTGGCAGTAGTTTCCATGCTGCCAAAAAATCTGCTAAGGGGACCAGTCTCTCGAGACTGGCCTCTGGTATTGCTCGAACAGCCACCTCGGCTGTATATATATATACACATTGCGGACCCATTATCTACACGTTGCCTCGGCAAATGCAAGATCTGAGTCACTAGATTCTTATTGCAAACACGTCACGCCATTGGACTGATTTCATACATGCTTCATGATGCAATCACACAGAGGCATTTCCACAGCATCCTGACGCAGCTCGAGTTACCTTGAAAGGGAACATTTCTTATTATCATGAATGTTGAAAACAGTTGTGTATATATTTTTTAGGATTCTTTGATAAATAGAATGACTATTGTAATCAGAAATGTTTCTTGAGCAGCAAATCATATTAGAATGATTTCTGAAGGACCATGTAACACTGTAGACTTGAGTAATGATGCTGGAAATTCAGCTTTGATCACAGGAATCAATTTAATTAAAAAATATATTTAAATAGAAAACATTTATTTTAAATTGTAAAAATATTTCACAATATTGCTGTTTTTACTGTATTTTGGATCAAATAAATGCAGCCTTGGTGAGCAGAAGAGATTTCTTAAAAAAAAACAAAAAAACATACAGATCTAAAAGTTTTGAACTTTTGTAGGTCTAAAGTTTTTAAGTAAAGTCTTGTGTAAAGAAAATGTATAGTACGCGAATAGCGCGTCAGGCGCGAGTGATTTCAATGTTAAGTCAATGCAAAGATGCGTTACGCACGTAAAAATTCCTGCGGCGCAAATGAGGCGTAGAACGCAGTGCGGTAGACGCGAATACGCGAATACGCCTCATTCGCGCGTCAAGTTCGCAATGGCGCAAATTGAGCGTCTGGCGCGTTAAGCGCGTTATGCACGAATGATTTTATGTAGTGCTTTTTGTGCATTCACGCGTTTGACGTGAATCTGGCATAAAGTGACATAGCATAACAAACTCCCGCTCGAAGTCACTCATTCCAAATGGAGGAGAAACTCATTTTAGCTGTGAGTGGTCACCCGAAGTTATATGACTCAAGTTCATACTTTTATAGAGACAGGAACAAAAAGGACCTCGCTTGGAAGAAGATTAGTGAGGAGATTGTACAACCTGGTAAGTTGTAAGATATACAAATTTCACTTTTGAGTCACGCTATTGACCTACTAACCAGCTAGCAAGCTGCCGTGCTGCTAGTTTACAACTATTTTCCCGCAAATATACAACTACTTTTCACTAACAAGATAATGTGTTTATTCAGAGGATGTCTGCCGTAAAAAGTGGAAAAGCCTCAGGGACACGTACCTGAAGGAGAAGAGGAAGGAGATGGAGAAGAGGAGTGGGTCAGCAGCAGGGTCTGGGAAGAGGTGGAGGATTTCTTAGATCTTGGGATTCCTCGACCCCTTCGTCACTCCACGAGAAACGACAAGTAACGAGGCCCGGATCGGAGAGGACAACCACCTCAAGGACCAGGGACACCCCGAAGAACAATCAGGGGAGAAAGTGACAGGTGTGTTTCCAATATAGACACATTACAAGACATATATGTTGTCATGTTTACAGATGAAAAAATTTAATCTCTCTGAGTATTGTTACCAATGTGTCGTATTAACATTTAATATTGTCTTGACAGAGCCATATCAGAGAGAGGGTGATCAAAGAACCCCCACTTCTTCTCCTGTCTCCCCAGTCCCTGGTCCCTCAGCCCCTGCTGCTGAACCCAGAGGTGTGTGAAGGCAATAGTACAAACAATATTTCAACATGTTACATGCACAAAACATTAGTCCCTACTAATAATCATTGTTTTTTGTAAATGCAGACACAAATCCATTGCAGTCTATGCAACCAATCATCTGCATACATTTTAACTACTGTTCATTTGAATGTTTATCTATGTATATGTCTGAAGTATAACTTTAATTACTTAATGATGTTTTATTAACAAAGTTCGGGAGGAGCACGTTCAAATAATTGATCCAATTATCACACCATTCCAACCAGCTGTCAACAATCAGTAATCAACATGTCTATCCAATCAGCATGAGTGGAGACCTATATATATGCTCTTTTGACTCACCAATGTGCCTCGACAGTTTTCAGCATTTGGTCCTACGAAACTGCCACAATGTCAGAGCTTCAGCTCTTCCCGTCTGATGACGAGTCTTTTCTCTCCCAGGATTCTACACCTCAGTCCACCGATGTCAGGAGCACCCGCGCTCCACCGGACATCGTCGAGGAATCCCCGGAGCCACTACGTGGACGTCGGCCTATTCGGGCCACTTCCCGTACTCCACGACGCCGAGGCTTACCCTCACCTCCTCCAGCAAGACACCCACCAGCATCTCCAGCGTCCTCTTATGCCTCAGCCCACCCAACGATTCCTGCAATAGAGAAATGGACAGTAGTAAGTCTAAGACAAGCGCTCATCAGCGCAGATGTCCATTTTTCTAGGAGATTAACAAAAGCCCAACTGTATGACTTGTATGTCTCCTTTCAACCAACCTTTCCATCTCCAAAATCAACTTCTCCATCCAAGATCGGCAACAAAGTGAGCACGAGTGGCAAAGCCCAGTCTTCGTGCTCTCAAAAAACTCAGTCTCCCCACCTCGCTAGACCGAGCCTCCCTCGAGTGCCAGGCCGCGGTCGCAGGACTTCAGCAAGGTTGGACTGCGCCCTAGATTCTCCGGCTGCAAGGTCTCTCTCTCCTCTTCCTTCCACCCAGCTACGAATCGCAGCTTTCCCCAGCGCGGCGCATCCATCGGCTATTTCAGCCCCGCTAGATACAAGGAGTACAACTCCGTTAGTGGCACGAGCCCAGCCACCACAACCACTTCCTCAAGCTTTCTCTAATCCTCTCCCTTGTCCGTGGCCTGCAGCCCCACCATCAGATCCTAGTGTGAGGCTGCCTCCGCTATCAGTGCAGGCCCAGACATCAAATTTCCACCAATTTCCCTCTTTCTCTAACTACCCTGTTCCTCCCCAGGCTCCAGGGGCCAACCCGAGCGAGAGGCTCCCTCCGCTAACGGCGCAGGCTCAGGAGCATCTTTTCCCTCCGCAATTTCCATCTTTTCCAAACTTCTCAGTTCCTTCTCAGTTCCCCAGGGGCCGAGCCGAGCGTGAGGCTGCCTCCGCTAATGGCTTCGGTCCCGGCCCAGCTTCCTCTTAACACTGCCCCACAAGCAAAAACGCCGTTCTCTCTATACTCCGCAACACCAATGCCCATCCCACCAAACGCTACAGCCTTGGAACCAACCCCAGTAGCCAACAACATCAGAACACAGATCCTCTCAGAAATTCAGGTTATTGGCACCAGAGGCGGACCCATTCCCAACCCCAGTACCTCGTTATTCAGAGTTGATATTCCCATAAACCACCCATTGAAAACGCTCCATGACACCTCCCTCATCTACATTCTTCAAGCTGTCTCGCCCAGAACCTTACAATCATATTTGACTGCTTGGAGATGTTTTAAGTCATTCCACCTCACTTACAGTCTGCCTTTTCCCGATTTCTCTCTCCTCACCATTACTTAATTCATATCTTATCTAAATGGCTTTAAAAACCTCCAAGCCAGCTCCATTAAGGGCTACCTAAGCAGAATACAGTTCTTCCATAAACTTATTTTCGGCTCACCATCTTCTGAAATAGCCAATTCACAAACATCTCTTCTCATCAAAGGCATCCAAAGAACCCAACCCACCCACCAGGACACCAGGAAACCCATAATGCTAGACCTCCTCACCAAATGTATCTCCACTCTCCGCCGAAACTACTACTCCATCAATACAGCACGCACTCTTGATACTATGTTCATACTGGCTTTCTTTGGTTTTCTCAGATGTTCAGAACTCACCATCACGTCCAGCTTCAATCCAAAAATCCACCCCACAATGACAGATCTATCAGTGCTAGACGGCGACACCATCTCTTACCTCATTAAACAAAGTAAAACAGACAAAATGAAAAAAGGCCATTTCATTTACTTCTTTAATCTCCCTGCACCAATTCAGCTGTACCAAACCCTCTCAGCATATCTACATTTAAGAAACGCACAGGCTGAATCGCCATCTGACCCACTCTTCGTCGATGACTCCAACCGCCCTGTCACACGTTTTTGGTTCCAAAAACACCTTAAAAATATCTTGATTCAATCCGGCATTCCAGCTGACCACTTCTCCAGTCATTCTTTCTGCACAGCCGCACAAAAAGGCCTCTCCCAGCACCAGATTCAAACGCTTGGTCGCTGGTCATCAGAAGCTTTCAAGAATTACATCCGATCCAACCGCTTCCACATCAAAGAAGCTCAACAAACACTTATCAGCTAAACTTCAGCTCCAGCTCCTTCTCCCACTCAAACCCACAAGCCATCTTTTCCAGCTCAAACCACCAAAGTAGAGGCTATTCAATTCCAGCACCACAGCAGAGATGTCCCTTCCGCTCCCGCAGGAGCTCAGTTTCTCTGGAAATTTCCCCACTGCCGCAGCAGTGATGTTCTCTCACGCTCCCGCAGGGGCTCAGTTTCTCTGGAAATGTCCCCCACTGCCGCAGCAGTGATGTTCTCTCACGCTCCCGCAGGAGCTCAGTTTCTCTGGGTTCGGGCCCAATATCCGAGCTCGGAGCCCTCTCCCCGGACAGCACGCCAAATATGCATACCATTTATTCTATCTAACTTATTTGTAAGTGTGAACTCATGAAATATATGTTAAAGCAAGTTCAAAACAATATCACACTTGCATTTAAGCACTGTCTGTCACTCACACAGGCACAGATATTATTCTCACAATATCTAGACAATTTTGTCGTTTAAATGCAATTTTTAAACCTTCACTGTGAAAATGAAAATCAGGTATCATCTTTCTGCCTTCTCATTGCACCGTGTGTTGTATTTTTTTATTTTCACAGGCCAACAGAGGAGGAGAGCTCGTCAGCGGCCCCGTGAGCGGTCACCGGATGGTCCGTCGGAGGTGGAGCAGCGACTTCTTGCGCTCCTGTCGCAACCTCCGACAGGAGCGCAACCCCCACCCACCTCCAACACCCCCACCCACACCGCCACCCCCACCGCCACTAACCGCAGACGAGCACTTCCTTCTATGCCTTCTGCCTTTTGTACAGAGCATGCCGCCTCATCTTAAGGAAAATTATAAATTTAAATTATATACTTATGCAATGGAAAATAGCTACACTGTGCTAAATTTGGAACAATTTGACCAATTTGACCTTTTTTTTTTCTTTTTTTTTAATGAGGCAGCAGGCTCTGCAAGAAACGCAGAATGCCCTCCTTCCTCTTCTCCTACATGCTGTTCCCTGGGGCTTTTCCAGCTTCCAAGCGAGGTCCTTTTTATTCCTGTCTCTACATTTTTTTTCTGTTTGTCAAGTCAAGTCACCTTTATTTATATAGCGCTTTTTACAATACAGATTGTATCAAAGCAGCTTCACATTGATAACATGAAAATAATACAACAAAGTTTGTTTCTAGAAGAAAATTGCATCATCGTCCACCCATAATAAGGCAGATCAATAATATTGTTGAATATTAAATGTCCCCAACTAAGCAAGCCAAAAGCCAAGGCAACAGTGGCAAGGAACCAAAACTCCACCAAAAATCCACCAGTTCTCCTCTAGCCAACGAGTGAACAGTGTATGATTATGATCCAGGCAGCGTTACAGGTCAGAAGTCAGATTGGTCGTGTCGATGAGGCCTTCACAGGGCTGATGAGGCTGGCACTTCAGGATGGCGTCATGGTTAGGTCCAGGTGCAGATCCACCATCTGATCTGGATACGGCCGAGGTCCACCTCACTTCAGGAAACGGAGAGTCTTGTTGACACTTCAGGACTGCATTGTCGTTGCGTCCAGGCGCTGGTCCTTCTTCAGATCTGGATACGGCCTGGATCCGACGGACTGCGGTAAACCTCGGTATAAACAGAGAGACTAATATTAGCGTAGACGCCATTCTTCTTATGATGTAACGAGTACATCAGGATTTATGGGAAGTGTTCCCGGTTCCGGCTGGCCTAATCTATGCAGCCTAATATGGAATTATAGAAGTCTATAATGTGTTATGTGAATGCTAGGTCAAAAAGATGTGTTTTTAGTCTAGCTTTGAACTGACAGAGTGTGTCTGCTTCCCGGACAATGTTAGGAAGATTGTTCCAAAGTTTTAGTGCTAAATAGGAAAAGGATCTACCGCCAGCAGTCGATTTTGATATTCTAGGTATTATTAACTGGCCGGAATTTTGAGATCGCAATAGACGTGAATGACTATAATGCGTTAAGAGCTCGCTCAAGTACTGCGGAGCTAAACCATTTAGTGCTTTGTAAGTAATCAGCAATATTTTAAAATTGATACGATGTTTAATAGGGAGCCAGTGCAGTGTTGACAGAACTGGGCTAATATGGTCATACTTCTTTTTTCTGGTAAGAACTCGAGCTGCTGCGTTTTGGACCAGCTGTAGTTTATTAAGCGTGCAGGGCAACCACCCAGTAGAGCATTACAATAATCTAGCCTTGAGGTCATGAACGCATGAACTAACTGTTCCGCATTTGTCAGTGAGAGCATATGACATAATTTAGATATATTTTTAAGATGGAAAAATGTGGTTTTACAGATACTAGACACGTGACTTTCAAATGAAAGATTGGTATCAAAGAGCACACCCAGGTTCCTAACCGACGACGAAGACTTAACAGAGCAGCCATCAAGTGTTAGACAGTATTCTAGGTTATTACGTGAGGACGTTTTTTGTCATCCAATTTTTTATATCAGCTATGCATTCCGTTAATTTTGTGAATTGGTAAGTTTCATCTGGGCGTGAAGAAATATAGAGCTGAGTATCATCAGCATAACAGTGAAAGCTAATTCCATGTTTCCTAATGATATCTCCTAAGGGTAGCATGTACAGAGTGAACAGCAACGGTCCTAGTACTGAGCCTTGTGGTACGCCATACTGAACTTGTTAACAATAAGACATCTCTTCATTTACTGCTACAAACTGATAACGGTCAGATAAGTATGATTTAAACCATGCTAGTGCAATTCCACTAATGCCAACATAATTTTCCAGTCTATTTAAAAGAATGTTATGGTCGATAGTGTCAAATGCAGCACTAAGATCGAGTAACACTAATAGAGAGATACAACCACGATCGGATGATAAGAGCAAATCATTTGTAACTCTAATGAGAGCTGTCTCGGTACTATGGTACGGTCTAAATCCTGACTGGAAATCCTCGCAGATACCATTTCTTTCTAAAAAGGAGCATAGTTGTGAGGATACTGCCTTTTCTAGTATCTTTGACAGAAAAGGCAGATTCGAGATCGGCCTGTAATTGACTAATTCTGTAGGATCAAGTTGCAGTTTTTTAACAAGCGGTTTAATCATAGCCAGCTTAAAAGTTTTTGGTACATATCCTATTGACAAAGATGAATTAATGATATTAAGAAGAGGATCTGTGACCTCTGGAAGCATCTCTTTCAGTAGCTTAGTCGGTATAGGGTCTAACATACATGTTGTCGATTTAGATGATTTAACGAGTTTAGTAAATTCTTCCTCTCCTATAGCAACGAATGAATAACATTTTTCTTCAAGGAGACTACAATGCACTGCCTGATGTGATACTGTAGTAGACGGTTGCATAGTTATAATTTTCTCCCTGATATTATCAATCTTGTTAAAGAAGTTCATAAAGTCATTACTGCTGTGTTGTTTAGAAACGTGTGGGGTTGAGGATTTGTTTTTCGTTAGTTTAGCCACTATTTCAAATAAACACCTAGGGTTTTGTTTATTTTCTTCTAATAGGTTTGAAAAATAAGCAGATCTAGCAGCTTTTAAAGCCTCTCTATATGCAATCGAGCTCTCTTTCCTTTAAATGCGAAATACCTCTAGTTTTGTTTTCTTCCAGTTGCGCTCCATTTTTCTGGCTGCTCTCTTAAGGGCCTGAGTGTGCTCATTGTACCACGGCGTTGGACTATTTTCTTTAATCTTCTTTAAGCGCAAAGGAGCAACTGTGTCTAAAGTGCTGGAAAAGAGAGAGTTAAAAGTTTCTGTCACAATATCTAGTTCTTCTAAGCTATCTGGTATGCTGAGATGATGAAACTGATCAGTAATATTATTAATAAAGCAATCTTTAGTGGCAGAAGTGACAGACAAACATATTTGTAACACGGAGTCATCTTTGCAGCCTTGGCTAAATGAAGTTTACACGAGACTAAATAATGATCTGAGATATCATCACTCTGCTGCAGAATTTCAACGGCATCAACATCTATTCCATGTGATAATATTAGATCTAGAGTGTGATTACGACAATGAGTAGGTCCTGACATGTGTTGTCTAACTCCAATAGAGTTCAGAATGTCTTTAAATGCCAATCCCAATGCATCTTTTTCGTTATCTACATGTATATTAAAATCACCAACAATTAGTACTTTATCTGCAGCCAGTACTAACTCTGATAGAAAATCAGCAAATTCTTTGATAAAATCTTTATGGTGCCCTGGTGGCCTGTATACAGTAGCCAGCACAAATGTTAAACGTGATTTATCATTTACACTAGATAGTGTTACATTTAGCAACAACACTTCAAAAGAATTATATTTAAAACAAGACTTCTCAGTAATTCTGAAGATATTACTATAAATTACAGCAACACCTCCCCCTTTGCCTTTCAGACGAGGTTCATGTTTATAACAGTAATCTTGCGGGGTGGACTCATTTAAAGTAATATAATTGTCTGGTTTTAGCCAGGTTTCTGTCAAACACAGCACATCGAGATTATAGTCAGTAATCATATCATTAACAATGACTGCTTTTGAAGTAAGGGATCGAATATTCAGCAACCCAAGCTTTATCATTTGTTCATCCGTATTATATCTGTTTTTTATTTGTTGAACATCAATAACATTTTTACCCTTGAATGGGTTTAGGAGTTTTTTGTATTTCCTAGTTCGGGGAACAGACACCGTCTCTATATGATGATATCTAGGTGAAAGAGACTCTATGTGATGGGATTTAGAATCAAAATCAGAATCAGAATGAACTTTATTGCCAAGTGTGCTTGCACCCACAAGGAATTTTTCTTGGTACTGAAGCTTCCAGTGCACATATACAAATACAACAAGAAACATAGTAATACAAATTCTAAGAATAAAATATATTAAAAATAAATAAAAATAGTATAAAAGTAAAAAAGTAGGGTCACAGTTGGGTTTAGTTTAAATAAACATTTACAGATTATGAACATATTTACAGTATTTTGAGTAGTATGAATAATATAAATATAAATATCACCTGAGTTAGAGAATATTGCACTAGACAGTGGGAGTATTGCACTTACAGGCATATGCCTTGGGGGGCATGTTAAGTGTTCAGAAGGGAAATGGCCTGTGGAAAGAAACTGTTCCTGTGCCTGGATGTTCTTGTGGCCAGTGATCTGTGTCGCCGTCCTGACGGTAACAGTTCAAACAGGGGGTGTCCAGGGTGGGTGGAGTCTGTGATGATTTTACCTGCTCTCTTCCTCACTCTGGAAGAGTACAGGTCCTGGAGGGTTGGCAGGGGGGCACCAATAATCCTCTCTGCAGTCCGGACTGTCCGTTGTAGTCTCCTGATGTCCGATTTGGTTGCTGAACCAAACCAGACAGTGATGGAAGTGCTTAAAACAGACTCAATGATGGCTGAGTAGAACTGGATCAGCAGCTCCTGTGGCAGATTGAACTTCTTCAGCTGGCGAAGGAAGTACAGTCTCTGCTGGGCCTTTTTCACAATGGAGTCAATGTGATTTGCCCACTTCAGGTCCTGAGAGATGGTAGAGCCCAGGAACCTGAATGACTCCACTGCTTCCACAGTGCTGTTCATGATGGTGAGAGGGGGGAGTGCTGGGGATTTTCTCCTGAAGTCCACAATCATCTCCACTGTTTTGAGCGTGTTCAGCTCAAGGTTGTTATAGCTGCACCAGACAGCCAGCTGTTCAACCCCCAGTCTGTAAGCAGACCGATGACAGTGGTGTCGTCTGCAAATTTCAGGAGCTTGACAGAGGGGTCTTTAGAAGTGCAGTCATTAGTGTACAGGGAGAAGAGCAGTGGGGAGAGAACGCACCCTTGGGGGGCGCCAGTGCTGATGGTGAGGGTCCTGGATGTGAGCTTCCCCAGTCTCACTAGCTGCTGCCGGTCCGTCAGGAAGCTGGAGATCCACTGACAGATTGAGGATGGCATGGAGAGCTGAGTCAGTTTGACTGTGAGAAGATCAGGGATGATGGTATTGAAGGCCGAACTGAAGTCCACAAATAAGATCCGTGCATAAGTCCCAGGTCTGTCAAGATGTTGCAGGATATAGTGCAGTCCCATGTTGACTGCATCATCCACAGACCTGTTTGCTCTGTAAGCAAACTGAAAGGGATCCAGCAGGGGTCCAGTGATGTCCTTCAGATAGGCCAACACCAGTCTTTCAAACGACTTCATGACCACAGACGTGAGAGCGACAGGTCTGTAGTCATTAAGTCCAGTGATTTTAGTTTTTTTGGGAACCGGAATGATAGTGGAGCGTTTGAAGCAGCAGGGAACTTCACACTGCTCCAATGATCTGTTGAAGATCTGCGTGAAGACTGGGGCCAGTTGGTCAGCGCAGGCTTTTAGACAAGCAGATGAAATGCCGTCTGGGCCTGAAGCTTTCCTAGTCTTCTGTTTTTTGAAGACTCGGCTCACGTCCTCCACACAGACCTTAAGCTCAGGTTGGATGGCAGAAGGGGGGAGGAGAGGGGTTGCAGGAGGTGATGGTGGATGTGTGAAGTGCACATCAGAGCGGGTGTGAGGTGTGAGTCTGGGCTTCTCAAACCTGCAATAGAATGCATTGAGAGTGTCAGCCAGTTGTTGATTCTCCACAGATGGGGGGGATGGTGATTTGTAGTTGGTGATGTTCCTCAGGCCTCTCCAGACTGATGCCGGGTCGTTGGCTGAAAACTGGTTTTTCAGCTTTTCAGAGTAGCTTCTTTTAGCAACTCTGATCTCCTTTGTCAGTCTGTTTCTGGCCTGGTTATACAAGATTTTATCCCCACTTCTGTAAGCATCCTCTTTGGCATGACGGAGCTGTTTGAGTTTCCCAGTAAACCATGGTTTATCATTAGTGATTGATAAGAATGTCCTGGTAGGAATGCATGTATCCTCACAGAAACTGATATATGATGTTACAGTATCTGTGAGCTCATCCAGATCGGTGGCTGCAGCTTCAAAAACAGTCCAATCAGTGCAATCGAAGCAGGCCTGTAGATCCTGCTCTGCTTCGTTGGTCCATCTTTTTACAGTCCTTATTACAGGTTTAGCTGATTTCAGTTTCTGCTTGTAGGTCGGTATAAGACAGGGAACGGCAACTGGCGGCCCGCGGGCCAAAACTGGCCCGCCAGCAATATTTTCTGGCCCGCCGGATTATTTTGGTAGTCCTAAATGCTGCACAAAACTCTTCCACTACTTGAGAAAAGCCGTAGTCGCGCGGCGATTTCACCGCCGCATACTGTGTGGAACGCCCATAGGGAATCATGCGGCGCGGGATTACATTTTAAAGTATAACTGTGCGTTCACACCGGACGCGAATAGCGCGTCAAATTCGCGCCTGCCGCGTCTAGTTATACGCTTGACCACTTTGTGTCCATTCGCGCGTCAAAAGACGTTAGCGGTCAGAACTCTGGTGTACTTTGGACGGAGCGGGCGGTCTGACTGACAATAGCCCACTCGCACTCCCGACATCTTTTGACAGCGTATCCACACTTAATTCTGACCGCCTGTACACCTATCTCTGAGGAGCTGTTTGGTACTGAAACCATTGTCAGTCAACAACATTCTTTTTTTGCAAGGATGTTTGAAATAGTTCGGCAGAAAATAGCCTACTTCATTTCGTCAGTAGGGCAATATGATTTTCGTTTATTGCTTAGAAATTTGAGTGATAGGCTTTGTCCTATTTAATTTATGTTATTTATATTTCTTTTTTTTTTCTGTGGCATTTTTTTTCTCTGCTGACAGTACAATGTTAAAATAGCCTACTATTTATATTGACACGAACACAATTTTTGTATAGCATTTATAATTATTATAGGCTACTTAATCTCCTTCTTTCCGTTAGAGACATTTGAATGTGAGATTATGGAAACGAGATCTAAATTTTGTGGACCCGTCAGGTCGGGAAATAATGCGGGTGAACACCGAGTATATTTTAAGCAGTTGCTGAATAGAACCTTGTGGGAGCGGGATGGAAAAAAAAACAGTCCCGCGCAGACCTCCTTAAACCTAGGTGTGTATGTGTGTGTCCCCGAATAAATAATAATAAAAAAAAAGGAATAAAGTTCAAAAGTCGGACTGTACGGAATGAGGCATGATTGCTATTCACACCTTTATTAAAATGGCTGTAATCTGTTACCACAATAGTACTTGCAGACATGGGCAGTATTTCAATTAAATGTATTTTAAATACGTATTTAATTACTTTAGTGTATTTTGTAATTTGTATTTTGCAGGTGTGGAAAAAATAAAATGTAGTTTGTAACAAAATATTTTGAGGGAGTGTATTTAGAGTATTTCAAATACTTAAATACTTAAGAAAAATCACCATATGCTTATCACCATAGTACAGTAAATGATTTTGCCATATTTGGTCTGATGTTGGCAATGGCAATGTCCAGGTTAGATGCACAAAAATCACGTGACACCCTGTAGACCGGGCTCCCTCCAAGAAGTGAATGAGTTTTGAACACAGGAGAAGTGGCGCTGCTCCTCTTAAAAATGGCATTAAAGGGTTAGTTCACCCAAAAATGAAAATTTTGTCAGTGATTACTCTCCCTCATGTTGTTCCATCCCCGTAAGACCTTCATTCATCTTCGGAACACGAATTAAGATATTTTTGATTAAAGCTACACTGTGTAATTTTTTTAGTTGATTCTTAGCAAAAAACACTTAGTTCTTTCAAAAATGTATGTGCTTATTAATGTATATTTACTTCTTTCAAGTAATAAAGTATTCTCGTAAGTTTATAATCTGCCATTGAATGTACATACGGGTGAGGGGTTCGAATGCCGGTTGCCATGTTGCCCCTTCATCTTGAAACTACATTAGCCAAAGAGGGACATACCTGTAAATTCAAGCTTCGCCTTTCGTGCTTTACACTCAGTGGATGGAGGATCACGCCTATTTTTGAAGACATGTAGCAGAGTCGCCAAGGAAACGAAAGAGAGAATGCCTGCTTTCTTCTCGGCAGGTAAACCAGCCTATTTGTGTAAATTCGAAGTTTTATAGTTGCTTGTCTAACCATAGCATGGTTGTGCATAACGCCAGAACGACCTCTAGTATACCATGCATTACTTTTCCTCACGTCAATGGTGAAAAAGTATTGTTTACCTTGTAACATAAATCTGTGCTGCGACGGATCACAGGTGATAGTTTTAAAGGCGCAATTGGACGAAGTCGAACTGGAAGCTATGTTAATCTTGGAATAATACGGCCACCGTAGGAGTTAAAACGCCCTCGAAATTGAAAGGAACAGAAACTAATATTCACTGGGTAGTCATATACAATTTCACCGCTAGATGGGGGAAATTATCACACAGTGTAGCTTTAAATCTGAGAGCTGGATCACTCCTCCATAGGCTTCTAAGACATTATAACTTGCTGGCCCAAAAAATTTATTAAAGACATCGTTAATATAGTCCAAGTGACTACAGTGGCTCAATCTTAAGTTTATAATGCGACGAGAATACTTTGTGTGCGCAAAAATAACGACTTTATTCCACTTTTCATTTCCTTCTCTCTGGGCCTTGAGTTTTTTCATGTAGTATAACTGCGCAGAGCGTCTGTGTTGTACGTCACACGTAGGCTCACTATTGGCCGACGCTTGTCATGTGTGTGATGCGTGTGACGTACAACACAGACGCGCTGCGCTAAAACACTACGTGAAAAAACTCGAGGCCCAGAGAGAAGGAAATGATTAGTGGAATAAAGTCGTTATTTTTGTTTTGTTTTTGTGCACAAAAAGTATTCTCGTCGCTTTATAAACTTAAGATTGAGCCACTGTAGTCACTTGGACTATATTAACGATGTCTTTAATACATTTTCTGGGCCAGCAAGTTATAGTGTCTTAGAAGCCTATGGAGGAGTGAGCCAGCACTCAGATTTAATCAAAAATACCTTAATTTGTGTTCTGAAGATGAACGAAGGTCTTACGGGGTTGGAACAACATGAGGGTGTAATTACTGACAGAATTTTCATTTTTGGGTGAACTAACCCTTTAAGATTATTGTGGGAGTATTTTTGTATTTTCAAAATACTAATTACTTGTATTTTATTTAAATACATTTTTCACATCAGTATTTTGTATTTTATTTTGTTACATTTCATGAGCCAGTATTTGTAGTTTGTAACAAAATAGTTTTTGATGTATTTGTGCCCACCTCTGAGTACTTGATCTGTTTAAAATGATTTCCTTGATATATGCATAAGGTGTTAAATAAAACATTTTAAATCAAAATTTGTCTAATCCAGTAATTAATTTTTTCTATTCTTGATCTGAGCACAATCAGAAAATCAGAAAACCCGTCCTTATTTGTTTTTTTCATTTCAGTTCAGGAAATAAATAATGGAAAAACAAGTCGTTTTTCATCTTTTTATTTTTGGTTTTAATTTGAAAAAAAAAGATTGAATGAATGATCCACGGACAGTGACGGACACATCATATTCCACAATTATAGGCCTATATAAGAGTATTTAATTTGTATCCATAGGCCTACTCCGTGTAGCTGGCCCGCCATCTACTGGCTAAAAAAATATTGGCCCGCGGCCAAAGTTACTTGCCGACCCCTGGTATAAGATGAACCAAACAGTGATCAGAGAGCCCCAAAGCTGCCCGTGGGACGGAGTGATACGCATTCTTTATCGTGGTGTAACAGTGGTCCAATATATTACTGTCTCTGGTAGGACATGTAACATGCTGTCTGTATTTTGGCAGTTCACGGGAGAGATTTGCTTGGTTAAAATCCCCAAGAATGATTAAAAGAGAGTCTGGGTACCTTTGTTCCATTTCAGCTATATGTTCAGCCAGCTGTTGTAGCGCCGCGCTCACACACGCGTCTGGAGGAATGTAAACATTCGCGAGAATGAATGAGGAAAACTCCCGCGGTGAGTAGAAAGGTTTACAGTTTATGAAATGCGCCTCTAAATTAGGAGAGCACATCTTCTTCAGTGTTGTTACATCTGAACACCAACTTTCGTTAATGTAGAAACACAATCCACCACCTCTCGTTTTCCCCGTTAGTTCCGCGATGCGATCCGCTCGGAACAGCTGGAAGCCCGGCAGATGTAGTGCGTTGTCCGGTATGGCTTCACTCAGCCAGGTTTCAGTGAAGCACAGAGCAGCGGAGTTAAAAAAATCCTTGTTAGTGCGGTCCATTTTGTTAGGAAGAGATCGGAGATTCGCAAGATGAATACTGGGGAGTGCAGTGCGGAGGCCGCGCTCGCGGAGTTTAACCAGACAGCCAGCCATTGAGTGAGGACAGTCTACTAACTATCTCATCACTCCTGCGAACAGGAAGGGGGTCAGAGAAAATTACAGTGCCTGACATCGTACTTGCAAGTTCACACACCTCTTTAATGTTAATTTTGGTGATCTCTGGCGGAGCCTAACATCATTAGTGCCGACGTGAATAATAATTTTGGAGAATTTACGATTAGCATTTGCCAGCACTTTTAAATTTGCTCTGATGTCAGGTGCTCTGGCTCCTGGCAAACATGTGACTATGGTGGCTGGTGTCTCTATTTTCACGTTCCGTGTAATAGAATCGCCAATAACTAGGGCACAATCAACAGGATTCTCAGTGGGTGTTTCACTGAGTGGGGAGAACCTGTTTGATGTTGTAATCGGAACGGAAGAGCGGTGTTTGGTCCCGCGACTAGAGCGTCTCACCGTCACCCAATTGCCCTGCTGCGAGGGCTCTACTTCAGCCGGAACCGAACAGTGTACAGAGTTCACTAAGCTAGTCGCATCCAAAACAGTATCTAAAGTCCTTGCACTCTTACAATTAACCTCGATTAAAGTTTGGATGCGTGTCTCTCGTTCTGAAATCTTCCCCGTCAGCTTTACTATCTCCCTGCATTTATCACATGTAAATCCTGTGCTGACAGAGAAGGCTATGCTATACATGTTACATGAGGTGCAAGTGACAATAAGAGGAGAAGATGACATGACTGATACTCACCACAGTTTTTTTGATGAACTCGTAAAAGGCGCGAGAGAAAAAATTTATAAATAAATAAATAAAGAGCGCACGGAAGGCGCGAGCGCGCTAGAGAATAAATAAATAAATAAAAAGCGAACGGAAGGCGCGGGCGCGCTAGAGAATAAATAATAAATAAATTGCGCACGGATGGTAGCCTACGCTAACAGGCTAGTGAATTTCAAGCGTGTTGTGCTAGCAATAAAGATTTAGATTGAAGCTAGCGATGTCAGGTTAATGTGTGATGTTGATTAAGTTATATTTAGCAGTATAAATAACAAGGAATGATAGTAAATAATGATTAAAACAGAAAGATACGAAGCTTACAGACGCAAACCAATGCAACGCAGCAGCAGAGCAGCAGGGCAGACAGGAGCAATCCTAGTTTGTATTATTTCTTTTATATAATTGGCCTTAATCAATTATTTTACAATCTGACTAAATGCCTGGTGTGGTTCTATGCACAACAAAGCAAATCTTGTATCACATAACTTGTTTTTCGTATTACGAGATGTATTAATTTAGTATTTAATGTTATTTATTCCATATCTAAATATAGATTATATGAAACATCATTGTAATATAAAGACAACCAACAAAAAAAGAAAGGTTCATTACTTTTGGAGGCTGGCTCCATTTATTTATAAAAAAATAAATAAATAATTTTACCTTGTATACAAACATGGAAAACCTGTAATTTTGAAAAGGTTAGTCAGTTTAAACTTAATACATGTGCATGTTGTGGACCTGACAGCCTGGAACTGAGGCTGACAACCTGAAAAAAAAAAAAAAACTAAATATTATAATGGAGGAAAACTGTTTTTAGAAAGACATACTCTTTATAGATTTGTGGACTTCAAATGCTACTCCGTCGGCTGCCATGGTACTGCTCCCTCCGCCGAGAAGTGTTCCATGAAAACCTCCCTCACCTGGAGTGCCTCTCTGGAGGAGTTGTTAGCTGCAACTCGACCCAGACCTGGCAGTGGCTCATCTCCAGCATGCCCCGCGCCCCTCACAGCAGGTGCCTCTCTCCCTTCCGAATACCGCATGAAGTTGTGGAGAACACACGTCGCCTTCACACACTGCTCCGCAACTTCAGGGTGGACCTCGATGAGGCGGCGGTACATCCTCCATTGTGAGGAGAGGATGCCAAAGACATTCTCCACCACCAGCCTGGTTCTGGAGAGGCGGTAATTGAAGACACGCCTCTCTGGAGGAAGCGTGTGTCCAGGGAAGGGCCGCATGAGGTTCCTCCGCAGCTGGAACGCCTCATCAGCCACAAAGACATGGGGCTGGGGTCCTCTGTCTTCATCACCCGGAGAGCCTGTCCAAAGGCGGAGTTTGCCAGAATCCCACCGTCACTGGTCCTGCCGTACCCCCCAACATCGATCACCCCGAAGCGATACTTCGCATCCACAACTGCAAGCAGAACATGGAGAACGTTCCCTTGTAGTTGTGGAACTGGGATCCTGAGTTGGGGGGTGCCTTGATCACCACATGCTTCCCATCCACCGCTCCAACGCACAGAGGGAAGTTCCACCGCTCCTGAAATCACTCTGCGATGGACTTCCAGTCATCGGTGGTGGGCACAGCCATGTAGTCCTCCACAAGGCAGTCCCAGATGGCAGTCACTACCTGGGCGACGATCTGGCACACTGTGGAGACACCAACCCGGTAGCTGGACGCTATCGTCCTGAATGAGTCCCCAGTGGCAAGAAACCTAGAAAACATTGTTATAAATATTATTACAAGTACACTTGTAGTTACATATTAAACTATACAATCAACAGGTATACTATTAAATGGTTTATGGTATATTAAAATGCCAATAATCAAGCACTACATATAGACAATAATCAAGCACTACATATTGCTTACAGATAGAGATATTTAATTTCTAGGTTAATGTCTAGGTTATAGCAGTTAACTCAGTATCACTAGAAAGATTACTGTGTTTATACAGAGAAACATGACAGTATCACGTCTGCCAAGAGAATATTTTAATTTCTAGGTTAATGTCAAGGTTATAGCAGTTAACTCAGTATCACTAGAAAGATCACTGTGTTTATACAGAGAAACATGACAGTATCACGTCTGCTAAGAGAATATTTTAATGTCAGTTAACTGAGTATCACTAGAAAGAGCGCCAACAGTGGTATCCGTACCACAGTTAAAAAAAAAAAATATGTTAGCATATTGAATATACTGTATTTAAATATATACATTTACTAACCGAAGACAGATGGACAGGCGCTCCGCAGCTGGGATAGAGCGCCTGTAGTTGGTGTCCTGGAGGGTGATCCTCGCTCCGATGCGGGACAGCAGGTCATCGAACTGGGCGCGGGACAGGCGGAAGTACCGCTGAAAGCGGCCGTCATCCAGGCGCAGCTCCTGGAGCAAATGGTGAAACTCGCCGAACTGGGTTCGCCTCCGAAGGGTCTGGTGGACCCAAATACGGCGACGATGATCCCTAATACAAATACAGAGTGGTGACTCTCTCTTTTTTTTTCTTTTTTTTTTCTTTTTTTTTTCTTTTTTTTTTCTCCCACCTCCACCCCCCCTCTTCGGAGGACAACTTTATTTTATTTTGATTTTTTGTAAAGGCGATATATTTTTTTAAGTACATACACAATATTTTAAGTACAGACACAGACTGGTAACGAGATTATGCTGACTGCAGGCCGCTGAACTGGGACACAAACTAGGAGCTAGTTTGCACTGACAACAGGCCACTGGGCTGGTCCACAGACTGGTAACAGGCTTGTGCTGCCTGCAGATTACTGGGCTGGGACACAGACTGGTAACAAGATTATGCTGACTGCAGGCCGCTGAACTGGGACACAAACTAGAAGCTAGTTTGCACTGACGACAGGCCACTGGGCTGGTCCACAGACTGGTAACGGGCTTGTGCTGACTGCACACTGCTGGGCTGGGACACAGACTGGTAACGGGCTTATGCTAATTGCAGACTGCTTGGCCAGGACGCAGATTGGTAACAGGCTTATGCTGACAGCCGGCCACTGGGCTAGTCCACAGACTGTGAACTGGCTTGGGCTGATAGCAGGCTACCTGACAGTTCAACAGATTGTGAACTGACTTAGGCTGGTTGTTAGATGCCGGACTGGTCCACATATGTTTGTAGTTAGATGCCAGACTGTGAGCTGGCTTGGACTGATTGTTGGATGCCAGACTGGTCCACAGACTGTAAGCTGGCTTGGGCTGGTTGTTGGATGCCAGACTGGTCCACAGACTGTGAGCTGGCTTGGGTTGGTTGTTAGATGTCAGACTGGTCCACAGACTGTGAGCTGGCTTGGGCGAGGTATTGGATACGAGATTGATCCATAGATTGTAAGCTATCTTAGGCTGACAGCAGGCTACCTGATAGTTCAACAAACTGTGAGCTGGCTTGGGCTGGTTATTAAATACCAGACTGGTCCACAGACTGTGAGCTGGCTTAGGTGGGTTGTTGGATGTCAGACTGGTCCACAGACTGTGAGCTGGCTTGGGCTGGCTGTTGGATGCCAGACTGTGAACTGGCTTGGGCTGGTTGTTGGATGCCAGACCAGTCCACAGACTGTGAGCTGGCTTGGGTGGGTTATTGGATGCCAGACTGGTCCACAGACTGTGAGCTGGCTTGGGTGGGTTGTTGGATGCCAGACTGGTCCACAGACTATGAGCTGACTTGGGCGGGTTGTTGGATGCCAGAATGGTCCGTAAAACAGTCCACAGACTGGTAACGGGATTGTGCTGACTGCCAGACACTAATCTGGGACACAGACTGAGAGCTGGTTTGCGCTGACTGCAGGCCAGTAGACTGGTCTACAGACTGGTAACGGGCTTATGCTGACTGCAGACTGCTGGGTCGGAACACAGACTGGTAACGGGATTTTGCTGACTGCAGGCCGCTGATCTAGAACACAGACTGAAAGCTGGTTTATGCTGACTGCAGGCCACTAATCTGGTCCACAGACTAATAACGGGCTTGTGCTGACTGCAGACTGCGAGGCTGGGACACAGACTGGTAACGGGATTTTGCTGACTGCAGGCCGCTGATCTGGGACACAGACTGAAAGCTGGTTTGTGCTGACTGCAGACCACTGGGCTGGTCCACAGACTGGTAACGGACTTGTGCTGACTGCAGACTGCTGGGCTGAGACACAGATTGGTAACGGGATTAGGCTGACTGCAGGCCACTGAGCTGGGACACAGACTGGTAACGAGATTGTGCTGACTGCAGGCCGCTGATCTGGGACACAGACTGAGAGCTAGTTTGTGCTGACTGCAGGCCACTGGGCTGGTCCAAAGACTGGTAACAGACTTGTGCTGACTGCAGACTGCTGGGCTGGGACACAGACTGGTAACGAGATTAGGCTGACTACAGGCCGCTGAGCTGGGACACAGACTGATAACGGGATTGTGCTGACTGCAGGCCGCTGATCTGGGACCCAGACTGAAAGCTGGTTTGTGCTGACTGCAGGCCACTGAGCTGGTCCACAGACTGGTAACAGGCTTGTGCTGACTGCAGACTGCTTGGCTGAGACACAGACTGGTAACGAGATTGTGCTGACTGCAGGCCGGTGATCTAGAACAGACTGAGAACTGGTTTGCGCTGACTGCAGGCCAGTGGGCTGGTCTACAGACTGGTAACGGGCTTGTGCTGACTGCAGACTGCGGGGCTGGGACACAGACTGGTAACGGGCTTGTGCTAACTGCAGACTGCTAGGTCAGAACACAAACTGGTAACGGACTTGTGCTGACTGCAGACTGCGGTGCTGAGACACAGACTGGTAACGGGCTTGTGCTGACTGCATACTGCTGGGTCGGAGCACAGACTGGTAACGGGATTGTGCTGACTGCAGGCCGCTGATCTGGAACACAGACTAAGAGCTGGTTTATGCTACCTGCAGGCCACTGATCTGGTCCACAGACTAATAACGGGCTTGTGCTGACTGCAGACTGCGAGGCTGGGACACAGACTGGTAACGGGATTTTGCTGACTGCAGGCCGCTGATCTGGGACACAGACTGAGAGCTGGTTTGTGCTGACTGCAGGCCACTGGGCTAGTCCATAGACTGGTAACGAGCTTGTGCTGACTGCGGGCCGTTGATCTGGGACATAGACTGAGAGCTGGTTTGTGCTGACTGCAGACCACTGAGCTGATCCACAGACTGATAACGGGCTTGTATTGACTGCAGACTGCTCGACTAGGACACAGACTGGTAACATGATTGTGCTGACTGCAGGCCGCTGATCTGGGACACAGACTGAGAGCTAGTTTGTGCTAACTGCAGGCCACTGGGCTGGTCCACAGACTGGTAACGAGATTGTGCTGACTGCAGGCCGTTGATCTGGGACATAGACTGAAAGCTGGTTTGTGCTGACTGCAGACCACTGAGCTGATCCACAGACTGGTAACGGGCTTGTACTGACTGCAGACTGCTGGGCTGGGACACAGACTGGTAACGGGATTGGGCTGACTGCAGGCCGCTGAGCTGGGACACAGACTGGTAACGGGCTTGTGCTGGCTGCAGGCCACTGGGCTGGTCCGCAGACTGGTAACAAGATTGTGCTGACTGCAGGCCGCTGATCTGGGACACAGACTGAGAGCTGGTTTGTGCTGACTGCAGGCCACTGGGCTAGTCCACAGACTGGTAACGAGATTGTGCTGACTGCAGGCCGTTGATCTGGGACATAGACTGAAAGCTGGTTTGTGCTGACTGCAGACCACTGAGCTGATCCACAGACTGGTAACGGGCTTGTATTGACTGCAAACTGCTGGACTGGGACACAGACTGGTAACATGATTGTGCTGACTGCAGGCCGCTGATCTGGGACACAGACTGAGAGCTAGTTTGTGCTGACTGCAGGCCACTGGGCTGGTCCACAGACTGGAAACGGGCTTGTACTGACTGCAGACTGCCAGTCTGGGACACAGACTAATAACGGGATTGGGCTGACTGCAGGCCGCTGAGCTGGGACACAGACTGGTAACGGCTCAGACCACTGAGCTGATCCACAGACTGGTAACGGGCTTGTATTGACTGCAGACTGCTGGGCTGGGACACAGACTGGTAACGTGATTGTGCTGACTGCAGGCCGCTGATCTGGGACACAGACTGAGAGCTAGTTTATGCTGACTGCAGGCCACTGGGCTGGTCCACAGACTGGAAACGGGCTTGTACTGACATCAGACTGCTGGGCTGGGACACAGACTGGTAACGGGATTGTGCTGACTGCAGGCCGCTGAGCTGGGACACAGACTGGTAACAAGATTGTGCTGACTGCAGGCCGCTGATCTGGGACAGACTGAGAGCTGGTTTGAGCTGACTGCAGGCCACTGGTCTGGTCCACAGACTGGTAACGGGCTTGTGCTAACTGCAGACTGCTGGGCAGGGGCACAAACTGGTCACGGGCTTGCGCTGATCATACCGCATACCCCCATAGTCCCCAATAGGGTGGAACGCATATCCCTTCCCTCCCGCTAAGTGACGTAACTAATCAGCGGGGCCCAGAGAGAGTTGAAGTCAGCTGATTGAAGTTTGTTAAAGGCAAACATGGACTCCAGACTGATATGGTCCGACAGGAGATTTCTATACTGGTTAATGCTAAGATTATTTTTAGTTTTCCAATTCAAAAGGATTGTTTTCTTTGCGACAGATAGTGTGGTGAGGACCATGTGTGCTTTGTCGATCTCCATATTAATATCATTTAGATTCCCTAATATACATAGTTTTGGGCAAGTAGGTATATTACACTTGAGCCATATAGATAAGTCCTCACAAACCTTAGTCCAGAATCTTTGGACTGGTGTACAGAGCCACAAGGCATGCATGTAATCGTCTGCTGTGTTACTTGTGCACTGCGTGCAAATATTTGATTGATTAAAACCCATCTTAAACACCCTTTGTCCTGTATAATAAGTTCTATGGAGGATTTTGTATTGTATAAGTTGTAGATTTAAGCTGTCAGTCATATTAAAGTTGTTTAGTATTATTTCCGACCAGAACTGATTGGTATGATTCAGTGATAGATCTAATTCCCATTTTGCAATTGGTAAGGAGATTGTATCTTCTATTTTGGAAATGAATCTATATATTTTCGATAATAGCTTTGGGGTACCAAGGCTCCTGAATTCTAAAAAACTTGGTGGGAGTTCCAGGTTTGTTTGCTTAAGGGGGAATTTTTTACTTATTACTGATTTGAGTTGTTGATATTCTAAATATCTGTTATTACTTATCCCATACTGTGAAATAAGTGTTTGAAAAGGTAAAAAGTTACTGTTATGGATTAAATGCTTTAAGTGTTTAATTCCTTTGCTTTTCCATTGGATAAAATTAATCATATTCTTGTTTAGTATGATATCAGGATTATTCCATATAGGGGTGAGCCTACATGGGATCATTGAAGAGTCTGTTTTTTTAAGAAATTCCCACCAGGCTGTCAAACAAGTACTGATGTTAATGCTCTTAAAGCACTTATGGGACTTAATATTTGAGCTAAAAAACGGCAGGTTAGAAATTTCCAAATTGTCGCATAATGCTTGCTCTATATCCATCCATGTTTCATCTAATGCACTAGGTTTAAGCCATTTGGAAATATACAGTAACTTATTTGCTAAAAAATAATGATGGAAGTTAGGTAAGTCTAGTCCACCCCTGTCTTTAGTTTTCTGTAGAGTTTTCAGGCTAATTCGAGAGGGTTTATTCTTCCAAAGAAATTGAGATATGTGTGTTTCTAGTAATCTAAACCACGTATAGGGAGGTTTCGTAGGAACCATAGAGAACAAATAATTGATTTTAGGCAAGATCGTCATTTTTATGGTGGCAACTCTACCCATGAGTGAGATGGGTAAAGATTTCCACCGAGCAAGATCGTCTTCAATGGTTTTCAGTAATTGAGTGTGATTTAACTTCAATAAATCTGACAATCTGGAAGAGATGTTTATACCGAGATATCTTATATTACCTGACTGTAATGCTATACTGGATGGCCCTTGAAAACTACAGTTGATCGGTAGGACTGTGCTCTTTGACCAGTTAATAGAGTAGTCAGACAAAGATGAGAACTTATTGATTAATGAGATTGTTTCCGAGAACGATGTACGTGAGTTCTGAAGGAATAATAAAACGTCGTCGGCATAAAGGCTTATCTTATGTTCATTCTTTAAGGACCAAACACCTTTAATATTCTGATTTTGCCTGATTGCCATTGCTAAAGGTTCTATAAAGATGGCAAAAAGTGATGGGGAAAGAGGACATCCCTGCCTAGTGCCTCTCTGCAGATTGAAGCTAGGAGAGGTTTGATCATTTGTCCTAACTCTTGCATTAGGGGATTTATATAAGATCTTAATCCAATTAATAAAGATTGGTCCAAAGCCGAATTTACTTAAAGTAGCTAGTAGAAATTTCCAGTTAACTCTGTCAAACGCTTTTTCCGCATCCAGAGATACTATAATTGTTTCTAAATTATTAATGTTGGAATAATCTATTAAATTGATAAATCTACGCATATTGGTAGAGGAATGTCTGCCTTTTATAAAACCCGTTTGGTCAGGGTGAATTATAAGAGGAGTTATTTTCTCTAACCTTCCTGCTAAGGCTTTGCAGATTATTTTAAGGTCAACATTTATCAATGATATGGGGCGATAACTAGATGGTAATGTGGGGTCTTTACCTGTTTTTAACAGTACGATAATGTTTGCAGAGTTCATGGTTGATGTTAAATAGTTTTCTTCTTTAATCTGTGTAACCATTTAAAAAAAAGTTGGTGCCAGTATTGTCCAAAATTCTTTATAAAATTCTATTGGGAAGCCATCTGATCCGGGAGCTTTATTGCAGGACATATGTTCAAGGGCTTCATGTAGCTCTTCCACTGTAAGGGGAGAATCTAAGGCCATGACTTGTTCTTCATTTAATTTTGGAAGGTTTATGTTATTCAAGAATTTCTTGATGTCGCTGTCTGATGGATCTAGTTTGGATGAATATAAGGTTCTATAGAAGTTTCTAAAAGTGTAATTTATTGCATTGGGCTCGTGTGTAATATTACCTACTGAATCTTTAACTGAATTAATTGTTGATTTTTCTTTATTAGTTTTTAATTGGTTAGCTAAAAATTTTCCAGATTTGTTGCTATGTTCGAACTGCTCCAAGCGTAATCGTTGTACCATAAACTGTGTTTTCTTATTGATTATTTCATTTAATACAAGTTTAGCTTCCCTTATTTGCTTAAGCGTCAAATGACTGATCAACAACAGACATCTTGTAAAAAGATGGCCGCCAACGGGGTTCGAAACTTTTTTAAACTTTCGCCTCCGTCAAATTCGCGCCTGCCGCGTCTAGTTATCCGCTTGACCACTTTGTGTCCATTCGCGCGTCAAGAGCGAAATTGACGCGCGTAAAAACAAAAGTTTGAAGCGAATGGACACAAAGTGGTCAAGCGGATAACTAGACGCGGCAGGCGCGAATTTGACGCGCTATTCGCGTCCGGTGTGAACGCACAGTTACAGTAGTAATAGGAAATTAAAGTAACAGAGATTGTTCCCAGCAAACACATTTACATTGTGGCAACGTCTGTGGCACGTTGCATTTCTACTATGGCAACGTCACTGTCTACGTGCTCGTAACTAGAATTGTAAGATGCGACAGGGCTGTAGCAACCTGTAGCAACCTTGCTGCGCAACATTCAGCAACTGAGAGACAACGTTCTGACAATTAAATTTTTTATGCTAGATATAGTTATCCACCATTTAGCATGTAATGTTTTGTGGTTAATTTTTAATTAGTCATATATTAGATAATTAAATACTTTTTAAATATTGTTTATCCTTATTATTATTATTTATGGGCCTAACAGTAAATTCATTATAAGCAACACCTGCAAGTGTACACTCTGAAGAGTAAAAATGACATAGAAGGTTAGCTAATTCAACTTTATTAAAACTGGTAATCAAATCATGCGAAAATCTAGCAAAGAAACGAATGAGACAACAAATCAAAGGAAAAAATAAACAGGTGTGGTAACAGTTACAAAAATCTTTTTTTTCTCTGTGCGTTTCCAAAAAAAAAGAAAAAACTTTAACATACAACAATAGGCTACGCGCTTAAGTCGCTGCCTGTTCAAGGAGTGCTGAAATCAATTACTCATCATTAAAGTCATTTTGGCTTCATACTTTTGGCATAAAGTTAAATATTTGTCATACCTGACCAGAAGATGTTCAAATAAATGTCACATTAGACAAGGAAGTTGTAGGTTGTGTTTGAATAATTACGTATCTTATTTAGCTGAGGTAAATTAAACTTAATTCTCACGTATCCTTGCTTGATGAAGAATGAGACGGCCCAACGGTCAGTTAAAATTGAAAAGGCTGATTTTCGCACTTCAGTGTCAACACAGCCGTCATCAACATTAAAGTCCAGAGTCAACACAGCCGTCTACCAGGACATTTTAGAGCACTTCATGCCTCCTTCAGCAACCAAGCTTTATGGAGATGCTGACTTCATTTTCCAGCAGGACTTGGTATCTGCCCACACTGCCAAAAGAACCAAAACCTGGTTCAATGACCATGGGATTACTGTGCTTGATTGGCCAGCAAACTTGCCTGACCTTAACCCCATAGAGAATCTATGGGGCATTGCCAAGAGAAAGATGTGAGACATGAGACAGAACAATGCAGAAGAGCTGAAGGCCGCTATTGAAGCATCCTGGTTCCCTTTCGTAAAGGGAACTCCCGCTGCATCGATACTCGATACTTTGGGGAATGCCTTCGGCATGAAGCGTCTGAAGTCAACTATGGAACTATTCCAATCTTGATTGGTGCAACGTCACCCGTGACGTCGCATGTGACGGTGATCCGGAAGCTACAAAAGGGTCACAGGAACCAGGAAATGTTAGCTTCTGGTCTTCAGCAAGCGCTCTATGTCATCTTGTCTGTTCTATTTGGTGTTGTCTGTCCCGTGAAAAGAGTATTATTTATGGTGAATAAAAGATAAGCTATTCAGGCAGTGTGCGTCCCCTTGCCCACGTTATTTAAGCGAGGGTGACACACACTCGCTTTGTGTAGTTTGTTTGGGAGTGGAGCATGCACGGGCGGTGCTCGAGGGCGCTGTCTGTGCAAACTGTTTTCAATGAAAAAGCTCCGCTCCCGTTTGAGCTTGTTCGATCAATTAGATCAGGCTCGCGTTTCCAGTGCATCAGGTCCCGCGTCTGTTGAGGCAGCGCGCCGCTTGTATGCATGGGATTCGCACGTGGGGCTGGCATATGATACTGAGACGGTTGCGACCCTTTCTCAGTGTTTATTAACCAGCTCCACTGGTCTCGCGCACGGTTCGGAAGCCCGCGCTGCGGCTTCTTCCGACCGTGTTAAAGACAGTGCGTTTGATTCGATCAAATAGATCAGGCTCGCGTTTCCAGTGCATCAGGTCCCGCGTCTGTTGAGGCAGCGCGCTACTTGTATGCATGGGATTCGCACGTGGGGCTGGCATATAATACTGAGACGGTTGCGACCCTTTCTCAGTGTTTATTAACCAGCTCCACTGGTCTCGCGCACGGTTCGGAAGCCCGCGCTGCGGCTTCTTCCGACCGTGTTAAAGACACAGCGTTTGATTTATCTGGCTCCGAGGAGTTAGATATTATTTATCAACACTGAATCACGTGGATATGGGGATTCGCCACCCCATATTCCCGTTAGTGAGGAGTTGCTGGAGGTTGTAATCTGGGCAGTGGTTAAATTAAATGTTAAATGGCCATATAATAAGCAGGAAGCGACTAAGAAAAATAAAATGAATGAGCGCTTCCTGCAGACCCAGTCACAATCTTCGTGTCAGAGCCTTCCCTTTTTTCACTGATCTCCATACTGAGGTATCGAGATCGTGGAAAAATCCATTTTCATCTCAATTATTTCCCCCCCATGTATATATTTACTCATCCATTAGGGAATCTAATGAAAATGGTTATGAGGTGATGGCTCAGGTTGAGGAATATTTTGCGAAATATTTTCTCCCCGACATTGCGTCACCCCTGATAGCTCAGACACTTCCCTCCAAATCTCGTACATCGAATTTGTTAGGGAAAGCATATATGGCGGTGGGTCGAGCCGGTGCATGCCCACACACAATGGGGTTATTACAGGCATATCTGGCTGACCTCCTCAAGCAGGTGGATGATAACTGGGAGGTCTCACTCAATGGTATTACTGAATTTCATAGAGTAGCTGACTTATCTCTCTGTATTATTAAAGAGACGGTCCGTGCTATTGGCCGTTCTATGGCAGCACTAGTCGTCTCAGAGAGACATTTATGGCTTAATCGCTTGTGGATCGGGGAGAAAGACAGGGCTTTCCTTCTCGATGCTCCCCTTTCACCTTCCGGCCTCTTTGGCGACGCGGCAAGATCCGTTGTCGAGAGGCTTCAGGAGGCAGAGCGACAATCAGCTATCCCCAGTGGTCAGTCCAGGTCTCATGGGGTTGCTGCCAGGGGGCAGCCTCATGGGACAGCCGCCAGCTCCTCATATTTTGAGAAGGTTTCCTCTCGTGCCCCCCCGTATAAGGCTTGGGGCCAGAAGAAACATTCTCGCACGAAGCACTCCATACCGAAGACAGGTCTGAGGACTGTCTCTCGGGCTAAGATGGCTTCAACTAAGAGGTCTTGTCGTAACACGCAGACCCTTATGGGCATTCCCCCAGGAGAGCGAGTACAGGAGTCTCGCCACCTTATGCAGCCCTTAGGAAATCGTTGTTTGCTTCCCGCCGCCGATGGCGCTTCGGGACACATCGGCTTCCAGCGGACACAAATCGCAGTATCTGCCCGATGACGTTGCGGCCCTGTCGAGTTCGCCGCCTCTCAGGAGGTCTGTAGAGAGCATATTTCGGTTAGTTCCTGCCAGTTAGCTGCTTCAGGTCACCGAAGCCATTTGGAAATTTATAGCCGAGGCCAGTCTCGAGGGACTGGTCCCCATAATGGCATATTTAGACACCCCGAGGGGTCTTCAAAATATATCCTAGGGGGTCCTGCTTACAGTGGAGCTAATATACAAATATTATCTACTAAGGGGGCCAGCCCCGAGCAGGGTCGGTTCTTGGAACAGGAAGTCTAGTCCCTCTTAACACAGGAAACCTCAAAGTGGGCTCTTCCTTGGTTACGGGAGCCTGGGTTCTACAGCTGGCACTTCATAGTTCCTATGAGGGGGGGAGTTAGGCCTTATTTTGGATCTCATGGTACTGGATCAACCTCCGAGGGGGTTCAGATTCAAGTTACCGACTGTCAGTCAGACCAGCTCCGAGGACTGGTCTGTCTTGATAGATCCACAAGCTCCTTAACTCCTCTTTCCCTTCTAACCCTATCACAGGAAGTTTCCGAGATCCGCTTTTGGGGGGAAAAGCGCATCAGTTCTGGACTCTTCCAGTCGGCCTAGCCTTATCCCCTCGCACCTTCACTAAATGTATGGACACGGCCCTTGCTCCTTTGAGACTTCAGGGGGTCCGTATCTTATAGATGACTGGCTCATTTTGGCTCAGTCGAAAAGAACTAGCAATTCAACATCGAGATGTTGTTTTGCGTCATCTGAGGTGTGTGGGGTTGAGACTCAATGTGAAGGAAAGTTCCTTAACTCCTCTTCAGAGGACTACGTCCCTGGGAGTAGAGTGGGACTTAGTCACGATGCGGGCACAATTGTCTCCTGCTCGTATAAATACTATCTTAAACACATTGAAGAGTATTAGGTTAGGCCAGGCTATCACTGTCAAACACTTTCAAGGAGTTTTGGGTCTTATGGCTGCAGCTTCCACGGTAGTACCCTTTGGTCTGCTCCATATGAGGGCCTTGCAGTGGTGGCTCAGGAACAAGGGTTTTTGTCCGCTGGGAAACCCTTTTCGTACGATCAGAGTTACGCGCAGATGCCTTCGTTCTCTTGTCGTATGGAAGAAACCATGGTTCCTGTCTCAGGGCCCGGTTTTGGGAGCACCATGTGAGAGAAAAACTCTGACCACGGATGCGTCCCTAACGGGCTGGGGTACGGTTATGGAGGGCCGTTACACCCGAGGTACTTGGAAAGACCATCATCTCACATTGCATATTAATCGCTTGGAGATGTTGGCCGTATTTTTGCCCTGAGGCACTTCCTTGTAGACCTCAGAGGCCATCATGTTCTTGTTAGGACAGACAATATGTCGGTGGTCTCTTATATCAACTGCCAAGGGAGGATTGAGATCTCGCCCTCTTTGTAGACTGGCGCATCAAATTCTTCTTTGGTCCCAGGACAAATTTCTCTCCATCAGATCTATTTATATTCCTGGGGTTGATAATATGGGAGCAGACATCCTGTCGAGGCAGGGGCTGAGGCCCGGGGAATGGCGGCTCCACCCTGAAGTGGTTGAGCTTATATGGAGAGAGTTTGGCCGGGCGGAGGTTGACCTGTTTCGCTTATCATGAGAACTCTCATTGCCCGCTCTGGTACTCTCTCTCACATCCAGCTCCTTTGGGCTTGGATGCCATGGTACAGATGTGGCCGAGGTCACATCTGTACACTTTTCCCCCGATCGCTCTGCTCCCTGGGGTTCTAGAAAGGGTCAGGAGGTACGGAGTGAGACTACTCCTTGTAGCTCCGTACTGGCAGGCCCGAATTTGGTTTTCGGACCTTATTAGTCTCTTGGAGAGTTCTCCATGGAAAATTCCTATTAGGAGAGATCTTCTGTCTCAGGCTGATGGTACATTATTTCATCCCCGACCAGAGTAATGGAGACTATGGGTCTGGCCCCTGAGGGGGTCCCACCCATAATTAGGTTGCCCTTTCCACCGAGGTGGTCAGGACATCCATACTAGAACCCCACTCTACTAGGAACTAAACAATTAAGTTAGGGAGGGCATTGAACCCAGTTTATTACTGCCCACTGGCTTCAGTACTGGTGTTCCATCCCGCTCTCTAACGGGATCTCCTGTTCATGCTTAGGGCCTCTGTGGCGGCCTCAGTGCCCTCCGCAAGCCTCTAAGGGTGTTCTCGAAAGGACGTTCCCACTGAAACTCCATGTTCCTGTAGATTGGAGGATGAATCCTTTTCATCCAGCCTATTGGCATCAGGCTGATGGGTTATCCCTGGCACCCATCATGTCCTGTGGGTGAGGTATACGAATATATATTTGAGATATATAAGTATATATAGGAGAATCTATTGAGTCTGCTTCCTGCTCGTCTTACTCCCTGGAAGAGTGGTGGTGCTGCCCCCTCTTACTTGCTAGCGTGGGAGCCACTCAACGTTATTTTTGCCCGGTACTGAGGTACCTGTAGGCAATGTTAAGATTCTTCGGGTATTCCATCCTCCATCGCATGTGTCGGATGGTCAAGGTCGTAGCCTTTGAGGTTCCTACATTAGGCCTTAGGCTGAGAGGAGTCAGTCCATCTAGTTATGCATCAAGGGTTAGGAGCTATTCCCTTTATTAAGAGTACAGTTGGTTATCTAAAACCACTTATATTTGAAGTACAAGGTGCGCTTTTGCCTTCACCTCTCATCTAATATTTTCTACGGTCTGGGGCTCCCATCCATGAGGTCAGTCGAGCCTCCCGCTCCAGACCTCCCCTTCTTGCACCAAATCTTATGACAAGCTAGTTTGGATCTACCCTCTACTCATTCTATCGTCCGTGAGTGTGCCAGATGCTTTACACCAGGGCGTTTTCTCTCAGTGTGGCGGCGTGGGTATTCGTTCCCCAAAGTATCGAGTATCGATGCAGCGGGAGTTCCCTTTACGAAAGGGAACGTCTCGGGTTACGTATGTAACCCTCGTTCCCTGAGTAGGGAACGAGACGCTGCATCCCTCGGCCACACTTTTCGCGCCCCTGAGAACGACTTGCTTTGACCAATTAGAAGCTAACATTTCCTGGTTCCTGTGACCCTTTTGTAGCTTCCGGATCACCGTCACATGCGACGTCACGGGTGACGTTGCACCAATCAAGATTGGAATAGTTCCATAGTTGACTTCAGACGCTTCATGCCGAAGGCATTCCCCAAAGTATCGAGTATCGATGCAGCGTCTCGTTCCCTACTCAGGGAACGAGGGTTACATACGTAACCCGAGACGTTTTCCATAACACCTCAGCAGTGCCACAGGCTGATAGCATACATATTGTTTTTGTATGATAGTTTTCATAAGCTGTAAGCCATAATCATCAAAATTATAACAAATAAAGGCTTGAAATATCTCACTTTGCATTAAATTAGTCTTCATAATATATTAGTTTCACCTTTTAAGTTGAATTACTGAAATGAACTTTTGCACGATATTCAAATTTTTCGAGTTTCACCTGTAAGTGCCTCAATAAAGTACAAAGGACAAAGATTAATCACGTAAAGAGGGGGATCAAAATCAGCACAAAAAAAATCATATTAACAGATGTGATAAAATCTAAGTTCTGCTATCATGCAAATGTTGGAGGAAGGGACCCCAGACCTTGGGAAAATGTATACGAGACTTTGCTTCCTTAGACCCTATTTCTTCAAGGTTTAAAACAGAGACCATCTCAGTAAGCCATCTCTGAAAACATTGGGGAGCAGTGGCTTTCCAATCACTTCATATAATTATCTTGGCCACAACCATGCCCAGCATTAATGCCAGCTGCAAAAAAATATGGCAAAGAGGAAACTGTGTCCGCATAGCCAAAGAGGGCCAGTTCCATTTCAGGAGGGAAAGTTTGATCATATGCAACCAAATACCAAGAAAAATACATTGCCAGTAACTCCGGAGTTTCAGGCAGAACCAAAAAGAATGGGATAAAGTTCCCTCTGCATCCTGACATCAGTCACAAATTGGAGACACACCTGGGTATATCTTGTGAAGTTTGGAGTTAGAATAGTGCAGTCTGTGTACAATTTTAAACTGAATTAATTGGAGTCTTGCATTGATGGAACAGCTATGTATTCTCTTGAAGATTTCAGACCAGAAGTTGACAGATAAATTGATACCAGCCTCCTTTTCCCTGGCTACCCTAAGATAATCAGAAGATGTATTCTACTGGGAAGAAAACAGGGAGACAAATCAGGAAACCATATGCCTAGAACATGGTATGGCGTACCACAAGGCTCAGTACTAGGACCGTTGCTGTTCACTCTGTACATGCTACCATTAGAAGATATCATTAGGAAACATGGCATTAGCTTTCACTGTTATGCCGACGATACTCAGCTCTATATTTCTTCAAAACCTAACGAAACTTACCAATTCACAAAATTAACGGAATGCATAGCAGATATAAAAAATTGGGTGACTCGTAATTTCCTACTTCTAAATTCTGAAAAAACAGAGTTTCTAATTATTGGACAAAAAACGTCCTCACGTAATAACCTAGAATACTGTCTAACACTTGATGGCTGCTCTGTTAAGTCTTCGTCGTCGGTTAGGAACCTGGGTGTGCTCTTTGATACCAATCTTTCATTTGAAAGTCACGTGTCCAGTATCTGTAAAACTGCATTTTTCCATCTTAAAAATATATCTAAATTACGTCATATGCTCTCATTGACAAATGCGGAACAATTAGTTCATGCATTCATGACCTCAAAGGCTAGATTATTGTAATGCTCTACTGGGTGGTTGCCCTGCACGCTTAATAAACAAACTACAGCTAGTTCAAAACGCAGCAGCTCGAGTTCTTACCAGAACCAGGAAGTATGACCATATTAGCCCGGTTCTGGCAAAACTGCACTGGCTCCCTATTAAACATCGCATCAATTTTAAAATATTGCTGATCACTTACAAAGCACTAAATGGTTTAGCTCCGCAGTACTTGAGCGAGCTCTTAAAGGGATAGTTCACTTTGAAATAAAATTTTGGTATGTTTTAGCTTACCTCAAGGGCATCCAAGATGTAGGTGTCTTTTTTTCCGCAGTAGTTTCAATTTTGATATTTTTAGGTCAAACCGTTCTTGTCTGTCAGTCAAATAATGCAGGTTTATGGTCACCACCTCAAAGAGCAAGCACAGAGTCCAAATTAAAACAATTCCACATCGTCCAAATTAAACAATTCCCCAAATGATCTGAGGGCGCGGGCGGGTATAGATATATACACTAGTTTTTTTTTTTTCAGAAAAAAAGTAGACACCATTCGCTCCCAGCTATCTAGTTTCCCCACACTGCCTGCCCCGACTGCTGAACCACAGCCCGGGATTTCCCAACATCTCTGTTGTTTTTTGGTCATCTCACAGCGAGAGGTTGAGGACATTATTAAAAAGATGAAACCATCCACCTGTGCCCTGGACCCCTTCCCCACAGCTCTGGTAAAATCCAACTTCCATGCCATAAGTCCCCTGATCACAAAGGTCATTAACCACTCCCTCCGGGCTGGCTTTGTCCCATCAACACTGAAAACCGCTGTCATCAGGCCAGTTCTCAAAAAACCCACCCTAGACCCAGAAGTCTTCGCCAACTACAGGCCTATCTCCAACCTTCCATTTCTCTCTAAGGTGCTGGAAAAAGTAGTTGCCGCGCAGCTCCAGGACCATCTAAAACAAAACAACCTGTTCGAAAAGTTTCAGTCTGGTTTCCGCCCTGGCCACAGCACAGAAACAGCCCTGGTCAGGGTCACAAATGACCTGCTGATGACTGCTGACGCTGGCTCTCCATCTCTTCTCATCCTCCTGGACTTGACTGCAGCATTTGACACTGTGGACCACAACATCCTCCTCCACCGGCTAAATTCCGTTATCGGTGTCTCTGACTCTGCCCTTGAGTGGTTCTCATCCTACCTTACTGGGAGAACTGAGCATGTCGCCTTGGGAAATACTAAATCTCTGTCACACAACGTCACCTGTGGTGTCCCTCAAGGTTCAGTGCTCAGCCCCACCCTGTTCATTCTTTACATGCTCCCCCTTGGCCACGTCATCAGCCGACACGGAATTTCATTCCACTGCTATGCTGATGACACTCAACTTTACATCAGGACAAACTCAACTTCCTCTTCAGCCTTGATATCATCCACTCTGACCACCTGCCTGGAGGAGGTAGAGGCGTGGATGAAACAAAACTTTCTGCAGCTAAACAGCACGAAGACTGAAGCCATCTTAGTTGGCACTCCACACCAGGTTCGGTCATCTGACATTACCAGCATCACCTTCTCTGGCCAAAATATTCCACTTTTAACATCAGCCACAAACCTGGGTGTTAAAATGGACTCCCATCTGACATTTGAGCCTCACATTAAACATCTCTGCAAGACCTCCTTCTTCCACCTCAGGAACATTGCCAAACTTCATTCCATACTCACCTCTGCAGATGCTGAAAAGCTTGTCCACGCCTTTATCTCCTCCAGGCTGGATTACTGTAATGCGCTCCTTACCGGGATCTCTGAAAAAAGCCTTCAGAAGCTACAGAACATCCAGAACAGCGCCGCTAGGATCCTGCTGAGGGTACGCAAATATGACCACATCACCCCCATCCTCAAATCACTCCACTGGCTTCCTGTCTCACTCAGGATTGAGTACAAGGTCTCTCTACTTACCTACCAGTGCATCCATGGTGAAGCCCCCACATACCTCAAGGAACTCCTTACCCCACAGACCTCAACACGTGCCCTCCGATCTTCCTCGGCGTATCTCCTGAAACCTCCCAGGACCAAGCTTCGTACAATGGGAGATCGGGCTTTCTGCTCAGCTGCCCCTAGTCTGTGGAATGCTCTCCCTGACTACCTGAAGACACCACAGACTTTGGATGCTTTTAAACGAGGCCTTAAAACCCACCTTTTTAAGAGAGCTTTTGATTGAACTCCCTTTTTCTGTTTTATCCTTTTTATCATGTAGCACTTTGAGATTTTCTTAAATATAAAGTGCATTACAAATTAAATTTATTATTATTATTATTATAGTAGCCAAGGCGACATCTAGTGTATATATCTATACCCGCCCGCGCCCTCAGATCATTTGGACGCGGCTGTGTTCAAGAGGTAACAACGATATAAATACTGTTCGTTTTCTCACACAAACCGCTCGTTTCGTGTCTCATGCCATCAATGTGTACTTACGATGGGGAATTGTTTAATTTGGACGATGTGGAATTGTTTTAATTTGGACTCTGTGCTTGCTCTTTGAGGTGGTGACCATAGACCTGCATTATTTGACTGACAGACAAGAACGGTTTGACCTAAAAATATCAAAATTGAAACTACTGCGGAAAAAAAGACACCTACATCTTGGATGCCCTTGAGGTAAGCTAAAACATACCAAAATTTTATTTCAAAGTGAACTATCCCTTTAACGCATTATAGTCCTTCACGTCTATTGCGATCTCAAAATTCCGGCCAGTTGATAATACCTAGAATATCAAAATCGACTGCTGGCGGTAGATCCTTCTCCTATTTAGCACCAAAACTTTGGAACAGCCTTCCTACCATTGTCCGGGAAGCAGACACACTCTGTCAGTTCAAAGCTAGACTAAAAACACATCTCTTTGACCTAGCTTTCACATAATACATTATAGACTTCTATAATTCAATGTTAGGCTGCATAGATTAGGTCAGCTGGAACCGGGAACACTTCCCATAAATCCTGATGTACTCGTTACATCATAAGAAGAATGGCATCTACGCTAATTTTAGTGTCTTTGTTTATCCCGAGGTTTTCCCGCAGCCTGCCGGATCCAGGCCGTATCCAGATCTGATGAAGGACCTTCGCCTGGACCCGATGACAACGCAGTGCTGAAGTGCCAACTAGTCTCTCCCTATGGAGGATCCCTTTACCACTCTACAGATAAAGCGTTGTCGGGAAACTCAATTCGCGTATCTACCCCGAATTGATAAAATAAAATAAAATTCTGTATCAAAAATTATAAGGAAACACCAGTACTTTGTTTAGGCTTGGTTTGTAGGGAATTACAAACCTGCGTACATATATTCAAACGCACATAACTATAGAACCAATTCTTAATGCGCATGTGAACGCCATCAGCGTTTCTCACAGGTTCGCGTTTAAAGTCTATGTAGAGAGAATGGTGTCGTCTTAGCGGCCCCTAATTTAATAACAAATGATTGTTGCGACGGAAGCGAATCAATCATAACTAACCTTAGCTGGAAAATAACTTTACTAAAGAACCGCTATAAAGCCAAAACAATCTCTGTTACCATAAATTATACGTTTATCTCTGTAAAGCTGCTTTGAAACAATCTACATTGTTAAAAGCGCTATATAAATGAAGATGACTTGACTTGACTTGACTAGAATCTGGTACTTGTCGCTCCAGGTTATAGAAACAATGTTCTTCCTGAATCCTATAGTCAGAGTAAGCCTGCTGAACAAAATGCCAATCTACTAAAAAGGTGCTCAAAAGAAGAAAAGTGACTGTTTGTGTACAGCTCGTTAAATGTAGAAAGACCCTTATTATTCCACATTTAGAAGATTCTATCACTCAAACTGGGAATAAAATTATGATTCTCACAAATGGGAGAATAAAGGGAAGGCTGCATGATATCAAGAAATATCTTAATTTGTTTCAATATCCTTAAATAACTATGCACTACAACATTTTTAGTAATGCTCTTTAAAGGAACAATTCAGATTGGCTAATAGTAAAGCGGGTAGATAACTCTTGTTTACAGAATGAGATTCCATGTGAATCCAGCTAGGAGAATCCACTGCACTCTCATAAGAATAGGGCGATCCATAATTCCAATACATCAAAGCCCTTATATTCGCTGCCCAATAATAGTGTTGAAAAACTGGCATTGCCAACCCAGCCATCTCTTTAGATTTCTCTAAAGCCTGGTTCACACGGCAGGATAATTAGGCCGATTTTAGCCCCGATTCACTCCTTCCGACAATCTTAAGGATTCTCCGATTATCGTAAAATAATCTGATCAGATATTCCTGCCGTGTGTGGTGTGTTAAGACTGCTCTCGTCTGCTCGGAAGGACGTCGGGACCGCTCCGATCTCAAATCGGGGATATCCAACATGTTGGATTTATTTGGCCCGATTTCTCCTCGTGTGTGGTGTCCCCCGAGCACGCAGCCTGTGGACTGTGGAGTGTAGCCAATCAGAAAGCGAGGTGACGAGGCGGCGAGGAAGCACCGGGAAACATAATCAAAACAGCCGGCGGCATCGCGCACCAGAAAGTCCGGTGGACGTCGAAGATCATCGCCTTTTCTTCTGATAACGTTTTTTTACGGTTAAAAACAAACTACAAACTATTGCCACTGCATCCTCTTCGTCCGCCATGATTGTTTACTCTGAAGTCACATTTGATCTCAAGGTATTTTGCGAGATTTCCCGTCTGACCTGAGAATGCTCGGGAGTCAAATCGGTTCGTGTGTGATGTGTTGATTTTGCCGTGTGGCTGTGCACCACACACTGTACGACCAAAACTGTTAGACCCGTGATTTTTTTATCCCCGTGTGTGGGGTCTCTCAGGTTTGGAAAAACGGCCGACAATTTTAAAATCGTCCCGTGTGAACCAGGCTTAAGTGTGCCTTAGAGATACGATGTGCCTTAAACCCCCAAATAAAAGAGAAAATGATTTTGTAAGATAGATGGGTAAATTCTGAAACAAATATAAAAACCTTGGAAGGGCCACCATTTGTATAGCATTAATACGGCTGATTAACGATAGTGGCAAACCCCTCCATTTTTCAATGGTAGATTTAAGGTTTTTTATCGCAGCCATAAAATTAAGCTCATATATGTCTTTTAGATCTGAGGAAATAACCAATCCTAAATACGTAAAATGATTGCGAACAATTTTAAAAGGGATGGACTCTAATAAATTATTAGGAAAATTGCTGCCAAGGGGAACACAGATGCTTTTATTCCAGTTAATTGAATACCCAGACAAAGAACCAAAACGGTTTATTAAATCCATTAAATGGGGTAAAGAATCAAAGAAAATTTAATTTATTATTAAAAATAAAAGCAAATAATCCGCACATAAAGAGAGTCTGGTCTCTACAGACCCAATTTTAATGACACTAATAGAAGAATGGTGCCGAATACTTAGAGCTCCAGAGCCAGATTAAATAATAAGGGACTAAGGCAACAGCCCTGTCTTGTCCCACGACTTGTCCAGTAAACAAATGTTTGCCTCATAGAGAGAATTAGGGAACAGTTTATTTTTAAAAGAATGATTTATTATTCTTAGCAGTAGTGGGGCAATTATATCTGCATGAGCTTTATAGAATTCAATACAGAACCCATCAGGCCCTGAGGCTTTACCGTTTGAAAAGGACTTGATAACCTTCAAAATTTCATCCAAAGTGAACTCTTTATACAGCTCTTCTCTGGCAGCCTCACTAAGCTTCGGAATGTCAATAGTATCAAGAAATTCGGTAAATAGGGATATATTATTTGCAAGACAAAGATGTTTTTTAAATGGGTAATAAACCTAACCGCCTTCTCGCTATAGTTAAAAAGATGTCCATAAAAGGATATATCGCATCGATTAAAAATTAAAAGTGCAATAAACTATTTACTGTCAGGAAAATCTCCAGGGCCTGATGGGTACCCAGTGGATTTGTTTATGGTTATGAATGATAAATTAAGTCCCTACCTCCCAAAGGCAATCAATACCTCATTTCATGCATCTAAACTTCCTAATTATATGAATGTAGCTAATATTACTGTAATACACAAAAAGGAAAAGGATCCAGAGGAATGCAGCTCTTACAGGCCAATCAGTTTGTTAAAAGTAGATTTAAAGATTCTGGCTAAAATCTTGGCTATACGTCTTGAGCACGTTATTCTAGACATTATAGATCCAGACCAAACAGGGTTTATAAAAGGCCACCACTCCTATTGTAACACTAGACAATTATTTAACATAAAATGCCACCTTGACCAAAACTCCATACCTGGAATCTTAGTGATGAACGCCGAAAAGGTATTCGATAGGATGGAGTGGAGGTATATGTTCGATGTTATGGCCAGATTTGGAATTGGCAAAAACTTTATAAAATGGGTCAGATTACTCTATACATCACCAAAGGCTGCCGTATTAACTAACGGCATAACACACTTGTGTGTGTGCATATTAGTCTCTACACTGAAAAAAGTGAAACATCAGTGCAATTCATTCAAAATTTACATTGGTCCAATGGAAAATTGTGATTTTCAGTTTATACCTTCTGTTTTCACTTTGCCTCAAAGTAAGTGTTACGCCCTCTATCACTGAAAAAAAATTATACTTTGGATTAACTTAAAACAATTGATGTAATTTGTTACAGCTAATTTTTTTTTGATTTTCTCAAATTGTATTTATGATTTAGTTAAAACTATAAATTTTGATTTAATGTCAAACCAAAATTTGAATTTGTTCCAACTCAACGTTTTACCTTAACCCAAAGTACACAGCAAAAACGCCAGTGTTAAATTAACACTCAAGAGTGTTAAAGTTAATGAGATAATTAAGTGATTAATTGAGGATTGACTATTATTGAAGACTCCTAAAGTGTTAACTAGCAGAATCACTGAAGGAGAAAATCACAAATTGTAATTTACCATTATGGTGATGGGTGTTTGCTTTAGTTGGCCTCTTGACCCTTATATGTTTACTTTAGATTTTGTTTGGCTGTTGTATCTGAGTTATAACTGCCAGATGAAGAAAGAAAAAAAGTGATCTGATGGTGTTGGTAATATTATGACAATCATTATTTGAACTTGATCACTGAACTCATTAAGACCCTTATTTCTGACTTAGATTTATGTTGTTGATTACAGCATAACTGTGATTCTACATAAATATCCAGAAGTTTAGATATAATACAAAGGATTTCTTAAAAGTTGTTTTAAAAAAACAACAAAAAAAAAACAGACGGCACTCACAGACGTCAAGATTCAGTCTATGCATCTCAACAATCGTCAGAGCAGAATATTCAATTAGGAAAAGTAAATTACATAGACAATTCAGATCATAATTTATTCATACCACAATGCATGATGGGAGCCATTAATGAGTTGTGATTGGTGGCAGCCACTGCAACATTCTTTATTACTGTCACCATTGTTGAGATTCACAGGCTGATTATTGATGTCTGTGTTTCAAAATAAATTCATTTGAAAGTCTTTTGATCAGAACAATGTTTATTAAATATTTTGGATTATATGAAAAATACTGAAAATCATATGCTGTAGAATCACCGAGCTGCTGTAATTGACAAGTTAAACCAAACTTTCTCAAGAAGTTTCATTTTTTGGATCACAACATGATTATGTCAAAACATAACCAACACCATCAGATCACATTGACTCTTTGTTCATCTGACTGTTATAAATCAATAATAGCAGACAAGCTAAATTTAAAGTAAACATATAAGGGTCAAGAGCCCAACTAAACCAAACACCCATCACCATAATGGTAACTTACAATTTGTGATTTTCTCCTTCAGTGATTCTGCTTGTTAATATCAGGTGTCTTCAATAACAGTCAATCATCACTCAATTAGTTTTTGCTGTGTACTTTGGGTTAAGGTAAAACGTTGAGTTGGAAAAAATTAAAATTTTGGATTGACATTAAATCAAAATTTATGGTTTTAACAAAATACAATTTGAGAAAAAATAAATAAATAGCTGTAACAAATTACATAAATTTTTTTAAGTTAATCCAAAGTATAATTTTTTTCAGTGTATGTAAAGTGTATGTATTTGTTTCTTTATTATTTGATTATTTGAAATAGTTTCAGCCATGAACCTTTAACAGTGAGTGCATTTTGTTGATTTTCTGTCTTTGTTTCTGTGATCTGTACAGTTTAGTCTTTATGTAAAGTTATTTTTGTGTATTGCTTATTTCTTTTTGGTACTGTTGTTGGAGATAGTTGTGAGACTTTACAGTATCAACGAGGACACTTTAAAGTGATTTCTTCCTCCTTTTTAAATTAACTTTTGTACCATTAAAATCTTTGTTTTTTAATACATTACCCACGTTTCCTGCCTACCATTCATAAAAGAGTCGAACCTGTGTAACCTATTAACACCTCTATAGGTGTTATTAATATTTCCTTGGGTGAAATTCCCAAGGTGGAGTATGCAAATTTTCTACAAGTAGAAGAACTTGGGCTTGTGTTTTAAACCTGTACTGCTCTGTCACATTCATAAGCCCTCAGTTTGAGTTAGTTCTTTGTCCTGTATTGTCTTTATGTGGTAGAGTGTGTTCATGCTCATTTTGATTCTCCTGTTAGCTCCTGCATTTTGTATCAGCGCTTCCTTTGTGTGTAGTGTGACTAGAATCATGACATACTGTCACGGCAGACTAAAAACAAAAGGTGTGAGGACTCAAATGCTGGAGAAAATAAGAATTTATTAATGAAAACACAAAACAAACCCACAGGGGGGAAAACAGAACTAAGTAAATACAAAAACAACAACAGACTAAGAAAACTCTGGAAAATCTCAGGGAACAGGAAACAAAAGACAACGTACCGACACAGACTGCAAACAAGAGGGAACTAATAAAGGGAAACTAATCAGGAGGGAACAGGTGGATGAACTCAAACAATAATCAGATAACAAGGGGGAGGGATCAGACAATAACAAGAGCACATGGCCCAAAATAACAAAACACCCATGTGCAGCACAAGACAGGACAGGCATGTGACATTACCCCCTCCCTACGGAGCGGCTACCAGACGCTCCATAAGACCCGGACGGGACGGGAGGGACAGACCAGGGCGGGACGGGAGGGACAGACCAGGGCGGGACGGGAGGGACAGACCAGGGCGGGACGGGAGAAACAAAATGTTTGTGACACCGGAGTGGCCCACAGGGTTCGGGAGGCCAGGACGGAGCAGGCTGTGCCGACGGCCAGAGTGGAGACGACAGTTCATCTGGCGGCCAGGGCGGAGACCTCTCCTCGGGCGGCCAGGGCGGAGACCACCCTTTGGGTGGCCAGGGCGGAGACCTCTCCTCGGGCGGCCAGGGCGGCGACGACCCATCGGGCGGCCAGGGCACAGGAACAGATACCGGCTCGGGAACTGGAACAGGGACAGACCCCACCGGCTCAGGCTCAGGAACAGACACAGGCACCGGCTCAGGAACAGACACAGGCACCGGCTCAGGAACAGACACAGGCACCGGCTCAGGAACAGACACAGGCACCGGCTCAGGAACAGACACAGGCACCGGCTCAGGAACAGACACAGGCACCGGCTCAGGAACAGACACAGGCACCGGCTCAGGAACAGACACAGGCACCGGCTCAGGAACAGACACAGGCACCGGCTCGGCGGCGGCCATCTTGTCCGAAGACACAGGCCCGGCAGACGTGACGTGAACAGTCTCTGTGGCGGCCATCTTGTCCGAAGACACAGGCCCGGCAGACATGACGTGAACAGTCTCTGGCTGGGCAGACGTGACGTGAACAGTCTCTGGCTGGGCAGACGTGACGTGAACAGTCTCTGGCTGGGCAGACGTGACGTGAACAGTCTCTGGCTGGGCAGACGTGACGTGAACAGTCTCTGGCTGGGCAGACGTGACGTGAACAGTCTCTGGCTGGGCAGACGTGACGTGAACAGTCTCTGGCTGGGCAGACGTGACGGATCGCTGGGGTGGTGCAGGCAGTGCGAGCAGCTCGGGCGGGGCCAGTAGAGCAAGACGCCTGGGCGGCGCGGGCAGAGCAAGATGCCTGGGCGGTGCGGGCAGAGCAAGACGCCTGGGCGGTGCGGGCAGAGCAAGATGCCTGGGCGGTGCGTCATGGACGGCAGTCACCTCCGGGATGGTCTCCGTGTTAGGAGCCACCGGACTCGGGACCACCGGAACAGGGACCACCGGAACAGGGACCACCGGAACAGGGACGGAGGGAGCCTTTCTCCTCCTCCTGTGTCTTGGAGCCACCGGACTCGGGATCACCAGACTCGGGACCACCGGACTCGGGACCACCGGAACTGGGTCCACCGGAACTGGGTCCACCGGAATAGCCACGGAGGGGTTCTTCCTTCTCCTCCTCCGTTTCGGAACCACTGGAACTGGGACCACCGGAACTGGGTCCACCGGAACTGGGATCACTGGAACAGAGACCACTCCCCTGGCGATCCTCTCCCGATGGCGAATGAAACCCTCCACCATTGCCTCAAAACTGACATGATCAAACGCTCTACAGATCAGCCAGTCCATCGGTTCATCCAGCGCATAATTAAATAGATCCCTGCAAGCCTCCTCGCCCAGGTTCAGCCCTTCAGCAGCGCGACGGAACCTCTGACCGAAAACCCTCACCTCCATTCCCTGCTGACGGAGGGAGACCAACTCCTGAAATCGGAGAATCCACTCCCATTGCGGACAGGAGACTGGTTGCGGCTCTCTTCTCCGCTGAGTCCTCATAATGGTCGGTACGTTCTGTCACGGCAGACTAAAAACAAAAGGTGTGAGGACTCAAATGCTGGAGAAAATAAGAATTTATTAATGAAAACACAAAACAAACCCACAGGGGGGAAAACAGAACTAAGTAAATACAAAAACAACAACAGACTAAGAAAACTCTGGAAAATCTCAGGGAACAGGAAACAAAAGACAACATACCAACACAGACTGCAAACAAGAGGGAACTAATAAAGGGAAACTAATCAGGAGGGAACAGGTGGATGAACTCAAACAATAATCAGATAACAAGGGGGAGGGATCAGACAATAACACGAGCACATGGCCCAAAATAACAAAACACCCATGTGCAGCACAAGACAGGACAGGCATGTGACACATACATGTTGCTCACATATTATTGTAACCCAGATTGTGCTAATTACAGTGTAATGAAACTTGAACCATTAAAATGTTTTTAAGCAACTGAAAAATGCACAAATGTCAGGGCATGTCAAAACTTCTCCAGGGCCTCAAAACCCCCTCAGACTCCAGAGGGTTAAGTCAGGAGTTCTCAACTCTGTTACTCAAGGTCCACTTTCCTAGAAAGTTTAGCTCTTTAGCTCCACTAAATGTTTTAGCTCCCCAGTACTTGAGCGAGCTCTTAATGCATTATAGTCCTTCACGTCTACTGCGATCTCAAAATTCTGGCCAGTTGATAATACCTAGAATTTCAAAATCGACTGCTGGCGATAGATCCGTCTCCTAGCACCTAAACTTTGGAACAGTCTTCCTAACATTGTCCGGGAAGCAGACACACTCTGTCAGTTTAAATCTAAAAACGCATCTCTTTTACCTGGCATTCATATAGAACATTACATTTCTATTATTCAAATCAGTTAATTGATTATTAGGCTGCATAGATTAGGTCAGCTGGAACCAGGGACACTTCCCATAACACCTGATGTACTTGGATCCGGGCCGTATCCAGATCAGATGGTGGACCTGCGCCTGGACCCATCTACGATGCATCCCTGAAGTGCCAGCCTCATCAGCCCTGTGAATGCCTCATCGACACGACAGCCATCAGCACTGATCCTCAACAAAGTCGTCTCCATACCGGTGTGATGACTCCGTCATCCACCCAGATGGAACTGGATACTATTCTGAATGTTCTGACCTGTAATGCTGCCTGAATCATACACTGTTCGCTCGTTGGCCAGAGGAGAACTGGCCCCCGACTGAGCCTGGGTTCTCCCAAGGTTTTTTTCTCCATTCTGTCACCTGATGGAGTTTTGGTTCCTTGCCACTGTTGCCTTGGCTTTTGGCTTGCTTAGTTGTGGACATTTAATATTCAACAATATTATTGATCTGCCTTACTTAAGGTGGATGATGATGCAATTTTCTTCTAGAAACAAACTTTGTTGTATTATTTTCATGTTATCCCTGTGAAGCTGTTTTGATACAATCTGTATTGTAAAAAGCGCTGACTTGACTTGAGGTTTCCTCAAGGGATTGCCATGACCTCCTTGCTGCCAGACGTGCTTTGGTCCACCCTTGCTATAAAACGGTCATCATGCAGACTGTTTTCGAAATAAAGAAAGAAAGAAAGAAAGAAAGAAATGACTAATCTGATATAGAATGAATTAGGTTGAGTTAATTAACCCGCTAGTAAAGTGCTTCAGTTTACCGTTGTTCATTCACTCTTAATCTTCAGCTCACACATCTCAAACGGCAATGCCCAACAATAATGACTATGAGAGAAGACATAAAATATGACCTCAGACCAACAAGGAAGTTTTGAGTTCTGAAACTTATTATTCTGAAACAAAAAAATATGTTTTTGAGTCGTGTCTGTTGTGTAAGAATGCTTATAGTGCAATTAAAAAAGTTTTTTTTTTTAAATGTGTCAATGATCATTTGTATATGAATAAAGTTCCATTAGTTCTATCAATGCTTTTTTTTTTTACTTTACACAGCACAGAATCTGGTCTTTTAAGAGTCTCAAATGACATCTTACTCACTGACTGATACAGGGAAATCCATGGCTCTACACCTTTTAGATTTAAGCACTGTGTTTGATTTGGTTGACCATGGCATACTCCTGTCCCGACTGGAGACTTGTGTGGGACTTCATTGCACTGTATTGCAGTGGTTTCGCTTATATTTAGCAAATAGGTGGTTTACTTTTGGTCGGGGACATCACTCTGTCACGGTTCATGAATTCACTGTTTCCTTCTTGTCTCGTGTTGCTGTTGTTTTGTGTGTATGGGTGTGTGCGTGGGGGCGTTACCGCTAATCCCAGTTGATCAACGATCCAGCTGATCTCATTCTTATCACCAGCTGCAGCCGATTCACTCATCCTTAAATACTCATGGCATTCTCCTCTCTTTGTCAGATCGTTGTTTGATGTCCTTCGTGTGTGTTGGTCCTGTTCCTGTCTGCGGTTTGTTTCGTGCTCTTGTTCCTGTTCCTGTTTCATCGGACTGTCATTCATTATCTGGATTACTTCACCACTCACCGACATCACCGTCTGATCACTTCACCACCGGATGCTGACCATCTAATCCCTGTGTCACCAGCCTGCCTGAGGATCTGTCAGTTCATCAATATCACAAATAAAGAGTTTTACTTGCATCCTTGCTTCCGTTTCATTGATCGTGACAGAACGATCTGACCGTTTCAATGGAAGCAGCGAGTAGCCCTTCAACCTTGGATGAGTTTGTTAACTCCAGCATTCAACGCATGGACAGTCAGGAGAAGAATCTGAACGACACGGCACGGGCTGTTCAAGCGCTGGTGACACAGGTGTCCGAGCTCACCCAGCAAATTCAACATCTGCGAGCTCCCACTGCGCCGCCCACACCGGCCGTTCCCCCCACACCACCAGAGAGCGGCTCCCAGTCAGAGCCCCGCCTACCAGTTCGGAATCATACGCGGGTGAGCCAAGCTTTTGTAGAGCATTTCTGACTCATTGCTCAATGCATTTCTCTCACCAGCCCAGAACCTTCCACAACGAGAGTGCCAAGGTGGCATTTGTATTGACTTTACTAACTGGGAAAGCAGCGCTATGGGGGACGGCGGTGTGGGAGAACCAAGACCCTTGCTGCACCTCGTTCCAGACACTCGCCGCCGAGATGAAGAGAGTTTTCGATAGAGCGGTCGCTGGGAGAGAGGCGGCTCGAATGCTCGCGGAACTCAAACAAGGAGAGAGGTCAGTGTCAGATTACTCGATTGACTTCAGGACCCTGGCGGCTGAGTGTCAGTGGAATGAGGAGGCGCAGTGGGACATGTTCCTGCATGGGCTGGCTGACCGCGTCCAAAGAGAGATCTACGTCCTGGACCTACCTACTTCTCTTAATAGACTAGTGGAATTGGCTCTTCGAGTGGATGCACGACTGACCAGGGTCGAGCGACGGGTGTTGCCCAGCCGTGGATTGAGAGAAGCTGAGAGTCAGAAGTCAAGCGGCGGGGACGTGGTCAGCCCCGTCGACGATCACGAGCCCATGCAGGTCGGGCAAGCTCAGCTTTCCCGGGAGGAGAAGGAAAGGCGGAGGTCCCAAGGCCTTTGCCTGTACTGCGGCGCGGTGGGACACTACGCTTACAACTGTCCGGTAAAAGGGCCAAGCCCGGCAGTAAGTATGAGACTACTGTCGGGTGGGCTCTCCGCTGAGAAGACCTCATCAACATCTACGCTCCTCCCGGTAAGATTAAGATGGTCAGCCCACAACCACGACTGTCACGTAGGTGGATAGGTGGGGAATCCACACACATCCAATAGGTGGATTCAGGGGCCGAAGGTAATTTTATGGACCATTCATTTGCACTCAAGTTTCAAGTTCCCATCCAACCACTCACCCGCAAGATTGCTGTTCATGCACTCAACGGCCAGGATTTACCCACCATTGCACTCATCACCGGACCCATCACACTCATCACATCAGGCAATCACTCCGAGACCCTTTCATTTTACATACTGGACTCACCTCTCGCACCTGTTGTGCTTGGACATCCCTGGCTCATCGATCACAACCCCAAAATAGACTATCAGCAAGGATCAGTGTTGGAGTGGAGCAGTAAATGTCATGAGTCCTGTCTTGTGTCTGCCTGTTCGTCTGTTTCTGTCCCTGTGTTTCAGGAGGAGGCAGTGGATTTGTCTAACGTGCCCGCGGAGTACCTAGACCTGAAGGAGGTGTTCAGTTAGTCTCGTGCCTAAGGGCAAGTTATATTCGCTTTCTTTCCCAGAAAGGGAGGCTATGGAGAAATATATTTCTGATTCTCTAGCAACGGGGTTCATCCGCCCCTCCTCTTCTCCAGCGGGGGCGGGGTTCTTTTTTGTGGGGAAGAAGGACAGATCTCTGCGACCTTGTATTGATTACCGGGGGCTGAACAGCATCACGGTAAATAATACTCATCCTTTGCCGTTGATGTCTTCAGCCTTCGAGAGGTTGCAGGGAGCGTCTATCTTCACTAAATTGGATTTACGTAATGCTTATCATTTGGTCCGCATTAGGAAGGGGGATGAGTGGAAGACTGCTTTTAGCACCCCCAGGGGGCCCTTTGAATACTTGGTCATGCCTTTCGGGTTGTCCAACTCCCCAGCAGTCTTCCAGGCACTCGTCAACGACGTGCTGCGAGATATGGTCGACCAGTTCATATATGTCTACCTGGATGACATATTGATAGTTTCATCCTCTCTCCAGGAACATGTGCAGCACGTCCGACGAGTGCTTCAGAGGTTGCTAGAGAATGGGCTTTTTGTCAAAGCGGAGAAATGCGTTTTTCATGCACAGTCTGTTCCTTTTCTAGGATACATCGTGTCGTCTGAGGGAATACGTATGGATCCTGAGAAGGTTAAGGCTGTGGTGGAATGGCCAAATCCAGATTCCCGTAAGGCCCTACAGAGGTTTCTGGGGTTCGCCAATTTCTACCGGCGGTTTATTCGCAACTTCAGCCAACTAGCCTCACCTCTGACTGCCTTGACCTCCCCCAGAACTACGTTCAGATGGTCAGACGCAGCTGAGGCTGCGTTTGCCAAACTGAAGGGCCGCTTTGTTTCAGCCCCCATCCTCATTGCCCCTGATACATCACGTCAGTTCGTGGTGGAGGTCGACGCGTCAGAGGTGGGGGTAGGTGCAGTGATATCCCAGCGTTCTCCCACAGACAACAGGATGCATCCGTGCGCGTTTTTGTCTCATCGTTTGTCCCCTGCCGAACGCAATTATGACATTGGTAACAGAGAGTTGTTGGCAGTCAAGTTAGCGTTGGAAGAATGGCGTCACTGGTTAGAAGGGTCGGGGGTACCTTTTATCGTCTGGACCGACCACAAGAATCTGGAATACATTAAAACCGCTAAAAGATTGAACTCCAGGCAGGCTCGGTGGGCACTTTTTTTCGGACGTTTTGATTTTACTCTCTCGTACCGCCCGGGTTCCAAGAACATCAAACCCGATTCTTTATCGCGCATTTTTGACCGTTCCGAACGCCCGTCTACTCCCGAGTGCATTTTGCCCGAGACCCTATTTGTCTCCACACTCGTATGGGAGGTTGAATCGAAGGTCAAGACGGCCTTAGAAGGGGTAACGCCTCCGCCCGGTTGCCCACCGAACCGTTTATTTGTACCGGAGGGATTACGGTCCGACGTCATTCAGTGGGGGCATTGTTCCAATGTAGCTTGTCATCCAGGAGTTAGTCGTACCAAGTTTTTGGTCAAGCAACGATTCTGGTGGCCACTTATGGCTCGTGACGTCCACAGTTTTGTTTTGGCTTGCTCAGTTTGTGCCACTGGTAAGACCTCCAATCGAACCCCAGATGGGTTACTTCAACCGCTGCTTGTCCCTTCGAGACCCTGGTCCCATATTGCGCTAGATTTTATCACCGCCCTCCCGTCCTCTCAAGGCAACACGGTAGTTTTGACCGTGGTGGACCGGTTCTCGAAGGCAGCCCATTTCATTCCCTTGCCCAAATTACCCTCAGCCAAGGAGACAGCGTTGACCGTCGTAGATCACGTCTTTCGCTTACATGGCCTCCCGACAGACGTGGTTTCCGACAGGGGACCCCAATTTGTGTCCAAATTTTGGCAAGAATTTTGTAGATTACTGGGAGCGACTGTTAGTCTGTCCTCAGGGTTCCATCCCCAGAGCAATGGGCAAACTGAGAGAGCCAACCAAGATTTAGAGAACGTTGCGATGTTTGGTCTCCAAGAATCCTTCCTCATGGAGTCAACAATTGTCAATGGTGGAGTACGCCCACAATATGTTACCAGTGTCATCGACGGGCCTATCTCCGTTTGAGTGTAGTTTAGGGTACCAGCCACCAGTTTTTCCCAGTCTGGAATCCGAAGTCGGTTCCCTCCGTTCACGCCTTCATCCAGAGGTGTCACCGCACATGGACTAGAGCCCGTGAGACTTTACTCCAAGTGGGGGCGCGCACCAAGGCTAAAGCCGATCGCCACCGGTCTAAGCCTCCCGTATACGTCGTTGGTCAAAAAGTGTGGCTTTCTACCAAGAACATTCCTCTCCGCTCCGTTTCTAATAAGCTTGCTCCCAAATTCATTGGCCCGTTCACTGTCACCAAGATCATTAGTCCGGTGACAGTCCGCCTCAACCTTCCTCCTGCGTACTGGAGAATTCATCCCGCCTTCCATATATCAAAGATTAAGCCCGTGTTTCGTTCTCATATTAATCCGCCTGTCCCGGCCTGAATTGTCATTTCTTGTTATTATCTTTGTTTTGTATGAATGGCAATGACATGTTACCATATTTTATTGATCATGTTGTCACGATTTGGTTGAAACAGGATGAAAGTGCAATATTTAAACACAGAATTCTTGTAATTACAAAATTAAAAACTTAAAAATACTCAGAATCTTAGGATCACAAAACAGCAAACAGAACAACCAAAGGATGAGAACGGACAAAGAACTGAACAAAACACAGGGCTTAAATAACAGAATGAAATATTCAAAGAAACAAGACACAGCTGACATGACTAAAAAGGAAACAGAAAACAGAGAAAACAACAGTTCATAGTAAAAATCAAACACAGATATGAAATAACAGAACCCTGTCACATACATTGAATAATTTGTTTTCCCTTTCTGTCAGTCACTTTCGACATTTCGACACTAAGGGGTTGCACTTGGGAGCCCCAAACACCTCTGGTATGTTGAATGAGAATTGGAGAGTGGCATTTGCATCCACTAATTCAGATTTGTTCTGTGCTTCTCTCTCCACTCTCTCCATTCACCTCTGCCTAGAAGCTCCGTTGGATTTGTAATGATAATTTAATTGACTCTGTGTAATGGCCACTGGTTTTCCCTATCTCCTCACGTCTTCACGAAAGTCGCAGAGTCCCATGTCTCTCTCAGGGAAGTGGGCATTCGCATACTCAACTACCTCTTAGACTGGCGAATTCTGGCTCACTCTCGAGAGTTGTTATGCGAACAGGGACCTGGTCCTCAGGAACCTAGGCCAATTGAGACTTCGGGTCAACTGGGAGAAGAACAAGCTCTCTCCCGTGCTGAGCATCTCTTTTCTCTGTGTGAAGCTGGACTTGGTCACTATGGCAGCACGTCTCTCAGAGAAGTGTGCTTGGTCGGTGCTGGACTGCTTGAATCTTTTCAAGCACAAAACAGTGGTTCCACTGAAATACTTGGTTCGATTGCCTGTTCCGAACCCGAGTTCGATTGCTCCCCCCTGCCCCTGCCCCTGCCCCTGCCCCTGCCCCTGCCCCCGATGGACTGTGTTCACATTATATTATTTGTATCCGAACTGCGGTACGCTTGCGTCATGAATCTGCAGCTGCCACGTAATCGTGTTGCTTGGTAACCGCTATAAATGAAAAGGCGTCAAAATGGATAGAATTGCTCGCTTCACATTTGTTCGCAAAAGTATTAAAACCGTTCCAAAGACAGCGGGCTGTCCACCGAAGACAATATTTGTGGAGGCAAGCAGAAATCATCTCTCTGCTTGCAGTGCGTCAATCCTGCTTTTCGTCAAGGTAAGTGTATACACACACACACACACACACACCAGACTTGGTTCTCAGAGTTTATCGGCCCCTTCCTGGCAAATCCCCCTGAGGAAGGAACCTCTTTAAAGCCTCTGGAAAGACCTCTGGAACCTCCATGTCTGGTCCCTGGATGGGATGAGGAGGAATTCAGAGGTCTATCAACAGCCGTGGTTGACAATATAACGCAGACTAGAGCCCCCTCTTCAAGACGGCTATATGCCTTGAAGTGGCACCTTTTCGCGGTGTTTCTCTCAGGGTGAAAATCCATGAAGGTGCACAGTCAGGCCAGTGCTTTTCTTCCTCCAAGAAGGCTTAAAGAAGCGGCTCTCTGCTTCTACTCTCAAGGTGTACATGACCTGATCGTCAGGTTCCTGAGAAGTGCGCAGAGGTTTAATCCTCCAAGACCATGCATCTGCCTCTTGGGATCTCTCCTTGGTCGTACAGGCCCTACAGAGAGTATTTGTATTTTCGTTATAGGAATACATTATACAGAAAGCGTCCTGTTTTGGGGGATAATTGTGAGATAGCCCACTCAGTTGGATGAAAAACAAACCCACTCATGGATGGTCTCAGGATGCTTCACTGTTGACAGGACTTATGGTAGCGTTCACCTTTTCTTCTCCAGACAATCGATTTTCCAGATGTCCCAAACAGTCAGAAGGGGGCTTCATCATGAAAATAACTCTTCAGCTGTCCAATCATTGTACTTCCTGCTGAATTTCAGTCTGTTCTTGATGTTTTTCTTGGAAAGAAGCTTTGCTGCCCTTCTTGTAGAGCTACACAATTAATCGTTAAAAGATCGCAATCTCGATTCAAACCTCACTGCGATCTTATTTCTAAACAATTTGCCTTTGACAAAATCACAGCGGAACATTCAAATCTGTGTTGGTGCTGCCGCTGACCTAGAGAGAGCAGCTGTCACACATATGAAACAGCTACACAAACAGTCTTTTCAGCCTCACCTTATCATTATTTATCATTATCTGTGTTACAAATATTAAAATTATCAGAAGTACTGGGATAAAAGTTTAGTTTGAATATAAACACTATTGTATACGGTAGCGATCAAAACAGAGCAAATCACCTTTTGAAATTATCTTGAAGCTTCAAATAACAATTGCATCGATTAAAAGGGACTATTAAAAAGTGCATTTGTCATCGAATTATTCATTCAAAAGATTTGTTCAAAACATGGATTCACCCAGTAATGAAACAAGTAAAGTATTGATGAGTCATTGATGAGTCACTGAATTAATCATTCAAACCTATTTAAAAAAATATATATATTCAAATTAATTAAGTTTTTCTCTTTTTTTTTTACAGATAAGTAACATTTAGTCAGAAATGATATTTTATCATGTAAATGACATGATATTTTGTTTAGTTGTCTGTTCAGAACAGACCTCACTGCACACCGACCTGCTGCCAGTATTAAGCAAGCTTTGCACAGGTGGTGACATGATTCTGTAACTAACTCCTCAGAAGGAGACAGTCCTGGTGCTTGTTGGACACTCTGGGACATCCTGAAATGTCCTTGCATGTGAGGCCATTTTGATGCAAAGTGATGGCTGCATGTCTTTTTTTAGAGGTAACCATTGCTAACACAAGGACACAATGACCTTTTATAGCAATCGGCATGACAGAGTGATTTCACCTGATTAGTTCTTTTTTTACAATTCCCATGTGCTGATGATATGGTTAGTGAAATGATGTTAGAGCGGGTCATTTTGTGCCAGGGCCAAAAAAAAATGAAACAAACTACAAAAAAAGAAAATAAAAAATAAAACCTGTGAAATTTGAGTTTTTGAGATAAAGTTCATTGCCAGTGAAGCTTTTTGCAATTAGGAAGCATGGAATTAGTTTTCACTGTTATGCTGATGATACTCAGCTCTATATTTCTTCACGCCCTGACGAAACTTACCAATTCACAAAATAAGTGGAATGCATAGCTGATATAAACAATTGGATGACTACAGTGCTCTGCACTGTAACTAAAGACTAAAGACTCTGCTGGTCTTTCAAAGAGGGGAAGCTCATTTTCGGGATACATCATGAAAATTGTCCATTTATTTATACGTAAATTCTGCCCTACGTTCCTTTTCAAGAAAATGCTCTGTGACCCTGTCGTACCAACTAGGCGTCTTTTCCAGTGACTTGACCAGTGTCCTCTCAATGGCCAGCAGAGTTAGGTATAATTGGATAAATATAATAATATAATAAAGGTATAAATAATAATATAATTAAAGAGTTGAGAAAACATATAACTTCATTACTGGATTAACTGACCATAATCTAAAAAGTAGATCTCCGCCTAAGGGCAGATTATACTCTCTTTCCACTCCGGAGAGGGAGGCCATGGAGAAATATATTTCTGATTCTCTGGCAGCCAAACTCATCCGTCCTTCCTCTTCTCCTGCAGGGGCGGGATTCTTCTTTGTGGGCAAGAACGGTTTCCTGCGTCCTTGTATTGATTACTGAGGGCTGAACAGCATCACGGTAAAGAATACTTATCCTTTGCCGCTGATGTCTTCAGCCTTCGAGAGGCTGTAGACACCAAAAGAGTGGAAGACTTACAACTGGCACAGACCGAGCAGGCCAATACAAAACGACGAGTGTCGCGAGCCATAGTTTGCCACCAGAATCGTTGCTTAATGAGAAAAATGGTACGATTGACTCCTGGATGACAAGCCACCTTGGAACAATGACCCCACCGGATGACGTTGGACCGCAATTTCTCTGGCACAAATAAACGACCTGGTGGACATCCGGGCGGAGGCACTACCCCATCTAAGGCCATGCGGACCTTCGACTCGATCTCCCAGGTCAACATTGAAACCACACAATTACGTGGAACGATGGACTCGGGAGAAACCGGGCGTTCAGATTGGTCAAAAATGCGAGACAATGCGTCAGGTTTGATGTTCTTGGAACCTGGACGATAGGAAATGAAAAAATCGAACCGACCGAAAAAAAGTGCCCACCGAGCCTGCCTAGAGTTAAGTCGTTTGGCGGATCTGATGTATTCAAGATTCTTGTGGTCGGTCCAAACAATGAAAGGTACCCCCGAACCCTCCCACCAATGACGCCACTCCTCCAAGGCTAACTTGACTGCCAACAATTCTCTATTACCAATGTCGTAATTACGTTCGGCGGAAGATAAACGATGAGAATAATAAGCACACGGATGAACCTTGCCGTCCACGGAGGAGCGCTGAGAGAGAACCGCACCTACCCCCACCTCTGACGCATCGACCTCCACCACAAACTGACGAGAGGAATCAGGGGCGACAAGAATGGGGGCTGAAACAAAGCAGTCCTTGAGTTTGGAGAATGCAACTTAAGCTGCACTAGACCACCTGAAAGTCGTCATGGTGGAGGTCAAGGCTGTCAGAGGCGCGGCTAGTTGGCTATAGTTGCGAATAAAACGCCGGTAAAAATTGGCAAAGCCCAGAAACCTCTGCAGGGCCTTGCAGGAATCTGGAGTTGGCCAATTAACCACTGCCTGAATCTTGTTACGACACGATGTATCCTAAAAAAGGAACAGACTGTGCATGAAAAGCGCATTTCTCCGCCTTGACAAAAAGCCCATTCTCCAACAGCCTCTGAAGCACTCGTCTGACGTGCTGAACGTGTTCCTGGAGAGACGAAGAAAAAATCAATATGTCATCCAGGTAAACATGTATGAACTGATCGACCATGTCTCTCAGCACGTCGTTGACGAGTGCCTGGAAAACCGCGGGGGAGTTGGAAAGGCCGAAAGGCATAACCAAGTATTCAAAGTGCCCCCTGGGGGTATTAAACGCAGTTTTCCACTCATCCCCCTTCCTGATACGGACCAAATGATAGGCGTTACGTAGATCCAACTTTGTGAACAAAGAAGCGCCCTGCAGCCTCTCGAAGGCTGAAGACATCAGCGGCAAAGGATAAGTATTCTTTACCGTGATGCTGTTCAGCCCTCAGTAATCAATACAAGGACGCAGGGAACCGTTCTTGCCCACAAAGAAGAATCCCGCCCCTGCAGGAGAAGAGGAAGGACGGATGAGTTTGGCTGCCAGAGAATCAGAAATATATTTCTCCTTGGCCTCCCTCTCCGGAGTGGAAAGAGAGTATAATCTGCCCTTAGGCGGAGACGTACCTGGCAATAAGTCTATAGACAGTCATAGGGACGGTGCAGAGGAAGAGAAGCAGCCCAGGACTTACTGAACACTTCCTTCAGGTCGAGGTACTCCCCGGGCAAGTTAGACAGATCTGCCTGCTCATCCTGCAACACAGAACAAGACACAGAAGAACACGCAGACACCAAACAAGACGCATGACAGCTCTCACTCCAAGACATGACAGAGTTCTGACGCCAGTTTATGTGAGGATTGTGCAGGGTGAGCCAGGGGTGTCCCAACACCACAGGAGCCAATGTCGAGTCAATGAGGAGAAAGTGAATCTCCTCGACGTGGTTACCCGACGTGATCAGACTCACCGGTCCGGTGGAGTGGGTGACCGATGACAGGAGTTGTCCGCCCAGAGCGTTAACCGAGATGGGGTGAGTGACGGGAATTATAGGAACTCCCAGACGACGTTCCAGGTCACGGTCCATAAAACTCCCCTCCGCACCGGAGTCCACAAGAGCCTCACACTGATGATAAGAGGCGGCCCACTGCAGTCTTACCGGAAGGAGCGTTGCTTCTCGAGAGGATTCATCCCAGGAAATGCCACCCGTCAGTAACCTCCGTTCTACTGACGGGTGTTGGCTTTTACCGGGCACTTGGACGCAAAGTGACCCCCGGCTCCGCAGTACAAGCACAGTCCTTGCGCTCTTCTGCGCTCCTTCTCCTCCCTAGAGAGACGAGCTCTGCCCACCTGCATGGGTTCCGGATCGAATGAGGGACCGACCGCATCACCTGAAGGGAAGACCGGATGGACCTCCATGTCTGGAACTCGACCTCTCTGCACCAGAAGACCTCGACGTTGTAATCTCGCGTCTACTCGGATAGCTAGATCAATTAATCCATCCAATGTTGCAGGTAACTCCAGAGTGTATATCTCATTTTGTATGCGGTCGGCCAACCCATGCAAAAACATGTCCCACTGCGCCTCGCTGTTCCACTTACTCTCCGCAGCCAGTGTCCGGAATTCAATGGAGTAGTCCGTAACGGATCTGTGGTCCTGACGTAGATCTGCTAAAACTCTTGCTGCCTCCTTGCCTGCAACTGCCCGATCAAAAACCTTCTTGAGTTCAGTGCTGAAGGTCTGGAAAGACTCCAAACAATCATGTCCCTGCTCCCAAACGGTGGTTCCCCACAACGCCGCTCGTCCAGATAGTAGGGTAATGACAAAAGCCACTTTAGATTTCTCAGTGGGAAATGATGAGTGCTGTAGGGCAAAAAACAATGAGCATTTAGTCAAAAATGACCGACATAGATGTGGCTCACCAGCATAGGCAGCAGGAGGAGGCAGACGAGGCTCCGGATTGTAGGCGGGGCGATCCGTGGGCGGAACAGCGGGTGGTGGATTAGGCGCAGTGGGCGCGTGGGCAGGCTCGACTCTAAGAAGTTGCTGTTGCGCGGTTAAATCAGATACTTGCGTCACTAAGGCCTGGATTGCTCGACCAGAAGTCGTGATTTGTTCGTCCTGTCGATCGAATCGAGCATTAATCTCGCGCAGGGCTTCTCTCAGTTCGTTTAAACTCGCTGGATCCATAACGTGGTCAGATCGTTATGTCAGGAAGCATACAACGGATCCAGTAGCGAGTTGAAATAAAGTTTATTGTAAACAGTCAGTAGTACAAACTGAACAGCTGGCAAATAACGGCACCCAGCAGGTCCTAGGAAACACGAGAAAGGCAGAGTAGAATCCAAGCAGGGTAGAGGAGAGATGACACGCCGTGAACTTCAACACAGGCAGACCACAGCTCAGGCAGAACGACAACAGGAGATCCGTGCAAACCGGGAGCAGGACCAGAACTGCACAGAACAGAGATCAGCACAAGGACCAGCAACCCAAAACGATCTGACACTGAACATGAGTAACACTGCTCTACATATAGGACTAATAACGAGACACACCTGCGACTGATCTGATCGCGCGTCAGCGCAGCTGGCGCTGATAGGCAATCAGATCAGCGCAGTACACACAGAATGAGCAAGCAAACCCGCAAACCGTGACAAATGCACTGTGACGCTACGGGAATGTATGAGAAGGAGATCGAGTCAGCCGACCTGCTGTATGTAACTGATTCTGAACTCGTCTTTGAGATGAACGTGTTCTAACGCATTTTTAGTCAATAAAATGTTAACACAATAATACATATTTGACCATTCATTTTTTGACATTATAGGGGAAGCTGAGCTTCCCTTGCAGTCTTAAAGAAATCCACGCTGGATGACTAGTAGATTCTAATTATTGGACAAAAAACGTCCTCACGTAATAACCTAGAATACTGTCTAACAATTGATGTCTGCTCTATCAAGTCTTCGTCGTCGGTTAGGAACCTGGGTGTGCTCTTTGATACCAATCTTTCATTTGAAAGTCACGTGTCTAGTATCTGTAAAACCGCATTTTTCCATCTTAAAAATATATATAAATTACGTCATATGCTCTCATTGAAAAATGCGGAACAATTAGTTCATGCGTTCATGGCATCAAGGCTAGATTATTGTAATGATATTATGGGTGGTTGCCCTGTACGCTTAATAAATAAACTACAGCTGGTCCAAAACACAGCAGCTAGAGTTCTTACCAGAACCAGGAAGTATGACCATATTAACCCAGTTCTGTCAACACTGCACTGGCTCCCTATTAAACATTGTACATTTTTAAATATTGCTGATTACTTACAAAGCACTAAATGGTTTAGCTCCGCAGTACTTGAGCGAGCTCTTAACACATTATAGTCCTTCACGTCTATTGCGATCTCAAAATTCTGGCCAGCTGAAAATACCTAGAATATCAAAATCGACGGCTGGCGGTAGATCCTTTTCCTATTTATCTTTAATTTTTGATATAGTGCTTTTAACAATGTAGATTGTTCCAAAGCGGCTTTACATTGATAATCGGAAAATTTAGCACCAAAACTTTGGAACAGTCTTCCTAACATTGTCCGGGTAGCAGACACACTCTGTCAGTTAAAAGCTAGACTAAAAACACATCTCTTTGACCTAGCATACACATAACACATTATAGACTTCTATAATTCATGACTTCTATGTTAGGCTGCATAGATTAGGCCATCCGGAACCGGAAACACTTCCCATAAATCCTGATGTACTTATTCCATCATAAGAAGAATGGCGTCTATGCTAATATTAGTCTCTCTGTTTATCCTGAGGTGTACCGCAGTCCGCCGGATCCAGGGCGTATCCAGATCTGATGAAGGACCTGCGCCTGAACACGACAATAACGCAGTTCTGAAGTGTCAACTAGTCTCTTCCCTGTGAAGGCCTCCTTCACTTCCCTTTACCACTCTACAGATAAAGCGTTGTAGGGATAATTCCGGTTTGCATGACTACGCGGAAGCGGTGAAAATTCTGTTTTATAAATTTTAAGGCCAGACAAGTAGTTTGTTGAAGGTTGGTTTGGAGGGAAGGACTACACACCTGCGCACATATATTCAAATACGCATACCTATAGACTGAACTCGTAATACGCATGTGCACGCCATCAGCGTTCTCACAGGTTTGCGTTTTTAAAGTTTGGGTAGAGAGAACTGAAGAGTTTTTGGTTAAAACGGTGTCGTGTAACGGTGTCCTAGCTAAGTTAATAACTAATGATCGTTGTGATGGAAGTGAATCAATCAAAACTAACTTTAGCTGGACAACAACTTTATTTTAGAGCTGCTATAAAGCCAAAATCTCTGTTACTTTTAATTTCCTATTATCACTGTAAAGCTGCTTTGGAACAATCTATATTGTTAAAAGCGCTATATAAATGAAGATGACTTGACTTGACTTGACTTGATCTGAGAGTGCCAGTCAGTTTTGATGACAGCATCACCTACAGGTCAAGAAATAAAATAAAAAATAAATTTTTGCTTATGTCTTGTGAAATATTTGTCATAATGCTTGTTCCTTTGGTCATGCCAAATCTGACAATAACAATTGTACCAGAATTGTACAAATCAGCCGTCTGCCTTTTTGAAATTTGATGTGAATAAATTAAATAATTTTTTTATTTTGCTTGCCCAACAGTTTTTTTCCTACTCCTACAAATCTTGTCCAATTTTGACAAAATCAAATAGCAATAGTTTTGTTCAGCACAAGTTAGCCTCTCATCAATATGAGAATCTCAATATGAGATTCATTAGATTAGATTGATTGATTTTCAATGATTTTAAGGGATTTTTGTCTATAGAGTGCAAAACTCGTGCTGAACTAAAAGTGTTTGATAGCTCCAGTGATTACAATGGGAGCATTCTTTGATTTCTTTCTGAACATAATAATAATAATAGTTAATAATAAATAATAGTTGTTTGTTTCATGCTACTAAAAAAGACAATATGACTTTTCAGTCTGTCTTGATTTTGCAATGCTGTGTTTTGGCATTATGGTTTGCAGGCATCTATATCTATTTTTATTCAAATTGATCCTAATCTCTTCCTTCACCAACATGCACCAGAACCAGTTGGTGGATCAAAGGGATTGAGTCATTGATCTGTGTCAGTGCAGGCAATCTTGAACTGATGGACTTTATCTCTATTATGTAATAAAAACCCGGGGGTAGAACACAAGTCATTTTGACAGCTTGGTTTCAATAAAATATGACTTCAGACTAACAAGGAAGTTTTGTGTTCTGAACCTTACAATATGTTTTTGAGTTGTGTTTGTTGTGTAAGAATGCTTATAGTGCAATTAAAAAAGTAAAAAAAAAAAAAAAAAAATGTGTCAACGACCATTTGTAAATGAATAAGCTTCCATTAGTTCTATCAATGAAGCTTTTTTGAATTTTTTTAGCTTTACACAGCACAGAATCTGGTCTTTTAAGAGTCTCAAACGACATCATACTCATGACTGATACAGGGAAATCCATGGCTCTAGATCTTTTAGATCGAAGCACTGTGTTTGATTTGGTTGACCATGGCATACTCATGTCCCGACTGGACACTTGTGTGGGACTTCATTGCACTGTATTACAGTGGTTTCACTTATATTTAGCAAATAGGTGGTTTACTTTTGGTCGGGGACATCACTCGTCTTCCAACATACCTTTTGGTTGTGGTATTCAACAGGGATCAATTCTTGGACCTGTGTTGTTTTCCCTGCATATGCTCCTCCTGGCCTCTGTTTTTGATAAATATGGTATTTATATGCCGGTGACACCCACATCTATCTTCCCTTACAGCGTAACAATAAACACTCTCTTCACTTTTCTCCATTCTGTCACCTGACGGAGTTTGGGTTCCTTGCCAATGACACCTCTGGCTTACTTAGTTGGGGACACATAATTTTCAACAACATTATTGTTTTGACTGCACTATTGGATGAGAACTGAACTGAGCTGGATGACGACATCACTGTTTTTCTTCAGAACTGCTTTATAGATGAAATTAACTCATTTTAAAATTGATGATCTTTACAAAGGAACTGAATCAAAACTGAATTGACTTCAGCTGAACAATGACACTATTTTCTATTAGAGCTGCTGTACAGCCGAAATGCTTTGCTTTACATGTCAGTCAGATGATTTCTTCTTGAAATTCTCCAGAAATTCTCCAGTCTGCAGAGACCTGCAATACGTCAAAAGTCTGACTATTTACAAGAATATTCCAAGACCAATAATGGATGTTACTTGAATGATACTTGAGTAAATCATAAACATAATGAGAACTATGTACATTATGAACCATGTACTAAATCATGTACATAATGTGATCATTTTCCTCAAAGGTAGTAAAATATAGATCTTATATTTAGTGGTTGTAAGTGTATTAGCTTGAATGATCTGAGGGTCTCTCCACAAACCCTCTTAAGCCCTATTCGGACGGGATTAGTTTTACATGGAAAGGTGGGGTAAAGTAATTATTTATGTAAAAATTACATCAGGTAATACTAATCCTGTGCGAATAGACCCGTTGTAAATATATATGTAAATATTCTGTCATTACCTGTTTAAAAGTTTTTTTTCTGCAGTTTTGGGAGTATCGAGTATGGGGGCGCTTGAAAAAGCATTCAGTTGCGACAAATCTGTCGAAAAGTGTTTTCCACATACCATTAAGATCAAAAAGAAGGTTGAAAGCACTAGTCAGAGGCACACAACTTATTTTAGCTTTAAGTAAGTGCCTATTACCAATATAATCCAGTCAGAATGTAATTAATTTAATTAATAAATCAATCGACTGGACCTAACTGTTATATATAGGTGATATATATAGATTATAATGTGTTTGTGCACGTGATATCAGGAAGCACTCCCACTCTGCTAGTTTTACTGAGATTTATTATCCCGTGCAAATTGGCCATTAATATTACAGATATCCTGTGGTAAAATTACATTACTCCATCTACCCTTGTAAAACTAATCCCGTCCGAATAGAGCTTTAGTTGCCTAGAAGCACTACCTGTGTAAACAATGTTAACTTGCAGTGCAAACTCTTCCATTTCTGTGGCTTCTTCACCTCATAGCCCTTGGTTTCACATCCAACCTCAGACAGAATGAAACATGTTTCAGCACAAAACCTCTATGGAATGGGCAGCTACACACTTCTGCTCAATGGGAGGCTAGTGAGAGGACTGCTGTGTACTTTTGTGCTGTTTTCACACAAGAGTTTAGACTGACAAATTACCTCACTTTCCCACCCTTCTTGACCACGTCAACCCTGTTGTGGGGCTTAGCAGACAAAATGGTGAGAACAGAGGAAACAGATTTCTTTTGTGTGTGTGTGTGTCTGCTTGGTATTTTTTACAGTCTTTGCTCTAGTTGCACCCACTTCCTCAATGGTAACAGCTGTCAAAACGTTGCAGGATTACAGTACACCGCACTGGCATTAGAGCCTGGCAGAGGACAGGAAGCTAGGAGGGGTGATGCATGCTAGGAATAAGGGCCATACGGTTCGTCAGAGTGAGGTGAGAGCAGCCCAAGGGAGGAAAAGCTAATGTAATGAGAGCAGCCATGCTAATGCTTGTAATTCTAAAACATATGTCGGATATATGACAGGGTTTCTACTGTGATGATCTAGCTACAAACGATTAACAATGTGGAAACTGAACATTCTCTGACATACAGTACACCGTTTAGATTTAAACCACCACAACAAGCTGTTATTGAAGGAATATAGTGAGGCTCAGTTTCTCTAGTACTGCATCTGACAATAATATTCAGTCAGGACCACTTTTATCAAATAATAATGATACAGACTTCACTGACAATTGAAGAAAACTGTATGTGTTGGACTAAGCCCCACAGTGGTAACAGAAAAGATCCAGCAGAATTACATTACTACATGATGCAGACAGTTTCACTTGCATGTTACATTGAATGGACACTTGATATAACTTTAAAGTAATAAAGGTACAATAACACATCTAAGATAAATACACCATAGATTACTAACCTGAGATTCCTAACAGCTTAGATTAACAAGACATATATTAAGAGTACTGGCAACAGGCTGTTACAGGACAGCTTGCATCCATTGAATTGAGAGGCAGTCGAGAGAATAAGTGAATGGAGGAACTGCTCATGATCATCTGAATGTCAGCTGATTGTGAGCTTGATTAATATGATCAAGCCTGAACTTACACTATGCATGTTTCTGGATCGGGGTAAGGTTCATATCCTGTAAGAACTTACAGTGAAGTTCATAGTGAACATGCAGTCAAGCAAAGCCAAGGTCATAGGTTAGATGCCGATCAATGAACCAATGGAATTCTGCATATTTAACATCAAACCATGATTGAGATTGTTAACTTTGGGATAGTGGATGATCAGTGAACAAAAGTGTCAGTTTCAGTCTGTTCATCACAAAGTTATCGAATGGCTTCAGAAGACTTGAAATAAAGCACAGAAATGTCTATAGATAACTTTTAAGGTGTTTATTATCTTTTCTGGAGCTTGGAGTGGTCCATGCTTTCATTGTATGGAAAATAGTGTTTAGATTTTGCTAAATACTTTTTTGTTTTGCTAATATATTTAGTTAATATATATATTTAAAGGGATACTTCAGGATTTAGCATTAAGCTTTGTATTAGTAGAAAACCTGTAGTATTTTCGAATTACCGTGCTTTCCACCCTCATATCCCCCTGAGACAAGAGATTTATGTATTTTTTGTCTGGAAAAAATCCTCTGATGACGCAAAAATCGTCATTTTGCGTCATCGGAGGATTTTCTGGCCAGAGGCTAAAGACTACAGCCAGTAGGAGGAGCTGTCCCGCATGTTCTCAACCCGCCCATAGAGGGTGGGATCTCACTCACAGAATGTACATCAGCCGTCTTTCTTTGGAAGCTAAGCTAGCAGGCTTTTGTTCTGTGAAGAAAGCTGAGTAGTAGGAGAAAGCTGAGTAGTAGGGGTTACCATCCTCTTTTTCCCGGACTTGTCCGGCGGACGAGATCGTTCAAAATGTCCGGGATTTGGCTTTTGCTTTCTGCAGTCGCCATTCATTGTTTACATGCACACCTTTTGTTTCAATCTAACTGAATTCATTCCGATTGGTGAATCTGAATGTAGTGTTTACATGAACGCTAAACAAGTGATCGGTTGATGTGCGTTTTACCATTGCTAAGAAAATTCCCGGTCCTCCGTGAGAGATACGGTGCGTCTCAGTAATGACGCCACCGGCCTCGCGCTGTTCTCCCGCGGCCGTCAGCCTCGTCCTGCTCGCCACAGTAAACATGATGAATGGCGACTGTAGAACGCAAAAGCCGAATCCCGGACATTTTGGGCGATCTCGAAATCCCTGGCAAACTCATCACGGAGTCTCAAATAGTAGCCAAGCCTTGTTTTCAACTGCGCTCTCTTACCGGTAGGCGTGGCTTGGGAGTGGCCTCCTAGGGCAGCGAAGCAAGTGCATTCTGGGAGTTGTTGTCTTTCATCCACATTAGCCAAAAATACATTTTCTGGCTTTTCTCAGTCTAGAAAGCTCCAAATTCAAAAATTTCTTCACATTTCTTCTACATAAATTACCTATTTTAAATACACATTCATCTTTCCAGAGGTGAAGTATCCCTTTAATAATATATAGTTCAATATTCAGTAAAATTCAGTATGAGGGTGAGTAAATTATAGCAGAATGTTTCTTTTTGGGTGAACTATTACTTTATAACTGAAGTAGATTTGTCAATACTAAATCACTTTTATTAGCAATTTTCTTATATTCTTAGCACATGAATGTTGTTGGGAAAGTCAGGGCTCTCTCACTATAAGGCTTTACACAGCTGGAGAAGACATTGAGGCTGTTGACCGAACAAAAGATCCTCAGTGGGGAACTAGTATCATAATCTGGCAAAGTTGTTTCACTTCTGATTCAACATAATCAGAGGTTCTTAAATTATGTCAGCATGATGTTGAACAGGTTTGCAAAAAAATGTCATCAGAGAGGTGCATATAAATGTTATTCTGTTGTTTATGTTTTACAAAACATTATAGGGTTTGGTACCTAGACATGTCAAAAATATGCTACAAAAGATGAAATTGTATACTTTATTTTTTTTCCCTGTCCTGCATCTGCCCAGATGTGCATCGTCCTCTCAGCTCACCAATTCTCACTAATTACATCTCTGGTGGCAACAAATTCAATCCCATCCCCAATTAGAGCCGGACATTGGAAGATGCTATTCCAGAGAGAGTTTGAAATGGCTTCAACTGAACCAAGTTTGTGGACTTAAATATACAGATATGAAAGCCATCCAATATAAAGTCCTTACAGAAATCTGTCATTGCAGAAAAGCACCTTGAGACAGCTGTTTCCTGTCTGTAATTAATCTCTGTGCTCCCAAAACAGGATAAAGGCAAGAACAGGAAACTGTGACACCATGTTGATCAGTTCAGTTCCTTGATGGCATGTCTTTGTTTGCACTTGATTGTATAGTGCATGAGTTGTGTTATATTAAATGTTAACCTGGCAGCATAGGTTACTTTTTTCAAAATTAAAATAGAATTTAATTGAATGAAACCCAAAGATTTTTAACCCTTCAGACCACTTTTACAACTTTTAACAGTAGAGAGGATTACCTTTAGTAAAACTGGTCAAGTTGGATATGACGATATAAATTAAGATCTTTCTTTTTTCATTTTAGGGCCTGCACACCTATGATGCTTGGAACTGCTCCATTTATTAGGGTCCAAGCACTGAAATTGCACAGGGCCCTATTTTTTTCCTAAGGATTATTTATTTATTTATTTATTTATTTATTTTAATCGTTTGGGTGTTTTTGAGGCCCTTAACATGCTCAAAAACTCTTTGTACACATGTCGGAATCGTCGCCCATTAGGGCACAGGCGTGGGGAGGGGGTCTCTACAGTGCCCCCTTTGATCGACTCTTGCACATATATGTAAGCAACATGGTATACATGTAGTTCTCATTGAGCTGAACAACTTCTGCACTGCAAGACATGTGCTCCTTTCAACAGGAAGTCAGCTATTTAGGGTTTTGTGAAAAACGCATACACTGAACTTTTTAATACTCCTCCTAGGGAATTCAAGCGATTGCCAAGACATGATGACAAGACATTGAGGATGTTAAATTGCTATAAATGAATGGCAAAAAAAAAAAGGGAAACAGAAAGTCTATGTGCATTGAAGGAGGCTGATGACATGGATGTGACTATTGTGAGTCCATGTCATAGCGCCACCAACTGGTAGCAGGAAGTGTGTCACTTTAAAAATTCTCTGTAGTGGCCCCTTTTTTTTAAATCCTGGAGATTTATCAGATCAACATCAATTCTAGTCAGTCTAATCCAAAGACCTCTGCCATTCTAAATTGCGAAGCTTTTGAGTTTTCATTGAAATTAGTGTTTGTGGTGGCCTGACTTTTGGTGTGAAACAGGAGATGTCTGAACTCAAACAATGTCCGGTCTGCCCCAAAATTCCAGTGTTTGTTCAGTGTTCTGGAACTGTAGACATCTACATGCCAATATTCAGTTATAATCATTGGCAACAGGAACTGACATGTTTTACACTGTGATACACTCCCCTAACATGCACCAAGGTGTGATCAATGATGCTTGCAGCTTTAATTCTTTCTTTCTTTTCTTTTCTTTTCATTTTCATTCTTTTTCATTCTTTTCATTTCTTTATTTCAAAGATGATTTCATTTTTCATTCATCAGATTTTTCATTCATCAGATGAGCCATTTCTGATCAACAATTTTCAGATAAATGAAATCCCCACATCTTAAGTCCTATAAAATCAGAAACACAGAATCTCAACATTCTTTAAAAAATCTTTTATTATTTTCAGATTTTCTTGCCTTTGTTATACAAAGATGTTAAATAACTTAAATACATTCTTACCAGTCATTCATGATCAGTTTATACCTACAAGCTATACACATGAGGTAGAGGAAAATAATTTAGAGGAAAATAGTTTCCCATAAGACAAGAAAAAGTGGACAAAGACAAACTACTGAAAAATCTCTGCCCTTAAAAGAAAAAGAATGCATTTTAACAGTTGCAGCATTGCACAAACCCTGACAAAAATCAGAATAGTGACCAGGCCATTAGAATTTAAGAGAGAGAAAAAAATAACATTGGTCAAATTCTAAATGTCTGTGATCAACTTTTAATGAATGTAAGTCTAAACAATGAACTCACTTGCTGGTTCTTAACATTATGTTTATTTGATTCAATAATCAATATAGTACTATAAAATTGTTCAGTATTACCATTTTGCTACAAAGAAAGATTGCTACAGCTAATATATATATATATATATATATATATATATATATATATATATATATATATATATATATGTATGTATGTATATGTATATATATATATATATATATATATATATATATATATATATATGTATATATATATATGTATGTATATGTATATATATATATATATATATATATATATATATATATATATATGTATATATATATATGTATGTATATGTATATATATATATATATATATATATATATATATATATATATATATATATATGTATATATATATATGTATGTATATGTATATATATATATATATATATATATATATATATATATATATATATTATATATATATATATATATATATATATATATATATATATATATATATATATATATATATATATATATATATATTAGTCTTACTGTGGGTGTTGAAGTTTAGTATTGGTTACATGCTAATATTCTTACTCTTTGGTATGTATTCCTTATAATGAAATAAGGAAAAGTTGCATTTCAGACATAAGAGCAGAATTAAAATATAGAGTGTTGGCATTTCTCTTTATCTTCGACCATCAGGAACAATTACACTGAGAGGGGAAAAAAACATATACCTCAACCCCAAAAAGCAAATACCCAGTTATAGGCCAAATGCAAGAAAAAAAAAATATAGAAAATCATCTTGAACTTTACAAAATGTACAAATAACACATGCTCATAAAACATTTTAAAAATAAGTTATATATTGTCTCTGTGTCCTTTTCCCCCTACCAAATACATTTTATACAGGTTGCATTGGAAAGTAAGATTAAGGAACCAAGACAACAACAACAAAAAAAGAAAGAAAATGAAAATCTAAAAAAAGCCTTCTGTCAATGAAAAAATATTACTGATTACTGAGAACATGCAGCATGCCAAAAATGCAACTATATATGATATCTACATTGTTTGTCAAAATACTTATTGAGCTGTGATGTGAACAGGCATCTGAGGAGAATTGCATCTCAAATGTGTGTCATTGCTGTTTTCTGTTCACCTCTGCTGTGAGCAGACGCCATGACTGATGAAAGACTAGGTATAGCCATTATGGTTGTAGTGTGCTAAGGTGTTTGTGTTTCCAAGCATTCTTTAATTTGCATGTCTCCCCATCAACTACTTGGAATTCAGCTCATTAGTTTAAATGAAATAAAAAATGGGTAACATGAATTTTTAAAGCCTTTATGTACAATGCATTTAAAGGTATGCATAATGTACGGTATAATGCATTATATCTTTTCATAAATATCTGTAACCAAAGTAAAAATGCATTATAATATTTGCAGATTCCTTGTTACATTTGAAATTGGTTGTTTGTCATGTATTATAATGTATTATAACTGTGGTTACAATTATTCATGAGACCATACAATGCATTATAGGGTGCATAAATTCATTTCAGATTTAAAAATGCAAATGATTCGTTGAATTTAATGAAAAAAAATTATCGTAAGTGGTTGCACACAATTGATTTTAGCTACATTTAAACAAATGCATTAAGTTAAACTAATTCAACTAGTTCAACTTAATGCATTTGTTTAAATGTAGCTAAAAATCAATTCTGTGCAACCACTTACGATAAAAAAATTGATTAAATTCAACGAATAAAGTTCATAAAGGCTTTAAGCAAAGTGTTACCAAAAATGGATCCCTTCTCAGACAGAAATATTTCCTATGTACTCGTACACCCCTTGTTTTTCTATTTAAATTTTGCATCAAATTATTCTCTGAATTATTTTTATTACTATCAGTATGGAATATCAGCATTTTTGGCAGGCATATATATAAATTTTTTTACTTTAGATCGTATGCAAATTTGAACAAGTAAATGTGTCTTGTTTAATGGATGTTTCGATATTTTTACTGGGATACAGGACAAAATAAAAATACAACGATTTTTTGTAGTGCTGTCATGTTTGACTTTTTCATATTTATGTGGATGTAATTTTTAGTTGAGCATTTGCTTATCTTCAATGTATCACCAAAACATTACTAGTTGAATCATCCACCATATGTTTTCGCAACATTTGTTCAAAAATTAACAAAAAGTATATTTGCTACTTTTAAAGATTTGACACAAATAAGATTTAAAATAAAATACAGTGCTTTCCAGATGACACATACTTTCACAGAGATCATAGCGACATATGTGTGCTTTCTGAGGATAATTTCGTAACCGCATAATATTTATTTACAAAGCACTGAACTTGGCACTTCATACAAAGTTTTGGGGAAAAACAGTTTGAGTCTGAATTTAATTTAACTTAAAACATCAAGTTAGACAGATCTAAACATCAGTATTCTGGAAACTTTTGTCCAAATGCATGTAAGCGGTATGCATGTGCCTCACTTTTGTCTGTATGCCACAGGTTCATAACCATAGCTATTTACAACTTTAAAAAAAAATAATAAATAAAAGATTTTCCAAGCTTCAGTGCGTGAATGGTGCCTTTTTTTTTTCTCTCTTTTTTTTTTTTTTACCTTTTGTCGGTCTCACACTCAGTAGTTCATTCACACTAAACTAAAAAAATAAAGAGCATATATAATTAATTTATATATTTTGTCATATCTTTGTTTCTATATAATTTATTTACACTAAGTGGACCTCAACAGAGTTTGGTAATCTGGATACAAAGTCATACATTGTCAAAATTCTGTGTTTTAAATTATTAAAAGTCTGATCAGAAACTTAGATCTTGTCATTTGGTCACACAGCGGTATTCTCCATGCCAGCTGTTATGTTAAATAATTTTCAAAAATATGGAATTTCAATGTTCTATTTTACAATATATGGACTTCTTCATCCATATATAAAAAAATACAAAAAAAAATTGTGTTCAGCCTCTCAACAATTGTGAATAGATTCAATGAAACAGTCATTTTAGAAGACGCACTGATTGATTAACAAGCATGGGCATTTGAATCTAAAAACTGTCCACCATAATTTTCCAAAATCAATATCTGCTGGAAAATGTATTAACTCTGAGGTTAATTATTTCCCCCTAGAAATACATTGCAGAAAAGGGGAAATTTCTTTCTTTTCAATGCAGATTAGTAGCCCATATTTGCTGTCATGTTTATTCTCAACTTTTATTTGCTCCCACCAGTTGCCTGTGAAACTGACAGAGCATTAAGTGACCATGAACCATAGCATATTTCATATTTAACTAGCATTGTCCTGAAAAGCACTGCTGCAACGATTACAGCACTGAATCAGCAGCTTTAAATGAGGATGGACAGATCTGTCATCAAGCGGAAGAGCCTAAATCATGGAGACTAATGCTCATTGTGATATCTCCAGGATTTCTTTACCATCGAATGGTGCATAGTGGTTTCACTTGTTCCCTGAACAGTCATTTGTAGAGTTCATTTAAGGCAGAGTTAAATCTTAAATAGACTGGCAAAGACTTCCACTGTCAAGCAAAAGAAAAGAAAAGGAAAAAAAGGAAAAGCAAATCATTTTCATTCCTTGCAAGAACTATTCCTTGCGGTGTTCCACAAATTATATCCACAGAAAAACACAAATCAAAAGTATTGCTTTCCTAAGGGCCTTGTCAAAGAGAGAGATACAACACAAATGCAAGCACACAAACAATAAAACATTTGTGTGGTTAGTGGTTATTTAACATACTCAGATAAGTGGTGTATATAATAGAATTATAATGTAATTTTATCTATGTACATATGCATACACACTCTTGTGTGGGTGTAGAATACATGTGCATGTAAAATAAATCTGACACCATTTTGTCATTGCAAATTCCATCTCCAAATTAAATCATTTGGAATTAAGTCACATAGAAACACATACTCTTACACATACGGCTTGAGACATTTCAAGCTATTATTCAAATCATTGGATCAATAATTGTCTGTCCAAGACTGGACTTTACCGCTGATTGATATTTTGGCAGACAAATTACTCTGTGAAATGTTTAATTTAGTTCCAAAGTGTCGCTTAAAACTGTAGACCATTCCCTTAGGCCTGGTATATTACACAGCTTTCACACTGCTCCACAAGGAAAACAAAAAATATATAATAATAATAAAATAAAACGCCCTGCAAAACCTCTCAAAAAGTGCTTTCATCTTTTTTTAAACTAATTTGATGCCTTTGAGACCTCTCCCCAAACTAGGACAAGGAAATCCACCTAAACTTTTCACTTCTTCTTTCTTTTTGGCTTCCACTCATTCATTTCTCTCCACTGTTCCTAGACTGGTGAAAGATATTCTGCATGATTGTGATGGTCTTTACCCCTTACAGGTGTAAACCTCTTCTCTTTGTGTGCACTGTTTGCATTCAACATAGCAGCACCAGCGCACCTGGCACTGGCACGGTCTCGTCACCACTCGGCTCTGAGTGTTGTGCCCCCTGCCACAGCAGATGGCCTCGCAGTTCTTATCCTTGTAGCATTTGCGGGCCAAGGTGCCCGCTGAATATTTGCTAGGCCTGCAAAAATTCGGCGAGTCCTCAATGTGAAGAAGATCGGGGGTGCGGGGAATGAGGTCTGGTCGAGGGCCTGGAGGGGGCTGTTGCCCCTGGGATCGGGTCTGGGAGATCTCCCCCTCCCCAGTTGCCTCATTGGTGGAGCTGGCCACTTTGACTGAAGTCTCGTAACGCTGTTTGAGCTGCTTACCAATTTCATGAAAGGGCGCCAGCTGCCTCCAGCATGTTTGCACGGTACACGAACCTGAAACTCCGTGACACTTACAGGTGGTCTCCACCCCAGCCTTGATGACCTGTGCGGGACAAATGTTAAAAGAAGTGAGACAACACACATCAAAGGAATTATAGTTTTGCCAAACATCAACATTTATGTCTCCAGTTATCTCAGCAGACACAGCACAGAGCTCAGCTGCAATACATGAAAGACACAGTAAGTGCAGTGTTTACCAAACCCTTATGTTACCCCGTATATTGAAAAATCTTTAAAGGTCAGTTAAACTGATGGGCAATGTTATTTACAAAACAAGAATTCCAAAAGCACATTGAGGCAATAGCTTTGATGTTCCCACATAGTTTGATTGCTGTAACCCTTTCCAAGACTGAAAAACAATATAATACAGGGCACAGAGGAGTAGGTATTATCCTCATTCTTACTTAATTGCCATAATATTGGCTTTATCAAAAGCAGCATCAGCTGTCATGAAAAATCTGTGCTTTAAACAGTCAGTTATACAAGGATACAATTTTTAAAAAGAAGTTTGACCAAATAAATTATTATTATGATAGCTGTGGAAACTTTAAATTCAATCACAATATAATATGTGGATGTTTTTTTTTTTTTTTTTTTTTTAAAGGAATTAAATCACCACTGACATGCAACAAAGTAGAGTTGTTGGGTTTTCATTAGGGAAATTCCATAGACATAATGATTTTTATAATGTATAAACTGTATATTCTATCCCATAACACCATCACAGAAAGCTTTCTGCATTTTTAGATGTTCAAATAATAATCACTTAGTATGATTTATAAGCTGTTTTCCTCATGGGGAATAAAGCATATCTCCACAAGGACAAGGATTTTGGATATTACTATCTTTGTGGGGATATTTTGTCCCCATAATGTAGTGTATACCTTAATCATCCACACACACACACACACACACACACACACACACACACACACACACACACACTCAACTTGAAGAGTTGATTTAACCTAAAACCTAAAACCAAAATTAAGTCATTGTCTCACTATGGTGAGTAGCCACACAAGGAGAATAAAAAAACCCTGCTTGCAATCATCAATATAATAGCAGTGAATACCGACCAGCATCAAGGTATAATTTGATGCTTTTTGTTTTCCTTTTCCTTTAGTGTGTAATGTATCTGCATGTAAATATAAGATCTGCAAATTTACAAAGCTCATAGTCTCCCACAAAGAGATTTATGCTATCTAACAGAGAACACTGCTCCAGACCAGCCTAAAACACCTTGATCGAAGTATAGATAGTACTTCCGCAAACGTCTGTCACCATTATGTTTAGTTTAATTCAGTTCAAGGACTTTTAGTTTGTATTTCTTCAGTTCATACCTTCCTTTGTTTGATTTCCTGCCTCTCTTTAGTTACTATGGTCACATCATTATTAGTTCCTTTGTTTCAGCTGTGTTATAATTACCTTGTTTAGCTCTCTATATAGTTGTACCCCTATCTTCACTCGTTGTCTGGTCTCGATCACATGTAGTCGTGTTTGCTAATGCCTGTTCGCCCTTTTTTGAGTACATAACTGAGAACTTTATTCATCTGTCTTCGTCTGTCTGCAAACACCTCGTGACAACATCTATTTCACAATGTTAAATATTAGCATAATGCCCACCCAAAGGCATACATAAAGAAATAAGACGAGGCTTCAGTGAATTGTAGTGTTGCTACCATGTCGTGGAGACGTGTTTTGATGCAAAAGCAAACACCTTTGACTGGCCTTGCAAAAATGGATGAACTTACAAATCCATGGTTAAGATTTGTTTAGGCTATAACGCCTGTTCCTTATCAATACAACCCAAAAGTTACGGAGCTGCAGCGCATTGTCTCCCAGCTACCTGAACTTTGGAGTGTACAATGCCGGCTATATACACCTAAATAAATACAAATAAAAACTTACAAAAAGAAGAAAGTAAACAGATACTTTTTTAAATCTTGATTTCTCACAACTTTTGTGCTTTTTCTGGGTGAATCAGAGTGAACTGTGGCACTAATAGAATCTTGCGAACGAATTTCAGTTTGTTTTTTTACTAAACCCTATCATAATTCCCCCAGAACACTTGTAATATCTGACACGTGTAGCAATTTATTCTGTGATACTTTTGCATTAAAAAAATAAAAAAATAAATTTATGCTAATGAGCATGAGCGGAACATTTCTTTTTTATTATTATTATTTCTGCCTTGGTGGTCCAAAAAAGAAAGAAAAGCCTACTGCAGGGTGAGTAAATGATTACCTATTTTTCATTTTAGAGTGAACTGTCCCTTAAATTTCATGTTATGCAGAGAGCATTACCAACCACAATGTTTGATCCTTTCAACATTTCTGTAAGAAAGTGAACCTTACGATAAGCATAAAAAGGCGCTGTCTGGACAGTTTCTCTTGAACCAGTGGTAGACTTGTTCAACAAAAACTGCAAATCCACCACAAAGAAAGGAGAGGAAAATGTGTAACGTCAGCTTTAAAATGCAGGTGATGCCGAGGCTAGCACATTCCAAGTTTGTTCTCCATATGGGATTTGACCCCAAACCCCTTACACCTCCTTACATGTACAGATGGACCAAAAATGCAGTGTTGTAAATCTCTTATCGCAGACAAAATGGCCCGAGGATGACTACTTCAGATGGACGAGCAAAGAGTCCTGAGCCTCTGCTGCTGTAATTTATATTCATTCTAAAACTAAAACTAACAATATGAGACAATATGTTGGTGCCAGACCTGTAGTTTACTTTGGCTCTCTGTTATGGGTCTTTTTCTGTACCTTCTTTTTTTTTGTTTTTACTCTTACAATGTTACCTCGGCTCTTTCTCTTACCAAAAACAATGGAAGACTTGGACAAACTTAGTGCTCTTTAGACTGAAAGGGAAACCAAACCTTGATTAAAGGGCATTTATAATAAATTACTGAATTACAAAGTCAATTTAAGTGATTTAAAATGGGTCTTTTACAGACTATTTAACTGACCTTAAAGAATGTGTGAAGCTTTTAATTTAACCACAACAAAGAAAGAACGCTAAGTGATACAATCAACTATTTTACAGTTTATTGTGTGCAGATAACTCCAAGTTGCTCATGCATGTTTCTTTCACACAACATTTCTCACATTATTTTTGATTCCCATTTTAAAGACAGTTTTGCTTGTGACGTTCAGGATCAGTACACCTGATCCAAAAAAGAGAAAGAAACCCCAATAAACATAAACATACAAACCGGACAAATATGTTTTAATATATATCTTAGCAGCCTACCTTCATTCCTACATTGCTGTTGTGCATGTCTATCCGAGCGCGGAGGTCCTTGTTGGACCTCTTACCCAAGAAGTCTTTGACAAATTTGTTGCTGTACTTGAGGTTGTCTCCACAGCCACCCCACTGCCAAGCCTTGCGGTTCTCCAGGTCAGGAGCCTCATCACAGGTGCAGCGCTCCATGCGTCCAGCGCTGCAGGCTTTGGCCATGGCGTGGGTCAGGCCTGCTGAAGAGATGGCATAGAGGAATGCCGTCTCTTTGAAGCCTGTAAGGAACATGGGGATCATGAGGCAGCCAATAATTCATTACTGACCTTCAATCCTGTGATTTTTTGTCCTGTGATTTTATGTTGAATTTCACCCACAGGGAATGCTAGTAACAGCACCAACCTCACCTTGCTCTTACTTTTGTTCAGCAAGGACGCATTAAATTAATCTAAAATGACAGTAAAGACAATTATGATGTTACAAATGATTTTTATTTCAAATAAATGTTTTTCTTTAAACTTTCTGTATTGTGGGTACCACACTTTTTGGTGTCTTGAGTACAGTAAATCAGCTTATTAGAACGATCTCTTAAGGATCGTGTAACACTGAAGTAATGGCTGCTGATGGAGCTTTGCCATCACAGTAAAACAAAAAAGGTAAATATATATTAAAATAACTGTACTGGGGGTGCCAAAAGATATTTTGCTTCAGAAGGCCTTTATTAACCCCCCAGAGCCGTTTGGAGTTTATGTCGGATGGATGCACTATTTGAGTTTCAATCTTTTGGTTGCAATCCACTGCCAATTCATCTCAGTAAAAAATTCACAGTAAAAATCACAATATAATTTATATTGTTTCTTTTTTTGCATGGGCTTTTTTGAGTTTTAATCACTTGTCAAAAGTTGAGATAACTTTTTAAATTTTGTCAATTTAAATATATTGGAAAAGTCAACTGGATAAACACGGTTAAATGAAAGTTTCCCATAATGTTTTTTTTTGGGGGGGTGGGGGGGGGGGGGGGTGTATTACCTTTCATGTAAAAGATCTGCAAAGTTTCAAAGATCGAAATGCACAATCTGAACTGCCTGAAACAAATTGTCAGAAATTCCAGTTTTACTTCTTGCACAAACCTACGTAGGTTTGTAACAAATTGCATAATGCCAGCCTATGGTCTCCATTGGCTGCCCACAAACAGGATCTTCTTTGACCCGCTCTCAAACACTGTAGTTGTAGCTGAGGCCTGGAAGAGTTTGGTTTGTATTGTCGACATGAAGAGAAGATGCTGTTTTCATGTGCTGCAAATGCAAATCCATTTTGCATGCATTTGTACTAAGGAAGCCTCCGGAGCTAAATGGATGGGTTATGGATGTTTCATAGACCAATCACAACAGACTGGGCCATCAGAGCAGAGTAGGCTCTCAGAAAGGAGGGGTTTATAGAGCCCACCAAAAAAGTAATTGTATAAATTGCATACTACTAACCTCTCTTTAAAATGTGAGCCCTGTAGCGGCCCTCCAAGGTGCAGTTCCATCTCTCAAAGCGGAACTGGTACTGGCACTCTAAGGCACTCATGCTAATGGCCTCCATGAGAGTTTCAGCCACTCCAGGGTCCCGTCTGCACATTCTGCGCTGTTTTTTCTCCAGTTTGAGTCGATCACACAGCTTGTAGTGTGCCTTGCCAGCCCTTTCATCTGGCTGTGAGGTCAGTGGCAGAATGGACAGGGGTTCATTACCTGTCAGCCTATAAGAGAGATCAATGAGACAAATATCATCACTGTTACTGGGAATTGTTAAAAGGCAATAATTTGTTGGTATGATGGCATATATATGAATGTCAGAAGGGATGTGTCAGCCAGTAGCCTTTACCATTTAGAAAAGGTTGTGTCCCAAACAAAGACAAAGTTATTTAATATATAGACAGTTGTGAGGTACAGTTTACAGTTACTGTGATATATGATACTGTTATTGTGATATAAATACACTCTACACATTGAGCCAAGCTGTTTGTCTGGCCAATGCAAGTTCAAATCTTATTCAGATTATTTCCTGATCCTATTCTGCTCTCTGTTTTATTAAATTTCCTTATTTTTTTGTAATTTCTCTGAAATTACAGTTGTTCTTAAAGAGACCATAATGTAGAATTCATAAACTATTTATTAGCGACACCGGTGGCCGTTAAGTGAACTGCAGCCAGCAACATCGCACTCATGCACACACTCCATAGTGACTCGAGCTAGCCTTGGATGACCAAATCAGTCACATAATGTACAAGACTGAACGTGATTCAAGGCCCCGATATACTTGCTGTTCAGTTCTTGTTCTCGTTCTTCGCTTAGAATTAAAAAGAAGTTGGATATACCTTTGCAGCGATGTACTGTTAATGAACATCCTGACATCGTCTATGCTACTGAGAGCGACGTTTAGATGAATACTGTATGTAAATATGTGCCACAAGCTTTCCTCTCGGTAACAAAATAAACTCACAACAAAAATGACAGTGGTGAGAAAACACCAGTTAAGAAAGCATCTGATCATAGCGATTTACTTCCTGCACAAACCTACAAAACCTCCATTGGCTGCCCACAAACAGAATCTACTTTGACCCACTCTCAAACACTGTAGTTGTAGCTGAGGCCTGGCAGAGTCTGGTTTGTATTGTTGACATGACGAGAAGATTCTAGTTTCATGTGCTGCAAAAGCAAATCCATAGTGACTAAACAATATACATGCATATGTGTGTATTTATATGTACAACATAATTATACACAGTACACACACATATATTATGTAAACACAAACTTTTATTTTTTATATTCGCAAATAATCGTTACACAGCCCTATTTGAGAGTATAGTTTGAATTAATCAATTTTCTTTGCATGCAACATTGACATTACAGTGCAGCTCTTTCGGCATGATCCTGAACATTGTAAAAGCAATAAGCATTCATTTCATGTGTCACTGAACAGAAGAGCGAGCGTAAACATCAAATTCTTTTGATTTTCCCGGCAAAAATATCCCATGCCATCAAAGGAATATTCTTACATATAGCCCCTCTAATAAAGTACTGGCAGTTCAAATTTTGATGAGCTGATAAAGCTGCACAGGATGACCAGTAGTTTATTAGTTTATAGTGGCCCCCTTTCGAGATAAAACCGATTTGAGTGGAATAACGTATAGTACTTGGGTCCAATACTGACAATAGTTGGACCCCTATGTTTGTACGTGTATGAATGGAAGTAAAAGGAGCTTAAAGTGTGATTGTGGCTTAAATGTGATACTATCAATCCAGACAAATAAGAACTACTTTAGAGTTCCTGCTACATAACTGAATGAATGAAAGGACAAGCCCGGCTTGACCTCCAGGAAGAAAAAATGAAGGAGGGGTGCTTTGGGCACTTATTAATGTGCGCCCTTGTCAGCTCAAAAGCATGAATGAATTCTGATGTGGTTAATGTTCTCAAATATCTAATGCCCTATGGAAAACACAATTCTAGTTCAAAAGTTAATGTTTGTATGAACCTACACTGGGTTTCACTTTATCTACTGTCCAGCTCTGTGCATTTAGCAGCGGTTCTCTAGACGTGGGGACCCCAGCACTGCATATTTTCTATGTTTCCTTTGGGCCCTGTCATACATATGGTGCAATTCAGCGCCAGGCCGAGTGTTTTTTGCTAGTATCAGCCCGATGCATTTATCATTTTCACGTCCTGCCCTATGTTGTTTAAATAGCAAATGCATTTGCTTCCATAGGTGTGCTGGTCTGAAAAAAAGGTGTGTTCAGGGCATATTGACCAACAAAAACCTGGTCTAAAGTCAATGGCGCAATATTTTTTTTTGTTATTTAAAGAGAGCGTTAGTAATGTGTGCCTATAGGTGGGTCCACAACATGCGTACAGCACACAAATATGTCAAATATTGAAAATAAAAGGATTACAATTTAAAAGCAGTGGTGGAATGTAACGAAGTACAAATACTTCGTTAATTTACTAAAGTACATTTTTCACGTATCTGTACTTTACTTAAGTAGAATCAATAGGGCATACTTTTGACTTTTACTTCGTTACTTTTTGCAGCAATTATTATACTTTCTACTCCACTACATTTCTACAACGTTTCGTTACATTTTCGTTACATTTTCGTATCAGTTTTTCCCCTGCCAAAACAGGGATTGAAAAAAATCTCCATGTTTTCGGTGCTGACGCGTTGGTGGCGCTGCCAATAAAGCACCTAAAAGCTGTCACAAAGAACCGGCAAAAGTAATGAATATGTCAAATATAGCAAGGAGACATTTTAATTGTTTATTAATAAACTAGTGTTTTCTGTGTCGGCTGCAAAGATGAGGTTGACAATACTGATACACGATCTTCGCAGTAGTGAGCGCGCCAGAGAGAAATGCGCATTTCATGGATTACATAAGCAGAGCAGTCTGTTTTCTTTCGTTTTGAATTGTTCTGTTTAAAAGTACACATTTAAAGCTGTCTAAAGATATATTTATCAGGTCTGTGAGGCAAGTAGGATACCTTATACGCTGAGTTTTGGTTCATTTATGAGACACGCTTCAGTTCACTCGCCGGCACCTGCGTGTCGTGAATATCTATTTTCTACTATATTTACTTCTTATTTATTAAATCCTGGCAATTGGTTGATGAAACATTGATTAAAATTAAGATACAATTAATATACAAAACGAAAAAAGTCCCGGCTCTTCCAAGCTTTATTATGGGAGTCAATGGATGTATTTTTTTTAAGTTCATCAAAGCACATCCATCCCTGATAAAAGTGCTCGAAATGGCTCTGGCGGGTTAATAAAGGCCTTTTGAAGTCAAGCGATGCGTTCGTGTAAGAAAAATATCCATATTTAAAACTTTATCGACTAAAATAACTAGCTTCCTGGCAGACGGCCGTACGCAAGTCGATTTACGCCAAAAGAGTAACCCTTGAACTTGATGCACAACGTAATGACGAACACAGTTGCTCAGTTCTGTTTGTTTGAGCTGCGAGAGGCGTCAAAGCTCACGCTACTCCTACATCATACATCGTCAAGTGTTACTCTTTTGGCGTAAGTCGACTTGTACGGCCGTCTGCCGGAAGATAGTTATTTTAGTCGATAAAGTTTTAAAATGGATATTTTTCTAACGAACGCATCGCTTTACTTCAAAAGGCCTTTATTAACCCGCCAGAGCCATATCGAGCACTTTTATCAGGGATGGATGTGCTTTGATGAACTTAAAAAAAATACATCCATTGACTCCCATTATAAAGCTTGGAAGAGCCAGAAAATTTGTTTATATAACTCCGATTGTATTCGTCTAAAAGAAGAATGTCATATACACCTAGGATGGCTTCAGGGTGAGTAAATCATGGGCTAATTTTCATTTTTGGCTGAACTATCCCTTTAAGTCAGATCTGTATGTTCACTTTGGCCGGAAGCTAGTTATTTTACTTTATAAAGTTTTAAATATGAATATTTTTCTTACACAAACTCATCGTTTTGCTTCAGAAGGCCTTTATTAACCCCCCGGAGCCGTTTGGAGTTTGTTTATGTCAGATGGATGCACTTTTTTGTGCTTCAGTCTTTGGTTGCAATCCACTGCCAATTCATTCAGTTATGTAGCAGGAACTCTAAAGTAGTTCTTATTTGTCTGGACTGATAGTATCACATTTAAGCCACAGTCACACTTTAAGCTCCTTTTACTTCCATTCAAGCTTGGAAGAGCCAGGACATTTATTTATATAACTCCGATTGTATTCGTCTGAAAGAAGAAAGTCATATACACCTAGGATGGCTTGAGGGTGAGTAAATTATGGGGTAATTTTCATTTTAAAGTGAACTACTCCTATAAGAGAATAGGGACAACTCTTTTAGACCATGCGCTAGGCGCACCGACCATTTTTCCCGTCGTTAAACTAGCAAAAGTAGATTCGGACACGCCCTAAGTGTACTTGCGCCGTGCACTTTAGACCATGCGCTTAGATTGTTAAAATAGGGCCCTAGATCTAGATTCATGCAGCTCTCTGTTAAGGAGTTGATTGTTTAAATCAGCTGTGTAACTAAGAGAGACAAAATGTGCATTACGGGACTGAGAGTTGAGAAACACTGTCATATAGTATGTACAAATGTACACATTTTGGATCTGGTCTCACTAATCAAACAGCTCATCAGAGATCTTAGTTGCATACTTCAGAATTTGCATACTGTTGCATTCTACATAATACTGTTAACGGGTTGCTAGTTGCTTTAGGGCCCAAGTGAAAATATGCAAATCTCTGTGGTTTTGTTTAGATTTTTTTTTAATCATTCACCAAGGTTCAGAGTTTGTGCAAATCCCTAACCCTATGAATGAACAATAATAATAATAATAATGATCCTAAGACCACTCATAATTACAGAAATATCAGCAACCAAATTACTAGCAACCCCACATACAGTATACTTTTACAGCTATGGTTGCTTGGTACATTTCAGCAAATGTTGCATGTTTTAGACATGGTGTAGGCAGCATGTGATGGGGCAGTCCCTCTTTTGTCAGTTTATTTTAGAGCATGCAAGCATAAAACACACTTGCTGGGTCTGCCGCATAGCTGGCTTAAATCTAACCAGCATTCTGCGGTTTGTGACGAGGAGAGCTGAGAGTTACTTTCATAACACATTTAAGGGACAAGACTGTCAGCTAATGACCATATTGGTCACACCAATTGACAGCATTGGCAGAGCAGTAGCTCATTATGTGTAATTTCTGGGTTCCTTTTACACATTCAATGAGAGGCAAAGGAATAAATGGATTTACAAAACTCACGGACACAGGTTTTAAAACACATATGTTATTACAGTGAAGATTATAGCTTTAAATCTGCCACTTTTGTCTTCTAATATAGGTGCTGTCTATTATTAACTACAACCTAGGGGTTGACCAGAAAACATACATCAACAGAGCTTCAGATGTTGACATTAATGACAGCACTGGAGGTTTCTAGAAACATTCTGCTCTGATCATTTTGATACAATTTTTCTGAGGAAAGCCATGTCAAGACACCAAGTTTTTGGCACTAGATACGGACTCTTGTCATGCAGCTACATTTCCAAATGTTCATGCAATATATCCTGAGCTTGAAAAAGAGCTGCCTCATAAGGAAATCATGACACATAAAAAAACCCCAGATGTTTATTCAGTTGTTCAAAGGTGACTTCATGCAAAAATATGAGGGGGTCCACTTGTGTTTTTATTCAGTTCAAACCTTCAGGCTTGTTGTGAGATCTGGTTGACAAAATGGGGGACTTCTAGGGGAAACAAAAAATTACTTCAGCTACTTTTCCCATGAATTCTTTAAGCAAATGTGCTGGGTGCTCAGCAATGACCACAGAGTTCTTGATCGCTTCATGAATGAGCTTTAACACTATGTAGCCACATACCATCTGGCGATGTTACCTGAACATTTTAAGGAGTAGACTTAAATGCTGATTTTGAGGTTTATGCCAAAATGCTGTCTTTATTTGTCATCTCTTGAAAAAAGCATAGGTTCGGGTTGTTTGAATAATTTGCTGTCAAGAAACCGAAACTGCATAATCCAATTAGGACATTAGACACACTTGTGGCTTGACTGTGATCCTGTAATATTCTGGCTCACTCCCTCAACATTCCAACATACTAAAGTTCTCTGGGAATGGCAAAAAGGAATGTTCAATTCCCAAGCAAAGTGTATATTTCCATTATACCTACATCCTGGTTCCGCTGCTGTAAAATACTTGCAATTTCTTCTACAAGTTTTAGATACAACTCAGTAGTGACTGCAGACTGCAAGTTAATAAGCTAACAAGTGCAATGAAGCTGAAGAGAAGTTGACAAAAAAAGAGCCAAACATACATAGTCTGCAGGTTTCATTCCAAGTACTAAAGGGAAATTCTGAAGACATAACACAGATTTAAACAGGTGGCTGCAAATGTTTGTGAGACATTTCTCTCGGGAGCCCTGACAAGCCATGAGTTCAGCATGTTTAAATGAACACAAACACAATCTTTGTGAACTGAAGCTAAGTGTAACGAATCTGTTTACTGCAGCAATTTGACATCTATTGACAAGTTATGGAACAGAAACTAGGCAAGCAAAGACTTGCAAACGCATATTAACAACACCCACATCCATTGCTTATTTTATAATGACATGTTTATCCCTCTCCAACACAGCCAAATTTGACGATACAAGTAAACTTCGTTAATTAGTAGGCTAAATTTGACGACCTAAAAAATATCACATGTATGCATTTGATATAAACTTCACACACTCACAAGCGACGATTGTTTTATTATTATCAAATATCAAAGACACAACAATTGGCTGTTGAACCAACAAAAGGGAAGAACCAGAATGTATTTATTTATTTATTTATTTGTTTGTTTGTTTGTTTATTTATTTTTCAAAATTACAAAACCTTTAAAGTGTTATATTCTGGCCTAAAGCGATATGATTATTTTTTATTTTTTTATTTTTTATTTTTTTAAGGTTCAATCATGTATTAAGGTTTTCAGAGTCCCAACTCAAAACTGACAATGTACCCTTCAGTCATTTAAAAAAAGGATTAAGAATTCATTATCAGCCAATAACATACAGACCAGAGACATGTAAGGCTGTAAGATTCAACAGAGAACAAACTGACAGATCTCACAGAAACAAAACAGTAATTTCATGTTGGGCCTCTGAGAAGTCTTTGAGACAAGCCTCTATCTGAAACACAAAAGCTACTATGGAACTGGAGAGCTGCCAGAGACACTGAGCTCCTTTAATCCCTGGGCTACTGGTGATGGCTTACAGCCCAGTATTTTTAGCCTTTTACCCAGAGTGCTGGAGGGCAAGCCTGGATGTGTGAGAATGGAGAGCAGTCAAGTATTCAGCTTTTGAAAGATGAAGTCACCTCAGCTATGTGTGAGCTTTTATTTGGGCTCTTTTTCCAAAACTGTATAGATTTGACAGACAGCCTTACTGCTCAGATTGTCTACAGTATGTCAACAGAGACAAGCAATAAATCTTACATTGAAGTTTTATCCCTGGAAATACCTTATCATTTGACTTCTTCAAGGAATAGATCACCTAAAAATTAAACTTGTCATGTCATTATTTACCCAACCTCATGTAGTTCCAAAACCATGTCCTGTTGTTTCCATAGAACACAAAATATTGAATTTTTGAAGAATATTCTTACATCTTCTCACAGCTCTTTTCCATTCAGTTCATTGTCACAATAAGATGTTATTCCTGGTCCCCTCTGCTCCAGCTCTGAAATCTATATAATATATATTATATATTAATAATTATACAATATAATTATATTGTTTCGATAACACATTTCAAATAAGGAATAAAATCTGACAAAAATGGTAATAAATAAAACAATAAATTATATTTTTACAGACTCTAATACAGCTTATCAGCATTAGACGTGCCGATATACTGTAATACGATATATCACGATAATGAATATGCACGGTATTGTTATCATGGGCACTTCAAAATATCGTGATAATTATTGTATTACGAACTATTTAGATTTTTAGAATGCATTTTGAGAAAACTTTTCCATCAACCGGTTAAAATGCACAACACCGCTGTATGCTGCGTCAAAGAGTCATCCACACTCTGATGTAAACAATACCAACATGGATGAGAAGCATGGCGAAACGAGTGAAGGAGTCGCGAACGAAAATGCACATTCACTCTCTGACAGCAGATGGCGCTACAGAATAGCAGAAATGCAGCTTTTACCTCGGTAACTCCCATAAACAAAGCAGCGCTACTTTCTGTTTCTAAACAGTATTAAATGTTTTAAACGGCCAAACAGATTTTTCTATTCAGTCTTGTTCATCACAGCAACAAATACTTGCATGCATGAATTGTGACAAACTCAGTCAGGTTTTTTTCTTATGAGATTTTCAGCAGTCCACTTGAGTAGACAGTATGCGTTTTTGGTTTTAACTGAAGAGATCACACTCCCTCCAGTCTACCCAGAGTACGTCGATTTACCCTCATTAGCTGATAATTATGATTATGTTCAAAATGGACACATTTCTACTGTAGCTCTCCTTTCTGAGAAAACCTCTGACTGAAATCTACATTGATCTATTTATGTTTTCAGACTGTGTAAAAAAACTAGTGATCTGGTGTTTTCAATCTCATCTGAAATGAGCAGTGTTGGGAGTAACGCATTACAAGTAACATGCACAAAGGTGGAAAGTAATTAATTACAAATACTTTCGTTACAGTACTTTTTTCTACTTTCTTGAGTATAATTAAATTGTGGTACTTTTACTTGAGTTGAATCAAAATAAACTATTCAACTTCGCTACATTTATTTTTCACCAAAAGTACAAAGTACTTTGACAAAGGTGCAGACAGAACAACATGGCGAGCTGACATTTGACAGGCACTTTTCAGACTACTGCGGTGGAGCCCCAGCGCTTTAGCCAATAACAGACAGATCTGAAGCGCTTCAGCCAATAACAGACATATCTGAAGCGCTTCAGCCAATAACAGACAGATCTGAAGCGCTTCATCCAATAACAGACGATCTGACTCGAGTGCAAAACCAATCAAAACTTCCAGTTCGGCTGGGGTGCGGGGCGTTCAATCCGCGCCGCGGTGATTCAATCACTGGTGCTTGCGTTTTGAATCAGTATCACTATTCACAAACGTTTCAATATTTTAGTGAATGTAAGTGAGCTATGCTATGCTCATATTCTGATTTTAAATTTTAATTATGGCTACTCCTGAAATGGGTCATCCCATTGATAATACCAGAGCACTGAGCAGTTGAAGTAAATAGAAAACTCGGCTCATAACAAGGATAAAGCATGAACAATGTAAGTGTCTAAAATTCATGCACACAGTTCAGTTGAATGGCAAAGCTTGCCCTCTTTAACAATACTGTTAAACTAAATGTACAAATTAAGCTAACTGTGTACGAAGCTGAAATAACCTCAACTTTAGACTTTAGCAACAACAGTGAAATAAGATGCATGATTTGTCTGTCAATCAAATGCACGTAAAAGTATAAGTTAGTTTGTTACTATAGTAACAGTGGGCTCCCAGCACATTTTCGGTAGAACGAAAAAAAAAGAGCATATCATTTAACATGTCAATCTGAGTAAAGTAATGCATTAAAAGTAATGTACATTACGTAATCACATTGCTTATTTGATGTAACTGCAAATTACATTCTATTGTCAAGTCACCTTCATTTAGCGCTTTTAACAATATAGATTGTTTCAAAGCAACTTTACAGTGATAATAGGAAATTACAGTAACAGAGATTGTTTTGGCTTTACAGCAGCTCTAGAATAAAGTTATTGTCCAGCTAAAGTTAGTTTTGATTGATTGATTAACTTCCGTTGCAAAGATCACTAACTTAAAGTTACTAACTTAGGGGCAGCTAACACAACACCGTTCTAACAGAAAACACTCAACTCAAGGTGCAAGCCTTGAAATGTTTTGAAAAAAAGGTTATCTCTGCGCAAACCTCAAAAATGCAAACCCGCGAAAACGCAGATGTCGCACAAATGCGCATTACGTGTCCAGTCCAAAGGTATGCGCGTTTGAATATATATGTGCACAGGCGTGTAGTCCTTCTTTACAAACCAACCTTCAACAAACTACTTGTCTGGCCTTAAATATAATTATTTATCGCTTCTGCGTAGCCATGTGAACCGGAATTATCCCGACAACATTTGATCTGTACAGAGGTAAAGGGAAGGGAAGGAGGCCCTCACAGGGGAGAGACTAGTTGACACTTCAGGACTGCGTTGTCGTCGTGTTCAGGCGCAGGTCTGAAGACTGTTCCAGAGTTTTGCTGCTAAATAGGAAAAGAATCTACCGCCAGCAGTTGATTTTGATATTCTAGGTATTATCAATTGGCTGGAATTTTGAGATCGCAGTAGACGTGAAGGACTATAATGCGTTAAGAGCTCGCTCAAGTACTGCGTTGGGTGCTCGAGCACCTGCCCTTTTGCCCCTTGGTGCCCAAAGTGCCCTTTTGTCAAGGCAAAATTTCCTCTCCTTTTTTTGTAATTAAAGGCCCTTTTGTGGATGCCTGCCCAATCTAACTATTAGTAAAATTAACTAATAATAATTTAGCCGTAAATAAAATGACCCACATGATGACCTTTCACCTGACGAACTCAACCGGGACGATTCCTCACGCAGCACGCGCATTTTTTAATTTTGCGCGGCTACGCGCACTACCAGAGGATATCTTCAACTCTGCGGCTGCTGGTAAGTGGTGTTTCATTCTCAGCGAAGTGCTTTTGATGCTTGTTTACTTATTATTATTATTTTACAAGAACGACGTGAAGAGAGCATGCATAAATGTTGTTTATATTGTTGTGTGTAGGCTGTAGAAGTAACGTTAGCTTGCTGTTTAGGGAGAAAAGTTTCACGGGCGTCGAGGGGTCTGGTCTTTTTATGTTATTTATACTTTAAACTATTATTATTATTACAATTTTTATTTTAAAAACGTAGAGTGAATTAAAAGTGATCACAACACTGGTAAGGCTTACCAGTATCTTATGTTTTGTGTGCAGCAGCCTCTGTGAACATCTCCCCTAACAGCCTGGGCAGAATCTGCAGCTTTACAGCAGGTCCGTGAGCTAGTGAGCCAGTTCTATACACTGGCAGCAATCTTTACATCTTGTCATGGTCACATAAAAATGGTTTAATCAGCTAATATATCTCCTATATGTTTGTTTTAATGTCTACAGTCTCAGATCAGCTCCAGCAGTATCATCATCATCATCAGCAGCAGCAGCAGCAGTAACAACAGCAACAGCAAAGGCAGCAAACTCACTTAAGGACTTTAGTAAGCATTTACCAGAACAGGTATCACATTAATGTTAAAAATATTGTAAAGTATTAATTGCTGTATTTTTTTTCTGTTTGCTTTGTTTTTATTTTCATTGTATAAATGTAACTCTTGTATTTTTGTAAATCAGTTTATGCCATGAAAATAGCCACAGATGCTGACATGGCATTAAATAAAACTATACTGTACTGAACGAAACATGGGCCACGTTGATTTTGTCCTATACAGTTTACTATTACAGCTGTTCTTTATTATTCTGTAGGCTATAACAGAGAAGGAAAAGCCATCAGGTTGGGACAACTTAAGATACTTCAGTTTCTAATCCCAGAGTTATTAATAGGTGCACACAATTATTTAATTTTTTTAACTTTTAAACTTAAAATTTGTCTTTTCTGTTCTTTTTCTTTTTCAAAACTGCATCAATGCATTTGCTGCCGTATCGATACAGAATCATCCATACTGATATATTGCTGTATTGATATTTTGAGCACAGCCCTATTTAAAGCCTTGTTCCATGTGCCCCCTTTTATACTTTGAGCACCTGCCCCTCCAGAGGTCTCTGCACGGCCCTGAACACATGTATTGCCATCATCACATGTATTGCCATCATATTGTTTTATTGCATCATTTAGCTTTTGAAATGTTATTTCACTATACAATCCTATATTTGGAGCATACACATTAACAAAAAGGAATTTAACACTTTTAATTTCTGCTACATCCAATAAAACTCAACCTTTTTCTGTCTCTCTCATTGTCACAATTTTTAAATCCAAAGATTTCGAGAAGAGAATTGCAACACCCATACTAAAATTTGTTCCCTGACTTTACTCTCTCCTTCCCACCATCTATACCACGCTCTTCAGTATTACAATCAGAATGTGTTTCTTGTAAAAATAAAAAGTAAATATTACTTTTAACAAATTCAGAAATCATTGCTCTTTTAAATCTCTTCCCCCATTGATGTTTAAGTATCCTACTCTTACAACCTCCATAAAAAAAAGTTCCAAAAGAGGAAAGAAAAAAAAGAAGAAATAGAGACACCCTTAGTGAATTACACATTTCAATATCCTTTTCTTTGGGGTCAATGAAACTCAAAAAAAAATTCCTTCTAGATTTAATGTTAGATTTCGATATCAATTGTTCTCAAAAGAAGTAAGAAAGACAATAGAAAAGTCCATAAACATTCCCCTTCACCGTGACACCTCTCCCACTACAAACCGGAAGGAAGATAAGAGAGAGAGAGATTTGTAAGTTGTGACAGATTTGAAAACAGAGCAGGAAATATTTAGTCAAATCAAGTAACCTTTATTTATATAGCGCTTGTCACAATACAAATTGTTTCAAATCAGCTTTAAAGCGGATTTTTGTGGATCCGTGTGAACTGGAATCATTTTTGATAACGATGTCATCTGTAAAACGTTTCCGTACCCTTAGTTCATTTATCGATACAGCAGCTCTGGGGAAAACAGTGATGCCATCGTCCAGCTCAGTTCAGTTCTCATACAATGTTGTCAAAGCAGGCAGATCAAAAATATTAAGAATAATACGTTTCCTCAACTAAGCAAACCAGAGGAGATAGTGGCAAGGAACCCAGACTCCATCAGGTGACAGAATGGAGAAACAAAACCTTGGGAGAAACAAGGCTCATTCGGACGGCCAGTTCTCCTCTGGACAGCGAATGAACAGTGTATGATCAGACAAGGAAGAGGAAACAAACAATGACTGTGTAGCTATCAGACTGATCAGAGATGCACCAGTAGGAGGAAGACAGATGCTTTTGTACTAGAACAGCCTAGTGCCAATATGGTAAATGTAAGAGAACAAAAGGGAAGAGTAAATGATAAGGTCACTTGTTCTTCTAAACCGGAAATGCTCAGTACTTGTTCTGGAGATCCACATTCCCACAGAATTTTCAACCCGTCAATAATTTTCATGTGAACTCAAAGACCTTGACTAACTAATTAAAGTCTGATTGAAAGTTTAAGGTTCTGGGTCTCTCCAAATATACACGGTGTATGAATGTGAACTCTCATCTGCAATATAAGTTTAACTTCACTCACATCACATGTGAAACTCACATCAGACTTTGCGACAACTAGTTCAATTCACATGGGACAACCAATCATATTTTCGTTAATACTTTTTGAGAACTGCTTACTCCAAGCAAAACCAAATATAATGTTTATATCTTAACAAGCAGGCATGAAATCCATTTTGTAAATGCTTGTTATAGATCTTATTGTAAACTATTCATCCATGTCTATGTTCTGTTTGGGGGGGAATCAAAACATCAAAACTTGATCTTCCATTGAAAACTACAGACTTGCTGTACATTTGAACACCCAGGAGTGTGCCACTGAAATATCTGCTACACAAAATAAACACAATATAGCTAGATATAAATTTGAAGAACAATTTATACCATTGTTATAAAGACCCTTTTTCAGTTAGTAAACGTTTCTTGTGGGCGGAGCTTAGGTGGAGGCAGAACGATTCCTCTGGCCGCTTCACTAACGCTAGTTAGCAAGTTTTGTTAGCTTGTTTTTTAACAATGACTGGAGAAAATCCGATTTTATCTTAATGTGTAAGGTCACTCACTGTCCAGGACCACGATTGTTATTTGCAAAAATTCATTTTAACGGACGGAACCAGATTGCCTGACCTGTACACACTCACTCAATGGATGGACGATCTGACAGGATTAACGTTAACGCTACCTCCGTTTAAGTGACCTGACATTTACATCTACCTGATAGAGAAACCGAGTATAAAGAGAAACTGAGGGCATATACAGTGGGGAGAACAAGTATTTGATACACTGCCGATTTTGCAGGTTTTCCTACTTACAAAGCATGTAGAGGTCTGTAATTTTTATCATAGGTACTCTTCAACTGTGAGAGACTCTAAAACAAAAATCCAGAAAATCACATTGTATGATTTTTTAATAATTAATTTGCATTTTATTGCATGACATAAGTATTTGATCACCTACCAACCAGTAAGAATTCCGGCTCTCATAGACCTGTTAGTTTTTCTTTAAGAAGCCTTCCTGTTCTCCACTCATTACCTGTATTAGCTGCACCTGTTTGAACTCGTTACCTGTATAAAAGACACCTGTCCACACACTCAATCAAACAGACTCCAACCTCTCCACAATGGCCAAGACCAGAGAGCTGTCTAAGGACAACAGGGATAAAATTGTAGATTGCAGACAAGGCTGGGATGAGCTACAGGACAATAGGTAAGCAGCTTGGTGAGAAGGCAACAACTGTTGGCGCAATTATTAGAAAATGGAAGAAGTTCAAGATGACGGCCAATCTCCCTCGGTCTGGGGCACCATGCAAGATCTCACCTTGTGGGGCATCAATGATCATGAGGAAGGTGATGGATCAGCCCAGAACTACACGGCAGGACCTGGTCAATGACCTGAAGAGAGCTGGGACCACAGTCTCAAAGAAAACCATTAGTAACACACTACGCTGTCATGGATTAAAATCCTGCAGCGCACGCAAGGTCCCCCTGCTCAAGCCAGCGCATGTCCAGGCCCGTCTGAAGTTTGCCAATGACCATCTGGATGATCCAGAGGAGGAATGGGAGAAGGTCATGTGGTCTGATGAGACAGAAATAGAGCTTTTTGGTCTAAACTCCACTCGCCGTGTTTGGAGGAAGAAGAAGGATGAGTACAACCCCAAGAACACCATCCCAACCGTGAAGCATGGAGGTGGAAATATCATTCTTTGGGGATGCTTTTCTGCAAAGGGGACAGGACGAATGCACCGTATTGAGGGGAGGATGGATAGGGCTATGTATCGCGAGATCTGAAAGTCCATATTGCCCAGCGACATCCCCGAAACCTGAAGGATCTGGAGAAGGTCTGTATGGAGGAGTGGGCCAAAATCCCTGCTGCAGTGTGTGCAAACCTGGTCAAGAACTACAGGAAACGTATGATCTCTGTAATTGCAAAAAAAGGTTTCTGTACCAAATATTTAAGTTCTGCTTTTCTGATGTATCAAATACTTATATCATGCAATAAAATGCAAATTAATTACTTAAAAATCATACAATGTGATTTTCTGGATTTGTTTTAGATTCCGTCACTCACAGTTGAAGAGTACCTATGATAAAAATGACAGACTTCTACATGCTTTGTAAGTGGGAAAACCTGCAAAATCGGCAGTGTATCAAATACTTGTTCTCCCCACTGTAAATCTTTAGATGCCTATAACTATTTTCTGAATGGTTATGTACATGACTTGTGTGGTCCGATTCTGGACGACCATGTAAAGAGTGACATTACAGTGCAATTTTAAAGATGTGAATATTTTCTATAAATAAAAATTAATTTTTAACTTGATGTATTTGATCATTCTTTCTTACCAGGTTCTTCAGAAAGTCTAGTCACAATCAATCACAACAATGTATACAATCATAGATGATTCACAAATGATCACAATAGTTTAGAAAACATTATGCGATAAAATTGTCGTTGATTATTGCACCCAACAACACAACAAGATGACATTTTATGCTCCCTATGTAGCCGAATCTGTGCTGGTTTGTATTGGCTGCCTCCAGTTTTCCCTTTGTTTTGCCTCCAGCTAACACCGTGACGTAACTGTGACGTCGGCGCAAAAAGGGTCTATACTATCACCCAGTCCTAAAAACACGCTCTATAGCGCTCTATATATTAAGACATTATAGACTTAACATTGTGACTTCTATGTTAATTGTGAAAAGCGCTATAAAAATACATTTGAATTGACGTATACTATCAGTCCCAGACCATTTATAGTTTTTATTACAGGTGTTCATGTACAGATTCTATCTTTATGGTTGTATGATTTTTTTCACCACTTGGCGTTTTCCATCATGCTTTAGGCCAATTTATACTTCTGCGTCGGGTGCGCGTAGAAGGTACGGCGTAGCATACGCATTGACGTGTACCATACGTCGTACCCTTCGCCGTACCCTGACGCGCACCTCCTCAAAAATGTAACTACGCATCGCGGCGACGCGGACCGCAAGATCTGTGATTGGTCGGCTGGATAGCATCGCGTTTCCTCCTACGCATTTCCGGAATGATCTTCTGCACTCTGCACCGCCCGCCCGCCATTTTTAAATTCCGAAGATCAGTGAAGAGCCATGGAAATAGACCAAGTGACCGAGAGATTGCTTGAAGAAGTGCGGAAATACAGCCATCTGTATGACTCCTTCAGTCGCCATTGCTCGTAGAAACCTAAACTCAAAACAGCCGCGAGGAATGTAAACACAGTGGAACATTAAAACCCACCCGCGCCAACTAGCGTTTCGGCGGTGTAACTGCAGAGCAACACAGACATTCGCAGAAGAATAAATGCTCACGACGGCGTCGCCTACGTGCGTAGCCTACGACGTACACTACGGCGTACACTCGACGCAGAAGTATAAATTGGCCTTTTCTCACAAGAGTCTTCGCTGAAGTCCTGTCACTTTTTTATTACTGTCTGTTCAGCATTTTTGTGGAGCTTAGTTCTGACTTTGCGATGAAGTGATTATGAATGAAAAAATGTCAATAAGATGATTAATGGATGAGCACCAATAGATTTCAAAGATTAATGTGAGACACATTGGAAAGCCACAACAAATGTTCACATTTTTATTTGATTATAATTAAAAAGCTAACTATGCCCTTGCCTGTGAATCTGAGGCAGATTCCCCAGATATTTAACTCTGTCAAATACTAAAGCTACTGCACATAGACGGCTTATGACTGTAGTGGTTCTCACCTGTAGCACCAAATTCACGAGTTTGCCTGCACATCCAGATTTAATAGTAAATGGAAAATGAACTGGGCATGCTGTCCTCGAAGGAGGCTCGAACCCAAGGCTCAGCTCAACCCCCCTAATAACTGTACTACGTAGAGGGTGAATGAGAGAAATAGAGGAGAAGATGGAGAGGTGGAAAGATGCTGGAAGATTTGTCACTGGGACGGTGCAATGACTGCTGCTTATATACACTCATAATGATGATTGACAGGATTGAATGATTAGACTCCTCCCAAACCTACTTTTGAAAAGTAATTTAGGCTGCATCCGAAATCACACTCTTGAGTAGGTACTTATTTTGAATGAGTAATTACTTTACGGCCGCTAAAAAAGTACATTCAAGTATGCTTACTCTTTTATGAGTACTGTGAATTTGAATATACTTCTTTTGTCACATACTGTTTTTCGCCTACTATATAGTAGGGAAGTATGCGATTTCGGATGCAGCCCTAATGTTGTGGTCACACGTCACTTAAAAGGAGTGTGAGAGTGTCAGATTAAGCCTCCTATTAGTTTATCATCAAGGAAGACACCAGTATAATAAAGGAATTTTATTAACAAAAAGATTGAAAAAAGTAACTAACACAGCTACTAAATGAATACCTATGGATAAAGAAATAAAGTGATTGGGGACTGAATTGGATGTTACTTTGGAAAAGTTACGTTATCTTAAGATAAAATGCTGTTTATCCAAGATTAACCAGGTAAACTGTCTAAATTTAACAAACAAACTCAATGATTATTTGATATTAGCAAACATCAGCTATACAACATCTTATGCAAATTAAAAAAGAATACACTGACAACACAAACTAATGCCAAGCTCTCAGGGAAGAGGTTTGGGAAAGTGATATTTACGTTCCACGTGGTGATGAGTCTGATGCGGGCAATGTCTAGAGCCTTGAACACAAAGTACTGGGGAATGCTGAACTCCTGGAGCACAGAGAAGGTCTGGAACACACAGATGAAGGTACCTTGGAAGTGAATGTTTTAAAGTTGGTGCAGAAGGTCCTGGCAATCTGGAATATGCAGATGGAGGAGCTTTGAAGAGAAAGTTTGCTTGTGGTTATTGCTGTTGTTGTTCTTCTAAAGCTCAGATCCTTTTAATCCTTCATGAGCAGGAGGTAGTTTCAAATTGGTGCCTTTCCGATCCAACAACGTGATTGGCTGGGGTCAGAGCTAAGTAAACACAGTATGGCCCCACTCTTAAAGTTCACAGTTTGAACAGTGTCTTTAAGATTTTACCAATTTTTATTTAATTTCAAAACCACATCCAGATTAATCTAGGCATTGTGCTAAACTCATATAGAGTCCAAATATGATTCTCAAATGTTGAAATTTCACTTATGCATTTATGTATACCGTAATGAGTTATAAGTAGCCTAATGAGTTTATATACTGTTGTCACAAACAGCACTCATTAAGTGTATACAGTTCTATGAATGTATACTGTATAAAGAGGATGCGTTTCTTTTTTGTCCAGTTTGTGTAATGCAAGAATGTATATGAAAATCTATCTTTTTTGTGGCTGTCCTGTATCTCAGCCACATGGCAAGGCAAGAGTTAAAACCTGATCACATTGAATTGAAACCTTTCCACATCATTGTGTGGAAATGGAGTTCAAACTTTGCCATTCTCTCTGCCTGCTGCCCACTACATGACAAATGAGTGCATTCCATTCACAAGCTCAAGATCATGACCTTTCTGTTAGATTTGCATGCACCGGATAACATTAAAAAACTGATGTTGTTCGTAGTATGGAAGAGAGATTATAGAAAACAGATGTGAAGAGATACAGTATAACTAAACACTCAAAATCTTGACACTTTGAAATATGGAGTTCTAAACAAAAGTTCGGGAGGAGCTTGTTTTTCGGCTGCTTACCTCACTCCCATGACCTTACGGCATCCCTTCAAATCTTAAAAGTGTGTATTTAAAAAATAAAAACTACTTGCTGATAATATAATAGTAATGAAATAAAAGACATATTCATGACTGTGTTTCTTAATTTAAGTAAACTGTTAAAAAGTGTTCTTTATAATAGGGTAATTTACAAATAAAGCTTCTAAAAGGTGTTTTTTTTTTTAAATCTTTTCAAAACTGATGTAATCCATATTTCTGAGACATTAACAATGTGTTTAAACTAGTTTCAGTTGGTAAATAACATTTCAAAGTGTTTAAATTATTTTGTTGAATCTTTTTATGGCAGGTGGTACAACTAATAGTATGTAGTTTTACCACCTGACATGGAAAGTGTACCTGTCACCATGTTCAGTTAGTTTGCTTACATGTGTCATGATCCTGGTTCTTTTCTCTTTTCTCTCTGTCTCCATCTGCTGACTTCTCTCTGTTCCTGTTTCTCCGTTCTCTCTCTCTCACCCGTTATCACTCACTCATCTCCTTCAGCTGCTCCTCGTTCTCTCATCCTCACACCTGCTCTCTATCTCCTGTCATTTGTCTCTCTATTTCTAGCTCTATCTTTCTCCTTTTCTCTGTCGGATTATTTTTGCCCGTCACGTATGTTCTTACTATTGTGTTCTACCTACAGAAGATTAATCCAGTCCAGTCCAGTCCAGTCCAGTCCAGTCCAGTCTAGTCTAGTCTAGTCTAGTCTAGTCTAGTCTAGTCTAGTCTAGTCTAGTCTAGTCTTGTCTTGTCCTGTCCTGTCTGGTCTTTATCTGCCGTGTGTTACCTGATTTGTGCTTTGCCCAGTTACCTGCCGTGGAGAGTAGCAGAGGGTCCGACGCCTCACCAGCTTCCCTGGCCTCGCTATATACAAGCCTTCTGGACCTGCCGCTTCATTTGCCGTTTGAGTTTTCTCACAGTCTCTACCTGAACATTTCTATTGTGAACTTCCTTTGTTTGATCGGCCACAGCGGCTTTGCCTTATTTCTATTAAAGAACTATTGCACCTGCTTTTCGCCTTTTGGATTCACTCTCTCTCTGCATACCGTGACAGAATAATCCGACCAGCATGGATCCAGCGAACGAGCATCCTATCCAGGCTGCTGTAGAGATCCAGGGGGCCATGCTGGGCAAGCACGAAGAGGAACTCTCCGCTGCTCGTCATGCCGTTGATACACTGGCTGCCCAGATGGCTGACCTCTCTAAACCGTTTCATCTTTTCCGCATGGACTCCTCCTCTAGCTCTTCGGACGCTCCAGAGCCCCAGGTGAACAACCCCCCCTGCTATGCGGGTGAGCAGACCGAATATTTGTCATTTCTGACCCAATGTGAGGTTGTCTTCTCACTTCAGCCTATCACCTATGCCAAGGAACGCTCTCGCATCGCCTATATCATCTCGCTTCTCAAGGGACGGGCTCGCGAGTGGGGTACGGCTGTTTGGAACTCTGATGCAGACTGTTTAAGCCACTATACCCTCTTTAAAGAGGAGATGTTAAGGGTTTTTGACCGATCCGTCCATGGTCCCGAAGCTTCTCGCTTATTGTCCACCCTCCGCCAAGGAAGACGCTCAGTCGCTGATTTTTCAGTGGAATTCCGCACTCTCTCCACCTCCTGTGGATGGAATGAGCACGCGCTCGTGGCACGTTTCATCAAGGGTCTTAATGCCGAGGTAAAGGATGAGGTTCTGGCTCGCGAAGCTCCATCCCGTCTAGACCCCCTTATCGATCTGGCTCTGCGTGTAGAGAAACGCTTCGATCTACGACAACGCGCTCGTAACACACAGCTTACACCCCTCCTACCACCTGTAACCAGCTCTTTCTCCGCTCCTGTGGCAGACCCGGAGCCCATGCAGCTGGGCGGGATTCTAATTTCTGCTGCCGAACGCCAACGCCGCATCATCAATCGGCTGTGTCTATACTGCGGTTCTGACAGTCACTTCGTTACCACCTGTCAGTTAAAAGCCAAAGCTCACCAGTAGAGAGAGGGTTACTGGTGAGCGCTTCTTCTCTGGACCCTCCGCCGCTTTCTCTGACTACTTTTTCAGTTCACCTCACCTGGCACAACTCCTCCGCCTCTTGTCAAGCCCTGATAGACTCTGGTTCCGAGGGGAATTTTGTGGCAAGACCTGGGCCCTTGAGCACGGAATTCCTCTTGTCGATCTCCAGGACCCCACCACTGTCTTTGCCTTGGATAGGCGGGTCCTTGCCAGGATTCGTCTTGCTACAGCCCCCTTGAGTCTCACCGTTTCCGGTAACCACCGTGAGACTATTTCTTTTTTAGTTTTTCATTCCCCTAATACTCCTGTTGTTTTGGGCCATCCTTGGCTTGTTGAACATAATCCCCAGATTAACTGGCCTAAGGGCTCCATCCTCTCATGGAATCTGTCTTGTCATGTTAAGTGTTTAATGTCTGCTGTTCCTCCCGTGTCATCTGTTTCTGTTTTCCAGGAGGAACCGGGTGATTTGTTAGGGGTTCCTGAGGAGTACTTCGATTTGCGAGCGGTCTTCAGTCGTTCCCGGGCCGCTTCTCTCCCTCCGCACCGCCCCTATGATTGTAGCATAGAGCTTCTCCCGGGTACCACCCCTCCCCGGGGAAGACTTTATTCTCTCTCCGTTCCTGAGCGCGAGGCTCTTGAGAAATATCTTTCCGAGGCATTAGATGCAGGTACTATTGTTTCCTCCTCCTCTCCTGCCGGTGCGGGGTTCTTTTTTGTGAAGAAAAAGGATGGCTCTTTGCGTCCCTGCATTGATTACAGAGGCTTAAAGGACAAGTTCGGTATTTTACACTTAAAGCCCTGTTTACAGATCGTATCTGATGAAATAGAACGGTTAAGATTAAAATTTGGACACATGCTGCTGTCCCGAGAATTTTAGGTTTATTTCGCTCAACTGGGCTGGAGTGTCTATTATTCAAGCTCTCAACGGAAGAATCACGGGTGTGACGCGTTTGGCAAAATAGGTCCACAAAAGCGAAATAAACCTAAAATTCTCGGGACAGGAGCATGTGTCCAAATTTTAATCTTAACCGTTCTATTTCATCAGATACGATCTGTAAACAGGGCTTTAAGTGTAAAATACCGAACTTGTCCTTTAAATGACATAACTGTTAAGAACCGTTATCCCTTACCACTTATGTCATCCGCTTTTGAGATCCTGCAGGGAGCGCAGTTCTTCACAAAACTGGACCTCCGCAATGCCTATCACCTTGTTCGCATTAAGGCTGGAGACGAGTGGAAAACTGCCTTTAATACTCCCCTAGGTCACTTTGAATTTGAAAGGTTTTACCTTTCGGCCTGGTCAACGCTCCCGCCGTCTTTCAAGCCCTGGTCAACGACGTTCTCAGAGACATGCTGAACATTTTTGTTTTCGTTTATCTCGACGATATTTTAATTTTTTCTCCCTCTCTCCAAGTTCATGTGCAACACGTGCATCAAGTCCTTCAACGACTTTTGGAGAACAAATTGTTCGTCAAAGCTGAGAAATGTACGTTTCACGCCCGATCAGTCTCTTTTCTCGGTTCCGTTATCTCCGCCCAGGGTATCAGTATGGACCCCGCTAAGGTCCGCGCAGTCACTGACTGGCCGACACCTGACTCTCGCGTCTCGCTCCAGCGTTTCCTAGGTTTCGCCAATTTTTACCGACGTTTTATTTTGAACTTCAGTCAGGTGGTAGCTCCTCTTACCGCGCTTACTTCTATTAAGACCCGTTTTGTTTGGAGTGACGCTGCGCAAGCGGCTTTTGATCGCCTTAAATCTCTGTTCTCTTCCGCACCTATCCTCATCTCTCCTGACGTTTCTAGACAGTTTATTGTGGAGGTTGACGCCTCGGAGGTGGGAGTGGGTGCCATCCTCTCCCAGCGGTCATCCGCTGACGAGAGGATCCACCCTTGCGCTTTCTTTTCTCATCGCCTGTCTCCATCCGAGCGTAATTACGACGTGGGTAACCGCAAGCTTCTGGCCATTCGTCTTGCTTTAGGGGAGTGGCGGCACTGGCTAGAGGGATCTTCAGTTCCGTTCATTGTCTGGACTGACCATCGTAACCTTGAATATATCCGTTCGGCTAAAAGACTCAATGCTCGTCAGGCTCGTTGGTCTCTTTTCTTTGCGCGTTTTGATTTCTCTATCTCCTACCGCCCTGGCTCCAAGAACCTAAAGCCTGACGCCCTCTCTCGCCAGTTCGCCTCCCCCGAACCCGAACCCACTGATGAGAGGATTCTCCCTCAAGGATTAGTGGTGGGTGCGGCTGTCTGGGGAATTGAACGTATTGTTAAGCGCGCCCTTTCTCATTCTGTCACGCCGCGTCTTTGTCCTAGGGGGTTACTGTTTGTACCCCCTCCTGCTCGTCGCACTGTCCTTCAGTGGGGCCACTCCTCTAAATTGTTTGCTCACCCAGGGGTTAGAGGTACTATTGCCTCTGTTTCACAGAGATTCTGGTGGCCCACTCGAGAACGAGATATTCGTCGCTTTATTGCATCCTGCGCTGTTTGCGCTCAAACCAAGGTCAGCAACAGACCCCCTGCGGGTCTCCTCAGACCCTTACCTGTTCTGTCACGTCCATGGGCACAGATTGCACTCGATTTTATTACAGGACTTCCTCCTTCTGGAGGAAATACTGTAATCCTCACTGTTATCGATCGCTTCTCTAAGGCTGCGCGTTTCGTTCCACTCCCTAAACTCCCCTCCGCGAGAGAGACTGCTCTAATTGTCGTCGATCACATTTTTAAGATTCACGGTCTTCCCGAAAGTGTCGTATCTGATAGAGGTCCACAATTCTCCTCCCTTTTTTGGAGGGAGTTTTGTCGCCTCATCGGAGCCTCTGCCAGCCTCTCCTCCGGTTTCCACCCTCAAACCAACGGACAAGCGGAGCGCGCTAACCAGACCATAGGACGCATTTTACGCAGTCTCGCTTTCCGCAACCCCGCTTCGTGGTCCGAGCAACTCCCGTGGGCAGAATATGCTCATAATTCCGCTCCCTCGTCTGCCACCGGGTTGTCGCCGTTTCAATGCTGTCTGGGTTACCAGCCTCCTCTCTTCCCTTCCTCTAACCCCGAGTCTAACATTCCGTCAGTCAGGACATTTATCCAACGTTGCAAACTAACTTGGAAAGCGGTTAGATCTGCCCTTTGTAAGTCTCGCTCTATCACTCGCCGGGCCGCTAACAAACGCCGTATCAAGAGTCCTCGATATGTCCGCGGTCAGAAAGTGTGGCTTTCCACTCTGAATCTCCCGCTCCAGTTCTCATCACGAAAACTGGCCCCCAAATTTATCGGACCGTACCGCATCGTAAGGGTCCTCAGTCCTGTCTCTGTTAAGCTCAGGTTACCGTCTAATCTTCGTCGTGTCCATCCTGTATTTCATGTCTCCTGTCTTAAGCCCGTAGTTCGCCCTCCTCCTCGTCCTGTTTCTACTCCTATCCGCATCGAGGGCTCCCCTGTTTATCGAGTCCACAGACTACTCGATGTTCGTCCCCGAGGACGTGGTCGGCAGTTTCTCGTTGACTGGGAGGGGTATGGTCCGGAGGAGAGAAGCTGGATCCCCGCCCGGGACGTCCTGGACCGCTCGCTCATTGACGACTTTTACCGCTCCCGCCAGCCTCCTCCTTAGGTGCGCCAGGGGGCGCACTTTGAGGGGGGGGTACTGTCATGATCCTGGTTCTTTTCTCTTTTCTCTCTATCTCCATCTGCTGACTTCTCTCTGTTCCTGTTTCTCCGTTCTCTCTCCCGTTATCACTCACTCATCTCCTTCAGCTGCTCCTCGTTCTCTCATCCACACCTGCTCTCTATCTCCTGTCATTAGTCTCTCTATTTCTAGCTCTATCTTTCTCCTTTTCTCTGTCAGATTATTTTTGCCCGTCACGTATGTTCTTACTATTGTGTTCTACCTACAGAAGATTAATCCAGTCCAGTCTAGTCTTGTCCTGTCCTGTCTGGTCTTTATCTGCCGTGTGTTACCTGATTTGTGCTTTGCCCAGTTACCTGCCGTGGAGAGTAGCAGAGGGTCCGACGCCTCACCAGCTTCCCTGGCCTCGCTATATACAAGCCTTCCGGACCTGCCGCTTCATTTGCCGTTTGAGTTTTCTCACAGTCTCTACCTGAACATTTCTATTGTGAACTTCCTTTGTTTGATCGGCCACAGCGGCTTTGCCTTATTTCTATTAAAGAACTATTGCACCTGCTTTTCGCCTTTTGGATTCACTCTCTCTCTGCATACCGTGACAACATGGACTTCTAGTGTGTTTTCATTCATCACATGTGTTTCTTTGTCTTTGTTTCCCGCCTCTCATTTGGTTCCCATGGTCACTGACCCAGAAAAAATATTTTTTTTATTTTGTCTGTACTTTTATCTGCCTGTTTTATATGTAGCATAGGATTATAAAAATATAATTTCTGAAAAAAAAAAAAAAAAAAACTTAAACATGGACACATTATAGCCGGCAAAATTATAAAGATACTTTGAGAAAGTAACTTTTGATCATAAAAATAGACATCCTTTGTATTGCCGCCAAAAGTTTCTCATCGAAAGCAATGGGTTATTGGTCACATCAGTAAAAACTTTTACATGACAACGATATGCTTAAAACTGAGAAGTTTTTCCATTGAGTTTTCTGCGTACAGATGACGCCATTGTCAAAACTATCCCCATTCACACAGATCCATGAAAACGATAAAAAATGCTGTATTCTGCTGCCAGGCCATTAGATGGCAATGAAACACTATAGACTGAACACGTAATATGCATGTGCATTCGCATTTTTGTTGTTTACACTGAGACTGTTTTCAAAAACTTGCACTTTGAAACCCATTTTCAAAAGTTTGCGTTTTCAGGCACCCAAAACACTGTTGTCGAGTAAACGAACGGCCAAAAAGTTCATTTTTAGTCGAAAACTGTGCCGTGTAAACAGCCCCTGAACCTAGACTAAAGCTGCGGTCACACTAGACTTTGAGCACACAACATTTCTGTAATGGTAACAAAATGATGTCACATTCTGCAACATCTTTTTAAAAAAACCTATTTCAGTATATATACAGTCTAGTCCACTCTACTGTAACTCTGCATTCCTGTAGATTTAAAGTTTGTATTATTTTATGTGAGCTAAATATTCACGGTGTGTTGTATCAGTCTTCTATTGGTCACAAGGTTTCACATGATACGAATTCCCAGGTCAGAGTTCACCAAATTTGAACTTTGGAATGCAGCAAAATTCGAAACTTCTTAGCTTCAGCTTGCATTTCTTGTCTCCCACATTTGCACGTGTATGAATGGAAGTCAATGGAACGAAAACTGTAGTGTGACCACCCCTTAAGCGAACTTGCTTTCAACACGTTTGGGCTTGCTGGTTGTGTGGTCTCCTGGCTGGCAAGTCAGGGTCCCCAATTACTTCAAATGCATGCCAATCATTCCCCCCAGCTGTTGACCCCAAACAAAGCCTTTTCTCAGACACCCCCCCCCACCCCCACCCCCACCCCCACACCCCACCCCACCCCCAGCTGTCTACCACAGTAACCCAAAACAAAGACAGATGTGAGGAAAAGTATGAGTTACTCGCACAAGCCAAACAAAAACCTTCGAGGAGTCCATTCGTGTTTCTATCTTGGCTTGAAATGCACTTCTTCAATTCTCTGGACAAAAACATGGCAATCTTAGCCAAATCTCAACAGATGGGTCTGCAAGATGGATTTAACATTAGTCCACAATGATTGTTCAGAGTGTTTCAAGATGGTTCAATGACATTTCACACATCACAGTCATTGTTACAAATATTGAAGAGATACCAAGCAAATCTTTCCATACTATAAAAATGCTCAATATCTGCTCAGTGTCAGCAAAATGAACCTGTGGCCTCCAACCCTGACCCTGTCTGATTGTATTTTGTTGTCAGAACACCTCCTCCAGGGGTATAGGGGGCCCATGAAGCACTTCCTCCACTAGAGAAAGAACACCTCCTCATTCGGGGGCAGAAAAACACCTCCTCCTATACTTCATGGGTAGAAGAATCCAGAGAGCTGGATGAATTTCAGGCTGCAGTGCTGGAGTCACATCTAGAGTCTGGCTGGCCTGACCTAGCAGGAAAGCAATAGTGGTAGATCCAGCCAAGCAGCAGTGGCAGCCAGTTGTGCATTGTGTCGCCCCCACATGTGTGGCAGCCAAAAATTCTAATGACTCCCTTCATAATGATCATGCTAAAGCTAATGTTTACCTGTGGGGTGCGGTTAGCGTGGCAGGTTACAGATTACTGCTGATTAGTGTTTGACAGGTGGATACATCGAAAAGACTTGCTGGATGTGTTTATTTGTTTATGAATTTTTAAATTGGTGACAGCTGTGAAGTAGTAGTATACAGGTGTTGTATACCATGTTAGGAGAACGGTAACTGATTAAACTTAAACAGAACTGTTTACTATATGACAACATTTACTTAATAGTAAATTGGTGTAATGGTAATAGTAAATGAGTGTACACATTAGTGTAATGGTTTAATCAATTACATGTCTGACAAAACACCTGACTGAGACCTGGTGCCAGATCACTCATGACTTCTCCATAATTTTTCTGTAAAATTATTAACACAAATTTGACAAAAAAGCATTGTAGACATTCCAAGTCCCTAGAATATCTTCTTCTTTTTCTTCAAGCAATGCCAGTAAACATATAGCAGCTGTTCTATATGATGACACATCTTCATGAAGACAATTTTGCACCCCTAAATTTATCTAACCAATGTTAACCAAATAACATGAAGATGATGGGTCATGATGGGAACAGTTGAGTAACACACACAGAATGACCTTTAGAGTCACTGTGGGCTGTAGCTACCTAATGAGACTTGTTCTCTTGTTCCCAACACCAGTCAACTGGCAAAACGGCTGAGAGGTTGAGAAATATAAGGTTGTAAATTTGTCTGTTCTAGTCACTTAAGAACACACCAAAATCTACAGGGAAACTGCAGATAAGTACAAACACAGGATGGCTAAAAATCAATTGGACACGGATAGACATTCGAGATTGTTTGAACATTTTGCAAAGAAAAAGCACATGTTTTCCATGTGCTAGTGGGGCCAGATGGATGAGGATGAGATGATTATTTACTCGGCACTAATATTTTGTTTGGCAAGGTCACATGAGAATGTACTTAAAATCATTAACAGAGTTGCCAGTCTACTACAGCTGTAACCAGGTGTAATATCCAAAGGAAAATTTAATGGACAATACCAAGCACATACCAAAGGAAAATTATTTCTCAGAGGATTTTTCAGTTATGTTTTAATCAAGTATCAACTTTGTCATTGGTGTTTCTCTAAAACTTTGTTTGAAATACACAAATGAATTGAGGTGCACAAGAATAGCTGGATTTTTACATTTTACAAGAAAATGCACATGGTGTTTGTTTTAGTTCAAAGCTCAGTGGTTGCCAGGTGCTCTGGCTGGTTTCTGGTAGTTCACTGTCTGCAGTCAAAAGAGCCCACCCCCATGTTTCAATGAAATTCTAGTCTATTAGAAAGGTCCATCTGTGGCCTGAGACTTTGGGATAGGCTCCAGCATCCCCACAACCAGGACAAAGTGGATTGGAGAATGGATGAACCCAAGTTTGAGGAAGATTAATAGTGATGCTTTCCTTTGGCAAGCACTAGGAATATAATTGTGGACAACATTGCTGAGATGATTTGGTCTTGGACGAATTTGATGAGAAATTACTTGACTCAAATTTAATTCACTGACGTTTATATACCGGAAAATACGGCAACTACAAATTTAGGCATAGTTTTTCACATTGTTGTGAACTGCATTGTTGTGAACTGTTTTATATGGAGACTAACTTGAGAAGCAGTTCAGACTCCACAAGTAATCTCACTGGTGTCTATGAGAAACAATATTTCCAAGCCACAATTTCTTAGAAAATAATTTAACTATAAATGTAGGGGTGGTAGAGTAGGACACACACACAGTAAGTTGGTGCATACAGTAGCGTGCGTGTGGTTAGCATTAGTAAGAGGTTTAATCGCGGGGCTCGACACAGGTCAGCTGCTCAGCGATGGTGACTGTGTGACTGGCACAGCATGGGTGCGCCACAGAGCTCCACATGACTACCTATCGACCTCACACCATGGCACTGAGAACACCAGCACCCAGTGACAGGTACGAGAGCTGCTCCACTCTCTCATTTGGGCTTCCACTAAAAGCCTTTTCGAAAAGCATGCAAACATAGACCTTAATGATGTGTTTGTCCTGACCATAAAGGCATAAAAATGGACTTGAGAAGATTGGAATCCTAACATGCTTTGACTGTGGGGGTCAGTAACATAGCATTTATGGTTTTATTGTAAGCTGCATGACAATATAATGACACAGCATCCATGACACTGATTCTATGGGTACACTGATACATTGATCATCTTCATTTCAAATAGAAGACCAAAATGCCTTTTACAAAACCAATTAATCTTAAAATACCACCTAAATTAGTTACAGTTATTTATATTTGCTGCTGACATAAATTATATAGCTTTTCCTACATCTAGGTCCTAGAGACTCTTGTAAAGTATTATATCTACAAGTACTGCAGCTTGTTCCTAGAGGAACCAAAGACCAAAATGCATTTTACAGAACCAATTAATCTTAAAATGCAAGCTATAAATCTTAAGCTTTATTAGTTAGTTATTTATATATTTTTTATTTATATTTATCTTTCCTTTTTCACAACTGATGCCTATAAAGGAACCAGTTGTATTGCTTAAATGTTTTGTTACCGAAACTATAATTAAAATAATCTGGGTCCAAGGACAAATGGCTTGTGTAGATGATACAGTTATACAATGTCCATGTCTCTTTTCAAATAAAATAAAGTCTATAAGTATCTCTTTATGGAAGCATTATGCTATGTACTATATTAAAATACTACTACTGACAAATAATACTGAGCATGTTTACATGCACACCAATACGCTGATAACTCACAAAAATCAGCTTATTGAAATAACCTGTTGTCTGGGTTTACATGAAAACCAATAAACCGACAATGCAAGTTAACCATGTTTACAAGACTTTATTAATAAATCCTGTTGTTTCCCAGTAGGGATGTCAAAACTAAATAATTTGCGTATCTGACTCCCGACCGAGTATTTCATTGTGTCGGTTGTGATGGTAAATAAAGCATTAAAGGGGTCATATAATGGTACATGCACTTTTACAAGTTGATTGTACTGAAATGTGTGTTGGCAGTGCCTGTACACAACCATCATAAAATGATAGAAATCCATCCAGTGTTTTTTTTTTTTTTTTTTATATCTCCTTATATGTTTTCCCCTCTCTCAAATCAAGCCGTTCGACCTAGTGACACCACACGGTCGGACGCCCCTCCCACGATTGTTGATTGACAGCAGCGTTTCAACACAGACCCGCCCTCGCTCGTGAGCGAGCTGTCTGTCATCATAGTCCGCGCGTCATTGTTGATACTGGAGCACTGTCTATGAGCAGAATGGCGTCTAAGCGATTGTGGTGTTCTGTTCTTGGGTGTAATAAAGAACACAGCAGTCATTTTGATGTTCCTATATCCGAACCGCTGAAGACGCAGTGGCTGAGTTTTATTTTCGAAGGAATATTCCCCACGATCAACGTCAATGCTTTCATGTTTGCGCGAATCATTTCACACACCAGACTGCTTTACAAACGAGGGTCAGTATAAAGCTGGTTTTGCTTAGAAGCTGCTCCTGAAAAAAGGATCGGTACCAACTATTCGTGTTCCTGCTGCACATCCAGAAGAAGAAGTGAGTGTAACGTTTTATTAACCTTTATATTAATATTTATATTAATCTTTGCAAATCGCTTGCACGCTTCATGATGAATGCGGCTGTTTACACTCAGAGGACATTACGGGCATGTTTTCTATGTACGACGTTCTCGATATAATTCATAATCCCACGTTTATAATGAACAACACGTTATGGTTATTATGTTATTGTGTTAACAAATGGTGTCCGCACAGAACATAGGGGCGGGGTGAGCAAAGCTCATTATCATTTAAAGACACATACACTTAAACGGCGTGCTGAAAACAGTTGTTTTTGACCAGGTAAAATTTGTGTTTTCTTACAATACTAATGAGAATTTTTTATTAAAGTATATTACAAACTTTTCATTTAGACCCTAAAGAATCATATTAGCTTGAACAAAAATGGCATTATATGACCACTTTAAAAAGCGAAGAAGACTGCAACATGTCAGCGGGAAATTTACGGCTAATTTATTATCCTCTCATGCAGTTACAAATGCAGCATTTTGACCGTACCACTTATTCTGCTGCTGCACGAGATGAGAACACTTATCATTTTTTGGATCAAGAAAGAGTCTGAGTTTGCGATATATTTCCTCCTCCCTTACTGCAAAACCCTCTCTGTCTGGATGCGCTTGAATCCACACTAAGGATGCATTTTTGTCACATATCACACATGTCCACTTCAATAAGCAACAGAAATCAGCTTAAGGGGCAAAAATCTAGCTGTGACGATCGGTTTCTGCTTAAGCCACTGATGACCTTACTCCGATAAAGGAAAACGGGTTATCGCGCTTGAAACCGACACTATGCTCCGACAGAACAACATAAATTAGCCGGTTTTAGAAAAAAACCTGCGCTTCTACCTCCACCTGGAGCCTGTTATTTGTTTTGCAAAAATCCACCACTCCTGGTTCTTCTGGTCCAATGAGCGCTGGGCTGTGTGAGATCTGACTGTCAATCACAGTTCGTGCACACGCCACAGATCCTCCCTCTCCTCTCACGCACGTTACAATATCACATGCACACGCCTGAAGTTCGCAGGTGTGTTGAATTGTACTAAGCGTGATGGCGGAGAGTAAATCTACTAACAAGCTTCCAATTCCTCGGTTAACAACCAGAGCTAGAAGGTCCAACACAACCAAGGAAAAGAAAATGATGCTTCGATGCTGAAGAGACGGGTGTTTTGACAATCACAATATACATTTATTGTGATGCAAGATTATTTTTTTACCACGTGTAATCGCCCCCTAAGTTAATAACTAATGATCTTTGCAACAGAAGTGAATCAATCAAAACTAACTTTAGCTGGACAATAACTTTATTCTAGAGCTGCTGTAAAGCCAAAACAATCTCTGTTACTTTAATTTCCTATTATCACATTCGGAATCGGTGCATCACTAGACTTGTAGTAAGTGTAGTAAGTGTTAGTAAGTTAATGAAAACAATATAATCAGTATACTGAAAATTTTATTTATAATAATTTTATCCATGGCAAACACAGAGATATACACATTTTGTTCAACTTGTTCATCAGAGGAAAAATAATTTTGATTCTAGCCAGTATATTTGCAAAGATACAAGCAGACATGTAAAAGTACTTATTATAGCGCCACCTATGGTCAGATCGAGGTGTGTGTACACCTGAGAAATGGGGTGTATTTGAGACCATCCTGCCAAATTAGGTGTTTCTCGGATGAATGGTTTTGGCTGGCCAGAGCTTTATACAGCAGAAAAATAATACGTTTGGCACCTTGGTGTATATATAGCTGCAAGCAGCATGAGGCCGAAAGGCATGATGAGGATCATTCAAATCGGTATGCTGCACTGAATTGAAAGAGTTGAATTGAAACTCTGCAGGTAGGTACATCTCCAGGAACAGAATTTGGCACCTCTGCACCTCTGGCACCTCTGCAATTTTTGTCCGATTTTGAGCCGAATTCTGACTCATGCGACTCTTTTTTGAGCCGGGCCGATTTTCAGTTTTGTTGTGCGTCATTTGCCGTGCAGTGTACAGGGGGAAACAAGCGGCAATAAACCTCTCCCGCCCGGTAATCGGATGGTCGGATGAACAGTTGAAACAGAGCTACGAACTGACTGACCTAAACTCAAGTGCTTTTTCCCTCACTGCGCCTGCATGAAAATAGAAGTTTAACCATTTCATCTTTAATGCAGAAATAAAGAAAACGAAAAGAGGGAGATCTTTAAGTTCTGAAGCGCACATCGATGGATACTTTTCTATCCCAGCCTTCACACAAGGCCACGGGAGAGGATACGTCATTATCGAACATGGAGGAGAACAGCGATGCGGGTGTTTTCAAATGTTAGTATTAGAAACCAAAAACATGGTTCCTTGTATTATAATCGCATTTGTTGAACTACCATGGAGTAAACTGTTGAATTGTTGAAGGTGTCAAGACGCTAGACAGTATATTTGTGATTTTGCTGTTAAAACACTTATTATGTATAGCTAACAGCGGAGCTTCAGTAAGCACACGTACGTCTCCAAAGTGGATTTACATAGACATTTAGTAAGTATCTTTAAGATGTATATGGTTTATTTAACATCTGACAGGAACATTTTCGATAAGTATTGAAGATGAGCACATCACAACATGAAATTGACATCTGAGTGATGTAAGTTTTCAACACTGCTTACATTAGATGAATGTAAGTAATGTAAAATAGCTAAACACATGTTATCTATGTTATTTGTCCATTAGTTTTGTTGATAAATTGAGAAACATTTATGTTGAATAAAAAGTGAGTTAACACATCAGCAACAACAACCTCAACGTATAAATTTAGTATTGAGCTCATAAATCTCAAAGGTAACGTGAATCTAGTTTGAATGAGTGAGTATACTACAGAAATTAATTAAGTGTAATTTCAAACAGAGTTATTACACTTTTCTGATTCTTGATTTCTGTGCATTTGCTGCAGAGCTTTTGTAGTGGAGCAGAAAAAGAGAGAAAACCTGAAACAGTAAGATCATTTTGTTACTTCTAATTCAGAAGTCAACTGATATTGTGCTATTAAAATGACTGCTTTTGTTTAATGTTTGTGCATTTTCGTAGGATCTGAAATGTCCACAGACTGATGGGAGCACTGAGGATGGGGAGCCCACAGCAGCATCCGAGAAATGGTATAGTGCCATGGATGAGACCCTCAATCACTCCACCTGTCCTTATTGCCTCATCTGGCCCGGATGTTGTGGTCTCTTCATCCTCAGTGAGCCCAGAGCTAGCGAGAGCTTCTAGAAAAAGTTTGTTCTGCTGGTTTCTGTTCATTCAATGGAGCCTGACTTTCAGAAGCTTCAAAAGCATCATCAAAATTGTCATGAAGCTTCTGGAAGTCAGGCTCCATTGACTAATATTGTATGAACAGAAACCATCAGGACACACTTGACCAAAATCAAATATGTGTTCAGAAAAAGAAAAAAGATTGAACAACTCAATAATGTAAATAATGACTGAATTTATATGTTTGGGTGAACTAAACCTTTAAGTCCCCCAAATAGAAATTGTATGAAATGTATGTATGCATTTATATGATAGTAGTACCTTGAAGAAATAAACTTTAAGAAATAATCAGCTTTATTGAGCATTTGTGTGAATTACAAAAATCACATTTACATTAATGCATTTGGCAGATGCTTTTATCCAAAGCAACTTACAGCGCACTCATTACAGGGTGGATCAATGGATACTAATTGCTTATCCCACTGGAGCAACCAGGAGTAAAGTGCCTTGCTCAAGGACACACTGGTGGTGGCGGCTGTGGAGACCGAACCAGAAACTTTCTGCTAATCAGTTCAGTGGTTTAGCCCACTACATCACAAAAGTGATAAAGCTACAACAAAAATGTGCATGTTAATTGTAAAAATATGAAATAAAATATGGCAAGAAACAGAATGCTGACATGAATTTTAAAACGTTTAAATGTTTTACAGGTAGAGCAGGCACACAAATGTTTGGAGCAGACACAGCGGCAGCCAGATTGTCCCGCACATGTTCTTCCACTCTTGCTTCAAGGTTGTGGGGTTCAGGGGGGCCATCATCATGGTCTTCATCATCCTCTGGCTCAACGTTGTCCCCATTGAGAAGAGTGGGATTGTGAAGCACAGAAACAACAACCACACAACAACCTCAGGCACAAAGGCATGGCTCACCAGTGGAGCACCAGTGTGTTTTCAGCATGCTCTACTATGCTTCGTGCACAGGAGTGCTTGCTGTTGAAACAAGCCTGCATATGGTTCTATGGGCTGCCATAGACTCAACTGCAATAATGAGTAAAAACATTTTTAGATTATATTAGGCAAAATGGCTGAAAAAAACAACAAACTCAAATACAATCACTATTTTGATACTAATTGCTTATCACTTTTGACCAATAGGTGGCGCTATTTCCAAATTGATGTTGTGTGATCAGTGTGAGGTGAGCATGTGAACGAATGGCCAAAACGCATAAAATAGGCTGCGGTTTTGAAAATACCCGTGTTCGTGTGGACAGTGCCTCAGTTTGGCATCATGCCAACAATTTAGTTGATGCATTATTCAAGAATGGTCCATCAAAAAGTTTCAAATAACTTTAAGGCATGGTCTGAAGATGATATGAGCCAACGTTGGTGAAAATCAGAACAACTGACTAGGAGGAGTTTTCAAAGTAGTTCAAAATGGCAGACAGCAATTTCAACCAAATGTGACGTAATTGGTATCATTGTTCTCAGTATGACTCAATGGATCAATCAACACACTAGTTTCATTAAACTAGACCAAAGTAATTGAAAGCTATTAGCATTTTTGAAATTTCATTATAATTTGACCACAAAGTGGCGCTGTCTCAACTTTTTCACTACCTTCAAGGCGTGGTGCCAATGACATACACCAAGCTGTGTAATGATACACTAATGCTTTCATAAAATACAGCATTTTACGACAAAAAAAAAAAAAGGCCGACACCCACAATTTGGTATCATTTGACTTGGCATGCTGTGCCCAGGGGGGCAGGGTTTTATATTATTTTGAAGTTTCCCCGGGCGCCGCCATTGGCTAGCGGACCATCACCTGCTGTTAGCATCCCATTGACTCCCATTCATTTTGGCGTCACTTTGACAGCGAATAACTTTACATCTGAGGCGTTTAAAGACTCCATTTGTCCATTATTTATTTCTAAAGAAACATGAAAATGTATAAAAGGCTCCATTACCTTGTATCTTACGTTATGGCCTCGTAGAAGCCGTTTTTGTAAAAATAGGCTAACGATTGCGTCATAACCACACGACTCTCTGTCGCACAGTAGAGAGATTACCGTATGGACAGGAGGAGAAGCTCACGGGCAATCGGGGGGACGTGAAGGCAAAATGACAAAGTAATTAATCAGAATACTTAGCAAAAGTGTCTCCTGCTCCTAGCTCATGGACCTCCTACTCACACTCTCCGTCTCTGCAAGTTTCGGAAGGGAATGATTCAGATTTCTCTTGGCACAGCTACTAGAAGACAGACGGGTTGCTCACGTCACATCTACGTCGTCAAGCTCAGTTTGAGTCTGCGCAGTACGCTCGACCATCAGGAAGTTAGTGCTTCTATTTGACTTCAATTGTCTCCGTTGAATCCAATGGGGTCGCTGTGTCCAGTTTATATACTGTCTATGGCTGTGCCAAATCTAAAGAGACCAATTTTGAAGTTGTGAAAAAAAGGCATTTTTCATATCTCCTGACCACTAGCAGGTATCCTTAGATAATCCTCAGGTAACCTCATGTTCATTTTGGCATGCTCTTCATCAAATTTTTTCACGCGTTATTCAAGAATGGTTTGATTAATCAACTTGAATTCCATAACTTTTTGTTGGCATGTTCTAAAGATTATCTGGTTCAATTTTGTGAACGTCAGAGCCACGGTCTAGGAGGAGTTTGAAAATGTAGGTTTTTCAGAAAATTCTAAATGGCGGACAAAAATTCATAACGTCATAGTTAATAATCATCTTGATTCAATGAATCAGCAAAAAAAATATATAATTTAGTTTAAAGCCCTTACGGGTCATTATTAACCTAACATTAGGTTTTAACATAAACATTAGTGCAAATTTGGACAGTTGGTGGTGCTTGAGGGATTAAAATTTGCCAAATTTGCTGTGTTTATTTTTCAGACTCCACTATCTGTGTGCCAAATTTCACAACTTTTTACCATATGGTTCTATGGGCTGCCATATACGGTGGCCCAGTAGAGCACAACACAACACAATTTTAAAAGCAAACATAAGTTCACAACATAACAGAATCATGCCAAAACACAACGGAAATTCTCCAGACCACTGGAGGGCTCTGAGAGCGCGAGTTTTCCTTACCACGGTTCTATAGAGTCAGCAGTCTCACAAAGATTAGTTTAAGCCGTTTAGTTTAAACCGTATCCATTGTATATCGACATGAAATATTAATTCATGTTTGTTTTATTTATATAGCACATTTAAAAACAGCAAACACAGCTGACCAAAGAGCTGAACAAAAAAACAAACAAAGAAACACAGGGCAAACCACACATTCTTGACAGAAGCTCACAGTGAATTGAAAGCCAACGAAAAAAAAAAAGGTTTTAAGAGATGATTTAAAAACAGTTAAAGCCTGTGCCGATTGATAAACGCCAGAAGGGCCGGCAATAGCAAAGGCTCTATCTCCTCTATGCTTTAATCGCAATCTGGGGACAGAGAGAAGTCTCTTATCACCGGACCTCAGATTTTGTGTGGGATTGTATAGATAGAGTAGCTCAGAAAAAATAGCTCGGTGCCAGATTATTTAAAGATTTTAAAAACAAACTCAATTCTAAAATGCACAGGTAACCAATGCAGCGATCTCAAAATTAGAGTAACTTCAAATTTACGTTGTCCTTTGAGGAATTTTGCAGCGGCATTTTGCATAACGTCATTTTAATTAATACAAATTATACGTTTTAACCACTTGGTGGAATTAGGAGACGTTCCCTCAGGCATAATTCGTCGTGGTAGCACATCAAAGCATTCTCAGATATAAATAATCAGCTATAATGCACGTAAGTGATTTTGAATTATTATTTCATGGCGATATACAATGGTTACATTCTGTTAAAACTAATCTTGATGTTGATATCCTTGTAAGACTGCTGACTCTATAGAACAGTGGCAAGGAAAACTAACTTTACCGCGCTCCAAGAACCCTCTAGTGGTCGGGAGCATTTCCGTTTTGTGTTGTGGACTTACGTTTGCTTTTTATATTTCATTGTGTTGTGCACTACTGGGCCACCAATAGCCATAGACTTCAAGAGTGGAATAAGAAGAAGAAGAAGAATACTAAAAGATTAAATAGGTGACTACGAACCTTAGGTGCTTGGCCCCTAATAAAATTAAGAAGAAAATCAGTATAAATACAATAGGGTTCCGGCACCTTTGGTGCTTGGACCCCTAATTAGCCAAAAACATTTTGTCAGGAATATACCAGACTTGGAGACAGAGACATTAGTGAACCCAACTGTGAACCCAGGTATTTACTGACACAAATGGAGTAAGGATAAAGGTAAGTAAATGCAAGTCAGTTCAATGATGATATACTCAACCCGTTCTCATTAGATCTCATTAGCGTCTCTATAGCACGCATTGTGTTTATCGTGCAATTTATACACGAAAATGACTTTTTACGTTCAAATGAACGCTGTAAACCCCTTGGGTAGGATTAGGGTACATTCATATAATACTTTTGGGTAGGATAGTGGTGTGGGGTGCGTGGGTATTACACGCAATAAAGTGTGTATCATATGCACCAGAAAATTTCGTGTCATATGCAAATAAAAACTAATTTTAACGTATAAATTGCACACAATGTATGCTATAGAAACACATTTCATGAGATCAGGCTGGTATACTGGTTGGGTAACATGCTTTTCTCTTTTACCAGGGTGACGCACACACACAGGGGAGCAGGTAAGATGAAGGAACACTGCCAGTGTTGCCAATATAGCATCTTTGTCACTGGATTAGCAACTTTTCACACTGCTTTAGCAACTTGGTTTTTATTTTTATTTATTTTTTAAAGCGACTGCAAGAAATCTAGAAACTTTTTGGACTGCTAGCTAACATTTAGTCAGTCACTACATCATACTTGTACAATTCAAATATTTGTTTTCAAAACATATTGCAGTATATTATGTCTTAAAGACTGAAGACTGAGTGTAGTCATGCGCTTAACCTATCCTTAACAAAACCAACTATTGAGACAATCAATGAATCTGCCATCAATAAAACCATAATTTACAAAGACAAGTCTTTTTATAGAAATACATCCAATCTGACTTATTGCTGCATGACTGATAATTGATAGATAATAGATATACAAAAAATAAAAAATAAACTGTAGGATCTGTTGTTGTATCTGTTTGTTTTGTTTATTCATGTTATACATCAAGCAGTGCAGCTCTAATGGACTAAATGAAAAAGCAATGCAATTTAAATTAAAAAAACTCCTAGTTTGATGCAAGCACAATGAAACAGCAAAAGCATGAACTCCATCAAGGTACATTCTGGGTTTGACTTGCCTACTGTTTTGAGAGCAACACCCAGTCCATGCAATAAATGTGCATGTATGGTTCATAGCTCAGGGTTTTTACAGTCATCTTATGGTTTTTTTAGTCATCTAATCTTGGCTGTAGTCACTGATCATTTTGGCCCACAGTCCACCCAAAGCCCTCTGTGGAGGAAAACAGTCTGTGGTTGGAGACGGAAAACCCATGACATGGTAGTGCCACTAATTAACGTCATTTCATCAATCCGTGACCACCAAAAGCTATTCAGATTCCATATTGGCTTTCCGGTTTTGCCTGTCTGTGCTGCTGTCTGCGATGCCCATCACAGCATTTCCAACAACAGCCTACATATCTACAAAGCACACAGCTGATGGTAGGAACGGACCCGCCCTCTCTTAAAAAATTGAGGCAGACCTCCAAGCTGTGGTTAGATCCATGCTACCAGAATATTGAGCCGTTTGGATGCAAGTGAGCCAAACACATTTAAAGACATTCCCCAGAGCAATAATACCATATAATCAAGGCAGGGTTGGGATGACTCCTGCGGGAGAAGCCATTCTCAAAGCTTGTCAAGAAAGCCATTGAGGAAAAACAAACCGGTAGAAATTTAGAGACACAGATTTTCTGTTTTTCAAGTGGTTACTTGAAATGTCATGAAAGCCAAAGAAATGTTGGTAATCTTAAGTGTGTTTATAGTACAAAAGTTACACTATGTTAAGCTGCCCAGCAATGATACACACTTTGGTGGGGTTGTGCCTTTACATTATGTGTCTGTTAAGTGAAATGTTAACAATGGCATTTTAATTTTGATTCAGTAAATTGTCTGTGTGTGTATACAGCCTCTGAAGGAAGTGGTCACGTGAAGATCTTCAGTTGCAGACACTGCTATTCTCTGGCACTGAAAGGCGATCCACCGCAGCACAGGCAGCAGCTCTCATCAACATTCCCAAGCACAAGTCTAGTCAAGAGATTAAATCTGAAGCCTTATGCAGCAAACTGCTTCTGTATAGGGGCTTTCCTGTGAGCTGTGGCCAAAAAATGCCATTGCAAACAGATCAAACTGACCACAACTACCTTTGAATAAAACTGCTGCTGTTTACCTTCTCCATGTATACTCTTCACACAGCTCTCTGTGCTCATATCTGTTTTACCACTCATTTCCCACTGTGCTAAGGTTTTATAAAGGAGCAGATGATGACTGAAGAGCCTAGCACTTTTACAGTAGTGACTGTACCCCCTGGTGGAAACATCAGGCACTGCAAGTACTGCTACACCTATTGATGGGCAGATTCTGACAAATCATGACTCATTAATTAGTTAAACCAAATCAGAATAAATGAATTACATGACAAGTGATGCATATCTAGAAATGTAAGAGGCCAGAGGCTGAGTGCTAGAAGCACAGTATTTCCTATAGAAAGACTGTAGAAGCCTTGGGCCTGTTCTGACATTGTTCTGTCTGGGTTTTGGGGGACGGAACAACACCAAATTGTTGAGCCCTCATTACAGGGTTATAATGTTCATACACATGCATGTTGTTGCAGCCAACATCTTTAACGCAGGGCTTTGGAACATGTACAGTAAGAAACAAAAGTGCAGCCTCATTTAAAGCAAAAAAAAAAAACATTGTCTACTAGAAAAGTGTCTGAAAATCTAACCTTGTCAACTTATAAAGATATTCAATTGAATTGTTTCTTGCTAATAGGTCTAAGTATATTTCACCAGTCTTTTTTTAAGGCTTGTTTACACTTGGTATTAAGATGCGTTTTGGTCAATCGGATCACAAGTAGACGAGGCAGACATATGATCGTTTACACCTGGTGTTTCAATCAATCTCTTTTGTCCACTTTCAATCACTTTTGTCCTGATTTCTTCTGTCTATGCAAATGTATGTTTATTTATTTTTTTCGATCTAACAGACAAGACAAGCGTTTTCGACTACCTCTGGAAGCTCAAAATGTTTTAGACCCTGTTAACACCTGTATTTAGCGTCGCCCACTTGTGATCCGATAGACCAACACGCATCTTAATACCAGGTGTAAACAGCACCTTAAATGACAAAAAAACAACAACAAAAAACACAGAAGACTTTTCATTCGTCATAATAAATCCAATAAAAAATCATATGCAACCGTTTTTGGCTCTACATATTTAAAAATTGTAGACCCTTTGTACATCGTGATTACACCTCGGTTTATACTTGTAATCAGAATTTAGGTGGGAATAACCAGCATCTCACACAAAAGTCGTAAATATCTTCCCTCAATTCGATTCAGGTTCACATTTGGGACAGCAGTTCCCCACATGTACCCCAGTCTGGCTTCCACAGGAGATCTGCATAAACTTGTCAAAGCCAGGCACAAAAGAATCTCATTCCATGGATATTCAGGGCTTATTTTCCTTATGTTTTCCCAGCATGTAACCTCTTCCCCTTTCTTTCTTCAGGATGTTTGAGGTGAGCTCCAAACCGAGACAAAAAGTGTGTAGCCCTAGTATTGCCTTGTTTCTCAGGAATATTCAATGTTGTATCACTACTTTGTCCCCAACCATCCAAACCTGGTCTCCCTGGGGTTTTTGTTAAACGAGATACAGCAGAAACAAACATTGGGCACCTGCCGCAACAGGCTAGATGGGACGGGTGGTAAAAAACTAAGTCTTTGCATTCTTGTGGCCAGGATGACAATTTCAGCAGCGGCTCAACTAGGCAAGGAATCCCACCCAACCCTCAGAGACGCAGACCGAGGTCAAACAGAGACTGTGTTTAGATTTCACATATGCTCCACCGCACTGGGGAAATTGGGTATGCAACATTGACCCTCTACTTAAGTAAATCAGTGCCAAGAAGATGCGGCATGTGCTTCATGGAAGGTATTTATTTGCACTTTAGTAGAAGCAAGTGTGACAACATGTCAAAATATAATGATTTCATGCTGGCTCTGGCACGAATGGCAAGGTTGAAAAGACTTAAGTTTGTTTATTGACTGTATCTCACTGACTGTGGAGTTCTTAGCTATCTGGAAAATGACACCCATATCACCATTCAAAAATTAACACTCATTGTGTGAGATAAGAAAGAACACCCATAATGCCATAGTGAAATATATCACTAATGAGTTTCCTATAGTTTGTTTTCATGACCTGATAACATGGAAGTACAAGCAATTTCCGTCAAAGTAGACAAAGTGCTGAAACTGGCAAAGTGTGAATACTTTTAAACAATGGCTATTTAGCCTCACATAAGCATGACAAATTGAATGCTAAAAATATCAAGGCATTTATTAGACGAAGCCTCTTGACACTGCATATCTGTTCATTATCAGACATTGTAGTTTATCTTTTTTCCATTTAATGTGCCAAAAAAACAAGGGGAAATATTCTTAAGAGGCTAATTGCAATTGGTAACAATCTTTCAGATCAAATAATGGAGACTATAAATCTTTATATGAAGTACTATCCCACCCATGCTAACACAGGCCAGCATTTATTACATTTATTGACTTCCTAAGAGGGGGTAGAATAGGCTTAGACCCAATCTACAACCACTGCAGCCCAACAAACCGGTTTACTGCTTCATAATGTTCAATGGGGCCTGAGGGAGCCACTCCCGCCCTGGCCCTTGATTTGCCCTAACAATATCCTCTCCTTAGCACACCTTTTTACATATAATCTTCCATCACTCTTCACTATGGAGCCAAGAGAAATAATGATACAATGTCTTGAACTGTTGAGAAGTTGCTGAATGTGAAAACCTAGTACATCACTACAGTTCCAGCCAGACTGGGTTAAAACACCAGGACAATATTAAACGCCCACCTGTCCTTGGAGTATGTCCATACATTTTGGATTATATTTACACCAGCATTATAATAGCCAACATTTTGTGTCCGTATAAGAGTTTAATAGCAGTCAACCTCGCTACTTTTACCCTACAAACCTGGTTTAAAACTTGTTGATGCAAGTGACAATGGCTCACAGACGATGATTAAAAGTTAAAAACACATGTTTCTCTAAACATGAAGTTCTGGTGTGACCGCTAAAGGCGCGTAATGGAAGAATATCAATAAGCAGAAATGAACGCGTCATTGAGGAATACATTCCAAAGGCGTTCCCACTGTATCACAATTACCTCAATTAAAATTATGCTAGGGGAATGTTTATAGGGGGAACTGGGGAAACTGTAAATTCAACACACATTCTTGAACTTGCGCTAATTAAACTTAGTGAGGGAGTAAAATGAGTGCCAAAACGAGTGTTTATGCTGGATGAAGAAATATTATCTGCGATCTTAACAGACGTTTTGGCCACCAGGTTAGAGATCTTCGTAGCTTTATTGTTAACAGCTGTGTAGAACTGCTCGTGTCTAGTTTCATTCCTCTACAAGCATCTATTAAAAAAAAAAAGACGAACCTGACCGGCTTGTACCTGCCCGTCACTGAATTAGCCTAAGAAATGTATAAAATGTCCTGATATGCAGTATTTAATACATTTGTAAATAGGGCATCTTTAATGAATTTATAAATAAGTTATTAACTGAAGACTTCATGCAAACATTACGTTGTTATGAGAACAATACTCACACTAAATCGCAACTCCACAGGTTGTTACGGAGAGAAGTTTACATAACTTTTCCCCTAGATTGTGCTCTCTTTTTTGTTTATGATCTTTGATTCATAATTTCACATCTATCTTTCGTCTATTCATTAAAAAAACCTGAAGCTTGAAAAAACATTTAAAGCTTCTGCCTACCCGAAGTAAGCTGTGCTCGGTCCAGGCAAGCTGATCAGATGCACTATAATGGTAAATGATAACCATCCAAGGAGAAGGTGTCCATCCAGCATTTTGTAGCAGCTCTGGGGCAGCTCATTTCGTTCGTCCTAAGTTGCTGTGTAAAATCCTTTCTTGTGAGAACGGCACTTCTTATACACTCCGAGGATTTATGCGCCCCTCCCATTCACTTAGAACAGGAGAGAGAGAGAGAGAGAGAGAGAGAGAGAGAGAGAGAGAGAGAGAGAGAGAGAGAGATTTTGAAAGTAAGTCTGGCTTAATTATTTACGTTTGCTTTTTATAAGCATGGGCAGTAATAATCGTGATACTTCTAAAATGGAATAAATGTACCGGTTTTCTGATATAGACTATACATAATACTGTAGGCTATACTGGCTTTTTAATATCAGACAAAAGCTCTTGAGCTGATGAAAGATATTGAGCATACTCAACCAGCATATTAATATTTTCCCTATTATTCATGTTTCATTTGGTTATTGCTTGCCCAGTAGAGTAAAAAATCTACTCATGTCCACAGAAACCGACATGACATTTCTTTAACTATTTCTTTAATTAATTTCTGAGGGGACATACTGGCTGGCACAAGTTCAGTGGCAGTGAGCAATTACAGGTGCATTCTTTTTCTATTAGATAGATTTTCCAATTACTAGATGAAACATTTAATAAGAAAGCAAAATAAGTGATTGGGAGTCATAAATCTTGATGAGAGATTTGGTTTGGCAAGAGCTGAGGAGAGAAGGTTCTTGTTTGAATGTTTTTTAATGATGAGCAAGCACCACACTCGTAAAAAGCTCAGATAATCTGTTCCAAGCTACCAACTGAAGACTTCAGGTGTAAAAAAAATGTATTTTTATTTTAAATGAGCATTTTATCAGGCTCTTTTGTTTAGATTCAATAAGTTTACTTTAATGGCAATGCAATGTTTATTGAAAATGTTATTGAAATGCCTTATTTTCAAAAATGTCACAGATAGGAGTAAAATAAAAAACATAAAAACTGCTAATTTAAAAGAAAAAACATGTCAGACGGTTTTTGCATCTGAAGTCTTCAATTATTGATACACAAAGAATGACGTGTCATTAAACATGAATAAAATCAGTTAGCACTGAAGTCAAAGATGAAACACAAATCTTGGCATCACACTTACACATCTTTGTTTTGGCAGCGAAATGTTAGTAAGATAGGGATCTGTTGGGCTGGTTCCAGCTCACTCTTGGGTACACCTGGAAGGAGCTCTTGACATGCTTGACATGACAGCTCTTGAATGCTGCAACAAAATGGACCTTTTCAATCACAAGGATCACAGTAGCAACAACAGGTGGGCTACTGGAACCTTTTGCCAAGTTTCTGTTTGCTAAACTGCCTGTTCTGCTGGATCATGACACAGGTAAAAAAAACTAAACAAAAAAACAAGGGTGAAATGGCATTATCGAGGATCTACCTAGCAACCACGAGGCAATGACATCTGCTTTATTGACACCAGATGATGGAGCATTCAACCTCGCAAATTAAAAGACTGGATTTAATTGACAAAGACAAGATTCCATAATTCATTTAAGCATGGGTCCCTTAAAATCAATAGTAATGCAGTTTTTTTTTTTTTTTTTTTTTTTTTAACTTTCTTAGTATATTATTTGGTGTATGTTTTTTCACACACAAAAAAGTTTGCCTTCTTGCTCCGCTACCATCATAAATCCCTCTTATTTATCAACCTTTTCCCTCCAACTACTTGTAATATGGGTTTTCCAAATCCCATCAATTCCACACAAAAGAGCCACCAACCCTAACCTACTGTATTAACACTTACCCTAATCTTAGGCGCAGGCCTGGACAGTGGACTGTCTTGTGCAACTTAAACAGACCACCATCATCTCCAACAATCTTCAGAATGAAAGCAATTTAAAGGGAAGGACTGAAAGAGATCAATGCTGAAAGCATCATCAAGCAAGTTTTAAACAAGTCTGTGTCGTTAAATCATTCCAAGGAGTCCAAACCTCCTTATGCTATGTGTTAAATTAAGAACTATCACTTTACTGCACAGGGTTTAAATTGAGCCAGGAGTAGGATTTAGAATAGTTAATCATGGCTTTCTGAAACACAGATTATTAAGTACAGATTACTAACAGCTGGATTATGAAATCCAGATTAATTTAAAACCAACTGTGCTAATCTGAATTAGCACAACGAGGTTGCCTATAAAATGGACAGACTAAGAAAAACGAAAAATTGTATGAAACTGAGAAGCAAACTCAAGGAAAACAATGACAGCAGAAAAATGTCTGCAATCAAAAAAAGGGAAGGGAAAACTCTTCAGCAAATAAAGCAAATAGCAAATAAATATGCATACACCACTTGTGGAATATACATGGTTAAAAAAAAAAATAAAAAAAAAATAGAGCATTCTCTCGCAAATGCTTTGCTTTCCCCCAAGCTTTGAAACTCTCAGAGTAGGATCCGAACCAAGGTCTCCAGCATGGAAGACAGGCACACTAACAAGGATGCTAGTCTCTAGCATCGGTCACTTCTGCAATTCTTGAGGCCAGGGAAGTGAAGTTTACAAACACAGCTCTTACTAGCTTGCCTCAGTTACATACATACATACATACATACATACAGCCTATACACACACACACATTCCTCCAGGAAATCAGTTTATTAAACTCTGGACTAGACCAATTCTAGGACTATTTAAAACCATGACAGAGAAAGCAGATTTCTGTTAATCTGGTTTAAAAGACTATTTAATCCATGACTAGGCTTAATCTCAGTCTGAGAAACCACCCAAAGTGAAAGAAAACATCAGTACAAATGGAGAGCAGAACAATATAATACAGAGCAATTTAAGTTTTACATAGCCCACTGGTATAAAATGAGAATTTAATAAAATGTTAGATTCTTAGCTAAGGGTATGCAGTAGAAAACTTCTTTTCACCCAGTTTGCAATATGGACACACCACTTTCAATTAATAGGGTATGACTGGAATTCACTGAAAATAATTAGCTCATAGAGACATAAAAAAATAAATAAAAAAAAAGACAGCTGAAGAAGATTGACAGGCCATTTACATTGATGTACATGTTGCCTTCCAGGGTTTTATGGTTAGGTGTGTTGGACAAATTCGCTCCTACAAACAGTGCATCCATGCATGTTCATTGATTTGTACTTGTGTTTTTCCAGATCAGACATGCTCAAACAAGCATCTGTAAATGATCAGAATGGCTGCAGTTTTGAGCATGTACAGTGATTAACCAGTCATTTTCATTTTGAGCCACCACTTAAAATGATTTATGTTTCTGTGCTTCCATGTGTCACATACAGGCAAACACAAGTAACATTTCTTATAGCAACCCTTTAAATAACTGTTTTGTGGTTTAAAAAATAATACTATTTTCATGTCCATTTAAAGCATGATGCTATATGCGCTTACAGAGATGTTTTACATTTAATTCATTTGGCAGATGCTGATATCCAAAGCGACTTACATTGCTTACATTCAATGTATTTCACATTTTTAAGCTTTGATTGGTCACACTTTATATTAGGTGTCTATAACTACTGTGATAAGTACAATATACGTATTGTGTTCATATTATATTGCAAAACACTTCTGCTGCTATTGCGGTGGGATAAGGGTACGGTTAGGCACAGGTTTGGTGGTATGGTTAGGTTTAATGTGTAAGGAAAGGGTCAATAGCGTAATTATAGATGTAATCGCAGAAATGTATTATATCACGTACTGCTCGGAGAAATAGGGGTGGGGATCCAAATGCATCTTTATTTGAGGGTAATCCAAAATACAGGTAAGGGTCAGAACCACGGGGCAAACAATCCAAACATTCAGAGGGAAGAAAACACAGGTAAATGGTAAAATCCAAGAAACCAGGCATGGAATTCAAAACCACAAACACGGAAAACTAAAGACTGCATGCTCAGAATTGCAGTGTAGCACTAGGCAAGACTTTGCAATGAGAGACTGAACAAACCATGCTTGTACTGTATATGGTAAGTAAATGCAATCACACATGATGAATCCAGGCAAAGGATTATGGGAAATGCAGTTCTTGATAGAATGACAATGGTCCAGGGAGGAGTGCCCTCTAGTGGATATCAATTGCTCTCCGGCTGGTGATCATGACACCATCCATTTAACATTAACGCATCAAGTCAGACTACCCCGCCAACCTTTTCGGGGCCCTGTGGTATTTTCTGGATTTTTTGGCATCATTAGTGGTTTGGGATGTGGAGGCTGACACTGCATCTGTGGAGCAGGGCTGTCTCAGATCTCGCACCTCAGACAACTACAGAGACACCCTCTAGTGTTTATTTTCTTTGAATCATCTGAGGGCACCATCACACCCTAACATAAACGAGAGGCTTTAAACCACACATTTAAAGTCAATGTGAAATCGAATCCTTATTTACTCTCTCATCTTCAGAAACTGGGTCTTTTTGCTCTTATTGTGAGGGATTTATTGGTGCATGAGATTCCAAAGGAAAAAAGTTTGTCTCTGTAATCTTTAATCAAAATATAACAACTTGATCTGGCGCTAAAATGACTTTCTTTTTTGGCTGATGTCACCAAGCTCTCTTGTTTTTCAACTCCTCCACCTCCAACCCCCCTGTCACACAGAGACCACTTATGATCAATTCCAGATGGATAAATTCAAGTTTCGCCCTACATGTTTTTTCCTTATTGAATATCCTGTTTCACTTTGAAACACGTCACATTACAGAAGTGAAATGGTTGGTTGTTTCAGTGGTCCAACATGTCAACTTCTGGTTGGTCAGGAAACAGCAATTCTGTTTGATGCCCCGAGTGGCTAAGAAATTTCACATTTAAAGTCATCAACAGAATCCACAACCTATTTTACTTTCATTGAATGCATTTATTAGAAATACACACATGTACCACTGTGGTTATGGGTCAATATTACACTTTAATTTGTAAATATTTCAAACTTTGCATTATAACAGTGATGCTCAAATCGACTTGTATTTAAAACAATGGATTTTAATTTTTAGTGTTTTATTTAAAATAGTTAGAATGTTATCATTGTCTTATCTGTAAAAGCCAGAATGTAAAAAAATAAAAATAAAAATAAAAATTGTATCGTGAAATTGATTGTATCGTAGAAAGTGAGTGTACCATATTAGAGCCAAGTGATTGGAGAGGAACATTTAAAAAAATAGAGACTGGTGACAAAAGCCAAAAGGAAAAGTCATTAGAGGTGGAGCAAGTTATTACATTTTGCTCAAAGTGTATGAATATATTGTTAGGAAATACCCACTATAGGCAGATGGCAGTGAATCCACACTGTAAAAAAATTATTGTAACTTTAATGGTAATAGACTATAAAAATGCCACGGTGAAAAACAATTAATTGGTTAACAAAGTTTCCATTCTATATGTGGTGATTAACTAGCCTGGAAATCCAGACCTAAATCTAAAAGATAAATGGTCTGGTGTCGATCAATGAAAATCGGACAGCTCGAGGGGCGGCACCAAGCATGGATTTGAAAATCTCACAGCACGCAATTGGATAACACTACGACCAATCACAACAATAAACCCCATACGCTTAGCTACCAGGGGAGCTAACTGGTAGATTAGACTCTTCCGGTCGGCAAAACAGCAAAAACACCCTTCTTGCAAAGGAACGATTCGAGCGCCGTCTTCTGTTCCTCTTTTGGGAAAAAGCCAAGTCTAACTCGTTCATTGTAGCGGCCAAAGCCATTTCAAACCACTGCTATTTATCCATAGGCATCTTGCAATGTTTACTGATGACTTCGACGTCACAGCGCTGTCGTCATCTGTTTAGCTCGCCTCTGGCCCGCCTATATCAGATAACCCGATGTGATTGGTGCAGCTCAGATCGAGGGGCATATTTAATGAGCTCCTTTGCTCGACACCAGAGTAACTCGCTGAGCAAATTCAACTTGTGCTCTCGCGAGAACTCTGGTTTACCAGGGTAGTGATTAACTATAATCAGCCCGATCTCATCCCAAGTCGTCATATACTGACGCTTTTGACATTTCGTCTACATCCAACGCACATGGCACCCTTTAGCGTCAATATGAGACGCAGATAGGTATGGGCCAGAAGGCGCCTCCTAGCGGTCTAACCCTAATCCTACCCCAGACCTAAACCTACCCATAACCGAACAAAGCTCTGTGCGTCTCATATTGACGCTAAAGGGTGCCATGTGTGTTCGATGTAGACGAAATGTCAAAAGCGTCAGTATATGACGACTTGGGATGAGAATGCGTCACATTTAATGTAATTTTACAGCAAAATGTACAGTTTTTGGAAGTAAAAAAGATCAAGTCATTTATTAATGTTAATGTTTATTGTGTTTTTAAAAATGTCATGCATGTTACCATGATGGTGTTTAGTGTTTGTGTGAATGACACTGTGCACCATCTATAAATTAATATCGATTTTCTCAGTTTGTGGAAAAAGCTGCCAGTAATGATTCATCATGTGACTCTTCACAACTGCGTTTGGTGGTTGTCAGTGTATTACAAAGGTACAAAACAGATATTAGTACTTAATAGGTTGATAAATTAACATTATATCAGTAAAGAAAATAAGAAATTTACTGTGAATTTAAAGGTGCCGTAGGTGATTCTCTGCAGAATTTTTTTTGTTGTTATGCTGGTTGAAAGTCTCCTCATTTCCTGATATCAGTCACTCTAATAAGTGGTCTAAATGTATTTTTATAAATATGTCCTCTGTGGAAGGCGTAGGACCATAAAATGTTCGTTCAATCATTGCGTTCAGTCCGAACGGTCCTATAGCATGTGTTCCCTGTCAGTCAGTGTGTTTGCATACCACTGCGCAGACTGTTCACGCAAACACAAGTCATCAGCGCGTTCACGTACGCTGTGCAACAAGTGGCACTGGCAAAGGATCTACGACCTATATATCTTCATCGGAGCCAAGCAGACTCTCATCGTGGAAACCCTGTCATGCAAGAAATATTATTACACACAGACAAGTTTTGCTAGCTAAACAAACCGAAAACTTGCTGCATCTAATTCTGTTTTTTAAAAGAATTTGTTTACGTTTGGTATAGTGTTACTAACTGTAACACTGTAAAGTTTTCTCACCGGTGAATGACTCGTGATATTGGTATTGCAGTAACGTTGTCTCCGGTCTTCTTGGCTGTGCGAGGCCAAGGCCTCATGCTTTCAGGAGGAGTGGCTTTGGACGGCGATTTGCAGGGAGGGTGGGATGTACGCTTTTACTGCTATCAGGTTAAAGTTAGCATTTTCCCAGATGTCCATACAGCACCTTTAAGTTAAATCTGTAAAACATAAAATGTTGCTACCGTATTTTTTACAGTCAATTTCTGGCAACCACAGCTGCCGTTTTTTTTTTTTTTTTTATACTGTAAAGTATAAAAAATGTACGGTGCAGACAATACTTTATTGTAGGCAAACACAAAACGGCAAACACAGGGTGAACAGGTGAGTAGTAATGCAATGTCTTGAATATGGAGAACGATGATATTAACAGTCTCTTTCTCTAACAGGTTAGATGGATGATGACGGGGAGAGCAGAGAACGTACTCGGTTACTAACGTAACCTCGGTTCTCTCTAGAAGAGGGAACGAGTACTGCGTAAGATATCTTACGCTAGGGGAAAATCCTTTTTCCGCGAGATATTGAAGCCAAAAATTATCCTTAATTTTGTAATAATGCAAAACGCGTTGCGGCAGCATGCAGACATAGGCGAGGCAGCTCGCGCGCCTATTGGCTGCTCTGCGGCAACTGCAGCAGCCTATCGAGCGAGGCCTGGCGTGACGCCAGACCCAATCAGGGCACTTCGCGCCCGCTGCGTCACGTCCCGCCGAAATGGGCGTGGTCTAGGCCTATAAATACCGCTCGCAGGCAGCTATTATCTGGTTTTTCATCATCGAAGCAAACAGAGCGTGTGCATGCACGGCAAGATACGCAGTACTCGTTCCCTCTTCTAGAGAGAACCGAGGTTACGTTAGTAACCGAGTACGTTCTCTTACGAGAGGTCTCTCGTACTGCGTAAGATATCTTACGCTAGGGGACCCAATGCAAAACGCCGTGCATGCTGAGATCTGACACCAAAGACATATAGTGCACAATCACTCAGGGAACTCACAGGGAGTCCGGGAAGAGGGAGGGGCGAAGCCGCACTCTTCCACATATGGCAGCGTCGCTGAGACGCGAATTTCATACAGACAGGGCGGGGTACGGCCTGAACTGATGGGGGAATGTGGGTCTTACACAGTCTGCCCAGGCACATCTCGTGCTGCTACTTTTTACTGTCGAACATTGAGCTGTGCTCAGTAGACGCAGCATTCTGAGCTGATAGCATCAGGTCAGATAATACTGGTAAACTTAGACCGACAGCAGCCTGGCCTGCAGGGCGGGAACCTCTAGGTTATAAAACCTTATAAATGTAGACGGGGAGGCCCAGCCTGCCGCCATACAAATATCTTGCAAGGCAATCCCACTTGACCAGGCCCACGAAGAGGCCATGCCTCTCGTGGAGTGCGCTCTGACACCCAACGGGCACTGCATGCCCTTGGAGGCGTATGCCAGCGCTATAGCATCAACTATCCATCTGGATAGGCTCTGTTTCGACGCGGCTAGTCCCTTAGAACGCCCGCTAAATGAAACAAAGAGCTGCTCCGTCTGTCTGAAAACAGACGAGCGAGACACATAAGCTCGTAATGCCCTGACTGGGCAAAGGAGGCTCGCGTCTCTTTCCTCATCAGGGACCGGTAGGGCTGACAGGGAGATAACCTGCGCCCTAAACGGTGTGTTGAGGGATTTTGGAACATAACCGTGCTTAGGTTTGAGTATAACTTTTGAGTCATTAGGCCCAAACTCCATGCACGCCGCGCTCACAGAGAGCGCGTGTAGATCCCCTATGCGCTTCACTGAAGCGAGAGCCAGCAAAAACACCGTCTTGAAAGACAGGTGTTTCAAATCAATTGACTGTAAAGGCTCAAATGGCGCACCTTTCATGGCTTCCAGAACCGTAGAAAGGTCCCATACGGGGACTGAGGGAGGTCTGGGAGGATTCAGTCTCTTAGCCCCTCTAAGGAAGCGGATGACTAAATCGTTCCTTCCTATTGACTGACCAAGCGTTGTTCCTGAGAACGCTGCTATAGCCGCCACATAAACTTTGAGCGTGGAGGGGGCCCTGCCCTCATCCAACAGCTCTTGTAGGAAGGAAAACACCTCCGTCACACCACAGTCTGTGGGTGACACACCACGGGCTGTGCACCAGCCCGAAAACACTGACCATTTCGAGGAGTAGAGCCGTCTCGTAGACGGAGCTCTAGCCTGCGTGATCGTGTTTAATACTCCTTTAGGGAGTCCAACATGTACCCGTTGATGGCCCAGACATGAAGGGACCATAGTTCCGGGTAAGGATGCCAGATCGAGCCGTGGGCCTGTGAGAGGAGGTCTCTCCTCACTGGTACTGGCCACGGGGCAGTACTTGCTAACTGCATCACGACTGGGAACCAAGGTTGGTTTTTCCAGAACGGTGCCACCAGCAATACTGAGCATCCTTCTTCCCTGATCCGTTCTATCACCTGAGGCAGGAGAGAGACGGGGGGAAAAGCATAGAGCGGGCGGCGGGGCCACACATGGGCCAGCGCGTTCCTGCTCTTGGAGAAAAATTCCGGACAGTGAGCGTTTTCTTGAGACGCAAACAGGTCTACTTCCGCTCTGCCGAATTTCTTCCACAGCAGTTGGACTGTCTGTGGGTCATTTCGAGGCAGTTTATGTGCAGGAGCTTTTCCCGTTCCGACCACTGGCCGAAGAACGGTCTGCCCTCGAGCAGCGCTCCCCATCCCGAGGTGGACGCGTCCGTGGACACCACTTTCACCCTCGAGGAGGTCCCCAGGCTTACACCTGATTGGTACCAGTCGTTCGCTCTCCAAGGTTTCAGAGCTGTGACGCACTTCTGATTGACCCTGAAGCGAAGCGAACCGGATGCCCACGCTCTGCGTGGGACTCGCGCTTTCAGCCAAAACTGCAGCGGGCGCATGTGGAGCAGGCCCAGCTGGAGCACTGATGATGCTGAGACCATGAGACCTAGCATCTTCTGAAATTTCTTGAGCGGGACAGACGCGCCGCAGCGAAACGAGTTCGCTGTGCGTTGAATGTCTACCGCGCGCTGTGGTGATAGTCGCGCTATCATGGACAGCGAGTCCAATTCTGTGCCCAGGAAAGATATCTTCTGACTGGGTGACAGAGAGCTCTTCGCCCAATTGACACTGAGACCCAAATCCTCGAGGTGATCGAGTAAAATGGTCGTGTGTTCTATGAGCACTGCGCGAGATTGCGCTAGAATCAGCCAATCGTCCAAATAGTTCAGTACTCGCATGCCTCTCATTCTGAGGGGTGCGAGCGCCGCATCCATGCACTTCGTAAATGTACGGGGTGCCAGGGACAAACCGAACGGCAGGACTGTGTACTGATATGCCTGGCCCTTGAAGGCGAATCTCAAATATCGCCTGTGACGTGACGCTATCTGTATTTGAAAAATACGCGTCTTTCAGATCTATTGACACAAACCAATCTCCTTGGCGAATCTGCACAAGGATTTGTCTGGTCGTGAGCATCCTGAACTGTCGCTTCACAAGCACTTTGTTCAGTTGCCTTAGATCTAGTATGGGTCTGAGACCCCCGTCTTTTTTCGGTACCAGGAAGTATCTGCTGTATAGCCCTTCTTCGCTCTGAACTTGAGAGAGAGGCTCTATGGCCCCTTTGCTCAATAGTTTCGCCACTTCGGCTCAAAGTAAATGTGCTACTTCTGTTTTTACCGTGGTCTCGACGCGCGCCACATAGCGGCGAGGGCGTCGGCGAAACTGTAGCGAATAGCCTCTTTTTATAATGTTCAGCACCCACTTCGAAACCCCGGGCAGCTTTGCCCATGCGTCCGCATGAATAGCTAGGGGTTGAATACGAAGCGCGCTCCGCTCGCTCAGCGATGGAGAGGCTTCGGCGTGCTGTAACACAAGCGTCGCGCTCGTGACATTTGAGGCATGGGGCGCGCTGATAACAGCGGGCAGATTGCCCGCGCTCGACTCCTCTGCGGTGGTCAACCGCGAGGGGGAGGGCTGGGCGGTTCCCGTAGGAACTGTCATGTCTATGTGTGGATGTGGGCGCGGGACCGCGGGCACATTTATCACACTGAAAGCATCGTTCGCTTGAGCGAAGCGAATGCACGTTGGTTTCGTTTTTACAGAAACCGTGAGACATGCATAACGTGGTGTTAGTGGGCACATTCACCATGTTTGAAGCGCAATCGATCTGAGTCGATTCATGTGCGCGAGCCCTGTGTGACGGGCTGTGCTTGTGTGTAGAGATGGGCACTGGGCAGTGGGCATTCTTTCTACACATAAAGCACCATCGGCCGTGGCCGGGACACCAGAAAAATTCACACTTATGGGATTTATCTGGGCAGCCGTAAAAACGGCGTCTGTGTGCAGGCAAGCGTGCTGCGTCGCCGACTTGTTTACTGCAGGATACACTGGAACAGTCACATTTACTGGAACTGAACGAGCGAGAAGTTGCCATAGAAACAGAGAGCGTCAACATGCTGGCGTTTATTGCAGGCCTGCGTGCATTACAACAGGCTTGTTCACTGCAATATTGACATTTCCAGTCGCCTGAATTCCAGAGGGGAATGGGAAATGTATAGGAAAAAGGAGGCTGGTCCGTCCGCAGCGGGACCAGAAAAACTCCCTTTTTTCCTTACGCCAGTGACGCACGGAACACCATAGAAACGGTGTTTGGGTGCAGGCGAGCGGGTTGTACAACGCGCTCGTTGGCTGCAAAATACACATCTGCAGTCGCCTTTTCAGGGAACTGACAGAGCGAGCATTGACGGCATAATTTTATCTGCCGGTAGACCCGGGGATCGAACGCGGGTCTCTCGCGTGCAAAAACCTGAGAGTCTGCCACTGGGCCACAGGGGGAGACACATTGTAACTCAGTTAGCGCGAGTATTATAAGAGAGCGTCAACGTGCTGGCGTTTGGTTGCAGGCATGCGTGTATTACAACAGGCTTGCTCACTGCAATACTGACATTTCCAGTCGCCCGAACTTCAGAGGGGAATGAGAAATGTACGAGAAAGAGGAGGTCGGTCCGTCCGCGGGGGGACCAGAAACGCTCTTTTCTCCTTTCGCCAGTGACGCACGGAAACCATAGAAACGGTGTTTGGGTGCAGGCGAGCGGGTTGTGCAACGCGCTCGTTGGCTGCAAAATGCACATCTGCAGTCGCTTTTCAGGGAACTGACAGAGCGAAGCATTGGCGGCATAATTTTAACTGCCGCTAGACCGGGATTCGAACTCCGGTCTCTCGTGAGGAAAACCAATGATTCCGCCACTGAGCCACAGGGGGGAACACAAAGGCTTTCGGATGCACAAGCATATAAGAGCGTCACATGTTTTCTTCGGCGTTTGCTTGCAGGCGCGCTTGTATTAAAACAGGCTCGCCTGCTGCAATATTGATATTTCCAGTCGCATGATCAGGGAACTGGGAAATGTATGAGAAATTGAAGGTCAGTCCATCCTCGGAGGGACTAAAAACACACCTTTCTCCTTTCGCCGGTGAGTGACGCATGAATGGGGCGCAGAGGCAGGGTAGCTTTCTTATAACGTAAAGAAAAACTAACCCCGACCGTCCGCTTCCAGCCTCCCTTGTGAGCGGCGCAGTTTGCACGGCTTGAACAGAGGGAGAGAGAAAGCTAGCCCCGTGACCGCCCGCTCCTGACATCCTCTGTGAGCGGCGCGGTGTGCGCGGCTCGAACAGAGGGAGAACAGGTATCGTCCCCCAAGCAGGCAAGGCAAGCGGGCGAACCGGCAAGCTTTGGGGGGGGGGGGGGGCTTCCCCCCTTCCCCCTCTCCGAGACTGCTTCCCCCCTTCTCCAGTCTCGGAGAAGGATGCCAGGTGAGTCCTCAGAGTCACCATAGGCAGTAACTAGCTCGCAGTGAGGGCAGTCGCCGTCAGCGAGCGCGAGAGCTGCGTGATCAGGAAAAGGGGCGTCTTGAAAAAGACGCCCAGCTCTTTTAGTGCAATGGGAGTGTGTGTCGCGGCGGCGAGCACACACACATACATAAACACAGTAGCAGAGAAAGGATATAACGCCGGATAGCGCAGCAGGAAGGCAAGGAAGGCGGCGCGGCCAGCGACTTCAGTGACTCGTCCCGCTGAAGGTGCTCTCTTTCAGACGGCGCGGCTTCTTATCCAGCTCCAGCGATGCGTGTGCTTCGCTTGAAGGATGAAAAATCAGATAATAGCTGCCTGCGAGCGGTATTTATAGGCCTAGACCACGCCCATTTCGGCGGGACGTGACGCAGCGGGCGCGAAGTGCCCTGATTGGGTCTGGCGTCACGCCAGGCCTCGCTCGATAGGCTGCTGCAGTTGCCGCAGAGCAGCCAATAGGCGCGCGAGCTGCCTCGCCTATGTCTGCATGGTGCCGCAACGCGTTTTGCATTATTACAAAATTAAGGATAATTTTTGGCTTCAATATCTCGCGGAAAAAGGATTTTCCCCTAGCGTAAGATATCTTACGCAGTACGAGAGACCTCTCGTAAGAGAACACATCTTAGCAGATGGCTGGCGAAACAGCTCAGCACTGAAAGATATCCACAGAACAAATAGACACCAGAAGACACTATAGTTTCAGAGAAATCACCACAGCAGTCGCTGGGGAGCAGGTATGAGAGTCTTTCCTTGTTCAAGGCCAGACAAATGCTGAGGCTAAGGTGCTTTTATGAAGAGCTGATGAGGTGAGAAATTGGTGGCAGGTGCGGTTGATGGAGTGTGTGCAGGCGGGAGCCAAGAGGGATTCTGGGAAATGCAGTGCTGGAGACTGGGCTGGTCACTGGAGATTGTGAGATATATTGGTGGTTACACTTTATTTTAAAGCTACACTGTGTAATATTTTAAGTGATTTTTAGCAAAAAACACGTTGTTCTTTCAAAATTTATACATTCTCATTAATGTGTAATCACTTCAACCAACTAATTAAGTATTCTCGTAAGTGTATAATCTGCAATTTAGAATACATACGAGCGAGTCGCTCGAATGGGGGAAGCCATGTTGCGCATCCATCTTGAAAATACATCAGACAAAGAGGGACATACCTGGAAATTCAAGCTTCGCCTTTCACATTTTTACACTCAGTGGCACCGTGACGAATGCGAGGGGGAGATTACTCACGACTGCCGGCAGTCAAATACAAATGTGTCCTGTAGAATTATTTAGCTAGCATATTGTATGTCCAGGGAAACAGTTGGTGAAAGACAACAGGCTTGTAAAGAGAATGTAAAGAATTTTTTTAAGCATCATTTGCTCAACTGATAGAGCAGGTCCAGAGGAGCCCCCTTTCAAGGTGTCTGAGGAATGTGTAAGCAGAATAGGGCTTGCATAGAAACTGTACACTGTTTGTACAGTGTGCTTTAGTGGACTTTATTGGATAAAAGCATTTGTACATTACTGAGTTGATCTACTAAGTTTATCTATCATGATGGGAAGACCCAGTCTGTTAGTGTTCTAAATATTAGTTAGCTACAGTTAATTTGCATTTCTTCTCTACTTATTGTGAAATTCTTCTGATAATATGTAATGACATGTCAGAGCATGTCCATCTCCTTAAGGCTTTCTCTGTAGACTACATGTCCTCACAATACTCACCGTTTTTTAAGTTAAACATCATAATGGAAAAAGATTCCTGGGCCTGAGATTCAATTGCTGGTGACCCTGAGGGAAACACAATATCATAGCAATCAACTCCAAAATCACAAAAAAATAAGCTTATTGCTTGTAGTGTAAAAGCGTTAAAAGCAACAAACTGAAGGAAAGTTTATTAGGCGTCAGTGAAAATCTATCTGAAAATATGTGCAATAGTGTGAAATGAGTGAAGAATTGAGCAGTTTTGAGTGAACATACTCAACCAAGGTTTTTGGGTTTGCCTACTTTGTCCTGCAGTTAACCTTATAGAACATGAGTCATAGAGCTTTGTCTTGGTCTGTCAAGCCTGATAGCTGATGAAAGCTTTCTAAGGTCATCAAATAAGGCACTACCTTTAGCACAAAATCCCTTTCCTTCCCCTCACTGTCTCTTCAGACTCTGGGACTGACAAAGTGACAATAGTGGACAAGCATTTCCAGGGAAGAGCCCAGTTTTCAAAGGCCGGGGTCAGATAAGTAGGTCAACAAAGGGAGGAATGAGGTGTCCACCCAACTGATTTCAGCTCTGTAATGATTGGATGGAATATAGTTGACGCAGATGGACATGGCTGTAATGATGCTGATGTCAAGAGTAACTATTAAACATTCAGATGTCGTGTTTCATCTTCTGTTTCAAAATGTGGAGGCAATGAATAAACAACGATAAATATTTGCGGCAAGATTTAGACTTAAAAATGGAGCGAATCTTGTGGTAATGTACCCAAAGCCTTATTCGGAAAGTCACGGATAATGACTTTAAGATTTATAACAAATCCAAATGAATAATAGAAAAGGTGTTAGTTAGATGCAGTCACACCTTGTTCTTGCTGGATAACAGGTGAGCAGTGAGCAAGGTGACAGCACAAGATTTTAGACAAACAATTACTATAGCGCAATTGACCATACAACGGATAAATAGTCAATCAAATTGCTGTGCTGAGTATTCCTTGTTGCTATCAGCCATTTTGTCATTCTGACACATACAAACCTCCTTTTTGGGCAATTTAATTGAACTATTATCTCAAAAATTGTAAGCGTTGGATCAGACTTCCTTATGACATTGACCCTTGACAGTTTTGCACTTCCATGATTCTGTGATGTTTTCTCCAAAATAAAGACTGTACAAATAAAACCAGTCTGTGTGGACAGTTTTCAATTTGGGCGATTACTTGGAGTTTTATAGTAGTATGCTTAATCTTCAGAAAAACATGGCTTTGCCTTTGTTTATGTTGGCCATGTGCTCCCCTTGTTCAGCCTCTATGTTTCCCTTTACCACACCTCCTTGTTTAGTCTTTCTCTCATACTCATATGGCTAATTGTTCTCACCTGTTCATTGTGTGCTTCCCCCCTACTTATTGTGCTCTCTTACATCATGTCTTGGCCAGTTTGTTTTGTGGTACAGTATATGGAGACAGTTTGCTACAGAACAGTACATGCCCTAGTCTTGCTTCTAGTGATGGGAAACTGAGGCTTCCTAAAGTGTTTGAGGCTTTCGTCAAATTGTGCTGAAAAATGGTTAATTACTTGAAGCTTTTAACACAATGTACATCTGAAAAAACATCGCAGAGCAGAGGATATACGTTTTTAAAAAATTATTCAATATTTTAAAAAATTACATTTTAGTCGATGTAACCGATCAGCGAGAGTTGCCGCCTGCAGGCGGGGAGGAGCTGGGAACAGAAACATGAATTTGGACACTTTCTGCTTCACTTAGTGACGCTTGCGATGTGTTTGCATACTTTACCACAGCTGAAGTGAAATAAATGCAATATTTGTCAAATACACAGATGTTTCAGATACGTTTCCATTTAATACCCATATAGTCTACTGCTTAAAGGACAAGTTCGGTATTTTACACTTAAAGCCCTGTTTTCAGATAGTTTCTGATGAAATACAATGGTTAAGATTGAAATTTGGACAAATGCTGCTGGCCCAAGAATTTTCGGTATCTGAAAACGTCTCTGGTTACTTACGTAACCTATGTTCTCTGAATAGGGAACGAGACGCTGCGGATAGCGCAGTGGGATATTCTCTGAATGTGCCAATTGTCTGAAGCCCTATAGAATCACGCCAATTCATTGGCTGATGGCGCCCGCGCAATCTGGCTCCGCCCCGACGCTCTTACGTCGCATCATTACATATTCGCGCGCGCCATCTGCTCCTCAGATTTCTCTGCCGAAAAGAAAACTGTCAGCAGCGCGAGGAGATTGGCAGCTAACGCAGCGTCTCGTTCCCTATTCAGAGAACATAGGTTACACAAGTAACCAGAGACGTTCTCTTTCATAGGTTCACTCAAGGCTGCGGATAGCGCAGTGGGAACGGACTACCAAACTCGCCAAGCTAGAGCGCTTTCCATGACTGGTACATAAATGAGACAACGACCAAGATGAGTTCAAACAGAAAGAACCTGGGAACCCGGGGTCATGTCAAGATCCAAATTATAGAACCTTACAAAAGTGTGCGGAGAGGACCAGCCTGCCGCAACACAAATGTCCTCCAAAAGTGCTCCTCTAAAAAGAGCTTGAGAAGATGCCACACTTCTGGTGGAATGTGCTCTAATGCTAAGAGGTGAAGGCAAGCCACACACCTCGTAAGCCAACGAGATAGCTTCTGTGACCCAGTGATAAATCCTCTGCTTTGATGCAGCAAGCCCACGGCGGCCAGCACCGAAGCAAACCAGAAGCTAGTTAGAGTTCCTCCAACCGCCTGAGCGGTCTACATATATCTTAAGAGAACGAACTGGGCAGAGCAAGTTAAGCTTCCTATCTTCCTCAGAAGAAAATGGAGGAGGGTGGAAAGCGTTAAGGTTAACCACCTGCGAGCGGAAAGTTGTGGAAAGAACTTTGGGGACATACCCTGGTCTCGGCCTCAAGGAAACCTTGACCAAGCCAGGAGCAAAGTCCAAGCAAGACTCGCTAACAGAAAGAGCTTGTAAGTCTTCTACCCGCTTTAATGAGGACAAAGCCAACAAAAGAGAAACCTTGAGAGTCAGAATCCGCTCCGGAGCTGACTCCAAGGGCTCAAAGGGGGCCTTCGTCAAACCCTTTAGGACAACAGAAAGGTCCCATGAGGGAACCCTAGGGGAGCGAGCCGGTTTCAGGCGCTTAACCCCACGCATGAAGGCCGAAACTAACCTTAGTTTCCCCAGGGGAACCTCGTCCGATTCCCTATGTGCTGCAATAGCTGCAACATAAACTCTGAGAGTGGTAGCAGCTGCTCCAGAAGCAAACTTCTCCTGCAGGAATTCCAGTACTGAACCAACAGGGCAGTTAACTGGGCTCCTATCATGTGCTAAGCACCATGTCTCAAAAACCTTCCATTTGGAAGAATATAGCCTCCTTGTAGAAGGGGCTCTAGCACTCGCAATGGTCTCCTGAATGTCAGTTGGGAGATCAGAGCTTAATGCTAACGGCCTCTGATCGGCCAAACATACAGCTTCCATGTCTGGGCGAGGATGCCATATCCTGCCCTGCAGTTGGGACAGCAGGTCTTCCCTGACCGGGATCTTCCAGGGGGAAGATTCCAGCAGAGGAATTAGCTCAGAAAACCATGGCTGAGATGGCCAGAACGGAGCTACCAGGAGGAGGCGGACTCCGCTCTCTCTCACTCTGGCCAAGACCGCCTGGATCAGTTTGATGGGCGGGAAGGCATAGAGTTTCTGCGTTGGCCAAGGGTGAGCGAACGCATCTATCCCTAATGGAGCCGGGGGACTCAGGGAGAACCAAAGCGGGCATTGGGACGACTCTTGAGATGCAAAGAGGTCCAGTTCCGCTTCTCCGAAAACCTCCCATATCAGGGCCACCGTCTGGCGGTTCAACACCCATTCTCCCGATCTGAGTTTCTGCCTCGACAGAAAATCTGCTGCGAGGTTCAGAACCCCTGGGACATGAACTGCTCTCAGAGATAGGAATCTGCTCTGAGACCACAGGAGAAGGTGACGCGCATGCCTGTCTAGGGTGCGCTACCGAGAACCCCCCTGCCGGTTCACATGAGACACCACTGCCATGTTGTCTGTTTTGACAATTACATGGTGTCCCTCCAGAAGAGGGAGAAACCTAGCAAAAAACGGGCCAAGCATGTCGTCAGACTGGAAATCTGTGCAGGAGCCAAGCGGGCCTGCATGAGAATGGAATCCATGTTCACCCCCAAGAAAACAGTGCTTTGAGCCGGAGCAAGAACACTCTTCTCCGAGTTCAACCTCAAACCGAGAGACTGGATATGACTCAGGACGATGTCTCTGTGGTGGGTCACTAGCTCCCTGGACTGGGCCAAAATGAGCCAATCGTCCAGGTAATTTAGAATACGGATGCCCTGGAGCCGCAATGGGGCCAGAGCTGCATCCATACACTTCGTGAATGTCCTCGGGGCCAGAGCGAGGCCGAAGGGAAGGACCCTGTATTGGAACGCTCTTTCTCCAAAGGCGAACCTGAGGAACTGCCTGTGTCGCCGTACAACCTGGATGTGAAAGTAAGCATCCTTTAGGTCTACTGTCACGAACCAATCCCCTGGCCGAATCTGAGATATGATAGCTTTCAGCGTCAACATCTTGAATTTCCCTTTGTAAAGGGCGAAGTTCAGTCGGCGGAGGTCCAGTATGGGACGCAAACTGCCGCCCTTCTTCGGGACCAGGAAATAACGGCTGTAAAAGCCCCGTTCGGTTTCCCCTGAAGGAACCTCCTCTATTGCTCCTTTGAGAAGGAGGGAAGAAATTTCCTGCTGAAGTACCGAAGCCTGAGTGGCGCTGTCTACTACAGTAGGAAAGACCTCGTTGAAACAGGGGGGATTGCGGCAAAACTGAAGAGTGTAGCCGAACCGAACTGTGCAAAGAACCCAAGACGATACCCCTGGTAAGCGCTCCCATTCTTGAAAGAAATGTGAAAGAGGAAGAGGGATGTTGTAATGCAGACGACATACCTGAGTGAGGGTGCCGTGTTGACGTTCGTGGGGTAGAGAAGTTGACTGTGCAGGAGAGCCCTTGGCGTCCTGGCACGTGATGGGAGGCATCGATGCTGGGGTCATGGTGACCAGGTCTGCCTGCTCCGGAGGAAAACGAAAAGTGCCTCAGAGGATGCGACCGGCAGTTATAGAGAGTGTCGGGGGTGAGGGGAGAAAGCAAAAAGCGTCTCCTTCCTCCCGCACCGGGCTGAGAAGAGATGGTGAAAAATGGCCTGCACTTCAAGACACTCTGAGTGGCGAAGGTGACAGGGCAAGGAAAGGAGAGCTGGGAGGTGGGCAGAAACGCTTGCGCGGTCTGTCCCAACCTTGAGGAAGCAGAGGAGCTCTCCTTTTTCCGACCGGAGGGTCAGGAACCGCCGGAACTCCACATCCTCAAGCTCTACATCCGAACCCCAATCCTCGAATCCTCGAGAGGCCTCGGGAGCGCGACAGGGGGAGACGAATGATTCCCTCTCAAAAACCACGAGCCGCGATTTGAGGGTTTTGAGCAACAAATTTTCACAGAATTTGCATTTAGACGATCCTATGACTGCCTCGCGCGCATGTGAAAAGCCCAAACATTTAACACACTTACTGTGTGGGTCATCGTTAGCGATGTAACGAGCACATGGCGGAGTACAGCGTCGGTATTCCATGGCAACTTCACCGTAAGGAGAAACAGAGTTCCGCTTGAACAGTCGCAGAAGCGCCGAGAATAATTTTTTCGAGCTCAGAAAAATCACGAGCGAAGGGCAAACGTGACCGCTTCGTTCTGAAGGCAGAGAAATCTGAGGAGCAGATGGCGCGCGCGAATATGTAATGATGCGACGTAAGAGCGTCGGGGCGGAGCCAGATTGCGCGGGCGCCATCAGCCAATGAATTGCCGTGATTCTATAGGGCTTCAGACAATCGGCACATTCAGAGAATATCCCACTGCGCTATCCGCAGCGTTGAGTGAACCTATGAAAGAGAACAGGGCTTTAAATGTAAAATACCGAACTTGTCCTTTAATACAGCGCCTGTTTGTACAAGAATAAAGTTCAACATAACATAAGCCTACTATTTAAATACCAATGTAGTGGAGTTTACATTTTTTAATCAGTTTTATTTTGATAAACGTGAAAAACATAACATTGCGACTACATGAAAAGAGATTTTACTGTTATAAAAAACAGATTTGTGACCATAAGTGGAACTGAAGGTGTGGGAATAAACACAAAACACATGTGATTGTTGTCATGAGGTGAATCTAACCAATCGTGAAACAGCTGTGTCGTCATCAGAGCTCTTGCAACCACTTTTGAGAAACTGGGCTGGCTGAGTCCTGCGGCTACTCTCGAATCGCTCTCGCGGTACTTTGATGCCATACTTCAGTCACGTGGCATCGGCGCTGTCTTAAGTGGGACAAAATTTTCAACCGGCATGCACTGCTTCAAGTCGGCCTGCGCAGCGCTGCATGAAGTCGAACAAGCCTAACTTGTTATGTCCCTTTTGATCAGTTTCTGTGTTCCCTTTTGTTGTGGGAGGTGTTTGTGTGTATTCTTCTGTCCAGGAAGAAGACCGGATTGGTTCCTGCAGTCTGATAGGTGCCACGCCCTGCTTGGTCAGCTGACTCCTGGACATTTATAAAAGCCTCTTTCATCACTTCTCTAGCTTTGTGCTCACTCGCCTTGTCTGGCCTTGCTAGTTAGTTCCAGAGTGCATTAGTAAGACTGTTTGTTTATTTTTGGTGTCCTGTGAACCATCATATTTGTGATCTTGACAACCACCTGTTTATCAACCTCGATTCCAGATTACCCCTGTACAGATTTGTTAACTCTTATACTTATATATAATTGTATATAGTAAGTTGGGAGGTAGGCAGACAGACGGCACTTTTTGTTTTAACTTTATTGCCATGTTTTTGATATGGTTCTGTTCTGTCTCTGTCATGATTTGATCTGGTTTCCTAGGGTATGTTTACACAACATCATTTTCTACTGAAAATGGAAAACTTTTTATGCATTTTAGCTGTTATTTTCATTACAACGTTTTTGGGGCCTGAAAAAAGCAAGCTTTTTAAAACGAGTTTCAAAGTGCAAAGTTTTGAAAACAATGCCTTAACCATCTCCATGTATACTACAAAAACGTGAATTTGTGAAAACGGTGACGTCATGCGCATGCGTATTACGTGTTTGCGGGGTGTTTCTTGACAAAATGACATCACCAACTACTGACCTGTCATGCATAATACAGCCTTTTTAGTCATTTTCACAGATCTGTGTTCCGTTTTGACAGCGTTGTCATCTGTTTTTAGTACATCGCTGATGTACAATGACGTGCTAAAAACAGAAACGTTTTTTCTTTGTACAGATGACAATGTTATCAAAATGATCCCCGTTCACATGGATCTGTGAAAACGACTAATAACGCTGTATTGTACATGTTAGACAAGTAGTTGGCGATGTCACTTTGTAAAGAAAGACTGCGCACAGATGCATTCTTTTACTACAGTGCACTCGATCCAAACGCACATGCCTATACACACAAATTAAACAATTTATCAGCTTTTGGTCCGATTTTCATTCTAGGGATGTTAATCTTGATAGTGCTGTATTATTACTTTGTCTTCTGGATAAATTTCATCTTCACAAAGCCAAAAATATTCACTGTAATCCTGATTTTAGAATGTTCTCCTATGATATAAAGTCATGTTTTACTTCCTTTAAGAAAATGTCAAAACCTTTAAACACAAATGCTTCGATAACATGCATCATCATCGAGTCTGTTGTAAGGAACCTTTCATGATGACAAAATGTTATATTGTGTTGATTTGTGTAATTTTTTAACCACTTGTCCGTATGCCCCCCTTATTTCTTACTGTTAATATCTGTATACTTTCATTTGCAAAAAAAGACTATCGACTAAACACGTAATAGCCTACGCATGTGCATGACGTCACCGATTTCACAGATCCGCGTTTTTGTAGTTTACACAGAGATGATAAGGGTGTCGTTTTTCAAAAGTTTGCGTTTTCAAGCCACCAAAACGCTGTTGTCGTGTAAATGAATGGGCAAAACTCATAAAAAGTCTTAAATTTTTTATAGAAAATGGTGTTGTGTAAACTGCCCCTTAGCTAGTTCCCTGAACTACTAATTCTGTTCACCTGTTCTGTTAATTATTTCATTAGTTGGCCTTGTTATTTAAGCCCTGAGTTTCCTAAGATCATTGTTTTGTGTTGTCAGTGTTTAATGGTTGTAATATCTGTTTCCCTGAGTCTTCCCTTGGATTTTTGGATTAAAGACTAGTTGTATTTTGAAATAAAAAGGAATAGTTTTATAATTGCTATGTTACGGAAATTACAAAGGGAAGGGATGCTGACAATACATTATCACTTTTTAGTGATTTGATTAATTGAATGCCTTTACCATCAAACCTGGTAATTAATTTGATCAAACCTGTCAAAATGGTCAAACAACTGACTGACAAAAAAAAATATAAGAACAGAAAGGTAATTTGGAGTTGCTCCATGTGGTTGGCTTATGCGCTTTTCGAGTTACAAGCAGAAACTGATCTGAGAAGTCCCAAATAATTTATTTCTGCATAATCGGCAGCACATGCATATCAGATTGTTATCTAACACAAACAATAAGTGGGTTACTTTTATTCAACCTTAACCAAAAATAACCTAATTTTGATAGATTTTACACCTTTTGTTACTGATAGCTTAAAAATCCTGGGGGAGTATGCCCAGACCCATGAATCTCTCATGATGCTACAAAAGTCTATAAAAATAGGACTTAATTCACTGTGAAGGGATTGGATAGAATTTTAAAGGGGTCATATAATGGTACATGCACTTTTACAAGTTGATTGTACTGAAATGTGTGTTGGCAGTGCCTGTACACAACCATCATAAAATGATAGAAATCCATCCAGTGGTTTTTATTTTATTTTTTTATATATATATATATCCTTATATGTTTTCCCCTCTCTCAAATCAAGCCGTTCGATTTTGTGACATCACAAAATCGACGCCCCTCCCACGATTGTTGATTGACAGCAGCATTTCAACACAGACCCGCCCTCGCTCATGAGCGAGCTGTCAATCATAGTCCGCACGGACCGGCGCGGTCATTGTTGATACGCTGGAGCACTGTGAATGGCGTCTAAGTGATTGTGGTGTTCTGTTCTTGGGTGCAATAATGAAGAAAAAATGAAGACGCAGTGGCTGAGTTTGTTTTCGAAGGGAATATTGCCCACGATCAACGTCAATGCTTTCATGTTTGCGAGCGTGAATCATTTCACACACCAGACTGCTTTATAAAGGAGGTCAATATAAAGCTGGTTTTGCTTAGAAGCTGCTCCTGAAAAAAGGATCGGTACCAACTATTCGTGTTCCTGCTGCACCTCCAGAAGAAGAAGTGAGTGTAAGGTTTTATTAACCGTTATATTAATATTAATATTTATATTTATATTAATCTTTGCAAATCGCTTGCTGCACGCTTCACGATGAATGCGGCTGTTTACACTCAGGGTACATTACGGCATGTTTTCTATATACAACGTTCTCAATATAATTCATAATCCCACGTTAATAATGAACAACGCGTTATGGTTATTGTGTTACGTGTACAGAGGGGCGGGGTGAGCAAAGCTCATTATCATTTAAAGACACATGCACTTAAATGGCGTGCTGAAAACAGAGCAGTTTTTGACCAGGTAAAATTAGTGTTTTCTTACAATACTAATGAGAATTTTTAATTAAAGTATATTACAAACTTTTAATATAGACCAGGGTTCACCAATCTCGGTCCTGGAGGGCCGCTGTCCCTGCAGAGTTTAGCTCCAACCAGCTCCAACACACCTGTTTGAAAGTTTCTAGTATGCCTAGTGAGACCTTGATTAGCTGGTTCAGGTGTGTTTAATTGGGGTTGGAGCTAAACTCTGCAGGACAGCGGCCCTCCAGGACCGAGATTGGTGAACCCTGATATAGACCCTAAAAAAATCACATTAGCTTGTACAAAAATGGCATTATATGACCCCTTTAAGTATAGATTTGTCCTAGCAGAAAATTACCACATTTTCAGTTTTTCTACAAAGTTAATTTTTTTCTCTTGCAGTGCTGATATGGACATTAAATTGATGATGATTGGTGTGCCCAAATTGTTGATGACTTGAGCAAGTAACCAACCACCCATCCCACTCTAGCAACCATATAAGCAATGTGGTTTAAAACCACTCAGAACACATTATCAACCACATACTAACCACCCTATTGTGGCAGTGAGTTTTACAGGAGCAAGCACCTTACATAATTTATTCATATAAAGTAAAAAAACAAACAAACAAAAAAACTAGTTTTGACCATTGACCTTATTTATCAGCTTAAAACACATGCTTGACCACAAACATCTTTCCAATTTTTGGGTTCTCTGTGAAAAACTACAGAGCAAAGAAAGTTATTTTCTTATCTTCCTCATTTACTTCTCATTTTGCTCCTTAGTAACTTATACAGTGTTCTCATGCTGGCCTATGACCTTTGGTAGGGGTAGGAGTGAAAAGAGCAAGACCTAGATCAAACACCTGAGAGGGACTGCTACAGGTATTTCATTGTTTTCTGTCCTAACATTATCCTCAGGAATTCAGAAAGCTCTTATAGATTTAGTTCAACAACAAAAGGCTGTTGTCAGTGAGTCATGATAAATGGAGATTTGACAGGTTGATAGCAAAAGCTTGATGCATTTAAAAATGCCTAGAAAAAAATGCACATTCCATAAACAGTGAGGTAACATTTGTTATTAGAGCATTGTGTTTGATTTGCAAGCTTTTAAATGTCAGCCTGCATGAATGTTTCTGCTGCTGGTGCTCTGAAAATGGTTGTTTATTTTGTCTCTTTAATTATTGAATACTTTGACCTAGACATTTCAAAGCTATAAATGTGTTATGTGTGTAATTTCTGTGCAACTAAAAAACTGAATTATAAAAATTGTAACTGTTGTAAAATAGGTTTCCTGAACACTCCCCTCTGCCTACTTTTGTTTGGACAATCACATACTCGCACGCCAAACTACACCATTGGTTGTGTTCAAAATGATAACAGAGCAATGTTTTGGTAGTCACTGAGTGTTTACAAGGAAACAACATACAGAAGATTTACTCGTAGTTGTCCATGCATATTAAACTCAGATTTTAAAATTACAAAGCTATGAATGAGCTGAAGTCATGCAAATTTTCAGACAATACTGACCTCTAGTGGTTTTAATTCACAACCATATAATAGCTTAGAACAGGGCTCTTCAACTCTGGTCCTAATTAAACACGTCTGAACAAGGTCTTCAGGATTACTAGAAAGTCACAGGTAGATGAGTTTGATCGGGTTTGGAGCTAAACTCTGCATGACGGTGGCCCGCCAGGACCAGATTTGAACCGCCCTGGCTTAGAATAACCCCACTGCTTAAGTCATTTGCACTCACCTATAGTGACCTGATTTGTATAGCCAAACAGGAAAGTAAAAGTGAGTATTCATATTTTTTAAATTAAACTGCTACTGTAAAACTGGCTCTTTCCATTGCTATAACCTTGAACAACTAAATCATTCTCTTAATGCTTTTGCCAGCTTGCAGCATTTCAATTCTTCACGTATCCTATGCCACAGACCTGGTCCCTTGTGATTGACCTAAACTGACATTTTTTTTTCCTCTAAAGCCACACAGATGTTCCAGGCAGTGAGTCAGCACCTTACGAAACAGGAATATGAAATATACTGCAGAGCCGTCCGCCTGCTGTGAAGGAAAGTGAGACAGAGTGGATTGATGGGACACTTGTCTCAGTAGTGGGTGATATAAGACAGGATGCGTAAGACTTTCTGTTTTTAAGTCAGCTCTTGCTCTCTGCTCATCTGCTCTTGGAAAAAAGTAGATTTTATTCCTGCTGTTTGTGAAGACTGGAAATGTATTCAAGTCAGGGAAATTATTAGTTCAACCTTATGAGTCACTAGAAAAAAAAACAGGGTTGTAAAACATTTTAATGCAGCAAAGTACCGTTTTCCTTTTTTTCTAATCTTTTATATATATTTGTATTTATTTTTTCTTGGTGGATTTGTTTTTGACGAAGAGTTTGGCAAAACAAAAAGACTCTGAAACAATCTTCAGAATAGTCTTCTGAATCTTTCTACATTGTCTGCTTACAAATATGTAATATCAATTAATTATTTAGCAGAGACTTGAATGAAACTCTCCTTACTATGGAGCAACCTGTGTTAAAGTGGATTTAAGGGCAAAATTCATGGCGCTCTCCTTGCAGCGATTCATTTATCGACCTGTTGATTACCAGCCCATAGATTTACCCACTACCCCTTCTTTATCATAACATCTGTCAACAAAACATCAGATGATCTCTCCTTAAAGTAATATTTCACCCAATGAACATTCTACCGTGATTTACATCTCACTCTTATGTCGTTATAAATCAGCATACATTTTTTTCTCCAGTGAAACTGTCATACGGCAAACTAAGAGACAAGAGATGGTTGGACCCAAATGCAGAAGGTTTATCAAGGTAATACCAAAATTTACACCCAAGGAGACTAATCTGAGAACACCAACATAACAGCCATAGAGGGACAAGACCCAACAATGAGCACTTATGTACTTCAGCACTGCACTTCAGCTAAACACAGAAAACTCTGCATGTGTTCTGGCCATTTAAATACACGGCAACGGTGTTTTGGAGGCCTAAAAAAACGCAAACATTTGAATACAGGTTTCAAAGTTCAAGTTGTGAAAACTATACCGTTATTGTCTCCGTGTAAACTACAAAAACTTGAATTTGTAAAAAACGGTGACGTCATGCACATGTGTATTACATGTTCAGTCTATAGGCGCATAGTGTTTCTTTACAAAGTGACATCGCCAACTACTGGCCTGGCATGAATAATGCAGTGTTTTTAGTCGTTTTCGCGGATCCGTGAACGGGGATCATTTTGACAACTGCGAAAACCACAAAGGAAAAACTTTTCCAAAATTCAGTATTCAGTATATTGAAAGACCAAATTCAATATACAGCTTATTGATAATGCATTAAAAAACGGCAAATTTAAGGCACATTAAGTGTTTTTCATGTTAAGTGTTTTAAAATGTCCCGCTGTTTTTAGTGATTGAAATAATGCAGCAGGTGCTGTGTATAGATCACAAGTACCCAAAGTTGACAACTTTACCCTCTGGTGTATCTCCCAAATCTGCTTTTATTGTAATGAAAAGAGTCTTTTCGTTTTGTGTTCAATGGAAGAAAGAAAGTAATAGGAATTTAAAACAACATAAAGGTTGGTCAATACAGAAAGTTTTTGTTGGTCAATACAGAAAGATTTTTAACATCCACATTACATTTTCTGAACTGCAAAAAACTGCACCTTCTACCCATATGAGTTAGATGAGACATTTTGAGAAGGTGGTAAAATAAAACTTGGAAAGAGGAAGGTTGAGTGACGTACAGCTGGTGTGGAGGTCTGGCCCACCCAGTACACTTACTCTTCTGGATACCACCTTGACTTTGCATTTCTCCACATGACATCATGGTCTCAGTGAGGTCAGAATAGGCTCATGACAGCACTATAATGTTGACACAAGGTCTCTCTGTAACCCACAGAAAAAGTGTAGGTTGGGAAAAACAGGATTGAGGGTGTGAATTTTAAAAGCTGTGAAACCAGGAAAAATGTGAAAAGATTCCTGATTTAGTGTTACCCACAGGTCTTTGTTTCTTTCTTCTTCATGTTTATTTATGCCATGACAACTTGAGAGAGATTGGTATGGTAAGAGATTGCCATGGTAATGGAAATGTTATATGTATTTGGTCTTGGCGACTTTTGGCGATGTATTTTTATTTATTTTTTCTGCCACCTGATGGAGTTTTGGTTCCTCGCCACTGTCACCTTTTTCCAACTTTGTTGCCATTGGCTTGGCTTGCTTAGTTGGGGACATTAAATTTAACATTTAATTTAATATTCAACAATAATATTGATCTGCCTGCACTGACACTATTATACAAGAACTGAACTGAGCTGGACGATGACATCACGGTTTACTCTAGAGCGGCTATATATATATATAAATTAACTAAATTAATAACTTTTTTTACAAAAGAAATGAAACATCTCTGAACTTACTTAAGCTGGACTGTGACACTATTTTCTTCTGGAAACAAACTTTTTTGCATTATTTTCCTTTTATCTCTGTAAAGCTGCTTTGAAACAATATTTATTGTAAAAAGCGCTATAAGGGCCAACAAACGAACAGTGTATGATTATGATGTCATAATTTTATTTATTTTTTGCAGCTAAACATGAAACCCCATTGAATGTGAATGCTAATTTTACTTTAACCTCAAAGCTTAGACAGCATGCTAAGTATACAAACAATATACCATCTGCTGCATAGACACAACTGCATAACGCTCCAGGTTATGCTTAGTAAATACTCGCCAGACTATAAACATGACGCTAGTTTAACTGTATTGTTCTTTTTACGTAACTCAAACACAACGAGCATCTGAATCAACCACACACATTTAGCATTGCTAATAAAAACATTGCTCTTGAAAATATATGAATTTTCATTGAAGTTATGCCGTCATTGAAATTATACTGCTAAATATGGTGAACTCCATTTAAAGTGCAAATGCTTATATCAATTTAACTATTTTCCTATCCATGCGAACAGCGTATAAAACAGCAATGACATACAACAGACAGCTGCTGCATAAACACGTGCAGTAAACACTTCTGTTATATATGCTTGCTTGATTCACTCATGCACTGTTGACGCTAGTTTAAAACACTTCTAACATGAAGCTAGTTTAATGTAGACCGGGTACAGTTGGTAAACTTTTTGCTTTTTCCATTACCACGCCAAAACTAGGGACTAAAAATAAATGATTGTTTCATATGACATTTCCTTTTCTTTTCTACTAAAATATTAATAATTATTAACATCCAAAAGTAGGTCATATTTGCCATAATTATAGCTCAAACACAATAAGCTTTTTTGGTCCAACGGTACCCATGTCGGGGACAGTACCCGAGTACAGTTGAGACACCCATCCGTAATGCTGTAAAGCTTGCCTAACCAATTCATTGCAAATGTAAAATACCTTTAAAAATGAGAATTCAACAGTTTTTATTTCCATTCAGTATTTTATTTTATTTATTTGTTTAATTAAAAGTAGTTAATTTGTAAAACATTGTACAGTAATGGCAAACAAGCGATACAATATTTAATTTAAGTTCATCATTTAAAAAGTAACAGTTGAAAAGTTGAGTAATAGTAAAAAACATTGAACAATTGCAAACAATTGCAAACAGCAATAATAAAATAGATCAAATGCAAACAATAACCTAATAAACCTAATAACAGTCAACTTTCTATTTTTTCCCTTTCTTTCTCTTCAAGGGCATTGTTTACAGGTGTGTCAGTGAGTACATCACTGGCCCTTGTCCTTCAGCGTTTGGCTACTGGCCTTTCGGGGACCGGCTTTGGGGCTCCTGCTCCTGCTTTACATCAAAACAGAAACACACATAAACACGTATGAATGAGAGATGGAGGTGCAGCAGCGGATGGCCCGCAGAGAGATGGAGCCGGAGGGGGTCTGTCAGTCACTGACGCTGGGAAAAAGTGGACTTCACTGAAGATGTCCTTGTTGTACGGCCAGAGCCCAGAGCAGTGAAATCCCTTCTTGACATTCTGAGGTGACATTGCGAGGTGACATTGCCAGGAGCAAGATTTTGTTGACCATCTCTGGCAGGTCATAGATGGTGATTGTTGTTCCAGGATGCCTCTGGCCCGACAGAAGTTGACAGCTTCAATTGATAGATGAGAGGAGTGGTTGTCCAACAGGAGCAAGACTTTGTCTTCTGTTGCCCTGGTATACTGAACAAAATGCTGGAGGAAGACAAAGTCCTGCTCCTGCATCCAGCCACTACCATTGGCTGTGCCAATTGAGCCCTCTGTACCACATCTGATGAAATGAGGGAGATACTTTTTTCTGGGAAAGACCCAGAATTACCCAGGGCATTTCCTGCCAAGGCCATGGTAACAAGGACCCCCCTCTCTGCAAATGTTACACTCCCAACTCTTCTCTCTCCCTTAGTTGCAACAACGCATTCAGGATTCTGGACTGTTGTTAGGCCTGTTTCGTCCATGTTCCATATCTTCCATATCTTTTGCTGTGAAGCCATGCCTCAACTGTGACCAGCTTATCAAAGAATGTTGCCACATTTGTGGGATTAAAACTGGTGGGCCTGCTTAAACTTATGGCCAGAGGACTTCTCATGAAGTTAGAGAACCAGCTCTCATTCGCCGTGCCATTGGCAGCCCACTGTGCTGGAAAAGACAATCCATAAAAACTGGATAATTCAAAGGCCAATTTGCATACCTGAAATAATAAAAAATACGTTTATAATGCAGTTGCACTAGTATAATTGAAGTTGTTTCATTTTATGATTTAATAATTTCATATTTGACCTTGAAGTTTAAGGATATTTAACAATGCATTTAAAGACGACATCATTTCTGTATGTGCCTTTGTGTATGTGTATGGCTTATTTGAGCATCAACATTGTGCTCAACCTGAACTTTTCCTATTGATTCTTTAACTTTTACTCTTCACTGTATCCCTACCTCTTTTGGGGGGAGCCCAAAGTATAAAGCTGCTGCTTTCCTCACGTATGAAACAAGCTTAATATCTTGTTCAGCAGTAAAAACTGCATTGCAGCCCTTAAAGCCTACTGAGGCATCAAATTTGAGCAATGCTCAATGAGGTCTCTTCTTCACATATCGGGCCAGGGAAGCAACAGGAATGTTTAACTCCTGTGCTGCACTCCTAAATGACCTCCCTTCCTCGACAATTTTTGAGGCCCTCTCTAAAAGATCTGCAGCAACTACCCTATTCATCCTCCTAACTCTGAAGCGGGGCATCCTGCAACAGGCAAAGCACACACACATAAACAAAAAAGTCTACAGGATATGCTACAGTTATATTTTCCTTGTATATTAACTCTGTAATTGCAGATCTAACCACCTAGAAAGGGTGTATCAACTGTACCCATTTACCACCTTTCATATTTTACAACATGCCCTAATATCCTTATGTCCTTCATGTTAGAAAATGTAAATTAGGACAGTAGACAATTCAAATATCACAAACCTCAAATGTTGTTTTAATTTGCTTCGTACATTGTCGGAATGTGACTATTAACTTGTGATCTTACATTGTGCAACTAAACTGCATGTGCCGCAATAGGATTCTAGTGTGGGTATATTTGATACATTGTGTCTCAACTGTACCCTGCTGACCACCTCAAACATTTCTCTAGATTTTACAATGACTTTGCATGACACAATGTCATGCAATATGTAAATTTTTAGAGCACAGATTAAGGTTTACGAAAATGTAAGTTAACTTTAACAGTCATTTAAGGTTGAGAAGCACTGTGTAAGGAACATGGTGAAGTGAAAAACTCGTGTTTATGAAGCACATGTACAAATTTCCCACGATCAAAGAGGGCGCTAATGAGCATGTACGAAGCAAATATCACAGATCAGACTTGTTGTGCATGCAAGTTATTTAAGGTGTTTCAAATGTACCCCTGTACCGGTCTACCCAACTTGTAAAGATTGCTCCACTTAGGAATTAATAATCGGACCACACAATATGTGCAGAGATGTGGAATAAAAGATCATTTTTACTTATCTTATATGTTGATTCCAGATGCGTTCTGAAAGCACACCTCAAACTGTTAACAGCAAACAATGCCAAGAATTTGAATGTTTGAGCAGCAAGCTCATTGGCCACTGATGCAACAGCAACCAATCAGCTGTGCTAAGTAGATAACGACATGATTGCTTTACATAGCTAAAGACCTATCAGCCAGCACCATTCAGAGTTTCATGTCAGAACTATGTAAATTGAATTAATGTAAGAATTTGGCACAAAAGATGATGCATACATTTAATTAGGTAAAAAAAAAAAAATCCTTATAAAGGTAAAAATCTATTTAAACTTATTGGATAATATTATTTCTGTCACTGCAAAAATTATGAAGAATATCAAAAATATTTAGGAGTCAGCAGTCCACGGCAGCCCAAAACCTGCCAATGTACCAACACAATAAACACACTCAGCAAAATTTTTGTCTAATTATCGTTATCAAGAAAATATATAATTTTTTGTCAATATCGCATTCCAGATGCAGGTTTCTGAAAGTGCGCTGCAGACTGCTAACAGTACCAGGGTTTTTTTTATGTTGAGCCGCAGCTCTTTGGCCGCTGATGCAACAACAACCACTCAGCAGTGCTGTGTAGATAATGACGTGATCGCTACCAAATGAGTTCGACTTATCAGCCTGTGGTATCTAGAGTTCCATGCCAGAACTAGTTAATTGTTTGTTTTTGCTTCTATCTAACAAATCTTAAATGATATATTATTTTCTGTGGTATAAATTACTTTTTCAACATTTCTGAATAAATTTGCTGTCTCCTTTACCTTATTAAAGCTACTTAAATAGCTATAGTATTTTATGTGTCTTAAATATAAAACATAAATTATATTTTCACACTTTTTGTCTAATTTGACAAAATTATAGCTTGGAATAATTGGAAATAATGTACAATCACATTTTTAGCTACATTGTCTCCATGGTAAGCAAGAACACTAACTTACTAAACTAAAAAATATATATATACAAAAAATAAAACTGGCAAAATTGTTGGTTGTGGTTGAAATTACAGCTGAGGCATATTTTATATCATTTGATAATTGATTTGGTAACACTTTATTTTACAGTGTCCTTGTGATATATGTAATTACCATAGTGATAACACAAATATATGCATAATTACATGCAACTAACCCTCAAACAAATCCTAATCCTACCCAAACCCTTTAGAAAGTACATGATGTTCATTGATATTACTCAGTACTTAAATATATAATTACACTGCAACAATGACACCTTAAAATTAAGTGTAACCATTGATTTTTATATTTTATTAAAGTCTGGGTATGGAAAACTTGTTGAAAGGAAATTTCACAACACAAAATTAAGACATTGTAAAAAAAAAAACATAATAAAAAAAAACATAATAAAGAATAGAAAAAATAAGTTCTTAAAAAAAAAAAAAAAAAAACATTGGACATTCCTGTAGTTGAAGACATAACCAGTTATGCCTTAATGTTTTATATTGACCTTTCACCATGTTACATTATGGTTTTACATTAACTAAGGTCATGTGCTCATCTATGTCTGCAGTTTAGAAGAAAGGTGTTTCTGTTTAAAGGGGTCATGAATTGAGAAATCAAATTTTCCTTGATCTTTTGACAAATAAGAGGTCATTGTGCCATAAAAATATACTGTAAGTTTAAAAACTGCCAGCACAGACACAGATCAAGGGCTCTCTGACTCTTTGTTCTGCCCACTGGTGCATGGGGGGGGGACCAATCTTGCTAGAGAGACCAATCTACTTTGAGGAAGGACTTTGTATTGATATGCTTGACACTCGTCTGTGTTGAGGGAGAATTGAGACATGAAAGTACTCGTCCTTCAGGTCGATTGTGCGAAAAACCAATCTTGGGGATGGATGCATTTGGATGCAAATGCGTTTCTGCATCAACATTCGGAACGGTATTCTGTGAAGGGCCCGGTTCAGAACTCGCAGGTCCAAGATCGGCCGTAACCCACTGCTTTTCTTGGGTACAATGAAGTAGGGGCTGTAGAACCCTGCCTTCATATCGGCTGGAGGGACCGGCTTGATTGTGTCCCTCACTAGTAGGACTGCAATCTCGGCCCGTAAGACAGGAGCATCGGCTTTTCACACAGAAGTGAACTGGATGCCCCTGAACTTGGGAGGACGCCGGTCGAACTGAATCACATAGCCGCGAATGTACAAAACAAAGGATTATCCACCCAGCCCTCCTCCGGGGGAGGGAGTGGTGTGGTCACCATCTCCCGAAGAGCTGCTCTCTCCATCTCTGGGTTGCCCGTCTCAGGGCCGCTTGTTCTTACGCTTGCCGGGGGCCTGAATGTGCTGGGCGGCCTGCCTGCGACCGGCTCCACGAGCAGGAGCTGGAGCGGTCACAAGGGGGCGGCCTTGGCGACGAGCAGACGGCGGTCGGGTGGAGGCAGCAGCTGTCCGCGGCGGCAGGATATCTTTGATGGCCTCTGTCTGCTTCTGTTTCTGACCATACATAAATCCACTATACTAATATTACTAACTTTTTTTTAAATATATAATACTAACTTTAATTATTTAAAAAATACAGTTTAATTTCCTGAATAGTAGAGGTTCTACACTAACTTGCAGTTCCCTATCAGTCAGTCACGTTCTATGTTAAGTCGACAGACTGACGTTGTGGGAGCTCAGTTGGGAGCCCAATCACCTTCAAGTGAGATTTTCATGACATGCCACACCTCTGGACAGACAAGTATATAAGCTCGCCTGCAACTCACTCATACAGCTTTTTGCTTCGGAGCCAAGTGGCTGATCTTCAGCGCTCAGCCAATCTGCCTTCGAGCTGACAAAGAAAAGGAGGCATTCTGAGTTGGAGAGATGGCGTATTTCGTAGTGTGTTTTCGCAGAAAGAGGAAACGTGCAGAGATAAGTGCAGCGATCACACCCCTGGGCACTTCAACAAACAAAAGAGCAGTTCCCCGAAAAGAGCAAGCACTGGTGACGTTGCGTCTTTTTAAAGATGGCATTCCACCCATGTCTTTCTGGATGTGGTCGTTTCTTGGCTCCGTCTGACAGCCATGATCACTGCCTCATGTGTCTAGGCAAGTTTCCGGGGGGTCGCTGCGGGTCCTTCTCATTGGGGACCCAGCATCTCATTTGGGGCTCCCGGGCTGACCAGATGTTGATAGCTGCATCGTAGGGCAGGCTTGAGTCCTCTGTGGATGAAGACTTGGCACAGCTGCCCCTTTCGGGGACAGTGGTGCAGGTCAAGTCGGTGTCTGGAGGCCTGGCTAGCGCTTCCCAGCCCATCTCGTTGCCGCATTTGGACGATCAGACTCGGCTAAGCGATTCAATTTGCCCAGCGTCCTTCCAGGTTTAGCGGCATCCTGTTTACCTCAGTGGCAGACAAGGATGCTCCTGTCCTGCGTGCGGAGATTGTGGTCTTGCTAGCGAAGGACACAGTAGAGCCGAACCCTCCAACCGAGAAGCCTGCTCACACAGACACTTTTAGTTAACCTTTATTTAGTTAACCTATATTTATTTAAAACTGTGCAAGATCAGAGAGGACATGGAGCAGGTCTTGATGGATGCACCTTAATGGCCCACCTGGACATGGTTCTCAGACCTGATGGTCCTCACGACAGCCCCTCCCTTGCGGATTCCCCTGAGGAAGGACCTGCTTTATCAGGGACGGGGCACCCTGTGGCACCCGCATCCAGATCTCAGTGCCAGACTTAAGTGGCCTACCACCAGCAGTGAAAGACACTATCACTCAAGCCAGAGTTCCCTCTACTAGGCAAGCTTATGGGCGTTGGCGTGCGGCACCTCTCTAGCATACATCTGCAGAGCTGCGGGCTGAGCGACACCTAACACCTTTGCGAGATTCAAAAATCTCTGGGTTTCTTCCTGCGTGTACTGTGCTAGATGCCCCATATGTTGTGATTCCCTCCTGGTAATCCCATTTGTGTATTTTTCCACAGTACGGTTTCCCTGTCGGTAAATCTGTGTCTTTCCCTGGGAAGATTCCACTCTGCCCTGTTGCTGCATTGGTAATGGTTCCATCCCTGTCTAGGCAGGAACTACCACATACAGCAGATCTTTCATATCTAGCACTGCCCCACAGGTCAATCCATCTGTGGGCAGAATGTGGTCTCCGTAGTATCCCTTTCCATCTGGACTTGGCACGCTTCCCCAGTGTTATCCAGCCAGTTGTGGCTGTATAGTGTAAAACCGAAAGAAACAGCAGCTATCGACCTTCCCCTTGGAAAGTTCTGTCCTTCCGTCTCACCAGGTACGGAGGTCTATTCGACATACTTGGAGACGGCTGGGTGAATGGCTGTGAATATCTCGGCTCCTCAAAAAAAAAAACTGAATGAGTGAGTTGCAAGCGAGCTTATATACCCATGGGTCGGGGGGAGTGGCTTGCCATGCAAATCTCACTCACCAATGTCCATTGGCTTATTTTGTTACCACTTGAAGGAGATTGAGCTCCCAAGTGATATCCCAAAATGTCAGTCTGTCAATGTAACGTCTCTGTTCCCTCCTTCGGGGAACGAGGGTTACAACAGTAACCAAGACGTTTTCGCTGTATTCCCTGGATAATACCTGCCATGCATTTTCTCTTAAATGTAGTGCATTAATGGTTGGTGACATATCCTCGGAAAAAGCAGTCCTATTTAGTTACTTATTAAAAATGTACATTATAAAAAATGAACATAACTGCTTCAAAATTTGCATTGTCACTATGGGTGTGTGTAATTTACGTTGCAGAACAAAACGTCAAAGTATTAGTCAAGTTGTGTTTACCACAGACTTTATTCTATACATAAATTAAAAAAACACCATTATAAAGCCCATAGGAAAATCTCAAAGGAACCGTCCCATTTAACAATACTCGGTTCATCTTCACAGACTTCAAAGGATGCAGCCTCTGAATTGGGACACAGATGGGCTAGGGATGAAGCTAAACTCTGCATGACAGTGGCCCTCTAGGACCGGAGTTGCCTATCCTTGAACCAGAGGGTAAAAAACAGGGTAGAAAATGGCAATTTACTTCTAAATTATGCCTATTTTTATGTAAAAACAACAACAACAACAAATAACAACATTAAAAGTGATAAAAATCAATTCATGACCTTACAGTACCTTATGTAGCCTATATGTAAATGTCAGGAAAAGGGGTTAGACAAAAGTTTTAGAGAAACGTTGTCAACATGATCTGGTAGTCACGTTGAGTAAGGAGGAAAAAGTGTGAAGGTTCACTGAGTTCATAGTTACCTGGGGGCAATATTAATCATATTCCATTCTCATGGCTGGAATAATAGAGCTTGACACTCTGCTCGTATACTGTAACCCATGACTAAACAACACCTCACCCTCTTCAAGCTCTGTTAGCTGGACTCTGAAGCAGAACCTCAAACATTTGTGTCTGTTTCATATTTCTCCACCAGTGATATTGTGGACAGGATTGCAGCTGACGTTGTTCATGTCATTTGAGTATGTTTGGAGTGTTGACTCTGCCTGTGAGGTCATGATTACAACGGGCGGAAAAAGTGCCTCGACTCACACCTCTGCTGTCTCTTCTCCAGAAAAGTAAAAACACACTGCACAGAACTTATTTTCACTCTACAAAACACCTCCCAACACCGCATGAAAACGTGTTGGGATGTAAAAAGAGTATTTTATGACAAAAAAAAAGTGAACATGGATTAATAGATTGTTTAAATAAAGAAATGCAGTCTTTTGATAATGTTATGTTTTGCATCGAAACCTGTATCTCTTCAGAATCAATCATCAATATCTGCTCTTTTTGCTCTTTTTGCATGCTTTTTTTTTTACCTATTTATTTCTCATTTTTTTACTAAACAGAAAAAAAACAGAACAGAAGAAACAGAAAAGAAAGAAAGTCATAGATGTCAATGGAACAACATGAATCAATACAGATTATTTTTGTGTGAGAGATTCCTTTAATGAATATCTAATCCAAAAGTTAATATTCTCATTCAACACAGGTGAGTCACATATTACAACACAGAAGCATTCAATAACTTCCAAAACACCCCAGTTTCTGACTTAACAGCAATAAATCTCTGTCATTCCAGGAAGCTTGTTGGATGATTTGTAAAGAAGAGATCTTTCAAAATGCATTTAACAAGGTAAAGATTTCTTCATTACAAACATGATACTATTGTTTAGTAATTCTAGTAATTCGCAAATCACAAAAAAAGCAATCTTTGGGTAAGCATCAGGGATATGTAGATCTTGTTTGTCTGTTATAACATGGCTTTTCCACTATTCAAATTAGCGTTATTTATATGGTTCTTTACACAATACAGGTTGAGTCAAAGCAGCTTTACAGTGAGGACAATAGTTATCAATGATGCAATTAGCTATAGTGTCATTATTCAGCTGAAGTCACTTCAGAGTCTATGGCCACTAGAGGGCATAGGTTGGTCAGGTCAGATGTTCACAGAAACACAGAGGAGTGACAGATTTGACAGGACTGAAAGCTCAGACATAAGTACTCTAAATAGTCCCCTAATATGTATATATATATATATAGTTTAGGTACTGAGACAAAACATTTGCTTCTCTTTAAATACTCCGCTGAGCAACATGAATGAAGTGAGACTGTGTTTGCCACCATCGAGTTTGCTGGTGCTCATTGCCACTAGATGGAGACACGTGAAACAGAATGTCAATCCGGTTTCAGTCCTGTAGCCTACACACAAAGAGCGCATGAAAAAAATAATGAATGAAGATAGCCTATTATTATAAGTAAAAAACACAAGTAAATTTAATAAATGTTTGAACAGAATCGAATGTGAAGATGGCATAATTATAGTGTTTTTTAATCCATATATTGTGAACACGAAATAATGAATTAATTTGAAATTTAAAGTCTCATGACTGTATAGATCAAAGGCAGGTCGATACAGCCATGCAATCACCATTCATAACATGACAATGATATAAGTTTATACGACCTTTGAGGAAATTTGGGCCTATAGGGTCATTTGTTATTTCGTTATTGTAGTTTCATTATGTTACAAGAGAAATGTGCAGTTTTATGTAACAGTTGATCTATAGTTATTTAACAGTTAATAGTCGGAAAGAATTCTCTGATTAGATCTGCAAGTTAGTTATTATATTTTTAGACTTTATAATGAGGGAGAACGAAAGATTCATTCATTCATTCATCAACATTTCCTATATAGCCTACTCTACTTGATTTGAGCTTATCCTTTAGATCTATAGATAAGTCTCTGTAAAAGACCTGTTCCACCACAAACCGCATTTGATCAGGTGTGTAGGATCAATGAATATGAATACACAGGATGAATACACTTCCAGTCGTAAAAACAACACGTGAAAGAAATAGCCTACTGCAACCGCTTAAAAGAAAGTTTCCGATTTGGGAAATGCGACATTGAAAAAAATGCCCTATATTAGGCTATAGCATAATATAGGCAGGCCTATATCATTTTTTCCCCTTCATATTATCATCATTACGATTAACAATTGTTAAAAACTTTAATAATTCCATGATCTTAGTATAAGGCAAACGTGCAGTTTTTAGTTTTAACCCGAATATTATTTTCCATTTTTTTAAATGTTTTAATTGGATTTGATATTCGAATTGGAAAGAAAACACCTGATATAGCCTATTTACGGCTTATCTTCAGCTGGGCATTTGATTTGTGTAGATGTAGCATTTATAGATAGGCTACATTAAACATTTATATAATCATTTATTTTATTTATTTTTTAAATAAGAAAATAGATTAAATCGAATAATTTGAACAGAACGAAAAAAAGCAATATGCTACAGGACAGCAAGAAAAACGAACACGAGGCAAGCGAGAAATTCACACGTTTTTCATTTTTGCATATGAGGGGCTTTAAATCGGGGGGTGAAATCCGGACAGGTTGTTATAGCTACCCAATCCACAGGGGTCCCCCCACCCACCCGTAGACAACCTTATATATATAACACAGAAAGCCTTGCATGTCCCAATAACTATTAAAACAGTGAGTGTCCTGAGCATTGCGGTTCAGGCTGACTGAGTGACTCTATCATCAGAATTTCGCCCGTGGCAAAAGCCTGTGATTGGGTCCGAATGAAAAGCCGTTCTCAACTTTAATATGTGCCTCATGAACGCGCACAGAAGAAGGCTGTAGGATTATCGGAGAGAAATATCGCTCATAATCATCTCGTGTTCTCTTATTGACACACGCGGGCGAGTGTGTATGCGTGTGTGTATGTGTGTGTGCGTGTGTGTGTGTGTGCGTGCGTGCGTGTGTGCGTGCGTGTCTGTTTAAGCCTAACTTTTTAAAGGATGATATATCTTGGATATTTCCTGTTTCTTTTTTGTGGGCTCACGCGTGTCATGGCAAGCTACCCGATATGGTGGTAAGTTTTATTACCTTTTTAACCTTTCTATGTGAAAATACAATGAGTTTGCTAGTCTAGAAAGGGTAAATGACAAGCTTTCAACTTGACAATGATTTGGGGATTGAAAATGTCCGTGACGTCAGCTGAACTAGTGATGATATGATGATAGATTACGCGATATCTATCTATCTATCTATCTATCTATCTATCTATCTATCTATCTATCTATCTATCTATCTATCTATCTATCTATCTATCTATCTATCTATCTGTCTGTCGTGCACCTGTTAATAGTTTGGAGTAAGCTACTGTAAGTAAATTGTTGGATCAACTTTTATCAACTTTGACCTATGAGAAATGTGTAACAACTCATGTTTAATTTGTTTGTTAAAATGTGCAATTGGTTTATTGAAAGAGTGAGTAGCCTATAGGCTAATTTGTTTTCAAATATTAAAAAGTTTAAACAATGAAAACAAATTCTCAGTGATTCAGATGTCGTCTTTTTGCCACTAATATCTTTTATGACAGGCTGGAACTTCTCCAATAGAGGACTTAAAAGCGCGTTGTCTTTAAATAAAACCTAAGCATGGAACTCATAGTTGTAGCCTACTACGTGTAGTTGTAAGAGATCAGTGCTGTTTGTGTAGCTGTTCAGTTTGTTTCGTTAATCAGAGATAAACTTAATCTGAATTTAAATTAGGCCTATAACATTTTCAACATTGGATTTTAGTTGTTGTATTTTTATTAACATTATTTCATTGGCAATTGAATGCTTAGTTGTTGTAATTTAAATAAAACACCTGTAGTAATAATAAAATAAATAGGCAATTGTAACTGAGAAGGTTGGAAAATGATTTATTGTTAAGAATATGCAGAATTGCAAAATTATTTGAGACTATATTTAAAAGAATTGAACAGAAGGTGTTTCCTATGAAATATAACTAAATGCATGTACAAAAATTTCACACATAAGTCATAACTTCATACCTGACAGAAACATTCAAGGTGTTTTCTTGAACAGATTTCACTCGTACGCCTAAAAGATCATTGTTTCAGGGAGGCAAGACAATAAAGCAGAGTTTTCTCAGTGGTTGTAAAATCTGTAATTGAGTAGGTCATTAGTCACAGTCCAGACCACTCTTTTTGTTAATTGTTGTCTGTCTGACCCTCTTGAGATTTTAAAAGCTGTGCTTTCCTTCTCATTCACAATGCCAATTCAGAGAACAGCATCCAGCAACTTCTGTTGCTTTATAATGAGTAGCCAACCCTTGTGAAAAAGAAGTACACTTCATTGTATTGAAAGTGCACTTGTCTTGTACTTCAAAACTTGAAAGTATATAGCTTTTTTTTTTAAACTGCACTTGCACATAATATAATTTTAATGAAATTGCACTCTTAGGTGGACTTAAAGAGAGTTTCTTAACACAATTCCCTTTTAAAAAGTGCACTTTGTTTTAAAGTCAAATGAAAAGTTTTATTTTAAAGAACTCGTTATGTTTTAATAATCTATGCTTTAAAGAAGTACACTTATTTCATTGTGTTTACTAATGTTGTGTAGTTATCAAATAACTTTAGTCATTTGAGATTACATTTCAAGTTATACAAGTTTTAACAGAAATGACATTAAAGCATAAATGCTTGTCCATTCAACTCTTTTACACTTTAACCATATTTCAAAGACAATAGAAGTAATTATGAAATTACATATAAAGGTGTAATAATAATAATAATTATAATGAACTTTATTTTATAAAGCACCTTTAAAAGCAGCTTCTCAAAGCGCTGTACACAATATAAGCAATGCAACTGAGTGTACTTGAGTCCTATGTTCAAGTGGGTCAGAACACTCTTTTTTTTATTTTTTTTTTATTAAATATACATTTTATTTTATTTTATTTCATTTAATACATTTTCATTGATTGTAAATAACATAAAATTAGGTCTCCAAAAACAGTACATTTAGCATTTAAGTTTATTATTTCCATTATAAGAATGTTTGAAAAATATGCAAAAGTGCACTTCTTTTTCACAAGGGAACTCAGGGGTGCGCAATACAAGTGCTACACTTACCATCAAGGTATGAAATTGTCTAATGATACAAGATACAAGAAGCTATAAAAACACTGAGGTATAAAGCTATCTATACCAATCGATATATATATATATCTGTCAAGCTGTACAGAATGTGCATTGCCTCTGGAGTCACACGGGTTTTTTTTTTTCAGCTCCAGCCTCAACACCAGCTTATTGTTAAAATGTGAGAATTTAGAAATAGGCCTATCAGAAAAGTGTCTAGTTTGACCTAGATCAAGTTTTGCTGCCTTGTTTTATTTCAAATTTGCTTTTGGCTGAATGTGAACCCATTTCTCTTGGTTAAAACAATCAGCTTCGGACATAAATAAGGTATGAATAAAGTCATTGAAGTTTGTTGGATTTTATGTATAGACAGATTGTTCTTTTAAGAATCTAGTGCAATAAGTCACAAAGTTTTGGTTTCCCGTAACAGAAGGGACATGCGTGAAAACATACTGAAATCACTGGGCAATTTACCTCAGCAGGGTGGCCTGCGGTTCTCCAGCTGAGAGAGTTATGTATATGTGATATGATAACCTGCCGCAGGACTGCCCATGTCCATGCAGGGGAGACCTTAAAAGTATTGGTATGCAAAAGCGTATCTATGCTAATAACCAGCTAATACTTATATTTATATATATATATTCTATACTTATACCAGCTAATAACATCTAACCCATAACCTAATGTTACATTTTTGCTTCTGCCGCTATGAAGGAGGTTTTTGACGTGGATCAGGTATAGAGACCAGGTTCATGGCTTCCTTCTTCTCCTTATGAGATGGTGTTGCCTGACTGCACCCTAAACACCACCCCCCGCACTCCACCTTAAAAGATAAATACCTGGAGGTGAAAGCTTGCCGCACATTCCTTCTCCCAAACACTTCTCTCTTGATGTCAAAGTCGGCTCTGTGGCCCCGGGGCCTACAAGTAAAGTGGTAATTCAGAGGTGCACTTGCTTGGGCTTGCTGAAATATGCATTAAAACCTAGACTGGATACACTTCAGATGAAAAGTGAGCAAATATATCTAAGACTCCAGAGCAAATGGATATGTTCATTTCTGTCCTTTTGTCTTTTAATTACCTGGCTTTGAGAGATTTGGGGGATGTAAAGACAATACTGTTCTTCCGGGGTGGAGGCAGGATGTCAGTTTGGTCATACTTTCGTTTGGTATATCACAAAAAAATATGACAACTTTGCATAAGCACATAGTTCAAGGAATGCTATGAGTTCCACACACCTGATGCAACCTTATAGATGCTTGTGTTTAGTGTTGCATTTGATTGATAATATCTACAGATCATTGTTTAAGAAATACCAGCAATCCAATCTCAGTGCAGCGATACATTAACAATGAATCCGGTTTGCCCAGTGTGCTAAGACACTCCGATCTCTGTTGTGTTGGTTTGAGTTCTTCGTTCTTACTAAATGATGATCTCAATATCATGAGCTACAACAGATGACCGAGGCAGACACACGCCCTAGACAGCTGAGCATGTGGACATGTCATTGAAACACCTGTTCACCTCACTCAGCGTTGGTGACGTCTCAAATTTATCAGCTTCTGGCAAAGTACAATAACAAAGTATGAGGTGGTGATTCTAGCCGTCAACAGAGCCTATTAATTATCACTTTAGTCTTGACTGCAGTATACCTGAGGGCTGTCCACGCTTGATGGGGCCCACAAACAGTTTGCCAGCTTTAAAAAAAAGAGAAGAAGATAGTTCTAGCTGTAAAAATGATTGGATGATCCATAATTGAAACTGTCAGTGCATGAACACCTGTGGCATCATATTAAATTCTATATGAATTCCATATGAAGTTGCTTGGCAAAAGTTAGCCTAATGATCTAATATTACTCTAAGTCACTTTTCTTTGGTTAAGGAAAACACTTAATCAAGACTTACCTGTGGTGAAAGGATTGTAAGAGTCTCTTTTTGCCTTTGTAACGAAACCTCTCAAGAATATGTCCAGTTCAAAATAAAGAAATAAGAAATAATGAGTCTCATTTAAAGCTCATTTGAAACTGTGAATCTCTTTCTGATTACAGTGAAAAAACAATGATTTGTTGCACTACATTACAACATCATTATGATTTGTTGTATACATAATTTATGCTGATTTAAATTAAACATTGTGGATTACAATGTATTTTTTTTTATTTTATTTTTTTATTCATGTACAATACAGTACAAAAAAGTACAAAAAACCCCTCAAAAGTAGAATGCATTTATAATAAGACGAATTAGGGGAAGGGGTGTGAAATGTGATTAATTGCCACAAAAATAATGTCAAGTTTGCATTGTAAAACAATAAAAAAAAAATTTAAAAAAGTAACATGCCTGAAATAGGCTTAAATGAGGGAATTTATTATTATTATTTTATTTGGGGGTTAAATGCAACCAATGGATATTTTTGTGCAATTTATCCTACTGTTCTAGTCATTTGCAGTCATTTGGCAGAGCCAGGATATTTTCATAGGGGTGACACAGAAATGTCAACATCAGTTCAACATTAAAATAAATTGAACTACAAAGCACATATCTGTTTTAGTGCCTACAACTCAACTGAACACAATTAATTGTACTTGATTGTAATTGAGATAGAGATGGAATATATTAAATAGTACTGTGTGAATTTGACCATTTTTGTTTTAAATAATTTGTCATCATTTTTTATTTTATTTTATTTTTTATAGATGAAATTAACTAATTTAATCATTGATTTTCTTTACAACGGAACTGAATCAACACCGAACTGACTTTAGCTGAACAACAGCCGAAAATGCATAATTTTCCTGTTATCACTGTAAAGCTGCTTTGAAACAATTGTATAAAGCGCTATATAAATAAAGGTGACTTGAGTTCACCTCCAGGCATATTAATAGAAAAGAAGCTCATACAGTTAAAGCTCAACTTGCTCAGTCAGCTTGGTTCTGGTTCTCAACACCCCCATAAGCTTGTTTTCTATCATTGCATCCTCATGGATGAGATGCAGATAGCTACATAGTTCAAATATTAATCAGGGTCAAGAGAAGGAAAAAATATGGATCACACTTTATATTAGGTGTCTTTACTATGTACTTACATCAAAAAAATGTTTGAAACAATGTACTTATTTGTGTTCATATTGTATTGCAAAACACTTTTGCTGCTATTGCGGTGAGATACGGGTAAAGCTAGAAAAGGTTTGGTGGTATGGGTTGGTTTAAGGGTGGGTTAAGGTGTAAGGGAAGGGTCAATAGTGTAATCACAAAAATGTATTACAGATGTAATTACATTCATGTATGTTGATATCAAATGATTAATCTACATGATCATTAGTCATTAGTACATAGTAGCTAAAGACACTTAATATAAAGTGGGATAAAATCCCCATGTGCAAGAAAGGGAATATGACAAAGTCAGCAGCCGACAGGACATAAATGCCAGAATGTAAATGTAGTAATTTTATGCACACTCAAATTTATTCCATTTTTATGTGTACTGTACCAACTAATGCAAAATCGGCACCTATTTTTGAGTATAAATGCACAGTGCTCGCATTTATTTGTGCATTAAATTACAGTTAAAATTTACATATAAATGTGTACCTTATACTTATCATAAATTGATTACTTTAATAAATGATTTAGTCATTATATTCACCTGTTCTACATCAATTAGCTCTACCAATGTGACACAATAGTGTGTCTGACCAGTTGCGTGAGCCTGTGTCTGAACATTGTGTTAAGTGGAGTTCGAGGGCTCGTGGTGGATGTGTTCGCTATGGTTGCTGGAACATTTTTCAGAGGATATTACTGGATATTACTCCCCTGTTTCTCCATTTTCATGTAAAAAATACAGTAAAAACAAAACAAAACAACAACTCTAAAGTAATATGCATTCATAATAAGAAGAAGTAGAGGAGGGGGTGTGGAATGTGCTTAATTTTTATAAAAATAATGTTCCACCAACATGGCTGGTGTCTGGTTCCACCAAGCCCTGAACTGCCTGTTTCCCCGCTATTTCCGTCCAGTCCTGTATCTCCTGTGATCCCTCCCAGCCTCCCTCTCCCTCTTCCTTTAACTGTCAGTTCCTCAGCCCCACCTCCTCTGTATTCTGTAATAATCTGCACAGTATTGTGTGGATCTGCCACAGGACTTCAGGCCGCCAGTTCGGCCTAGTCCAGAAGATTCCCTAGCTCTGCCTCAAGCATCAGTACACATCACTCCACCGTGGCCTGTCAACCTGTCGGCTCCACCTTGGCTCCTCCCTCCCTCGGCTCCATCGGAAACCATCATCCTTACGACTCTACCGGGCTCCCTCATCCCACAGGCTTGGTCAGATGTCATCTTCGGTTCAGTCTGGCTCTGTCTTCTTCCTCAGTCCCACTGGTTCCACCTCAGTCTTCAGGTTCCATTGTTCCACCTCGGAAGCTCGTCGCTGCGGTCTGCAGTGCCAGCAGTCCCGCGTGGACTGTTTGGTGTGTCAGCTCCTCCTGGGTCTCCATCTCTAGTGGCCACCCCCTTGTCCGTTCTCGTTTATGTTACCTTGTGTAGTTTGGATATCTCCCTATTCTCCTGAATGTTGTCATTAAAATAGATTATTTTGAATCTCTTTCGTCTTCGTTTACACACCTGCACAGCCTTTTTACACACGCTACCCATGACAATATTGTGATCTCACATAGCCTTTTATTTTATTATAGAGACATGTTCTTAAATATTTACATTTATGCATTTAGCAGCACTTTTATCCAAGCCATCTTACATTGCATTTAAGGTGTACATTAGATCAGTTCATGCATTCCCTGGAAATCGAACCAATCTCAGCGATGCTCTACTGTTTGAGCTACAGGAATACAATACATATATAACAATTACACACATGCATGCAAAGTTTTGACACTGCTTTAATCATTTCCACCTTTTAATCATGTTGTATTAACCCAACTTCTCCTTCTTCTTGTACAGCTACTGTTCGCTGTTCACCGTTCATCTTCTGAAGCTCCTTTGGCACCTGTGCTTATTTCTGTGTTCGCTTGACTTGCTCCTGGCACTGTGAAGTTGGTGCACGTGCCTGAAAGGTCTCTCGTGTTTTATGGTTAAAAAAGGATAGTTCTAGATCTAAATAAACTCAATTCTTGCCAAGAAAAAGAGACAGAAATGCCAGATGTGTTGGTGTGGCCAAGCTTTGTTCAATGGTGGCCCCCTAGTTCCGCCCTTGGCTAGCTCTGAAGTTGGTTGTGTATTTGTATGCATGTAAAATAAATGCATGTAAGAGTGTGAGACAGACAGGGTGGGCGGGGGACGTAAACGTCCCATGCCATTGGTTTGAGAGGCTACTTGGCCCCTGAGGCGAAGGACTGACAAAGGCTAAAAAAAGGTCAAATTGTAATAGGAGTTACTTAGTGAACAAATCCTCATAGTTTCGCTACACCCTGCTAGATGAGGTTAGGATCTTCTCTCGAGCCAGTTTCTCTCAAGTTCCCTCTTGTTTTGTGCTCTCTTAGTCTTTAAAGTAAAATTCAGATTAAGCTCCTCTCTAAGAAAGATGTAAAAATGCCTGACTCATAGCAAAATAATGCTAGGGATCAACTTATACAAAGCATAACCTATTGAAGTCAGTTTGGACTAGAGCGGTAATAGAAATGACATCAAAGAGTACACCATGCCGCAGAATAACAAGGAAGTTGTTAGCTGCCTAGCAATCACTAGTATGTGTACTTCTTTAGTTCACATTTCTCGAGCATGATTGCACAAGTACTTTTTGTACTCTTTTACTCTTTTTGTACTCTTTGAACTACAGTGACATACAATGAAATTAGTGATTTGCTTTAGGCCAACATGGTTGATCAAAGTCACCATTCATTTCCTTTACAGCCAGAGATCCATAACTTCCCCCCAGAACAATGGAAGAGAGGAAGTGATGTGGAATGCAGCAGGTATAGGAACTGGTTGGTGGCACATCAGCTGATGAGGGAGTGGCGTAGTCTTTGTCATTGAGAGAGCCCTTCAGGTCTAATCACTACAGGTCAGGGGTCACTGAGGGGACCACTTGTTGTGATTAGTAATCAGCTCATAACACAGGTCAACACACACAGCTAATTGAGACTGCTCACACCTTTACAGACAGGTCCCTTTCATTTGTCAAGCATTTGTCAAATTTCAAGCAAATAAATATGTTAATATTTAATATCCAAAATGTTTAAACATAAATGTTTTGCATACTTTTTTGTCATTTGTCATTTTTGTAGAGGTGTTCAGCGAAGTCAACTTTTGTTTCTGTTTCAAAGATGAAATTGTTTTTATCTGTGTCTGTATGCGGATAAAAACAGAGATGGGTGGTGCTTTAACCGGATGTGTGTCTAAACTACATTGCCCGACAAATAAACAAGTCGCGGTTTGGATTTAAATAAACAAATGCTTAAGAGTTGTAAAAATTTATGTACATCATATTAATTTCGATCAAGAGGTGTACCAGTATTTTGTCAATATCTTGTAAATACACTCTGTAAAGTCACATCCCAAAGACTTTCAATGAATTTAAGATCTTGACGAATCTTGACATTGTCATCCTGGAATATGGCCATGATGTGTCTTCCTACATAGTTGTTTAAGAAATGAAAAGCTACACACTCCATCAATTAGGGTCAGAAGAACTGTTGCCAAACATATAACATGCTATAAACAGAATAATCAATGTATTAATGATCCAATCAATCATAGACTCTTAAGCATTTGTCTATTTAAATCCATACAGCACCTTTTTTTGGGCCGCTGTCCCACCAGCGGACAGGCGGGACATGCTCCCAACACTTTTTGCCACTTTGCAATTTTGTCTCCACCACTTTTTGAAATCCATTGAAAAATATCTTGAAGAACCCATCTACAACACACTTGCGTGAAGGTGTGAAAACTGACACTGAGGATGTCTGAATACGTACACCTTAATTAATGAGGCTTCTGCTTACGTATTTCTGTGCATCTAACGTTTTTAGCGCTGCCTTTACAGGAAATCAGCATGCAATGTGTCTGTGCAGCAGCGACTTCAAATTCAAATGTCAGAAACTGCTGCGCTCATTTTCATTCATAGAGGTTGTACTCATTTACTTTCCACACTCACTATTGCATTGTAATTTTTAGTTGTTTATCTAAAATACCGTGCTGTCACCTGGTTCACCTGTTCTCCAGAAAGAACAACACTGAAAAAAAAACAATAAGTGAAATTTACTTAAAGTCCGCGTGAACCGGAAGTTGCAAACGACTTTTCTCCAGTGTTGTGACGTATTTCCAAGTGAAACGGAATATTGAACAGAGGGCAGGGTTTTACTCTAGTGCTCCTCCTCTCCATCTCTGCTCATAGCAGACTAACAGGTTGAGGGGAGTGGTTAAGCGTTTTTCAACCCAAGCCGTCAAGCCTACGACATCAGAAAAAGACGCCATTCCAGACCGGAAGTAACTTTTCAGACTTTGATTAAAGATTACCAAGTCAAACAATTTTTTTCTGTGTATTAACTTGCACGGATTAATTGTTCACCACAAGACTAGTAATATGCGCTAACAAAGTAAATAGGGTCAATTTTGATTTCATGCCGACTTTAATTTTTCTTTTGCAAGTCAAATCTACTTAACTAAGTTAGGTAAAATTAACAAATAAAATAAGTACTTAGCTTGGCAGTTAAAGTTTGCTTCCTTTGCAATACTCTGTGTTTCAAGTACATTTTACTCAAACAATATAACACTGAATTAAGCCATGATTTTGAAGTGCATGCTTTACTTGGAACATCTAATACAGTAGATATTATGTAGACAATTATCTACATAATAGAAGTAATGTGGTACACACCCGAACACAGAGATATCAATACTTGGTACACAATACACAATAGCGGTAACATTTTTTATTATAAATGTGTCACTTTTAGTACAAAAAAAAAATGAACTCCAGATGTCATAAAACAGCAAGTTACTAAACTTAACAACTAAAGCAATAATAAAACCGTGTAAATACAGATGAAAAACAGTGAAAAATGCAACTTTATTAAAGGCATAGTTCACCCAAAAATAAAAATTCTCTCATTAATTACTCACCCTCATGTCATTCCAAACCCGTAAGACTTCCGTTCATCGTCTGAACACAAATGAAGATCTTTTTTATGAAATCTGAGAACTTTCTGGACACTCTATAGACATCTCCACTTTGACGCTTCAAAAAACCACATGAATTGAGCAGTTTAAGTCCAAATTTTCTGAAGAGACTCAATTGCCTTATATGATGAACAGATTTAATTTAGGCTTTTATTCACATTTAAACAATGATCAGCGAACATAAATGGAAGATAATAATTACTGCCTTTATTATTAATTCCCCAGTGCATGAGGGGAACACTGGTATCAAAAAGTTGGGTATGTTTTACTTAATTTTACAACATTGATATTTACACTTTAATTAAGTACTAATATAGAATTTACTTTTTTATTTTTTTTTATTCTTGCCTGAACTAAATTATTCAGGTAGAAATTACATTGGTTTATTCTATAGTTAGAGACAACTGTTGGATACGGCTTGTTTTAAAGTGATTTTCTGATTTCTGAAATCTTCAAAAGTGTTGTAATAAGTCTTTTTCTTAACATGAGTTGTTAGCACATCGAATGCAGTACTTCAAGTAAAATTGTGTATTTTTTAATACATTTTTTCATAATTAGGGTAGAGTTAGGATACATTGTTATATTTGAAATTGATGACATAACCCGGAAACAGTCGAGTTAAGTCACCTTTATTTACATAGCACTTTTTACAATACAGAGTGTTTCAAAGTAGCTTCACAGTGATAACAGGAAAATAATGCAACAAAGTTTGTTTCTAGAAGAAAATAGTGTCATAGTCCAGCTTAAGTAAGTTCAGTGATGGTTCATTTTTGTTGTAAAATAGTTATTAATTTAGTTCATTTATATATATAGCCGCTCTGGAGAAAACCGTGATGTCATCGTCCAGCTCAGTTCAGTTCTCAGATAATGTTGGAAACAGTAGCAATGCACCAATAGTACTGACAGCTGACAAACTTTCCACAACATTGCAATGGAAATGAATTGTAAGTGAAAAACATGTCAGCACATGTCACATCTGAGCCGTGTGTCATCAAAGAATGGTCGAGTTCAAACTATCCTCTGATGCTCAGCCAGACCAGTGCACACTGTGTCATTACAGGAAGCCACAGACCTATTTCACTTTTGGACAGTTTAAGGATGTCGGTGGCCCTTAATGACAAGGTGCCTGTCGCGCACTGTGAATCCTTAATCAGTATACTACTCCTGTCTCAGCTGGCTCTTTTATGTTTGTTTACCACTTAGCAATGTGTTATGGCTTTATCTGAACCCCTCCCACAAAGCAAAAGATCTTCAATGCCTTTGACAGGTTCAAACAATACAAGCCACAGTAGTTCTTACTGCAAAATGTTTTGAACTGCTGTGGTACATATACAACGCAAAGTGTCAATGCCAATTGATCTCCTCCTTTTGGGACCTTGAGTCCACACACGTTACACTTTGATCTTATAATTGTTCTAATTACACTGTTTTTGGCTATTTCAGCCAACCTTGTAAATTATACACCCGTTATAATGCTGTAAGCATGTGTAGTTAGTAAAGAAGGGTCTATGTTTAAGCTAATTTTTAAATTAAATTCCATCTGAAATATGAGCATCAAATGTTCTGGTTTGGATGTAGGACCGCAGCATTGAATGCTTGTGTACTGACAGGCTACTTAACTAGCCAAACCAGAGAGAATACCTGGGTAAACCATCTCAACCAGACACATTCGTGATAAACAGGTCAATCCATCTGCAAACCACCATGAAGAGGCTGACTAGCCTTTCTGTTCTAATTTGGTCTTTTCAGTACGAATATTCATTCATTCTGCACTTTATCTAGATGCGCATGGAAGCTACTAGATTTGTTTCAAATCTGCGCATTTTGTCGGTAATCAAGACAACATTCATAAATTAGATAGCAATGAAGTTTAGCAAAGAAAAAAGCAAGAGAAAGCAAGAAAAAAGACAGTTGCACTAAATTTTCCAAAGAGGTTTGCGGTTGGAGTCATGGTTGGTACAACGTTATTAGTAAGATAGTAAGTACATAGTATGCACATTAAAAATTAAGTTCTAACCAAAATCTGGTTTGTACTAGTCAGTTGCTCACCTCCATGTTTTCCTCGGCAGGTCTTTGGCGGTGGGACACCAGTACACTTCTTTGGGTACCCAGCCCATCATGTGCAGCTCAATTCCTGGTCTGGTGCCAAAACAGCTCCGCTTCTGCCGCAACTATGTGGAAATCATGCCTAGTGTGGCAGAGGGGGTGAAAATCGGCATCCAAGAGTGTCAGCATCAGTTCCGTGGCCGCAGATGGAATTGCACTACTATCAATGATAACCTGGCCATCTTCGGACCAGTGCTGGATAAAGGTAGGAATACGATGAGAGAATCTATGGGAATTAATGGGAATTAGAGATAGTTGAAGAAGATCAGGAATTGCCACTGGTAACAACCATACCCAAATATATACAGGACGTTATCACTGTTTTGCAATGGTGGTCAACCGATATGGGTTTATTAATCAGTCTATACTATGCAATATTAATTATAAAACAGACGGTTCCAAATATACATATGCTGCTTTTAAATGTTTTGGCTGATTCTTATAGATGTAAAAAATAAATAAAAAAAAATCGCTAATGATTTTCAAAAAGCCACAGTTTCTACATTTTCATACAAGAGCAGGAATGTGATCAGCCTTATCCATCCCATAATGAAAGCCAGCTGAAAATCATATTTCACTCTGTGTTTCTTTGTATTCAGTGGCTATGTAACATTATGGCTTCTCAATTACAACAAAACTCCCTGTTTGCACACAGCTCTGATTGCTGAGATTACTCTGTTGTTCTGTGCACATTATTTATTTGCTGCTCTCTAATCCCACTCTCAATGGGCATTAGTCAGGTGCACTGGACTATGACCGTTTGAACAGATGTAGTGATGCACGCGTGTAAAGTGGGTGGGACATGTTTTGTTTGTTTCTGTCGAAGGGAATCCCCACATTTCTCATTGTGTTTGTCCCGGCACAGTAAAAGTAATGCATCTCCTAGTAGCAACACACTGATGCTCCTTAAAGGCACTTCAGAAGTCTCTCACTGTGTGTGTAACACGCACACATAAACAGACATACTTCACCGCTCAAATGGATTACATTGCCAGCTTGTGTGTTTGTCTAAGGTGAAGTTATGAATGTGTTGTTTTGGTCTTTAATCAGTTGGGATTCTTGTCTGAGGCACAAGTCTGTGCATAACACATAGTTTAGGGTTATGTAGATTTGAGGTGGCATTTTCAGCAAAAATCCCAAATCAACTATTTTGCTAAGGTAAGCATTATTGCTATGCTATTGATCATAGATTATACAACTGTAACTTGACAAGGTACTCATAAATATTGAAGTAAACTACAGTTCAAACTATTTGGTGAGTTTGAGGTTAATAATTTTTAAATACGAAAGAATATAGTTAGGTTTTCAATTCGTAATTTCAATTCAATTGCTCTGGAATATCTAGATTTTGAAAAAAGTAGAGATGTGTTTAATAGGCTTTTGGCTACCTGTTGCTGCTTTTATTCCCAACTGTTGTATCAGTTCCCCTCTCATTGTCCTTGAGAAACGAGGGGTCAGGGTACAAGGGGCCAAAGCCCATCGCGGAGCCGCAGTTGGGATGAACCGGCTATGGTGGAAGGCGGTGTCAGCCGAGCCAATTGCTTTTAATAAACTCTCAAGCAATTGTTACATTGATGGAGAGGGCTTGAGCCCAAGCGGGTCACTGATGATGGGAGGACTGCTCAGGTCTTCTCCATTGTAGTGTTAATAGCCACTCTATATCCCCTGCAGTTCCCCCTCCTCCGGTCTAAATTGAAGGGGAGATTGGTCTGGGACAGGGGTGATGGAGGTTTAAACCAGGTCAGTCATCGGGGTCCAGGGGTGGCTTTAGTAAATCATTTTGATTGGATTAAAGCTTCTGAAGCTCTTAATAATGTGAGAGGTCAAAGCGGGCAGATTAAGTGCTTTGTTGGGGGCGGTTTAAGGACCGCGTCAAAGCTCAGAAGCTTTTCATAGAGCTTAAAGAAGAGCACCTCTCACTTTCGCTCCTTTGTGACTAACGCTGTCACTTTTGCGGAGCTAGTGCTATTGTGTGGTGGTGTTAATGTCTGCGGTGCAGACGGATATGTGCCGGTTTCCTCCTCTGTTTTGTGCTGGGCTGAATGGAGCGCTGATCTTTAATAGGTCTTCAGTGGCTTGTTACTGACAATCACACAACTGTCTGAGATCTGCTCTGGTACTTTCAGCAGACATGTTTCTTCAGCATTTGAGGTGATAGCAGAGAAATGTATTTTCTCCCATGAAGTAACAGTCTGGCCCTGTATGGCTATCAGAAAATGTTTGTTTAAGCATCCCAATCACTGGCTCAACTTATGACATGATTTAGGGCGGGATCTGTTTGCTTGTCCTTTGGCAGATGAGGGGAGTTTTCTGGAAACCTGTCTGTTTTTTTCTTGTTTTTTTTCAGTGGGGACACAGGAGCAGAAAGTGCACACTTCTCATTTAAAGGCCTTTATTTTTGATACCTTTTTGATGCACACCATTTGTCAGCTTTCTTTGGATACCTAGTCACTAACTTATGCATGAAAAATCGGTCTGTTTTGCCACCAAGCTTTGCTTGTTTTTGTATGCCTACTGTATTGCATTGTTTTGCAAAGGTAAACTGCCTCTCCAATCTCAGCCTCATCTCTCTATTTTACAGTGTTGCCCCGGGCTACGTCTGCATCAGCGCTCATTAATTTACACTAACTAAAGTGTCAAAACATGGCCCACTGGAATCCGCTCGCGATGAAAGGAGAGTCAGCGCAGGTGTTCTAGAAGAGTGTGATGAACACACCTTTAGCAGATAATGTTGCCAGTCGCATGCAAGCTGTAACTGGACACCAGAATTAACGTGTTCTTACTGTCACTTGAGATTTCTGTTGTTACTGAAATCAGACAGTTAAACTGAAAAGTGGTTATTTACACACAAATAACTTTGTGGCCTAGTGGCATTTTACGTACATGTACCTCTATATTGTCTTTGTGATATTTGCATAGCTTTTCTTTGCAATTTCCTCAGACATTTAACAAGCAATAAAATTGCATCTGGGTGTCAATGAAACCTCTTTTCATTGGAATTCCTTTAGGGCCATCACCACATTGGCCACCACCACAAAGTCAAGTAAAGGAATCCCATGACTTTTAATGCTAACACCCTCATCTAAACCAACTTTGCATGAGGTCAGGCTACCCGGGTTATGACCTCTGCCCTCAAGAGGAGAAACTGTTACAATTTAGGATGTACTGAGAGCACCATGCCTTTCATCAAATGCATGTTTAACTGTGCATGGGGGAGGTCTGCTCACCGGCATATCATTAACTCTGCCCAAGAAAGAAAGAATGGGGTGTGGCAAACTGAGTTGATGGTGGGACCTTAGCCCCGCCTCCTGCTGGGCCCAACTCACCACACAATATCTAGGCGACCATAAGATTAAGCCAGAGAGAAAGCTCCTTTCACAATTCACACGCCCTTTAGATTGTTTTATTAAACCATTTCAATGGGGATTTCCCCGTCTGCCGACAAGTGGGGTCCAGCCAATGCATAGTTCTCTGTTGCTATGACTTAACTTGGTCCCCACTAATCACTGGCAAGGGCAAATTTCATATAAAATATCGGGGGGCTTTTGTGTGTGTAATTCACCATGACAGTGGCAGCACAATGGGGGATTCAGGATCCCAGCAGGTAACAGGGACCACTTGCCATGTGAGCGTCCAGCAAAGTTAGCCAGAAGGTGGGCAGCAGGGGCCAACTGTTGTCACAAATAATCAGTCAAATCGGGCTTCACCTGCATTCTTTTCTCAGGTAAAGACTCCCTACCTCTCTAAAGAGTCTTTATGTCTTCTACTTATCAATTTTTAATCCATTGTTCCTCTGGATATTAATCTGCCCCCTCTTTCCCCCAATGCTGTCTCTCCTTTATTCCCCAGATCAGTCTGCCATTTTATTGTCAGACAGCCATATTTGACCCACATTTTATTGGCTTCCTGATCATAAAACATAGGCCACTCAGTTAGTTTTAAATTGTAATTTAATGGCCCTTTCAGACCTGGCTATTGGCCCCCAGTCTTTGTATGATTTAGTTGATGGATATGGAAGCAGAATTTGCTAGTTTGAGAAAGAGAAATCAAAGGCATCTGTGCTACAGATAAAAAACAGCAACTGATATAGGTTTTAATATTTTGTAGTTAAGAACAAAGAAACATTGTTTTGGGTGGTAATTTCAATCGAAACATTCAAAGGCACCAAATCTCTTTGTCATTATAATTAGCATTAAGGAATAAGAAAGACTTGTGGCCAGTTTTGCAACATCATTATCTCTAGCCTTGATTTCTCCAACCAGTTGAAACCTGCAACAAAGGAAGACTTGATTCACGTCTCCATAGCCGTTTCCTCTCTCCAGCAAGTGCAAGACTGCACAAGACCACAGAGTATTTATCAAAATTACCAACCTCATTAGCTGTCTCTTGGAAAATGCTTTTAAGTTTGTATGGGGCCCTCGTCAGCAAGAATTGTCATAAAATCCCCTGTTAGACAGAATGTTGGATCATCTATGAGATTATAATCAACCAAAAACTTGCATTGTTCATTCTTCACATTATTCTGAAAGTAACGCGCTGGGTCTTGTTACCACAATTCGACAGTGAGTCTTAGCTATGAGTAATACGGGTCTATTTCTCCACCTCAGAGTTGCTTAATTGAGTCTTTCTAATTATAGACTTGTCAGCCTTGTATTTACCTTATCTGAAAGGATATGCTTGGTCTTCCCTGACTCATGCCTCAGTAATGCCTCACCTTGTACACAAAGAGACCTGAGTGAACTGCTTTTACCTACAAATTTAACCACATGCTCATAAGATGTTTAATTCAATTGAGTATTTTTATGGGAACAATAATGTCTTGACAAAGAATTGAATCTCCCAATTAACCATAACTTCTCTATAACATCCTGAGGTGTAACTCATGTAACATTGATTGTTTTCTCTGTACATTTCCATAGCCACCAGAGAGTCAGCATTTGTCCATGCAATTGCCTCAGCGGGGGTAGCATTCGCTGTGACGCGGGCTTGCTCCGAGGGCTCTGCCACCATCTGCGGCTGTGACACGCGGAGGAAAGGACCACCAGGCGAGGGCTGGAAGTGGGGTGGCTGCAGTGAGGATGTGGATTTTGGCAGCATGGTATCCCGAGAGTTTGCTGATGCTCGTGAGAATCGGCCAGACGCTCGATCTGCTATGAATCGTCACAACAACGAAGCTGGACGTGTGGTGAGTACTTTTCCTGGTTATGTTGGCCTGGTCCTAACAAAACCCTGCTGAAAAGACCAAAATGCTTTTCCTCTCTGTATCAGATTAGTTTATTCAGCTTTCTGGCAGAGGTGTAAAATACTTGAGTAATTTTACTTGATTACTGTACTTAAGTATTATTTTTGGGGATTTTTACTTTACTTGAGTACAATTAAAAATCAGTACTTTTACTTTTACTTAATTACATTTTTTAAGAAAAAAAAAGTACTTTTTACTCCTTACAATTTTATTTATAGTCAAAAAGTACTTCTTTTTTGGAGATCACTTCATTCTATTTTCCCTTGCTATTACCAAACCAATTGAATTGCGCTCATGCCCAGTTTAATTTAAATGTCATTTATTCTGCCAATAAGATTCGTTTTCACATTCCATGAAATTGGTCAGACATGTTCATTGGTCCTTTGGAAGTGACTTCATGCATCTATAGAGAGCCTAAGTCCCTCCCCTTCTGGTTGACCACCATGGGACCTTATGTCGGAAAAAATATTGTATGGTAGTCAATGGCGAGAGACAACAAATATTTTGATCTCGTTTGAATTGTGCCCTGAATTACACATATGATGTTTGTCAATTTAAAAGATACATTTTAAAGTCAAGAAAGTCACAGTTTGATGTAAAACTGTTGAGGTATAAGACTGGGAAAATACGTAATTACTACAAACCCAAAAGGCGCACATGTGACGTCATACCTTTTCTCTCAATGAATGAAGCTAACTTTACTGAAGCTAACGTCTGACATTTTTTCTATAGTCGTACGTTATAATCGTAACGTTACGCCGTCATGCCTGAGTGTTTTGTACCAGACTGCACACATACGAGCAACGGATTGGTGACGTACATAGTGCGAGACGAGAGATGTAGTTCATTGAGCGATTTTCACATAAAACTAAATGTTACTCTTCTGTTTTATGACAAGCTGCGACTTTCTTGACTTTCATAATTATCTTTTAAATTGACAAACATCATATGTGTAATTCAGGGCACAGTTCAGACGGAATAAAAATATAAGTTGTCTCTCGCCATTGACTACCATAAATATTTTTTTTTAAATAAGGTCCCATGAGCCGGAAGCGGAGGGGAGGGACTTAGGCTCTCAATGCACAGCACCTTGACCTGGAAATTAGATAAATTATAACAGTCAATCAGTGGAAGAAAATGGAGGAAGAACGTGATTCAGCTGCGAACCCGTGGCCGTACCTTAGCGAATTCTATTCTTTTAGTGGTAAAAGTATGTTTAGTGGATTGTTTAAAGCATGTTGCATACTGGCATTAGATAGTAGTCTTATAGTTTGATAATTAAATACAATTAAATACAAACAGTTCTAAAGCAGGATAAAACCTTGTATGTGGTTCATTGACTTCATGTTTTTAGAGATTAAAAGCTTAAACAAGAATCTCTAGTTTCATTCTTGCTTTTACTTTTACTTCTTTAATACTCAAGTCCAATTTTAATGTGGTACTTTTTTACTTTTACTCAAGTACGATTCTGGCCAGATACTTTTACTTTTAATTGAGTAAAAATTTCCCTCAGTACTTGTACTTTCACTTGAGTAACATTTTTGAGTACTTTTTACACCTCTGCTTTCTGGTGGGTTAGTTTATGCTCAGGTTTAGTATATGCTTAGGTTAGTTTATGCTGCTTGCTGGTGAATAAGCATATCCTTTCTGAAAACAAGTCAGTTCGAATAATTTACAAATGCCTGGTCATGAAACCAAGGGACTAGCATACAAAACGCAGTTTTTTCCCCAGTAGTGTAACATTGCTAATTGAATTGCTTCTATGGTAAACATATAGCATGCAATACAGTGTTAAGATCTATATTCTGTTTTCCTATTTTTCCCTAGTCAATCACTGACCACATGTACCTGAAATGCAAGTGTCACGGACTTTCGGGCAGCTGTGAGGTGAAAACTTGCTGGTGGTCGCAGCCTGACTTTCGGGTGATAGGCGACTACATGAAGGATAAGTATGACAGCGCATCAGAAATGGTGGTGGAGAAACATCGGGAATCACGAGGCTGGGTCGAGACCTTACGGCCAAAGTACACCTTCTTCAAGCCTCCTATTGAAACTGACCTTGTCTACTATGAAAGCTCCCCTAACTTCTGTGAACCCAACCCAGAAACCGGCTCCTTTGGCACCCGTGACCGTACGTGTAACCTGACATCACACGGCATCGATGGCTGCGACTTGCTCTGTTGCGGTCGAGGCCACAACACTCGAACTGAGAAACGCAAGGAGAAATGCCACTGCATCTTCCACTGGTGCTGCTACGTGAGTTGCCAGGAGTGTACGCGAGTTTATGATGTCCACACCTGCAAGTAAGCACCAAACAAAACCAAAACCAGATTGGACCAGATTAGACATTTGGGGTTGTGAACATTCGAGGGCCTTTCGCCGAAACTTGTGGGCTGAGTTGAATTGAGTTTGTGGTTTCACTAATAAGACAATCACAAAAAATATACAGTGGACAGTAAAGTCATTCTAAAAGACCTTTGATAAGAATGCTGTTTAAACAGACAACAAGATTAAACCATTAATCCTTTATTCTCCACTTGGACCATTGTTGAGGACAAACACGGGCCTGTGGCTCAGCTTTGGAAGGGACTAATCGTTTCCAGTCTGATATGGGAGGGGATAAGTGATGGATCAGATTACTAGAGACTCAGGCCCTTGGGACCTTGACCAATTGTGTCTCCAAGAAAAGAACAGAAAATCTTTAAAAGGGAGAGTTTTTGTCGGCACGTGGCAGCAAACTCAGATGGGAGAACTCTGAAAAACAAATGCAGCATAAACCGAATACCAGGGTTTGCCCACAAGCGCCTCTGAAATATGTTTATAGTTGCATTTTTAACAATAGCCTTACTACTAACACCATTAAAGAAGCTATTTGTGTCTTACTTTAATACATATTTTAAAGTGCATTCCAACATACCTGAATACCAGCAAACAACCAATTAACAAATTCCTTTACAACATATAATTCACTTTATGTTGTTTCTGTGTGTAAGACCAAACATTTAACTTATTAGGTTGAGTTTATAGTAAGTTACTAACATTAGGATATGAATGCACTTGTCCCCAAGTGAATGTCCATACATTGTATGTCATTGTTTTCTTGATATGATTTTAGAACTCACTGCACATATCAAGACCTCTTCTAACTAATGTTGTTTAGGCTGCTTTCACACTTGTTTCGATTGCTTGGTCCAAACCAGAGTTCACTTGCTCCCCCTTTTTCCCTGACCTTGCTGGATTGTGTTCACACTGTATTTTTGAATCCGAACCATGGTATGTTTGCGTCATCAATGCAGCAGCTGTTTACCCCTGTTGCTAGTTAACTACACGGGAGAAGTCTGCAAAATAGACACCCAGGCTCAGTTTTGTACTTTGTTTTTTGAATCTTTGTTTTTTTCCCCAAACCATCAACACAGAACGACACACCATCAATAGTAGTAGTTCACTTCAATCATTTAGGACAATTGTGTTCATATCACACCACAGACTATAAAGAGTTCGGAAATCAGCGTTCTCGTTGTCCAACTCGACCAAACAAACCGAATTCTGACGTCAAACTAATCCGGGTGTGCTCCAAAAGTACTAGTGTGAAAACACTCAGTTTTCCCCAAAGATCAATACTCTATTAAAGCGAAAACAAAAAGATGTCAGCACTTCTATCTTGAAATGGAGCATGATATTAATTTGCCCTATTTGTATGTGACAGTATTATTAATATTTCACAGACAGAGAGGTTTATGACATTTCAGAATGAATATACAAGGTAATTGTGCCTTTATTCACTAGCTGAAACATTCACATAGCATGGTCCAAAATTAACAATCAAATGTGCAAAGTGTCAAATGCAGGTAAATAATAATTATTATTTTTATTATTTTCAAAAGAAACTAATGCTAAACAGAAGATATTTTTGTTAATCCACCTACCTTTGACAGGTGGTGAAAAGTTTCATCATTATTATCATTTTTGTTTGGTAAAAGGTTAATTTTGGACCGTGATTATAGGTTTTGTTTCTGCTATGACAAAATTAATTATTTAGTTTTTATTCACAATTGTAATACTCAAGTATTTTTCACATCTGTCTTTAATAGCCATTATATGTGAATCCATGACCAAAATTAATGTTTTTATTATTGTGACTTTACCTACCCAGTTTGAATGTTAGCAGCAGTGCAGAAACTAAATGAACTACTTTCATTTATAATGCTGCTAACTATTTACAGGTTTGTTGTTATATTTATGTGTGATTATGTGCTTGTGGATTTGTTTTTCTCTGTGTAAATCTACTGTAAGTGTCTTGATGTGTGTATGTAAATGTGTCTGTATATGTGCATGACTCTTTGTTTTCTTCTTTCTGTGAAAGACACTGTGTAAGCATAGTTAACAACTAAAATGTGAAGTTTTCTACTAATGGAATCTTGATAGAGTTTGTATTCGTTAACCAAATAGAGATATTCTAACACTTTTGCGTTTCCTTTTGAACAATAGCTTGTAAAATGTATGTACTGTATGAAAACTGAGATGCATTGAATATTGTGTTATTAAAAGCCACGGTATATTTTGACAAAGTAGCAATCAAAAATGATATACAACCAACTTTCTGAAGAATATTTTGTGATCATACCTATGGTCCTGTGTGTAAGTATCTGTATCTAATTGTATCTAGTAACCATACCCTGCAATGTATTAACTGCAGGGAAATGTGAGAAGGCAGAGATAAAACCCCGGCTTGTAAAATTCTTTGGCAGAAGTTCTTTTCACAGATCTTTCCTCAAAGATGAATGAACTCGAGTTTTCTCTTGCCCATCTCACACTGATTTAATCTCTCATCAATCAGGGATCATTTCAAAGCACATGCCCTATTCAGCACAAAGCTTTATTTAACATTATGATCCGCCCCTAACTACAAAATCAATACTTCTTGTTTTTATGTGTACATCACTGCATCTAAATTTCGATTGTTTGCTTCCACACAGTTCAATTTGTATTCTAAACATGGTCTTAAATTCCAAAGTTTTGTACAGACTAGTTCTGTGTTTATGGATTTCTAAAGTCGGAGGATTTTTTATGATTATTTATTTTACTGTAATGTATATATTAGTAAGAGTATATATTTGCTGACAAAAGATTATTACTTGTGTGGAAAAAATTTTGTTTTGTGTAACAGTTTTACCAGCAACCAGAAACTGTTGTTGCTGCTTTTTTTCACTGACCACATAGGATGCACTGTATGTCCTGCTCTCTGTTATTAGAATTCTAGCTGTTAATGTTATAACCAAATTAAATAAAAATTACAAGCAAATTCTCATTTTTCGTCATTGATTTTTTTATTCAAATTTGTTTTTGCTTCATGGACCCAGATTTGACATTTGACATCAAGTTACATGTCAAAGTTTAATATTTCGATTTAGGGGTTAGAGTAAAACTAAATATGAGTAACAGTATAGTCCTGTTTGAAATTGTTTGCAAGAGCAAAAATTATTTAAAATATGCAACTATGACTATAACTAAAGCTTTCAACTCATGTCATGACCAAGCTCTGTATTAACATGAGGATAACAGGAAGGGACAATGAGTAGACACAGGATGCTTCTCATTTCTTATGTGCATCCTCGCTTCCTTTCCTTGCGTCTTAGCTACACCCCCTTAGGATGCAAGGGAATGATACATCAGTGTATCCTCACTCATGACTCCTCAGGAAGCTTCCTCGCTCCTTGTGGTACAATTAGAGAATTGAAATGTCCTTCAAGATGGCTGAGTTCGATCGGTTTCCGGGTCACAGGCTGGTGGAAGGAGGAGCGAGGAAACGAAGAAGCATCAGTTTGAGTATTGAGAAGCACCCAAAGTGTAACTACGTTTTTCTTGATGTTCTGTATAGTCACTACCAGGGGTGTCTAGCCTGGCAAGCCAGACCTACATCAAGATGTTTAGTCTGGCAACTCACCATAGACACGCTCAATCCGAGGGGCGGGATAAACGGCTGTCTTTCAAATTCCCTCTGCACGCAATAGGACAGCGCTTCAACCAACCAGAGCGTTTTCCCAACAGCGGAGCTAACGTTAGTTGATAGATTCAACTTTTGCCATATCTGGCCGGCAAAACGAGGAACACATCTTCCTTTTTTTAAGAATGACTTAAGTGCCGTTCTTTGCTCTTTTCTCAAAGAAAAGCTTAACTCCAAGTCCTCCAGAGTCGCGGACAAAGCCGATTCGAAAGATGTTCGCCAGCAGCAGCCGTCATTCTTTGTTTTCAAGTCGCAGCCAGGTAACCGTTGCAACTCTGTCGTCATTATGTTAAGCCCGCCCCGCCTACTCTATACACGACGTGATTGGCCTGACCCAATTTAGGTTTTTGCAGCTCCAAAGTCTATGGAGAGTTGCTAGACTGCCCTGGCTGCAAAATACATTTTGCTGCCGCTAGGGTGCGTCTAGATTTCTAGGCTAAGGGGTGTCACTATTGGGGGGGGAATTGAAGATGAAGAAAGGAATTTCTAGAAAACGCTGTTGAAAGTGGATCGAGCATTGTGCTGGATCGAGCACTTGTGGCCAATCAGCAGTACGAGTCATGTCCACTCATGATGGGAGGAGAGAGAGTGAGCAAGAGAGAGAAAAACTGTAGAAAGAGAGATGGCTGAGAGACATTACAAAAGAGAAAAGGTCAGAGGAATATCACTGGGAAAAGAAGGGGTATGAGCTTTAGGACCTGTGTTAATATTAGAAAAGCTTTCCAGCGCCCGAGAGACCTAAGCGGATGCGTTGCACAACGAAGTTGTGTTGTTTCTGCTCCATACGAGTAGCATTGGTTTTGAGTGTGTGCTGCTGGCGACTAACAAACAAACTCTTGCTTGTATAAATTTGTACAATTTTAAGTTTAACAGTAATTACTTTTGTGTTGCAATTTGACTATAACTACTTTTTTTATGGCTATAGTTAAAGTAGTTATAGTCAAATTGTAACACAAAAGTACTTCAAATAATTGTATATGTATTCACTGTTGGTTTATTAGCTATATACTTCTGGCCTACATTTTAGTTTATGAAAGCATAAATTTTAATAGTTCAAGTTTTTTCATCATATGATTTATTCTGGTAACAACTTAAAATAGAAGACATTGTGAATCAAACCGGTTATAATAATCTCACCTTGGAAGAATTGTCAATAAGTTCATCCAAATGTTTATCTGTTTCTGTGTGGGTTAATAGCACTGTGTACAAAAAAAAATCAGGTTTGGTTTCACTCTAAGCTACCCCTCCCCAAGGCTGACTTGTGAATTTATATGTAAAACATATTTTACATATAATTTATATGCAAAGCATGTGAATTTATATGTAAAACATATACTGGAGTATTACCACAAAGAAGCAATTATGTGTAGCAAATATATAGATTACCTCAAAGAAGCAAATATATATATATATATATATATATATATATAACAAGGTTATCTATTAAAAGAATAAACACAATTACAAGGCAAGTATACTTACAATACTTAATTATACTTTTCTTTAGTGTATCTCAATAAAAAGGCCAAATATACTTTTCTGTAAGCTTGTCAGTTTAAGCTAAGTACACCTAAGCATAATTGTGTTAAAGGGGACCTATTATGCTTCTTTTCAATGCAGGTCAGTGAGGTAATGGACACAGTTTTTATCGTGATGTAGAGAAATGAAACAGTTATAACATCACATCTGAAATGTAAGAGTAGCATAAAATAAAGAATTATTCTGTGAAATATCCTGCTCAAGTTGTGCTTGCACTATCATGATTGTCATTATCAGACTCAGGCTCAAACTGATACAGCAAAACTGACACCATAGTTGACGTAGTTACAGTAGTAATTTCCGCGTCTCGAGCAGCCTCCAGAGTTCATACTCGCCGTTACATTTCCGATACAGCAGTAGACCAATCACAACAGACTGGGGCCAGCTGACCAATCAGAATAACTGGGCTTTTACGAAGGCGAGTTTTAAAGAAACCGAAACTAAAACAAAGCTTTCAAAGAGATGGCGAAATCAGGTGCTGCAATGATGTAAATTATATTCTATATAATTGTATATAATTATATATTATTTGTGCCGATTACTTGCTCTTTATATGCATGCACTCTGCCTGTCCTGTCGGTCTTGTTTCCTGTTGGTCTGTTTTTCTGCAAAAAACTGTGTCAATCTGCTGGATAGCTCCTGTACATCTTTCTGCTCATCCCACCTCCGGTCTGTGATCTACCCACTCGATTGTTTGCTATTAAGGACTGGTCTATGGTTCTGAACCCTGCCTGTCATTGACTTTGTCTTTGCTTCACCCCTGGTACTTTTGTTGGATTGGACTGATTTCTTTGAGCTGACCTTATCTGCCCTGCTGTCTCGAGCTGATTAGGAACTCGGCAATAAGTCCGATTTTAGTTTTTTCGGCAAACTCAATAAATTTTCACTTCAGTATTCCTCTGCTCTTGGGTTTTGAGTGAGATTTGATTCTCGCTCTCATCATTACCCTGGAACAAAGCTTTGACCTTCAATGATGCTTATTGACTCAACTCTCGCACTCCGCTTTCTGTCACTGTGATGGTGAACAACATCTCTTAGAACATCAACATCAGCAATCGGGATCTGCTGGTAGTACGGCTGACTTTGAGGGGGTGGTGACACTGGCTGGAGGGGGCTACCATCTTTTGAGAAATTGTCATTACTCCAAACTGGTCTGCCAGTCTCCTGTTTTTGTGGCCAGCCACGGCAGATGATGTCCTTCAGGTTGTGGGTGCAGCTCAGTCTGTGTTCAAAATAAGTCATTTTGTGGTCCTCTAGAAGGCAGGGTCTCTGACAGGGGACCCCAATTCATCTCTCACTTTTGGAGGGAGTTATGTCGGCAGATTGGTGCTACCACTAGTCTGTCATCAGGATTCAGTCCCCAGACAATTGACCAAATGTACAAATGTTTCCTTCCCAATGCCTGCTATTCCTTCAGTCCAGGTATTCATCTAAAGCTGCTGCTGCACATGGATGAGGTACAGTGAGACGTTGCTACAGATCGAGGAACACATGAAAAAATGGCTGACCAATGTTGGACTGTGGTGTCCTGTACCATCTTTGGACAAAGGGTGTATCTCTCCACCAAGGATGGCCTATTTGGTTTACCACTCGCAAGTTGGCTCCCTGGTTCATCGGGCCATTACCTATCACTACAGTGATCGGTCCGGCCATGGTGCATTGTTAGAAGGATTGTTGGTTCAGGCAATGTGGATGGAGATTCCAGTTTTTGGTGGATCGAGATATTGTTTCCTGTTGGTCTGTTCTCATGCTGTCTCTCTAGTTCACTAGATTGCTCCTGTTTATTGATCTACTCACCGTGCTTGTCGATCAGGGTCTGACCATGTGCTTCATTCTGACTCTGGTCTGTGATCTACACTCTGGATTGTTTGCTATCATTGACTTTGTCTCTGCCTCACCTTTGGTACTTTTGATGGATTGGACTGATCTCTCGATGCTGACCTTTGCCTGATCAGGACTACCATTTCATCCTTCTCCCTGCTGTTTTGAGCTAGTAAGTGTCATGATGGAAACACGGAAGCAGTTTGCAAGTAAAACTCTCTCTCTTTATTGAGTAATGGAAATGATGATAGGTAATGTCCAGAGAGAAACAGGTTAGTGACGCAGGGACTTCGATGGTCAGATGAGTGCCGTGATGAGAAGTGCTGATGTGACGTGACAAATCCAGAGTGAACATCCACAGGAACACGAACAGGAAACGAGGAAGGCACCAGACTGGAACGAAGACGGGATCAACACAACCGGGACTCACAAACAACGATCTGACAAAGGAGATGAGAAATGAGTGAGTATATATAGGTGATGAGATGAGCTGCAGCTGGTGATGGGAGTGATGAGCAGGATCGCTGATGAGCGTCAATCAGCCGGCACGCCCACACAATCAGCACACACACACACACAACAACAGAAACACGAGACAAGAAAGAGGCATAGGATTTATGAACCGTGACAGTACCCCCCTCCCTAGGAACGCCTCCTGGCGTTCCCAGACTCCCTTACCTGCCGATTGTAATCATCGATAAGGGAGTGATCCAGAATGTCTCTAGCTGGTACCCAACTTCTCTCCTCCGGACCGTAACCTTCCCAGTCCACCAAGTACTGAAATCCGCGTCCCCTCCGTCTTGAGTCCAGAACACGATTGACCGAATAAGTAGGTTCCCCGTCTACGAGTCGCGGCGGGGGGGGAACCGGGACTGGCGGATTAATGCGAGCAAAGAAAACGGGCTTAATTTTGGACACATGAAAGACGGGATGAATCCTCTTGTACACTGGAGGGAGATTGAGACGGACTGTCACTGGATTAATGATTTTAGTGACAGAGAACGGGCCAATGAATTTAGGTGCAAGCTTATTAGAAACGGAGCGGAGAGGAATGTCCTTGGTAGAAAGCCACACTTTGGAACCGACAACGTATACGGGAGGCCTACGCCGGTGGCGATCGGCTTTGGCCTTGGTGCGCGCCCCCACTTGGAGTAGAGTCTCACGGGCTCTAGTCCAAGTGCGGCGACACCTCTGGACGAAGGCGTGGGCGGAGGGGACCGCGACTTCGGATTCCAGACTAGGAAAAATTGGTGGCTGGTAACCTACACTACACTCAAACGGTGATAGGCCCGTGGATGACACTGCCTCCTCCTGAAACACAGGGACGGAAACAGACGGACAGGCAGACACTAGACAAGACTTATGACAAAAACTGCTCCACGCCGACACAGACTTCAATTGCCAGTCCACTCTAGGGTTGTGACAGGTGAGCCAGGGGTGACCAAGGACGATGGGTGCGAGGGGAGTGTCCAGTATGTAAAAGGAAATAGTCTCTGTGTGATTTCCTGATGTGATGAGATTGATGTCCTCCGTGATGAATGAGATGGTGGGAAGTTCCTGGCCGTTGAGAGCGTGTACTGAGATCTTGTGTGTGAGGGGTCTGAGGGGAACTTGGAGTTTGCGTGCGAATGAGTGATCCATGAAATTACCTTCTGCCCCAGAATCCAGAAGTGCTCGACAGTCGTGAAGGTGAGTTGACCATCTCAGTCTTACCGGAAGGAGAGTAGATGTGGATGAGGACTTCTCGGCGGAGATCCCACCCGATAGTAGCCTCATACTTACTATCGGGCTGGGCCTTTTAACGGACAGTTATAGGCAAAGTGGCCTGCTCCTCCACAGTACATGCAGAGGCCCTGGGACCTCCGCCTTTCCTTCTCCTCCCGGGAAAGCCGAGCTCGCCCCACCTGCATGGGCTCGTGATCGCAGACAGGGCTGACCGCATCCCCGCCTCTAAACCGTTGGCCCTCGAACCCTCCTGTGGGACGACTGGGCTGAGTGCGGCGATCCATTCGCGATAACCGAGCGTCCACTGTTAATGCCAAAGCGATCAGGTCGTTGAGTGATGTGGGAAGGTCCATGGCATAAATCTCCTTCTGGACGCGGTCAGCCAGCCCATGCAGGAACATGTCCCACTGCGCCTCCTCGTTCCATTGACTCTCCGCCGCTAGGGTCCGAAACTCGATCGAAAAGTCAGAAACGGACCTCTCTCCTTGTCGCAAATCGGCCAGCATCCTTGCTGCCTCTCTTCCAGCGACGGCCCGATCGAACACCCGTTTCATTTCGGCGGAGAGATCCTGGAACGAGGCACAGCATGGATCTTGATTCTCCCACACAATGCTGTTCCCCAGAGTTCCGCTCTCCCAGTCAGTAGCGTCAACACAAAAGCGACCTTGGCTCGCTCATTATTGAATGTTCTGGGTTGGAGAGAAAAGTGCATGGAACATCGTGTTAGGAAAGCTCGACAGAAGTTGGGTTCACCTGCATATGACTCGGGAACTGGTAGGCGGGGCTCCGACTGGGAGGGGTTCTCTGGTGGTGGTAGGGGAACCGGCGGTGTGGGGGGCGCAGTGGGAGCTCGCAGATGTTGAAGCTGTTGGGTGAGCTCGGACACCTGCGTCACTAGAGCCTGAAGCTGTATCGTTGAGGTTCTTCTCCTGGTAGTCCATTCGAAGTATGCTGCTGTTCACGAACTCTTCCAGCGATCCGGTGGAGCTACTCGCTGCTTCCATTGCTTGGTCAGATCGTTCTGTCATGATGGAAACACGGAAGCAGTTTGCAAGTAAAACTCTCTCTCTTTATTGAGTAATGGAAATGATGATAGGTAATGTCCAGAGAGAAACAGGTTAGTGACGCAGGGACTTCGATGGTCAGATGAGTGCCGTGATGAGAAGTGCTGATGTGACGTGACAAATCCAGAGTGAACATCCACAGGAACACGAACAGGAAACGAAGAAGGCACCAGACTGGAACAAAGACGGGATCAACACAACCGGGACTCACAAACAACGATCTGACAAAGGAGATGAGAAATGAGTGAGTATATATAGGTGATGAGATGAGCTGCAGCTGGTGATGGGAGTGATGAGCAGGATCGCTGATGAGCGTCAATCAGCCGGCACGCCCACACAATCAGCACACACACACACACAACAACAGAAACACGAGACAAGAAAGAGGCATAGGATTTATGAACCGTGACAGTAAGGGACTCAGAGACCAGCCTGATTTTTGTTGTTTTCACTTCAAACTCAATCATTTTTCACTTCAGAAATATTCTGGGGCCACCTTATGGCAAACCTGACAGATGCAAGTGCCATTCTGGCCAAATTAAGAAAAGGATCAGGGACAGGTGTGAAAACTATCAACTGAATTAGCTGAAACTGAAAAAGCTAAAACCATGTACCGGCCTTTATAGAGCTTAGAGGACATTATAACATCTGTCTATATGGAATCTGTCCCCCACTGACTCACTGAAGAGCAAACCATCCAATAAATAGACCAGATTGAAACTTGGGATATTTGTCAGTCTTGTCCACAATTAGGATCTGGGAACAAACAGGACACAATAGCATCATTCTTTCTTGATTTCGGTGTGAGAGAAAGGAAGGGGAAAAATCCCTTGATAATAACTTGATTCTTTTGAGAAAGCTCAGGAGCCAGCTTAGTTCTCTGGGGGACAATAAGGGCAAAAATTCTCTGTAGGGACAGGACTGCATCACTGATCAGCCCCTGAAGCAGATTATAGGCCAAAGTGAATAGAGCCCACCAATACTAGGGGCTAATAGAGGACCCCTGATAACTCATTCTTCCTCTCACAATGTCTCTGCCAGAAGCTAGGTCTTAGTATCGCCTTATCCCACTATCCCAAAAAATATTGACATACATGGACCCCTCATGTCTATATAGCTAATTTAAAGCAATGTTTAGAATGGAATGCTAGCATATTGATTATCGCATACTGCAAATTATGGCCTTTCAAAAAAAAAAAGTTCCTCAGATTATACACCTGTGAAACGACCTTTCTAGATTGCATTTCATATTTAGTGAATGGCATCCAGTTTTAAGTCCAGAATGGGTGTAGAATTTGGGTAAAAATTAACAAAAAGGAATTGAGATTATTTACTTGTCTTCCTGCCATGCTGTAGAAAGGGCCCAAATAATATTTTTTCTCTTAACATTTTGTGGAATGCTCCATTTGTAATGAGGGGAAATCGTACAACAAAATGGATGTGCAAAAATGTTTATTAAAATATTATATTATAATATACAGAGTAATCCAGCGATCTGGTGTGTTTAAACTTATTATTTCTTGCTAATTCTTTCAGGAATTCCAGAGGGCACCAAATTAGTAAGGTAGCATATTCATAAAAAATACAGCATACAGAAAATGTACATAACATGTACAAAACACATACTACATACTACTTTCTTTCAGTAGTCCCATTTTGCAAATACATATAGTCAAAAACAGTTATATATACATATATACTATGGTCGCAAGTTCCTTTGAATTGTGTTGGTAATGATGGAACTTGCGACCAGTTGGCTTTGGGAAATGCACCCCAGATAAAGATTAATTTCATTTAAATATATGAAACTGTTGATACCAGGGGCTGGATTCACAAAACATTCTTAATAATACAATTCTTCTCAACTGTTTCTAGCTAAATAAAGTAAAAAATAGTTTGTATTTCTTCATGGTCTTGTCTAAAGAAGACTAAAGTCAAAACTGAATCATCAGTGAAAAAACATCATAAATAACATCTTAATAACATCATTAAGTTGTCTTGACACCATTGATCCATAATGTAAAGAATAATCTGTCATGATTATGTCTGATGTGACTTTTTGCTGTATTTGAAATTCAGCAACAATTGTATAAAAATTACTCCAATAGGGACATCGTTTTTAATTGTATAATTATGATATAATTCTCAGCAGCATTCAGCACATATGAGAGATATGAGAGATAGGCCCTGTCTCAAAAGGCACATTTCATGTGCACTATGGTCTCGTGCACTTACAATGGCCACCACATGCGCATGTTCGTGAAATCCACAAGACTGTAGGGTGTCCCATTTGTAATTTTGGGTTCCCTCAGACTTAATATTTGGTGACAATGGACATATGAACCGTTGTGCCTTGATGCTTATATTTATCACGCAGTAAAACTGCCCCTCCCAGCGCCCAAAACCAGTCGTCTGTGGATGAGAGTCCGAAAGAACAAGGACTGGTGGGACGTTGTCCTGCTCCACTTCACAGACGCTGAGTGAAAGGTAAATTTTTGAATGACGGGACACACATTTATATGACACTTTATTCAACAGGAAGAACAGCTCGTTCCTTGCACATGCGCAGTCCTTTCAGTTTCGGTTTTCAATCCGTTTAAGTTTTTACATGTTCTCTCCATCGGATTAAACAGGAATAAACCACCCCTTTCAATCTGATCGAAATTTCATTCAGATCGAATTTCAGTCGGATAGATTAAAGCGTTTACATGAAGGTTTTCAGTCCGATTGAGCCGTCAATCCGATTACTAATGGATTATTTGGTTGCATGTAAACGTAGCCACTGTAACCTGCAAATAGTCAAGTCAAGTCAAGTATATTTGTATAGTGCTTTTCACAATACAGATTGTATCAAAGCAGCTTCACAGTATTAAATTAAAATAATACAACAAGGTTTGTTTCTAGTGGAATTTATTGATTGATCAAATTAAATTAAATATCCCCAAAATATCCCCAACTGAGCAAGCCAAAGGCAACAGTGGCAAGGAACCAAAAAACTCCATCAAGTGACCTAATGGTGTCCTAAAACTCCATCAGGTGACCTAATGGAGAAAAAAAACCTTGGGAGAACCCAGGCTCAGTCGGGGGCCAGTTCTCCTCTGGCGTTTATGAACTAGAGGCCGGATTGTAGTTTGAACTGTAAGATTAAAAATATTATATGAATGCCTGGCTGAAGAGATGCGACTTTAGGGTGCTTTCACACCTGCCTCGTTTAGTTCGGTTGAACCGCACTAGAGTTCGTTTTCCCCATTGGTGCGGTTCGTTTGGGCAGGTGTGAATGCGGCAATCGCACTCGGGTGCGCACCAAAAGTGGACCAAACGTCTCGGTACGCTTTCAAACGAACTCTGGAGCGGTTCGTTTGTGGTGAGAACGTGATCCGACCTCGAACAGAACCAACTGCCAAACAACTGCGCATTTTTGGACTAAAGTTGCTGTAGTTGCTTTTGGACTAACAGTTTAAAGTTGCTTTTGGACTAACAGTTGCCGTAGTCAGCTGCGCTGTGATTATGGGATGAGGAGAAATGTTTGTTGACAGTTTGCACTTTAAGCATGGCAGCTCGCGGACAAACTTGGAGTTGTGAGGAGGTGCGGAGCCTGATAGAAATTTGCTCTAATGACCATATGTCCCAACTGTCAAAAACAATTTTAAAGAGAGAAAGGGCACAACATTACCTTATGGATCGTTGGAAATTTTGTTGGATGATGAGCATGTCACTGTTTAGCAACATTAATGCACGCCTCTTCCTGAAGTGACTTGCGATGCGCCTTCGCCGCGTGCAGTGCATTAACACATTATTTTCGAGCCGCATATCGCTTAATTCTCAAATTCTCAAAACTATATAATAAAATATGACCAGGGATACAATCAGCCCACGCAGTCATCTCTCCATAGTAAACAGCGGCGTGTTGCCTGCCGGATTACTTCTGGGAGTTGTTGGAATTTTCCCGCACGTTAATTCTGACCAATCGAAGTGCAGTTATGGGAATGCGTTCAAGACACATCTGGCCAACGAGTGATGTGGATGCTGTCACGTGTCTACATTTTGGTTCGTTTTATCAACTCATAAACTGATTCGGACCAGAGTGATCAGTGTGGTGTGAAAAGGAACCAAAACGCCTGAAAAATGCTACAATGTATCATTTTTCGCCCTTGGTCCGGACCAAATGAACCGAACTACAGATGTGAAAGCACCCTTAATCTAGTTTTAAACTGGGAGAGCAAGTCTGAGCAACGAACAGTACCAGGAAGACTATTCCAGAGTTTTGGAGCTAAATGTGAAAATGCTCTCCCTCCTTTGGTGGTTCTGGATATCCTAGGTATGACCAAAAGCCTTGAATTTAGTGATCTTAAAGAGCGCGATGGAAGATCCGTTAAATAGACTGGAGCTAAGCTGTTTAGGGCTTTATAAGTCAGTAGCAATACCTTGTAATTAATACGGAACTTTATAGGTAACCAATGCAGTGATGATAAAATCGGTGTTATATGATCATATTTTCTTGAGCTAGTAAGAACTCTAGCGGCGGCATTTTGGACTAACTGTAGCTTGTTTATTGACGATGCAGGACAACCAGCTAATAAAGCATTACAGTAATCTAGTCTCGAGGTCATGAATGCATGATAGACTTGTAGTCAAGACCGCCTAAACCGAGACCAAGACACTACCAAGACCAGAGGGTATCGAGACCAAGACAAGACCAAGACCAAGACAGACCAAGTCAAGACCAAGACCAAGTCGAGACCAAGACCGAGACCAAGTCGAGACCGGAGGGAAAAAAAAAACAGACTAGTGTTGAAGCTAAGCAACTTGTATTAATTCAAGAACAGCAGCATACTAGGGTTCAGCCGCAGTTTACATTCAATACATATTAGACGGTATTACTTCAACTACACAGGCAGAACAATACAGAGACAGACCATGTCATGTGTGTGACTGTGAGCTCACTGTAAATGTTTTTGCAGACTGGGTCAACTATGTGTAGCAATTGCATGACGGCTGTAACTGCACTATTAGAGGATTGAGACTCCCTTAACTTTTGTGTACTGTTGAGGACTGACATGACTGGTACTGACTGGTTCATCTGACAAAACATCAAACACCTCCAACACCATCTTTCTCCTCCATAAACTGTCTAAAGAATGAGAAATATGTAACCAATTGAAATTATACTTAATGTGTAGATGAAATCGTAACATCAAATTAAAGATACACAATTATAAACTTGGATTAGGCCTAATGTTTAGTCAACACAACGGAGATATGCATATGATATTTAAAAGACCATTTATTTAGTCTAACACCATCTTAAATACAATACTGTAATCAAACAACACACACACACACACAGATATCAAAGTCACAAATTCAACTAAGCAAATGCCTCCCTATCTCTGCTGATTTCTGAGTCTCCAAATGAATCCAGTTGAGCGGACACCACTTTTTCTAATATTTTATTTTCTAAATAGTGCAAAAAGACAACCTTTAAGGTGTTGATCAGCGAGTCTAATGCAAAAAATATTACATTCAATCAGATAACACCAAAGCCGGGAAATTCTTCCTACGAAAAAAAAAAAGATACAATAAGAGGAGATGAGATGAGATGAAATGAAATGATAAGATACGATGAGGTTTAAGTTCTTAGAATGTGTCTTAAAGAAATTCTTAACTTCTTTCTTAAGAAGTAAATCGTATATCTGGAGCCAGATCCCAACTCCCAGTAACCAGATAGAAACCAGAAAAAAAAGGAAAATTTGAGCCGGAAGAGACCGGTAGCTAAGCACCTCACCCTCAGGCTGAGGGAAATTGTCTGCTTTTACAGAGAAGAAACCCACCTAACAAGCTTGTCACCAAGGTGAGAGCAACCTAGTTAACAGGTAATTGCCTTTGGAGGACTTGGCAACTCCACTGCGGGAGACTTCACTCAACGAGTGTGAGAACTTTGACACAGTCGAAGTGGTACCACCCAATAACCATATAAATAGAAGACAATGGACCTAATTGCAATCAGTGTCCTCCAGCTCTACTGTCTTTATGTTCCTACATTTCACTCACTGTTGTTCTAATGACCTGAATTTTAGCAGACTTTTACAATGGCATTTCAATGCATCTGAATGAAGGGCCTCTCGTATGCATTTGAGGTCCAAGACAAGTTGATGGATAGATGTTCTCTTGGGTGAACGTAGTAAGGTTAGGTGGAGCAACACAAAAGTCACACCTCTGTTCAAACGATTCTTGTTTCACACGTTACAGTCTTTTGATGTCTGAGGTATTTGCAGTGAAATTACTTTGCCGTTAAAAGAGCAAGGGATTTTCAGCTGGTCTCTGAAGGACAACAAAATGTGGAGTAGGTGCTAGTGATATGTGAGAGGTCAGTAATGTGGTACAATAAAAGGGAGTAAGGTTTAGCACCTGCCAAGTAACTTCTCCATCATATCCATGCAACAAAAACAAACTGATAATTAAAACACAGAAATGGTAAACAATATCTCTGTTTTACTATGTATAAGTGCTTGTTGCTGTTGAGATTTAGTTAATTCTTCTAAAACTCGCCTGCAAAATAGTTTAAATGTTTGCTTTTTTAGTGCATAAAATCATTATCATTCTGATTCCACCTATTTATTTTGGTTCCTTAAAGGTTCTGGGGTGTGTTTCCTTTACAATGACATAACTTACTGCTTAACCACGATGCATCTTGGGAGTAACTAACTAGCTAGTCACAACTGTTTCCTGACATAGAAGACTAACTTTGTCGCACATCCGTCGTTCAAACCATGCTGGTTCAACAATAATAGTTTACGAAAACACAAAGGTGGTGGAGTAATAATAATGTCTACTGATTAATCGGATCTAGATCAAATTAATGTCAGATGATTACTGTAAATAACGAACATGGCTTCTGAACACTACTTCTCTATTTTTGTTCTCCAAGTTTCATTCAATCGCAGGTTCCCTCTTACGTCACTCTGGGGTTCCCCTGGCGTACTAGAGCACGTACGCACATGCACACGCTTCAAAAACAGCACTTCAATTCTCTTGACAAACTAAAAGACGTAGAATGGAATTTGTATGTATTTGTTATGAAAGATATGGAATATTGCATGTTGCTTGCTTATTTTCCTCAAGAGCATTATCTATGTAAGTCCACATGTGCTTCTAACCACATCTGCTTCAAACTGTGCTTCTAACCACAGGTCGAGAGCTTTACTTCCAACCATACAACTTTGCAGTTCTGTCTGCAAATGTTCACTGGAACTATGATTTCGGGAAATCGTTGATAACGATGGAACTAGAAACCATAGTTGGCTAATAATGTTTTTGGGAAATGCACCCCTGAACGATTCTTTTAGTAATATTGAGGAAGAAAGAATGGATGTGTTCAAGAAAACAATTCTTATGTTATCCTCAGAGGCCTGGGGTCCATTCTTCATGCCTCGCTTAATACATCTGAGATGATTTGACAGATGCCAGATCTTTTAATCGTGATAATTTATCTTTTGCTAATTTGGTTCTTCAAATGAATTTGTGGATCTGATTAAAATATCTTGATGTGTATACAGCATATTTGATCATAAAAATATAGAAACTTGAACTGCATACTGTACATACAGTGTACTCACATAGGGTAATATATGCTATGGGAAATCTCAACTGCTTGACTGCTTGTATCGTCACAAAATGTCAATTATATTATCACAGAGCTCTAATTTTCTAAATGCGAATACAAGACATAAATATATTAAGATATTCTAAATGTTAACATCATGATTTTCTGTAAAGCTTCTTGTAAACAATGTATATTGTGAAAAGTGCCTTGACTTGAAAAATCATATTCAATATTTTTTTAAGCAATGGGCCTGCTTTTTCAGATCTAGTGCATAGACCACTTGCAAAACTGGAGCATTTACTGAAGCAACTAAGAAATGTAATTTGGGGTTTAGTGTGCTGGTGTTATGGAAGATTTCAGCTATATAGCCTTTCTGGAGTGCTATGAATGACTATGAAGAGTATGTAATGAGTATGTTGGCAACTGACACTCACAGTCCAGTAACATGTCATGTTTTGACTACCTGCTCCATTTGGATTCACCTGAAAGGAACCTGAGCTTAAACCCCCTGAATGTACAGTATCATTAAAGGTGTTGTTATTGTTGTTGTTGTAGCTCCTATTGTGACCACTAGACATACATAGATATGTTGTGTGTGCGTGCGTGTGTATCAAAAAGTAGTTAAACTCCTCCTGTAGTCAATTTCATCCGTTAAAACTCATCTTTAATCACCAAAATGGTATATTTAAACGTTTTTTCTGTGAAAAAAAAAAATCTATCCGTGCCTTAAAATAGCTTAAATGTACAATTTCTTTGTAAATTTCCCCCTGGGGGATTAATAAAGTTTATAAAATCAAATAAATGCAACTCTACACTTTTGCTTTATTTAGAATGCGGAACGATGAATATGCAAATAAGCCCCACATCCACTCACTTATACAGGTTCGTCTACAAGTGGATGTATCAGAATGGTAACACATAACAGTAATTAATATGATTCGCCTTTTGCTTGACTATGTTATCAAACCATTAATGATGTGTTAATGTTACACAAACCATGTTCCCGCCCAGATGCCTTCTAAAAACCAGTATCCTTAGAAATGCTTTAAACAACTAAGAACGTCAGTGGAGAAAGGCATATAGTTCATCATTGCATTGTACCTCATATACATTATTCACCCACTATTTTGCGAAATGTACCTGATTTTTCATGTCAACAGAAAAATATACCTGGATAATCTGGTTCTCTTGAGACTTCGCAGCATAGTTATGATGATATGCTTGAGCCAGCCACACGCTGACCTGATTGGTTACAAGGTAGTTTGTGACATTAGAAACACCAGCGATTCATACTGTGTTTTTGAGAGTGTCTTTGGTTCACTGCAGTTTTAAGGAGAAAATACTCAGCAATGATGTTGATTTATGAATTTACACATGTTAGGCCATTTGCTCAAAATTTGATATGCATCACCTAGAGACCCTCATGGGAAAAAGTTATCAAAAGAATTTTGATATATTAAACCGTTCAGCAGATACAAATTTTATGTGGTATGGCCCATTAGGAGTAACATGTCTATATGTTGTGTGCACAAAGTACAAACTTATAAAAAAAATGTCTACATATGGAGAACAGGTAATTTAGAAGAAACATGCTTAGTTTCATGAATTTCTGATGCTCAGAGGGCTCACAGTAAATTCTAAACTATCAGCCATTTCAACTGAAAGATGAAGGCTGTAATACTACTGTTGTCCACTAGAGGGACCCGAAGGATGAGAAATCGTGTGTGTGTGTGTGTGTGTGTGTGTGTGTGTGTGTGTGTGTGTGTGTGTGTGTGTGTGTGTGTGTGTGTGTGTGTGTGTGTGTGTGTGTGTGTGTGTGTGTGTAAGCATGCTTAATGGAGTTTAACATGAGAGTGAGCCAATGAGTGGTCCTCTGCTGCCATCTGCTGGTTATAATCATACATTTGTCATTCTACTCACTAATAAAGTTATTTTCACAGGGTTTGCTTTTGCATTCATATGTAGACATTATAAAATCATTATTATAACACAATCACATTGTCATGATTCTGCCATTTTGTTCTTGGTTTTCTCTCGTCTTGCGGCAGAATCATGACAGGCCCTTGTTTTCATGTGCAGCACATGGCCATTTGTTTGGTCATGTGCTTGCATTGTCTCATCATGTAACCCCGCCCCCTTGTTACCCTTGGTTAGTTCTGTCATGATTCTGCCGCAAGACGAGAGAAAACCAAGAACAAGATGGCAGAATCATGACACACATTTTGTCAGAATGTATCCCTTCATTTGTAGTGAGCTCTCGGTTTTGACAATTGTGCCATATTATGAGTAGTGAAACCTGAAAATGGTGTTTAGAGGAGACTTGCAGTAAAGATTTTGTTGCCCATCATTTATTCCAAATGTCTGTATCTACAACAAAATGTTTGTGCATGTGTGTTTAAGCATTCTTAGTGTGTATTAAATATTATTGTTTACGCCTTTCTTTTCTGTGTGTTTTAGCGTATTCTTTTTTGTGCATATTTTATGGTTTCAGCCCTACATTTCGGGTCGGCCAAGACCCTAACAGCATATATGGCATAAAGGTCATAAAATGCTTGAAACCCGTTAGTTGCTGTTTTCTGATATTTTTAGTTATGTTATTGCAATGGTGCTGCAATAGCTATTGCGATTGAAACTGATTCTTTGAGTTTAGAGAGCATTTTTGTAATTGAGGTCATTGAGGTCTACTGTCATTGAGGTTTGTGGGCTGAGGTCAAGAACACCAGAACCAAAATCCAGTTGGCATATTTCTGGGTGTCCAGCAGAAAATGACCTTTGAAGTGAAGTGAAGTGAAGTGAAGTGAAGTGAAGTGAAGTGAAGTGAAGTGAAGTGAAGTGAAGTGAAGTGAAGTGAAGTGAAGGCCAAGTATGCTAACCCATACTCGGAATTTGTCCTCTGCATTTAACCCATCCAAGTCAGTGCACACACATTAGGAGCAGTGAGTAGTAAACACACACACAGAGAACAGTGATTAGTTATTGATGAGTTTAAATCCACCTGACAAAAGCAGACTAAATTAAATATGTTAAATACATGAAGCAGTCGAAGAATGGATTTTCAATTAAGGGGCAGAAATCAAAAAAGTTTCATAAAAAATATTTTCATTTGTGTCTTATGGATTTGATACAACATGAAGATGAGTAAATTATGACAACATTTTCATTTTTGGAAGAACTCTCTCAAGATTTAGCGTATACAATAAGTTGTGCAATTAACATGCTTATGTAATATAAAATCTAAATCTAAAATTTCACGAACTTAATCTTGGAGTTTAACTTAAACAATTGATGTAACTGATTACCTCCTATTTTTTTAGTTCAGCTAACGTATTTGGGGTTTACACTGTGCACTCAAATTGTGCTCAAAGTACGGTTACTGTATATTAGGTAAGCTTACTGTAAAACTGTAAAAAAAAATAAAAAAACAGAGAGATTGAGTGATACTTATTCTTGATGTTTAACAAAGTTATTGAATGTGGCCAGTGTTCCGTGTATCAGTCAGGCAAATAATAATAAAAAAGTAATAAAAAAAGATCACATAAAATTAGCTCTTAGAAGGGTCACCGTGATTTTGCCAAGTAAGACATGTTCCTAGATCAACATATTTTGTTGATCCTAGAACAATATTCCTGTCCGAAAGTTTAGTCATTATCCTTTCCCAACCCCTAAAACTAACCCTATCCGACCATAACTTCTCCCTAAAACCAGTCCCGAAATGATAGGTGAATAACACAGATGTAGAAGCACCTAACCCTGATTGTAAGCCTAAACTTGACATAAACTGTAGACTTTTAAGTCCCTTAAATTTGATTGGTTGATTGGAATGTCAAAGATGTTGATCCAGGAGCTAATTGGTCTTGGTGAAATCGCATTCACCCTCTTGGTCGAGGTAAATGGTCAGATTGAGATGAGAAGCATTTAGCAGTTTGAAATAAAGTGTCACATCTTAGCAGTGTTTTCATTGCATATGCTGAATAACATAATTCTTCATTTTTTTTTTTTTTTTTTTTTTTTTTTTAAGCTATCATACATGTGGCCTAAACAAAAGATTCCATGTGTGGAAAATATTTGCGATGGTGATGGTTAATATTCTGCAATATAATGACTGATATTACTTAGCACTCTGTCTTTTTGTGGGTGATGCATTAAGGGTCAAATCTGATGGATATGGATTGGTTTACCTACAAATGACAATGATGAGCAGAAAACTAATTCACTTTTTGAGCTGAGATCCATTGTGTGAACCCCACCCTGCGGTGAAGTGTGCTTATATCAGCGTAAGTATATCAATGACAAGGTGACTAGGGGGTAGAGGAAAGGGGTTATTATCAGTGAAGCCTGCTGCTGCTGTTCACGACTAGTTCCAGTAATTACTTCACAAAGGGTGGTTTTTGCCATCCCACTGTTTTTCCCACACAGGGCAGGCACAGAATTCCAAGTGGCCTCAGACTTGCAATCTCCTTGCTTAAACCCAGGCAAATTGCTAAGCTTGGCCATTCTTCAGGCACTGTAATTGCATTTTAGTGCCGTTTTTATTGGTGCCGGCTTGCCCAGCCCCCCGGTCTGACCACTGAACACTAGGGATGCCATTGAACACAGGGTAAATAGAGAGTAAAAAATTTGTTTATTGGGTGGTTTAAATTAGGAGTTAATTAAGAATTTATAATAAAAAAAAGGGATAATAAAGGGATAGTTTACCCAAAAATGAAAACTAAACCACAAAATTTTAATATTTATTTATTTAATGTTCTATCTTATAAACAGTGTTGCAGACATTTCATAAAGTCAATTCTTTTAAAGGGATAGTTCACCCAAAAATGAAAATTCTGTCATTAATTACTCACCCTCATGTCATTCCAAACTCGTAAGACTTTTGTTCATCTTTGGAACACAATTCTTCTCAATTCATAAACCGCTCAATTCATATGAATTAGTTTTATGATCTCTTTCTGAACTTTTTGAAGCGTCAAAGTTTCAGTTCCGTAGCAGTCAGTGGATGGACAGAAATATTTCAGATTTCATAAAAAAAGATCTTCATTTGTGTTTCGAAGACGAACAAAAGTCTTAAGGGTTTGGAACGACATGAGGGTGAGTAATTAATTTTTATTTTTGCGTGAACTATCCCTTTAAAATAATTGACTTTCTAAAATTGTACTATGTCTGCTGTTTATAGATAGAACACTAAAATAAATAATTATTACAATTTTGTGGTTTTCAACATGTTGTATAACAAAAGTTATTGTATATAACATCTTGTAACAATGTTTTGTCAGGTAATCTAAACTGGGCTTCATGTGACAATCTACAATAATTTGTGTTATTTATATGAAGACATTTTTTTTTTATGTCTGAGTAAATCTAGCAACATTAGGTTAAATCTGCAAAGGTAATTTTTAAGGTTTAAATCTAGCAGAAACAGAACCTTAAGTTAACAATTGCATATGAGCTTTTTTAACAGTGTACCCCTGAATCGACAACCGTTTTAACCATTTTTAGAGGTTTGTTCAAATGTGGATGCTGAAGTTCATCTCATTAAAATACTAAAAGAGATCTAATTTTGTTCTTGGCACCATTGAGCTGTTCTTCTTGAGTCCCTGCTTCTAATTCGATACATTCCAGAGCTGGACAACCAAGCAAGTGTTGTTTGCATTGAATAGAAATAACAGCAGAAAACTGAAATGGCCGCAGGATTAAGGGATCTGAACAGGATAAAAGGATAAAAGATTCTTGGTGTTATCCATTTTAGCTTAAAAATGGAGAGTCTTAACCAGGATTTTGGACCTCACAACTCTTTATAGAGTCTTTATAGAGCATGGCTGTGCAATTTGTAATGATCCAAATTAGATTTTTTTATTTTATTATATTGTGTCAATGAGTAAACAGGGGGGAAAGGACAAAATAATAGAACAAAATAATTTTTGAGTGCTGAGCACAATGCGAATGTTCTCAAAATAGTTGGAATGTTATAGCTTAATAATTAAAAATAAATTACATTCAATAAAGTCAAAAAAGTTTGGAATGGCAAGTTATTTAACACAGTAGAGGACATTTGTGTCTTTTTGGTACTAAGAGTGGTCATGCACAGAGTAATTGCACAGATGTGAGGAGCATAGATCAAACTACATCCTATATTGTGGATCTGCATGTTTTATATTTTCTGAACAGTCACTAAATGCTGGCGTTGTAGTGATTGCCATACTTTCAGAAAAAAATTATGCAAAAAAGGTACAGGTAGAATGTTTGCGAATTTTTTTTTCTGACCATACAGTGTGGCAATGCACTTGCTAAAGGGTTCTGAGTGGTTGTTAACTTGTTGCTAGGGTTCCTTACTTGCCCAAGTCAAAATAGCCCACTCCAAGTCTCTATGATATTCTTGTCCCATTTGACTTAGGTCCCCAAAGAAAGATTTAATTTTATTTAGTAAGACTCCTCAACAAACCACATGATTTGAAGTATCATTCACGACCAACACACAAATAGCTAAGGATAGAAGTGAATTACTAGATGAAGAAAGTTTGTCAAGATTTTTTTATAACTTCAGCTATGGAAAAACCTTAGTAAAGACAGAAAATTCTGTCATCAATTACTCATCGCATGTTGTTCCAAATCCACAAGACTTTTGTTTATCACAAATTAAAGGTGCTCTAAGCAATGTCACGCGTTTGTTAGGCCAAAACATTTTTTGTCACATACAGCAAACATCTCCTCACTATCCGCTAGCTGCCTGTCCCCTGAACACTGTAAAAAACAAATAACAAAGAATAGGGAAAAGGAGAAGGAACGCAAAGTCCAGAATTTACATCGGAAAAGCGTTCAAAAGGTGGCGAGAACTCCGCCGGCAGAAGGGCTTCCAATCCGACATTCAGGTGACTGTTTTTGCTGGACAGGTGGGTAAATCCAGTTTGTTTTTTTCTAAATGGTTCATGGCTGTTTCAGGAAGAGGGGGGAGGGGACGGGATGAGGAGGAGGGAGGGTCGAGCTAGCCTCTGTTTTATTTGACAATACTTCGAATGTCAACAAGAAGTGACGTCACCCAACATCGCTTAGAGCAGCTTTAAGATATTTTGAATGATATCTGGGAGATTTCTGTCCCTCCATTGAAAGTCTATTTACCCAAAACTCTTCAAAATGTTCATAAAGAGATCGTAAAATCCATGTGAATCGAGCATTTTAATCCAAGTCTTATATGCTTTATATGATGAACAGATTTCATTTAATTTTGATCACATATAAAACATAAACTTGTGAGAACAAACCTCATTGGAGAATCTCAGACGTGCTGTGAGACACACGAGAATGAACCTCATTGCTTCTTGTGCGTCAAGCAAGTATGCTTGACCTTCTTGTTCTGGTTCTGCCAAAACAGAACTAGTTTCTGCTCCCCCTACTGGTCATTTTATATTATACTGCTTAAATTGATATTATTCCGTTTCCGGGGTTAAGTTTTGAAGAACAGCGAATGTTAAAGAATGTTGGTAACCAGACAGTTGACGGTAGCCATTGACTTCCATAGTAATACCATAAATACTGTAGAAGTCAATGGCTTCCGTCAACTGTCTGGTTACAAATATTCTTCTTTTGTGCTCAACAGAAGAAAGAAACACATACAGGTTTGGAAAAACATATCTCTCAGTATATTTATATTGTGTAAACAATTTGCATGATTATCTCATGTTGAACATAATTGGACTCAAAAATGGTCTTGTAACAGTTTATTTATAGAATCTTTTTATTGAATTTTACAGTTTTAAAAATTTTACTTATTAAATCATCTGAACAACGACTTCCTGGTGTCAAGACTTAATACTGATTAGAACTGTTTAGCTTGCTGGGTACGAAGTCGATACAACTTCCTTGAACAAATTTGAATGCTGTAAACATTGTTTGCTGATCAATGTTGAAATGTTAAACGTGCCTGCTTAGCGATCTTTCGCCATTATATGCACCATTTCACTCCCTCTGATAGACTTTCAATGGAGGTAAAGAAATATTTCAGATTTCATTAAAATATCTTTATTTGTGTTCCAAAAATGAACGAAAGTCTTGAGAGAGTAAATGATGAAATTTTTGGGTGAACTAACCCTTTAAGACAGACCTGTGTATGACAGAAGAACAAGTTAAAACTAAAGATTAACACTGGGATACCGTGTGCAAAGACCCAATTTCAAATCAGTTACGGCATGCATAAAAATTCCAGTGAAGCTCCAAACGTTTATACTGCACTCGAACATCATGCTTGGTGCATTTCGTACAGATGTGCTTGTAGATCTTTCAAATACTGCCTGGACTGACATTCCACCCCACAGATCAAACGCACACACACACATGTAGATAAAGTCTCTCAAGAGGCCTTTCATGGTGAAAGCATCCCTTGTAATTATGAAGCTCAATTGCTCGGCTCTCCTCAGCTGTAATTTGTGCGGTAATCAGTATAACCCACATCTCACTCACAGTGGCCTGACACCTTTGACCCCACACACAGTGTCAAACAGCCTGTCAGTGGGGTTTAATAAAGCAAAATGACAAGTCTCCAGAGACGTTACCACACCGCCATGTCAGTCGGCAATGAGTGGTTGTTGCCGCCTGCCAGGTACTGAGGTATTTTATTTAGCCCTGAGGAGGACAGGTGTGCTCTGCAACAGCACGAGAGAGGGAATGCCAAAGGTCTTCTAGTTGGAAGCCGCTACAGGTGTTGGCGCACAGACAAGATTAACATGAAAATGAATCTTTGCATTATCAAGGAGCATTTTTATGCGTCCTCATTTTATTTGTACAGTCTTTTGATTCCGATACACACAACAGGAGGCTCTAAGTCTCTTTGTGTGACATGGAGAACATGCTGACAACATTACAGCATTCTTAAGTGTCAAAAGTGATTCAAACTTCACAATCAATATACTGACTCTGCCACAAGTGCAGGATTAAATATAATTACAGAAATTATGCCCATCAAGGAGAAAAGCCTGTCTATGGGATTTGATCATATCAAAAGAGACACTGGTGTGATGTGAAAAGCACTGAGGAGACACGCCTGGACCACCTTAGAGCGATGAGATCTCTGACGCTTTGAGAGGTTCTTTACATGGTTAAACTCTCTTTAACCCCATTAGGGGAATTCGACTGCCATCTCTTAGCCTTCATCCTGAGAGGACAAAAACCCGTGAGGCAAGGGTGGCTTACAGATCAAAATGAAAATGTGGCACACTGTGCCAAGTGGAATTGTTTTGGTCTCAGATTTGTTTCAACAAGCTAAACATCTTACAAAGCATGCCCAACAAGGCTACACTGCTTATAAAATGTAAATATTAAACATGTTCACTTCAAAAATGAAAATGATGTCAACATTTAATCACCCTTATGTCATTCCAGCATGGCTTGGCTTCAATCTGCCTAGTAAACCAGACGTCATGACAATTTCCAATTTTTGTTCAGGGACCCTGGTAGAAAAAAAAACATTGGCTACACTTAAAACAAGTGCTATCACTTAACCAGGAAATACATTCAATAAACTTCCCTCACATGCCTTACTTCCTCGATATTACCTCACCATGACTGCATGGGCCGAGTGGCTGACCACCACATAAGTGTCATGCAAATGTAAGTGGTGTTAATGTATTAATGATTGTGATGTCATGGCTGCAACAAGCCATTTTTTAGATTTGTTTCAAAGAAAAGTCTTGGATTTGAGAGGAAGTTTGGAGTTCTGAAAGTTGATGCTGATTTTTTTCCCTCCAAAATATCAATGAAATCAAGATTTTTTCACAATGCTATATCCTTTAAGGGAAACATTTGATGGGCCCAGTACTTCTTTAAGCCTTGTGCTCTAACTGCAATTCGTTATGCAGTCCAAAAGAGTAGGGTTCGAGCTGTGAGTGGAAACTCAACTCGATGACAGTGAAATATTGCGAAGGCTGCGCACGTTTCTCGACGGGACTGCGGAAGTGGTGCAAAATGCGATGTAAATCCCCTTAACGACCTTTCAGGCTATCAGTAATCAGCACACAAAGGTGATTGGCAGCCGACACTGAGAGGCGCATTTATTCGCGCTGAACCCTGCCCCTCTCAACGTTGACCCCTACTGTGCGAGGCGTGGGGTAGAGTGCCCAACGACTCCTGCTGCCAACACTGGGAGCCAGCGAGGGAAGGGGAGGTGTGGTCATAATGTTGTTTGTTTCCTAACCTGGACGTCTTTAGGTTCTTTTGTAGCACAATCTCTTGGGCGTCTGAGAACAGAGGGGTGCTTCCATGTCTGTCAGTCTTTGTCAAAAAGCTACACGCTAGCTCGCTTCCCATTGAGAAATTAAGCAAGTCTCGTTGTTCCTGTCCCTGGTCAGTTCTTTACAATGAGAACAAATAGTGATGCACTTTTGCTATTGTCGTTATTCACGTTATTATTATGACAGACACGCCTAGCACACCAGGCGCGAGTTGCTTCACCCAATTTTCAATTGACAAAGCCAGCACGGCTCGTATTTGATGCCCCAAACTCATCTCAATGCACACACATTCTCCCACAATCCCTTTGAAGAACACACTGTTCTCACACTGTGCAATATTCTGCTCTCCAGGCCCCATCTCAGAGGGGAACGTGGTTGTACCCTACTGAGATGCAAGCCCCATTTCCTACTGAGAGGCCCGTTTTGTCCCTTGGCGGTCTTCCTCCATTGAAGCGGCGCTCCATGCTTCCAATACACAAATCTAAGGGGATTATCTTCTTTTTGTGGTGAGTGACCCTATAAATAAAACCAGCAGTAGCTACAGATTGATGAGCCTGTACAGAATTATTTGCTGTTCTACATATTTACCCTTTATCTTAACTTATTGTTGCTCTCTAATGCTAATAAATCTTTTAAAGGGATAGTTCACCCAAAAATTTAAATTCTGTCATCATTTACTCAACCTCATGCTGTTCCAAACCTGTATGAGTTTCATTCTTATGCTGAACACAAAAGAATTTACAGTATTTTGAAGAATGTTGATAACCAGACAGTTGACATTGGTCGTTGGCCATTGGCTTCCATAATATATATATTTTTTTCTACTATTGAAATTAAAGGCTTACTGTCAACTGTTTGTTTAAGATGAGTATTAAATGTGTTGGAGAATGTGCTTATTAAGGAATAATTGATTATGGACTAATAAATGATTGTAAATTGCATTAATTTTCAATAATTCAGTAAATTATTCCACTTATATATTTTCCTTATACCATATTTGTAACAATTCATTTTGCAGTGTCCTTGTTACATTTTACATGTAGTTACAATAGTAATAACTTTAAATTAAGCATAGTTACATGCAACTAAACCAAACATAATACTTACATGTAGTTAATTAATATTACTTGGTATTAAGATCTATAATTACACTGACACAGTAACACCTTAGAATAGCGTGAAACCCCATTTTTCAGTTAAGTTATTAGTTTTACTACATTTATTAATGACAAGGTGGTAACATCAATATTACTGAAGTAATGAGTAATGTAATAGCAAAATTATTTTATTGGTTAAGGAGACAAGGAGAAAGGAGAATAGTTAAAGTCCCCCTGTAGTTAATAATTGTATCCCTTAAAACTCATCTTTGATCACCAAAATGACATATTAAAATGTTTTTTCCTGTAAAAAATAAATAAAAATCTTCATGCCTTAAAGGAGAACTCCGGTCAATTTTAACATTGAGCTAATTTTTTTTGTAAATTTGGAGTGCTGTCAGTACAGAGAACAACGACAAAAATCGGTGTTGCCTACACCGTGTTATCCTCATTTTAAAATTTGCACCCTGTTGACTTCAATGGGGCAAGTTTTAAACCTGCTTTTAGCCTCTTAACATCCTTGATGTGTCATCACAAGTGCCCAGCCATTGTGAGTGATTCCTTCAGAGTGAACGCAGTGAATCTGACTGCAGTAGATGTGAAAGATATGAATAAAAATTATGTTAATTCAGCCAGCACACATACCTGTATTTTCTTCCTGTTTTCGGTCGAAGTCCACAGTAGTCGATTGTCGAGTTCACGCACGTGATAACCTATGCGCGTGAACTCGACAATCGACTACTGTGGACTTCGACCGAAAACAGAAAGAAAATACAGGTATGTGTGCTGGCTGAATTAACATCATTTTTATTCATATCTTTCACATCTACTGCAGTCAGATTCACCCGTGTTAACTCTAAAGGAATCACTCACATGGCTGGGCACTTGTAATGACACATCAAGGATGTTAAGAGGCTAAAAGCAGGTTTAAAACTTGCCCCATTGAAGTCAACAGGGTGCAAATTTTAAAAAGAGGATAACACGGTGTAGGCAACACCGATTTGTGTCATTGTTCTCTGTACTGACAGCACTCCAAATTTACAAAAAAATGAGCTCAATGTTAAAATTGACCGGAGTTCTCCTTTAAAATAGCTTGAATGTAACTCTACACCCTTGCTTAATTTAGTATAGGAAATCCATACATGTGCAAATTAGCCCTGCCTCCACTCAATCACACAAGCTAAGAATACCTGATATACTTAGTCAACTTTACTGTAGTAATCACTGCACGATGGCAAGTGGAAATACTGGTTTAATTCAGCCATATATGTTTGAACCAGAAACTGATTCAGAAGAAGCAGAGGAAAAGTGAATATTAAATTAATATGATTAGCCCTTTGCTTGAATATGTCATCAAACAGCTAATATTGTGTTGCTATAATGTTACACAAACCATGTTCCCATTCACCATCTCAGAGTCAGACAGCTGCCTTCCTAAAATCAGCATCAGAAATGCTTTGAACAACTTAGATCATCAGTGAAGAAAGGCATATAGTTCATCATTACATCGTAATATACATCATATACATGATTCACCCACTATATTCCTAAATTCAAATTTTTCATATCGACAGAAAAATATACGGGGATAACCTGGCTTCTCTTGACTCCCCTGCTTCGCAGCAGTTAATGATGTGCTAAAGCCCGACCAGCACGTTGATGTGATTGATTACAACATATTTGTGACATTGAGAACAATGGCGATTTTAAACCTAGTTTTACATACAGACTTTGGTTCACTGCAGTTTTAATGAGAAAATACTCAGCAATGAATTTGCATATGGTTTGTCTTAAAGCATATTAAAAACACCATATAGACATATGAACAACAATAAAAACAACTGGATTTTCACCACAGGGGGACTTTAAGTCATGGATCTTCAGGTCTTTATTCAACAAAACAAGCAGATAAAAGATACTGGAAGAAACAAAGAACTAAGGAAGCAAAGGGCTATATGCATAGCACAGGATAATGAGAACTAAACGCCTCGGTTACGACTGTAACCTCGGTTCCCTGAAGAGGGAACGAGCGTTGCGTCGAAACTGACGCTATGGGGAACGCTTTGCGTGATGACGTCTTGAAGCACATGTAAAATCAGTCCAATGGTGTGGCGGAACGTCAGAGGCGGGTGACGTCACGTACCAGGAAGCTATAAAAGCCGGCCCGAAACAGAAAACGAAAGCTTCGTAAAGTCTGAAGTCGCGCTGACAGGCATGAAGGAGATATGGCAAGGCGACGCAACGCTCGTTCCCTCTTCAGGGAACCGAGGTTACAGTCGTAACCGAGGCGTTCCCTTTCAAGGGAACTCGCGTTGCGTCGAAACTGATGCTATGGGGAACGTCTATACCAACGCCTCCATAGTTACAAATGTCTGTCCTGTGTGTAGTCAAGTGAGCAGCACTAAGAAGACAAAACATGAGACCCTGGAGCAGAGTCTAAATCCAGAGAGTAGAACCTGACGAAGGTGTGCGGTGAGGACCAGCCTGCCGCATCACAGACGTCCTGTAACGATACTCCTGATATAAGGGCCTTAGAGGCTGCCATACTCCTAGTAGAGTGCGACCGGACAGCCAAAGGAGAAGGCTGTCCAGCCGCCTCATAAGCAAGTGAGATAGCCTCAACCACCCACTTGCTCATCCTTTGCTTAGACACCGGACCTCCCTTGTTAGGAGACCCAAAGCACACAAATAATTGATCACTTTTACGCCACAGGGCAGCTCTGTGGACATATGCGTCTAACGCCCGAACTGGGCAAAGCAAATTATTCGCCTCCTGGTCCGCATTCTGAAAGGGAGGAGGACAGAAGGCCTGCAGAACAATAGGTCTAGCCACATTAGTGGGGACCTTGGGGATATAGCCCGGTCTAGGGTGAAGAAAAGCTTTGACCATACCCGGAGCAAACTCCAAGCATGACGGAGCAACCGACAATGCCTGGAGATCCCCTATTCTTTTAAGAGAAGAGATGGCGAGAAGAAACAGAGCTTTCAGAGTTAGAAACTTCTCAGGAACCTCCTCAATGGGCTCAAAGGGGGCCAGGGAAAGGCCTTGCAGCGCAACGGACAAATCCCATGGTGGCACCCTAGAGCGAACTGCAGGCCTCAGCCTCCAAGTGCCACGAAGGAAACGAGATACCAGAGGGTCTTTCCCCACAGACATTCCAACCAAAGGAATGTGGTAAGCACCTATGGCCGCCACATAAACCTTTAAAGTGGACGGGGTCAGACCTGCAGTGAACCGGTCCTGCAGGAACTCCAGAACTGTACCAATTGGGCAGTTGACTGGATCCAACCGACGGTCACTACACCAAGAAGTGAATACTCTCCACTTCAGGGCATAAAGTTTCCTCGTGGAGGGAGCTCTGGACTGTAGAATGGTCTCAACAACCTCAGTTGAGAGACCTGACTCTATGAGCTGGGCCCCCTCAGAGGCCAAGCCCACAGGTTCCACAGTTCTGGGCGGGGGTGAAATATTGAGCCCCCTGCTTGGGACAGAAGGTCCCTCCTGACAGGAAGCTCCAGAGGATGCCCGTCGAGGAGGGACACAAGATCGGGAAACCATACTCTGCCCGGCCAGCGCGGGGCTATAAGAAGTAGATGGACCCGGTCCCTGCAAACTCTTTCCAGAACTCCCGGGAGCAGAGCCACTGGGGGAAAAGCGTACAGACGTAGCGTCGGCCACGTCTGTACCATAGCATCCAGTCCCAGAGGAGCTGGATGCGTGAGGGAGAACCAAAGTGGACAGTGAGACGTCTCTCGAGACGCAAACAGATCCACTTGTGCTTGGCCAAACTCCCTCCATATCAACTCCACCACCTCGGGGTGGAGCCTCCATTCCCCGGGCCTCGGCCCCTGCCTCGACAGAGTGTCTGCTCCTATATTCTGTACCCCGGGGATGTAGGCTGCCCTGAGTGACAGCAACTTCCCCTGGGACCACAAGAGGATATGGCATGCCAGATTGGATAATGGGCGCGAGCGCAAACCCCCTTGGTGGTTGATATAGGCGACTACCGACGTGTTGTCCGTATGCACTAACACATGGTGTCCCCTGAGATCTGTGATAAAGCTCCTCAGAGCCCGGAAGACAGCTAACATCTCTAGGCGATTGATATGCCAGGAACGATAATGGTCTTCCCACAGACCTTGAGATGAGCGACCCTCTAGGATCGCTCCCCAACCCGTGAGGGAAGCATCCGTCGTTAGCAGTTTGCGACGACAAGGAGCTCCCAGCACTGGGCCCTGGGACAGGAACCAAGGTTTCTTCCACATAACCAAGGCACGTAGGCATCGCCGCGTGACCTTGATTGTGCGAAATGGGTTGCCCCTCGGGGAAAACCCCCTGGTCCTGAGCCACCACTGCAGGGGCCTCATGTGCAGCAGTCCAAAAGGTATCACGTTGGAAGCTGCTGCCATGAGACCCAACAGTCTCTGGAACTGTTTGACAGTGAGTAGCTGGCCTAGCTTTACACTTTTCACAGCTGCAAGGATGGAATCTATCCGTGGCGGTGACAGGCGCGCCTGCATCGACACTGAATCCCAAACCACGCCTAAAAAAGTGGTCCTCTGAAGTGGAGAAAGCACACTCTTCTTGGCGTTCAGCCGTAACCCCAACTCTTTCATATGGGCGAGAACAACATCTCGATGTTGAACCGCCATCTGATGCGAATGAGCTAAAATCAACCAATCGTCGATGTAGTTCATAATGCGAATACCCTGAAGGCGCAAGGGCGCCAGAGCTGCATCCACGCATTTGGTGAAAGTGCGGGGTGATAAAGCCAGGCCGAATGGAAGAACTCGATATTGGTATGCTTTGCCCCCGAAAGCAAACCTCAGGAACTTCCAATGACACGGACGGATGGAAATATGGAAATATGCGTCCTTGAGATCTATCGTGACAAACCAGTCCTCGGACCTGATCTGTGGCACGATTTGTCTCAAAGTTAACATTTTGAACTTGAGCTGCATGACTGACTCGTTCAGAACTCGAAGATCTAAAATGGGACGCAATCCCCCGTCCTTTTTTGGAACTATGAAGTACCGGCTGTAAAACCCGGTTTCCCTGTTGGAGGGAGGTACATATTCTATGGCCCCTTTCTCTAACAGAGTGTTTACTTCCTGTTCCATAACCAGAACCTGCTCGGGGCCCACCACTGTGGGCAGGATCCCCATAAACCGAGGTGGGCGTTTCTTGAATTGTATCTGATACCCTTTTTCCACTGTTAACTGCATCACCAAAAAGACCGACAGTGGAGACCGGAGCATCTAAGAGAACGTGTTTCTCTTTATCCTTTATATCGCTCAGATTGAGCCACAGATGCCTCTCAGTGGCCACCAGGGCTGCCATAGACCGCCCGATTGATTTAGCGGTCTCCTTGGTAGCCCTGAGAGACAGATCTGTGGCTCTGCGTAGTTCGGCCACCGTGTCAATTCCCCCGCCCTCCTCTAAATCCCCCAATAATTCTGCCTGATATGCTTGCATAATATACATCGTATGCAGACACGCTGCAGCTTGACCAGCGGCTGCATACGATTTATGAACCAGTGCTGATGTGAATTTTACTGGCTTAGAGGGAAGTGAAGGAGCCTTCAAGGAAGATGCCGTTGCTGGAGAGAGATAGCTCGCAAGCGTCTCCTCCACCTTCGGCATCTCCCCATAACCATATTCTTTATATTTATGAATGGAAGAATAGTGGGATGTTTGTGGTGTATAAACTCTGTATGAAACTGGTTTTCCCCACGATCTCGACACCTCGTGTGGAGATCGGGGAAAAACGGAAGGCTTCTGCGCTGAGGCTGTGCACGAGATGGCAGGAAGCGTTCGTCGAGCTTACTTTTCGAACGAACGTCCTGCCTATCCTCTGGCCACTCAATTGATAATCTTTGAACTGCTCTCGTGACAACATCGAGCAATTCCTCAAAAGCGTGAGACTGAGGTGGCGAATCCTCAGACTCAGCTTCAATACTAACAACGTCCAACTCCTCAGAGCTGGACAATTGCAGTATTGGTGCCTCCATCGGGGGGGAAGAAACCGCAGCGCGTGCTTCCACACCCTGATGAGAGGCACTGGATCTATCAGAAGGATGTTGAGATAAGGCAGAGCCCGTCTCAACATCCACTGATAAATCCATTTGTGAACCCCAGGTCTGAGATCGACGCTGTGCCTCGGCAGCGGCGGGACCCAAGCCCTGGGGAACGTGGTCGGGATTGAACCGAGCCAAGCGGGATCGGAGCGTACGCAATGGAAGCGCCTCGCAATGCACACAGTCACCACCCTCGAGTGCTGACTGGGCATGCTCCTCACCCAAACAAACAACACAAAGAGTGTGAGTATCACCTCCCGTTAAATAACGCGGGCAGGGATGGACACACACTCTAAACTGCTGCTTGCTCGCCATACTGAATATATATATGTAATATAGACAGACAACACCAAATAACAAGGACAGATTCAACACAGAGCGCAACTGAAGACTCAGAAAGCTTTCGTTTTCTGTTTCGGGCCGGCTTTTATAGCTTCCTGGTACGTGACGTCACCCGCCTCTGACGTTCCGCCACACCATTGGACTGATTTTACATGTGCTTCAAGACGTCATCACGCAAAGCGTTCCCCATAGCGTCAGTTTCGACGCAACGCGAGTTCCCTTGAAAGGGAACTAGGAACAGGTGAGAAAAATGGAAACAAAACAAACACAGGAAGAAACACAGGAAATGGAAACATAGAAACAATCAAGTCAAGTCAAGTCAAGTCACCTTTATTTATATAGTGCTTTTTACAATACAGACTGTTTCAAAGCAGCTTTACAGTGATAACAGGAAAATAATGCAACAAAGGTTGTTTCTGCTGTACAGCAGATCTAGAAGGGCATAGTGTTTAAGTAAGCTTAAGTAAGTTCAGTGATATTTAATTTTTGTTGTAAAAAAGTTATTTAGTTCATTTATATATTTAGCCACTCTGGAGAAAACCGTGATGTCATCGTCCAGCTCAGTTCAGTTCTCATATAATGGTGTCAATGCAGGCGGATCAATAATATTGTTGGATATTAAATGTCCCCAACGAAGCAAGCCAAAAGCCAAAGGCGACAAAGGCGACAGTGGCAAGGAACCAAAACTCCATCAGGTGACAGAATGGAGAAGAAGAAAAACTTGGGAGAAACTCAGTCGGGGGACCAGTTTTCCTCTGGCCAGAGAACGAACAGTGTATGATTATGATTCAGGCAGCATTACAGGTCAGAAGTCAGATTATAATAATAATAATAATAATAATAATAAACTTTATTACAGACTCACAGGTCCAAATAAAAAACAAGACAGTACACACAAGACAATACAAAAAATAAAAAACTTCAGAGGAGACAACTATACCAATGCTTCCATAACTTGGACTTATACCGTGTAGTGCTAAACTTGATGCTAGTCAATGCCATAATTATGTAATTCTCTGAGTTATTCAGCCGACATATAAATTTGTACATAACATTTCTCAATGTGGCTTGCAGTGTATTAACACCTGCAGCCACAAACATCTCACTGGAACTACACCAGCGTGGTCTTCTCAGCAGAATTCTCAGTGCATCATTGTAAGCTACCTGAAGTTTATGCAAGCTAGCTTTGCTGAAACTAGACCACAAGTGTGCATTGTGGAGAGGAGTGCAGTATGCTCTGAACAAAGCAACTTTCACTCTATCTGTGCACCCACCAAACTTGCGAGCCAAACTATTCGCCTGAGCATATAAAGAACGGCATTGCCTGTAAACGTCAAGGTCATCCTTCAACTGGTCCGTAATGAGATGCCCAAGATACTTGTATCTGCTCAAAACTCTCAAGGTATTACCTGCCAATTTAAAAGGAGGAAACATTAGACATTTATCCTCCTTTGTTCTGCAAATCATCACCGCACTCTTGTCTGTATTAAATTTCATGTCATAAACAGTTCCATAATCAGAGCAAACATTAAGAAGCTGTTGAAGACCAGCACTGCTAGGACTGAAGACCACAAGGTCATCTGCATACATAATATGATTCACTAAAGTGTTACCTATCATACACCCAGTGTTACATGAATTCAGGCAGACAGAGAGCTCATCAACATACATGTTAAAAAGAATAGGGGAGAGGATTCCACCTTGTCTGACCCCGTTCCTAACCCCAAAAGGGGCAGAAACACAATGGCCCCATTTTATAAACATAGACTGGTTGGCATACCAGTAGGACAGAATTCTCACAATACATTTAGATACACCTCTCTTACTCATTTTATCAAATAACTTGTAGTGATTGACGCGGTCAAAAGCTTTTGAGGCATCAATAAAACTCATTAAAACTGAGGAATTCTTATCTCTATACGTATTAACAATTTCCTTTAAGGAATATATGGCCATATCTGTGCCATGTTTAGATTTAAAACCAAATTGGTTGTCAGTAGAGGGGATAATGTCCACAATTCTGCTCAACAGGATGCTTTCAAAAACTTTAGACAATACACTGGCCAGGGCTATTGGTCTGTAGTTATCAGAGCAACCAACCTTACCAGACTTATCCTTGATCACCGGCACAAGCAAGACAGATATCATTGTATCCAATTAGATTAGATTAGACTGGACTAGTCTCGTTCCCTGTTCTCAGGGAACAAAGGTTACAGTCGTATCATGAGACGTTCCCTTTTGAAGGGGAACGTCAAAAGATTTGCCGGACACTGCGTCGATTGACGCATTGGGGAATGATATACCCACGCCGCCATGCTAAGGGGAGTGCATGCCCATTGGCAGTGACAATCGTCAAATTCAAATGAAATGCCAGAACCACTCACCCTCAGGTCACACTGGGCTGTCCGTGACAGCATTCCCTACGGTCATAGCCCAAGCTATTCGCTTCACAGGAAAACCTCCATAAACTTTGTTTAATGAAAGGCCTACCTTGGCCTGCTCAAGGACCTAGGACCACAGCTCCAAATAAGAAGGGGTCCCTTCTAGGGAATGTGGCTAGGGAATCACTATTCAGGGGAACATACTCACCCGAAATGCCACCAGGAAGGCCTGAGCTGGTGTCACTTACATTGGACATTTCAGTCTGGCCAACTTCCTGTCTGTCCAAAGACAGAGCCTCTGGACACTTGCCTTTAGATAAGGCAAGATCATGATCGTGGCTCGCCTCCAGAGAGGCCCACTGAAGCCAATTGTCTGATTGACCAGTACATTTAAGAGCCAAGGCAAGAGCCAAGAGCCAACTACCGAGACTGCTGGGGACTCACTTTCAGGGAGGCCTGGTAGGGCCTACTAGCTGATAGCAAGTCTATTCTGCTACAAACACAACACCGTTGGGAACCATATTACACCAACTCAAATATTGGGGCCACCCACAGGAGGCCTCTTGAGGCTGACTACCTGGTCGCAGCTTTAATGTATGTCCCACAACATTGGGAATCTCTTCCGAGGAGGCCTGTTAAGGCCTACTACCCATCAGTGAGTCTACTGCCTGAACTACTAAGGCTACAACCTGAGGCAAGCTGGCCTAAAGAGCCCTTTTGGGAGCTGCCCGTCAAGGAGGCCTGCTGAGGCCTACTACTTGACAGTGCAGCCTTCATTGGCAGATTAGCTGTTTACACAGCGCCTACAGTATCCTGGTACCTAACCACATTGCCCATGGCAGTGTACTCAGCAAAAACGCAAAAAACGCCTGCCTTAATGGAGGCCCGAGATTGAGAGGTCTACCATCTATACGCATGGGCGTCAGCTCATGCTTCAAGGGAGCGTACTTCAAAAACCAAAATGTGAGGTAGAATGATACAGAGCTGAAAGTGGAGTACTTAGAACTACCCTGTATCAACAGGGGAGTACAAACCACCTACCCCTGAGAATTTAACAGGGTGCGGGCCTGCCAGTTACTCTAGAGGTGACAGGATTTTTCCTGCGCCCAGCCTAGGGGAGTGGGGCTTGCTTGCAAGCCAACCACCTTCAACTTGGAGCCTGAGCAGTAGCTCAGCGAGCTGAGTGGAGCCTACTCTGGAGGCCCAACTCCATATGCTAGCTCTGCACGGCAGGTCTGGCAAACAAAAAACGAAAACGATCTCTTCGCAGGGTGAAAGACGGCCTAACCCTGCCCAAAAAGACCCATTGTACTGGGGAGGCCTTATTGGAGGCCTAACCCTAGGTCTTTATTAATCATGCCTCTACACCAACCTGCATTACTCTTCTCACCCCCTGAATTCAGAGCAGGGGGCGGGCCTTGGCCGAGCGACATATAGGGAGGCTAAAAAGCCTACATTCACATAGTGAAGGGCCAGAGGCAGAAAATGCTTTAGCCGAACGTCTTCACTATCCCTAGTATAGCCTAGGCCAGCTATTGAGGCAGCCCTGGTGAGGGCCAGCCTATAGGCATAGATCTACCTGAGGCTCGGAGGAGCAACAGCCTCAAGAGAAAGAATTCTCATATGAGAGGCTGCAAAACCGCTCAGCCTGTATGAAAAACCCAAACAGAGCTCAGGGGAGCGATGTACACAGGAAAATGTCAGACGGCCATGTGGGCCGAACATAAGATCAATCTGAAGCTCCAGCGCCTGGGAAGTCATGGAAAAGAGGAGAGGGCTAAGATATATTAAGCCCTCAGGGGAGGTGATCCATCCGGCCTGTCTGGGTGTGGGCACAGATCTCAGCGGTATACAGGTATTAAACGCCGCTGAGCGCGCCTTTGCCTCTCTGAATTTTCCAACCACTACCTCCACGGAGGTGCCGGCCTGACCCACTGACATGTATGCTCTGCCATTCAAACGTGACATTGTCTTCAGTGGTTTGGATGGCAGGGTTCGGAGTTTTCAGTGTCGATGCCCGCCCGGACAAAAGATAGTTCGCAAATGTCTCGTCAATGGGCGGCACCGACACATACCCACGTTCACCTATCCCCTCAACATCAGCGAAACTAGCTCGCTGATGTCGGTGGATATGGGCAGAATATGGGTTCTTCCATGTCCTCTCGATCTCAGTATGTAGATCGGGAAGAAATGGAAGGCTCACCTGAGCTGGTGGTTTATGAAGAAACCGATCGTCAAGTCTACCGCGAGCAATCTCTCCCCCAACGTGCCGCCACAGCAGCTGCAGCCAGCCCGCGACGCGTTCCATAACATCCACCAGCTCAGCATACACGGGGTAGGGTGGCTGAGAGGATTCAGATCTATCCGATTTTCACCACCCTCATCAGCCATCTCCTGCTCGTCCGGAAGAGCACTCTATGGGGCTAGGAGGAGAAAAATCATCCACCTGCAGCTCACCCTCGTCAGCCGCCGAATTGTCTGAAAGGATTACACCCCTCTCAAGGCAATCGGCGAGCTCCATCAGAGAACCCCATGATGCACGTCGCCGCACTCCCTCAGCAAGGTCCAGACGATGAACCCTCTTCTTTTGAGAAGAGGGCCAGATGAGAGCGCAGACAGCTCCCTTGAGAACTGCCTGTGCGTGCTCTTCCCCATAGACAAAAAAACGCACAATTCGTGTGTGTCACCCGGCATCAGATATCTTGGGCACAGGTCTGCACACTTCTGAAAGCACTCAGCCTTCTTAGTGCATTTCATAATTACCTGAATTTCAAGTGCTTACACACAAAACAGTCCCTGAAGACGAAAAGATGAATGTCATGTTAGCAAGGTGCCTTTATATACTTCCAGGTCGCACGTTAATTTTTCATGGGCTGTCGCCGGTCAATAGGATTGCCGTGATTTGATAGTAATTTCAGACACCTGTCACGTCTGAGGCACTCCCCCAATTTGTCAATCGACGCAGTGTGAGTTCCCTTTCGAAAGGTGCTCCGGCCCGCTCATCCGCACAACAACAGTGCCTGGTGGCTCGAGAATGCAAACCTTGAAAAAGTTTCCAAGGTGCAAGCATTGAAAAATGTAGAAAAAAGTTATCATCTCCAGCGTAAACGTCAAAAACGCAAATCTGTGAAAACGCTGACGGCGTGCACGTGCATATTACGTGTCTAGTCTATCGGTATGCGCATTTTAATATATATGTGCGCAGGCGTGTAGTCTTTCTTTACAAATTTACCTCACCAAATAACAATAGCTTCCGCATATCCACGTGAACTGGAATCATATCGACAGAGTAAACTTGTGGTTTATCTGTACAGAGGTAAAGGGAAGGGAAGGAGGCCTTCACAGGGGAGAGACTAGTTGACACTTCAGGACTGTGTTGTCGTCATGTCCAGGAGCAGGTCCTTCATCAGATCTGGATATGGCCTGGATCCAGCGGACTGCGGTAAACCTTGGGATAAACAGAGAGACTAATATTAGCGTAGATGCCATTCTACTTATGATGTAACGAGTACATCAGGATATATGGGTGTTCCCGGTTCCAGCTGACCTAATCTATGCAGCTTAACATTGAATAATAAAAATGATGTGCATTTTAGGTCAAAGAGATGTGTTTTTAGTCTAGATTTAAACTGACAGAGTGTGTCTGCTTCCCGGACAATGTTCGGAAGACTGTTCCAAAGTTTAGGTGCTAAAGAAGAAAAGGATCTACCGACAGCAGTCGATTTTGATATACTAGGTATTATCAACTGGCCGGAATTTTGAGATCACAATAGACGTGAAGGACTAAAATGCGTTAAGAGCTCGCTCAAGTACTGGGGACCAAAACCATTTAGTGCTTTGTAAGTAATGAACAATATTTAAAAATTGATACAATGTTTAATGGGGAGCCAATGCAGTGTTGACAGAACCGGGCTAATATATGCTTCAGTGTGAAGTCTTGTTTCACTCTGGTTGACATTTCTGAGTGGTTTCCATACTGATTCCTCATTTACTGATCCATGGACTGTTCTACTCGTTTCGACCCTCTGCTTCATGCCATTGTGACCCTGCTTCGTTTGACTGGATTTATGCTTTACTGTTTGCTGTCTGCTCTGATTATCTGCCTGTCCATCAACTACGATTGTGGACCTCAGATATATCCTTTGCTGGTGATTGACCCCTGCCTGATTGTGTTACATTTACTATTACCAATAAAGATACTGCAAATGGATCTCAACGACACTGCTTCATCATTACAGTGACTTTCAAATGAGAGATTGGTATCAAAAAGCACACCCAGGTTCCTAACCAATGACGAAGACTTGACAGAGCAGCCATCAAGTGTTAGACAGTATTCTAGGTTATTACGTGAGGACGTTTTTTGTCCAATAATTAGAATCTCTGTTTTTTCAGAATTAAGTAATAGGAAATTACTAGTCTTCCAGTTTTTTTTATATCAGCTATGCATTCCGTTAATTTTGTGAAATGGTAAGTTTCGTCAGGGCGTGAAGAAATATAGAGCTGAGTATCTTCAGCATAACAGTGAAAACTAATGCCATGCTTCCTAATGATATCTCCCAAGGGTAGCATGTACAGAGTGAAAAGCAACGGTCCTAGTACTGAGCCTTGTGGTACGCCATACTGAACTTGTGATCGATAAGACATTTACTGCTACAAACTGATAACGGTCAAATAAGTATGATTTTAAACCATGCTAATGCAATTCCACCAATGCCAACATCATTTTCGAATCTATTTAAAAGAATGTTGTGGTCAATGGTATCAAATGCAGCACTAAGATTGAGTAACACTAATAGAGAAATACAACCATGATCCGATGATAAGAGCAAATCATTTGTGACTCTGATGAGAGCTGTCTCAGTACTATGGTACGGTCTAAATCCTGACTGGAAATCCTCGCATATATCATTTCTTTCTAAAAAGGAACATAGGATACTGCTTTTTCTAGTATCTTTGACAGAAAATGTAGATTTGAGATCAGCCTGTAATTGACTATTTCTGTAGGATCAAGTTGCGTTTTTTTAACAAGCGGTTTAATAGCCATGCTTAAAAGTTTTTGGTACATATCTGAATGACAAAGATGAATTAATGATATTAAGAAGAGGATCTATGACCTCTGGAAGCATCTCTTTCAGTAGCTTAGTCGGTATAGGGTCTAACATACATTTTGTTGATTTAGATGATTTAACGAGTTTAGACAATTCTACCTCTCCTATAGCAGTGAAAGAATGGAATTTTTCCTCAGGGAGACTACAATGCACTTATGTGATACTGTTGTAGACGGTTGCATAGTTATAATTTTCTTCCTAATATTATCAATCTTGCAAGTAAAGAAGTTCAAAATGTTTTCTTCCAGCTGCGCTCCATTTTTCTGGCCCGAGTGTGCTCGTTGTACCACGGCTCGTTGACTATTTTCTTTAATCTTCTGTAAGCGCAAAGGTGCGACTGTGTCTAAAGTGCTGGAAAAGACAGAGTCGGTTTCTGTTGCAATATCGAGTTTTTCTAAGCTATCTTGGAGAAACAAGCGAAGATCAAATAAAAAAGAGTCCATTGAAAAAAACGTACTCGGTTACTAACGTAACCTCGGTTCTCTCTAGAAGAGGGAACGAGTACTGCGTAAGTATCTTACGCTCGGGGAAAATCCCTTTTCCGCGAGATATTGAAGCCAAAAAATTATCCTTAATTTTGTATTATTGTAAAACGCGTTGCGGCAGCATACAGACATAGGCAAGACGGCTCGTGTGCCTATTGGCTGTTCTGCGGCAACTGCAGCAGCCTATCGAGCGAGGCCTAGCGTGATGTCAGACCCAATGAGGGTGCTTCGCGCCCACTGCGTCACGTCCCGCCGAAACGGGCGTGGCTTAGGCCTATAAATCCAGCTCGCAGGCAGCTGATATCTGGTTTTTCATCGCCGAAGCTAACCTGAGCGTGTGCATGCACGGCAAGATACGCAGTACTCGTTCCCTCTTCTAGAGAGAACCGAGGTTACGTTAGTAACCGAGTACGTTCTCTTACGAGAGGTCTCTCGTACTGCGTAAGTATCTTACCGAGACACATAAGCTCTTAATGCCCTGACTGGGCAAAGGAAGCTCGCGTCTCCTTCCTCGTCAGAGACCGATAGGGCTGACAGGGAAATGACCTGCGCCCTAAACGGTGTGTTGAGGGATTTTGGAACATAACCGTGCTTAGGTTTGAGTATAACTCTTGAGTCATTAGGCCCAAACTCCATGCACGTTGCGCTTACTGAGAGCGCGTGTAAGTCCCCTATGCGCTTCACTGAAGCGAGAGCCAGAAGAAACACTGTCTTGAAAGACAGGTGTTTAAAATCAATCGTCTGTAAAGGCTCGAATGGGTCACCTTTCATGGCCTCCAGTACCACAGAAAGGTCCCATACGGGGACTGAGGGAGGTCTGGGAGGATTCAGTCTCTTAGCTCCTCTAAGGAAGCGGATGACTAAATCGTTCCTTCCTATTGACTGACCAAGCGTTGTTTTTGAGAACGCTGCTATGGCCGCCACATAAACTTTGAGCGTGGAAGGGGACCTTCCCTTGTCCAACAGCTCTTGTAGGAAGGAGAGAACCTCTGTCACCCCACAGTCTGGGGGCGACACGCCACGAGCTGTGTACCAGCTGGAGAACACTGACCATTTCGAGGAATAGAGACGTCGCGTAGACGGAGCTCTAGCCTGCGTGATCGTGTTTAACACTCCGCTTGGGAGGTCAGCGGGTACCCGTTGATGGCCCAAACATGAAGGGACCACAGCTCTGGGCGCGGATGCCAAATCGAGCCCTTGGCCTGAGAGAGGAGGTCCCTCCTCACTGGCACTGGCCATGGGGCAGTGCTCGCTAGCTGCATCAGAACTGGGAACCAGGGTTGGTTTTTCCAGTACGGCGCTACGAGTAGCACTGAGCATCCTTCTTCCCTGATCCGCTCTATCACCTGAGGCAGGAGAGAGACGGGAGGAAAAGCATAGAGCGGGCGGCGGGGCCATACATGGGCCAGCGCGTCCCTGCTCTTGGAGAAAAATTCCAGACAGTGAGCGTTTTCTTGAGACGCGAACAGGTCTACTTACGCTCTGCCGAATTTCTTCCACAGCAGCTGGACTGTCTGTGGGTGTAGAGACCACTCGCCTGTCGGAACATTGCTCCTGGACAGTCTGTCCGGTCCTACGTTTAGGAGCCCTGGCACATGCGCTGCTCTCAGCGAGAGCAGGTTGCGCTGAGCCCACATCAAGAGGCGTTCTGTCAGCCTGTGCAGGTTTCGGGACCTGAGGCCGCCCTGGCGATTTATGTAGGACACAACTGACATGTTGTCAGAACGGACCAGGACGTGGTGTCCTCGTATTTGGGGACAAAAACGCGTCAGCGCGTTGTCTACTGCCAGCATTTCAAGGCAGTTTATGTGCAGAAGCTTCTCCCGTTCCGACCATTGGCCGAAGAACGGTCTGCCCTCGAGCAGCGCTCCCCATCCCGAGGTGGATGCGTCCGTAGACACTACCTTCACACTCGAGGAAGTCCCCAGGTTTACACCTGATTGGTACCAGCCGTTTGCTTTCCAAGGTTTCAGAGCTGCGATGCATTTCTGATTGACCTTGAGACGAAGCAGACCGGAAGCCCACGCTCGGCGCGGCACTCGCGCTTTCAGCCAGAACTGTAGCAGGCGCATGCGAAGCAAGCCCAGCTGAAGAACCGATGATGCTGAGGCCATGAGACCTAGCATCCTCTGAAATTTCTTGAGCGGGACAGATGCGCCGCAGCGGAAAGAGCTCGCTGCGCGCTGAATGTCTAGTACGCGCTGTGGTGACAGTCGCGCTATCATAGACAGCGAGTCCAGTTCTGTGCCCAGTTCTGTGTCTGGGGGACAGAGAACTCTTCGCCCAATTGACTCCGAGACCCAGATTCTCGAGGTGATCGAGTAAAATGGTCCTGTGCTCTATGAGCACCGAGTGAGATTGAGCTAGAATCAGCCAATCGTCCAAGTAGTTCAATACTCGCATGCCCTGTAGCCTGAGGGGTGCGAGTGCTGCGTCCATGCACATCGTAAATGTACGGGGTGCTAGGGACAAGCCGAACGGTAGGACTGTGTACTGATATGCCTGGCCATCGAAGGCGAATCTCAAATATCGCCTGTGACGTGACGCTATCTGTATTTGAAAATACGCGTCTTTCAGATCTATTGACACAAACCAATCTCCTCGGCAAATCTGCGCGAGGATTTTTCTGGTCGTGAGCATTCTGAACTGTCGCTTTGCAAGCACTCTGTTCAGTTGCCTTAGATCTAGTATGGGTCTGAGACCCCCGTCTTTTTTCGGTACCAGGAAGTATCTGCTGTATAGATAATGGCTCTATGGCCCCTTTTTTTTTTTTTTCCTCTCAATTTTGGCTCGAAGTAGGTGTGCTACTTCTGTTTTTACCGTGGTCTCGACGCGCGTCGCATAGCGACGAGGGCGTCGGCGAAACTGTAGCGAATAGCCTCTTTTTATAATGTCTAGCACCCACTTCGAAACGCCGGGTAGCCTGGCCCATGCATCTGCATGAATGGCTAGGGGTTGAATGCGAAGGCGCTCTGGTCGCTCAGCGACAGAGGGGCTTCGGTGTGCTGTAACACAAGCATCGCGCTTATGACATTCGAGGCAGAGGGCGCGCTGATAACAGCGGGCAGATTGCCCGCGCTCGGCTCCTCTGCGGTGGTTAACCGAGAGGGGGAGGGCTGGGCGAGTCCCGTAGGACTTGTCATGTCTATGTGTGGATGTGGGCGCGGGATAGCGGGCACATTTACCACACCGAGAGCATTGTCCGCCTGAGCAGAGCGAATGCACGTTGGTTTCGTTTTCACAGAAACCTCGAGACATGCAGGACGTAGTGATTGTGGGCACTGGGCAGTGGGCACATCTGCTACGTTTAATGCGCAATCGAACTGGGTCGATTTTATGTGCGCGAGCCCTGTGTGACGGGCTGTGCTTGTGTGTAGGAATGGGCACTGGGCAGTGGGCATTTTGTCTACACTGATAACACCATCGGCCGTGGCCGGGACACCAGAAAATACACTCTTTGTGGGATTTATCTGGGTAGCCGTGAAAACGGCATTTGTATGCAGGCAAGCGGGCAGTGGAACCGGCTTGTTGACTGCAAAATACACTGGAACAGTCACATTTCTTGGAACTGAATGAGCGATGAGTTTTGGTGGAAGTCCAGCCGCAGTGGCGTGCTAGGATGACTTCGGGACCTCGCTTGACGGGTGGGGGAAGGTTCCGGGACCCGCTGAGCACGGCGTTTTTTACAGCGCGGCACTACAGCGGGCGGAGGTGCAGTCTCAGTGAAATATGCCAGGCGAGTCCTCAGAGTCGCCATAGGCAGTAGCTCGCAGTGATGGCAGCCGCCGTCAGCGAGCGCGAGAGCTGCATGATCCTCACCCAGGCAGGAAACACAGATAACGTGGCGGTCCCCGTCGCTAAGTGTGGCTCTGCACGAGCCGCAGGAAGGCATCTTGAAAAAGACGCAAGCTCTTTTAGACAGTGTGGCCGTCACGCTAGGCCTCGCTCGATAGGCTGCTGCAGTTGCCGCAGAACAGCCAATAGGCACACGAGCCGTCTTGCCTATGTCTGTATGCTGCCGCAACGTGTTTTACAATAATACAAAATTAAGGATAATTTTTTGGCTTCAATATCTCGCGGAAAAGGGATTTTTCCCCGAGCGTAAGATACTTACGCAGTACGAGAGACCTCTCGTAAGAGAACCATTAAACACAGGAACGAAATATACTGTCAGGGTTATGTTTAGTTGGTGGGGGGATGCACATTTGACAGTAAAGCACTGAGCTTGAGTTGAGATCCAGATCAAATTAATTTTTAGCAACCTAATTGTTACAGGGAAAAATATTAAAATTCTACTCTCATTAAATGTACCAATTTCTTGATGATTTGATATTTTATAATAGGGAGTTTATAATATCTAAATATAAATTTTAAAGCAAAATGTGTGAAAAAAAAAACTATATTAGAGAGTAGAAAAGGCTAATAAGTCAGTAAGTGCCACATCTGGTAGTGATAATTTCATATGTTTAAATTTTTTTTTTTATAAAAACGTATGTTTGGTACATGTTGTTGTAATAAAAATGTTGTTTGGTAACATTTAAACTGGATAATATTTGGAGATGTGAAGTACTGGAAAAAAGTGTGAAGCACTTGAAAGTCCTTGAAAAGTGCTTGAATTTCACTCTCGAAAGGTTGTACAAACCCTGAAATGAATGATGTAAAAACATTTAACTATATTTCTATCACAATACCATGGTTACAGTTAGTATTGCTACATTAAATTCATGTTGAATGTTGGTGATTTGTGAACTGAAAAGCCTGCTTTAATTTGTTCATTCATGACACAATGTTTCTCCTGATTTCCATATCAGCACTGTTTGGTCTGATATCTATGGTTTATAACAGAGAATTCTGCACTGAATATGAATTCTTCTCACTAGATCTTGTAGTAGCAATGTTATTAATACTGCGGCGAATTCAAGCATTTTCTCACTTGATCTCCCAGCGGTGTGTAGTAACGGCTGTATCTGTTCTTGCGCTGCATTGTCTATAATTGGTCTGAGCTGATAAATGGTCTGTGGTGCGCAGCTCAAACGAGTAGCGTGATTTCCATCGACTTTAGTTTCTTCTGCTTTTGTTTCGTTTGCGGTTTGAACATTAACCAGTCGTTCCGGCTCCGCCTTGGTCAGATTTCACTCTGCCTTCGCCAAGGACTTCTGGGCCTGAGTTGAGCTCTACACCTGTTCACTGTTACGTTGATTACTCCCTGTGTATTTAAGGCCTTGTTTTCCTCTGTTCTAGGTTCGGTCTTGTTTGTTATTGTGTAGTTGCCCTGTTGATTTGTCTCTGCATATTCTCCCAGAATATTAAAAAAAAAACGTGTAGATTTGTGCATGTTCATCTACACGTAACATAACATTTCTGTGCACAAATGTCTGTGTGTGTGTGTGTGTGTGTGTGTGTATGAGAGAGAGAGAGAGAGAGAGAGAGAGAGAGAGAGAGAGATTTACTTTATTTAACAAAAGATTATTCACATAAATTTACAAGAATATTTTCAAAACCATTTTATAAAAAATTGCAACATGAAGTTCATTATCAACAACAGAACACAAAGCTTCTTTATGACATCATATTTCTTCAAAAACTGTTAGAGAGTTCATTGCTAAAATAAATTAAACGCCTTGATTTGATCATAGCTGGGAGCACCATTTCAACATTATATGTACTTTTTTTTTATTTTTTTTATCTCTTCTACTAATTTAAATGGCCATTTTTGCTTTACCTAAAGTCAAATTTAACAAACGACACTCGTATTTTCATTTTTGAACATACTTGAAACCCAAAATAAAAGTTTGCCCTTTCCAGTAAAATAGATTTTGCAAAACATCAAATAAAGGCTTAAAGGTGTGGAAAAACAGTCTCTCTCTGGAAACAAAAACATCTGGATTTAAAACAGAAATAAAAGCATTAACAACAATAATGGCATGCAGAATTCTCCACTGTAAGTCTCCAGCTCTTGTAGTCAACGGTGGCTTATAAAGTGCTCTTCATTCATTCAGATTATTCATTAGATTATGCTGTGAAGTTTCTTGATTCTTCTTGGTTTTATATGTGCTGCTGAACTTATTTTAGGTTCACTTTTAGCAGTTTGTGTTGTTTGTTTATTTTTTTTATTATTTGTTGAGTTGTAGTGTTGTAGTGTTTTGTATTAATGTCTGTGCATCATTAGGTAATGGAAAAACAAAAATTGTGTTGCAAGACGATGTGACACCTTTCAAAGTTAAATCTCAGCAGCTGTTTTACTATTGTGAATATCCATCTACAAACAATTAAGAATTTAAAATAAGATATTGGTAAATCTTTATGCTGAAATACAACTAATAATAGTATAGTTTGACTGACTTAAAAACAGACCATTCTTGTTTTAACATTGTTTTAACAAATGTTTTAATTTCTGACTTGACTAGATCAGCAATTTTAATATATACAAGGTCCAAGATCCCAAGCATATGTAACACTTATCACAATTATGGTGACTTCAGAACAATTACAGTACTAAACAATATCATTTCTTATAGTGGTATCATGGTTAAAGACAACTTCATAATGTGAATTCACAGTAAAACAAGAGCATTAAATTACTGTGATGTCAGCATAATTTTGCTGTTGATTGACAGTAATTCATAAGAAAATGACCCAGCATGCATTGATTTCACTGTAAATTTCTGACAACAGTAATTTATTCATATAGATTCAACAGCTAACTACCATCTTTGTTGTTGTTGTTGTTGGTCCAATAAGTGAGACTGAGATATGATTATTTTTTTTACTTTTTATTGTTTTTCTTTTTTTAAATATCTCAAATTTACTTTGATAACTGTGTACAGGCTGATTTGTAGTTAGTGCATGAGCTACAACACACAATTATGTTGACATATGCAAATATGTTATGTTTCAGTAACAGTGAACTGAGTGAATCCAGTGGCTTTTGTTTTCTTTGTTGTTGAAGAAGCAGAATTTGACACAAAGTCATTCACATGTTTTCCTGAAAGAGAACCTTTTGATAATTTGATCTTGTCAAGTGCATTTATTAATATGACTCCATAAATTGACTTATTGGCTTATTAACTGCACTGTGTGCTTTCAAGACATTACAGAACTATATGCTGCCTCTAACAAATGTCTGTCATCATGTCAAATGAATTGTTTGTCATTTTTTGCTCACTTATTTCACACCTAGGTGAGCCCTTACTATAGATTTTTACAGGACAAAAATGTAGATTTATCTTCTCTTGGATCAAAACACTTTCAGTTTAGATGTTATTGTTTGGTTCATTGTTTTATTTTGAATCATACAGTTCCTGCTGTGAACTCGCTATGCTGCCCCCTCTGGTGGACTGATTCATTTACTTTATTCTTTAACTCCTGCAAATGCATAGCAAATACCATCAACATAAATGGATGTGAGTATTTGCCTAATCTAAGTTTGAATCCAACAATGGACCTGTTCAAAATGTTGCAGATCCACAACAGAGCCTATTTAGGGTGGAAAACCCCAGTGCTAGTCTTTGGTGAATTTTGTGAATTACACAAAAAGATTGTGTGTAGTCATGATAGGGTGATTTGAAAAAATATTCTGGTCAAGCTTGGTTAAATACATTTAACGATTTATATATATATATATATATATATATATATAAAGTACTGCATTATTGGTGCTTCATAACTGAATGTGAACGAGACAAGAAACATTTTGCATTTTTTACATATTAGACATACGAATAAGAGTTAATTTATGCATATTTTAAAATAAAATATTATTTGCAAATAGACCAATAACCGAAACAACACCTCACAAAAAAAAAAAAAAAAAAAAAAATCAATACATAAATCAATAAAATAAATAAATGAATAAAAAACAACTTAGCCCCAAACACCCCAAACTATATAGTTCTCCAACACTATATATTTTTGGGATATAAAATGCACATCTCGTTCCATTCAATTGTAATATGAGGCCTATATATTCCTGCTCTCTGTTATTATTATAAAGCATTTTTTTAAAGATTTTTTTTTTTAATGTATGTTTTTTTAGTTTGTGATGTGATGCCCACTGCCCTAATATAATTGCCCCTTGTGGGATTAATAAAGTGGTTCACTTTAACTTTATAATGGTCAAACCATATTGCTTTTCCACTAGTTTCCCACTATAAATAGGACATTGTATTTGCAACAGCAATGTAGTTATAGTTAATGTGGGTTATGCCACTTTTTATTAATTTTAACGTCCCATTATGAGAAATAAATATATTTATTTGTAGGTTGTGTTTTCAATAGCTGGCTTGTCACATTATAGTTCTTATAGCAGCCGTTAGTATCCACATGGCCCTGCCATCACGCTTTGCGCTTCTCCAACAGCGTATTAATATTTCTGTGCCAGCATGCATGGAGGAGACTTGGATCTGAGGTCCCAAACTTCCACCCCCAGAGGTGTAGCAGCTGTTAACCTGGCCTTGAGAAATGCCTCATGAAAAGACAGCTGTCTGGGGGAAAGTCAGCTAAATGCTTTCAACATACTTTGATGCGACACACATGAATAAGTGCCTTTGTGTGCATAAGATGCAATGATTTGCTTAAAATGGCTGCAAAGCGATAACAATAATAGTAATAATAAAAATTATGTGTATAAGTATATGTGTTAGTTAGTTTTTGAAATTATGAAACAATGGGGGCTTGTCTAAATGTAAGTTGTCAAGTATTGTCAACATTGAGCAATTAGCTTGATTTAACACCTCATTTCCAAGGTGATAAAACAGATTAAATAATCAAACATACAGCTGCACTTGTTAAAGATAGGATATAGCCTACATTCTGCAAAAAAGTTTAAAGTTAAAAATTAAAGTTTCAAAACGACCACTTTTATTCATATTTGTACATTTCTTTGCCTATATCTGTCTATCTGTATCGGTATAGGCTAAATGCTGAGATAGTAAGATAATATTGCCATTTCTCGGATCATTTTGAAATTGGACAGAAAATGTTAACATGTTACTTCGATATTACCACAAGTCAAAAGCCACTGACACATATTACCTACTTTTTTACATGAATGTGTGCATGTTGGACCTAACTGTGAAAAAAAAAAGGATGTCTTTAATTTGCATATCCTAATTGATGCATAAATATCTTACCCTCATATTCTTTTTCTCTATCTTCTCTTCTTCTTCTTTTTCAGTCTTTAGCCAATTATTGTTCATTATTTTCTTCTTCTTTTTCATATTGTTCATACAAAGTTGTATACCATAAACATGTCATCTCTGTATTTTATGCATTGATAATTAAAAAAGAAAAAAAAGAAAATGCACACGTGTAGTACTAAACCTGACCTACAGAGTTCTCTGTTATGTATCACCTTCTCGACGGAAGTGATGCGAGACGCACTGACGTGGCCGGAAACCCGCCATCTTGAGGGAGGAAACGCCTCGAAGTTGAGGAAACTTGAACTGTGAGTTTTTTCATTTAAAAAACATACTTTTACGTATTTAATTTCAACTTTAATTGTTGTATTCGAAATGTTAACCACAGTGAAAACAAACGCTAGATACTATTGTATGATGCGTTACCAGTGAAAAAGGGTTAGTGGGAGATTTTCGGAGTTAAACTGAACTAAAGCCGGTCAGATGTGAGTGTCTGTGACAAAGGAAACAACAATCCGAAGTCAACTTTACTCCTTAAATAACTAATATCGTATAGATGATGTAATACATTAACTTGCTCTCACTCAACATTATTATAAAAATTATGTGTGAGTATTATAGAGTCTTTAGTCAACCACAAAAACTAGTTTAATCGACTTATTATTTTAAATGATTATAAAGACGTGTGGCCATGTTACTAAAACGTCTGATGATCAGATCTAATAAGTTAACCTGATATTTTACTGAAATTGAACTGAAATCGCTATGCTTACTAAACAGATGAGATATAATAAGTTCTGTAAAACTGCCCTTGAACACTATCATCCTTTATTAGTAAATATTATTTTAAAATTCTTCGCCAAGCTGTTGAGTTATGTCAGCTTTATTATTGAAATATTTGATATATTTGAATATATTCAGTCGTGAGAGCTTTTTACAGCATTTCCTGGTTTATTTAAAGAGTCTCAGTTGTCATGTACATGTTATCCACTTGGAGAATCACGCTTTGTCATTATGTCGACTTAAAGTTTAGCCTCTGTTCGTGTCTGTGAAGTGCACAAATGCATAAGATTTTTCACACTATTTGTGTCAGTAAGTATTTCACACTTGGTCCTGCTGGAGGAAGTGGCTTTTTAATTCACTTTTTGTCCTGTTTAGTTTCAGTGGAGTGAAAAAAGCATCTCTCAAACATGGGCAACCTATTTGCAAACCTCTTTAAAGTCTTTGGCAAGAAAGAGATGAGGATTCTTATGGTGGGTCTTGATGCTGCTGGAAAGACAACGATTCTGTACAAGCTGAAGCTGGGAGAAATTGTTACCACCATCCCAACAATCGGTAGATGAACAAGATCTGTTTCCCATTATCAGTGTCTGATAAAGAGAATAAATAATGCGTGTGTGTATGTATGTGTGTATATATATATATTTATATATCTTTTTTTCTTTTTCTATTGTGTTCAAGGCTTTAACGTTGAAACTGTGGAGTACAAGAATATAAGTTTCACAGTTTGGGACGTCGGTGGTCAAGATAAGATTCGACCATTGTGGCGTCATTATTTCCAGAACACACAAGGTAAGACAGTAATACAGTGTCAACGCTCGACATTTATGCCTTGTCATGTGCTTGTCCTTCAGACAAGTAAATCGGTCATTCACTTGTCCGAGTAAAAAAGTTGTGTTGTGGTGTAAATATAATCTATTTTGAAGCTATATTCTCATCAGTGTTCTATCAGCTTTGACATATTTAAATCTACATATTAGTCATATTTTCCACGAGTGCGTTTTTCAGGGTTTCCGCATGGCAATTAAGGCCTTAAATGGCATTAAAAAGCATTAAATTTGAATCCTACAGGCATTAAAAATGTAGATAGTTTTGAAGAAAATGTTACATTATCAATTTATTTGAATATAGACTTCATAATTACTATTTTTTATTAGCTGTCGCAAAATATGTACGTTAGTGTGATAAACACACGGGACCAGTTTGGTAAATTGCTTCCGGCCGGAGCAAAATTGGCATGATGCGGATGTGACCTGGGTAGGGTTGGGAATCGGAAGAAATTTTCTGATTTCGGTTCCGGTTCCCATTCAATATAAATTATTAAACAACTAATAAAAACTAGTAGCAAGGGAAAAATGCACAATCCTTTTGTGTTTATTTCTTATACTTGTCAAATGAGTTTAAAAGACTGGTAATGTCAACAAATTCAACATATTATTTAGCAATTTAATAGCAAAAATAATTAATTTTTCTGATGGAAAATAAAAATGTCTGCATTCTCCTGGAGAATTTGGGACCTCTCCAAGCTTATTGTGTCACGCAGGTACTGGGATACTCCGCAGCGGTGCCGACCTGACCGGTGTAAAGTAGCCCGAGTATAACCGCTTATTACAGGCTTACCGTAGTGATTCAGGATAAGACAAAAACACGGTTTGAAAAAAGGTATTCATGATGTACTCGCTCATTATATACATTTAGTCAATTCTGAAGTGACTTTCAAAAGGTAATTTACTCTGTTTTGGTTGCTCGAACTAAAAACTTTTATCTTAGTACTTCTGTGATCACTTGAATATTTGTAACACAGAAATATCGATACTGTGTGGTTGAAAAGACTGAAAGTAAAGCTGTGTCATATTGACAACTGCTCTTTTCTGGGTCAGCGACAGCGCAAACAGATTTGAATGTTCCGGTGTGAAGTTTTTGTCATTTAGGAATAAGATCAAGTGGGTGTTTGAATCGAGATCTTTTATCGGTTAATCTTTTCAGTGCATTCATTACTATTTTAATATTCATGAGAATATTCATGTTCTATTAAAGGATAAGCTTCCAGCACTTCGCCCACACATCGCACCAGAATCGTTTTCGGAACCGAAACGTAGGAATTTCGCACAGTTCCAGTTTTTTCAAAAACACTAATGGTTCTGGATAAGAACTGATTCTCCGTTCCCAAACCTAGACCTGGGTCGTTTTGAACAGCAGGAATAAAACTAGACCAGAAAAATGGGAAAGTGCAAAAGTGTCTGGAAGACAAACAATTTAGGACATGGTTGCAGTCCGTTGGTGGTCAAAATAAAGGATTTTGCAGCGTTTGTAAAAAGGTATTTAAGTTGGGTAGCTACAATGGGAACCATCGCCGTAAAATCTCATAAGCAGTCTGACAGCCACAAATCTACGGTATAAGGCAGACAGACTCAACCGATTCGTTTAAAAAAAAAAAAAACACTGAATCATTCAGTAAAGACACATGACTGAGTGTTGCTGTGAGATGCGCTAAAGTTCTGCTGTGATCTTTGTTTGGAGCTATTTTCACTGCTGAAATAGAACAAAAACAGTCAATATTGCTTCTAAAATCTAAGTGACATTAATATTAACTACTTGTTTATTGAACTGTTGTATGAAATCAGTCACAGTTTCAATCGTGATGGTATTCAGGAAAACAGCACTCTAGGTTGTGTTTCATGTGCTAAATATAAAAACTCCACATTTAGATTTTTTACCGCAGTATGTTAACCAAGTTTATTTGTGTGTGTTGCATCTTGCACTCATATGTTTCTATTTCTCCTCATGAGGCTGTGCGAGCCTCAACAGCACAACCTTATCACCGGTACATAATACATTATATATTATTTATTATCCACTATCAGTCGCCAATTATACTAAATGTAATAAAATCAGAATCATTCTCGCTTTTTGGTGATTACCTAATTATTTTTGTTATTTACATTTTAATCAGGCTACTTGTCTGGTCGGACAAATACAATTCTCTTTCACTTAAAAAAAATCCACTTGTCTCGGACGAGCATTAATGTCGGGCCCTGAGTGTATTGTGCTAGAGTTGGGAAGTCCAGTTAATTCAAATGTGCAGACAGTGTTATCAGACATTTCTGTGTGATAGTGTATTTTAGTAGTCTAAGAAAGTTTTAATCGGGCTGCTGTAATCACTATATATTTGAATAAGATCAATTAGTCTGTTTTTTGTTGTCCATGTCCAAGTCCACATTTACTTCCTCACTTTGCCACTTACGTACCAACTTTGCAGTCAAGTGAATCATTTCAAACGAATGGTTAAACCAAGCAATTTGTCCATGATTATACTATAATACTAATAAACTGGCCAATATTTAAAGGGTTAGTTCACCCCATAATGAAATTTCTGTCATTAATTATTCACCCTCATGTCATTCCAAACCCATAAGACCTTCTTCGTTCATCTTCTGAACACAAATTAAGATATATTTTTGATGAAATCCGAGAGGTTTCTGAACCACCCATAGACAGCAACGTCATTGCAACTGCAATTGCCATTGCAAGGCCCAGAAAGGTAGCAACGAAAAGCATTCTCGTCGCTTGATAAACTTCAGGTTGAGCCACTGTAGTCACTTGGACTATTAACTTTTCTGGACCGGCAAAATGAAATTAGACAGCTCTCAGATTTCATCAAAAATATCTTAATTTGTGTTCCGAAGATGAACGAAAGTCTTATGGGGTTGGAACAACATGCGAGTGAGTAATTTCAAATATGAAACGGTAATACTAACCGTTAGGAATTTTTTTTATCATGGTTTATCGTCAAAGCGGTTACCATTTCATCCCTAATCTGTGGCTGGAACCAAATATAAGCTGGTCTCTCACACCAGTCCATTATTCTGATGTTTTTTTTTTCTTTCTTTCTTTAGGTCTGATCTTTGTGGTTGACAGCAATGACAGAGAGCGTGTGAATGAGGCACGAGAGGAGCTGATGAGAATGTTGGCTGAGGATGAGCTCAGGGAAGCAGTCCTGCTAGTGTTTGCCAACAAACAGGTGCTGACAGATTTCAACTGATTATCTGCAGTTCTTTCCAAATGCATTTTATTTTACATATTTGACAATGTCTTTGTCCGACAGGATCTTCCGAACGCCATGAACGCTGCGGAAATCACGGACAAGCTGGGGCTGCATTCGCTCCGGCACAGGAACTGGTACATTCAGGCCACGTGCGCCACAAGCGGCGATGGCCTCTATGAAGGACTCGATTGGTTGTCCAACCAACTGAAAAACCATAAATAATGCCCCACTGTACTGCTCTTCCTTAGTTTCATATTCTCAACACTCGCTTTACTCTTGTTTTTAAACCGACGGTGCTGGAAGCTGCGCTCATTTCAAATACAGAGAGAAAAAGTGTTACTCACTTTAATGTAAATAGTTTTTTGTTGTGAGGCAGCTTTTTTGAGCACCATTATGCAAAATAGATATAGCCCTTCATTGTTACGTTTTTTTTGTTTTTTTCACATTCTTTCTGTTTGAGTCATTGGAAAGAGTTTGAAGAACATTAGTCCTGTAAACTCTGTCAGGTCTCATTTGAATCTTGCACATGTATTATTTTATTGTGCTTATAAGACGACTCTCTTTTAGATGTACTGTAAACAAAACTGTTTTGTTTGTCTTGAACTGAGTAAAGGAAATCAAACATTACGGACACTACCTGCACATATTACGGTTCAATTTTGAGGAAGAGAAACCAAAAATCAATTACACTGTCTTCTCAGCCAAGGCTGACGTGACCTCTAGCTTTACTGTCGTGATACTTTAGAAGCCACAGAGGAGTGATGCCTTTAAATCATTAAGTCAGCTACACAAAGATTCAGATTATTATTATTTTTATTTTTTTAAATCAGATTCCCAATACACAGCATATGTTTTTTGTGAATATGTGGAAGAAAAGTCGGTGCGGCTCAGGTTAACAAAGGTTTGAGGTAAAATGTTCAGGCTCGTAACAGTAATGATATTTTTTAAGGGGAGGTTGGTCATTAAAAAAAAATAATGCAACAATATAATTTTTTTAGTTGTTTTACAAAAATAGGCTTTGTTTTCTTTTTACAAAATATTACAATTATTTATTTTTGGCGGGTGAAATGTCACTTGGGCATATTTGTGGAGGTTCACCCTTAAGATAAACTGAAACCTTAATTTAAATAAATTTCCTGTTGTTTTGACACTCTGTTTAAGTGTTATTTTCAATTTCATGTTCTGGATTTAAGTGTGTTATGAACTCAATATCTAACCAGCACAAGGAATAAACAACACCGACCTCATCTTAGCACATTATAACTTAATATCTAACAAATCAGTAGTGCATTTTTATAGATTTAAGACAAAACAACTATAAGAATGTTGGCATGTTAATATCAAAGACATGTTTGAGTTTTGTGTTTTGCATGTAGAAGTGATTTTCCCCCATAAGCCCTGGTGTCTTTACTGTCCGCAGAGACACCTGTTAGAGATTAACAACCTTCACGTCAATCACATGGTCACTGTTAATGCAATGTTAGAACTGATGGTTTAAAAACCACTTTATTATTTATCTTTTATTCTCTCTCTCTCTTTCTTCTCAATTAACCTCTGATTTGGTAGACACTGATTACTTGGGGTCGAAACTATGTGAATTTCATAGCAAACTGTTGTATAGTGTGACTCTTAACCAATGTCTTTTTTTATTGTTTTTCATTTTGACAGAAATGCACTGTAATTAAAGATATTAGTATAACTGGACGTTTACTGGTGTGCTCTTGTTAATCTGCTGCTTTGAAATATTTATTGACTGCCATGGCATCAGTAATTCATTGAAAAAGGTGGCTCATAACTGAAAAAATAAATGTACACACATTTTGCTGATCCACATGGTGGTTAAACATCAGAATTTAGATCAGTTTGATTTTAATAAATATGTTAATCTTCAACCCTAAAACTTTATATTAAGTTGAAATTTCTGTTCTTAGAGTTTATCAAAGCAAAGTTAAAAACTTAAAAACATATTTTGAAAAATAATTGGGCTAAGTGTATAATTGCTCATTCTTGTCAAAAAATTGGTTTACAATTAATATATTACACTGTTATGAGTGATTACCTTTGTTCCATATAAAACATCTGCTGTAAGAGAAATTGTGTTTGTATAAAATAATGAGGAACAACATTTTTCAAAAAGTTTTTAATCCTATTATTTTTCAGAATTTGGTTGAAAACTTTAAAATCCACAATATGTATGCCACCTCCAGACAGTTTATTAATTTTTCTTTATGTTTATGAGGTTTGTTTCTCCAGATGTAATTAGAAAGTATTTTATCCATTTGTGAGCATGTATCCTGGGGCAGTAAGTGAAGAGAAGCGATATATAGACCTTCTGCTTTACTCATTCAAATGCATTGAGTACCTGATGATGAGTTCACCTGTTTGATATTGAAAACTCATTTGTTAACATATTATCGTAATCATAAACACACTGGTTTGTAGCACAAATTATACCATTTACAGCATTTTGTTATTGTTACAGTTATTGATCTATAATGAATTGGAAGTTGCACACATTCACAGAAAATAGTAACACCCTTTCACTTCAGTTTATACTTATTGCCACTTTAAAGTCAATTTCCAAATATTTCAGAGCCTGCTTACCTAGATGGTCTGTCTCATTTCCATTCACATGGTGTACTCACAGGACGTTTACAGTTAATCCAGACTTATTCTAAATAGACCTGAAATAGTTTTAGCATGTTATTGAATATGGTAATGTTAATGTATTTGGTCTTGGCCAACTAGATTTGCTACGCTGTAGTCTATGGACTTGCTACTGCTAATAGATACACAGACACGCTGCTGTGAGCATGAAAGATATGCTGCTGCTGCTGCTGCTGCATAAATAGACATGCATAAATCCCCTGACAAAGCAGGAACAAGAAGAGCGACACAATACAAGCCAACACATGCCTGGTGCTGAGAGAACCTAAAACATGCTGCAACATTAATACACATATAATCATCACACAGAGATGATAGGAAGACAATAGGACAATACAGCCCCCCAAAACAAATAGATCTCGCCAAGACTTATGTACTCTCATCTAGCGGCTTGACTTGTGTGTATGTGGGCTAGCGAAGAGATAGATTTTAACACGGAGAGGATTTTCCCGTACCCGAAAATGCTAGTTAATGTTATTGCATTGGACTAAAATTTACTGAGTCTAACAACTTGCCTAAATTTTTTTTATACTTTTTGTGCGGTTTCCCCCACTTTGTAACACTTGTGGTGTTCCCGGTCAAAAATCAGCGGCCTACAAAAAATTGCTTCTAAATCTCTCATTATGCTTAAATCATCACCAAATATTGGATTAAATCTTTTTGTCAACTTGTTATCTTTCAATTAGGACCGGTTTTATATTTCTTTTTGGAATTGATTGATCGTAGGCCTCATTCATCTGAGCTTACATACCTCAGTTTTTGAGTGAAAAAAGCATTATTTGTGGATAATTTTGTCAAAGTCACACTTGTGGTGTTCCCAGTCAAAAATGACCGGCCTAAAAAAATTGCTTATATCTCTTGTTATGCTATTTTATCACCAAATATTGGATTCAATCTTTTTGTAAACTTGTTTTCTTTAAATAAGGACAGGTTTCGTATTTAGCTTATATTTGTACTGAGCTTATATTGGTCAAAAATGGCCGCCCATTGAAAATGAATGGGGGAGTTGAAAATCAGAGAAACAATTAGTGTTCAGGAGTGTGTTCACCATATTCATATTCACATATGTACATGGGCTTGCAAAAATAAAGGCCTCAGACCTGTGCATGTGTGTATACATGCATACTCTTGAATCCGCGCACATACACACACGTTAATGCACAATAGCTCAAACTATTTTTAGTATTACAGGCTTTCTTTTTCACAGAGATGAACTTTATTCTCAAATCAGTGAGGCCTACGATCAATCACTTTAAAAAATAAATACAAAACCTGTCCTAATTGGAAAAAAAACAGCTGACAAGTCAAGTTAAGTCACCTTTATTTCAAAGCAGCTTTACAGTGATAAAAGGAAAATAATGATCAACAAAGCTTTAGTAAGTTCAGTAATGGTTCATTTTTGTTGTAAAAAAGTTATTAATTTAGTTCATTTATATATATAGCCACTCTGAAGAAAACAGTGATGTCATCGTCCAGTTCAGTTCAGTTCTCATATAATGGTGTCAATGCAGGCAGATCAATATCATAGTTGAATATTAAGCGTCCCAAACTAAGCAAGCCAAAAGCCAATGGCGACAGTGGCAAGGAACCAAAACTCCATCAGGTGGCAGCATTACAGGTCAGAAGTCAGATTGGATTGGAACATTCAGAATATTATCCGGTTACATCTGTTTGAAGATCGAGTCATCACGCCGGTATGGAGATGGGTTTGTTGAGGATCTGTGCCGATGGTTGTCGTGTCGATGAGGCCTTCACAGGGGGGAGTCTAGTGGACACAACCTCTGCTGACACTTCAGGGATGCGCTGTGGTCGTGTCTAAGCGCAGGTCCACCATCTGATCTGGATACGGCCCGGATCCGGCTGACTACATCAGATTGAAATGATTGAATCCAATGTTTGGTAATAAGGAAACATAACGAGACATTTATAAGCAGGGCGGTCATTTTTGACTCGGATTTTTGAAATCTCACAAGTGTTTTAGGGTTTTCAACCCAGCACTAGCCATGTGAACATACCCTTAGGTTAGTTTAACTATTGACCTAATCCAGCTATGCACCTGAACTGATATGCCTCAAACTTATCTAATTAGAACGTGCACTATGTGAGACTTTAACAAATGATATCACAAGCTGATAAAGATGAAGATAACCCCCAACCACCTTATCATTCATATTTTGCCATGTTCAACAGCTCGGTGGTTTTTACAGCCATTGGCTACACAATGCTGTGACATTTTCGATGAAAATGTATTTGTTAGTGTAAGTGATGAACAGCATCATACATACTTTATATACCCTGATATACTTCCAAGCAAAACTGAACGAACTGGTGTGACGTGATTTCGAACAAAATCAGGCCAAAACTAAGTTTATTTGGAGTTCCTTTCGGGAATTTGTAACAGCTTGCCAAAGCGAGCTTTCCAGAAAAGTTCACTCCAGCTGGTAAACACCTTCATACAGCATTGAGTACGTAATAGATGCGAGGATGAGGATCCGCCTTCTTTGATGTGGAAATCTTCTCTGGTTCGTTTCTTCTGTTCAGTCCGTCAAAATCAGACGTGAGTATCTCAGGGCTTTAAATGAAAAATCTGAAAGCACAAGCAAAAACTCTGGCAGCGCATTCATAAACCATGTTTAGCAAAATGGAAGCTTAGAAAATTGATAACAAAAAATACAGTTTATTTAAAGACCGTATTAAACTTTTACAATTTAGTTCATTGTTTTCGATTGTTTTTCTTTTCTCATTGTATATTTTTGTTAGTTTATGGAAAAGTTCCATATTTTAGCCCTTCAGTTACAGCATGAAATAATATTTAAACCTATAACATTTTACATAGATCACATTTAAACCTATTATTATTACTATCTCAGAATTGTGACTTTTTTTTGTAAGTTTATGACACAAGGATATCGTGTTTATATCTCACAATTGTAGACTTCCACTCCAGAAGTCACTTCTGAAAGATTAGAGAATTTGTCATTCATAACACAGGCGAAGAAGCAGAAACAAGCGATAAAACCGTTGCTTACGTACATGTGAAATCAAACATTAAACAGCATATAAATCAAAACTGCCTAACGTTACCGAGTGATTAATGCAGTTTAATGCACAAGTAGTTCCAAGTCAGTTACCATTCTATATTAATGTGCTGTTTTCATTGAAGCACACACACACACATTCAGGAGCACAGAAAATAGTTTTCAGCATTGCCCTGCGACTTCTATGAATAAAATAGCTTTGCTATTGAATTGCTACTTTATATTTCTCAGCAGTGAGGGGGTAACGTCGCTGTTTTTGAAGTAATTAAACTCACAGCTTTGTTGTCAATAGAGACGCTGCACAGATGAAGGTAATTCACACACCCATCTCTCATTCTCTCATCTCGCTCTCAATAATTAATTCAAATAAACGCTATAATTCATTCATTTAAAGCTGCAGTCCGTAACTTTTGGCACTCTAGCCGTTAATAAACAGAACTGCATGCGTGTTGTGGAAGAACATTGTAGCCGGATCTCCTTCTCTCTGTTTAAGGCCCCATCCACACTACTGCGTTTTCGTTTAGAAACGGAGACCTTTTGCTACGTTTGCACCTCCCGTCCAGACTAAAACGGCAAAAACGAAGACCTAAAACAGAGAAGTTTAGAAACACTGCCGACCCCGTTTTGCGTTTTGAATCTCCGGAGGGCGTTTTAGTGAAGACGGGTCAAAACGGAGGACTTTAGAAACGATGACCTTTTGCTACGTTTGCACCTCCCGTCCAGACTAAAACGGCAAAAACGAAGACCTAAAACAGAGAAGTTTAGAAACACTGCCGACCCCGTTTTGCGTTTTGAATCTCCGGAGGGCGTTTTAGTGAAGACGGGTCAAAACGGAGGACTTTAGAAAGATGCTCACGCTCGGCTCTATGATTGGGTGTCATCAGTCATGGAGTATACACAGGTAATATTCAGTACCAGTAAACTCCACCCGCTGGAACAGTTTCTTACTGTAATAAACTGCTGCGTCTCAGGTGCGGCTCGCGCGGTAAACGCGTGCATGCTAGAAATAGAACCGACGCCTATTTTTCATGTGACACGCAAGCGTGTTGGAAGGGTTTATAAAATAGGAAAAGATGTTTATATGTCATTTTGACACAAATACATATTAATAAATGATATTTTGATGTTTGAAAGCATTTTTTTTACAGTCTGTGTTTGAAAGTCTCTAGGTTTACACCAGCACGAGCATTCCCAGTGTTGGTGAATGGTCACGTGATCCGCGTTTTCAGTCGTTTTAATGTGGACGGAGATCAATTCTAATACTCAGCTAAAACGCTGGTGTGGACCCTATGGTGTGGACGGAGATCGTATTCGTTTTAATTCTCCGTTTCTAAACTAAAACGCAGTAGTGTGGATGGGGCCTAAGTCTATGACGAGTCACGCAGGTACTGGGCTACTCCGCAGTGGTACGACCCGTGCCAGTCTAAAATAGTCCCAATATAAACGCTTATTATAGGTGTTCCGTAGTGATTCAGGATAAGACAAAAACATGGTTTGGAAAATTCATTCATAATGTACTTGCTTACTATATAAATTTAGTACATTTTGAACACTAAAAAAGTTACAGACTGCAGCTTTAAATAACTTAAGTTATCTTACCGCACCACTATATATCTGTGTCTGATTGAAAGTGATTCATTTTTGCCCTTTCATTCAAATATTGCGCTGCAAACATCAATAACAGCTTTGAGTTGTCAATGCTGGCAAATTACCATGGAATTAGCGGGATCATCATTAACCCTCATCCTTCCCTCGCGTTTTGTATCAAATCCTTCCCTCGCGGGTCAAAATGACCCGTAACCCTAAAATAATAAAAAAATTTGTCCAGAATTTTTTTTTACCTTTAAAATACTAGATTTAATCAATAAATAATTTAGAAGCACATTCCTCAAAATTTTTCAACTTAAATTCAAAATAACTCACAATTTCATGCCTAAACCTTTAGTCCGCGTGAACCGGAAGTTACAAATGACTTTTTCTCCAGTGTTGTGACGTATTTCCAAGTGAAACGGAATATTGAACAGAGGGCAGAGTTTTACTTTAGCGCTCCTCCTCTCCATCTCTGCTCATAGCAGACTAACGGTTTGAGGGGAGTGGTTAAGCGTTTTTCAACCCAAACCGTCAAGCCTACGTCATCAGAAAAGGACGACATTATGATATTATATGATATAAATGTTGTTATTATTGTTATTATTGATTTTATCAATATTAATATCATCACTTTTTTTTGTGTTAGTATGAATACCAATACTGTTATTGTTATTATCACTATTATCAATGTTATATATTATTATTATTATTGATATTACTATTGCCGTCAACACAACTGATCACCATCCGTAGTATCATTATTGTATTATTACTGTCATTGTTATCACTGATATTACTGTTACCGTCACCACAAAATATTATCATTATTATTATACATGCTATTACTATTTAAATACTATTTAATACTTCTACATATTACTATTATTTGTCGTTGCTGTTTTTTTTTTTTTTCTCTTCCATTGCTGTATTACTGCTGTTTTATTGTTGTTTTTGTGTTCTGTTGTTGTGTTTTGTGTTTACCTTATGTATATAAAAAAAAAGAAATAAAAAAAAAGGAACTCTTCAGTATGCACTCAGATACACATGTAGACATTATAAAATATTTTTTTTGGTAAAAGTTAAGCATTTTTCGTTTGAATTTTGAGCATTTTTAGGTTTTTCTATGTGTACTGAAGCATCCCTTGCATTCTATTCATTGCTATGGGGGTCAATTTGACCCGAGAAGGAAGGATTTGTAACTTTTTTTAAATTTCAACCACAAAACTCCTCGAATCCATTAAAAATTCTTGGACCCCTCCGATGATCACTCAATATTTATATAAAAAAAAGAAAATCCGGGTCAAAATTACCCAGGGAAGGATGAGGCGATTTGAATGCACTTCGTGTCAGGTGTTTTTTTCCATCCACATTGTGCATTAAAATCATTTAATGCATTATCCCTTACATATTGCATGTTCAGACATTCATACAACAAAATATTCTGGGGGCCATGAAAGCTTAGTGAAATTATTATTATTTTTTAAGGCTAGTGGGGAAAGGGTTAATCAACCTCAGAACTGTTTCAACTGACTAAATCTCACAAATGTTGATGTTCAGATGAAATGACAGTTAAGAAGAGCAAAGACATTCATCAAACCTGATTTTTAGATTCAAAAATGTTTAGCCATCTAACTGAGGGGTTAACTTAACATCAAACCTTTTTCGAGAAATGAGCAGAGTTGCTTGAGCAATAAGCATCTGTGGCGAGTGCCTGGGCGTTCAGTGGACGGGACGGCAGAGATCTGTGGTGCGTGTGCCTGGTTTGTCGGGTGTTCTCTTGAGGAACTCATTAATTCTCCACTCAAACGCCCTCCAGTTCTCCAAACGCCTCCCTCGCCTTCTCAGCAGAAGCACTTTAATAAGTGACAAATAGGATGGGCCGGGCCTACGGGGTCAGCAGCCTGGAATCAGGCGCCCAACGAGGGGGAGGGAAAGCAATCTACAACAACGTTCCTTTGGCCCGATTAGGCTGCCATGGATAATGCAGCCAAGCCAGTAATGCGTGGCAGGGAAGGCATGATGGTGGGAAAAGGAGGGGTTCGCTGGCTCTCTTACAGGGTGGCTTTTGTTCAGCCCACTCCTGCTGCTCCAGCGGCTTGGGGTTTGTGTGTGGCGCTCGGGCCATCCCTGGGCCGGGATTTTTGCACTTGTCTTTTGTCTGCGCTTTGCTCTTTTCTCGCATGGCCCCAGGTGCCAGCCAGCAGAATACCGCCTTTCACAGCAACTCAATGCAAATGCAAACACTCCTCTATTCTAGCGACAGGAGCGCATTCCTGCAGCCAGGAAGCAGCACTTTTAAAATAAGAACAGATTAGACTGAGAAAACAATATCTGAAGGATAGAGGTGTTGAGGGCAGGTGCATTGACCATAACAATGTGATGGAAAAAGTTTATTTCACCAAACATATACAAGAATAAAAAGTCAATCATATCTGCTGTAATCGCTGGAGATCTGAGTTTTATGCATCGAAGACCAAAACTTGTCCAGATATAATTTCAGTTCAAAACCCCAAAGGAAAAAAATGAATTATATTTTGCATAAAGAGAATTAAACCTTCTTTTTTTTTTTTTTGCATTGTGTGATATTATTTTCATGACAAACAAGCCCATTTTATTCCAAAATTCAACTGAGTTTTTGTCATTCTGATTGCTGTAATTTTTTTTATAAGAATTAGCATAAATTCAAACACAGCAGGTAATAAATGGCATAAAACTTGTTTGTTTTTTAGCATTAGAGTGATGAGTATTTTGAGGGGAAATGATTTAGAAACTCTCATCATTTATTCACCCTCATCCCATCTGCATATAGGACTTTATTTCTTCCGATAAACACAAACTAATATTTTTAGGAAAATAATCAATCTCTGTGAGTCCATATAATGCAAGTGAATCTGTGCCACTCTGTTGACGTTTGAAAAACCACACACAGCAATCGGACGGTAATCCATATGACCCCAGTGGATGGATCAATGTCTTCTGATTAGAAATGATAGGTATGTGTAAGAAAAATACTCATATTTTTAACTTTTGAAAAAAAATTCTTACACACCTATCATTTCTATTTGGCCACTTGCATTTTATGGACTCGCAGAGATTGATTATTTTCCTAAAATTATTAGTTTGTGTGTTTAACGTAAGAAAGAAAGTCAGATACATCGTAGATGGCATGAGGGTGAATAAATGATGAGAGAATTTCGTTTTTGGGAAAAGGAAATGCAGTCTCACTTTATGTCCAGAATAAGAGTGCTGTACAAGCTAATTAGTCCGAAGGTAAAGTTTTCCTCCACATTTACATGACACCCAGAACTCCTTACTAGTGTGCTGCATATGAATCTGTGCTCGCTGAGCTGCCGTGTCTCGTGGCCTAAGTTGTCCAGGGCTTGACAAAGGGGCCAATCAGATCCATTCTCGGGGTGAGGAGGTGTGGACGGGGCATCAGGGGTCTGAGCTGGTGTGGTGGCGCCGCCGGTAGCTTGGTCCATCAGAGGACGAGTCCGTGTCGTGCCGCTGGCGAGGGGGGGGCAGTGTCCTGCGGTCAGCCTTTGGCCCTCCTCCTGAATGGCTGTCACGGGCTCCGGCTCCACTCTGACTGCTCCTTGATGGATTAGGACCATGGTGGTCCCGGGAATCTTTTCTCGGCCTGGGGAGCACAAAACACACCTAGACAATCATTTATTCCTGGTGAGCATGGGAAGTTTGGTTCTGTTTGAGGGGAGGACCATAATTCAGACATGGACTATGAGGAATACACTATCCTTGTCTACGGATTATATCAAATATGTCACATTTATTTATTTAGCACTTTTCACAATACACATTTTTTTCAAAACTTCTTTAAAGAAAATTAAAATGTTGACGTGTATAACATCTTAATATATTCATGCCTTATAGTCGCAATTAGAAGATTAGAGCTGGGCGATAATATAGCTTATATTTTGCGATAATACAAGCAATCGAACAGTTTTTTTAACTGAATATACTTCTATATAGTACATATCGCCCTATGCGAGTACACTGATGTATACAGATAAAGCTGGGTGTACTTACATATCCAACTTAATATAAAAAGCTGGGTGATAATATTAATTACATTTTGGTACTAAATAAAGTCAAGCAGTTGAGATGTGCTACATTTTATATATTGCTTTACGTATGCGGATTAAATTGGACAGTATATAAACAGTGGATGTACACAAAGTCTACACACCTCTGTTAAAACAGCTGGTTTTTGTGATGTAAAAAAGGAGAAGATATATCATATCAGAACTTTTTAAATGTAAAAATTTCAACCTATCCAATACCACAGAAAATCAAAGTGACATTTCAAAGAAAAAAGATAACCTGAAATAACCTAACTGCGTAAGTGCACAGTCTGCACACCCTTGAGTTTGTGGCTGTTTTCAGAATGAAATAATCATCAAGCTCATGTGAAATAGTTAACGCCCATCTTCACCAAAAATTACTCTGATTAACATATCTGAATACATCTCAGCTGTTCTTTTAAGATTTTTCTGACATCCTCCCTGTTTGAATGCTTCTACAAGAGATTACGAAGCATCAATGGGATCTCGTTAAAAAGTGTCGCTCAGGCGAGGGCTACAAAAAAATTTATATATTAGGTAAATAAGATATACCATGAAACACAGTCACCCAAATCCATGGTCTGATGAGACCATTATTGAACTTTTTGGCCAAAATTGTAACGGGTATGTTTGGCACAAAAACAACACCGCACATCTGGAAAAGAACAGCATACCCATGGAAAAATAATAGGAGTGGCTCAGAGGCTCCGCCTTCTTTGACGTGGAAATCTTCTTTGCCCATTGAGGTCAGACGTCCACGGGTAAAAACATGAACACACTGGACAGCCGCTTTATAGTAGAAAATTAGGTTATAGTTCTAATTGAAAGTGACACTGACACTGTTTTTCATGTTCAAGAATCAAGCTGCTTGATTTTAAACAATCTATTGTATAAAGTGCTATATAAATAAACATGATGTGAATTTACTGGAGTACTAGTTCTCACCACTGTCATTTTTGTTATTGAATCAAAAGCGCACAGCACATATTTTCATATTGCTCTAAACTTGGCTCTCAGCAGTGTGCGCGGCATCGGGATGTTTGCTAACAGTATACCGCTGCTCACGTAGCGTAAAACTTCTTTTTACCCCAAAGCGAAGAACAAAAATACACAAAACTTTGCCTTGAGTATATTGGGGCCTTTATAGTATTTGTGTAAATGTAATTAGTTACTGTACTTAAGTATCTTTTTGGATAAACTTTGTACTTTGACTTATAGTATCAAAGATATTGGCAACTTTTACTCTCTACTCGACTACATTTTTGAGTAAGTATATGTACTCTTTACTCCAATAGATTTGTAATGAGAAATGCAATTATTATTACATTTTGTTTGGCACCTAACCTTTTCTGCAGCAGTTTATTTCTGCTATAAAAGAAGTGATACGGGCATCTACAGGACATTGAAGGTACTATCCCTTACGGAAAAAAAAGTGTATTCAGTACAAATGAGAAATGTAGTTGTGAACTAGTTTTGCACTTAAAGTTTACTACTGTTACACTTATAGTAAAGTACACTTACACGTATACTTTTATATAATAAAAAGTGGGCCAATTTAGTCCCAAGCAGTATTGAAATAGTACAATAGTATAATACAAGTACATTGATATTAGTATACTTACTGCATAAAGTTAATTATACTTAAAAAAAATGTAAGGGATTTTTCGTAAGGGATATCTTGTGCATTTTGCCTTCACTCTCCCAAACCTGTCAACAAGGCTACTTTACACGAACGCGAGTTCATTAGCATGTAGTTGCTGAATCGCAGGTGTTTCATATATGAGATGAGGACATGCAGCCACTGATGAGGCCCAAACCAGCACTGAGACTTCACTGTTTGTAGACTGTTGTGTCCACCTTGATTAATTGCAATACTGAGATGTTCAGTTTTATTTTGATTTAAAAAAAATAAAGGTGTTGAGGACTAATGCATATTTGGGCCTACATTCAGTATGAGTAAAATACTATTAAGACTAGATACTCAAGCCTTGTCTGTGAAACCACGGGTTAAAGGCTAGTCTCAGACTAAATTAATGTGTGAGCTGTTTTAACTGAAAGCCACTTGCACTAGAACTATATCTGAGATATCTTAAAATGTCACTGCCATTGTTTTGACTCAAGAGTCGTTGATCTCAACATTTACTTAAAGGACAAGTTCGGTATTTTACACTTAAAGCCCTGTTTTCAGATCGTTTCTGATGAAATAGAACGGTTAAGATTGAAATTTGGACACATGCTGCTGGCCCGAGAATTTCCGGTTTCTGTGGTAGCACCCCCCCACCTCCACAATGGTTGCATAGGTGCACTGGAACAATCCTTCCTAAAACGCATTAAACTTTCGTTTACAAAGACGTGAAACTCACTGAGTGGTCAGGGGTGTTCACTGATATGCTCACACAAAAATCGCTGCAAAAGATGCTTTCCAACAGGTTTTATCGTAGTTTTTGTCCAACTCCATTGACTTGTATTGGATGTGCTGTGAGGTACGGTATTACTCCGCCGCCGGGCTGGAGTGTCTATTATTCAAGCTCTCAACGGAAGAATGTACGGGTGTGAGGCGTTTGGAAAAATAGGTCCACAGTTTTACAACGAATGGTAAAACACCTGTTGGAAAGCATCTTTTGCAGCGATTTTTGTGTGAGCATATCAGTGAACACCCCTGACCACTCGGTGAGTTTCACGTCTTTGTAAGCGAAAGTTTAATGCGTTTTAGGAAGGATAGTTCCAATGCACCTATGCAACCATTGTGGAGGTGGGGGGGTGCTACCACAGAAACCGAAAATTCTCGGGCCAGCAGCATGTGTCCAAATTTCAATCTTAACCGTTCTATTTCATCAGAAACGATCTGAAAACAGGGCTTTAAGTGTAAAATACCGAACTTGTCCTTTAAAGTATGGTTTTCAGGTTCTCTTTACATCTCTGGCTCCAAGTACCAGTTGATTTTGGTATAGACTTTTGTGTTGTCTGCTCAAAAGCTGAAAATGAAGAGAACTTTCCCCTTTCAGCAAGACAATGATCCAAAACACATCTAAATCAACAAAAGTATGGCTTCAGAAAAGACAGATGAATGTTTTGGAATGGCCCCGCCAGAGCCCAGACCGGATTCCTATAGAAAATATGTAAGGGGACCTGAAGAGGATCGTGCACATGAGATGCCATGATCACAATTAAACAGATCTGCAATGTTTTTGCAAAAAGTGGGAAGATATTCCCAAGTCAAGATGTGGCACGCTGATAGACTCCTATTTAAACAGACTTGGTGCTGTAATAAAAGGGTGCTTCAACTAGTATTAATCAGGGGTGTGAACAAAAATGCAGCTAGTTATTACAAGTTTAAAAACAATTCTCTAAAGTGTGTCACTTTGGTTTTCAGTTGCATTGCATAGGTTGTAATTTTTACATTCAAGGTGCAAAAATATGATTTATCTTAGTTTAATTTTTTACATCACATTTTGTGTCATCACTGCTCAGCGATTCAGTGGCAAAGCTATTTTATCCATAAAATCCATGGGCCGTTGATAAGTTTCTGTGCTCCTGAATGTTTCTGTGTGTGTTCAGCACGATCTCCGGCGCGCGTGTGTGTGTGCTTCAATGAAAACAGAGCATTAATATAGAACGGTGATTAAACTGACTCGGAACTACCTGTGCATTAAACTATTTTATTGCACACCTTCTAGCCAATCAGAATAGGGTATTCAGACAGACCATGGTATGGATCGCTTTACATGACTATAGTGTATTTATGCATGAATGTAAAGTAGGATGTTATATATCCAACTTTTATCCAACTATAGTTTAAATTTGAACCCTAACAATCAAACAGTTGAGACTTGCTATAGTAGTACATACCACTAAGCGTAAGTGTACTTTATGTAGTGAATTAATGAATGTAATGAAGCTTGTGAGGTTTTGTTCGATTTATAAAAAGTTGGTGGTGTGTAACACTGATACGGTGATATAAATCACAGTTAAAAATTGTGATCCCCCATCCTAAGCAGTTTAAGTGTCACAGTCACAGAGGCATCAGTGAAGTTAAAATATGAAATATCACCCGACAACCTCAGCTTCCATAAAAACAAACAAAACAAAAAAACCACAAATTTAAATGAGTGCTATTTGTGATTCCCAAATCTAATCAAACTACAGCTCTTTTCCAAAATCAAGTTAGCTGCCACTGTAGGCATCATAGGGTGCAATGTTAAAAATTGAATGAATTGTGATTTGGTATGATTTAAAAATAAATAAATATACTGAACAAAATTATAAACGCAACACTTTTGTTTTTGTCCCCATTTTTCATGAGCTGAACTCAAAGATCTAAGACTTTTTCTATGTACACAAAAGGCCTATTTCTCTCAAATATTGTTCACAAATCTGTCTAAATCTGTGTTAGTGAGCACTTCTCCTTTGCCGAGATAATCCAAGTTGAGTTGACATCTTCACCTTTTATTCAAATATTATTAAAATTTGTTAAAGATTTTTTAAGCATATTGTGTTTGTGATAACGCAGTGAAACATGCCAAATTGCCAACATAATTTTTGTCCAGGCTGTCATAAAAAGAAATGAACACATGCAAAAACAAGAGAGAACCAAAAAAATATGAATACGTGATTATGCTGTAGTCAAAGCATGCAATCCTATGCAATTTAATCAAATTTCTATGTTTACGGCTCTCTGATTAATCCTGTTAATGGACACATTGACATGCAGGTAAACAAATAAAATATATTTCTATTTTTAGTATTCAAGTATTTTATTTTGATTGTTATTATTTAAAAATGATTTACTGTAAAATGTAATTTTTTTGTGATTTACTTATTTTAATACTTTTAAACCAACTCACGAACTCCCTGGCAGTTTTTTCACTAAGTTAGAAACTCTGGCGTAAATTAATGTTAAATGCACTTCATGACAACAAAGAATGGAATATTCTCTCTCTCTCATATCAATATGGTACACAATAATCCCATTCAAATCTGTGATAAAAGTGTTATGTCAAAAGTAATCTAAAAGTAATCAGAAAGTAAATAAAAAATAAAAATACCTTAGAAGCTCCCTAAGTTTTTGAACAGAACCATAGTTTGATCTTTTTTTTCAGCCCAAACCAAGTTGTACCACTGTCTTCAAAAGGACTGTATTATGTAATAAGAAGAGGAAACTAACTAAAAGATGTGATGAACTAAAGCAGTTCAATTGTGTTACAACGCCCTCTTGTGAAGAAACTGTGTTACACCTTAGATAAATAAAAAATCTATAGTTTTACATATAAAATAATCTATAACAAAAAGTAAATGATGGTATTTAGTTCATTGACACAATGGAAAAAATATACACAGTTTACCTTTTACTGTACATTTCAGAGTCAGAATCTGAAGAGTCCCTTCTGCTTCGGTGTTTCGTCTTCTCTTTTTTCTTCTTTTTCTCCTTCTTCTCCTTCTTACTCTTCTTTTCCTTTTTACTCTTCTTTTTGCTGTCAGATCTGTAATTAATATCAGTTCTCAAGTCTTTAAAACCATAAAATGGATCAAACTTATTTTTTTCCTGTGAATCATTTAGTCTATATACCTTTTATCTCCTTTATCATGTCTGTTGGACTCCTCCGGCGTCTTAGCGGCTTCTTGCGGTCTGTCAGCTTTATGATGCTGGCAAAAAATAAATTCATAAATTCAAGATCAGTAACGATTTACTGTGCTTGGAATATGATTCTTGAGATTAGGGCAATCAAATGAGTGCTCGATTCTAAAAATCCTCGATTGATTGCAATTTACCGGTTAAATTTACCGGTTGCGATTAACCGGCAAAATACTGGAAGTGGTGCATTCGTTTTCTAGGGCTGCATGATATTTTAAAACCATTGAAAAATCATAATATAGCATAGTGCTATATATATATATATATATATATATATATATTTACTCTGCGGATTTGAAAGTGAAGCGCAACGCTTTATTATATACATGCGTGCAGGTTACTTGTTTCTTCCAGCGAAGAAACGATTTAAAAATAATCATCAATAGGCTAATCAACATAGTTGTTCATCACTATTTAAAAATAAAAGTTTTAACCCTCACTCTGAGTTTGAGTGTTTTGATGTCCTTGTTCAAGACATTACAGTGGCTGTAGCATTTCTATTATAAAAAAGTGGCCAAATATTAAAGATTAAGTGGACATTTTTAATAAATGATGTTTGGCCAATATTAAAGGATTTGATCAACTAACACTTGGCAGTTGGCACCTTCTTCAGGCATTTGTAATCATACATAAGTTGATTATGTTTATATTACGTATATTACATTATGTATTTCAACAGTGCTATTCAATAAAACCATATGATTACTTGCGTTTGATACTTCATTTGAATCAATTATTATTACCTCATTGTTATTAAACAGTATACTGTATATATTTTAAGTCATTTTAAAGGCTATTGTTCACTCAGGACTATTTTTAGTACCACAAAAAAATTATCCATACTCGATTTAACTTCAAAATAATCGACCGATTACTAAAATAATCGTCAGTGACAGCTTTACTTGAGATATGAGCAATGACACATTCTTAAAATCAAATTAGCATTAAAAACTGATTATCTATGTCTACATACCGTGAAAACCGGCAAACCCATTTTTACAGCTTCTTTTTCTTGCTTGGAAAGCAGCATTCCTCTCGCCCCGGCCCTGATGAAGAACAAAAGCAGAATCTCAGAATGTTACATTCTATTTATGAATAAAAATAAGATGAAAATAGAGGAGCAAGTTACAGACTAAAGCTACTTCATCGACTTAAACAGAAAAGTGATTTTATTTTGTCTAACATTTCAATACACACTTCAAAACCTAAGCATTTCTATCCAGAAGGGAAGCCCACACAGCGGACTCATTGCTCGTCCATGATTCTGATAGAACAGACGTGGTGTCCATAGAAATGGATAGATCTAATAGATCGGCTTCCTGCTCGACCCAGCAAACCGCTAAATACGAAACTTATGATTCGTGCCATAGCCAGACAGCCAGCTGAAGGTCAGACGACACTGAGGTTTGTGGGAAGAGCGTATGCAGTGGCTGGAGCTCTGCACACTGTGGCAGATCTGCTCAAAGACCTGGGTCAGGGGAGGTTTATCCCTAGCTCTAGCTCTATTGGCCGGTCCATGGCTGCTATAGTGGTGATGGAGAAACATCTCTGGCTTAATTTGTCAGGGATCAAGGAGTCAGATAAAGCTGTCCTCCTTGATGCCCCGTCTCGCCCTCAGGGCTGTTTTTGGCACTGCCGTTGAGACAGCAGAGGACAGGTTTACAGAGGTGAGGTCTTCATGAAGTATATCCTTCATCGGGTTCAGGTGGCGACATACTCCTGGTAGATTGGTCAGTCTTGGTAAAAGGTAGGGGTGTAACGATACCCTCATGTCACGATTCTATACATATCACGATACTGAACACACGATACGATATTGTTGCGATACTCCAAGACATATGATATAAGGTATATGATATAATATGATTAATCTAAATTTGGTATTACATTGTGAGTGTAAATGAATTGGGTTGGACATGGTGCGACCCAAAGCACAGACAATAGAGACACCAGAATAAAAATATTCATGATTCTGAAGCTAGATATATTTAAAATAATGTAGGCCACTTTTGAATGGTAACATAAGACATTTGGCATTATCAGGACTCACAAATATTGCCCCATTGCATTATTATACATTATATACAACATTATATATAATAGTTTAATGTAGTACTGACACTAAAACTCTGTAAAAAAAAATCTCACACAGTAATTTTCATTTTGGGTGAATTATACAAAATACAGATTGTCACCATCCACGATATATATTGTTGCATTTTTGTTTTGCGACACGTGACACGATATATTGTTACAGCCCTAGTAAAAGGCACTGTGTTTAAAAAAATAATAATCTTGTTTAAAGGTGTACAAAGTAATTTTTTATAGGTAGATAGACAGATATTCTGCACTTCTGAATTTTGCTCAACCCTGATAATATGTATTATACATTCATTAGGGTAATTCTATGGTGGAATAAGTTACTTAGAACATAGAATGTCCTCAGAATGTATTTTTAACAGGCAAAGAGATCAGCAAACGAACATACAGCACTGGCTTTACCTGGAGCTTCCGAGCCCAGAGACCCGGTCCACGTCCCGTTCCTCCCCCTCTCCTTCCCTCCTGCACACATCTGCAAGATCCTGCCAGCAAGAGAAATATGCATCAGAAAATGCAACAAGAAATGCTGCAAATAATTACAAATGTCCATGTTTGGATGTTTACAAATGCAAACCTCTTTGGTGAGACCAGTTGGTTGTTTTTTGATGGTTTTATGACCCCTAAAACAGACAGAAACATTCAGATTTGTACTGATTTTATTTTACAGGCCACTGATGGATCAAGCACACTTACAGTGCTGCCAGCATGGCCTCGTGCTCCGCCTCCCGCACCGCTGCCATCTCCTGCTCTTTAGACACCGCTGCGCCACCCTTCTTATCTCGGGCATACCACGTCAAATCCTTGCCTTTCTGCCACCGTCCAACCGGCGCCATGAGGGAATTCCCTGAGGAAAATCAACACAAGACCTGGTCACACTTTAGGTTTGGGAAAACATATTCACTAGTATGAACTATGACTTTTGTCTCAAAAAGCTCCTAATTTACTGCTTATTAAATGTTAGTAAGGTAATTGTTGTAGTGGTTAAGTTTAGGTACTGGGTGGATTAAGGGACATAGAATATGGTCATGCAGAATAAGGTATTAATATGTGTTTTATAAATACTAATAAACAGCCAATATGTTAGTAATATGTAAGCTAATAAGCAACAAGTTAATAGAGAGAATTGGTCCCTAAACTAAAGTGTTACCCAAGACCTTAGGCAAATCTTACATAACATGTCAAGAACAAGTAAAATTACATTTATTTGCATATGGTGATGATACGTATTTATTGGAAAATGTGCCAAACTATCATGAAAATATATATAATATTATAATACTAAAACTATTTATGGTGTATAATAATTTATAATAATAATTCTTTATACAATATACATGTAATATTTTGTGTGCGGCAGGGCTTATAGATAATACATCATTGTCCTTATCAGTTATTAACAAGTGAAATTGAAATAATTATTTCAAGGGTAGAAAATATAGCTCCTTTAAATGGCATGGAACGAATCAATACTAAATCATATTGCCCTTCTGACTGATAGAGACAAGATAAGCAAGCAACTTTGTAAGTTAAATGTCTTGGGGGTTAAAAAAAAACTGCGTGGTACGTCAAATGCCCACATGGTACATCAAATTATGAATCCAACTATGATGAAGATAGCTTTCTTGAACAGGTGGCGTCACGTCTGCCCAGTAGGCCTCACTGACGTAATCACGGCACATAAAAGCAATATTAATGAGCTACGCATGCGCAGTAGAAGGATTGCTGCAGGACGCTGGGGGCAGGTTACCTAGCAACGACCGCATGACCTTATTAATATTCAGATGCTGAGCCTTTGCCATAGTAGGATTCGTGAACTGACGCGCTGCGTGCACGTCTCGTGCGACTCTGGGTACTTAAACTAGAAAGCCAACACGTCAACTACACCAACAAAAGCCACAACTGTGTCCGATACATACACATTAAACTAACAGGCGTTGTAATGAGAGACCATACCAAGGAAAAAGGTAGGAATGTTTGAATTTTCATTACAATTAACGTTACTAAGGACTTTAAACAGAAGAAAACATATAATGCAACGTGTACCCAGAGGACACACTGTCATGGACAAACCATGCTGATGTCGATTAGCAATATCTTTACAGGAAAGCAAAACAACTATTCATTACAAGTCTGCTACAATATCCTCACGAGTTATTAGCTTTCTGAACAGGTTATCGTGTGCCAGTAAACTACAAAATGTTATCACAGACCAGTTACATGAGTTCTACTTTAGCAATTATTGGTTAATTCAAGCGTGTAAAGTGCACAAGAAATCATGCTTCTCTGAATATAACGCTGTATTTTGTGAACTTCGCATATAGAGCACACAATAATAGCGCTGACTGAGTTAGCGGCTAACGTTAGCTCGACACTTACCCAGATAGTTCTCTCTGTGTTTGTCCACTTTCACTTCATCCCAGTTGAACTGGTCCTGACCCCCTCTCACCCCTCCAGATCTCGACGAGCCGAACATGACTTCTGCTCGCTATCCAGGCACACTTCCAGCCTCCTGGAGGCACTGAGAGATGCTTTACACGCGTGTAGTAGAAGAGGAATCAGGCCTTGGGTTTCCACAACATCCGGGAAACCGCTCGTCTTTACTTAGTAACGAATTCAGCACGAAGAGCTCTTTTAACAACCACAAACATTATCGTGTCGAGCAAGCTCTATTCACAACGACACCCCCAAAAAACGATTCCTTACAAAAACAACAAAGCGCATGCAGTGTCGTGAATACGAAAATGTGATGTGAACATCATCTGCCGTTTGGCGCGCGCTTCACTGATGATGTTTTGAAGATCTGCGGAACGTCTGTCCGCGTCTGATGACGTCACCGGGCATCAGTAATGGCTCTCATGCGAAAGCCAGTCACCTGAGCGAGAAAGGAAGATTTTAGGCGGAGGGGGAAGACATTCTCCCTGTGTTTGACCACTTTTATCCCAATGTATGTGAGGTTTATCTCCAGGCTATTTTCAGGTGAGTTGAAATGAGCTACAGCTTTAAATCCTCGCCAGTTGCATCATCCTTTTAAGTCAAGTGTTACAGATTATTTGTGAAGTGCCATTATGATGTTGACTTTTCATGAGGCTTAATTTTACTGCATACTTTCTTATACTCGTAGCGGATTTTTATTCATCACGTTCGGTGTGTTTCAAAGTGAACCTGCTGCGTTATGCTTTAGTCATATGCATGTCATAAACGTGTAATGCATTATGCAAGCATTTAAATGATAATACAGTGCTGTGTATATGCCTGGATGGATTTATGTATAGTTTATTAAGGGTTTTTGATTGTATCTGTGTAAAGATATGGAAGCTACAGTGTGATAAGTGAAAAAGTTTCGGGTTTCCATTTTTATAGTGTAATATTTAAACAAAAATGACTAATAAAGCACATTATCAGCCTAACATCTGAGAAAAACCTCATTGAAAAATTTACGCAAGAGTTAGATCTCTAAATAATGAAATATTCAATTTTTCTAACAGTCAAAAGGCTAGGCAGGTAAAAAGGTGGAAGAAGACCGATGTGTTTTTTTGAGGAATCTCAGTCTGACTTTGTCTGAGCAGAAAATTATTGCGCAACTGTCAACAAACAAAGACAATAGCAAAAAAAAAGACCACTGGGTTTAATCTCTTTAAATGTGCATCCTTGTTTACTTTCCTCGCTTCCTGGCTCTGCCCAATGTTAGGAAAGGATGCAGTGAATGAAACTGAGAAATCGAAACACAACTTCTTAGTAAATTTGAATATTCTTGATCACTTCAAAATGTCATCAGCTGCGCCCAAAGCATCTGTCCTCATGTTGAGGTTTGGTGGTTTTAAGACATTCATTCTGAATATTAGTAAAGCAAGAAGCCCTGTAGAAATATGTGAAATGCACTTCATTTGCAAAGGTAGATCTTCCCAAAATTTCATATCACAATCTAAATCGTGATCTTCCCAATTTTGAGATGTATTATCGATAATATCCAGATTGGAACAAGCCTATGGACTTCTATATTTCCACAGTTTAAAACACAGTATTGCATTTAACAGTCAGTTGTCAAAATGGTAATTAAACCCCGAGATAAACTCAGCAAAGTCTTCACTGTATGAATTGATTCTTATTAAAACTACTAAAGTTATTCAGTCAACAGCAGTGAGTGATTCTGTCTGTCTTTTGTTTAACATTAATGACACAGACAGCGGCAGGTATTTGCATTAGGTTTTAAGACCGAATGCATGGATCTAATAATGACACGCATCCAATTTCTTTCCCAACTGTTTATTCACTTAAGACACATAACTGACTGTCTTTATGTAAATACTCGCCAAGATGGACATTTTGATGATTTTTTTGTGTATATTTGACCGTTTATGTGCACGCCTGAAACCCCAAGTATACTTTGCTCACAAAAGTGTGTCTCTTTCGCAGTTTAGTGCACTTTTAATAACTCATTTTAAAAATAAAGCATGTCCCACAGTTGACTGATTTGGACATTTAAGTTTTGGATTTTAATGAAAGCTGAAAGCACATACCGGTAGCTTTATAGGAAAAGAATGGCATGTGACACAACGATCATTTTATCTTGATTATCATGTTTCCATAATCGTTAGAAGCACGGGCGTCGGAACCAGACCCACGTTGGGACAAGACCCACCGACTTTTTAAGTCCAATGATATTGGACCCACTCACTTTTACAGTCTCTAATTCGGCGCATGTCAGTTCACTCTTCAGAGCGCCGTCAGTCAAATCCATTCCACTGGCTCATTCAGAGCCACTATTAGCACCTCAGTGTTGTACATTAAACGGTATGCAATAATAATATGGTGTAATTGATTAAAATTATTAAATGGATGCCACCTTATTGGGACAATAAATCCCTTCCTAAACCTACCTCTAACTGATAAACTCTTTATTATTAAACGCACATTAAACACTTTATTTCCACTTTTCTAATATTTTGTCGTCAGGTTGCTAACCCCTATGCAAAGGTAAAACTTAAGTTAAATAAATTGTGACGTGAAGGGGGAGTAGAATTTGTACATGCTTGAGGTTTTTCAACAGCTAGTGCTTTTCTTAGCGCCTCTGGAAGAATCCACGTTTCTCAGTGCAGTTCAAGAAGACTTTAAGCTGGCTGATTCCTTCATTGATTTCTGGGTCAGTGGATGGAGGAGTTTGAGTATTGAGAAGAACCCACTCGTCTTGTGACCTTGAAGACTTAGACATGGACGATACAGCACACAACATAAGATTAAATAGTACTATAAAGGTTGGTGAGGAAACAAACGCGCTGTCTTTAAGCACCAGACAAAACTGGTGTCATGGGTGAGGGGTTGCACCATATGACTTGCATTAAAATGTGGATGTCACACGTGGAGCTCATTTATTTGAAGACATCAGTTTGTAATGGAGAGGTTGAAACAAATGTTGTGTAGGACACTGAATTAAAAAAGGGGAAAACAGTTGCACATATGATAGGCTCATTAGGCTGGAGGAAAGCTTTTTTATATAGTCTGTCAGTATGAGATGTGGCCTGTTTTATGATCATTGTCAAGTGTTTTTCCTGTGATTACAGCTGTTTTACAGTTTAATCTAGGGGAACGTCCAGCTGTAGTGATTTATGCAGCGATGTGGATGGTGCACATTCATTGTTCAGGGTTTGATTGGTTCAGGTTCCCTATTGAATTGAATTCTTGAATATAAATTTTAAATAATAGCACAAGGTGCCATGTTGTGGTTAACTGTGCTTGATAGTGTGAGAACTTGCTTGAATGCACGGTGCGTGTATTGTAAACGTTCTCTTATGAGCAGTGGCTCTGATTTTGACACTGAAAAGGAGCTGTAAGGACTTCCAAGCCTATTACCTTCAAGTGCCTTATGTCCCTCACAGCTGTTTGCTCTGAGACGTCACTTCAGCTCTCACTGGAGAAAGACTCGAGGCTATTTTCAAATCAAAGATGCCATTTTAGGATTTCTCCTAGTCCTTTTAAATTTACTTCAAAAAGTAAAAAGTGACTTATTTTGTAGGCTAGTTATTTTTCCCTCACAGCATTGTATTCATTCCTGTCAAAATTGAAATATGGAGCTACCCTGACTAAGATCTATAGTCTGATATTATTATGAATTAAAATATACCATAAACCGGATATATATATATATATATATATAAAAAACGCAAAAACGAAGTGTCTTTAAATGTGTGGTGACTACTGTAGTATATAAATGTACAATATGAAAACTGACCTTGCATGGTGTAGACTTGGTAGAGGTGGAGTTGATTTGTAGAAAAGTGGTGCAGTAACAAATACTACATTAAAGTAAGGAGATTTTAATGAGAATAACCATTGAGAATGTGAGTGGCGTAATGGTTAATAGAGCGTCAGACTGGTAACCCAAAGGTTGCGGGTTCGATTCTCAAAATCTGCACCTAACCCCCAATTGTTCCCCAGGTGCCACAGCAAAAAATGGTTGCCCACTGCTCCAGGTGTGTGTGTCCACGGTTTGCAGTGTGTGTGCTCACTACTCCTAATCTGTGTGCACTGACTTGGATGGGTTAAATGCAGAGGACAAATTCCAAGTATGGGTTACTTGGCCTTCACATGTCACTTTCAATGAGAGAATAATGGGTCTCATTCACTAATAATTGATGGAATCCACCTAATTCACGACACGAGCGTGCGCACATGGATTTGTTCTTAACCTCGTTCTGATGTTAATGAATTTGGCTTATTCTAAATGAGCGACTGCATGCCCAAGGTTAGTCGTTTGGCATAAAACCTGCCCGTACCATCTCCATTTAAAGTCCCTGTGAACCGGAAGTTTACAGAATTTACTTCAGTGTTTTGACTTATTTCCAACTTATTTGTCGTGACTCATTTCCTTTTTCCAAACTAACATCATCAGAGAAGGAACGCCATTCCAGAGCGGAAGCAAATTTTCAGATTTTGATTAAAGATTACCACAAAAAAACAAATGTTTCTGTATATTAACTTGCACAGATTAATTGTTCACCACAAGTCTAGTAATGTGCGCTAACAAAGTAAATGGGGTCAATTTTGATCAAACGTCAATCATGATGACTTTAAGGGCATTCCACAGCCTTTTCTTTACAGCCATTCATGACTCAGTAAACATACGACACTCATGTTACACTCTCGAAAGACACCTGAAAGATCCTCAAGTGCACCATCCTCAAAACCAGTTCAAACTCAATAAACATCTTTTCTACAGACCCACATTTTATATATATATATAAAAGTTCACTTAAAAATGACCATTCTGTCATCATTTACTCACCCTCAAGTTGTTTCGAACCTGAATGAATAAACAGTTGATGGACTCCATTGACTTCCAGAGTATTATCTTTTCCTACCATTGAAGTCAAAGGTGTCCATCAACTGTCTGGTTACCAACATTCTTCAAGATATCATCTTTTGTGTTCAACAGAAGAAAGAAATTCATACAGGTTTGAAACAACTTGAGGGTGCGTAAATGATGACAGAATTTAAATTTTTAAGCGAACTATTCCTTTAAAATGATTATTAGGCCACCCAGAGTATGTGATTTTTGCATACATGTTTTGATCGTTTCTAAAATAAAATCGTACATGTATAATAAATTAAATAACATAAGTTAATAATGAATCATGATTTGTTTGTGAAAACATTTGTACATATATTTCACACACGAATCAATACATGTGTACCAATGATAATTAACAAAAAATAGTCTAATGAAAATTTTGGGGAAGGTGTAGTTTAATTGTCAAGAAAAATATCAATGAAAAAAAATTTATGTCCAAATTTACATACAAAATTTGATTTTAAAATGGCTTAAATGCTGACCTGGACATGTTTTTGTGAGATTCACGCACCCATTCATAGCTAAAATGTATCATTTGAATTTTATTCAAATTTGAATTATTCAGTAGATTAATGGGAAATATCACAACTCAATGTTGGCGCTGTAGTTTTTGTTATTGTAAGCACTAGGCAGATGTCTTTCAGTCTGGTGTAATGCTGATATGGCAGTAACTCGTATAAAGAAGGCTGGGTTGTTTGATGGGTTTGGCTTCCAGTGAGCTGATAGGAGCAGGACATTATCAGAAAACACACACACACACACACACACACACACGTTCAGATCAGATTGAGTGTTGTGCATGTTTCCTTTTGCACATTTGAGCAAGGTAAGCAATACAAACGCAGAGCTTGAATTGTGATGTAAATTGAGTTATTGTTATTATGAATGTATTGAAATATTGTTTAAATGCTTAAATATTATAAACCCTGTAAACCTAAGCCATAAGAGAGCAGTTTAATGAAAATTATATAATTGACATTATCATTAACATGTCAGCTGCTTTAATGTTTCATTTTCTAACATTAGTCAACATGAACTAAGAATGAACAATACTTCTACAGCATTTATTAATCTTAATGTTAATTTCAACATTTACTAATACATTATTAAAATCAAAAGTTGTATTTGTTATCATTAATTAATACACTGTGAACTAACATGAATGGACAATAAACATACTTTTGGCAACTAACATCAACAAAGATTAATATTAATACATAAATATTGTAACAAATGTATTGCTCCTTGTTAGTTCATGTTACATTAATGTATACATTACATTACATTACATACATTAATGTTAACAAATGAAAGCTTATTGTAAAGTGTTATCGAATTTTCTACTTCGAAGTGCCATGGGAAGTCCAACTAACTTCATTTAACATGTTCTTATATTTACTTATATTGTTTATCTCCTGCTCTTTAACAATACATCAGGCTCTTAAAGGGATAGTTCACCCAAAAATGTTGGTAATCAGACAGTTGACAGTAGCCATTGACTTCCATAGAAGGAAAAAAATATATACTATGCAAGTCAACGGCTACTGATTTCCAACATTAATATCGTGTTTTGTGTTCAACAGAACAAAGAAACTCATACAGGTTTGGAACAACTTTGGCTTTGTCTTATCTTGGAATATATGTAGGTCAGGTTTTTCCTGTCAGTCATCATTAGAACAGAACACATTTTTACACAGGAACACTGAATGTTTGGTCAATAATTCAAGAATTGTGTCTTTTCTAATCTATCCACCTTATTTTTCAACGCGAAAGTAAGCTAGTTTCTGTGAATGTGCGAGACTTCCGGTTCATTAGCCACTATATGGATATAATGAGAATGAAAACATAGTGCATGGTAAAACTATTTGCTCTACAGCCTACTGTGTTTACAATTATGACAATACATTAAAATAATAGGCTAAGAAATACCAGTTTGCAATATCAAGCAGCATAACAAGCTTTTTTTGTACACTAGAAATAACTGGAAGTGGATTACACCGGAAGCCAGACACATTACATTTACAAATAGCCGCGCACACCGCACACTATGGATGGCATGTGTTATGAGGGACTATAGCCACAAAGTGGAAAAAATCTATTCCCTTAACAGATTATCTATTAGAAAGTCTAGTTAGTCAAAATGGAGCACGCTGGTGAAATCTTGCACAGTATACGGTGATTCGCGCACCATTCGTGCATTCGGCTTTAGTCAAATTGCTGTGATAATTGGTCCATTCAGTTCGGAGGGGAACTTGGGTTTCATTCACACTGTCAGTCCAAATCAGATTATTTGTGTATCCAATTGGAATCCGATCTAAAGCCTTGTTCAGACTGTCAGTCCAAATCCGATGTCTGTGCATATCCAATTGAAATCTGATCAGATTTAGCAAGTGGGAACAGCAAAAAATAAGACATCTGTTTTGCAAACCCCTCCATGTTGCAGTTGTTGATGTTGTTGGCGTATGCCTACCAACGCAATGCCATATAAACCAATGCAGATATTCTGGTAAACAAAAGTGCCACAGGACACACAAATCGGATCTGAACAGTTGCCATACACAGTGTGGACACTAGTCAATAATTTTAGATCAGATTCCAATCAGATACACAAATAATCTGATTTGGACTGACAGTGTGAACATTTTGATTATTGGGGAGGTTACCTCCCCCCGGAAACATGGCACAATACAGGATCTGTAATTTTCCACTGTCGTCGTAATCAAAATGTCCTTAGTGAATTCACTAAGGACATTTTGATTACGACGACAGTGGAAAATTACAGATCCTGTATTGTGCTCATCCATATAGTGGCTCATCTGAAACTCCTCAGCTGCGTTCAGAGCTAATGAGCTGTTGTGCTTCAGTCCTGTTGGAACATGTTGAGACAGGATTTAGACATGAAGAAGTCACTACACTACCGGACAAAAGTTTGGAATAATTAACTTTTTATATAAATATATATGGTTTTGAAAGAAGTTTCTGATGCTCACCAAGGTTGCATTTATTTGGTGATATTGTGAAATTGACAGAAATGCAATATCATATACATAACTATGCTTTCAGTGGTGCATAAAGACCTTACATAATGAGCCACTGTGTTTTTATTACCTTAGAATGAGCCATTTCTATTACACACACCGCGGGTCCCCTTACATCCACATGTTTCTACAGGAGCCCTAAACGGACAAACGTGTTTCGTCAATATGTTGTTCTTCGTGCAAAGAAACTAGCTAAGGTCAGCGAATAAAACACTGACACAATGATGAACAAGTTACAATAATATTCGCAATAACATATCGTTTTACTGAATAATTAAGTAAACATAATTTCTTAATTTATCTTTGTAAAGAAACCTCATTGCTGAACTGGCTACTCTCTGCTGTCTCAGACGACGACATCTTTTCCTGTCGACCACCGTAACTTCTGTTGGTTGCAATTCGCAACCTCACCACTAGATGCCGCTAAAAATTACACAGTGCACTTTTAAATTGTAATTTACTTCTATGATGGAAAGCTGAATTTTCAGCATCATTACTCCAGTCTTCAGTGTCACATGATCCTTCAGAAATCATTCTGAAATTATGATTTGATGCTCAAAAACATTTCTGATCATAATCAATGATGAAAGCAGTCTTTGCTGCTTAATCTTGATACTTTCAAGGTCTTGATTTTAAGGTAAAAATGTAATATTGTCCTAAAATAGCTGGATTAGATGGAAAATCTTTGAAATTTCAAATATACAATGGCTGTCTTAAATGGAAAATGAAATGGAAAGTTTCTCCCTATTGTAGACCTTTGTATTTATTGCTCAAAGCTCAGATCATTACAAAGGGTAATGTTTCGTCTTTAGTTCACAAAGAGTCTTTAGTTTTCTAAACATTTAGACTGATTCATTCCTGTGTGAATGTGACTTTAATCTGAAAGTGAATTGAATATTTCTGAAAGCCTCTTTCTTTCTTCCTCCCTGTCTGTGGTGTTTGCAGCAATGGCTGGACCGAGGCCTGTGGTGATGAGTGGACCCTCCGGGGCTGGGAAAAGCACTCTGCTAAAGAAACTGCTCAAGGAGTTCGATGGTGTATTTGGCTTCAGCGTATCCCGTAAGTCACATACATATGTGACACAAGTAATTATAATAATTATAATTTGTTACATTTATATAGCGCTTTTTCTGAGACCTCAAAGCGCTTTACATAGAAGGGGGGAATCTCCTCAACCACCACCAATGTGCAGCCTCCACTTGGATGATGCGACAGCAGCCATATTGCGCCAGAACGCCCACCACACACCAGATTACTGGTGGAGAGGAGACAGTGATGAAGCCAATCAGTATATGAGGAAGTACAAATGCTGAACCAGCAATACTTTTGTGGTAACAAAAGCTGGGTGGGGGGAGGAGTAGTCAACAATTTTATCCCTTAAAACTCATCTTTGAACTCAAAAATGACATATTTAAAATAAAAAATCCTGTGAAAAAAAAAAATTTCTTCATGTCTTAAAATAGCTTGAATGTAACTCTACACTCTTGCTTCATTTAGTATATGTGAACCATGACTATACAAATTAGCCCCGCCTCCACTCACTCACACCTGCTCAGAATACCTGATCCGTAAATCTGATACCTGATCCTGATCGGTCAACATTTTACTCAAGTTACTGTAGTAAACACTGCACAAGGATATTGCTCTTTACAATGTTGGACACATAACAGGAATTAATATGATTAGCCTTTTGCTTGACTACGTTATCAAACAGCTAATAATGTGATGCTTATGTTCCACAAACCATGTTCAGTGCACCATCTCAGAGTCAGACAGCTGCCTTCGAAAAATCAGCATCAGAAACGCTTTGAACAACTAAGAACGTTAGTGGAGAAAGGCAAATAGTTCATCATAATATCGTAATATACCTCATATACACAATTCACCCACTATATTGCCAAATGTACAAGATTTTTCATATCAACAGAAAAATATACCTGGATAATCTGGCTTCTCTTGAGACTCCTCTGCTTCGCAGCATAGTTATGATGATATGCTAAAGCCAGCCACACGACTGTCTTTGGTTCACTGCAGTTTTAAGGAGAAAATACTCCGCAATGATGTTGATTTATGAATTTACACATGGTTTGTCTGAAAGCACATTAAAAACACCACATATAAACAACATTAAAAACTTGATTTTCACCACAGGGGGACTTTGAATTTTCTTAATTAAGATTGGTCTTTTTCCAGATACAACGCGAAGCCCTCGTCCAGGAGAGGAGAACGGCAAAGGTTAGGTTTTTGATCTTGAGTGGTAAAGAGAACAATGTTTTTCTGAAAATATCTTTTGCACTATCCTCAAAACCCAAAACTAAATTTGACTACAAGCCTTATTATTATAAAACATAATGTTCATTACATAAATATCTAGTTATTTCAGTTGTTAGTCAAACAGAATCAAAAGTGCTCCTATTATGCTTTTTCAAATATTACCTCTCATGCAGTGTGTAATAAAGCTGTTTGTGAATGTAAACTCTGCAAAGTTGTAAAGTCGAAAGTGGACGATAAATAAAGTTATTGTCTCCCAAAAGAAAGATTCGACTCTGAACCACATAAACGAGTCGTCAGGAATCCCAGTCTCACTTCCGTGACCTTCATACGTAACGCAGTAACACGTTTGCGTAATGGTCTTCATTGGCTGCCCGTGAATGCGGCTAATTTGATCCTCCTCAAACACTGTAGCTGGTTCGTGTTGTGTACATGTCGAGAAGACGATGTTTTCTGCTCTACAGAAGCACATTCTCTTTGTAAACACTTCCAAAGGATGAGGATATGAAGAGTAAGTGGTTAAAATGACCACAGCGATACAACAGTATATCCATTGCTTCTCAATTTTCCATGAGGTCTAAATGTGATTTACAAAATGCATTAAAGATGGGACAGTACCCACTTTAATTGGACCAATTTGCTCCTCAGAATCACAACCTGTAAGAATGATTAACTACTGATGTATGTATTTTCTACTGGGTGTTCAAAATACCTAGTTTTGAGTTTTATATTGTGTAGGTCTCCTGCTAACTGGCTAACTCACGATATTACTGTCATAAGCCGCGTTTCCACCGCAGGAACTTTCCCCAGGAACTAGGAACTTTGGGCTGGTACTCGATGTGTTTACACCGCAGGAACCAGGGTCTAAATGAAGTTCCGGGTAAATATTTCCCCCTCCGATAGTCCGTGCTCACGAGGTAGTACTTTTTCAAAGTTCAGGAACTTTCAGGGGTGTGACTTGTGCGCTGCACAAGCTGATTGGTTGTGTTCACGCCGCATTTTGGTTGGATGACTCCACGCAGCATTTTATTTATTTTTAACCTCCCTTTTTAAAAAATCTATTGCGGTTCGTGTCGTGGCTTCATGCAGTAAGAGTTGTCTGTCTGCAAATATGGAATTTAATAAAAAAAACTGGTGGACTGGCGACGAGTTTCAGGCTTTATTTTGTGGAAGAGGAAACTTTCTGCGTGTTCGTCCCAGCCATCTCACGGTCAATGTCCGCAATAGCTGATAACATACAAATTTTATATCTAACGTTAGCATTACGAGCTTACTGAACACGCTTTATCAGTGCTCGTCTCTTTTCTGCCACAGTTTTTATTATTAAGTCATTATGTTTACACATTGTCATCTATTGCAAGGCACTCCAAACCATGTTATAAATTTACTATAACAGGATTGAAATAGCGCTTTGAGGTTAGTAACAAACAACTATTTACAAGACTGTCACTATTTATGATTGATAGATGGGGTTCAGGCTTTTTTTTTGCGTATTTGCGAGAGGAAATTTTTGCGCGTTCGTCCCATGCATCTCACAATAACTGATAACATACGTTGTCTAATTTTATACGCATACGAGTTTTCTGAACACGCTTTAGTATCAGTGCTCGTCTATTTTGTTTTGTTAATTACCTCGTTAGTAAACCAATACATAACTGCAGCACAGTTTGAATCTCCTCCATACTTATTATAAATGTGGCGCTCAAAACTGATTACTGTCCGTCGCAGACTGGGAGGAGCAGTTGCGTGCAGTTTACCTTCCCGGTACTTTAGACCGTGGTGTAAACGCAGAAAGCAACCGGTCTGGGGCAAGAAAAGTTCTGGGAAAAAAGTTCCTGGGACAAATTGTTCCGGGTAATTTCAGTGGAAACGCGGCTTTACTGAAATACTTCTGCTGATCAGTTGTGGGCCACCATTACCTCAAACTGTGTCAATTAATGCAGATTGTCTGTCGTTCTTACTACTTTGAGTAAAGATAAAGGATGGAGCAAGATTTGTTTTATAAACTTTAATGTTACATCAGTTATTCATGTTAGAGCTCGGCTAACGTACGCGCTGTTATTGATTCAGTTCCCGCATGTTCACCGCAATAAATTAGAAAAATACACATTGGTTTGTTGATGGACAAGCACTTGTTAATGCTGATAGTGAGAAATTACAGCTGCAACATCTCATAATTTACCTCAAACTGAGTAGCTCCTGCTCGAGTCGTCCTTGCAATGGAGGTTCGGGTTGAATAACTAGTTCTTCCAATGTTTCATCATCGGACTCGCGCTTGGATTGATCAAATAAAATCGACGCCATCGTTATGGAAGCCTCCGGAGCTGAAGTTAATGGCAATGGCCGTTTCGTTTCTGACGCACTGTAAGCTGTCGACCAATAACAACAGACTGGGCCATCTGGCCAATCAGAGCAGAGTAGCTCGCGGAAAGGAGGGATTTAGAGAGACTGAAGCATCGGAGTCGTTTGAGAATCATTGAAAATGTGGTGATGTGAAATGTATATTATGAGAAAATCAAAATGTTTTTTTTTTTTTACCTTTGATGCATGTAAACCTGTTGTAGGAGACTCCAAAACAACATTAGGAACCTTTAAAATAGCATAATAGAGGCACTTTAAAGTCGGCATGAAGTGAAAGTTGCGCAAGTCTTTTCTTCCCTATTGTCAAATTGACTGATACAGTGATGAGCCAAAAACATGGTTCAGCAGCTATGTGCATAAATGAAGCATCAAATACATGCTTTCCAAATTTGTGCTTTCAGTTGCGTGTTGTTTTTAATTGGTATTCTGGCTGATTAAATGATAATTGCAACATCCTTTGAAATAATCCGTTTTTTTGAAAGTCAGTCGATGAGTGACGGATCTTCTGAAAAAATCTTCTTTTTTCTTTCAGATTATCATTACGTTACCAGGGAAGTTATGCAGGCAGCAATAGCAAATGGTGAATTTGTTGAAAATGCCGAATTTTCAGGGAACATGTATGGAACAAGGTACAGCGCTCTTTGGAAAGTCTTGTTTGAAGGGAGATTTAACTGACATCCTTCTTTTGAAACCACTGATACAATCCCATTGATAAGTGCTTGTTCTTATTGAATGGTCTATAACTTAACACGCTTGTCCTCATATTCAAACTTTAGAAGTATGTATGCAGAAATATTTCTGTAATTATAACTAACCTCACTTTTGCCCTCTTCACAGTAAAGCAGCTGTACAGGCTGTTCAGGCCAAAAATTTGATTTGCATTTTGGACATTGACATGCAGGGAGTGAAGAACATCAAGAAGACCGATCTCAACCCCATATATGTGTCCATCCAGGCCCCGTCAATGGACATCCTGGTAAGAAATACTTCAAATGAGTGCTCTCTCTCCAAATATTATGTTTACATGTCTTCATTTTAATCTCAATTGTATAACTTTATTTATTTTAGGAAAAAAGATTAAGGGATAGAAAAACTGAATCTGAGGAAAGTCTACAAAAACGTTTAGATGCAGCCAAAGTGGACGTGGAAATAAGTAGGTATCCGTTCCTATACAATTTTTTTTAAATAAAATGCTGCAATTTTTTTTCGCATCTAGAATAGCATGCTAACCGTAATTTATCCATCTTTCAGGTAAAGAGCCTGGATTATTTGATGTGATCATTATCAATGATGATCTTGACGCAGCGTATGGGAAATTAAAAGACACTCTTCTCGAGGTAACATTTTCCAGTCTAAATTTTTCATCACCCGGAGTGTAATGGTATGAGATTTTGACGGTCACGGTACAAACATTTTCACAAATATTTCACAGTATTAGGGTGCATTGCTAATAACTATTTGAATAATATAATTTTTAGTAGACACTTGTCTGATCAACACGCAGGGCCCTATCATACAGCCGGTGCAATGGGGCGTCAGGCGCGACACAAGTGTTTTTTGCTGGTATCAGCCCGACGCAGTTATCATTTTCACGTCCTGCGCCACGTTGTTTAAATGGCAAATGCATTTGCGCCCATGGGTGCTGGTCTGAAAACGAGGTGTGTTCAGGCGCATTGTTGGCGTATTGCTATTTTGAGGTGACTGAAATAGACTGTGCCATTGACCAACTGAAACCTGGTCTAAAGTCAATGGTGCAATATTTTTTTTGTTATTTAAAGAGCACGTTGGTAATGTGTGCCTATAGGCGGGTCCAAAACGAGCTTACACTTTGTCCCATAGATGGTCTGCTCATGCGCTTTAACCTCATGCTTGAGTAGATCCGTTTCCTTGCTAGAGAAGCGTTCAGTTTTTCCGCTTGCAAATTCCGTCATGTAAATAGCGAATCCGCCATGGCGCGAGCGCAACTGGCTTTTAAAGGGAATGGGAGATGAGACTCTGATTGGTTTGTTGCACGTTACGGCCAAAACACTCCCATTACTCATTAAGAGAATAGGGACAACCCTTTTACCCGACCATTTACAACCCCAACCCGACCATTTTTCCCATTTCCCATATATATATATATATATACCATGTATATAATGTATAAGCCATGATGGACAGAGGCCTCTGGGCAAATTTGGCTAGGATCCCGGGGTTACACCCCTACTCTTTCGAAAGACATCTGGGATTTTTAATGACCACAGAGAGTCAGGACCTCGGTTTAACGTCTCATCTGGAGAACGGTGCTCTTTGTCTTTATATTGTCCCGTCACTACACTGGGGCGTTAGGATGTACCCCCCTGGGGTGAGCCGTACCCCCTGCTGGCCTCACTAACACCTCTTCCAGCAGCAACCTGGTTTTCCCAGGAGGGCCCTTAGAGACATTTAAGTTATAACCAATTCTTTAACTTGAATTTCCTTCAGGATTAATAAAGTAATAATCAAGTATCATCATCATCAACTTTATTTTGGATTTCTTTTAAATGCTCTCAATCAGATTTGCTCAAAATCCAATTGAATAATTTAGCAAAAAATATTTATTATTATAGAACACTATAGCCAATCAGAGGTGCTAGTCAATAAGTTAGTCAGTTAGCTTTCCTGTAGCTCAGTGGTAAGAGCATTGCGCTAACAACGCAAGGTTGTGGGTTCGATCCCAGGGGATTGCACATACCTATGTATAAATGTATAGGATAATGCAATGTAAGTCGCTTTGGATAAAAGCGTCTGCCAAATGCATAAATGTAGTCAGAATCCACTCAACACTGCTGAAAACGCACAAGGTTTTGTTTTGTTCAATGCGAGTCCTTTCCTTATAACCAACAAAGTGTAAACAATGTAAATAAGAGATTGATTGTACAATCGCGAGAGTGCAAATTCAGCTTTAGAGATTTGACAGCCTTAGTGATAAGGCTCTTCTCTTGCTTTCTGTTTATTACACCCATTCACAATCTGAAGTTTTTCATGCTGCTCGGTATACTGTAAAGTTTCTGGATTGAAAACTGTATTTAAATATGCGATTGACTCGGAAACTGAAATGATTGACAGTGATAACCAATGGACGAGTCGAAATGCGACAATTGTTTTTAAAGGGGTGATTATGATTTCACTTTTCTAACTTCAGTTAGTGTGTAATGTCGCTGTTTGAGCATAAATAACATTTGCAAAGTTACAACGCTCAAAGTTCAAAGCAAAGGGAGATATTTTCTTTTAAATAAATTTCTTTTTAAGGACTATAACAAACGGCTGGTAGGGACTACACAACATTCCTCCCGGGTTAGTGACATCACCAATCCTAGAATTTACATAAACCCTGCCCCTGGGAACGAGATTTATGGATTATCAAGACAGAATATGCTAATCAATGACTAGAATGACTAGAAGATAACTACACATAAGCTACATAAATTCATCAACTATCCATTCAGAAACATCCTGTTGCATTCTACTTGTTGTCACTTCTTCTTGAGTCTCTCCATCATTGTCTGAATCCGGTTTGAACATAAAAGGCTAAAAGTTTTTGAAATTTTCAGTGCCTGTCTGTGTGAGTGCAAGCTGTGGAAGCTCCGCCCTCTGTGCCAGGAGCAGCAGCTCATTTGCATTTAAAGGAACAGACACAAAACAAAAAGGGACAACTTTAACATGCTATATAAAAATATCTGTGGGGTATTTTGAGTTAAAACTTCACACACACACTCTGGGGACATCAGAGACTTATTTTACATCTTGTGAAAAGGGCATTATACCACCCCTTTAAGTACTTAATTTAACAGTTTTTGCTCTGGTACTGAAATTTGTTCTGTGTACCGTGACAACCCTAGTACTTTCTGTCTTCTGTTGTTTGTAACTACATCACCTTAAATTAAAGTGTTACCGTGTTCCTGCTGCCGTCTTTGAGACTGCTCTGATTAGTCCCGTCTATAACGGCCACCCAAAAACCAAACCCTAACCACACTGGGACTGGGGGATTCTGGGTTGAGTGACAGTTAAATGAATGGAGAATTTAGACATTTTTGAACATAATTGAATGTATAATAATGGAAATCTAATTCATAGACTCCACCTGTATTTAAAATAACAGTGTACTGCAAAATCGCCATACCGTTACATTCTTTTACCTCCCAATACATCATTTAAAAATCCCTCTCGTGTCTTCCTTCATCTGTATAACACCTAGTTTTATCTTTGAAGTCTCATGTGAAAATGTTTCACTTCCACTCGTCTTCTCTTCCTTTAACAGGAAATCCAAAAGGTCCGAGACACCAACAAATCCTAGAGAAGAATACACTTGCCAACAACAGCGACCTCTCTATTCTCCTCCAACTTATAAAGTTTTCAGATCTGAACATTCCACCCAGGGAAGACTTTAGGAAAGTTCGGTCAATACTCCAACAAAGCTGGATGTAAAATATATTCATGACTAAAAGGTGCAGATTAATATATTCCATGTTCAGTTTATTTTTTGACCACGTATGTTACTTCATTCCAGGGCTAAAGCTAGAAAATGTATGATTCAACCAAGAAACACTCTAAAACTCTCAAGGTCTAGTCTTTGAAACAGTTTCTGTTTTTATTTTGTATAATGAATGAAGATATCTTGGCTATATTGATTGCTATATCTATTTGGTATTGATGTATCGAGTTCACTAATTTATTGTTTTTCCTTTTCCTTTTATGATAACTTGCAGATTTTGTCTTAGTTGCTGCTGTATACACACTGGATAAGCAGCTTTCTGTTTGCTATATTTAAACATTCTAGCTATTATCTGCACATATAGGCAGCGTGTTACACCTGCTTTTATTCATACAATAGCATCTGACATTGCAAAAGTCAAGCAAAGCTTCTTTTCTTAACTAATAACTAATTCTTAAAAAAAATGTTAATGGTTGCTTCTCATATGCTGGTGTCTTGAATTGCATAATCACGTTTTAGAGACATATTACATGCATATTGCTCATATTAAAGTAAGATATTGTCCTTTTTTTAACAAAACGTGATCTGTTTATTTGATAAAGTTCAAGGAAATATAGGTGTGGTTTCAGACTTTGTGTAAGGCAGCTCATAAACACAGCCACAGTAAGTTTAGGAGACGCTTTTAGTCTTATACAGCTGGTCTTTAACATGTTCAGATTGCTCAACTATTCTCATCTGTCCCTGTCGAAACAAAATCATTTGGAAACCAAAGTAAAACATCGTTTTAAAATCTGAAACTACAGAGTAATTTTTTTTCTTATCGATTTGTTTACACCCTTGTTTATTAGCAGTCGAAACATTTTAAAACAGATTTTTACATGAGTAAATGCATTGATAGACATGATAGAAATATTTATTTCCTTCCCATATGTCAAATATCATGAACTATGTGGTTCCAGTTTACCTGATATAATATTCTAACATAATACATTGACTTTTAAAATGCGCTCTTGTATTTTTTTCTGTTCAGCACAACTGACTACAGTTCAGCAGAAGTTTATATTGGTTTCTCCCAAACCTTCAAAGTACTATGTGTGACTTATTATCCATCGAGTGTGAAAACAATGTAATATAATGTAAATTGTGGTGTATACACATACATGAAGATTATCAAATGGGAAAAAAAGGTTTTCTTAAAATGGCACAATTTTAAAGAATCGAAGGAAACCAAATTACCAGACACCTGCTGTTTATGAAATGTAGAACGATCCTGTGTATGTTGCGAAACAACTGCTAGTAATTTTGTTTTTGCATATACAAGTTGACAGATTTTTTTTTTTTTTGTCTCTAGGGTCTTAGAAAACTGCAGAACCTATTTCAGAGTTTTATTTTATTCCTTGGTGCATCTTAAACATTTTGTTGAAAGAGACCTGTCAAACATTTGTGGTGTATATGAAATCTGAGAATGCATTTAATGTCTCAAATGTATAAACCAAATGTCACAGTTTTCTATTTTATTCTAAATCTTTGTACATGTTACCGTGCAGGTGTAATAAAACTACACTATTACAGTGTGACTGTATGACTGACTAGTTGTCAATAGAAATTTACATTGTGATAAATTTGCAACGACAAAAATACAAACCGATCATAAAAAAAACAAAAAACATTTAAATTCCAATTTACATTATGCTAATAGCTGTACTTATAGTTAATGACAGTTAAGGAAGTGAATGGACATTCATTTTGGTCTGATATTACAGTAAGACTGTGTCTGTAGAATCATAATTCATTAACATCTTTTGTGAATGTCTGTGATGGCCATTGAGTCAGATATGACAGTCTTACAGGAGTGGAAAACGATTTAGTTTTATTCCAGGATCTTGAAATATTAAAGCTCTCAGCTGAACAAATTCTAGTGCTTAAATTTATTAAAATATTTTTTTAACAACAAACAAGCAGGTTTCCACAAGCTTAAGATCGTGAGAACCAAAGGTACAATACAAAAGTGCAAAATGTAACAAATTAAACATTTTGAAATGAGGCAAATGTGAAACTGAACAAAAGAAGCAAGTTGCTGGCTAAAATGCACATCAACAACACTGAGATGATAACACCACAAACAACTTAACGCAATGGACCACGAACGGCATGGGTGAACTGAGTGACCTTTTGATGAATGCTCATGATCTCAAAACTATGGAAGCTCATTTCCACCACAGAATGAAAAATAAAGGTAAATGCGACTTTTTATCTCACAATTCTGACTTTTTTCCCTCACAATTGCGAGTTTACACCTCGCAACTCCGACTTCTCAGAATTGCTTGATATAAAGTCGCGACTGTGCGTTATAAAGACAGAATTGCGTAATATAAAGTTGCAATTGAGATAAATAAACTCGAAATTCTGACTTTTTTCTCAGAATTGAGAACGCAGTTGGAAGATATAAAGTCAGAATTGCATGATATAAAGTCGCAATTGCGTGTTTTAGTCAGAATTGGGAGATATAAACTCTATAAAGTTTTGGTCTTTATAACTCGCAACAACTCGAGAAATAAACTTGAAATTCTAACACGCAATTGCGAGATATAAAGTCACAATTGCAAGAAAAAGTCAGAATCGCAATTCTGATTTTATAACATGCAATTGAGACTTTATATCATGCAATTCTGACTTTATATCTCACATTTCTAAGAAATAAAGTCAGAATTGCGAGATGTAAACTCGCAATTGTGAGATAAAAAGTCACAATTATCTTTTAAAATGTTTTATTCTGTGGCGGAAACAAGCTTCCATACAAAACCCAAGCGGTGTAAAAAAAAAAAGATACACCTTGATGCTTCACTCCCAAACATGCCTTCTCAAGTTCATAGGTTAACATATGAGATCTATCCCAGGTGTCCTTAACTCGTTTAAAAAGTATAATAAATTAGACACTGTAAAATCAGTTAGAAGAGTGGAGTTGAGTGATATTGCTGGTTGTGAACATCAGAGCACGGCTACGCCTCCATCACAGCGGCTTGTGATCATGTTACCGATCTCGGTCCATGTGTCCAGGTGCGGGTCATAGATTTCCACCGAGTCTACAGTAACCGGTGCTGAAAAGTCCCGGCTCGTGGTCCGACCACCCACCGCATATAACAACCCATTAACAGCCGCCACTGTTACCCCTGCGCGCGGGACGGCCATCGACGCCACCTCCACCCATTTCTCCTAAAAGAACAGAGCCATACACAGCATTAAAAGGAGAAGTATTTGCATAAAGGGTCGGCTTGATATCATGTAAACCAGGCTTTATGGAATCCTAACCTCCTCTAGGCAATACTTTTCCACAGTGTCCAGTGACCCCAGGGCCTCATTCCAGCCTCCTACAGCGTAGATGCAGTTATTGAGGCTCGCTACGCCCACGTACGCCCGTCGGGTCACCATGACAGGCAGGGCGCTCCAGCGGCGAGAGATTGGGTCGTACACCTCAGCCGAGCGCAGCTCCGTTCCCTCATCACTGATGCCACCAATCACATAGATGAAGCCTGGAACATTCACACACCACACTGAAGACTAGAGCCTGGATATACGTTTTCCCCATTCTCCCACAGTGCATCTTAGCACTTCTGGATGCATCGTCCAGAGAAGTCAGTGGAGTTTCGGTTAAATGCCTGAAATAAGGTCTGTGGTGAACACAATACATCCTTAAGATAAGTTAAGGCGCTATTCTACGATATAAAAAAAAATGATTTTACTTGTGGTTTATTCTTGCAAACTATTCTAATTCAAACTTTCAAGGAGAATGTTTGTTAAATAATGACTGAAAGAGTTTGGTGCTGGTGACGTCATATAACGGTGGTGTAGTTCGTTCATAGCCTACGTTTAGCTTCAGCCTATTGTATTTAGGCTTCGAAATTCATAAAAGTTGTGTTCATTTGTGAAGATTATCATTAACAAAAGTTTATGATTCTTACGCATTTTGTTCGTGACTTAAAATGAGAACTTATTTTCTGCAATAATCCAAAAGCCAATGGAAAAAAATCCTATTGGGTTTTTGTTGAGGAAACCAGGCTGATATATACAAAAATATGTAATCACTGCAGCACTTTATTATGGAAGATTTCCACCACAGAATAAAACATTTTAAAAGATAATTGCGACTTTATCATCTCACAATTGCGAGTTTACATCTCACAATTCTGACTTTATTTCACAGAACTGTGAGATATAAACTCACAATTGCGAGTTATAAAGTCAGAATTGAAAGATATAAACTCGCAATTTTGAATTTATTGCGACTTTACAGTATATCACGCAATTCTGAGATAAAAATTGCCATGTAAATAATTAAAGATAAAAAGATAAAAAGAGATAAAAAGTCACAATTACCTTTCTTATTTTTTTATTCTGTGGTGGAAACAAGCTTCCAAACTTTATAGTTATGTCCAGTTTGTGAATGTATCATTATTTTCTATCCGTTCTTTTAGTGGACTTTTTCATTTTAAACAGTTTGCAGGTTGAGTACAAATGTATGTCACAATTCACATTTTTTTCCATCATCATTTGATATTTCTCCCCTCAAACTCTGAATCTACTGGTCATATAATGTGCAGTGTTTCTGTGATGGACCAAAGCACATGAAAATGAGCCACGTGTTCGGGTTTCTGCTGTTGAGTGTCGAGCCGTAACATTCTAACACTGCATCGTTTCACACAGTACAAGTTTGGCTAAAAAGATGTGCTAACCCTGCTGTGGAGAACAGAGAGTGAAAAGCCTTTATGATGAAAGAAGAGGTATACAGTAGAAGTGAAGAATCATGCACAATTAAGCCAGGTAAATGTATTCCCATTTCATTTGATGTTGATTTTAATGCAAAACTACTTAAAATAAATGGGTTTATGAAACAAAATGGATGTTCAAGTCAAATATATTAAACCTTTAAAAGTCATTTATTGGTCATCACTATGGTTCAGTTATCCATGAGGACGTACCTTGCAGCTCACAGCAGCCAAAATAATAGCGAGGAACAGCCAAGCTCCCAATAATCTCCCATTTGTTTTCTGCTGGGTCATATCGTTCCATGGTCTTCCCAATTTCCGAGCCAATCCAGCCTCCTGAAACAATAAACATTTACATGTATGCATTTGGCTGACACTTTTATCCAAAGCCAATTATATTGCCCGCAATGTGTACATTTCATCAGTTCATGCATTGCTAGGGAACCCATGAGCTTGGCGTTGCCAGAGCTATGCTGAACTACAGGAATCTTCATGCAATCAATCACATTGTGTTATAGTGAAACCCAACAAAACCCTGAAGAGAGCAGCAGACTCGCCCTGCCAGAAAGCGTATGAATTTGCATACCGAGTGCATAAAGAGCTCCATGACAGGAACAGACTCCAACCCCACAGCGTGGATAGGTCAGAGATGCCACTGCCGCCCACTGCTTGGTCACTGGGTCGTACCGCTCCGTGCAGTCGAAGATCATCGAGTCTTTTTCTCCTGTGCAATACAAGATGGCTGAATGTTTACCATTGTCTCCTAAAATTATATTCTAAATACAATTTTAGTTCATTGCTATGTGGTTATGCTAGGTAGCTCTATGTGATGGCTTAATAGCCAAACAGCATACGCCCATATTCTCATATTCTGGTCTCTAGACTCAGATCTCATTTTCAGTTTGGAGGCATTTATTGATACCTCTAAAGTTCTAATAATCATTCTAACACCACACCACATTTATAACGATTACAACAGGAAGGAATGATATCATTGGAATCACTTTCAAAACAATTTTTTTCCCCCGGCTGATAAACGATAAAATCACTGACAGCCAATCAGAATCCACCTTACTTAAAAGAGCTTTAGCATTTTAAATGAGAGACAACATAATTGCAGCACATGCTTATAATATACAGAAAGTTATAGTTATTGTTTTTGGTGTGAACGGGCCTTACGTTTTTTTTTATTCGTTTTCTAAAGTATAAGTTTAGTAGAGATACTGATGCTTGTTTTTAAGGTCCCCCTGTGGTGAAAACCAAGTTTTTAATGTTGTTTATATGTCTATATGATGTTTTTAATATGCTTTAAGACAAGCTATGTGTAAATTCATAAGCCAACACCATTGCTGTATTTTCTGTAAAACTGCAGTGAATCAAAGACAGTCTCAAAAAAGCGGTATTTGACGTGATTTTAAAAAACCTTTAAATATGTAATTTTGGTGATCAAACATTAGTTTTTTAGTGATAAAATTATTGACTACAGGGGGACTTTAAAAATTATACACACTATATGGACAAAAGTATTGGGGCACAGGGAGCTTCAATCAGACCCATTGCCACAGTTGTATAAAATCAAGCACCTAAGCACGCTGTCTGCATTTACAAACGTTTATGAAAAAAAATGGTCTTTCTGAAGTGCTCAGTGAATTCAAGTGTGGTACTGTGATAGGATGCCACCTTTGCAATAAGTAATTTAGTCAAATTTCATCCCTGCTAGATATTCCACGGTCAACTGAAAGTGATATAATTGTAAAGTGGAAGCGTTTACATTTACATTTTACATTTATGCATTTGGCAGACGCTTTTATCCAAAGCGACTTACATTGCATTATCCTATACATTTATACATAGGCATGTGCAATCCCCTGGGATCGAACCCACAACCTTGCGTTGTTAACGCAATGCTCTTACCACTGAGCTACAGGAAAACTTTAGAAACAGCAGCAACTCAGCTACGAAGCAGAAGACCATGTAAAGTGCTGAGGCGAATGGTATGTTAAAGTCACCAACTCGGGACGCTGATTCCATAGCCAAAGCGTTCCAAACTTCTACTGGCATTAATAACAGAAAATATCAAAAACTGTGCTGAGGGATTTTCTTGGAATGGGTTTCCATGGCCGAGCAGCTGCGTGTAAGCCTCTCATCTCCGAGTACAATGCCAAGTGTCAGAAGGAGTGGTGTAAATTACACCGCCACTGGACTCTGGAGCAGTGGAAACCCGTTCTGTGGAGCGATGAATCATGCAGTCTGATGATGGGCGAGTCTGGGTTTGGCGGATGCCAGAGGAACGTTACCTGCCTGACTGCATTGAGCCAACTGTTAAAGTTTGGTGGAGGGGGGATTATGGTGTGCGGTTGTTTTTCAGGGGTTGGGCTTGGCCCCTTAGTTCCAGTGAAGGGAAATATTAATGCTTCAGCATACCGAGACATTTTGGAAAACGCTATGCTTCCAACTTTGTGGGAATGGTTTGGGGAAGGCCGTTTTCTATTCCAGCATGACTGTGTCCCAGTGGCCAAAGCAAGGTCCATAAAGACATGGTTGGATGAGTTTGGGTTGGAAGAACTTGACAGAGCCACCCAGACCTCAAACCCATCGAAGACCTTTGGGAGGAACTGGAACGGGATTGCGAGCCAGGCCTTCTCGTCCTACATCAGTGCCTGACCTCACTAATGCTCAATACTGGATGAATGGGCAAAATCTTGTGGAAAGCCTTTCTAGAAGAGTGGAAGCTGTTATAGTTGCAAAAGACCATTTAATCTCCATATTAATGTCATGTCACTTCTTTTTTTCAGTATTTAGAATGCAATGTCATTACAGTTCCTGTTGGTATAATGGTCAGGTGTCCCAATACTTTTGTCCATTTAGTGTATTTAATAGGGGGTGCAGCCAAGAAATTATTTTTGCATGGGCACTAATATTGTTGAGGCAACACAATAGAACAAACACAAAAAATAAACCCACACAAGACATTTTTGCATGAGGCAACACAATAGAATAAACCCACACTCACCCCCAACTACATATATCATGCCTTCCAGGACCGCCACGCCGAGTCCACTGCGGGCCTGATGCAGGGACGACACGGTGGTCCAGTACTGACTGAACGAATCGAAGCGTTCAACACAGCTCAAAGCCCGACTGTCACTCCATCGGCCACCCTGCAGGCGTGTGTAACCCCCTATAGACAGGAGGAGGAAGAAGTTGAATTGGATGAACATGACTAAAGGCTGGAATGCACTACATGACTTTTGCCCTGATTTACAGTCTGGACGAGTCAACAATAGTTAGCTGTCAGTGTCCTGGTAGCAGGACATTTGGCATGCTTTTTTCCCAGCACTTATTTTAGTAAGCATCAAATTTTTTTTATCATTTGGACCCTTAAACACTCAAAATTCCTCCCTTGAAAGCCAGGTTAAAACTGGACCTTGCATTGTCACAAAGACAGTACTTTTACTTATCCAGGCTTAATTTTTGTAATATCAACTTTGGAACTTCGTAGGACATTACTTTGTTTTTCTAGAGTCCAAATTATTTAGTAAAATATATATTTTGTATAATAAGTTGAGTTTAGTACATTTGCTTTACAGTAAACTTTTTTTGAAGAACTTCTGCAATAATCTACTGAGTGCCTTGTTCAAAAATAAATAAATAATAAAAACCAGCCTTAGGTCTGTATTCCAAAGCATTCATGAATTACAAAATAAATAATAAAGTAATAAAAAAAACAATAAAGTTCATACTCAATAGACAGTTAACAGGTTAAAATCTGTTTCGATTTGAAAACTCTCTAGTGTATTCCAGCCTTGAGATGAATATCCCAGCTGCATTCTGGCAGAAGAGTTTACGTACCAATGGCATAGAGGTACTTGCGGGCTTTTCTCCTGGGCCGGGTCTTGGCCGTTTGCAGAAGGCTGAAATGTTTGCTCTCTTTAGGGGACTTGTTGACTTCAGTGTACTCTCTCAGAAGGGTTTGCAATGCAACCCGCAAACTGAAGTCAGAAATACCTGTGAGGGAAAGTCTCATCACCAATGTGTACACAAAAACAAACATAATAAAACAAATAATTCCAGCTCAATTTTTTTGTAAAATAAACAAGATACGCACATTCATTCAATTCTGTATCGATAATGAACTTCACTTTATTTATTGCACTGCATTATTTTATTTCCGTTTATACAACAGTTCTTTCTGGTTCTCGAATCTGAATGGCCGAGAGCCTTTTCCAGCCGTGCGATATCCCCCCAGTATCAGCTCTCTGACCGTTTTACCGTTTGTATCACTCCGCTCGCATATTTTTATTTTACAAATACTCCTGTTGTTGTGTCACGGAATGTAGTTTTGAGAGTTTTTTAGGTGAGAATGTGGTTATTTAGACCTCAAATATGTGACTCATATATAAACATAATGCCTATTTTACAATTTATTTTAGAGTTAAACATGACGTATAATACATTTTGGGTTTATCAAACGGGCAATCTTTGGTCTTATTAATCTATTACAATCGCTAGAGCACCTCTTGAGATCAGGGGAGGTTTACACGCACAGCTCTTACTGGCCTACTCTTATTGTTTAAAAAAAAATTATTATCCATAATTTTTTTGCTCTTAAATCCTCTTAAAATGTCTGTGTAACACATTTTGAAATACCATCGCATGTGAATATATATTTTAACATTTTCTTTGCTTTTATTATTTGACAGAATATTTTATTCATGTTATTATTAATAATAATATTTGTGTTTACATGTATTACGGCTGCCATTTTTTTTTTATAAAAAAAAATTTAAATACACCTCTCAAATCTGTAACAGTGACTTTACTACGGTTACCGTAGCTATACTTTCAGTCAGAAAAGTATAGAAGTTTAGTTCCACAATTTTTACTTTTTTTCTCAGAATTGCGTGATATAAACTTGCAATTGCAAGTTTTTAATTTAGAATTGCATGATATAAAGTCGCAATTTGGTGTTATAAAGTCAGAACTGTGAGATCTTTTTTTCCTCAGAATTGGACTTTATTACGCATAATTGCAAGTTTATATATCAAAATTCTGAGAAAAGAAGTCAGAATTGTGAAATAAAAAGTGAGATAAAAATTTTGAGTTTCATTCATTAGTGTCGCACTCATCTGAATGCCAGTCTCTCTAGCTCACCCTCAATGTACTTGTAGAGTCTCTGTGGGGACAGCAGAGCGAAGCGCACAGGCTCCAGAACCTCCACCACGTGCTTCTTCCGGTGGGGCACGTTGTGGTGCAGCCAGTCCATGGCAGCCGTGAACACTTGATACTCATCTTCAATCCTCAGCTCCTCACTGCGGAGCAACTTCACCAGCTGATCTTTAGACAAGCTGGAGAACTCTTCTGAGGAGCGAACCTGACACCACACACATGACCGAGCACAGGGTTTTTTAACACATGAGGTTGTGATTGGTTCTCAAAACAGTCATGGAAGCTGGTATTTGGAGAACAACAGTGGACAGTACTTACAATAGTAAGTCATTTAACTGGGTGACTTTCTATACGTTAAAAACCCTCCTATGCTGTTGGGGAGTTTGACCTGCATTAAATTTTCCAACTGCTTGAAACACTGGTAATTTTGAGACATTTTCACATTTAGGGGTATGAATTTGCATGCAAATCTTTAACACATAGATGTGTTTTGGAAAGGCTGAATAAATGTTGGCAACATCAATTGTTTTAGGGGTCAAATTGGTCTACCATTAGTTGACTACTCCATTCAATTTGCCAAAAATCAACACTTTGAATAAAGTAACCCTAACAGAAAAAAGATAATCTTTCATGTAGCAAATCAAAAAATAAAATATACATGAGAAATAATTAATTTACTCTCAAAATGTAAGTCTCATATTGTGATTCATTCAGGAGGAGAATTTCCTTTTTTTTTCCTGTGAAAGAATGTTTTTGGTCGTTCATTTTGTTCGATTCACCCATACTGCATGTTTTTGGATTGCGGGCGAAACAAGAGCACCCAGAGGACACCCACGCAGACACAGGGGGAACATGCGAACTCCACACAGGCCTCCTGGCTCAGACCTCCATGCTGAGAGGCGACAGTGATACCCACTGAGTACTTACAATACTCATCCAGAATCAACTCTACCTTTACAAAAACCCTCTCTTTTCAGTCTCAGGTTTAAACCTTTGAATCAGGGTGAAAAGAAACAAAGAAGAAAGAACAAAATGCTGAGAATATTTAATACAGAAAACTCGAGTCAATAAACCCACCTCTAGAAAGTGGCAGTGGATGTAGTCTTCAGTAAACTTTAACAGCTCCATACAGGCGATCTGCTCCAAAAAGCGATAGATCCCCACACAGTTGGACGGGTCCATGTGAGCCCGGAGGAATTCTCCACAGATATCCACCACCTCACTCAACTGCAGCATGTCTGCAGCCACCATCAGCTCCTGCACGGTGTCCACCGTCACGTCAATAGAGCCTGTCAGGAGCAGGAGAAGGCCTTCTTCAAATATGTTTAGCATTCATATACTTGGAAAAGACTATTACACACTATATAACAGAAAGGTTTTTATCCAAAGAAACTTTCAGTGTACTTTTTACAGGTCCAGTCCCCATGAACATAAAACTTATGTAAGGTTTTAAAATGTATTTTTACAAAAAAAAACTCTAAAACTGATGAACTTTTCAATGATTATAATAAACTGTTCTTCAAAGACAGCGGGCATAATGGAGCATTCAATTGCCTGATATAAAAAAAAAATGATGTGTAATCCTTTGGAATGTCAGCCTGGGAGTAAATGATCTGGTTCCAGTGATTATTGGATGTAGAAAATGTGTCTTTTTCATGTAGTTTGTTTGGAATGCATTGATCCCATTCGTTGTGCCATTTGTTGATTATGTACGACAGGATTCCTCATATCTGGCACCCGGAGGGCCACTGCCAACCCTAATCAAAGACACCTGAGCAAGATAATCAAGGTCATCATATTACAGGCCGCTGAGATTGATCAGGGTTTGAGGGCTTCGAGGATTTATGGAACCCTGATGAACGAGATTATAGCAAATGACGTGTCCCAAATGACGCACTATACACTATGCAATAATACACTACACAACCGTGTAGTGTATGAACTTTATATGTTTATTTTGTCCGTCAACATCGGAGTCTGATAGCCCCTCCCCCTCAGCTACGTAATTAAAGCTGCGACAGTCGAGTGCATGAAGTGTCCAACGTCCCACGCTTCATTTTTTCCGATTAAATAAGTGCATCATCCGGGTCATTTTTGAGGGCCACCAGAACAAAACTTTATTTTTACAAGTGAAAACATCCCCAAATGGAAGTGTTTTTGTCAGGTTTAGCTCAATTCAGGATGCAAATCTCTCCCCGTATAGTTAAGTAGGCACAAACACACACATAACTAGTCCACTTAAACTCTTTACTACTTGACAGTGTCAAAGAAGTGACTGGATGACAATCTTGTACCTTCCCCTGTTATAAATATCATTTTAAAGGGACACTGTACATTAAATAAAGGTTATGGTTAGGGGTAAAGTTATTAAGAGTGTCACTACAAATTTTAATTAAATGCAAGTACTTTAAATGCAATTACAAAGCGCTCACATGTATGCACATAATAAGTATATATTAACTGGTTAAATACATAGTAGTTAAGGCCACCTTATATAAAGCATGACCAAAAAATTTAAAAGGCTTAACCCTCTGGTGCTCTTCGCGTGCCGGTCAAAAATGAACAAATTTTTTTATTTTCAATGAAAGGAATGTAAAATATTTGATAATGTTTTTTATTTTATATTGTGTATTTTTAGGGGATTTTATGGTACTACATTGTATTTACGCAGTAGTCATAATCCATTTATTCACGTTTTGAGCATAAACCTGGAAGTTACATTTCCAACTTAAACTGTCGTAAATCTTGAATGCTTTAAAGCACAGACTTAAGTCTGATCTCTTTTTAAAGACGACACTTGGTAAATTATTGCTGAGGTGAAAACGGTTTAAAGCAGTGAACACTAAAGATTTCACTAGAAGAAATTCGTCTCCCATTCGTTTCCAATGCGGTCATTTTTGACCGTGAGGAGCACAAGTGTGACATTGGTAATATTAATAGTGACAATGGTCATTAGCAAACATACAACAAATATGATTCTAACATACCAGTGTAAATAAATCCCAGGAGAATTTCAAAGACGTCAGCCTCCACTCCAGCAATGCGAACCTCCTCCTCGCGGGCTTCGCTCATGCCTCCAGAGAACAGAGCAGTGAAATACGGGCCGCTGGCAGCCAGCACCAGCTTGTGGACCCCAAACACCCGTCCGCCAACCAGCAGCCGCACGTCGCAGAAGTCAGAAAGCAGACGCATCTTGTTCATCTGAGCTAGCAGGAGACCAGCATGTCTGTCTGAGGAGTAAATCCCACGATCACTCGCCGCCACGGTTTCATCTCCAGCCTCAGAACGGCGAGTAGATGGAAGAGATGGACCAGCGGAGGACATGATGATTCCAGCTGGGCACCACAACAATGCTTTTACCTAAAGCACACAAACAGACACTTTCAATAATGCTATTCTCATCCAAAACCCCTCACAGTACCCTTATTACAGAGTCATTTAAAGACACAACTGAACAGAAAATGCATAAGTTGATTTACTTTGTATATTGTATTTGATCATGTTTTATAAATTATTTTTTTTATTTATGAGCCATGCTGAAAAAAACAGACTGATGTCAATACTCAATGAAAACATTGAATTTAGGCTTTTATTCACATATAAACTTTCATCATTCACACATCAGTTGTGGTAAACAGAAGCTCAATTTTGATTGCTTGACGTGTGAGAACCAATGAGGTTCATTCTCTTGTGTTGCGCAGCACGTCTGAGCTTCTGCAAGAACCAATGAGGTTCATTCTCTTGTGTTGCGCAGCACGTCTGAGCTTCTGCAAGAACCAATGAGGTTCATTCTCTTGTGTTGCGCAGCACGTCTGAGCTTCTGCAAGAACCAATGAAGTTCATTCTCTTGTGTTGCGCAGCACGTCTGAGCTTCTGCAAGAACCAATGAGGTTCATTCTCTTGTGTTGCGCAGCACGTCTGAGCTTCTGCAAGAACCAATGAAGTTCATTCTCTTGTGTTGCGCAGCACGTCTGAGCTTCTGCAAGAACCAATGAAGTTCATTCTCTTGTGTTGCGCAGCACATCTGAGCTTCTGCAAGAACCAATGAGGTTCATTCTCTTGTGTTGCGCAGCACGTCTGAGCTTCTGCAAGAACCAATGAGGTTCATTCTCTTGTGTTGCGCAGCACGTCTGAGCTTCTGCAAGAACCAATGAAGTTCATTCTCTTGTGTTGCGCAGCACGTCTGAGCTTCTGCAAGAACCAATGAAGTTCATTCTCTTGTGTTGCGCAGCACGTCTGAGCTTCTGCAAGAACCAATGAGGTTCATTCTCGTGTTGCGCAGCACGTCTGAGCTTCTGCAAGAACCAATGAAGTTCATTCTCTTGTGTTGCGCAGCACGTCTGAGCTTCTGCAAGAAAGAACCAATGAAGTTCGTTCTCGTGTGTCAAGCAGGTTTAGCTGAGCTTCTGTTTATGTCCACTGTTCATTGTTTAAATGTGATTAAAAGCCTAAATGAAATCTGTTCATCATATAAAGCAATCAAGTTTCTTCGTAAAATTTTAACTAAACCTACCAATTCATATGGATTAGTTTTATGATCTCTTTATGAACGTTTTTAAGCATCAAAGTAATAGTTGCGTAGCTGTCAATGAGGGACAAAGCTCTCAGATTTCATCAAAAAGATCTTCATTTGTGTTCCGAAGATGAAAGAAACTACATGATGGTGAGTAATTAATGAAAGAATTTTCATTTTTGGGAGAATTATCCCAAGGTACATTTCAAAAGGTTATAACTTTGGAACCCTTGGTTCTAGAAGAATGTAATTTAGTTCACCTGATTACTCTCTTCATGCTGATCACATTCAATAGCTCACATTAAGACTCCGCCCATTACAGTGGTGGCCATTTTGAAAAGTACAGTTTTTCATTTTTTCACTACTCCACCAACAAATGTTGTCAAATTTTGTCAAAAATCTGATCAGATGATCTTTGAACCGAGCTGCACAGAAATGACTGAACAGATGTTTAATATCTTTGTTCAAAAATGATGATGTCGTGAACTAAACGATGTTGACCCAAAATTTAATCAAACTTTGATCAATCGAAACGAAAATGCCCGCCTTGCCGAATATTCAGGTAAATACAGCCAGTTGTAGAACGTAAATAGTTGAGAGAAAACGCATGTTGTGTAATAGTAAATCTGTGAATCTGTGCATATTAAGCTCTTAAAGTGACAGCAGCCTAATAAACCTGCTGCTGTCTGTCATGTTAATCAAAGAACAGAACAGAAAATCATTCGCTGCCCTTGACTGAATAACTTTTGTAACTTTAATTGTAAGCATTAATCTGTATTTAATTTATACAATGGAAACTATCCAGTGTTAGTTTACATTTGAGTAATTTATTAAAATTTCTGTAGTATTACCTGATTACTACTGTTAGACCCAACTGAAAATGAAAATTATTTTATGTTTATTTCATTTATCTCTTTATTCTATTGTATTTATTTGTGCTATCGTTTGCAATTTGTTTATCTGTTCTTATTTATTGCTGTTTACTTGTAATTTTTTGTAAATGTAGTTCAAAGATTCAAATAAAGCATCCCTGTGCGGTGTGTAAGCTATTACAACAAAATTACAGTGGTGAAATTATTACGGTGTATGGCTCGTTTCCCCGTGAACTAAAGATTGTGGGTTCGATTCCTGCGTGGTGAAACTTTATAAAATGTATTGTTATGTCACTTCAATTCCTTTGTTATCTGGGTAAGCATTGTACTAATCTTTCTTCCTCTTAGATTAACAAATTAATGTTTTTTTTGTTTGTTTGTTTTTTATTCTGTGATCACTGTAATATAAACCTCTTTTCATTTTAAATTCATTCTCACCTGAACTACTGAAGCTCGGTAGTTAAGGAGAATATGTGTCTTCCAAGTGGAGCGTGGTAGTAAGTAACATTCACCTGATCTGAAAATTGTGGGTTTGAGTCCTGTGTGGTTCAACATTATAAAAGTGAGTGTACTGTTGTTATTTCGACATTTCAATGCTTTTTTATTCATTCATTTTTATGTTTTTGTGAGAGTTCTTTCCAACAGACTGTATGATTTTGAGATCCATCTTTTCATAATGTGGACAATTGAGGGACTCAAACGCAACTATTACAAAAGGTAGAAACATTTCCTGGTGCTCAAGAAGGCAAGACAGTGCATTAATGCATTAAGGGGGCATATTCTGCAAGCAATATGTAAATTTACGTGCAGAAATGTATTGTTATTAACATTATCTAAAAAAAGAAATTGAGGTGGACATTTTGTGGTGTTCTATGGCTAAATTAAAAGCTAATTTTATGGGTGTAACCGAATAAACCCCAACCTGTTGTAGTTTAGTTTGGGCTGGGCTGGGCTGTGTTGTGTTTTAGCTGTCATGCTGCTGTGAACTGATCACAGGAACAACCTGTCGAACCTGCAACCTTTCAGGTGCTCAGACCAGATGTTTAACAAATGAGCCACACCTCCTCTGCGAAATCATGAAAGCTAGCATCACCCTGAACTCCGGTGTGGACTGAAATGTCCATGTTCCTGTGATAGGTTTACAGCAGCTTGACATCTAAAATACAGCCCAGCCCAAAACCACAACCACAACAAACATCAACATTAGATGCTCAAACTGCAACACATCCGAAAAGCAAAAGCTCAGTTCAACAGGTAGAGCAGTTAAGAGTGCAGTGCTAATCAATGGACGTATAAGCCTACTTACATTTTAATTTCGTTATTTTCTCCACTTCGTTTATCCATATGATCATAGACCGACTTCCGCATGGGCATCGAGTTTTCCTGCATCGGCATTTCAGTCTGTCAAACCGATCCGAAACATACAAATATGTTCAGGAATTTTTAAAGACTTCGGGACTGTGTGCCCGGATTTCAAGATTATTATTGTTATTATTATTTGTCTTTTTATAGTTATTCGTTTAAATTATTACTTTTTTATTATTTCTTCAGCCGTTTTAACAGTCCTGTTGGTGGCGGTAATGCGCCGAATGTTGTTCAATCTGAAGTAATCTGTCAGACCAAAGTAATCGATACACGACCAAGAACTTAAAATACTGTAACGTTCTTTTCTATTACAGAAAAATATACAAAATTTGCACAAACATATACAACTCGCAACAAATATATAAGGGAAAACAATTTATGCCAGGAGTAAAAAATTACAATAAGTTAAAGTGACACAATGTTTCGTAAGTCTTTTTTGCTTTTTGTTTTTAATATTATCTAAAGTAGTGCCATATTGTTTAATTTCTTTTATAAAATGTTCACAATTTGGCTGAGCTTTAGCCCATTTCTTCACATGAATGTGATATTTTCCAAGTACAAAAGTTGTATCAAGTCAAGTCAAGTCAAGTTTATTTGTATAGCGCTTTTCACAATACAGATTGTATCAAAGCAGCTTCACAGAATTAAATTAAAATAATACAACAAAGTTTGTTTCAAGAGGAATTTATTGATTGATAAAATTAAATTAAATATCCCCAAAATATCCCCAACTGAGCAAGCCAAAGGCAACAGTGGCAAGGAACCGAAAAACTTCATCAAGTGACCTAATGGTGTCCTAAAACTCCATCAGGTGACCTAATGGAGAAAAAAAAACCTTGGGAGAACCCAGGCTCAGTCGGGGGCCAGTTCTCCTCTGGCATTTATGAGCTAGAGGCCGGATTGTAGTTTGAACTGTAGGATTATATGAATGCCTGGCTGAAGAGATGCGACTTTAATCTAGTTTTAAACTGGGAGAGCGAGTCTGAGCAACGAACAGTATCAGGAAGACTATTCCAGAATTTTGGAGCCAAATGTGAAAATGCTCTCCCTCCTTTGGTGGTTCTGGATATCCTAGGTATGACCAAAAGCCTTGAATTTAGTGATCTTAAAGAGCGCGATGGATTATAGGGCGATAGAAGATCCGTTAAATAGACTAAGCCGTTTAGGGCTTTATAAGTCAGTAGCAATATCTTATAATTAATACGGAGCTTTATAGGTAACCAATGCAGTGATGATAAAATCGGTGTTATATGATCATATTTTCTTGATCTCGTAAGAACTCTAGCGGCGGCATTTTGGACTAACTGTAGCTTGTTTATTGAGGATGCAGGACAACCAGCTAATAAAGCATTACAGTAATCCAGTCTCGAGGTCATGAATGCATGAACTAACTTTTCTGCATCAGAAACTGATAGCATATTACGTAGCTTAGCAATGTTTCTAAATGAGGAAAAAAATATATACTTTTGGAATCAATGATAGCTATCTGAAAAAAAAAAAAGAGAGAGAGAGAGAGAAAAAAGATTATAACATGATACAGATAAATGTGTATTAATGTTTTAAACAGCCTAGAAATAAAGTTTGGGACATCCAACCAAAACATTCTCGAATATTGGCCTACACATTCAAAGAAAAGATGGATCACAGATTATTTAGCAACAACACAAAATTCATAGGAGTCTGGCATATCCAAATTGAAATGCTCAAGTAACTCTTAACAGGGTAAACTCTGTGTAAAATTTTAAAGGATACCTCTCTTACATTATTAATTATATAAAAAAAACTTCTGTGTTATTGACCATACTTTTTCCCACTGAATAATTTCATATTTAGATGACCAAAACACTGTTGAACATGGCAAATCATTTCTCTTTAATACATTTTTAATATATCTGTTGCTGCATTTATCTTTTGCTACTGTAACGTTCAATTCTTCCTCATATCGCTTAATGTCAAATGTTGATTTTAATGTCAAATGAAATATTTGGGTGACATAGAAAGGACATATAGATAAGATTATATATAAACCTCCAATTTTTCCCACCTCGTGCATTAAAGACCTTTTATTTTTTAAGCTAGACAGTACCCTCCCATACAATACACCTCAAAAATATGAATCAAAAGTGTGATACCAACTACTGTCTTCTGCACCACTGTTAAAGGCGTGGAGTCTAAATTATTATGGGCGTAGAACAAATCGTGTCATGGGGTTGAGTTCAGACTGAGGATCTGTTTTTTTAATAAAATATATGTTTTCATATTGGAAACAACTAGAGTAAAGAACTATGTTTTGCTCAAAGAAAAAAGCAAGAATAACTGACCAGATACCACTATATGGAGAATTTATGGGTATTTTGTTATCAGTACACTTGATAGAATATTTTTTAAATCTGCTGTCAGGAGATGGCAGTAATGCACTGAAAATGCAATCCGACATTAAACAGAGGAAGAAACATGCAGGGAATATGCAAAATGCACATTTCAAGGTATTTAGGGAAACTGATGACTCCCCAAATAGTATGTTCAGATCCTTTTGGACTGAGCTATTAGAAACAGGAATTAACCTTTAAAGGTGCAGTCTGTAAGAATGACTAGTGGTGGAATAAGGTACTGCAGTCCAATTCAAGATATCGGAGATCGTGGGCTCTCCCGCCTCCTCCTCCTCCTCCTCAGACTCTCAGACTCGAGCTCACGGGTTGCCAGTTTGAGCACACGCAACAGGAACGAGCGCAATGGACAATGAAAATGGGCAGATTGGCAACAGTATCACAGACCAAAACAATAACAAACATTCCAGCCTGGAAACGCACATTTAAAGTAAAATAACTGGCTGTAGACGTGTTTTTCAGAGAAACGACTATGTGAACTTCAGTAATGCTTCAATATTGAGCATGTTTCCTCAATATTTGCAAACATGTTATGGTATTTTTATGCTTTAGTAGAGTGAAAAAGTTAAACACAGCACCTTTAAACACAGTGTTTACTCATTCTTATGTATTTAAGTGAAGAAAAACGTTGCATTATTTAAATAGAAAATCATAAAAATTTCCGAAGTTGGGCCCTGTCCCAAATGGCACACTTCATGTGCACTTTCGGTCTTGTGGACTTACAATGGCTGCCGCGTGCGCGTGTCCGTCAAGTCCGCGAGACCGCAGTGTGTCCCATTTGTCATTTTTAGATCTCAGAAGGGTGCTCGCGAGCATGTGGTCGATTTACGCCCTTGATGCGCACTTTTGCCGAGCCCGCACTGATGCGGACTGCGCAGCAGACTTCTTCCCGACAGTCAAAGCGGCATTACGTCGCGAAAGTGCGGACTCAGAGGAAGACCGCGAGTGCTTAGGGTTCCATTTGGGACAGGGCCTTGCTATGGATAGTTTGGAGTGTGAGACAACTGTGTGAACTTGAAGAAACCCTTCTTTAGATATAAGTCTAAAAGTAATTTTAAAATGTCCAGTTCATCCAGGTACATGCGACACAGAAAAGTGCAATATAAATGTAACAAATTATTACTATTATTAAGTTAGCAAATTCTTTTTGGAACCACTGTGATTATGATTAGCAGCCAGTGGCTTTCCAGACTTGATTCTGTTTTGTTGAAGAACCCCTCATTCAATAGACTGTTTAGAAAATGGAGTTAGAAAATGTTTCATAATATCTTTTTATTTAACTGAAGAAAGAATCAAAGAGGCCAGAGTGGAGCATCTTGCGCTGTTTATAAATTCTAAATTTGTTTTCATTAAGTTCCCTGGTTTATGCCGAATCTGACAATATCTCAATCGTCATTTTACATCAGTTTGTCTGTCCACCATATTGAAGTAGGCTATGAAAAACAGTTTTTTTTGCTACTACAAATATTGCCCATCTGATCATGTGATCTTCTGACCAAGCCACACAAAAATAACTGAATGGATTTGTGATATTTGCTACCGCTATCGAGAAATAAGTACCTATTCGAATTTGACTCTGCCTGTGTTTGTTTTCTAATGCTTCTTAGCTTAGCATGCTAATTGGTTAGCATGTTAACTATTGTCCATTCATTCTAATGTGGCCATAAACTATGTTAGTAGGGAAGTTAGCATAGCATGCTAACCAGTTAACATGCTGAGTAATGCTTTTGTGTGCTCATTCTTGCCTCAGCAGCCTGATGTGATGAGCAATGAACACTTGATCAGAAAGTTGGGGGTTCGATCCTCATATGCACCAATGTCCAAATTGTTACTGATACGCCAAGTACATTCAAGGGTTTACTTGTATTAAACGTTTTTTTCTGCTTCAATTGCTATGTCTAAAAAGATTCTCACCTTGAATCTCAATATCAAAACAAGAATCTGCCCTCTCTGTGATACTTAATGTTAAGCAACAGAATTTCCAAATGAAAGTTTGTGTTTACATAAATCCTGTTTGACAAAATCAGAACCATTTTTACCTCGAACCATTTTACATGTTCTGTTAAAACATATTTTTTATAACCACACCAATCCTATAGAACACTTAAACACATTAAAAGTAACTTTAAAAACCAAAGTTGTTATTTTTCTTCCCATTTTCTTTCTTTTTTTAGCTACTTTGCTACTTTTTGAATGAACTCATGGAACTAATGGAGGGGTTTGGCCCCATTATTGCTGCCAGCAGCTATATTTCAAAACTTTTTTTATATTTTAAATTAAAAAGCATGCATTGCTCAAAAAGAAATGGAATAGTGTACAAATTACAGTATGTGTGTGGGTGTGGTTATTCTCATGTGATGTAATAGTGAATCAGTCTATACTGTATGTATTTTATGAACATAAGCCACAACAGGATTGGATATCTACAAATTTCCTCATATGAGGTGATGCAGTAATCAGGGTTTACTTATAGTAACTGCACACTTGTTACAAGCTGTCCTTGCGTGATGTAACCAGGAACCTGTTCTTCACACACTGACACACACTCACAAAGCTTTTAAGCCCATCCACACTGCTGACACAGAGCGAGGGCTAATCCCGAATACTTCTCATATGCAACCTGCTACAAGAATGTCCTTGTTTTCATGCCCCCACCTAATACCATATAATAGTCTTCCTGTGCAGATTTCTCTTCTGAACATTCAGTTCTTCTGAATTATTACCAGCAGTGCAACAGTAAGTCCTATTAGTGTCACTGGGTCATTCTCAGGAAACGATCCCATTAGTGAATGGAAATTAATATTCAAGGATTTTACATTTTATGTCAAATTTGAAAAGGTAATCATTGAACTTTCAACAAGTAGCAAACATAGACAATTGGGGCACAAATCATGTTTCTATGAACTAGAAATGTTTTGTGTTTGAATATAACAGGGTTTAATGTTCATAAAACTGTTATGTAATGTTATTTACGTAATGTTTTAGACAGCTCAGGCCTGGTTTACACTGCACATGACGGCAGCACATTTACAAGAAATTCATCAGACACGGGCTCTGAATTTATTCACAATCTGTTCTTTTATTTTTGATTTTTAAAGAAGCATGCAAGGGAAAACTTTGTAGCAAAAAAATAAGCTCTGCAAATAAGGGTGAATGTTCCCTGTCTGCTGCTGACAAATGACATTAAAAAAATCATTTTACAGAGAGTTGTTCATCTCAAGTATGAGCAGTTTGGCATTGTGTCGTTTACCATAGACACGCTCATTTATTAAACTCAATGAAGTGTCCCATAAGACAACTACACTGTCCTGGCTTTCCTTATAAAAAAACATTAGAAGTAGAACTTAAATGGATGCTTGTATTGTGCACAAAATATTCAAGCTGTCCTTAAAGTGTAACTCAACTTTTATAAACTAAAAACAGTTTCTGAAACATTTTTGGATTTCTAATAAACCAAGCGTCAACAACGTCCTTGGGTGCAAAACAATAAAATAAAACAAATGAATTGCAGGCATCTTGTTTTAGACAATAAAGCAAGATTTGAAAGTTTGCCATTCAATAATAAATGCACCCACTGTGTTACATTCACAAAATACACTTTAAAATGTTTTAATAAAACTTTAATAAAAAGGCTATATGCATTCATCCCCACTTAAAAAGCGTGATCGGATTACAAATTCTGTTGTTTTTGTGACTATCTGTAAACATGTCTACAAAGGGCTCATCGAATACTTGTTCAAGTACTGGAGTTTCATTATAACCATGAGGAATGCTTTGGAAAGTGCAATATACATACACAGTTGGTTTCACCCTTCGCACAATGTAAAATGAAGGGACGACGCCAACGAGTGGCAAATCTTCTTCAGTCTTAGTGCACGTAATCTTCACCGTGACGCCAGTGGACTCAGCTGTGGACTGGATACGCAAGCCGGACATCCAGAGCCTGGTTGTGCTGTGCCAGTGAGGTGTGATGGTAGTGCAGAACCAGATCCTTCAGAGACTTGTGGAGATCGAACGGTTCGACGAAGCCGTAGCCGCGCTCAGTGTGGCGAATCACACAGTGCCTCACCTGGCTGCCCACCCTGTGGTTCAAGACATCAAGAGCAGGGTCAGTGGAGAGCGGTTTACGAGAATCAGGGTCAAGCTGGAAACAAAGGTTCATCTAGCAGCTACATTTATAAAACTTTCAAAGTTTAACCTATGAACGAGGATTTCAAATTAATATTTTTTTATAAATAAAGGCAAAAAAGCATGAATATTGCCGTTTTTATTTGGCTTTTAGGTTCACACCTAAAGTCATTAGACTAGTTTTGCAATGCTTAAAGGTTTAGTTCAACAAGCAGATCTCGATCTACAATCTTCCTTTGTGTTCAGCAGAACAAAGAAATTCATACAGGTTCGGAACAACATAAGGGTGTGTAAATGATGACAGAATTTTAATTCTTGGGTGAACTATCCCTTTAATTATCTCGTGACCTGAATGACTAAGTGTTCAAATGTTTGTTTGATGTTTTAATAGCATCTCTGAATAAAATGTCACTCTAAAAAAGAAACTCTAAAATTCATTCATTTCAATTCATTTGAAAACTTAGGGCTGTTTTACACGACACCGCTTTCACCTAAAAACGTAAAACTTATGTGTTTTGGCCGTTCGTGTACACGACAACGGCGTTTTGGGTGCCTGAAAACGCTAACTTTTGAAAATGGGTTTCAAAGTGCATGTTTTTGAAAACGGTTTCCGTGTAAACTTTAAAAACGTAAATCTCTGAAAACGAAGAGGTCATGCACATGCGTATTACATGTTCAGTCTATAGTGTTTCATCAGCATCTAATGGCCTGGCAGAAAATACAGTGTTTTTAGTCGTTTTCACAGATCCGTGTGAATTGGGATAGTTTTGACACTGGTGTCGACTGTATGCGGAAAACTCAAAGAAAAAAACTTCTCAGTTTTAAGCACATCGTTGTCATGTAAAATTGTAAGGGACAGTTTGCCCACAATTGAAATTTCTGTCATCATTTAATCCCCCCTTATGTCATGCTAAAACTGTATGATTTTAGCTGCTTTTCCACCATCAGGCAAAACCGATCTTGCTATTATTATTATTATTATTATTAACAAGAAATTTATATTGTCACACAGAGTGCATAGGTGCATTTATTCACCCACAATGGCAAACAATAGTTTGCAGATTTAGTCGCACAAGCGGCTCGTGAACCGAACACAGACTGACTGAATGACACTTTAATTTAAGCAGAATATCTCAAATGGAGATTGCTGAACTGCAGTTTACTTGTTTGTCTGAGTCTTGTGCGCATTATTGCCAGATTGCAAATATTAAGTAAAACCCCGGGCAGAAAATGTATCTTTTGTTATATCGTTCATGGCCAGAAAAAGATCCAATGTGGATCAGACTTTATGCAAACAGTAAAATGTCTGCCAATAGGAGACCACAGCCTCCGATGACAATAGATTCACATGAAGTTACGGGACATTTCTATCTTGTGCTAATTAACAAACAAACAGGACAAAGCACTGACGGATGACTTACACCACAGAGCAGGCGTAGCAATCCTTCGAGCTACTGTTGCGGATGAGGAAAGCACCGGACGGTTTCCCGTGGAGAAGCTCCTCCGCCTGACCTCGACCGAGATCTCCCACAAACCATCGCTCTTCCTCCAGGAGCTCCACACTCACCTCTTGCTTCTCTTTCACCTCATATGGAGACCTGAGAAAATAAACACTCGTTGATAAGCAGAAAGCTCTGAAAGCGCCTCATGCAGCTCCAAGAGCACCTCTGTCTTCTAAAGTCCAGTTCCTGTTCACCTGCCATTGTCCCTTTGTCTCTCCTACAGACCTCTCTGATCTCTAGCATCAGGCAAAGCAGCCAGACGTGTTCACACTCGCCGCCTTTGACTTTGTTAATAAAAATGGGAAATTGAACCGCTCTAAAGGGTGCCATAATATTGAGAGACTTGAGGTAATACAAGATTTTTTAATCAAATCAGTGGTGACGGGTAGATTATTTAGAAATACAATAAAAATCATAATAACTGGTGGTCGCAAAGTCAAGTATCACACGTTAAAGTCCAACTGAAATCAAAATTGACCCTATTTACTTTGTTAGCGCATATTACTAGTCTTGTGGTGAACAATTAATCCGTGCAAGTTAAAACACAGAAATAAATTGTTTGCTGTCGTAATCTTTAATCAAAGTCTGAAAAGTTACTTCCGGTCTGGAATGGCGTCCCTTCTCTGATGACGTAGGTTTGAGGACTTGGGTTGGGAAACGCTTAACCACTCCCTTCAAATCGTTAGTCTGTAATGAGCGAGAGATGGAGAGGAGGAGCGCTAGAGTAAAACCCTGCCCTCTGTTCAATATTCCGTTTTACTGGGAAATACGTCACAGCACTGAAGAAAAGTCGTTTGCAACTTCCGGTTCACGCGGACTTTAAGGGATAGAGTTCATCCCAAAAATGAACTGAAACAATGAATATATTTTAATGAAACCTGAGAGAATTCTGTCCCTCCATTAAAAGTCCATTCACCCAAAACTTTGCCGCTTCAGGAAGTACAGTTTAGCTTCCGTTTACCATATCTGATGTGTGTGTGTGTTTATATGGGAATAAAAGCTTAAATTAAACCCGTTCATCAAATAAAGTACAGTGTCTCTTCAAAAGACTTGGATTAAACCATTCAATTCATATGGATTAGTTTTATGATCTCTTTATTAACTTTTTGAAGCGTCAGATTTATGGGTGAATGGACTTGCAATGGAAGAACAGAAATCTCTCAGGTTTCATTAAATATATCCTCAGTTGTGTTGATGATGATGAATGAAAGTCTAAAACCCCAAATTCAAGTATTAAACTTGAAACTTTTATAGTCTGATTGTCTAATTAAATTAAACAAATTACATTATTAGATTTTGTATTATTTTCTGGATTATGCTATTTGCTGTATGCTATACTGGATTAGGTTTAATTCAATTTAATTATCAAAAAGCATGTCTAATCTATTGAATTCATAAAACTGAACTACTTCATGATTTATTAACATTTTTACAATAATAAAAATGTTTTGTTTTTCAGAAATTCTGTTGTCTTGTTTTCAGTTTTTATGATTTAATACACATTGTGATCAAATAAAGGCATACAAAATAAACAGTTTAATTAGTCATTTAAAATTTTGTCAAACGAAACTAACAATTTCTTTTATTTTAGGCAAACAAAGTTCTGCACAACATTTATACTAAAAGTGTTTTTTTGTTGTTGATATTCCTTAAAAATACAATTTGAAACATTTTATTACTATTATTACTTTGATTAGTACCATCTTCTTAATATCAGTAACATATTTCTGTAACAATTTCTTCACATCAAACCAAACTTTTATTTTGACAGGTTGTCGTGAGTGTGTATTGTCGGGTCGTGTGTATATGACGATAGTTTTTCTCAAATGAAAAGCTGATGAAGTGACTGGAGAATGAAAGATGATATTTTGAAGAATGTCGGTAACCAAACAGTTCATCAGCCCCATTGACTTCCATTGTAATTTTTTCCATACTATGGCAGTCAATGGGGTCCATCAACTGTTCGGTTACCGACATTCTTCAATTATCTTCTTTTGTGTTCAACAGAAGAAAGAAATTCATAGAGTTTTGGAACAACTTGAGTAAAGGATGTAAATGATGGGTGAACTATCCCTTTAATTCCTCGGGAAACACTGGTGCTCTTTCAGTACTGGTGTTGCATATGAGCACTCACTGTGTCAGATGACTGTGGGATGAGTCAGGGAAATCCTTGCAAGAGTTCTCTTGAGAATAACACGGTTCCTTTGAGATCTCGGTCATACTGACGGGCTCTAAAGTATTTCTCCTTTGGATTTCCTGTAAAGCAACAGGGACATTCTTAGAAAAGCAACATATTTGATATACATTCCTTAACATTTTTCAAACACTATTATATCAGCACATATTTGATCCTGAAAAGCTAACCTGTAATAAAGTGGTGCAAGCATCATATAGCTGGTCATACTCTGCAGTCTTCTGAAACAGTCTTAAACATTCTTCGAGTTTCTCTCTGGTTGCGCTCAAAAACTCTTCCTTCACAGGTAGATCCTGAACATGCAATACAAGGCATTTGCTTATTGACACAAAAACACACTGACTAAAGCTTCCTTTCAACTAAGATCATCTTCACAATGAAATTCACTGAACAGGAACCGACCGTGTGACAGTGGGACACGGGATAAGCCAGCGTGACATCCAGGGAAGTGTTGTACTGGACTAAGCTCCTGTGCCTGTAGTAAGATATCAGATCCGGCACCGAGCTGAAGGTCAGAGGCTCCGAGAATCCAAATTTTCCATCTCGATGTTGGATCCTGATGAGTTTGTTGGTGCCATTGTTCCTGTGGAGAGAAGCGCTTTCAGACATACAGCCTTTTCTGTAAATTCAATGGTACAGTGTTTTTCTCCATGTGGAGGTCATGTGTGAAAAGAGCCCATTGTTGAAATCCCAACCAATAAAATCGGGCAATTTGCTTTCTTACTTGCCGGCTAAAGAAGAGTTATATTGTTGGAAAAAAAATTTGTAAAACCGCTCTGTGTGTGAACAAAGCCATAGAATTAAGTTAACAACATTTAATTTTAGTACATTCAAGGTTAGGATGCTGTAAAACCAGTTTGAGCTAAACTTATGATTGAAACAGTTGCTGCATGCTGTGACACGGTCAATCATCTATGTCATCGAATTAGGGTACGTTTACACGACACCATTTTAAACTAAAAACGGAAAACTTTTACATGAAAACAGCATTTTGGGGGCCTGAAAACAGGTTTGAAAGTGCACGTTTTTGAAAACGATAACGTTTTTGTCTCGGTGCCAAAAAAAAAAAACGTGTTCAGTCTATAAGCACGTAGTGCGTCTTAATCGCCAGCCATTGGCCTGGCAGCAGAATACAGCGTTTTTAGTTGTTTTCGAGGATCGTTTTGACGACATTGTCGTCTGTAAGCGGAAATCGTAAAGGAAAAACTTTAGTTCTTCATTGTTGTGTAAACGTACCTTTAGACAGATGCTTAAAGTACTAGCAAATCAAAGAGTTTTAAAGGGTAACTAAACCCCTGGTCAGAGCCTGACTCCACTAATGTGTGATTAGTCCATTTAATGACACTTATGTGTGATTGGTCGCAATACAGACAAAAGACTGTATTGTATGTGTGAGAGTGGCTAATGATTGGTTGGCCACTGTCAGTACCCGAGTCACAAATATGCTTCACTAAAAGAGGAATCCTAAAACATGCAATCCTTACCTCACAGTTAATGTGTATTGTCCCTGCACCCTGCAGGAGGCATTTCGGACCAGGAAAGCACCGTCAGGCATGCCGTGGAGGATCTCGTTCACCTCCTCCCTAATGCAAGTGGTATACAATTCAATAATATGCAAACAAATTGATAAAGACAAAAAATAAATAAGACTTATTCCGGCTAAATAGTTTACCGAATGAAGTTAAAATGCTCTCACCTTGATGTGTCAGCCCAGTACCACCCGGCCTCCTGTAATGAATCGCTGGGCTCCATTTCTCTTGGTAGATGATCGTCGCTACTGATGACTGATGAAGAAATATAATATGAGACAACCTAATATAGACCCGTTCAGCAACTGTTACATTTCTACAGGAAAACCTCCAGCAATAAATTGTAAATTTGTCAGGTTTTGGTCACTGAAAATGAAAAACACTCAATTGTGCCAATCCACTATAACCTATTTTATTTGAAAGATATTATATTAGATCTTTTTATAGATTGTTTTGTATAAATGTATTTATCAATAATGTCTATGACTGCCATGACAGTTTTTTCCTACATATTTTAACATAATGAATATAATTAATAAGATATAAAATATATAAAATGATATTGAATACTTACCGTTAGATTGTAAAATGAATTAAGTGTTTAATCTATTTTACACAGAAAACATACAATTTTCGTCTTTTCCCCCCCATTTTTGTCAATGTCAGTTATCACATCAATACATATAACATCATTTTAATACAAACACGAGTGACACATTTTACAGAAACTATAGAGTACACAACACAAGCATTATAGAAGAGCAAACATCTAACTGTTAGACGTGTATGAGGGGGTTTTGCGGAGCAACGGCATTAATGGAAAGCAGATGGCCAGCAGATAGAAACTTAAATTCTCTTATTAACCTATCAGTAATACTGTTAACAAGACACAGTATGTTTGTGTAAAGACGCCTGTCTTGAACTGTGTGCCTGAAGTGACAGCTGTGGACAGAACAGCGCTCGGGATTTCCCTGGGATCCCCGCTCGCGAATTCAACAATCCCACTATGGAAAAGGGGAAGGTCTGTGAATATTCAATACATGGCGTGACGTTAATCAGCGAGTCTCTGTGATTGGCTTAAATTAAGACTTTGCTTAACCGTTGAAAACGACACTGGGCTCATGAATACTAATCAAGTTACGTGATTGGACGCTCAAAGACTGTTACTAAGCGACGTCACCATTGCCTATTTAATATACATGAGCTCACGCTTCTCCATAGTAGGATTGGTAGTTTCGTGGCCCGATACTCCTGCACTGCTGACCTCAATGAACTGAGCGATGACATGTTGAGACATGCAAGACTCAACGAATAGCCCGAGACTGGGCTAACACACTTTTATATAATATTAACTAACTTTCACAATTGTTCTCTTCATGAATACGGCTATATTATTGTTCCCAAGATTAACGCTTGACACTTGGGATTGTGTTTGGACGAGAACAAAGACAGTGTGATTTAAACAGAAAACACACCAAATATAAAAAGATGAGAAGGAAAACAATAAAGAAATATAGTTACGAACCAGTGCCCGCTGCGCTGACACGACTCATTTCGATGTAAGAAAAAGGTTCAGACGACGACATCCTTTCTTCAACAATGGATCGTGTTCGCGAAGTGAATTAAGCCCTTTAAATACTGTAAATCGGATCGTCAAACAATTGTGAACGTTTGTCTAATTGTTATATCTAAGATAACGATGAAAACAGAGCAGAACAATGTTAAAAATCCGAAAAAAGCCCGTTTTTCCACTTCTTAATCCAAGTGTCCGGTTGTAAAAAAAAAAAATTGGCAGCCAGTCATTTAAAATAAAACTTAGCAATAAAGCTTATGATCATGTACCAGAATAACATACATGATCATCACGTTAATAACGCTAAGTATTGATCTAAATATCCAAATGAACAGAGTGTCTGGAGTGAATCAAACTCTTATAAGGTTTGGGACGATGTAAGTGTCTGAGGACGATACCATCGATCTGCATAGGGGACACTTTTTACAGGATGTCGTTGTGTTGTTGTTTGTATTATTTTGTTGTTATTGTAAATTGCCATTGCTTTTATCATAATTTTGAAAATACATTTTAGAAACGGAGTATTAGTTGTATGCTCTTATTTAAAGCCACTGTTGTGTTAATGTTAGGAGATATTACCCCCTTTCCTCGCAACTATGTTACGGTCCGTTTTTGTCCTGCGTATATATTTCATTGTGCCAATTGATACTTTTCTTTAACTTGTTAAAAGTCCAAATTCTGAGTTTTCTGCACACAGTCATTGCCATTATATTTTTTTAAAGAAAAATTAAACTGTTTAAATGAATCAAATATGGCATGAGGTTTTGTAACTTCAATATTATGAAGGTCTGCACATAGGGGGAGTTCCTTCGGTGAAGGGAACATTGTGTACTGTTGGCATTGTCTGACACTAGTTCGTTCAAGCATGCTTTTCAGAGACATGAAGACATGTGAATTGCTTTTGCATGATATAACATCTCTAGGAAGTCGATGACAGAAAGCACAGAAAAGCCTATTTTAAGTGCAATTATTTAAGGCTGCATATTAACGATGAAATAAGACAATAGATCGCGATTGATCACACAACATTACAATGAGAATGTAACTCTAAAAAAGTTAAATAATTAATTACTAGCCACTGATTACACTTTAAACACTGTAATTAGGTTACTGTACTAATTATTCTCTAGAACTGGACACTTATTACTAATTACTTTCTAAATCCCATATCAACCTCGACCAGTTGAACAATACAATGATAGAAACTGCACTTTTGATTCTTTCAAATAAACAATAGACAATTGCATAATTCTTGAACTGATCAAATTTTGTAGAGGGAGAAGGTTACATTATAACAAACATTTTAACATAAAACTTTAATGTTAAATTGTTCTATAATCTCTACATCAGAAGTAACCGTAATTAAATTACAGAAAAAATATGAGTAGTCCCTTACTTTACTTTTTCAAAGGAAAATTTAATTACACTAATTAGATTACTTAGTTATTAATTAGCCTACACCCAACACAAAAAATGCACAACATGTTTGATATTATAATACATGATTTCACATTGAATCTCCAAAACAACATAAAGACGGTATATTTTAAATAGTTGTTTAATTAATATAAACTTTTAAGTAAGTACAACCAAGTACAGTGATTAAAGGCCATGCAGTGCTTCACGGTGCTGGTGAGCATGAAACCCTATAGATAGCTTGATTATGCTAGAAAGGGGATATAGGTACTTCGTTAAAGGTTGGGTGGGCAATTTTCGGAGAGGCTAACAATAGCGAGTTTGCTTTGAAAGCATAAGATCCCACCCTTCCTTCAGAGCGTCTCCAAAGCCACACCTCCTCCAAAACACATGATCGCGTACAGCAGGCAGCGTTAAATTACCTCATGTCTCAAAGCACATTACATTACAATAATAATGAACGTAATCAACTTAAAGGGCACTGACCTGTGCCACCTGACTGCTGCATTTTGGAGTTGATAGGGATGCCATTGAAACGCATAAATTTGAGTCACAAACTGCTCCGAGTATTACGTCACAGGTTTCCATCTCTTCCAGATTACAGTAGTTATGGTGTGAACGCAGCATAAGCTGGTTGTTTTGGTTCAGGAGGAACTGTAAAATATGGCTGCTGTTTCGTTTGTGGCGCTCGGTGACTGACGTCTGTCAAACTCGCTGATGACGTGTGATGTCCAAGCGAGCAGGGTACGGGGAGGTTTAAAAATACATGTGTTGACAGGCAGGGAGGACATTGTATCATTGCATTCGGACCGAATAATTATTGGACAAACATTTTATTGTCCTACGCCTTCCACGGATGATATATATATATATATAGATAGATAGATAGATAGATAGATATACATACATACATACATACATATGATTACATTTACACCACTTAACTTAGTGATTGATATCAGGATGTGAAGAGACTTTCAACTAGCATAACAACAACAAAAAAATCTGGAACAAATCACCTACCCTGCCTTTAATTGCATTCAATATTTTACTGTGATACAGATTAAAAAATATCAATTGCAAAAATTAACATGTTTTTGACAGCCCCTACATGATTTAAATCATAAAAAACACAGTCTATAATATTCACTTTTCGTCTGAATCACTGCATAGTGTTATGCATTTTAATATCAATTTACATAAAGTTTTAATATGTAGAACAGATTAGCAAGGTCTGCCAAGACACTGCCATAGGCCTATGAGGTACTGCTTCAGATATAGATATTATAGATCTGATTTGACTGGAAATGCCTCACAACTTGCCAGTTTTCTGTTCTTTATAGCTCTTTGCAAGTGTTACAACAATGACAATAATAATATATACAAATAATAGATCAAATTAGTTAATTTCGAGATCTGTGTCTATTCTGTATGGAATAGTCTCTGGGCAGAAATGCATAATTGGCATCTCTATCATTCAGACCAAACCAATATTGTTTAAACCGCTTGTTTTAATTTACAGTTAATTCATCACAAACAAAAGTTGACCCGCTCTATAGAGTCAAGTAAACACATTTTGTTATGTTTGGAATGTGATTGCTCATAAACTCCCATTTTCAATAATGTGGCAATTCATGGCAATAAACATCTTTACATATTGAGATGTCAGAATAGAACTGTTTATATAATATTTGCTGTATACTGGTGTTCTGTACACTAACAACACCATTTTCAAACACTTCACTGAGTCAATAAACATTTCCTTTCCATATCCTTTTCAAATCGTCAGATCTCTTGGTGTCTAATACAAACAATCCACTTAAAATAGAACAAAATATAATTTGCTTGTGGCCAGATCACATTGAACTTTTCCACAAGAGATACAGTGTCTATTTCTGGTCATTTATGTTAGGAAAAACTATGCCAAGATCAGGATGTGCGTATACAGAGCCATGGCCATTGTGTTTCCGGCATCACAACTTCATTCCCGTCTCTGTTAGCAAACAAAGATTAGAGAATATGAATCATTTATTACGTGCTATGGCTTCCACTGCACTGCATTTGGTTGGTTTTAAGAGCAAAACGAGTTAAACTGTGCTAAGTATAGTTTTCTCTTGCTGTGGTTCAATGTTGATTTTTAATGATTTATGTTTTCTGTGCTGTAATAGTTTTCACCGAAACAATATTTTGAATTTGTTTTACATGTTTCAGCTGTTTCATTAAAGTGCCCCTATTATGCTATATTCTAAAGGCTCATAATTTTGTTTTGGAGGTCTCCTACAATAGCTTTACATGAATCCATAATTCTGCATCATCACCTCTTTTCTCACAGTGTCTGAAACAGTTCGATAAAAGTTCGATAAAAGATTCAGTTTCTCTAAATCCCTCCTTTCTGCCAGCCTGCTCTGATTGGTCAGATGGCCCAGTCTGTTATGATTGGTCGACCGTTTACAACGCGCGTCAAAAACTAAAGGACTTTTGCCATATCTGAATTTCTGCTCTTCCTCAGTGCTTTATACACAGTGATACGAACAGTAATGATGCCGTCCGTTTTTACATATAAATTCCAGCGCGAGTCCTCATCCTTTGGAAATGCATCAAAGTTGATTTACAGCGCTGAAAACAGCGTCTTCTTGACATGCCGGCAACTCAAACCAAACTCTTCCAGTCTCAGCTACAAATACAGTGTTTGAGGGTCAAAGTTGTTCGAGGGCAGCCAGTGAAGACCATAGACTTGGACTTAAGCAAATTTGTTACATTGTTACGTAGGTTTGTGACAGGAAGTGAGACTGGAAATCCTGACGACTCATTTCGGAAGTTCAGAATCGATTCTTTCTTTTAGGAGACAAAAACTTTATTTATTGTGCACTTTAATCTTTAAAACTTTAGACAATTTACATTCACAAACAGCTTTATTACACACTGCATGAAAGGTAATATTCGAAGAAGCATAATAGGGACACTTTCATTATTTATTTTGTGTTTCATAATTGTTTCACTTGTGTGAATTTTACTGCAAAGTCACTAAAAAGCACGTAATAAATTTTCATCATAAATCACTGTCAATAAACAACAGGTTTTCACTGTGACAACCCCAGTCAGTGGGATTGTCTCCAATATTTTCGGACAATGTTCAGAGCTGATTAAAATCATGTAATCATTCTTACGCTTTTTTATTTGTTTGTTTCTTGCAAAACTTTCCTTTTTTCTGGTTCTTAGCAATTTAAAACTTATTTCTCTGGAATGTAATTTCTCTGCTCAGAGGAAGCAATTTATTACTCACAAAAAAAAGAAAGGGCTGTAGATCAAACATAATCAAAACCAACTCTCCAAGCTTTTTATGATCGAGCACAACTGCAGTAAATCTATAATCTTACTATACTGTAACTGTTTATTAATGATACGTTTGATCTGGGTTTGAGATTTTGTTTGAGTTGAGTTCTTGTTTGGTTTTGAACTGTTTTCAGTTCAGGTTCCAGTGTTAGGTTTACACGACAACGATGTAAAAACGGAAAAGTTTGCGTTTTTCGAGTTCAGACAACAACGTTGTTAAAACAATCCCCGTTCACACGGATCCTAAAAACGCTTTAAGTGATCACACCAAAACAAAAGATAACAACTTTTATTACATTTCATAATAAACTCAAACAAGTTCAGTATCGACTCCTTTTCCGTCAGTTTATTTTTGTGAATTTAAATGTGTACAAAGGATTGTGGGTGATTTAAGGCTGCAAAGGATACACTCGATGCATTCTTTAAAACAGGTCGAAAGAAGGAGGCGAAACGAAGGCGGCCTTCCAAGGATCCTTCAAACTGAGACGGCCTTCAGCGACGTTTGATGACGTGGCCGCCGAGATATGCAGCCTTCCGTTTGAGAAACACCCATTGACGTTTACACAGAGACAATAACGGTATTATTATTTTATTTTTTTACTTGCACTTTGAACCCTGTTTTCAAAAATTTGCTCCTTCGGGGGCTGTTTACACGACACCATTTTCAACTAAAAACGTAAAACTTTTGATGCGCTTTGGCCGTTCAATTAACGTTACACGACAACGGCGTTTTGGTTGCCTGAAAACTTTTGAGAATGGGTTTCAAAGTGCAAGTTTTTGAAAACGGTCTCATTTTTAAACAACAAAAACGTGAATCTCTGAAGACGATGAGGTCTTGCACATGCGTATTACGTGTTCAGTCTGTTTCATCGCCATCTAATGGCCTGGCAGCAGAATGCAGCGTTTATAGTCGTTTTCACGGATTAGTGTACATGGGGATCATTTTGTAGCCTGACTACGTCAGACTTCGTACTTCCGCTCAATTTCATTTCGCTTCTGTGTCTGTACTCAGTCTGAGACAGCGTCATAGCTTTCCGTTTTCCTCCGGCCTGAAAACGCCGGGCCAATCAACGAACAGAGGGCGGACTGAGAGCCGTGACGTAGACGCTGATTGTACCGTGGATGCGTAGATTTACTTCACATAATGTGCAAAAGTCGTTCACAGCCATGTTCACTCCAGTATTTCGCTCGATGGTTTTGTTTTCGCATCATACATGTGTTTACAGTGGAAGTTAGATGCGGCTGAGCATGCGCATAACACACGCCATAACCAAACGTTATGTGATTGGCTTACGGGTAACCAATGATTTTAAACTTCAGACAAGCACCCCCCTGCGAGAGAGAAAACACTTCTCTATTATGCCATTCCAGACTCTGTCTACGAAGCAAAGCGAAGTAGCAGAGTTTGGTATTACCAGGCTAATCATTTTGTATGTACGCGAAAAACTCAAATGAAAAACCTCTCTGTTTTAAGCATATCATTGTCATGTAAACGTACCCTTAGTTCATGTTTTCTTTGTCCCTGTTCATTAGTTGCCATGGTTTTTGATATTACACCTGTGTCTTGTTAATTATCTCGTTTAGTGAAATCCCTATAGTGTTTCTCTGTGTATTTATAGCCCTCAGTTTCAGTTGTTCTATGTCTTGATCATCCATATTTGCTGGTTGTTCTGTTCACGTTTTGAGAAGTTCTGAAGATACCTGAGTGTTTTTTGATTTTAAGAAATACCATGAGTTTGCTCACTGCTTCAGCTGCTAGAGAGGTTGTTTTGGTCAAGCACATCACAAGGCTCTGTCACAAACTCAGTTAACAGATGACATGGTTAAAATTGAGTTATTTTACAGGATCCTAGGAGAGTTGCCAGTACTCTGCAATTTTTTTACTTTTTAATTAGTGAAGTTCCACAATGATGTTTGGACTTTTGGTTTATTTACTAATTGATATGGAACGACACTGATAATAGGGCATCAAATATGCTGCTTAGTTTACCTGTGCAAATTGAGATAAGCTGCAGTTATTATGCTGAACAAATTAGCATTGATTGTCACATAACGTGGTAGCAAGCACACGAAGACAAGGAGAAACAAGATCTTTTAGTAACAAAAACTCGAGAAACATAACACACTATGACATAGACGAGAACAGATGAAAAATGAGGGAGAACACAGGGTATAAATGCAAGGGCAAACAAAGGAACTTAATCAGGTAATTAACTGGACACAGGTGAAGGAAATGACTAATTACACTGACTGGGGAAAACTAGGTCACAGGAACTGAACCAAAAACACAATGAAGGGGGAAACACAAAACATATGTTACATCGATATTCAATATCGATATTGATTTTTCGATATTTCCTTAAAATGCCAGCAATTTTAACTTTTTAGCAAATATACAGAACTGAGATATGACGTTTTTTTAACATCTGTTCCAAGAGCAAGCTGCATTCTGAGATGGGATGTGTGTCTGTAGTGTGGTTGATAAAGTAATGTCTCACAGGTTATAGTCTTCAAATGAGAACAAGTTATTCCAATACGAACTGTTTAGGGCAAAATAACTGTACCGGGGCCTTGTTTGTGGTTCATTCTGACGCAAGTAGAGGTCCTCTGTTAGGAAAGCATGTGACTTGCTCTCTACTGATATTGTTCAAGGATCCTAAACCTAAATACAACTCTGGGCGTCTTATACCTTATACACTTTATTTTGGCAGCATTGCTGTTTTTAAAACACTTTTGGAATCACTGTTTGATTAGTAACTCTTTTTGTGGTTTGTGATGTAAGTGGAATAAATGGTCCATCATTGAATACACTTACTCAAAAGTGAGGGGACCAATTGAGAATCAAGTTTGAGAATCATTTTTACCATTTATTTCATTCCTCAAATCATAGTTTTGGGACTGATGCTGAGCCAGCAAAGGAAATAACTCTGATAATTAAAAATACACTATACGCAACTCAGTCTGACACAAGTGCATAAGAGAAGAAGATGCAAACAAAGCTCCAGAATTGTATAAACATTCCATTCCAAGTCTATACAGAAACACTGGGACAGAATGTGATGACCTGAAGACAAACAACAGCTTAAATTATGCATTTAACCCCTGGTTTCACAGACAAGGCTTAAACTAGTCTCAGACTAAAATGCATGTTTGAGCTGTTTTAACTAACTTGCACTGACAATGACAAATGACTTAAAGTATGTCAGAGCCGATTGTTTTGTATCAAGATGCACATCAGTAATGTTTTTTTCTAAGGCATGTTTATAAAAGCTACTTAAATGTCCTAATTGAACTAAGGTCTAATCCTGACTTATTCTAAGCCCTGTCTGTGAAACCAGGCCTATATCTTCATTTCCTGATACGGATACATACTTGAGAGTTTACACTACAATGAAATGTGTGTGTGTGTGTGTGTGTGTGTGTGTGTGTGTGTGTGTGTGTGTGTGTGTGTGTGTGTGTGTGTGTGTGTGTGTGTGTGTGTGTGTGTGTTATTGTTTCTTCCGTAAATTCATAATGAATGAATGTAGGACATCCAGGAAGCTTTAAAATATTATTATTTTAATATATTTTTTTATGACAGTGGAGACCATAGTGAAAAAAAAATACTTTATTGTATTTGAAATATATTCCCTTTTTCAATAGTAGCCTACTTTTTTTTACTGTCTTTAAATATATTAAAAGTATATTAGCATCATGCTTTTACCTATTTTAACACAATACAACTTTTAACACACTTTAAAATAATTATTATCTTTAGAAAAATCTATTTTAGAAAAATATACTTGAAGTGAAAATTCTGTTTATTTTTTAAAAGTGCATTTATTTGCACTTTACTTAAAAATATATATTTTAGGTATATTTTTAACTGTGTGCCGAAAATGATCATTGTAGCAATGCATTGAAAGTATACTTTCCAAATACATTATAGTATACAATATTGTGCAATATAGTATGTAATATTTGTTTATTAATGTGCATTTGTTATTGAAGACAAAGTGTGCAATTAGTAGTATTTTGAATAAGTATTACTGTAATACTTAGTAATACCTCAGTAATACAAAGGTATTACTGAGCATATATTTTTTACTCAAATATAATACACTTATGGTAGGCTATATTGCTTGTATGTTTCGAAAACACTCGTAATGAATTTGTAATGTACTTGTAACACAAATAAAGTGAAGCATGGAATTAGTCCTTACACAGGCATATATATAGTATACTAAGTATACAATTTACACACAAAAGTACACTAAATACACTTAAAGTTATGCTTTACTACAATTTAATTACAACTAAAACATACTTAGTACAAAATTAGTTGTTCCAAAATAGCACACTTCAAGTTAACTAATCATTAACACACTTGAAGTATACTGTTAATTAGTCTGGCTGCAAGTATACTTTGCATATTTTTTCATTTTTCCACCAGGGCGATTAATTCCTTTTTAAAATGTACCTTTTGTTCTGTAGTTTTCTAACAGTGTTGTAACAATAGTATTTTGTAGGAATTATTATATGGTAAAATTTTGTAATGTAGCCTATTAGCAAAAAAAATTTTTTTTTAAGTTCCAAGCGACAACATTGCGGTTGTCCTGCTGTGCTTACGAAGTGCTGTTTTGGCGACGTTTAACAAGCAGCCAATCAAAAGTCTGTGCTAAGGGCGTCTGTCACTGAAGACACGCCCACCACAATGATCAGATGTCACCGAAGACACGCCCACCACGAGTGATCAGCTCAGCTGTCAAGATTACTTCACGTTGCTCGTTAGTTTTTAATGACAAACAAACTGAAAGCGACCGTTGAACTGTATGAAAAACGCAACTGTACGCAAACTGGACCAACAGTAGCTAACATTACTGTGTTCCTCTTCCTAGTGGAGTTTCTCTTTAAGAGCTCGACGTTAGCTGCAGTAATAAGATTAATCCTGTAAAGAGAAATCTAGGCCCATATGGCATGCATGCATTAGACAAGCTAACTGAACATTGGCACCTGTTGCAGCACATCTATAATGGTGAGTTACTCTATTTCCTGCTCACTAACAAACTAACGTTACATGTGTGAAAGAGATAAAGTGATTCAAAGATTTACTTTGCGCAAGTTTGATCTCTGAACTACAAAAACAACAACAAAATCATAGTAACGTTCAAGAGCCATAAGTTACATGTGTTATGGAGAAAGTGAATTTTGCGTGCATTTATTTCGTGTAATCTTTTTACAACGTTTTATATTTTTGTAAACTATACACAGTTAAAAAAACAACAACTTAAAAGTGCCAAATACCTTAATCATATCTGCAGATAGTTAGTTGACATACCATGGCATGTATTTGATAACATACATGTCATTTTATAATTTGACTGTACATCAAAGAACACATCAAATTATCTATATACATTTTGTTGTGGATATTGTAAAATTAACAGACAACGCAGAATCCCAGTAAAAGAGATTAATCTGAAAGGTAAATTTATTATGATTATATTATATTATTATGTAGAGGTATTTATAGACATATTTGTAACTGCCCATAAATCAATCAAAGCCATGTCTTACCAACATTGTGAATTCAAATAGAATGATTTCACTCAGTTAGATAGGCTAGGTTTTAATGAATGGCAAAGATATCTGAAATGTACATCTAACTCATGAAATTATTGAGTAATAACCCCATGAATTACAGTGAGCATAAATTAAAAAAATAATAATTACAGAATTAACAACATGCCACTCTGGACCCTCTGTGCCTGATCTTACCACAAAGGTCTAATTTTCACTTCAAAAGAAAAAGTACTAAAGTAGTAGCCTGTTTTTTACTCAACAAATCTAAAAGCATTTACAAATAGACACACAAACACTTGTATTCAACATAATTCAGTTTCACAGATCATTTTTTAATAGTCACAAAATTTGATTAGATTGTGTTCATCTTGTTTTATAAACACATTTAAATGTATTTGTTTAACACTGTAATGGTTTGAATACAATTTCCTCAAAAGTAGACAAATGACAAATGTTTCTAAATTTGCATTACATAATGAAATATTTTACTGTTGGTTTTATATGATTCATTTAAACTCATATATAACCATTTGCTTCACTATTTAAGACAGACTAAACTAAAGGCATCATCAGTATAATTCATTGGTCACAATATGAAAAAAATATAATATTTTTGTTTCAGGATGACGAGAGTCCCTCGTCCCTGACTGACATTAGTTTGGCCTGGCTGTGTCACAACGTGGAAGTGCTTTGTGTTGAACAAGAGAATGGATCACTGCAGCTCCGCCACTGTCCTTTATTTCCTCAAGAGTTGGCTGATCAGCTGCTGCACACGATGGCTCAGGAGGGTAGCTAGAAATTCAATATTTTTCCAGAAATCTCAATATTTATTATATTTTATTTGATGATATTCGTGATATATATATATATATATATATATATATATATATATATTATAGTGAAAAAGGTAGGTTTTAATAAAGACAGTGACCACTTGCTGCTTTTTTTCAAACACAAAAGGAACATTTAATATTCAGATGTACTTAAAGGTGCAGTAAGCGATTTCTGAGAAATGCTGTTGATATTTTAAATCAACTAGGAATGCTAACGATTAATCGATGATCGATTTAATCTTATAAACGAATCAAAACTTATCGATTAAGCATGGTCGTGCTGCTCAACCGCGAAACACTTAAAGAAGACACGAGGAAAAATTAAGTGAGCGCGCCGGAGTTGTTTGGGACCATTTTTCTTTAAAGGCCAATTTATACTTCTGCGTCGAGTGTACGCCGTAGTGTACGTCGTAGGCTACGCACGTAGGCGACGGCGTCGTGAGCATTTATACTTCTGCGAATGTCTGTGTTGCTCTGCAGTTACACCGCCGAAACGCTAGTTGGCGCGGGTGGGTTTTAATGTTCCACTGTGTTTACATTCCTCGCGGCTGTTTTGAGTTTAGGTTTCTACGAGCAATGGCGACTGAAGGAGTCATACAGATGGCTGTATTTCCGCACTTCTTCAAGCAATCCAGCAAGCAAATATTTCCATGGCTCTTCACTGATCTTCGGAATTTAAAAATGGCGGGCGGGCGGTGCAGAGTGCAGAAGATCATTCCGGAAATGCGTAGGAGGAAACGCGATGCTATCCAGCCGACCAATCACAGATCTTGCGGTCCGCGTCGCCGCGACGCGTAGTTACATTTTTGAGGAGGTGCGCGTCAGGGTACGGCGAAGGGTACGACGTATGGTACACGTCAATGCGTATGCTACGCCGTACCTTCTACGCGCACCCGACGCAGAAGTATAAATTGGCCTTAAGGCTAGAGTTACACCTTAATGACTGCATGTTTGCTTGTGGATTCGCAGCCTTGTTGTTTTGTGCAAATGTAAGTTGTAATATTGTGTTTATTTTGTGTAGGCCTATCACATTGTTTATCCTTTTGATCTTTCATTCGCAAAAACCTTTCACTGAAGTAAAAGAATTGAAAGTGCGGGGGAAATCACATTATGAAATAAATGCTTTTCTCCAAAACACGTTGGCCATAATTATTGGCACACTTTTATTACATGCTTTTTGCAATCTCCTTTTGCCAAGATAACAGCTCTGAGTCTTCTCCTATAATGCCTGATGAGTTTGGACCATTCCTCCATACAGAATCTCCAGATCCTTCAGATTCCCAGATCCATGCTGGTGCTTCTCTTGAGTTCAGCCCACTCATTTTCTATAGGGTTCAGGCCAGGGGACTGAGATGGTCATGGCAGATGCTTGGTTTTGTGCTCAGAGACTCATTTTTGTGTTGATTTTGAGTTTGTTTTGGACCGTTGTCCTGATGGAAGATCCAACGACCCATTATAAGATTTCTAGCAGAAGCCGGCAGGTTTAGATTTTTGTTTAATCTGTTGGTATTTGCTAGAATCCAGAATGCTGCACATCAGAACTATATTCTGTGGTTTTACTCATTGTGATGGATGATTAAGGGAATTTGGCCTTTGTGTTTCCTCATATTTAAAGTCCTGTGAAACAAGAAGTCATAGCTGGACAATTTCATGTTCCTAGTCACCCTGGTGTGCTAAAAAAAAGGTAAATATTAATGATGGGAATTCGTAAAAAAAATCTAGGGGTGCCAATAATTGTGGCCAACGTGTTTTGGAGATAAATATTATTTGTGATTTTCCCCCCACTTTCAATTCTTTTACTTCAATGAAAAGTTAGATTTTTGCTAATTTTTGAATGAAAGATCAAAAGGATAAACAATACAGATTAATTTTTTACAGCCATTTTTGATCATATTTACCAGTGGTGCCAATAATTCTGACCACAACTGTTTATCTGATTGATCTCATATAGGATTCATTTGGTTGAGAATTAAAGCGATGCTCTAAGCGATGTCACACGTTTTTTAGGCCAACATTTTTTTTTGTCACACACAGCAAACATCTCCTCACTATCCGCTAGCTGCCTGTCCCCTGAACACGCTGTAAAAAAAAAAACGCGGTCTCTGTAGACAGCCCAGGCTCCACAAACGGCAAGAAAAACAAACTGGCCCAGCCTGGACCACGAAACATAACAAACAGTGTTCCTGCCAATAACCGACAAGAATGGTTTGGGGGTGGGGGTTGGGGGGTTAGTGCGCGTGCACATGAAAGGGGGTGTGTGGGGAGTGGAGGAGAGGGAAGTTAGCTAGAGGAGAGATGTCCTAGACAACGACTAACGTTAACATTTTATATTCTTGAGAATTTTGATAAGGCCGACACTCGACCAAAGAGACGACGTTCCGATGAACAAATAACACAGAATAGGGAAAAGGAGAAGGAAAGGAAAGTCCCGAATTTACATCAGAAAAGCGTTCAAAAGGTGGCGAGAACTCCGCCGGCAGAAGGGCTTCCAATCCGACATTCAGGTGACTCTGTTTTTGCTGGACAGGTGGGTAAATCCAGTTTGTTTTTTTCTAAATGGTTCATGACTGTTTCAGGAAGAGGGGGGAGGGGACGGGATGAGGAGGAGGGAGGGTCGAGCTAGCCTCCCTTTTGTTTGACAATACTTTGAACATCAACAAGAAGTGACGTCACCCAACATCGCTTAGAGCACCTTTAACGCGGTAGTAAAACATGCCGGTGATCATCTTCAGCATCAGCACATGCAGCTCAAACAGCAATGCACGACTAATAATGACTGTAATTGGGACTGTCATATTACATAACATAATAAAGAGAACACTATTGTAATAAAACGTTGGTAATAGGGATGCAAATTATCGATTAATTCATTAATCATTAGTTGATTGACCTTATCGATCGATTAACGATTAACTGATAAGCAGCTATTTTCCTGAGAATGTAAATTTCTCACGGTATCAATAGTGTCTTTAACATAAAAAGCAAAATATTGCTTATATACTGAATAAAAATGCATGTTATATTGCTCAATTGATGTTTTATTGTAACAGTTGGGATACGGTACATTTATGTAGTTTAACAAAACAAATTATGCACAGAAAATTAAAATACATTAAAAAAAATTGTGCACTGGCTCACCTGTTGCATGTGAAACATTAAGCAACATAAAATGCATTTTAAATAAAAATCTATATGGGTAGGCTTAGCCTACACTATATTAAGCCTACATATAATAATCTATCTGACTCCCGAAATCCCTCACCATCAGTGGTGCTAACTGGCATCATATCTTTTTCGATCATGCCGCAAATCCTCTGAGTAATGCCCTCCGCTTTCCTGTGGTCACATACTCGCCTTCCCACCACAGCAGCGACTGTAGGTTGTGAAGGCGACAGACTTCCTCCCTGCAACACGGCTGCATGCAAGTTATGATGAAGGTGGTATCTTAGCTAACTCGTAGAGCTGTTGTACTTAATCGTAGTACCGCAGAGTTTACATTGGGCGTCTTTGTCATCATTAATTAATTTGAAATGCTCCCACACTCCACTCCGTTTTGACCGCCTCATGTTTGGTTTCTTTTTTGCCGCCTCAAGTTTGTGTCGGGTCTCTCGCCGCCCGCGAGAATCTCGTGTCACGTTCGCAATGTTCAATTAGCCGACAATTCATTTAATTTAATCGAGTAAATTAACCGTTTACATCCCTAGTTGGTAATTATTTGAGTTTGGTTGCCTTGTTTCTGCGCGTTGCTCAAGGAAGACCGCGTCCACAACATGAGTCACACATTGGATACAGGTGTTAGTGCTGCTCGGTCCGATCCACTTTCAACAGTGTTTCTCAGGAATTGCTTACTGTACCTTTAAAAGTACCAAATAAAAAATATGAAAATTATACAAAAAGTGCAATCATCCTGCTAAAAGATGTGGTTGTTGCAACAACAACAGTTCTTTAGAGAAAAAAGAAACCCATTACATAGAACAGGTGGTGGCTCTATTAGTTTGTATTATAATTGCATTATATTTCCTAGACTTAGATATTAGATGGATGAATAGATAGTTTTACATAGACATACATATTCAACAGTATTATTGATCTGCCTGCATTGACACCATTATATAAGAACTGAACTGAGCTGGATGATGACATCACGGTTTTGTTAAAGGTGACTTGACTTGACTAGATAGATACCGGTAGATATTTCCTAGCACAGATCTATTTTTATTTACAGTATCAGATCCCCCCCCCTTCTGTTGCCAAGGTTATCACATTTTCTGATTCAATCCCACATTTAAATATAGTTGTTAATGAAGAAACTTTGCAGTGTGTAGATATAGCATGGAAAATTAAACTTTTATTCACATTGTGAATGGGTTATAAACAGAAAGCGAGCAAAGAGCACTCCGTTTACAATCACTGAAGCTGTCAATCACTTTTTTATGGAATATTGCAGTATTAATTATAAAATATTTATCCGTGCACATAATTATTTTTAAATTCATGTGCCCTCGTATATTTTTTAAGGCCCGTTAACACCAAGGGCGATAACTATAATGATAACAATAAAAATATAGTTCAAAAATCATTCTAAATATAAAGGAATAGCAGAGTTCACACCACAACTATAACAATAACAGCACAGAGAAGCAATAATGTTGAAATAACTTCCAGAACAATTTTTTTTCCCAGCTGAAGAATTATACAATGACAGCCAATCAGAATCCATGCTGCTTTAAGACGACGAACTGCAGCACAGAATAAACCGATGGTGTGGACGCTAATATAGTAATCGTTATAGTTATCGTTCTTGGTGTGAATGGGCCATAAATCAAAATAACTTCCCCTTCCTCTCACAGAAACATCTTTTCTATTTCCTGATGACGTGTTTATCTGTCACTCACATGAGATCACAGAAACCACAAGGATCCAATCAATTCTAATGGACAAAATCAAGTCCCGCCCTGCATTTTTACCTTGTTCCAGATCCCATTGTGGTGACAAATCAGGTCCTCCCTGGAAAGCGGGTCTCTGTTTGGACCCCAAGCTATCCCTTTGGCTCAAATTACTTTTAATAGGTACTCTCGTTAGCGCCTGATTACGATTCCTACAAAGTCATGTTATGATAAATGCTTTTTGAACTGTTATAGTGATAATTTATGTCTGTATTAGTTAGCTTACATGCTAGCATAGCATACAGATACCCAATTAGCCTGATAGCTTAGTTTATACACGCATTTTAACTTAGCCTACATGTATTCACAATCATCTTTAATATAATTACGTGTAATTATGTTTTGAATTAAGTGTTAAATGCCTAAATATTTCAGTTATAAAAAGAATTTAATGATGTTCAATTATTCACTTAATAGATTATTATTTAAGCTGCACATCTCTTCTGGGCACCTTGACTGTAATGCAACTTTTTTTCTATTGCACTTTTATAAATTGGACCAATTATATATTATTTTATTTCCTTTTTCTCATTCTTTCTTCTTTTTTTCCCCCGTGTGTGTGTGTGTAGTCCGAGCCAGTGTTGTTTGTTCTGTGTTTTAATTTGAAAAATCCTTAAAAAAAAAGATTATTATTATTATTAATAATAAACAGTTTATCAAGTGAAAGAAATTGTTCAATTTGTTCAACTATAACCCTTTGCTGTATTTTCTGTTGCATGATGTTGTGATCTGTTTTTCTGCTCCACTCAGGGGTCCTCAATGATAGAACCGTAGGCATTTTCCAGAACCTGGAGCACCTGCGTTTGCGGCGAGCGCACATCCAGTCCTCGCACCTCTCCGCTGAGGCCTTCAGACTGGCTCTCTGCCCTCACAAGCTTCAAGAACTGAATGCTTCACATATACACAGTGACCTCACAATCTCAGATATTCTCCACAGCATTACCTCCAGCAAAGTGTGCAGACAGGGCCTTCAGACACTGCTGATGAATGGCTTGCGTCTGTATGGGGAAGCAGGTGAGGATTCCCTGCATGCCTCCTTCAACACGCTCCGGGGCTTAAAGAAGCTCTCTCTGGCCTGGACCGACCTGGAGGACAGAGGTCTGGAGGATATCTGCACAATGCCCATGCTGGAGAGCTTAGATATCTCCGGTACTAACATCACAGATCTAACACCTCTTTTGAACTGTGAGTCTCGGCTGAGGTCTCTAACTATGCACGGGCTTCAGAAGTTAGTGATGCCGACCTCCAGCCTCATCTTTGTGCTCTCCAAGCTGCAGTTGCTGAGGCACCTGGACATCTCTAATGACAAGCTGGTAATGGATGGAGACAACCTGGTGCAGCAACTGCTCGAGCGCCCAGGGATCCTTCCGCATCTTGTGTCCCTGGATGTGTCGGGCTGGAGAGGTGTCAGCGATGCTACCGTCCAAGCCTTTGTAGAGGTGCGGCCTGGGATGATGTTCATTGGGCTGCTGGCCACGGGTGCTGGGGGCTCTGAGCTGCTGTGTGGAGATGGACATCTGAAGGTAAGAGTCTTTGTTCACACTGGCTATGTTTACATGCACACCTTTGTTTCAATTGGACTGAATTCATTCCGATTAATGAATCTGAATGTCGTGTTTACATGAACACTAAATAAAGTGATTGGGTTGATGTGCGCGTTTTATGTCACAAGCTTCAAATCGGAACACTGCACACTGTGAAATGCACACACTGCACAAATATACCCAAAGTTTCCCACTGTTTGTGCATAACTATTCTACTATATTGGTTTTAAACAGCAGACTTAATATCCATCTCTGGTCATAATTTGGAGACAGTGAACATACAGTATGAACCGTTGTGCCGTGCTGCTCATATTTATCACGCAGTACAAATTTCATTCGGATCGAGCTCTATCGGATCGATTAAGGTGTTTATATGAAGGCTTTTAAGTCAGATTGAGCCATCAATCCGATTACTAACGGATTATTTGGTTGCATGTAAACGTAGCCATTGACTGACAAAAAAATCTTAAAGGAGCCATGAATTGAGAAATTTAATTTCCCTTGATCTTTTGACATATACGAGGTCATTTTAGAATAAAAAAAAACTTGCTTGTTAGTCCAAAACAGCTTTTATTGAAACCAAGCTGTCTCCTCTTGATTACATAATAGATACGAATACGTCAGCACAAGACTACCTGCAGAGAGACAGATCAATATCTACTTCTTCATCTCCTCTTTAGCCACCTACTTAGAGATATTAAAACAGGATCACTGGAATAAACATATCATTACCTCCCTGTACTTTAATCCAAAAATAAACAAATAACAAATCACAACATAAAGTTCAGGCCTGGTCCTCTCTCGTTCTTCACTGTCGTCAATCCTTCAGGAGCTCCTCCGTGGGACTCGAGACTGGTGTGGCTCGCTCCGTTCCCAAGGCTCTCAGCCTCGCCCTGTTTGCCACATAAACGTTCAACATAAACTTTAATCCAAAAATAAATAACAAAACCAAAGTGCGTAACACAACACAACATAAAGTCCAGGGCTCGGTTGCATGAAACTTCTAAAGTGGTTTGAATTAAAGGTATCCTTAGGGGGAAAAAATCCCCGAGGCAAGGGATTTCTTTAAGAGCGTTGTGTAATGTATTAGTTCAAAAGAGAAATATGAATAATTAATCATAACCCCTTATAATTATAAATATTTGGATCAGTTAATCGAATTAACATTGAATAGATTCAATTAATATTACAATCAATTTATCGGTTCGTCCAGCGAACTCTGTATTGATCGTCTACCAACTTTTCAGAAAGGATATTTTCTGTGGCCACAGAAAAATAACTCTTCTTTAGCATGTAGCTGTGATCAGAAACGCTAAAAAATTTACATTGATTTATAAGCACACCAGAATCACGAATGTGCACAAAAGTTTTATTTAACTAAATCACGAACACATAACTAATCTAAACAAACACACACAATCACGACTATGTAAGTAGAATGGAAAGTGACTGAAAAACCATAACAGAACAGACGAATGAAGCTATGAAAAGAGTCATTTAACCTCCTGGATAAACAATCAGTCCCTTACTACAAAGCTCACAACTTTAGCCAAACAGCGATTTAGTATGTCGTACGATACTTGCATTTGCCTTCACTGTTGAAGAGCGTCCGGATATGCAGTCGCGAGGAGAAAGTCTTGATAGTTCGGTCTGATGGTACTGAAGTTGCAATCGATTTCTTCCGCTTTGAATGAAGAAGCGATGGTGAACTTGCGGAGTTAGTTGACTCTGTTATGGTCGAGGAAGGTACACATGGCTCGGTGTGTGGAGCATGTTCAGAGCGTCCTAAAATACGTGCAACTACGACACCGGAGGATGCTCAAAATCCTGCCGCGCCACTCACAGTTTTCTATTAAATTACATTACATTATATTGGTCCGACTTGTTGTTGTTGTTGTGTTGTACTCCCGCATCAACACCACTTTGCCTGTTTGGTGATTAGATTCGCGTTCGGTGTCCTAGATGCGATGCGGCTTGAGTTTTGTGTGCTAACCGGCTTTACTGTACTGAAAACAAGAAATCTAAACCACTATGGACCTAGGACAAAAAAAAAAAAAAGCTATTCTTTTGAAAGATGGGAGGAAACACCCAAGCCTGCCGCTATAATCAAGACAAAATAAGACAAGACAAAAGCCTTGCATGAGAAAATTAATTCAAGCGCACAGTGGACATTATAAAAATATGAAAACGCCGGTTTTTTTGACAATACACACTGTTTCACGTCATACTTTCAACAGGCTTATTTCAATCGCTATAAATGTACATCGGTACTTCCTCCTCCTTAGTTAACTTGAAATCATCCACGTTCACGTTTCAGTTCAGCACATCTGGAAACATGAAATAAAACAAACATCCAATTCAAGACCCCTTTAATCTAATGTGCAGTGGCATGATGCGGCAGCTGCTGATAAGAGAGCAGACGGTGAAGCACACATGATCCTCTAGCGTTACTGTTAGCATTTACCCGGAGCATGAACGGCACAGAAAAATTCTACCTGGGCAGTTCCTGACCAGAATAAGCAGCAAAGTGAGCCAGACTTTATGCTGCTATTCAAAAGTTTGTCTATGAGAGACTAGAAACAACATAATAGCTTGCAGAAAAATTACATTTGACTGCTATCTCATTGAGCATGTGACAAATAATACTATAAAATCTATAAATCAGAACTAATAGCAGATTTTGTCAGGACCTGCAAATTCTTGGAAGATAAGATATTTGTAAACACATCCAGGTGGCTGGAGAGTCCAATTTGACCCAACTGTGTGAAGCCTTGAGGAGATACAGCGACCGAGAGAGTTTTATACGGGAGGTTCTCACACATCTTTACAGTCACACCAACAACATGGATGGACCTCAGCCAAACATATTGAAGGTACAAAAAATTCTTCTTTAGCAGTTCTTCTGTTGTCTCATTTGTGAACAAAATATTTTAAGCTGGTTTCTTACTAGGATCAGTAAATAAGATTCAAAAATATCCTTTAAGTTTTGAGGAATCGCACCATATCACATTTTACAGCCTGAACCAACCTTGCCTTGTTATAAAAAGTTCAAATTGAGATTTTAAAGGGATAGTGCACCCCAATAATTTTTTATTCTGTCATCATTTACTCACCCTCGTGTCGTTCCAAATCTGTAAGACTTTTGTTCATCTTTGAAAAACAAATGGATATATTTTTTATTGAAATCTGACAGATTTCTGTTCCTCCATTGACAGTCCAAGCAAATACTACTTTGACGTTCCAAAAAGTTCATAAAAGGATCGTAAAACGAATCCATATGAATCGAGCAATTTACTCCAAATTTCTGAAGAGACTCAATCACTTTATATGATGAACGGATTGAATTTAGTCTTTTATTTACATATAAACATTCATCAACCTACACATCAGATATGGTTAATGAAAGCTCAGTTATGCTCTCTTGATGTGCGAGAACCAATGAGGTTCATTCTCGTGTTACTCAGCACGTTTGAGCTTCAGCAAAAACCAATGAGGTTTGTTCTTGCGTGTCAAGAAAGTATGGTTGAACCTCTGTTCGATGATCAATGTATATATGTGAATAAAAGACTAAATTCAATCTGTTCATCATGTAAAGCTATCCAGTCTCTTTAGAAATTTTTGACTAAACCACTCAATTCATATGGATTAGTTTTACGATGATAGTTGTATCTCCCTGAGATTTTTTTTACTCGATTCCCCTCATTAAAATTATTTCAGAAATTAATTTTCTATATAATGATATAATGATATAGAATATAGATAATTTATGTCATCATAGAAAATTTAATTTTTTTATTTTAGTTTTTAAACGAATGTAAGGGCAGTTTTTTAAGATGACAGAAATTATATAATGATATCATAGCATAATAAAAGAAACAATCCCTTAAAACCTCCTTTTACTGTAAAGGATCTTGACTCCTGTTGAAAAACACATTTTTCTAGTGTGCTAAATGACATTTACAGCCGATGTACATGTGGCTCTTCCTGTTGCAGCTGGTATTGGCTGGAATGCAACACCACACAGATTCTCTCCATGTTCAGCTTGTGGCCACTGCATGCGTGTTTAACCTGACCGTACAGGAGCTGGTGCTGGGAATATCCTTACACCTGGCGGGAACTGTAGTTCAACAGCTTCTTACAGCCATGAAGAACTTCCCAAACCACGAGCAGGTATAAACACACTCAGGCTGCATTCGATATTTATCCTATCCATCATCCAACGGTTTGTATGATAAAGCACCCAGATAGTATTTTATCCATCCATGCATTGGGGGTCAATGTTGCCCACAGGGTTTTTCTAACTGGTTTTCCCCAAAAGCCCCCTTCCCGTCTGCAAGACAGGTAGTCCTGCCCAAGCCATTTATTGAGCCAATGTTGCAGACAGTTTCAGCCTAGTCAAACAGAGCGTGGTTTTAACAGTGCCGCAGTTTTTACAACCTACATAATGGATTACTTTATAGTTGCTTCTGCTCTGTGTTTTAAACTGGCATAGTTAAGTTTCCATTTTGCGCCGCCATGTTTCTACAGTAGCCCTAAACGGACAAACTTCTCTACAGAACGCGTTTCGTCACTCTTTTTTTCTTCTTTTTTGTTTTTCTTCTTCTTCGTTGGTGTTTTTAGAGGCAACTTGTACCTATGTTGAATTAGCACGAAGAAGTAGTAGTAGTAGTAGTAACGTTAGTTGTGAAATTTGAACAGAGCCGGACAGTAACGGAGTACATTTACTTGAGTACAGTACTTAAGTACAATTCTGAGGGATCTGTACTTTACTCGAGTATCATTTTTGGGGAGTACTCATGACTTTACTCAAGTACATTTGAAAGGCAAATATTGTACTCTTTACTCCACTACATTTCTATCCATAACTGTGAGTACCCGTTACTTCTTCTAAAAAAAAAGGAAAAAAGAAACATCTCGGAAACCCTCAATTTGTTGTTTCCCTCTCAAATGTGATTGGATTGTGCAGGCGCCACTGATTGGGACAGCCTATCAGCAATCACCTTCAGCTTTCCGCCAAAGTCAACTCCATGGTCAGATTTAGATAAGAGACGAAACCATGGACGAAACAATGGATGAAGACGCAGCAGGTCCATCCCGGGAGCGATATTTTTTTTTTTTCAAGATGGTAGGGGAAGACTGATGAATATTCATTAGGGAAGTCATCCCTGATTGGTCTTAACCCCAGTGACGGGTAGGTTTAGGGGCGGGGTTATGGAGGTCATAAGACCCCCAGTGACGGGTAGGTTTAGGGGCGGGGTTATGGAGGTCATAAGACCCCCAGTGACGGGTAGGTTTAGGGGTGGGGTTAGGGAGGTCATAAGACCCCCAGTGACGGGTAGGTTTAGGGGTGGGGTTAGGTCATCAGACCAATCAGGGATGACTTCCCTAATGAATATTCATGAGTCTTCCCCTACCATCCTGGGAAAAAAAATATCACATCCCGGAAATGTGCCAACCTGTGCCCCACCTCGCCAGACTATTTCAATTTTCTGAACAAGTTAATGATAGTTTTCGCTTCAAGTGTTTGCTGTGTTTACCAATGTATGTAAGCACTGTGGCAGTAGTAATGCAATATTTAGAAAATGTACTCTTGTACTCTTGATACTCAAGTACTTTTAAAAACAAGTACTTTAGTACTTTTACTTAAGTAGACATCTGACTGTAGTACTTTTACTTGTACTTGAGTAAAATTTAGCAAGGGGTATCTGTACTTTTACTCAAGTAATTAAGCTGTGTACTCTGTCCGCCTCTGAATTTGAACAAATGGAGGACCACACATATTATTTTGCACAAGAGCCGACAGAGCGTCAATCTTCATCAGCAAAGAAAAGAAAACCTCGTTGCTTGACTGGCTAGTCTCTGGTGTCTCAGACGGCGACATGTTTGTCCTGTTTTGGCCACCGTAGCTTCTTCAAAAGGGAGGGGTGAGCCTTTGGTTGCAATTCGCAACCAAAACTGCTAGATGACGCTAAAATGTACACACTGCACCTTTAAGCAAGTACAACATATACTACCATGATGTATAAATAAATACATTTTATACATTTTAAATCATGTATATGTAATATATTTTTTGCATTACAGTGATGAGAATGAGATTGTGGGCATCGAAAATTGGTGATCATGCAAAAAATAAATTTTGTATCAGTAAAATATAATTTTTTTATTTCTTTATTTCTTTATATTTTGCCATTAAATATGACCTAAAATTATTCTTGGCAATTTTTGTAAGATTCACCCTTTATTGACTATCAATGTCTATTTTTTTTCTGCTTTTAGTTGCAGAAGAATTGCCTGCTTACCCTTTGCAGTGACCATATCTTACAGGTTGTCCCATTTGACAGGTCAGTCCATACACATTTCCTCAGCGCACTTCAGCTTGTCGTTGATGTGGCTTAACTTAGTCTTGACCCCTGTTCCCGGATAGATACGAAGCTGCTAAGCTGATAATGATGTTGCTGGGGAATCACGGAGATCAGACGGTGCAGAGAATGGCGGTGGCTATAGTCTCCATACTGGTGTCTAAGGTAATTACATCACCATCAGCATTCTGTTCAATATCTACAACCAGGAGAAGCTTTGATGCTGTGCTGAGCTGTTAAGTTCAGAGATGTTTAGTAATATTAAAGTCGGCATGAAATGGATGTTGCGCTAGCTATTTTTTCGCTGTTGTGACGTAAATCTGACTGAAACGATTTGTCAAACAAGAAAAAATCTAGGATGGTGCTTGATTTTGTCCATGGGGAGTTGATTGGATGGTTGGATGGTTATGGTTTGCTATTGGTGGATCTCATGTAAGTGACAGGTTGTTCCGCCCTTGCACCAGTAAACGCATCATCAGAGAAGAGATGTCGTTGCAAGGGGGGAGGGGAAGTTATTTTAAACTTTATGAACATTATTTTAAAGACTTTAAAGAAGATATATTATTTTGCTGTGTTTTTAATAATAGTAGATTCAAAAGTAAAAGAAAAAAATGAAGGCAGTAAAAAGTAGTGAGTGGCGTATAGAGTGCTTAGTTTCTGGAAGTAAATACTCCATTTATTTTCTCCATGGTAAAACTGATTTGTAACAATGACTTATAAACCCTTAAAGACAGACCTGTTGTTAGCTCCAAGGTATGGTATACTTGTTGATGCTATCTGTTGCATTATTTTATATAGTTTATATTGAGGTACATATTCACTATTAACAAGTTTCTTATTAGCATGCATATTACTAGCATATTATTGACTGTTTATTAGTACTTATACGGCACATATTAATGCCTTATTCTGCATGACCATATTCTAAAACTAAAAGAGTTTTAGAATGGGGAACATATTTAGATATAGAAAGACTTAATTTATTTTTGTGGTGCTACCGCCTTATAAGGCCCATACTGAGCAACGCATGTTAAAATCATAATTCATGTACAACTACTTTACTTACTATCAATAAGCAGTCATTTGGACTTTATTGAGGGAAAACCCTTAATTATTGAGGGAAAACCCTTAATTAATGATCTATTAGTTATAGAATATAGTCATGCTGAATAATGGTAGAATTTTTTTAGGACTTCCCTGTTGGAAAAATAACTGGGAAAAATACTTTTGGAACCACCGCCGCTGAAAAACATATTGCCATTGATTTTGAGATTCTGCTTATAAAAAAATGCTTATTTTCATCTCTGGGACATTATTAATGTGTAAAAGGTTTTGAGGCTGGAGAATTTAACTCTTTCTCACTTCATTGCAGTTGAGCACAGAGGAGATCTCAGAACTGGGTGCCGAGGCATTTATAATGAAGGTAAATGTTTTCCTTCACTGGTGCTTTTATTTGCTGTTGCTGTTTTAACCCTCTGGGGTCTGAGGGATTTTTGAGGTCCTTGAGATGTTCTGACATGCCCTGACATTTGTGCTTTTTTCAGTTGCTTATAAACATATTAATGGCAAAGGTATAATTACACTCTATTTAGCACAAACACGGCTACCATAATATGTGAGCAACATGCATGTACATGTTTGTATTTTTGAGAGAATAATGTTTATGCATGGTTATTGAAAAAACTAAAAACTAAAGTTTCGGAAATAAGGCCACAAAACACATACTAAATATGTGACAATAAGACTTTTGACTAATGGATGTCGTTGCCTAGAGTTTTTTCTTCAAAATGATGTGAAAATCATCCTGCCCTTATCATTCACATACCACAATACATTGATTTAAATCTTGTAAAACACTTTTTGTTTGTAAAGGCAATATGCGCAAGGGGCGTCAACCATTCAACAGCATCATGCATATGTAGTGGTTCACACCTGAGGAGACAATGGGGCCCGCATACTTAATGAGCCATTCATTCAGGTGTGTCACCTATAGCCACAAGAAAGAATGCAAGAGCAATATATATATATATATATATATATATATATATATATATATATATATATATATATATATATATATATATTCTACCAAATTGGTTCATAGTTGGAAGCATGTACATTTTTTTATTTTATTTTTTTTTCACAAATTTTGCTTGCAAATTGTATAATATCCAAGGAAAACATGTCTAGTAATTGTGCAGTTAATTCTCATACTGTATTTTCAGTTTTGGAATATGTATCCTCTCCCCAAATTTGTCAATAATAAAACACAATAAAAATTATTTAAAGAAAAGGCTTATATTTACCTTTTAAAATTTGTTTACATCTACCTTGTAAATATATATTTTTTTTTATTAAAAAGGTTACAATTACAACAACAATTGAAGTGTAATCTTTCTTTGTAAAAACTAAAGTATACATTTTATCAAACATATTTCAAAGTTAAGGATTCATTACTTCGAATATAGCCTACATTGACAAAACATACTATATTTAACATATTAGCAAAAATTGGCAAACAAAAGCTTATTTGAGGTGGCAGATATTTTACAGTAAAAATGTGTAATCTATCCAAAACTAATCAACGAAATGTTGTCTTTCATTTGTCTGTAACATAGGTCTTTCGTTTTTATTATAAGGAATATAAATGTTAATTTGCAGTTTAATACGTTGCTTATACAAATACATTTTATTTCAACATATTTCAGTCGATTTTTACTCAGTATAGCAAAATAGTTTGCTAAAAGCAGATCATTCATTCACACACAGAAACGCAATTCAAATTTAAACCGTCTTTTTGCGAGTTGTGGTAAACAGCGCATCTCTGCCGTTCATTCATTCACACAGAAACGCGATTTACTTGAGAATGAAAAAAAACTTACTACAGTATTCCATCCGTTGCTCCTCGAAATACCAGCCCTTCTGAGGTACATTTTCCATTATTATTATTCCTCACAGCGCTGCGAGACAGTGTAAACAAGTGCACTGATCTGAATAAACTTGATGTGTTTTCTCGAGCTGATATGTGGGCGTTCACAGGTTTGCGTGGATCGTCTCAGTCATTTGCGTTTGAATAGCGCGCGCTCTCCGTGGGCGGGGCAGATTAAAACGTAATGAGCTGAGATGAGAACGACTGACATCTCTCTCTTTTCATAAAGATAACATAAACAGAGAATATTTTTTTTTTAATATAAATTACTTCATTTAAAAGAAGAGAATTCAAGCTTCATGCCTGTGTGTCTGTATGCCTGTTTGACTGAGTATTCACTAAGTTATGGTTCATTTTCGGACGCGTTTCAGAATGGACTACACTGACAGAGAGAAGGCAGAACTCGCTTCGTGTTTATTTTTCTTTATTTGGCAAAAAGCACAACACTTTGTTTTTATTGTGAGTATACACAAAAATAATACACATTTAACAGAATCGATTGATGTATGGAACGTGTTTGTAATATCAAAGTCAACAGAGCAAAATGAATCTCTTTTGAACTGATAAAAAAAAAAAGCGAGCTGGTATCGCCGGCGATACAGCCGACCCCAGGGGGTTAAAGACCCCAATTAAATCAAAAGTTTTGTGGCTTTTGGTCCATTGCTATTAGCTTTGAAGCCGTCTATGTGCTATGTACTCCTGGATGTTGGCAATTATAGCTTGTAAAATATACAGATTTAAAAAATAAAAATCAGCCTTTCTCATAAGGTTAAATGGACCAAAAATAATGATGACTCATCTTGTACACAGTGTTGAGTAAAATATACAATGAGAATTTCCCTCCACCTAAAACCGCGTGTCTATTTATAGCTGTCACGAACTCCCATCACCAGCCAAGTCACCTTTGTACACTACATTTCCCAGCATCCCTCCTGTTCACCTGCACCTCCTCAGCACACTCACCACCTCTGGCATATAAGCACACGTTCATGATCTGGTCTACGACTTGGACTACGGATTTACTTGCCTGTATTCCCAACCTGTGAATATGACCTCCTACAATTCCTGTCTCATTGCTCCTGCATCTGTTCCTCTTCTTCAGTGTTTCCTCAAGATCTGTAGTGTGTGTGTGTGTGTGTGTGTGTGTGGATTTACTGACCTGTTGAAGTCACAGTCTCTATCTTCACTTGCAAAAGCTAAGAACTGAAGTTTAATACCCGCCTTCAGCATCGCTGTGTTGTAACTACTCACCTGTGTTTGGAATTTGCTCTAATAAAGCAGTGTGTTTTCACTGATCCATCTCTCTCAAGTCTGCTATCTCCTGACAGAAGACCAGACCAACATTGATTGCAGTATGAGCATTTCACTCCGTCCAATTTACCTTTTGTGCTCCCTCACTCAAGATGGCCGCCCTATTGCGGAGTATGCAGAGGAATTATTGGGAGCCGTCTTCCACCGAGCACTTGGATGATGAGTTGTTAATGGCTATCTTTTATGGGGGCTTGGATGAATCTTTTTATTCATTGATGCCTTGGGATGCTAACAACTGCACCTTGGAACAATATATCCCTTATGCACTCCTGCTTAGCCGATCCACCTCCAGAACACCACCTCTCCTCCCTGCAGCCCCAGAGCCCTCTCCAGCCCACAAGTCTGCTCGAGAGCCCTCTCCAGTCCAAAATTCAGCTCCAGAGCCCTCTCCAGCCCACGAGTCCGCCCCAGAGCCCTCTCCAGCCCACGAGTCCGCCCCGGAGCCCTCTCCAGCCCACGAGTCCGCCCCGGAGCCCTCTCCAGCCCACGAGTCCGCCCCGGAGCCCTCTCCAGCCCACGAGTCCGCCCCAGAGCCCTCTCCAGCCCACGAGTCCGCCCCAGAGCCCTCTCCAGCCCACAAGAAGAGGAGGCAAAGGAGGAGGATAAGGATCCTGAGGGAATTTTTTATCCAGAGGTATCTGCACACTCAAGCCAAATGCTCTCAGTGCTGCCAAGTCAAATGATCTCAGCGCTAGCCAGTCCGGTGGTCTCCGCGCTGCCATGTCAAATAGTTACAGCGCTGTCCAGTCCAGTGGTTTCCGAGCTACTTAACCCAATAGCCTCAACACCTCAGAATCAGTTAGGCCCAGAGTTAATGCCACGGTTATGTTCTTTGTCTGTGATGGCAACTGTCTGCTAGTGTTTTAGGCTGTCACGAAGCCCCATCACCATCCCAGTCACCTTAGCACACTACATTTCCCAGAATCCCTCCACTTCCTCACCTGCACTTACTCAGCCATCACCTGCACCTGCACTGATTACTTACCTGTATTCCCTACCTGCGAATATTACCGATTCCCAAGTTCCTGTCTCCTTGCTCCTACGTCTGCTCGCTTCTCCAGTATTCCCTTCAGCATTTCCTCAAGACCTGTAAGACAGCTCAACAGCAACTTAAGGTGTGTGTGTGTGGATTCACTCACCTTTTAAGTCACAATCTCTATCTTCACTTGCAAAACCTAAGAACTGAAGTTTAATACTCGCCTTCATCATCGAATGACTTTGTTGTCATTACTCACCTGTGTTTGGAATTTGCTCAAATAAAGCACATTTTTTCACTGTTCCATCTCTCGAGTCTGCTATATCCTGACAATAGTAAATAGCAAAACATGTCAGACTGTGATGCAAGCTAAAGTTTGTTAGTTATTAAAAAAGACAGGTCTTTAATTTGTCCCACCCCTTCTGTTTCAATAGCAAATACGTCAGCACAGGAAAGACAAATTCTTCAGAACATATAATGGGGTCTTTTACAAGTCAAGTCAAGTCATCATCATATATATAGCGCTTTTAACAATGTAGATTGTTCCAAAGCAGCTTTACATTGATAATAGGAAATTAAAGTAACAGAGATTGTTTTGGCTTTATAGCAGCTCTAGAATAAAATGATTGTCCAGCTAAAGTTAGTTTGATTGATTCACTTCCGTCGCAACGATCATTAGTTATTAACTTGGGCCGCTATCACGACACCGTTTTAACAGAAAACTCTTAAGTTCTTTCTGCGCAAACTTCAAAAACGTGAACCAGTGAGAACACCGATGGCGTGCACTTGCGTATTATGAGTTCAGTCTATAGGTATGCGTGTTTGAATATATGTGTGCAGGTGTGTAGTCCTTCCCTACAAATCAACCCTCAACATACTACTTGTCTGGCCTTAAAATTTATAATACAGAATTTTTATCGCTTCCGCGTAGCCACGCAAACCAGAATTATCCCGATAACGCTTATTCTGTAGAGGGGTAAAGGGAGGAGAGGGATGAATTCACAGGGGAGATACTAGTTGACGTTTCAGGACTGCGCTGTAGTCGCGTCCAGGCGCAGGTCCTTCATCAGATCTGGATACAGCCTGGATCCGCAGACTGCACTAAACCTCGGGATAAACAGAGAGACTAACAAGTGTTAGACGGTATTCTAGATTATTACGTGAGGAAGTTTTTTTGTCCAATAATTAGAATCTCTGTTTTATCAGGATTAAGTAGTAGGAAATTACTAGTCATCCAATTTTTTTATATCACCTATGCATTCCGTTAATTTTTTTGAATTGGTAAGTTTCGTCAGGGCGTGAAGAATATAGAGCTGAGTATCATCAGCATAACAGTGAAAACTAATTCCATGCTTCCTAATGATATCTCCCAAGGGTAGCCAGCAGCCATATCACCCTGTAGCCCAAGACTGGTTGCCCACTGAAGCTAAGCAGGGCTGAGCCTGGTTAGTACCTGGATGGGAGACCTCCTGAGAAAACCAGTTTGCTGCTGGAAGAGGTGTTAGTGAGGCCAGCAGGGGGCGCTCACCCTGTGGTCTGTGTGGGTCCTAACGCCCCAGTATAGTGACGGGGACACTATACTGCCAAAAGAGCACCGTCCTTCGGATGAGACGTTAAACCGAGGTCCTGACTCTCTGTGGTCATTAAAAATATTTACTTAATTTACTCTTCAAACTGATAACGGTCAGATAAGTATGATTTAATGCTAATATCATGCTAATGCAATTCCACTAATGCCAACATAATTTTCGAGTTTATTTAAAAGAATGTTGTGGTCAATAGTATCAAATGCAGCACTAAGATCGAGTAACACTAATAGAGAGATACAACCACGATCGGATGATAAGAGCAAATCATTTGTGACTCTAATGAGAGCTGTCTCAGTACTATGGTACGGTCTAAATCCTGACTGAAAATCCTTGCAGATTCTAAAAAGGAACATAGTTGTGAGGATACCGCCTTTTCTAGTATCTTTGACAGAAAAGGTAGATTCGAGATCGGCCTGTAATTGACTAATTCTGTACGATCAAGTTGAGTTTTTTTTAACAAGCGGTTTAATCATAGCCAGCTTAAAAGTTTTTGGTACGTATCCTAATGACAAAGATGAATTAATGATATTAAGAAGAGGATCTGTGACCTCTGGAAGCATCTTTTTCAGTAGCTTAGTCGGTATAGGGTCTAACATACATGTTGTCGATTAAGATGATTTAACGAGTTTAACGAATTCTTCCTCTTCTATAGCAATGAATGAATACATTTTTTCCTTCAAACAATGCACTGCCTGATGCGATACTGTAGTAGACGGTTGCATAGTTATAATTTTCTCCCTGATATAATCAATCTTATAAGTGAAGAAGTTCATAAAGTCATTACAAGCTTTATTTTTCGTTAGTTTAGCCACTGTTTCAAATAAACACCTAGGGTTTTGTTTATTTTCTTCTAATAGGGTTGAAAAATAAGGAGATCTAGCAGCTTTTAAGGCCTCTCTGTATGCAATCGAGCTCTCTTTCCATGAAATGCGAAATACCTCTAGTTTTGTTTTCTTCCAGTTTCGCTCCATTTTTCTGGCTGCTCTCTTAAGGGCCCGAGTGTGCTCGTTGTACCACAGCATTGGACTGTTTTCTTTAATTTTCTTTAAGCGCAACAGAGCAACTGTGTCTAAAGTGCTGGAAAAGAGAGAGTTAAAAGTTTCTGTCGTAATATCGAGTTCTTCTAAGCTATCTGGGACGCTGAGATGATGAAACTGATCAGGAAGTTTATTAATAAAGCAATCTTTAGTAGCAGAAGTGATAGGTCTAACATTTTTGTAACACGGAGTCGGCTTTGCAGCCTTGGCTAAATGAAGTTTACACGAGACTAGATAATGATCTGTGATGTCATCGCTCTGCTGCAGAATTTCAACGGCATCAACATTGATTCCGTGTGATAATATTAGATCTAGAGTATGATTACGACAATGAGTAGGTCCTGACACGTGTTGTCTAACTCCAATAGAGTTAAGAATGTCTTTAAATGCCAGTCCCAGTGCATCTTTTTCGTTATCTCCATGTATATTAAAATCACCAACAATTAGGACTTTATCTGCAGCCAGTACTAACTCTGATAGAAAATCAGCAAATTCTTTGAAAAACTCTGTATGGTGCCCTGGTGGCCTGTATACAGTAGCCAGCACAAATCTCAAACGTTATTTGTCATTTACACTATATATTGCTATATAATTGTATATTGACACCAACACTTCAAAAGAATTATATTTGAAACCTAGACTTCTTAGTAATTCTAAAAATATTACTATAAATTACAGCAATACCTCCCCCTTTGCCTTTCAGATGAGGTTCATGTTTATAACAGTATTCTTGTGGGGTGGACTCATTTAAAGTCTTGTAATCGTTTGGTTTTAGCCAGGTTTCTGTCAAACACAGCACATCTAGATTATAGTCTGTAATCATATCATTAACAATAAGTGCTTTTGAAGTAAGGGACCTAATATTTAGCAACCCAAGCCAGAGTCCTGTACGGGTCCATTTTTGGAGACCCGCCCCCGCCCGTACCCGCAAAGTTCAGCACCAGATCCGATCCGTCACCCGTGATAATATCAAAATTAAATCCGCACCCACCCAGACCCGTTAATATTTGGCCCGTTACCCGACCCGTGCCCGCGATAAACCACACAGGTGACGCGTTCATGTAACATGATGTAAGGGTGCGCTGCCATTAACGCACCTAAAAGCTGTCACAAAGAACTGGGAAAAGTAATGATTATTAATGTCAAATATATCAATGAGACATTTCAATTGTTTATTAATAAGCAAGTGTTTTCTGTGTCAAAGATGACGATGCTGACTCGCGATCTTCGCAGTAGTGAACGCGCCAGAGAGAAATGCACATTTCATACGGATTATAAGCAGAGAACAGTCTGTTTTCTTTCGTTTTGAATTGTTTTGTTTAAAAGTACACATATCATGCTTTCTATTTCTCAGGTCTGTGAGGCAAGTAGCTTATACGATGAGTTTCGGTTCATTTAAGAGACGATCAGTTCACGCGCGGGCGCCTCCGTGTCCTAATTATATTACCTGCCTGTATATATACTTCTTATTTATTAAATCCAGGAATTTGGTTGATGAAACATTGATTAAAATTAAGATACAATTAATACAAAACGAAATTCACTTTAAAGAAAGGCTTTCTACAAAAACAAACTTAATGAAGTGGTCAAAATCATGTCGGCCCACTCCAGTTGTCTCACGATATTCGGGATCATCTTATCTTATTCATGCTTTTCACTTTTCATATAATCAACATGAAATTAAAAAAAAAAGTATATTATTTTATTTAAACATGAATATGAAACTAAATCGTTTTTAATGACTGGGCTACAACACATAGGCCTATTAGCCTACAGTACAGAGAAATTTAATGTCGCAACTTGGTCGGACTAAAAGGGGAGAAAAAAATAAAATTGGGTCGGTCCTAAATTGACAGGGTCGGTTGGGTTACGGCAAACAAGAATATTTTTAAGGATGGCCTGACTAAAACACATATTTGCGTATGTGTAATGGTATTTTAGACATACAAATATTGCACATATTTTTCATCCACTACCCGCCCGCAAGGAGTTCATTATCCGCCCGCGTCCCCGCCCGTGAGTTTTAGGAATGTCACAAACCCGACCCGTTGCAGGACTCTGACCCAAGCTTTATCATTTGCTCATTTGTATTATATCTGTTTTTTATTTGTGGTACATCAATTACATTTTTACCCTTAGATGGGTTTGGAAGTTGTTGTTTTTTTGTCCTAATTCGGGGAACAGACACAGTCTCTATATCATGATATCTAGGTGAAAGAGGCTCTATGTGATGGGATTTATCTGACCTTGGATTTATCTGACCCTGGATTTATCTGACCCTGTTACTGTTTAGGGGAACAGTATGTTTACACTAAACATACTGTTCCCCTAAAGTACTATAGGATATGTAAATGGATAAATTCTTAAGCTTCTATTGCAAATGCCTGAATGGACAGATGACTACATGAATAGACCAAAACAATAGATTTATTCCCCTTTCTGTGGAACTTCAGCAGTTGCTGAGCATCGTTCAACAGAAGGCCTCAGTGGGTGTAGTGGATTCAACTCTGAAGTTTGCATTAAGTGCTTTGTGGAACTTGACAGATGAGACACCCACCGCTTGTCGCCATTTCATTCAGTGCCAAGGACTGGAACTCTACATGGAGTTGCTAGAGGTACACAGACACGCACTCATGCACAACTAACATGCACAGTTGGACACATTTAAAGTCAAGTCACCTTTATTTATATAGCACTTTATACAATACAGATTGTTTCAAAGCAGCTTTACGGTGATAAACAGGAAAAGGAGCTCTAAAAAGACAAAAGTAAACAACAGTCATTATTCAGTTGAAATTAGTTCAGTGTTGATTCAGTTTGGTTCAATAACTGTGTAGTTAATTAATTAATCTATAAAGTGGCTCTGGAGAAAACATTAGCCCCGTTTACATGTAGCATTGTATTCCGATTATAACCAGGTGCAAGTCCAATCAGAATGAAAATGCTCCATGTCAACACCTCAACCGGAATAAAAATGCTCAAACCGATTGAAATTTCAGTCGGATTGAAGGGGGTGGAATAAACCTTTTCATGAACCGATCAAACGAAAGATTACACCATGTAAACGAGCTGATCCGATTACTTTGAGCGTACGTCTTTCTGCGCATGCCTGGTTTTGCGCCAGATAATTCTGTCAGCTAACATAATGCCTTCTGTTTGTGATTAATCACCGTATAAGGTAGGAATATTTATACCCGATGCAAAAAAACTATGCACGCTAACCATTACTATAGTAAACATGGTAAATATGTACGATTGAAGAAATCAGACAAATCATAATCCTGTTTTTATTTTATCTTTCAGTAGCCTATGTCTCGGACTCTCTCTTTTTCTCTGACTGAAAATATAACTGTATCCTTCTGGGAGAGAGTGCTAAAGCTCCTCAGGTCATATTTTTGGTGGCATATTTGTAGAAATGAACATTCTTTCTAAATGTGATGTAAATACGTCCTGTTACTAGGCTACCAAATAAACAGAAACAGACGCGAATAAGTTTTGTGTCCTCTTTCTTTTGTAAACGTTCACAAACGTCATAAACGGTAAACCACTTTATTTCTGTGTGCAATTTTGACACAAATTAATTCATTATGATAAATGTATCGATTTTTATTGTAAACCTGTGGTAAAACATCTATTCTTGGGTTTCAAATATTCAATTAAACAACAAAAATGCCAGCAAACAGTCGCTCTTGTTTTGAGATCGATCAGGCTGTTTCCAGTGTTTCTGATCAGTTTTCTGATGAAACTTCCTTTTTTTCTTCTTTTTTTTTTTTTTTACAATAATGATGGCCTATTTAATTATATGCTATAATGAGTGTGATATGAGTATGAGAATGAAAAACTGATGCAAATACAAAAAAAGACAATAATTAACAAAGAACAATACAATAAAATGCCACGTTTATGGCTCGCACTGGCCCGACAGTGAACGCGTCGGATGCCTACAACTAAACGCGACAATTAAGTGATGCACCATCTTGACAGGATTGAAAACGTGGAAATAATGAGCTTCCAGATCCGGCAGACAAGCTGTGTGCGCATGTCAGAAAATGACTTCGATTGAAAGCGTCAGCACATGTAAACACCAGATCGGTTTAGATAACATCCCATGTAAACAGTCAATCAGAACGATCTCAATCAGAATAGCAAAAAAGTGTGCATGTAAACGGGGCTATTGATGTCATCATCCAGCTTAGTTCAGCTCTCATTCAATAGTGTCAATGCATTCAAGTCAATAATATTGTTAAATATTATGTATCCACAACTAAGCAAGCCAGAGGCGACAGTGGCAAGGAACCCAAACTCCATCGTTGAGTGGGTGAAACCAGGCTCAGTTGAGGGGCCAGTTCTCCTCTCGCCAAATGAACAAACATGGTGTGGTTTAATTACAGGCTGCATCAGAAGTCAGATTATAGATTGATATCATTACATGTTTGCAACAATGACGTATATTCTTGAACTTAGTAATACTTCTCCCAAAAATAAACCTGTGACCATTCTATCAACCTCTTGCTGATCCAATCCAAACTAGTATGATTTTCTTTCTTCTGTGAGACACAAAAGAAGATGCTTTTAAATAATGTTGATAACCAAACCATTTTGGTTACCAATGACTTCCATTCTATTGACAAAAAAACACTGAGACATTTCTCAAAATATCTTATTTTTGTTTTCCACAGAAGACAGAAATTCAAACAGTTTTGGAATGACATAAGTTTGAGTTAATGATGAGTTAGAATTTTCATTTTTGGGAGAAAAATGCCTTTTAAATGGTTGTTAATTTTCTGTATCTTCTCATTACTCTCTCCTCTCCTCTCCTCCACAGTCGTATTATTCTGAGTTCTCCATCCAGCAGAAGCTCCTGGGCCTTTTGGTAAATATATTTTAGATGTCATGTAAAAATTGGTGGAAGTGAATGGATTAATTACAAAGCAAACAGCTCACCCACTCTGACATGATCACTTTTGGTCACACAAAAATCTAAATTAACTCAAAATGATTAATTGCTCAGTGTTTATTTGTTGACTAATGGTCCATTAATGACTAACAATAATAAACTTTATTGTTGATAAATGGATCTCTAATGGAGAATAATAGGAATAATTGCTGAACAACTGTTAACTGTAACAAATAAACTACCATAAACTATTCACAATATGATTTTTACAGTTTTATTGTACATTATACAGTTTTTGTTAATATTCTTGAAGTAATTTGAAAAATGTTCAGAAATGCATAAATGTGAAGAGGCTTTAATGTGATTTGGTTTAAATGTAGTTAATTTAAATGTGTTGAATTTGTGAAATTCAAAAATTCATGTATGTTAATATTATAGCGTTGGCTGCTTGTTGATAGTGTAAGTAAATGGTATTCCATATGCTTTCCTCTGTATCTCTTAGTGGGATATATTGATTCAAACTCCTGTGAGGGATTTTTGATCCATTCTCCAAATTTCTGGCAGGTTTACACTTTATATTACGGTTCTATTCATTATCATTAGGTAACAATGAAAAGTAAAACGTTTTTGATAATTTTTACATTTACAAATACATTTTAAAATAGGTGTTCAAATGAAAACACTAGTTAATGTATTATGATTCAAACATGACTTAAAGGAATAGTTCACCCAAAAAATTTAAGTTGTTCCAAAACTGAATGAGTTTCCTCCTGCTGAACACAAAAGAAGATATTTTGAAGAATGTCAGTAACCAAACAGTTGATGGGCCCCATTGACTTCCATAATATTTTTTTCTATACTATGAAAGTGTCATATCCACCAGCTGGAGTGCCCTTAATCTCCACCAGAGAGCAATCCTTCCTAGTCCATTACCATTGCTTCACAAACTACGTTTCCCATAAACCTTTGCCTGGACTCAATATTGTGTGATTACATCCACCTGTGCATCATTACCTTGTTAATCTGGCTTTGAACCCGAAATCGCCCCCTAAACCCCCATTCACTATTCCCTATGTTAGTCCACTAATACTGTTCTCTTGAAGGAGTGAATGAAAAGGAGTGAACGAATTTGGACAGCTGTTGAGCGTACATCGGTTGTACACTAGTTATTGCAGTGCAATGTGGGATTGAATAAGTGCACTCAATAACGTCCACTATGGATTCGGACAACACTACAAATGGTTACACTACTTAACACTACTCAAATAACGCCCTATTTGAGGATATAGGGGGCGATTTTGGATTCAGCCTGTGTATCTTTTTTTTTTAAATATCTTTGTTCAGCAGAAGTAAAAAATTCATACAGGTTTGGAACAACTTGAGGGTGAGAAAATGATGACAGAATTTTCATTTTTGGGTAAACTATCCCTTAAATAATTAATAACAGTATATTTATAAATGAAAATTAACCTAGACTAGGTATTATCAACTAACAATGAACAATTGCATTAATGCATGAACTAATGGTGATGAAATAAACTTTATTAAGTGTTAGCAAGGAAAGTTTGGACTCCTTGAAATCTTTAGAAATGAAATTTCTTCATGCAGTTTGTTAACCTGCACAGGGGCGTAGCACCAAATTTTGGGCCCTGGGTACAAACCATCTTGCTGGGCCCCCGTACCAAATACCATAGTGATACCAATGGGTGGGGTATTGCATTTTTATCATAAAAACACTTAAAATGTAAACAAAATAAGCCACACTCTGATTAATATATTTTTGTTTTATTGTCAAAAGTACAAGATAATTGATGATTATTTGTCTGTTTAAAATAAATGCAGACTATAGAATCACAGGGTACACTAACCGCCAAACTAGACATTCAGTCTTTGAATTACGTTTTTAAAATAAGTCATTTTCAATCATTAAGATGTGCATTAAACTGAGAACAATCCTGTGCTTAATGTAAGAGCGTGCGCGAGCTAATTTGCATAACATTGCGGTAAAATAGGCGCTAACGATCTGTGTTTTCGCGGGTGTTAGATTTTGACAATGGAAGGAAATATACAGTGTTTTCATGTAAACTTCTGACTCTGGGGAGAACTGCAGCAGAAGAGGAGACAAGCTGCGCAGCTGCCTGGAGTGGCAGTGTGTTGAGCTCCCAGCTCCGCCTCCGTCTGCTTCTCACTCCGTTATTTACCCAGAAACATTGTTTGCTCGCTATGTAGGGTGTGATACTATAAAGTATTGATATATAATTCAAATAGAGTACCAACATAAATGTATGCTATTCTACCTGGAGTAGATATTTATGTTAAAACAATGTCAATGCTCGATGATGCATTTGGAGCTCACCTTTCTTTTCAAAAAACTGAGTGAGCAACTGCTTGCCCTCATTTGCCTTTCTCTCTTTAATCTTCTTTTCTTTTCGTTTTTGAGCCCCTGATTTTCCTTTCTTAAGGAAAGACATGACTCTTCCCCTGTCTTCCTAGTTCCTATCACGGCTCACTCCAGCTCCTGTCTCATCAACTGATTCACCACCGCAGGTCCACAGCAGAAGCACCTGAACTGCGGGTCGTACCATTTACATTGATTCGAGAGGGGTGGTGGGGCCCTGCACAGCATGAAAAGGACTTTTTTTATACCAAACCAGTGCCTAACTACAAGTTTAGTTTTGCACAGGAACTTTTTTATTTGTACATAAATGCTATACAAATGTTAGTGCATATATATGTATGTATAGAAAACTGACTTCTAAGGGCCCCCCCCCCTGCCTCGGGCCCTGGGTACTCGGTACCCTTTACCCCCCCTTTACGACGCCCCTGAACCTGCAAGGAAAATCAGACCATGTCCTTATTCAACCTTCCATGTGGAATCATGGGGGTTTTAATATTCTGTTCTAGAAGCTTATCTACTTCAAATGACGAATAGCTTGCTCAACATTGAAATCAGCGAATCTCCTCTGTGCTCCAGAATAATGTAGCAGAGGTGGAGGAGCTGCGGATGGAGCTGATGGATGAGGACCTGGTGGAGCACATTCTCTCACTCTTAATCAACCCAGAGGTGGAGGTGGATGTCCGTTACTTTGCTGGAGGGATCCTGGCACATCTCACCTCAGTCAGGGGGCCTGCGTGGGGTCTGGATGATGAGCTGCACTGCACAGTGCAGGAGAAACTGGTGTGTGTGTGTTCTTGTGCATATGGTTTATGAGGACGGAATTGTGTATAATGACACTTCCTGTGTCCTCGTAAACCAACTGGCTTTAAAAATATACTAAACAGTGATTTATTGAAAATAAAAAAAATGCAGAAAGTTTTCTGTGATGGGTAGGGTTAGGGGATAGAATATTCCGTTTGTAAAACTATTACGCCTATGGAGAGTCCCTGTAAACCACGTGTGTGTGTGTGTGTGTGTGTGTGTGTGTGTGTGTGTGTGTGTGTGTGTGCGTGCGTGCATTAGTTCAAATGTATGTGTTTTTTATGTGCTCAACTCTGTGCCTTGACTCTCTCACTTTTAGCACTCCTCTATCCTATCATGGAGTTCTCCTGAGCATGCAATGGTTTCCTACCGGTAAGTGTTCTAATATTTACTTTTTTATTGATTATTCTGTATTTATGTAATTTTATACAATAATCAGTCAAAAGACAGGACACACCTAATCATTCCATATTCCAGCCATTGCAAGCTTTATGATCAAAAAGGGCCATCAGAAGCATAAAACTGTATATTATAAGAAAATGTACTGGCAAGGAGTAGTGAATTCTGCCATTTACTCACGCCACCTACTGGACTGGAGTGTGTAGCACTAAATGGTGCACAGGAGAACAATGGCTGAAGTCACCATTTACATGTACAATTAAGGAATAGTTTGTCCAAAAATGAAAATCCTGTCTTCATTTACTCACTCTCTTGTCATTCCAACCCTGTATGTATTAATATTTTTTTTAATTAACTATCCCTTTAAATATCAAGTAGTTTTTCACCAAAACAATAGATGAACTTGAAAAATAATCAGCAAGCCATTTTTATTATTGGTCGTGTCGAGTTGTGATGTGCAGCCATTGTGTTAAATTCACCCAACCAACTATTAATTAAAATCTTATTTTCTATTTCTTTCAAACAAGAAAGACTTTGACCAGCAGAAAGGAGGAGAAAATCCAAAGAATAAGCTGGTCACTTGTTTCCATGCAAATATTCCATGCACTGTTTATCGTATTTAAATGGAAAACCGTAATGGTAAATGGACTGCATTTATATAGCTTTTGATGTCTTTTTTTCTCTCTGTCTTCCAGGACGCTGCAGCCCTTCTATCCTTTGCTACACATCTCTCAGTGTTCCGGTGTTCAGCTGTGGGCTCTCTGGGCCATACAATTGGTCTGCTCTCAGAACGGTAAGAAAAAAGCCAGAGAGACTAATAAATGGAAAGTTCATTGAGATACACAGCAAATCCCTGAAATCGCTTGCTTTACACAGAAATTTGTAAAAAAAAAAAAAAGGAAAACAAAGAAAAGATAATGGTGTAATGTAATGTAGTTTAGTTTGATTATAGTGACATTCACTACTGGCCCATTATACATATTTAGACCATTTCAGAGTATAGTTACACAAAGTATTTTTCCTTACCAGGCTCCATTCAAAACTGAATTGTGAATTCCTTTAAAATTCCATTTTAATTCCTGAATTTAAATTGATGTTGGAAATTGGAGGTATCTTTGAAATTCTAATTTAAGGAATTAAATGAAATCCCCACTGGTCTCAACCAGCCTAGAGTTTTCTGTTTTCACAAGTCATTTCTGATGTACAAACAGTTTTATTACAGATATTTTGCGGCAATTTCCCAGAAAGTGGTGATTTTGTTGGGATGGAAACACTACTTTAGTCACAAATGTTTTATTATGTGACATTCCAATTATGTGCGTAAGTTAAATTCGCAAGTTTGGATGGAAACATCGCTAATGTTGCTGCTATAGCTTCAGATAGAAAATAAATGAATAAATAAAAAGACGGCTGTGCAAATGATTCAGTGAATAGCAGAGAACATGGTCATTCCGATTAACACAAACAACTAGAGAGTGTATTTGTGTGTGCTAGTGTATGTGCCCGTTAGGGTTGGTAGGTAGCCCATGTGATGTGGTTGTGTGATGTATGCATGTTTGTACGTGTTTGATTTTGAAATAGGGGAGTGCCTGTACACTTTACTCTGTAAGGCAAGAGAGAGAACCTTACTGATCATGTGCTGAATAAATGTCATCTTACTTATTGGTGAAATTTCAAGCCACTTCGAGCACCAGAAATGCAGCTCTTGTTCTCTTGTTGTAGCCCCTCAGTACTGCAGTATGCTCCAGACGGAAGGAGGTACAGACGTACTGAGAGTCCTGAGCACCCATCCAGACACCCACAGTGACGTGAAGTGTCTGGTAGAAAACATCCTTAAGATCCTGGAGCGAAACCTTCATCCTGCCAGCCCAGGTTCAAAACGTGCTAACATCTCTCTGCAATGAACATGTTCTGTAAATGTTGTCGTTACTTGTGATTTAATCATTTTAGGAATAACTCTTTAAATGTCTGTATTTCCAGAATTTAAAACACTCATGTTCTTCTTGTTTGGTCTGTCTGCTTTTTCTAGTGGAGGATTTTCAGTGACAACACCAAAAAAAAAATGTTTTGGGATTTAACATGGTAATGCACTGAGGGATTCAAAAAGGGATGTACCACTATGTACCCTTCAAGACATTTCAGAACTCTAATACAACTGAGATTCAACAGAAGAGCACAAGCACTTATCTGGTGATTGAAGATAAAAAAAATATATATACTTTTTTTTTTTTTTGCCTAAACTAAGTGTTTTTTTGTAGTTTGTTATAAAAGTGTTTAATTTATGAACTTTTGAGAAACATAATCCCGCCCCAAAACTCACACCATTGGTGGAGCCAGTCTTGCTGTGTAGGTTGACCTGGATGCTCAAACAACCAGCATATGAAAAGCAAAACATGTATTTGATACATAAGTTGTACTGTTGGTTTAAACTTCTTCAATTCTTTAAAATTCATGTTTCTGGATGAAAAACGACACTACCATAATCTATGTATATGCAGATACCTCATTAGTGCTCATTAGTGACCATTTCTATGGGCCGCTATAAGCAATCCCCCATATTGGAATGGTTAACACTGGTTAGTGAGCACTTAAACAGTAATACAAAAAATATATAAACACAAGCAAAATAAAATAAACACTCAAAAACAACAAGCAGATATTGGTTTATACTGTTTCAAATTATTATGCAAGTGATTTAAGTAAAATAAACATTCAGATTTTAGTTTTTCAAAGAAAGTGTTTGTTTTATTTCTCATATCTTGATTAGATAACTGGTATTAGTCTCAGACAAGTTTGTTGAATAGTTTGCCGGGTCTTCTTAGATAAATGGAAAACCTACTTAAAAAGGTTGTTCCACATTATTAAGCAAGTCACATTTCTCATGCAATATGGGGAGGAAGAAAGATCTTTCTGAAGATGAAAAGCATGAAATAATGCAGTCTTGCAAAAGGCATGAAAACTGTTGCAAAAACTGAAGAGATGATAAAACTGTCAAAAGATTTGTGAGTGATTTAGAGCACAGAACTCAGTCAGATAAAGGCTTAAGAACAAATTAATTGTATAAAAAATGGGCAGCTTTAAAAATAAAGTGTCTCTGGAGACCCAAGAATCTCTCCTTGCAGGCTGCAGTTGAATAAAGTTCCATTTCAGCCACCTCTAACCAAAGCTCAAAGAGAAACATTTTTATGTATTCATTTAAAAATCATCTCGTATGCCTGTATATAAGTAACATATCTGCAGCTTTTGATCTGACCAAATGAAATGCAAATGCTTTTAAATAAATTATGTTACTGACGTTTAGATCTAGCAATTGCTTAGTCAGATCACACATTACAAATTGGCTAGCAAATTGTCGCTTTCCGTTTTTGACTGCAGGCTCTCCATAGTTTGAGGTTTCTTGGTTTTGGCAACAGGCGATTCACCAGAAGTCAACGACGAGTGCCGTTAAGACCTTTCCAGATAAAAAAGCAGCCCTCTAGATGACAAGTTTAAATTCTAAGCAGCTGAATCTTCAGATTATGGTATATAGTAGCCAGGTCATCTTTCTGTTTACAGATGAGATGTAACCACGCAAAGACCAATGATATCAAGTTGATTTTTCCCACGACCTGACAGCATGGTCCCTCATTTGGTGCTCCAAACAGCCCAGATTCTTCCTTCTTCCCAAAAATAGAAGGCAGTATCCTGGCAAGGTTGCAAATCTCAAGTAAATCATCAAGCACAGTCGAAGGATCCTTGGTAGGCAGGCTTCGTTTCGCTTCCTTCATTTGTGTATTTTGAAGAATGCATCAAGTATTAAACCTTCTCGGACTATAGATAAGTCCAATGAAGGAACACAGGCAGAGTGGAAAGTTCTCAGCCATCTCATCCCTCGCATGAAACGAGAAACAAGTGAAAAAAAAAAAAATTTTCAGCAACGTGGAAAGTGTCATTAACAAAAATGTGATTTTTGTTCAAAATGTTTTTTAAACACTTTGTCTGGAACAAATTCAGAATGATGACCAAAACATAGCTTGCACACTCCTGTATCTCTTTGTGGGTTCAACATTTCATTTGGTAACGTTGGGAAGTTTAGATTTTTATGTGCTGTTGAGTGTTTGATGATCACGTTAGCTTAATTGTGCGAAAGCTCCTTCTAGTTTATGCAGATCATCTTCTTCACTTGGTTTTGAATGCTGCACTATTTCAAAAGATCTGTAGCAGTGCCCCTACTGTACAACAGTGAAAACATGAAAGCTGGACAAACTTGTCCATCATGGGGAAGTGTTGTGTCATATATTACAAAAAATCTGCCAGGGAAAGTGCTTAAAGCATAGAGCCTCCTTGTAGGAGGAGCTCTTGTATTCAAAATGATCGCTGTATCTAGAACTAATCAAAGAGGCCCCAGACCAAATGTGTTCTGGCCAGGGATGCCATACGGAGCCCCAAGCCTGGGAAAGTAGATTTACTCCGATCGGGATCTCCTGAGGGAACTTGACACCTGACCTGATAACCAAATGTTGGATGGCCAAAACAGTGCAAAGACACACACTGCCTTCATACTCTCTTGCAAGTACTGCCGGAAACAAAATTGTCGATTTATAAGCATATATGGCATTGAGCGTCTATCCCAGAGGTGATGGATGAGACAAATCAGACCCAAGGTGCCTTGAGAGAAGATCTGCTCCCATATTCAATCGACCTGGGATGTACACCACCCTTAGTGACAGAAGTTTGTTCTGCACCCAAAGCAAAACTTCCATATGGGGCGTAATCGCATTCCCCCCTGGTGTGCAAGACAACCGATATGGTGTCTGCTCTGATGACCACATGAGCCTAAAAATGTCTGGAAGTAAGTCAAAGTCAGAAATACAACCATCATCTCCAGGCAATTTATATGACCCTCCAGTCTTCATAGGCTTGGAGTCCTTCAAAAACTGTGCTCTAAAATGCAGTGACATACTCCACCCAAGTTCAACAGCATCTGTAGCCCTTAAGCAGTGAGGTTGCAGACGGACAAATTCCTCAGCTGTTGACCCACCTGAAGCTGGCCCAACGGTACACCGGTGAAGCCACTGCCAACACACCGACAGGTAGTCAATCACTGTTTCATGACTATCCAGGGGTGTGTTTCCTGAAACCATCTCTAGCCAACTATGTTAGCAAGTTCCGTCATTATCAGCAAAGTTCAACGAGTCGGTGTTTCCCCAAAACCATCATTCCAACGAACATTCACAAAGTTGTGTGTTTGGAACGACAGCTCTCGACCTGTGGTTAGAAGTATAGTTTGTTGTTTGAATGACGTGGAATTAATAAATCCTTACCTGGAGCAAAATAAGCAAGCTGACATTTAGTTCAATCTGTATCTTCTATTTCGAATATGTAAAAAATAATAATTTCCGTCTTAGTTTGTCAAGAGATTTAAAGAGTGCGCATGTGGGAACATGCTCTAGTACGCAAGAACGAGCCTATATTTGAATAACGTAACATTGCGTACCTACGTTAAGTAAGGGATAACGTAGAGCGAGGCGGTTGTTATAGCGAATACAACCCCGACAGGCTGATCAGGACCCCGACGCGAAGCGGAGATCTGCTCGTGCTACATTATCCCGCTTATTACATGGCTACCTACCAAATAAATCAATAATTTGACACAAATGATTGATTTAAAAAGGAGTTTATTGATTTAAAAACGATTGTATTGCTTCCGCTAAAGAAAATAGTCCGTTCCACGTCCATTGCAACGCACTGTTTTTCATGGCAACAGTGTGTTATACTTAGCAGCGGTTTGTTATCAAGAAATAACAGACCGCATTTACATTGGAATTCAACCAAGCCATGTAATAAAAGGAAGTAGCGTATGGTAGTCATGTTACGGCAGAGTGATAGCAAATCCCAAGCCCCTCCACAACCTTGTCGCGGCTTAACACATGTCTTCTGGAGATAAAGGAATGGATGAAAAGCAACTTCCTCCAGCTAAACTCCGGTAAAACTGAGGCATTACTTGTTGGAACCACGCACCAGATCCGCTCCTCTCCCGTATCTCAGTTCATCTTGGACGACCAAGCCATCACTTTCTCCTCCTCAGTTACAAACCTAGGGGTTAGGTTTGACCCGCAGCTGACCTTCAACGAACACATTAAATATATTTGCAAAACCTCCTACTACCATCTTCGAAATATCTCTAAACTACGTCCTCTTTTAACTCTTCAGGATGCAGAGAAACTTGTCCATGCTTTTATTTCCACCAGGTTGGATTATTGCAACGGACTCTTCATTGGGACTTCTGTCAGAAACATGCAGAAGCTACAATACATCCAAAATAGCGCTGCCAGTCCTCATGAGAGTCCGAAAATTTGATCACATAACTCCCATCTTACACTCACTCCACTGGCTCCCTGTTTCATTCCGGATCGACTTCAAAATTCTGCTGTACACACACAAATGTATTACTGGACATGCACCACCTTATCTGCAAGAACTCATCACCTTGAAATCCTCCTCCCGCACTCTCAGATCATCAGGCCACCTACTTCTTCAGGTCCCGACCACTAGACTTCGTACTATGGGGGACCGAGCTTTCTGTTCAGCTGCACCGCGGCTTTGGAATCAGCTCCCGAGTGAGCTGAGAGAAGTACACAGCTTGGACACTTTCAAGGCAGAACTGAAGACCTTTTTATTTAGAAAGGCTTTTATGTGCTGATTGTTTTATTGTTTTTATGGTTTTTAGTATTCTGTAGTTATTATTGTTGTTCTTTTGTGTAGCACTTTGAGATTCTTCGGAATGAAAAGTGCGTTATAAATAAAAATTGATTAAATCGTGTTTCTCCACATGCCGTGGAGATGAAGTGGTTCATGCAGAGCGAGGGATTCAGTGTTATTTATTTTGTGTGTTTACTGACTGTTTATGGATGACAGTCTCCTGTATTTCCATTTTCCAATTTCTCTGGTCGAACGATCCATAAGCATGCAAGCCTGGAGGAAGGTTAGGTGGCAGAGATGAGGTTTAAGCCAGGGCCGGAAAAGCCTCGGGATCGTCCACTTTGGGAACAGAAACACCTCCACCCTGTCAAATTCAAAAGCAACACACTTCAGGACTACACAGAAGTCATAAACACAAAAAGGCCTCTGGTAGCACCCTAAAACACTAAATCCACAGGTGACTTTCCCAGCCATGCTGGTGCCGTTCGGCCAAGATAGCAAGCTGGTGGTAAAAGTGCACCAACCGTCCACCAAGTCCACCAACCCATTGCTTTGGGGGTGCAGGGGTTTAATGCAGGCTCTCTTGATCAAACACCTTGTTGCTACGCAGCTCCTCTGAATTGGCAGCACGTCTCCTCCACCAGCTTCCCATCTGTTATTCCCCTTGGATGGATATTTGACACGTTACCGTCTGCTTAGGATGGGGTAAACTACAGCTGACAGCAGAACCTCACAACCAGTCCCAGTGTTATCAAGACAAGTGTCATGAATGAATTGTCATGAAAACACTACGGGAAAATATTTCTGGATCAACACTGCTATGAAAGCGGGTATTAATGTGACTCGTGTATAATGCTGCTAAGGGCAAATTCAACAAATGTATAAAGAAAATGGTTATTATTCAGAATATGGTACAGGTAGTCTTAATTTACCAATTTTACTGCATGCATTGACAGAACAAGTGGTCCTGCAGATATTTGCTGATATTCTTGGTACCAGACAAACAGGTAAAAAAGGGAGGGGTGAAGGAGAGACAAAAGCAGAGTATTGACAAACCGGAAGCATGGACTCAAATATAGTGTCGTCTTCCATTTTATTGTCCCTCCTACGAATACAGAGTACATCGGCCATCACACTTTGAGGTCTTGCTATTTCACATACACAAAGAAGCTGGTTCCAACTTTTCTTTTGCAGCACACTGTTGTCCCACCCTGAATTACACATTTTTCAGAAAATGCAAGCAGTAGTGCCATCATAGTAATAATTAAAAATAAACACACAGCAAAGATCACAGAAGGAATACAAATAAAACAAATGGTACTGATGCAAAAAGACCACGTGCTTAGTAGCTATATTTCAAATGTCACCAAAAATCTAAGTGCAAGATATGTCAACAACCTTAGCTAGAGAAAACTCACTAAAGTCAAACGAAACTTCATGTTAAGAACATGACTTGCTGAAACTTACCATCCAAGCTCAGGAAAATAAACTTATGGCAGATGAAATAAAACAGGTTATCTTTCTCTCATACACACACACACAACACATCACGATAGTGGTCCTAAGGTTTCTAAGAGATGAACTTGTTTGACTTAAGGACCAGCCTGGATCTACATTTAGCCCTGGGTGATTTAACAAGATAAGGAAGTAATCTCTCTGAGGAACAAAGACAACTATGCATACTAATATCACAGGTCCAGCAAAGGACGACAAAACACCAAAGCAAGATCAAGACGACGCATTTGCTTCTTGCTACCGGTCAAGAAAATAAAAAAAATTCCAAATAACAAGAGGGTAGCTTGACCTTGGAGCTTTCTTTCAAAACATTTAAAATAGTCAATATACATTACTCATGTATATGTTAATAGTAAAATCATCACTACAAGTCTTGTATTCTCACTTAGTAGTGAGAGATGGAGAGAGGAAAAAAAAGAAGAAAAATCTGCTTTTGGTAGAGCCATTGAGAGAGTGAGTGCACTCAATTACACGCAGACACCGCCGTGTCCCGAGGGAAGCTTAAGCGTTCACAACACACTTCAACTTCTATCTTGAAAATGCATACATTCAAGCAGCAATAAAAAAATATTTATGGCGAATGCATAATCTCTGGAAAAAAGGGAAAAAAATACTGTATGAACATCCCTGCTATCATGTCTCTAAATACAAAACCTCTACCCATAATTTGCTTCAGTGTAACAAGAAGTCCTTTTTGTGTTTTTCCGCAGGTAAAAGTCAGTTCTCAGTGTATGTATGGATGACAGTCTCATGTATTTCTATTTCCCGGTTTCTATGGTCGAACGATCCATAAGCATGCAAGCGTCAAAGAGGAGGGGAGCCTGGAGGAAGGTTAGGTGGCGGAGCTGAGGTTTAAGCCAGGGCCGGAAAAGCCTCGGGATCATCCACATTGGGAACAGAAACACCTCCACCCTGTCAAATTCAAAAGCAACACACTTCAGGACTACACAGCAATAAGGAGAAACAATCATTTATTAATAGTAGTACATGTATTGCTCTTTTTCCTGTAAATCAAACACCTACTAAATTAGTGAAATATGTCCTCAAGCATTCAGCATCTTGTGCCATATTCAACTTTCCAAAGTCTGTGACGGACACCTGATGCTTGCTGGACTCGTTTAAACCTCTCTGGAAGTGTTGTATGATGGCATTGTTTTGGCACAAACAATTATACAGGACACGTCCTTTTTTTTCTTTCTTTTATATTTGTTGGTATACATTTATATTATACTTTATGATTGTTGTTTTCATTTGGTCTCCCTTGTTATTGTGTAAATAATACAGAAGGAGTCCGATATCTACACTTTCATTTTTAGTACTTTCCAAGACCGAGTACCGATCCCTGTATTTGTGAAATATCACAATTTTCAGGTACAGAAATTGACAGAAGTAATCAAATGTAAAATAAGTATTCACTGTATAAATCTAGATTAAATCATTATTAAAATGACAAAAGTCAATTATTTTCTTGCTATATTAACATTGAGGATGAAAACAGCAGCTGGTTTATTAGGCTGCTGTCCCTTTAAGAGCTGCACGTATCCAATATACTGTTGCACGTTTTCTTTCTCAAATGTTTCACAAGCGCGCTCTCTCTCTTTAGCGCAAGTTAACGTTAGTAATATGCTCCATCGATGTCTGTGTCTGTTTCGCTTAGCAGCTATAGCGTGAATATTTAATTTGTTTAATAATCTGTTAATTAGATACATTTAATTCATATACATCCTTCTCTATTATATACCTATTCCATTCTGCTCTCTATTTGCGCTGTTGTTGGTGTTTCTTTGTCAAAAGTACTGTACACACGGTATCAGAGTATTTTACAGGTAAACAAGCGCAATATTGGGCATCATACCAATACTGGTATCGGCGCATCCCTAGTTTAAAGCATAATAGTAATAATACAAAGTTTTGTAGCTCTTTGTTGGGGTATAAGTAGGGCTGGGACAACAAAATATGCGCGTCGATTCGTCAGACCCAAAACAAAGCTGGCGGCGCCGGAGAGTAGTAGTGGCTCAGACTTTCAGAAGTGCAAGGCGGCACGCACCCGTTCCTCTGACTGAGAGTACTTCTTGCAAGGCTCGAAATTACGACCATTTTGGTCGCATATGCTCTTGAAATTTAATCTGTGTAACTAAAAATATATTTGGGAGCATTTGTGCGAGTGCAAATAATGGTTGTGGTGCGACCTGTTTTAATTTCTCTAAAAAAAAAACGTTTGCAAATTACTTTACAGTGTGTACCTTATGTGCGCTGATACGCGATGGCCGGACCATCATTCTATCCAACATTATATAACCAATCCAGGGGTTGTCCTGCATTGAATTTTTTTGGGCGGCTGCCAAAGCCTTATTTGATCGGTGAGTGATGTAGAATAGAATGACTGCTGCGCTTGACAGGGAGAGAGCCCCGGCCGCGCGCGCGCGCACTCTCCGTCTTCAAACAACACGAGCGCTGTCTTGCTCTCTTCCCTCGTGCATATTAATCAAAATAATTTGACACGATAGAAAAAGGGCGGAAGACCAAAGTTTCACGTGGAGCATTCTGAGATTTTTTTTCTCCTGAATTACCGCGGAGTGTGAATGTGCTAAAAAATAAACTGCCGGGATAATAACACAACGCTTGCCGTAGGCTACACGTCCACTAATGATGACACGTCCGATTCGCGAACTAATGACTCATTTGAGCCGATTCACTTTAATGAATGGTTAACACTTTTCAATAATGTTCCATTTATTAAATTCTAGTTAACTACATCAGTATTTTTTTAAGAAAAAGGTGAGTGGCAGAGTGTATTACTATACGTTGTTGTTATTTTTATGTGAATGAAGAATTAAAAGATGCACTTTTTTCAGTAAGCTAGGACATAAATGTGTTTTCAACATAAATGTTCAATTCTGTTAGTTCAGGAAGGACGCCATGACAGGCTGCTGGCTCCCACTGTTGCTGTTAATTTTGATTTATTTTTAGTTGGAAAAGCACTCTCTGCATTAGCTTAAAGCCCTCAAGTTTACAGTGGTTAGTGTATTCTTTCAATTGCCCTAAAGTATTTTGGGTGACCTTTTTATTTTTTTATTGAATGCTAGACATCAAGTTGTTATTTTCATCTGAAAGAAGAATTACAAGATGCACTTTTTTCAGTAACCTAGGCCTTTGTGTTTTTAAGGCTTCAAGGTTTTATTGAATGCTACCTCTGACCAAGAATGCATTACTTTGCACCTGTTTAGTCTTTTATTTTAAGAGCAATAAACATATATTGCAATGTTAAGAAATTCATGTTTTTTTTTTTTCATTCAGATATGTAAATCAACATGTATAAATTGCTATTAGTCAATTAATGGAAAGATAATCGATAATCGAAATCGAACCGGACTGGAAAAATGAATCGTTAGATTAATCAATGCATCGAAAAAATAATCGCTAGATTAATCCAGCCCTAGGTATAAGTGAATTGATTTAATTTAAAAACAATGTATTTTCTAACTAAAACATTAATATAATGCATAGTGATAGTGCTATTGGGGCAGACCAGTTTTATTTGATATAAGCAGTCTCTGTAACAAAAATAGAGTACATGTCTTAGTTCTTTACCTTCTCAGATCTGCCTCCGCCTCGGCTTGGGCGTCCGCCACTGCTGCCACCTCCTCCTCCTCCTCCACCTCCTCCTCCACCACCACCACCTCCTCCTCCTCCTCCACGGCCTCCACGTCCTCCACGAGAGCCTCCACGACCACGTCCTGGTCGACCCAAGTCTCCGAAGTTGATCTCCAGCTGGGATGTGATGTCATTGGCTGGCTTACGGAAGTGGTGTTCTCCACCTTCTTCAGCCTTTAAGAAATAATATTACAGGAAACAAATCTATCATTCCCAATTTCACATGATGAGAACTTCAGCAAAGAAACTATGACCACAGAGCTGACCCACAGTACTAATATTAGTACTGTCAAAATTAATGCAAGCGATTCATTTTTCCTTTCAACTCATTTCAAATATTTAACAATATTAACGCAGTATTGTTTTTTTTCTGTCATCCTTTGGCTAATCTACAGTATATGATCCCACTATCATTCATTCTAGTGCTATTAAACCATTCATGCGTGACAAGACGCAAAAAAGAACTGAAATCTTTACCAGCACGCATGGCTCTCTGAACAAACACCCAAAATGTGTTCGGCAGGTCTTAAAGTGACAGCAGCCTAATAACCCTACTGCTGTCTGATTAATGCTAATCAAAGAACAAGAGAGAAAACCACTCACTGCTCTTGACTGAATAATGGCAGTAGCTTTAAGGAGGATTAATCAATATTTAATTTATAATTTATGCAGTGAAAACTGTAGTGTTTGATAACTGTATTCAATTTCTGTTTATTTCCTACCTGGAAATCTTAAAGCACTGTTTACAAGGTCACATGGGTCAAAAACAACAAAAACAATATTCTTTTGTGCAACCCTGATATTTATCCCTGTGTTGAACCCTGATATATTAAAGGCACAGCTAAATGTGACATTACTGTTTGGTGAAGATTGTTTTAAGTTCACATATATTAAATGTTAAGTCTATTAAATGTTAAAATCGATAGCTTTTAATTATACTATAACGTTAAATGGGTGTAAATAATGGCTAAAATTGAGGGGGAACAATCCCTGCAATAGAGACAACTGTTTTGGTATCAGTGATACAGGCTTTCACTCATATTTCTTAGTAAGAAGATGCCATTAAATAAGTATTTAAAATAATACTGTGTGTTGTTTCTACATTATTTTGGAGATATTACTTAAGTATTACAACATAAAAATATTTTAAAAACTTTAATGTTAGGTGTGATTAATCGCGATTAATTACAGAAAAATGTGATTAATTTAACATGCTGTCATCAGGGAAGGCAAACTAAATTAACAGGAGCGGTTGGGAAGAAAATCACTGTCAGGGTTTTTCCTGCATTGAAAATGTTTTGCCGGCCACCAAAGCGAATTTCTGTCCCGCCAAAGCTTTATTTGATCGGTGAGTGACGTAGATGACTGCTGCGCTTGTGACAGATCGAGCAGAGAGAGAGCCCCAGCCGCACGCACTCCCAGCGTCTGCACACTAAGCGCTGTCTAGCTCTCTCTCTCTCTATGGTAAAAGGTCGGGAGACTGAAGTTTAACGTGGAGCATTCGGAGATTGTTTTCCTGAATTACCGCTAGGTGTGAATTGTGCAAAAAAAAAAAAAAAGCGTTGCCTTACCTTCTCTGAAAAGCATTCCGCACATTCATCTGACATAAACCACACCATCAATAAATGAAAAAACCTATCCAGTGATGAAATGTTTTCTGTGTTGACACAAATCTTGTGCGATGTTTAACTGCCGGGATAATCACACAACGTCCGCCAATGACACGTCCAATTCGCGAACTATGACTCCTTTGAACCGATTCACTTTAATGAATGGTTAAAACAACTGATCTATCCAACACTGAACTCAAGAGACGTCTGAATCGGTTCAAATCGGTAACACTTTACAATAAGGTTCCATTTATTAAAGGGATAGTTCACCCAAAAATGAAAATTCTGTCAGTAATTACTCACCCTCATGTTGTTCCAACCCCGTAAGACCTTCGTTCATCTTCGGAACACAAATTAATTTATTTTTTATTAAATCGGAGAGCTGTCTCACTCCTCCATAGGCTTTCTAAGACACTATAACTTGCTGGCCCAGAAAATGCATTAAAGACATCGTTAATATAGTCCAAGTGACTACAGTGGCTCAATCTTAAGTTTATAAATTCATTTCCTTCTCTCTGGGCCTCGAGTTTTTTCACGTAGTGTAATAGCGTAGCGCTTCTGTGTTGTGCATCACACGCATGACACACATGACCAGCGTCGGCCAATAGTGAACCTACGTGTGACGTATAACACAGAAGCGCTGCGCAGTTATTTTACGTGAAAAAACTCGAGGCCCAGAGAGAAGGAAATGAATAGTGGAATAAAGTCGTTATTTTTGTTTTGTTTTGCGCACAAAAAGTATTCTCGTCGCTTTATAAACTTAAGATTGAGCCACTGGAGTCACTTGGACTATATTAACGATGTCTTTAATGCATTTTCTGGGCCAGCAAGTTATAATGTCTTAGAAGCCTATGGAGGAGTGATCAGCTCTCAGATTTAATCAAAAATATCTTAATTTGTGTTCCGAAGATGAACGAAGGTCTTACGGGGTTGGAACAACATGAGGGTGAGTAATTACTGACAGAATTTTCATTTTTGGGTGAACTAACCCTTTAAACTCTAGTTAACTACATTAGTTAACTTTTACTATTAATAAACTGCACTTCTACAGCATATATAAATCTTTGATAATGTTAATTTCACCATTTACCAGTAGCCTACATTATTGAGGCTACAAAGTATTTTTTATTAACTAAGATTAACAAAGAATAATAAATACTGTAACAAATGTATTGCTCATGGTTAGTTCATGTTAGTTAGCCTAATACATTAATGTTAACAAATCAAACCATATCGTAAAGTGTTACAAACAAATCACTTACTCAGAACACCTCTTAAAATGAGAATGTAAGTGTGCTTACCCCATTTTTTTAGTAAGAGTGGTTAGCAAGATTTAACCTTAATGAACTACAGTTTGTTCAGGTTATTTATATGACAATGTGTATAAACACTACCAAAAAAATCATCTAGTTTAGACTGGAATGAGGTGAAACCAGAAGAAAAAAGTGCAAAGCAAGTTGTTGTTGGCTAGCTGCTAATTTTATTCAATTGTATATGGTAGAAAATTAGACTATTAGTTAAAATAAACTTTTTAATGCTACTTTTTGATATTGATATATTATATACCAAAATAATGATCAGTTCTAGCAAAGAAGGATTTTATCTTAAAAAGATATGAAATCCAGTGGTAAAATCACAGCTTTTTTTTTAAAGGAGGGCAAGAAAGGATGACAGTGTCTGTTGGACCCCACCGAAGACCAATTTTGACCCCGGAATAACCCTGACTGTTAGTAAACCAGGAAGAGGATGACTGAGGAACAGAAGCTTGCAAGAGTGATTTTTTGGTTTTAAAAAGTCAGCATGTCATTGAGTGCACATGGCCATAGACTCTTGAATTCTGGCGATGTACTATTTTAACTGAACTTTAGCTTAGGATAACCATATACAAACTGTAAAACAACTTTAAAAGGTGACCAAGAGGGTAGGGCTGAAACGATTAGTCGACAATAAAACATTGTCGACAAAATATCTTGTTGTCGAGTAGTTGTGTGATCTCACGTGACCTAATGTAAGGGCCTGCAATATTGCGATTTGACCGCTACGGCGCTGTAGCGCTAGAGTGTAATGCAACCGTTACAAATGCTATTGCGGTAGAAGAAAACACAGCGCGAATTATGAAGGAGTGCAAACGAATCCGAACTAGCAAGGTGTGTGAAAGTTTCACAAAACTTCAAACCAAGAATGCTGTCGTATGCAATACATGCAAGGCGGAACTTGCTTTTCACGGGAGCACAACATGCATGTTAAAGCACTAAAAGAGGAAACAAGAGGAGCCGGTGATAGGTGAATGTTCTCCAGCTGGAGCTAAATAACTAGCAGTAAATCTCTTTATTAGAGAAAGCAATACAACTAATAATAGTAATAATATTAACAATAATAATATAATTACAGTAATGTGATGATTTATTTTTGCATAGAATAAAGCTTGATCGAGCTTAGGAGTCAGGGCTGTTTTTATTATTGTAACACTATTAGGTATTACAGTCTTATCACTTGTCTGTATTTTGTTCCATACTCATGAAGACTTACAAAAGGAGATGTTATGAAGAATATCATGTCAGTTACTTTTTCATACTGTAAATTAAAAGGTGACTGAGAATGTCTCTGTCAGCTCAATTGTCATGTCAATTTTTATTTTATTATCATAATTGTTTGCAGATTAAGTTTGTCTGTATTGCAGCTGATTAATTTTTGTTAATTGTTTTCTATTGAAAGAGCAGAATATTTAAACAATGCTTAGAGAGCATTTGTGTTATTTGAGTTGGACAGAAATCTGGAAACTTAAAGAGAATGACCTGTTTAGTTGTCTCAAAGTTCGTTAAAACAACCATTTCAAAATTTACATTTTTGGTTGAACTATTCCTTTATCATTTGATCACCCTTATATAATGATTGGTGTTTTTATTTTTTTTTACGTACAGTGGAAGTAACCTCGTAGACTACTTTCATGGTCCCCGCCAGCCCACAACGTGCGCACTGAAAATCTGAAGTGATTTTCTTTTTTTTATATTATAGTTAGAATATGTATAACTCAGTGTTTTAACTAATTGAAAAAGCTGTATAATCGTTCCAAACTTACCGATTAGTCGGTGAAATAATCGATGATTAGTCGATTAATCGTTCTAATAATCGTTAGATTAATCGATTATCAAAATAATCGTTTGTTGCAGCCCTACAAGAGGGTGACCACCTGAGTGCCTGAATAGTAAAAAAACTAAACAATCCAAACACAAATTTAGACAAATACCTTGTGGAACGAGTCGGGATCAACATCTCCAGCTTCAATCACAGCTCCAGCATGCCGCTGGAAACACACAAAAGCAGAAATGAGTCTTGGAACCATTAAAAGACTGACATTTACAAGAATAGAAAATTGGCTAATTGAACCTACCGTGCCAACTTCCTCACTCTTTGACTTGTGCAGTACGTAGCCCTTCTTCCACTGACCGTCGTTACCTTCGTTGGGCTTGCGGATGTTGAATTCAACTTTGGACCGTTCTTTGTCTTGCATGGCCTTCCATTCATCCAGTGTCATCTCCTTAGGACCTTCCTCCTTCACCTCCTCTACTTCATTCTCCCTACACACACACAGCCATCCAATGGCATGCTCTTAGTACGTGAAGCATTTTCATTTCTTCACATCAACTTATGGTGAACAGAATTGCACTCACTTGTTTTCGGAGTCGACAGGGGCGTGTTCTTCACCTTCAGGAACAGGCTCAGGTGCAGCGGACTGATCAAGCTCACTGTCAAATCAGACACTTATTAGATCTGGAGAACCATTGAAATGATCAAACTAAACCTTTTAAACATTTCAGAAATCTTACATTTCATAAATGTACCCTGAATTTGGCAGTGTTAATTAAATAAACACTATGGTAATGATCAGATTCATACTATGGTAATGGTTAGGCGTTATTCGTATCTAGAGCACAAGCGGGACAAGTTTCATGTCAAAATGTTATACTTGGGGTTGAATAAATAAAAATGATTTATTTGCCTTACCAAACACCACTAATTAGGATCAACAAGAGTCACATCACATGAGCGGTTCAGGTATTTTAGACTATCTACAACAGGGGTCGGCAACAGGCGGCCCGCGGGCCAAAACTGGCCAATGCCAGCAATCATATCTGACCCGCGCTCACAGCCAGATTATTTTGATATCGCCTGGTTCTGAAATAGATCTGTCATGAGAGCAACAGTTACTTACAATCACTTCGTCTTTAGTGATTTTGCCTTCAAAATAAAAGTACGAGAACGTTTTTGCAGCAATGTTTTATTTTGAGATTGAGAGCTTTTAATTTGAAAAGGTCTGAAAGACATTCAAAAGAGTCTGTGGATCACTTCGTTGCAGACAAGACTTTGCATTCACAAAACTAGGTAGGATGAACGCATAGCTGTCTTTCCATTCTTCTTTATATGCCCTATTTTCGTATTAAAATGATACACACACAGTCTGTGTTGCAAGCTGGTGAATGAAGATACTTGCCAGGTTACGTGTCACTACTGCTTTATTAATTTACCCAGTGTAAAACCCGGACACCGCCACACAAATGTGGCTTTTTGTTAATGACTGTCCTACTAAAGGATTGAACACAGAGTACCAGCTCATTACCAGTTACAAAAGACACTGTAACAGTCTGTCACAGGCAATTCTAGTTGCATTTTTCATCAATTCATTTCTTAAATAATCCTTTGACTGTGTTCTGGCCTGCCATCTAGTGGCAACATTTATTTTTTTGGACCCGATGCCAAACTTACTTGCCGACCCCTGATCTACAATATTTCTGTATGACACATTGGAAGAGCTTGAAAGTCAAGTTCCCAAATAAGCTGCCACAACCCCAAGCCTCAAATATTTCCTATCTACAATCCTACCTGGCTTCTTCCTTCACATTGCCCCAGTTGTGCGGGCCACTCCCACCGCGCTTCTCCTCTCCTTTCTGTCGACTAAGACATGAAGAACATTCCAGTGAGACTAATGCAACAACACCCCTTTAAGCATTTGTTATTGCTGGCTTCTCACACTCACGATTTGTCATTGCCGCTGTGTCTATCAAAGTCACGTTTGCCCCGGGAATCAAAACCATCTCCGCGTCCCATGCCTCGTCCACGGCCACCTCTGGCCCCGCGTCCTCCTCCGCGCCCTCGAGACGGCTTATCCCCAACTGGCCTGAGGACAACATTTAGAACATTTTATGACAAAGACAACTGGAAATGTTGAGCTACAAATAAAGTAAAAAGATGCTTCGATGTAGCTATTCATCACATGGGGTTTCAGTGGATTTATTTACAATGGTGGTTAAACAACTCTTTGAGAATCTCAACCAGACAGACACTGCAACACTGGCTCGACCAATGGCATGAGTTTGGGGAGTTTGACTTCCTGTCTGCCTAACCAATGGCAGATGCAGGACTTACAAACATTATTTTAAAAATATGTGTGGTGATATCAGTTGTTTTAAAGGTTTTTTATTTTTTAGGCTTAGTTTTTTCTAAATGAAATAACCCTCACTCAGCTAGAACAATCTCTCAACTAATATTGTAAACTATACAGGGAACCCTGTCTTTCAGTACATTACTATAATATTAAAGTTTAAAATGAACAAAAGCGTCCAAATTTAAATGCTAAGAAGTTTAATTTTTATTTAAGCTCAATTATATAATAGTTTCTAATCCAACTTATTGTTTTCATGACAGAATTATTCAAACATACAATGAATAAGACATTACTAACAAATTAAGCAAAAGTTGTTGTTTTTCCTAGCTGACTAATGAGCAATTGATATTGAATGGCTATCCTGAAGTAAATGTTGCCTGACAGTGTTTACAAGCGGTTTCACTGATGTCTTTCTGCGGTCAAAACACTGATTGAGGGACTACATAAAACATAATTCAGTAAGTTGTACGGTTTCTTTCAACATACCTTCTGATGTTCATGTTTTTCATGCTATAACTAGTAGTAAAATGGAGGAGATGATGGGTTCTTGAACTGAGGTTGCTACAGTGATCTGTCACGCCACATTAAAGAACTTCATAATTAGTGATCAACCGATATTTTAACTTACCAATATTTTAATTTGCCTCCCTTCATTTGTAAATTTGACATAACAGCCATTAATGCACCAATGAGATGTTACATGCTTGATATGTACCTTAAACTCGGCACTAAATAATAGAGACGAACTCAGTCACGTAATTCATCAAGTCATGTCCCAATAAAGTCTTTAATCTTTATTGGGACATGACTTGATGAATTACATGAGTCTGTTTTGTGATTTTCAAGAATTAAGCAAAACAGCCATACATGTTGGAAATAAAAGCGCTGAATATAATTCTCTCTCTGTTGTCTATGCTCATCGGAAAGTGACTTTCGAACGACTGGAACGAATATTCCAACGTATTCCATTTGCTTCACTCTTTAAACAACATATAAACCTTTTAAAACTGAAGTTCAAAACAAATGCTTACATTCATGCAAAGTTGATTGACTCCCCTGTCATTCATTTATGTTCTACATTTGAAAACAGACTTTATTAGACAAATTTATTTTAACCTTTGTTATATTACTGCTGCTGTTTTAAATAAAAAGATACATCTGGGAGTACTAAGCTGGATGTTTTTGTGTGTGTGTGTATTTCAAATGCTATATTTGTTATCTGTTTTTGTTCACCTGATCAAAGCTTTCATTTAAAAGAAACACTTAAATGTGTTTTTTTATTTTTTGCACTCTTTCAGACCCCTTTATTTACTGATGTAGAAGTGTGTTTTGTTATAAATGCAAGGAGAGAGTGAAATTACAGTATAAAAGAAAGTGTTAAAAAGTGTTTTGTTCAGTAGCATTATAAATGTCAAAAACAGAAATAATACAAATATATCAGTGCCGTCAGTTACATTGTTATGATTATAACAAAACTCACTTGTCCACAGAGAACTCGCCCCCCTCTGGCTTTTCATCAGCTGGTTTATCGAAGCGTCGCTCACGAGGAGGTCGTCTCTCTGGCCGCCGGTCACTGGGTCGACCCTCTCCTTGACCTCCTTGACCTCCGGGGTGTTGGGAGCTGGCCTGACCCTGCTGACCCTCCGGCCTCCGCCCAACTCTCCTCATTCCTAAAACAAGAGATTCAGACATTCATTAAACACGGGTGAAAAAGCCCAACACTAAGAACCTGTGAAATTGATTTGAACAACTCATCCTTCACTCAGAGAAAATGAGAACTGATTTTATGAAATATGCTTTTTGATCTGACTGCTGCATGTGGCGGCCAAAAATAATCCATACATCTATTTCTGAAGCTCTATTAGTACTTAAACAGCACACAATTATTTAAGCATATAGTGCGCACGTTGTGGGCTGGCGGGGACCATGAAAGTAGTCTACGAGGTTACTTCCACTGTACGTAAAAAAAAATAAAAACACCAATCATTATATAAGGGTGATCAAATGATAAAGGAATAGTTCAACCAAAAATGTAAATTCTGTCATCATTTACTCGCCCTCAAGTTGTTCCAAACCTGTATGGGTTTCATTCTTCCGTTGAACACAAAAGAATGTTGGTAAACAGACGGTCTTCGACTTCCATAGAATTTTTTTTTTCATACTATGGAAGTCAGTGGCTACCAACATATTTTAAAATATCTTCTTTTGTGTTCAAGAAAAACTCATACAGGTTCGGAACAACTTGAGGGCGAGTAAGTAATGACAAAATGTTCATTTTTGTGTGAAATATTCCTATACAATTTGGGTGAGCTAACTGTTACTCATTTTAGTCGCAATTATTCACCAATCAATCCTAGTGATGTTTGAAGACACCTTTTCACTTACTAGCTCAGATCTTACAGCACTAGGATACAGATATTGTCATTTCAACAAGAAAGAATAAAATAAAATAACTTAAACATGACAATATGAAATGACACATCAGACTGGTGAACACTAGCCTAAATTTGTCAACATGAATGAGTTCCTGCATAGATCTTCGTTACAGTCACGACACACCTTACGATATAAAAGTGAAAGTCCTGCTCATACATTTTTGCATAAGATCAAAACACGCCGACATTTTCTCCATGTGCACATCAGCACGCTGTGAAGTAAAACATCATCACATTATATATTTACATACGGCTAGCACATTAGCATGTAGCTAAGGCAGCTACGCAGTTATAAATAAAGTGAGGATGATCAAATCACAAACAAATAGAGATGTTGACATGTCAGAGGAAGAACACATGTGAAAGACACGCATGCTGAACCTCACTGGGGACATTTCGCTCTCAAAATATGGTGTTAGTGCACATCAAATGTCGACAACAACACCAGCAGCAGCAGCAGCCGCTCCATGTTGACTTCTCTGCTGTGTTTATATGCAACACGAGCAAGCGTCAGTCGCCCTGTCCCATAACCCACTGAACTGCCTACCTAGACAGCATTTTTAGGCACCACATGTGCGTTACGAACTCATTTAAGGCGCGTTTGAGAGGTTCGCGTCAGCATTTTTCAGGCGCGTTGCGACTCGGCAGCGTTTTGTTGTTTGGAGCGTGTCTATAATATCCAAATATGTTGTCTAGGCTCATTCGGTTTTGAGATATTTAGTACTGAAACTTCTAACGTTACATACCCTCCTTCTTAAGTGGCACAGGGGCCTGGATTTCTTCTTTCTTCTCCTGCGTTGTGTTTTTCCTGTCTTTCTGGGACTCTTTCTTCAGCTGTTTAGCGGCTTGAGCTGCCGTCTTCGAGCCGCCCGACGCGGCCGCATCTTTCTTCTTGTTTTCGGCCGCCTTTAAAATCTCGAACGGGTCGGATTCGTCGTCCAATAGCTGGTCGAACCGATTGGTAACGACACAGCCGAAGCCTTCTTGCAGATGCCCGGGCATGATGGCGCCCCAACAACGGGATTCTCCTCCGATTCTTCGAGCAAACGGCTCACGGTGGACAACCACAAGATGGCCAAGGAAGACACACACACCTGCTTCTCTTCCGGCGCTCTCAGTATCCGGGACATTACGGCTCGCGCGACACATGGGGGGTGTAGTTCTACATGTGTACTACTGATGTCTGTGCTCTGTGCAGTTCACTCATGCAGAATTGTCAAGCATTTTGTGATTATGGTTATTTTAAACCGAACTGAATCAACACTGAACTGCAACTTTGTTGCATTATTTTCCTGTTATCACTGTAAAGCTACTTTGAAACAATCTGTATTGTAAAAAGCGCCATAAAAATAAGGTGACTTGACTTGAACTGACTTGAACTGACTGAATAATGACAATTTTGTCTTTTTTCTTTTAGAGCTGCATAACAGCAGAATCTGTTTGCATCATTGATCATTATTTTCCTGTTTATCACTGTAAAGCTGCTTTGAAACAATCTTTATTGTAAAAGGTGCTATGAATAAAGATGACTTTTACTTGATTATATGTAAAATGTAGCCAATCATCATAATAGAAGTTTAATTTTGGACAAAAATTGAGTGTTGGACTGGTAAAGAAAACACAATTTGATGTTCCAAATCTTGTCATAGGATTTAAATCAAAGGCTGCATCTGAAATCTCATTCTTCCCTACTACTGTATAGGCAAAAATCAGTAGGTGGCAAAAGAAGTAGGCTATGTCCAAATTCAGAGTAGGTCTACCCCTAAAAGAGTAGGCAAAAAGTACCGGATGACCAACTTCTTCCAGTGAGATTCTGAAGTGTGCTTACGATGAACACTTTACTATCCCATGAGGCCACAGGAGAGGATTTATGAACGACAGTGAAGCGACTTAACTGATGCCGGTAGGTCATATGATACGGACAACATGGCGAATGTATGTCTAGATTACATTCATACCACACACATTCATATACTAAATAGAACATACTTTTTTTAGCGGCCGTGAAGTAATTATTAAAAATAAGAACCTACCCAAGAGAGTACAGTAGGTGATTTTGGACGCAGCCATACATGTGTATTGTTATGGGGCCTCCAGGAAAAGGATCATGCTGAACCGAATTCTGAACTTACAGATCATTAAATAAAAAATTAGCTAGTGTCACAAAATGACTTTAGTTTTAAGCAAGCTACTCAAAAAAAAATGTTGCTAGTTAAAATACAAACAACTACTTCTCAAAAAATAGCTTAAGAGAAGAGCTACGCTACAAGACATGTTTGCTACATTTAAGCTAGCCTACTTTATTTTAAAAAAATAAAATACAAAAGCAAAAGAGCAGCTGTAGTTAGATTCAATACACGAATGTCATAAAATAAGCATGTCAAAACATAAGAACAAAACTGGAAAACTTGTGTGTGCAAAACTGTGGAGATCAAATATTCTTACAAAGAAAACCTGAACTGAGCACAGAAAAACAATCTGTGGTTAAAAAAACAATATAAGATACATAATGTCAAAGACGAAGTGTCCCAAGAACATGTTGAATTTTCTCAAAAATACCTTTAAAAAACAGCCTATGTTGTCTTGTCTAATGTATATCATGGTTTTACCATGATATACATTAATAAAGTGTTTCTCAGTCCTCATGACCGACCTCCCAGAATGTCTAGATGTCTATTGCAGATGAGCTGAATCAGGTGTTTTAATTAGTGCTATTTCAATTCAGTGCAATTGGATGTCATCATAATGTGAGGAGAATGAAGAACCTCTGCTGAAAACAACACAGGTGAGGTTGCAGCAGCGAAAGAAGCTCCACCTTCTGTGGACGGAGGACATTTTGTTGGAGGTTGCTTTACTCACTATTTAGGGGTATGTTTACATGACAACAATGTATTAAAAACAGGTGACAACGTTTATCTCCAGCATGGAGATCTCCAAAACAGGGTGTGGCTTCCTCCTATTGACAGACAGACAGACAGACAGACATATGATACACATGTGTGTTTTTTCCCCTCAAACCAGTTCAGTGCAAACTCCACCCTGCAACCGATTCTAAGGAATTTTGGTCATGTCAATCACAGCAGGAAATATTGAAGGTGTACAGTGTCCTTCACACACATACTAAACACCCTCATGGTAACACACATGACAGAAAAGTAATGCAATAAACATTTATTTAACATCAGCTGTAACATAAAACCCTAATGTACAATACAAAAACTAAGAAGAAACATGGTTATTTCAATGAAAATGCATGTGAAGTGTCACGCGGGAATGTAATTTTTCCAATGACTTTTTTTTTTTACAAAAAAATGTAAATTTAACAGTATTTTATTTAACAGTATTTTACTGTAAATGTAGGATTAGATCCAATACATTTTCTATATTTAGTAAGGAAACTTACTGTTAACCAATTAACAGGTTTTTACTGTTTTTACATTCACTTACGACATATATATACTAGGACACTTGCCGAGACGGGAATTCTTTTTTTAATAATTTTTGCGATACACAATATTATACACACTTATTCAACTGAGCAATATTACTTACTAATTCATTGATCAGAGTTTCTTGTTAGTAAATAGTAGTTACTTGAGTGTTAATAATGCATTACTCATTTTTTCCTGCGTAGTTATTCATTAATGACGGAACAGTATTCTAAAGTGTTATCTTTTTTTTTATTATAATTTTTATATGACATTTGTTCTGTATGGTTGTACAACTGTATTTATATTTATTCATTTTGCAGACGCTTTTATCCAAAGCGACTTACAAATGAGGAATGCAGCAAGCGATTCATCGTGAAGAGGCAAACTAACACAAGAAGTGTTCAAAATACAGTTTAAGACATTGCTTAGAGTAGCATAAGCTAGAATAGGGAGGGATTCAAGGAAAGTGAAAGCATAGAATTTTTTTTATGGGGTTAAGTGCTCACATAAGAGACATGTTTTCAGCTGTCTTCAGAGTATTGTCAGGGATTTTGCATTCCGGATGAAAGCGGGGAGATCGTTCCACCAGCAAGGAACAGTGAACGAAAAGGTTCTGGAGAGTGATTTTGTGCCTCTCTGTAAGGGTGCCACGAGCTGTCGCTCATTGACCGATCGTAGGCTTCTGGTAGGGATGTAAGGAAGAGCGAGTGGCAATAGGAGGGATCTGACCCTGTGATAGATCATAAGAAAGCGTCAATGCCTTGAACTTGATGCGAGCAGTGAGTTGTAGCCAGTGCAGGGAGATGAGGAGAGGTGTGACGTGGGCCCGTTTGGTCTCGATGAAGACAAGATGTGCTGCAGCTTTCTGAATCATTTGTAGAGGTTTGATTGCACACGATGGAAGTCCAGCTAGAAGAGCATTGCAGTAATGCTCATGGTCTTGTTTAAAACAACAACAAGTTTTTGTATAATGTTACAGCAACAAGGGAAAGGGTTAGAACATTACTTTCTTACTCTTCACCATTTTTAGATTTGGCCTGGAACTGCAGGCCTATCCATTTTATATGGATGAACCTCATAGATCAGTGCAATGTGAGCAACACTGAGGAGAATGAAGAACCTCACAGCTTTACAGCTTTACTTACTATTTAATCATACAAAATGTGTGTTTAATTCGTTAATTCCTTGTTGCAGTGGTGATTCATGAATTATAAAAGTGAGCAAATGTGTCTCAAAAAAGTTCAAAGACTTAATGAGCCATTTGTGTCATTAGTTGCATAATTTTAAATGCCATCTAAAAGTTGAGACATGCAGAAGATTTGAAGGAACCCTGACTATTAAGACACATAGGCCTAAATATGCTACAATTGCTCTCTCCTAAATACTAGGGGTGTAAATCGGACAGTTAATCACGATACGATACGATATCGATTCTCTCAGCCAGCGATACGATATTTGCCGATACCTCAAAAAATTATACGATACGATTACGATTCGATTCGATTCAGGGCTATATCGATCGATTAATCGATATTTAGATATTATGTGCCAAGTGTACACAACCAGCTACGTTTATTAACTCACACTAATACATGCAAAAATATATAACATGAAAGTTTAATTAAACTCTTTGAAAATTGCACACCCTCTCCCAATTGGGACATTTACAAGTTGTTTGTTACAAGTAAAAAAAACAAAACATGATATATGAAAATGAACAAGAACGGAGTTATCTGTTTTTGCAAATGAACTCTATAACAGAAGAGTTCATTTGCAAAAACAGATAACTCCGTTCTTGTTCATTTTCATATATCATGTGTTTTTTATATTTTTTATATTGTGCATTTGAATATCAATCAAACTGCAGCTGGGTTGTTTTGATTAAGTAATAATAACAAAAAAATACAGGTAACTTATAAAATTAAAGTTCATTGAAAGTATTTTTTCTGTGTGTGTGTGTGTGTGTGTGTGTGTGTGTGTGTGTGTGTGTGTGTGTGTGTGTGTGTGTGTGTGTGTGTGTGTGTGTGTGTGTCAAAAGCAGATAACTCCACATTTCATGTTTCAGAGTTAAACAAAGCCAAGTAATTGCTATGATACATAATAAAACACTTGGTTGATCATTGTAACGTTAATCCTCTCAGCTGACAGACGCCTGTCAAACTTTGTTGTTGTGATTAACGTACACGCAATACAGAGAGCTTTTCCCTCACCACTAACGTGCTGTTTTAGCAAGATTCCGTGAAAAAGTTTCAGCTTTTATTTTCCTTTTACGCCCCGAAGAAGATATCACGGGTTCATCAAGTTCGCTGAAATCCATCCTCGATCACTTTTAGTGAGCTTTGACGAAACTCCTCTCAGCTAGCGCGTCTTTTCAAAGTGACAAGCAAGCAGCCTTGTCACCTGACCTGAATACTGCACACTGATTCGCTAAAACAGACTTTTCGGGGCTTGTCGTTTCTGCTGTAAAACATGAACTCGCGATGCCTTGACAGTGGAAAATACCGGCTTTTGTGACAAAGGGTTCAGTCAATCTTGTCAGGCGTCTATTTCAGCGGAGAAAAGTTACGTGAGGATGTGGAGTGTGTCAAAATAAAGGTACCGTATATCGATATTTTATGTGTGGTATCGATGCATCGTATCGTTAGACGTTTGATCGATGCATCGATCCATATCGATGTATTGTTACACCCCTACTAAATACATAGTTAGAAATACATAATATAACAAATATTTTCGTTATTTAAAAAATCCTCACAGTGTTTTACAGAATTTGAACTACGAAGGCAGTCATTATTTTTGCGCGCGCAATGCATTCTGGGTCGATGACTTGTATAGGTCGGTTGTGTTCAGAACAGAGAGAGGTGAGCTAATGGCACGAAGTTTAACTGTAGCTACATCCTAAAAGTGAATATAATGCCACATTGTGCAGCGTTTGGTTGTAATTTCCAGTCCAAAGGCAACTAGGGGAGTGATGTAAGCCTCCACTGCTTTCCAAAGGAGAAGAAAATAAGAAAAGAGTGGGAAGTTGCTTGTGGACGAGTACAACTCCCTAAAGACCCACGGCTGTGTTCCCATCACTTCAGCCCTGATGCATTTGAGGCATTTAGTCGGCTAAAAGAGCTCACAGGTGCAGCTGGTTACAAGCGAAGACTAAAACCAAATGCCGTGCCTTCAATTTTCCCCCACAAGGAGCCTAAACGTCCGCGCATAGCGAGTGAAAGCCGCGCTAACAAATGTCAAAGGCAAGAGACTCTGGACACTCTCCTGCTAGGATGTAAACAACCCGCTCCTACAGTTGCAGTCGCGGAAGACGAATCATCGGTCACTACGCCGATCATGGAGGGGAACCATGATCGGTGCGACAATCCACCAGATGCTGTTAATGAATCCATAACTGTAGGCCTACAGTGTTCTCCAAGTATGACTGATGCAGCAATGCAGACGGCTCTTGAGCAGGCCTATCGTCTTCTGCGTTATTCTCCTGATTTAAGCCTACGGTGCGCTCGGGTTCAAACTGAAAAGGCTGAACGGCAGACGTGTTCATCTCGCTACTGTCAAAACTTAGCTCGGCTTTTTTAAATAAAAACAAAAACATTTGGAGTGTTTTTGTATCACCTTTTTATAGCTGACGCCCACGTTAATCTTATAAGGCCATTAGTCGGGGTTCCTTTTAATACAACAGTTTGTCATGTATGTGTGGTTTTGACATGTACAAATACTGTATAAACAGTATGCATGCATATTTAGTATATATTTACACTATAAACAGAATTCAAAGTAATCAATCTGGTATGATCCCTGACTGTGTCTCCTGTGTCTGTTGTCATAAACTCTTATTTTTAAGTTTTGTGTTTCCATTGTTGCTTTGTTCAGATCATGTTTCCCTGCTGCTCTGTTCCCCTGTTTGTTGTCATGGACACTCATTTGACCACACCCATCTACTTATCAGTTTCCATGGTAACTCATTAGTTCATTGTTTCTGCTCAGCATTTGGCCACAGAGCTTGACCGACCATGGATTGCAGCATCCAGTACCCTGAGGGTCGCGAGCCTAGTGTTTGTAGGGACTTCCACGCCAGAGCTTCTTCACAACATGGTCACCTCGACAGAGCTTCCAGCCGTCATAAATGTCACGGCAAAATCTTCAGCCTTCATGGACGCTACACCAGTGTTCCCGGTCGTCAGGAACATCGCACTTGAAGACACCCAGGCATTTCAAGGGCATCTGAGGCTGATCTCCAGTTTGGCGGAGCACCGCTGATTTCAGCAAGAGTGGCTGGCATCCCAAGGCCTGAACCCTCAAGCCTGTCACCTGCAGCGCTGTCAGTCTCAGAGGCTGTATCTCTATCTTCAGTGCTCCCTGTTATGGCAGTGTCCATTTTGTGTGTTTGGGCTACACACACACACACACACTGACTCGGCTCTCATCGAGGCAGTGGTACCAGCTCCAAAACCTGTTCCAGTCCATGATTCCGCTCCAGAGCCTGCTCCAGTACACGAGTCAACTCCAGAGCCCTCTTTAGTCCATGAGTCAACTCCAGAGCCGGAACTATTTTGACAACGTTTCATCTGTACAGAAGTAAAGGAAAAGGGGGCCTTCACAGGGGAGGGCCTAAAGGGGGCCTTCACAGGGGAGGGACTAATGGACACTTCAGGACTGCGCTGTCATCGAGTCCAGGCGCAGGTCCTTCATCAGATCTGAATACAGCCTGGATCCGGCGGACTGCGGTAAACCTCGGGATAAACAGAGAGACTAATATTAGCATAGACGCGATTCTTCTTATGATGCAACGAGTACATCAGGATTTATGGGGAGTGTTCCCGGTTCCGGCTGACCTAATCTATGCAGCCTAACATTGAATTAAAAAAGTTTATAATGCGTTATGTGAATGCTAGGTCAAAGAGATGTGTTTTTAGTCTAGCTTTGAACTGACAGAGTGTGTCTGCTTCCCGGACAATGTTAGGAAGACAGTTCCAGAGTTTTGGTGCTAAATAGGAAAAGGATCTAGGATTTGATACCTTTTGAGTCAATTTTGATATTCTAGGTATTATCTACTGGCCGGAATTTTGAGATCGCAATAGACGTGAAGGACTATAATGCGTTAAGAGCTCGCTTAAGTACTGGGGAGCTAAACCATTTAGTGCTTTGTAAGTAATCAGCAATATTGAAAAATGTATACGATGTTTAATAGGGAGCCAATGCAATGAACCGGGCTGATATGGTCATACTTCCTGGTTCTAGTAAGAACTCTAGCTGCTGCATTTTGGACCAGCTGTAGTTAGTATTTATTAAATGTGCAGTCAACTCCAGTACATGAGTCAACTCCAGAGCCCACTCTAGTCGAAGAATCCGCTCCAGAGCCCTCTCCAGTTCATGAGTCAACTCCAGAGCCCACTCCAGTTGAAGGATCTGCTCCAGAGCCCTCTCCAGTACATGAGTCAACTCCAGAGCCCACTCCAGTTCATGAATCCACTCCAGAGCCCACTCCAGTCCATGAGTCAACTCCAGAGCCCACTCCAGTCGAAGGATCTGCTCCAGTGCCCTCTCCAGTACATGAGTCAACTCCAGAGCCTGCTCCAGTTCATGAATCCACTCCAGAGCCCTCTCCAGTCCATGAATCCGCTCCAGAGCCTGCTCTAGTCCATGAATCCACTCCAGAGCCCTCTCCAGTCCATGAATCCGCTCCAGAGCCTGCTCCAGTACATGAGTCAACTCAAGAACCTGTTTCAGTCTATGAATCAGCTCCAGAGCCCACTCCAGTCTATGAGTTCGCTCGAGTGTTTAGTCAAGAACCCGCTCCAACCCCTGAACACAGTCCTGTGTCGACTCCAGTCTGTCCTGTTATGACGGTCATGCCTAGCCAGTCCGGTCACGACTGTGGATGTCGTTTCTGAGTATCCTGCCAGTCCTGCTATGACTCTGGATGTCATTTCCGAACGCCCTGCCAGTCCTGTTACGAAAGTGAATGCCAGTTCTGAAATCTTTGAGTGTTCTGTTATTTACTTTAGGTACCATCCCTGAGGGTCCTGCCTGCCCTGTCTCTGCTCTGTTGAGATGGTCACCAGCTCAGTCTGCTCTACCCAGGAAGTCTTCTGCTCCGTTCACTCTGCTGTGGCCTTCTGCACCGCAATGGAGGTCTTCAGTCCCGTCAACTCAGCTGTGGTGGTCTCAAGCTCTGCTGAATGGGGTCTTCTATCCAGCCGGCTACCTGCACTACCTCTGTCTCCAGTCCTTCCTCCACTCCATGGACCTGGCCCTCCATCCCTCCCCCTGATCTGTCTTCACTCCACCACTTTCCTGCACTGCGTGTTAGGAGTGTCTGGAAGCCGTTCCTTAGGATGGGAGCTTTGTCATGATCCCTGCCTGTGTCTTCTGTGTCAGTTGTCATTAGGAGTTGCACGACTACTGATTTCTGCTAGTCAATTTCTTATCAAAACAATACTCAAGTTACTCAACTACTTGTGGTTCATGCAACTGTAAATGAAAAGACATGAAATAGTTTTTATCAATAAATGTTTATTGAATTATAGCCTAATGCAACAATTACATAAGTAAACTCTCATTATAACATTATAATTATGACATTATATATTTTAATTTTCATGTAACAGAGTAAAGTGAAATTAATAGCCGTTCTTGCCTCTCATTTCAGACGCAATGTCCGTTTTTAGGGGTTGTTCACATACCGCGTCTTTTGCACGCTCAAGTTTGTTATTTCAAATGTAGGCTTTTAACTTTATTTCAAAGCTGAGATGAGAACATCTCAACTTTTCAGAATGGCGCAAGCGCAGTGCAGGTCATGTGACAAAAACCAACCGATCAGCTTCGGCCTTTCCGTAACAACATCGAAAGCTCGGCCGAACAGCTGATCATAGCTGTACAGGGCGGGTTTTTATTTCTCATCTCCATAAATATATATAGTAGTAAAGCTAATGCAAGGGCTAGAAATCAATTAATCCTTTGCTTATACTTCCTCGTCATCATGGAGAGCGCAGTTCATGGTTGCATAGCAATGACAGACGCCATGGGAGTGCAAGCACTTGTGGAAAGAAGGAGAAAGCGGTGCAGCCACGCGTTTTTAGACGTTTGTGAACGGCCCCTTACAGACTTGGCAAATTATGGGATTTTTGTTATCCTTGATGAAATACTTCCACACATCTGATGTGTGGTGTCTGTTAGTGACGATCGCCATTTTGAATTCATTTATGGTTGATGGCATGCACGCTCGAGTAGTCGATTGTTTCCGACAGCGCCTAGTGGTTGAAGTAGTCGATCTCTCGACTACTCGACTAGTCTGTGCAAGCCTTAGTTGTAATGGACTTTTATCTTGAAGTTCTGTATTTCCATTGTTGCTTTGTTCACCTAATGTTTCCCGGCTGCTCTGTTCCCTTGTTTGTTGCCATGGACCACACCCATCTACATATCAGTTTCCATAGTGACTCATTAGTTCTGCTCAGCATTTATAACCCTGCTTGTCATTAGTTTGGTTGTCAGTCATTGTATTTACAGACTTTTTATTATCTTGTTTTCTCCTGTCCCATGTATCGTTGTTTGCTCCAGTTACCTTGTTTTTATTGACCTTGTAGATTATTTTAATAAATCTCACTGCATGTGGATCTGCTTCCCAGCCTGCTCCCTTGCCTGCCTGAATGCCTCATCATTACACAATCAAAAAACAAGTAATTTTTTTAAATTGTATTATTATTTCCTAAAAAGTATTGTTGTTGGATGAATCTCACAAAAATATATCCATGTTATGTTTCGCCGCAACATCAGAAGAAAAAAGGCATGAAACAGTATTTTTAATGAAGAATATGGAGCCCATTTTTAGACTTAATCCTGTCATTTTCTTATATCCTTTATATTTGGGCTGCATTGTCCTGAGATGGTATAACCCCAAGAAACAAAACATATAAGCTTTTCATTTGAAAAATTCTATTCTAGTTTTACCTTGAAAGACTAGAATTCTATTCTAGTTTTACCTTGAAAGACTTCTGCTTTGTAAAGCAGAAGTTAAAAATCACAAAATTAAAAATAAATAATTACAAAAGCACAGTATAAATTTTAACTGGTAAGATGAATCTGAGCTTAGTAATTGACAGTATAGCCTACATTTGATTTACCCCATTACAATAGTCCCTTTACAGTTATTGCTATCATAAAAATACACTTGTACACATCTAATGACCAAATAACAAATATTATTTATATATTTATTTATTATGTATTATTCAAACACATTCAACAGAATTATACAAATGGACAGTTCCTTTAAAGACATCATATTTCCCCCCCAATAAATATTCCTTATTTTTCCTCCTACTTTTTTTCTTTTGTGATAATACCCACCAACACATAGCCTAAAAAACATATGATTAGAACAATAACCAAAAAGTACATAGTTAGACACTTTTACATATGATTTAAGGGGGAAAAGACAAAAAACAATAAATAAATATTAATAAAAATTTAACATTCACATATTTATATCAAACTCTTATAATGACACATAATTCCTAATAGTTATTCAAGTAATATTATTTGAATATCAAATATTCAATATTAAATAAGTAAATAAATAAAATAACAAATAACTAGAAATAAAAGGGAGGGAGGGTTATATAAAAATGTAGTTAATGTAGGCTAATATATATTCCTTTATTTTATGGAATATTCTTTGATTTTAGAGTTGCACATATCTTTTCAAAATGTATACATTTGCTCTTAATTTCATGTTATCCTCTCCATAATGTACTTTAGAAACTAAATCTACTCATTTAAAACTGGGGATTCTTGCTTTCTCCAAAAAATTATTGCATTAAAAGCTGTAATTCTCAGAATTCTAAATAAGTATATGTCATCATTATTAAGTAGCATAGGTCCTATACCCAAAACTATATTTTGTATCTTTATATATTTAGTTTCTTAAAAAAAGTTCTGTTTACTGAAGTACTTCTGTTCGCTAGAAGTTCATTGCAACTTATCCAACATCCTAAAGATAAATTATTATAATTAGAAGATATTTCTAGTGTTATAAAATATCGCATATTAATTTTCCAAGCAAAATTATTGCGCTCCTATTTGGCGCGCAAGCGCGCAGCAGCGCTCGTTCAATATGAAGATTATCAGCAAAATGGATACATTTGCACGACTTTCTAACATTTACAGATGGAGAATATAACTGTAAAATGTAAGTTTTGCACTGAGGGAAAAAAAAAAAACAATGTCACAAACGCATAAAACAGCACAAAATATACGCTGTTTGATGGTGGATCGATTTGATCCACGATCGACCTCTAGGGCTGCTTCAGAAACGCGTGCACACGCAATTATCTAGACTAGATAAACCTGGATCAAATTAGTGAGATTGCGTGAACTTCAATTACCTTTTATGGAACGACTTTAGCCCCAACTTATTTATTAGGCTCATTCAAGTCCGGTTTTGGAGTTTAATCTCCGCTTTTCTAAGCGTCTTTTATGGAACAACCCTCTGATGAGACTAATTAACAACACACCTGAAACAAGGAACCAAATTAATTAGTAACCAAGGAGACAAACAGGTAGGGAACAGAGGAGAACTGATCAACCGACTAGAAGATTAGCAAAGAAACTCAAACTTTCACTGAACAGAAAAGCAGGACAAAAACAACCTCTAAACATGACTAAATAAACCCAAAAATGTGACAAAAACTCCTGAAATTAATACTTGCCTAAGAACTCCTGACACATGCGTATTAAACTGTTTTTATTTCCTTTTCGTCATCTTCACATAATTACATACAGACACATCAGGAATATGACTGTCCTACAGCGATGAAAAGAAGAAGCGCAGCCACAGAGCTCTCACTCACTCTCTCTCTCACTCACTCTCTCACTCACTCTCTCTCTCACTCACTCTCTCACTCACTCTCTCTCTCTCTCACTCACATACACTAGGGAGACATTAGTGGGTCTTGTTTTCTCTGTGGAGGTTCTTTGGCATATCCATAACCTGGGAAGGCTTCATGAAGCTCACAGCCACAGCATGTGTATCCGAACCCAGATATTGCTTGTGCTTTTAGTGCATGTGGTGTCCTCGATCCCTTCTGGCTGCCCAGAGCGCTGTGTGTGTGATGACCAGCATGTTGTCCAGTGCGCTGAACAAGATCTCCGCAGATTCCCAACAAGACTGCCGCTGACCACCCGCCAGCTCATCCTGTCCAACAACCGAATCTCTGATTTACCTGCGCTCGAGCTCAATTTTCTGTCAGACCTTATGTATCTGGACTGCAGCAATAACTCTCTCACACACATATCGGAATCCACGTTTGGAAACCTGAGGAAGTTGGCATATCTGGACCTGTCCTTCAATTCCTTCGGTAAGATTGAGGAGCAGACCTTCAGAGCGCTGGAGAGCCTGGTGATGTTGAGACTGACGGATAACCCCAGGCTGTCAGAATTTCACCCTCATGCATTCTCGCACACTAGTGCTCTTCAGGTGCTGGACATCAGCAGGAACAACCTGAGCAGACTCAATGTGAGCTCCCTCATGGCACTCGGCGGGCTCAGGTCTCTTGGGCTGAGCGGGAACCCGTGGCTGTGCGCCTGCGACACGGAAGAGCTCTGCTTATGGATGCACACGGACACGGTTAAATTTCAAGGTAGGCTATAGACTTAGGTTACAGTTTGGGTCTAGGGTTTGTCGTTTTGCCTGTTTAGGCACATTGGGTGATTTCATTTTAAATAACTTTATTTGGTAGCACTTTAAAGGTAGGGTAGGTAATCATTTTTCTAAAAAAAAAACATTCCAAATTTGTTTAAACTGTCTTTATATACCAATACATAATTAAAATGTAAGTACTCTGAAAAAGAAAATATAAAAATCGAGTGACTGTAGACCTTTTAATCTGCAATAAACACAGCTCATTATTTCCATTCACTCCACCCCCTCCCTTCTGAGCTCCTTCCAAAGCCACGCCCCCAAAACACATGAACGCGCGACGCCAAACGCTCAGGCTGGAACAAGACGCATTTATTACCGGAGACGAGTGGAGAGGAAGGAGCGCAGTACATACAGTGACATCATGTCAGAATCACATGTAATAAAATACCTAACTTTATCACTATGAATATAAACAAATAAGATTTCTTTTAGTACTCACTATCAAGCTAGCATATCGATAATGGTAAAGTTTCATTCGGTAACGAGCTATAGGGGAGAGCGGGGCACAACCTAACGCTTTTTGACTTTCTCAGTTTGTGTAAATCTACTTATGGTTCAGAGTATTTATTTTTTCCCACATTAATTTCCCACATGTGTAGTACAATTATGTGGTTTTGTTTTATTAATACAGTATATACTTTTTTCTTGACATACCCCGAAAGAATGGAAGTGAAATGTGACAACATGCCCCATAGGTGGGGTACATTGTAACATGTGAGGGGCACATTGTAACATAACATATGACAGCTTAAAATGTTATCTGATGACTGATCTAATAAAAAATATATACAAAACAAACTAAAATATTTTCTAAATAAAATACAATTAAAAAACTTTTTCATATAAAATAATGGCAATTTTTAATAATTAAATATAAACAAATTTTTGAGTTTTGACTACGAACACATGAAAACACAGCTATACAACATAGTTCAAAACAAATAAATAATTAGTCATTTCTGAACATTGACTCTCAGTCTTTATTCACCTTTTTCTCACGTTTTCCCAATAAAATTAATATAAGTATAGAATATAATAGCATATTTCTAATAGGGGCACATTGTAACGCAGTGTTACAACATGCCCCCGCCTGCACAACTGGGATTTAAACCCTGCTAGTGTCTTCTGCTAGTTAGCGAAGCATTAATATCAGATTTGTCTTATTTTAAATAAACACAAAAAATAGAGATGAAAAATTTACTTTAGTAAGAAATTTACTTTTGCTATGGTTTAATAAATGTCTATGGATATCTTCCACAAAAAAAAAGATTTTGGCGGAATTTTTTTTTTCTATAGTGTTGATATGGCAACTAGTAAATACACAACGTTTCCTCATCCAAGCATGTGCGGAAGTATTTAAAACAAGCGTGTTACAACTAGCCCCGTGTTAGGTTGTGCCCCGCGCTCCCCTATTTATAAGGCAAAACTAAAAACAGGTTGCATTGATACACGTTTTTCCATTACCATCAGTTACACTGTGATGAAGATGAATTTCGTGTAAGATTCATAACATATACGGTGTTTTGCATGTAAGAGTTTCCATGATGAAAACATTGTTGACTCTAATGAAGACTAACGTACACTCCGAGTCCGGAGACAAGTACCGCATCGTCGGTTCGAGGACAGGTCCGGGGTTGAGGGCGAAGCAGAGGAGGTCGTTCAAGAGCGCGGGCAGGGTCCGAGGAAGTAGTTTTTGCCTTGTTTGCCTTCGCTGACTGCATATGCAGGTGCTTTGAGCTGAATATTTCCGGAACGGTGACATGTGATGAGTGCACGCCGGGCAGCGCGCGCAGTGGGGCTCGGGGCGGGCACGAGACATGAAGGCATCTGATTGGTTCTTTACATTCGCACCGAATGGCAGTGATTGGTCAGAGTTTTTACTGTCCTGCAGCTGCTACAGAGGTCTGATTTTTTTCATTCCTTTTTCTAAACACATAATGTATTGACTACTATCAGGATGGAAGGACCATTTCACCCAGTATAAAAAAAAGTGTTTCTGAACAGGATTACCTACCCTACCTTTAAATAAGGTTAATTAGATAACATTAGTTAATATATTAAATTAACTACCATGAACTAACCATGAGCAATACATTTGTTACTGTATTTGTTAATCTTTGTTAACGTTAGTTAATAAAAATACAGCTCTTCATTGTTTGTTGATGTTAGTTCACTGTGCATTAACTAATGTTAACAAGATTTTAATAAAGTATTAGTAAATGTTGAAATTAACATTAAAAAAGATTAATAAATGCTGTGTAAGTGCAGCTAAATAATGTAGTTAACCAATGTTAACTAATGAACCTTATTGTAAAGTGTTACCCTTTATTTCAACAGTGTTGTTCTAGAATATATCACTATAACAACATAAAACTTAACAGATTTGTATCAGATTTATTCAGGGAGATGGGCAGTGCTTGAACTTGGTTTTGTTTTTGCATCTATTACTCACTGATGTGTGTGTGTGTGTGTGTGTGTGTGTGTGTGTGTGTGTGTGTGTGTGTGTGTGTGTGTGTGTGTGTGTGTGTGAGTGAGTGTTAGTCACACACAGATTTATAATACTGTCACCCAGGAAAGCAGTGGTCATGTCAGCCCTGTAGTTCATTTATGAAACTGGTGATGTTAAAACTCATCGCCTGTTAAAACACTCCTCAGTCTCCTACATTCAAATATTTTATATGCAGTTATAGACTGATAAATCATCCAGTCTATATTTAAATGTAGTCACGCAATGCTGATGTTGTTAACATTAACAATTTGAGAACAAAGTATAATTTGCACGGTATGATGTGATATGATAAGCGATCGTTAGATTTAATCAGCGCGATTTACTGCAATGCTTTTTTCCCCTTAGTTGGTCAGAACAAAAGTGGATGTTACTTACTTGTTCAGACGACATTTTCCGGTGAAAATTCTTATGTTGGTCATACTTCCAAAAAGTAGAATCCACACCACCGGCAGTGACTGACAGCCGCACATTCTCCAAACATTGGATTCATCCGCGCTGTGCCGTGCCGAGGCACAACCCACGTAAAGTTGATAATTCCGCGAATAACTGCAACTGCAGATTTCGAACAGAGATGGCGACAAAGAGGAAAAATCACACAAAGCACACACAACGTTTGTTGTACATTTAAAAGTAAATCATTACTTTAGTTACTTGAAAAATTTGCCTGATTACGTAACTTGCGCTACTTATAATGTGTTACCCCAACACTGGTTACTGACATATAGTGTTTGTGCCAGCTTTCCAGATGTGATGATTATCAGTTGACCATAAGAAGAAAAAAAAAGTTTCATGACATTTCTAAACCATGATGTACTAATCTGCTATTTGTTAATGTTTGTAATTCTTGCTTGTTATTGGATACTATTTTAGATTTAGGGCACAGTAGCACACTGCTAACAATAAATGCCTCACCAGTCCCATTCTGTCTTCAGGGCTTGATGAAGAGGGGAAAATAGACTAACAGCTGGCAATGGATTTGTAAGGCCATCTGATTGATACGCAAGAATGTGATGCTTAGAGGATGGATGGATGACTAGATAGAGACATAGAGATAGACATATATATTTAGACATACATACACACACACACACACACACACACACACACACACACACACACACACACACATATATATATATATATATATATATATATATATATATATATATATATATATATATATATATATAGAATATGCAGTGTATATACATACATTCTATACTTTATCTGCAGATCAAGTTCAATCTTAAGTTCATCTTTTTGGAATGTTCATAGAGTCCAGTTATATCCAGTTATGTTTAGGCTAAGGGCCTCTAGTGTACAAAGCCACAATGAACACTCAGACATACACAAACACACATAGTGTGAGGAATAATACAGAGACATCTTAATTGGCACAGATGTATTCCCTCAAGTGCTGCTAATTATTTTTCTCTACAAATGAACATGCAACTATTCACAAACAAAATCTCTCCCTCTGCTGTAAGCTTCTCTAGCCCCATATATGCTGGCCTATTTTTTACCTTTTACTGGCTTTGTAGGGGCTTATTCGTAGGGGCCATTGTAACATAAACTCAGTTGTTCTCAAAGCATGGGGTGCGCCTACCAGGCATAGGTAGCATTATTATACATACAGCTGTCAATGCACATTGGCTCAAGAGTCAATATTGAGCTTTTTATCTTAAAGGGCTCGTTACATAAGCATATCAACTATTTGAATATTTATTTCAATGAAAGTGAAAAGCTTTGAAGACATATTCAAAGAGTGAGGATAAGAAAATATGACGCAAGTACAAAGGATATTGGATGAGAGAAAGATAAAGGAAGAGACAGACCATACAAGTACTGCACGTCAGATGGGTTGTGGGTATTCAGTCACCATAACTAAGGAGAAAGTAATTGCAGGGATGGAGACAGTGGAAAATGGTGAGATTACTGTAAGGAGGTACATTATATTCCTCATATTCCTCATTTATTAGTGGTGTTTGTTAAGGAGGGAAATCACTATTATTTTACAATGAAGGTATAATGAGGGTAAAATAAAGAGAGAATTGGAGCAGAAGACAACGTGTCTCCTTACAAAAAGTACAAAGACTAAATGACTCAGCCAGAGCAGAGGCCAACCATGGGTTTGAATTATTCAGTGTGTCAGTGTGTACGGTAACATAATATCCATGTATGAAAGGATGCCAAAAGGCACTGCTTTAATTTACACCTAAACCAGCAATGCTCATTTCCAGTGCTACTCATGAAGTTAACCTTAAAGGAAGACATTAAATCTCATGTATAGTGCATGGAACTGACTTGTATTTTAAAATACCTGCATGTAATTACACTATTGACTCTTCCCTTATCTTTTAACCCAACCTTAAACCTACCCATACCACCAAACCTGTGCCCAGCCATTAAACATCACAGCAGACATTTATCACTCAGTTTAGTGCTTTCAAATATAACAATTTAGGGAGAAGGGAACAGTGAACGCTGCTATGGTCAAGGGTGCTTCTCAGTACTCAAATAGATGCTTCCTCGCTTCCTCGCTCCTCTGTCCTCTAGCCTGTGACCCGGAAACCGATCAAAGTTAGCCATCTTGAAGAACATCTTATTTCTATAACTGCACCATGAGGAAGTGAGGAAGGAGGAGTGAGGAAGATTCCTGAGGAGATATGAGCGAGGATGCACAGGTGTATCATATGCGGAAGTCTTTATTGTCGAATTTTACGCACTTAATAATACTTAATAATTCTCCTCCCCCTTCACATCTGTCACAATAATTTGAATTTATGTTTCTTAAATAACCAACTTAAAGCCATAAGGGCAGATCCCTTGAGCGCAGCTGATGAGCGCTTTGAAGTGATGCTCGAGTGAACAAGGTTATTAGTAGGCTACAAATAAGCTTTCTTTCGATTCCTCCATCCTCATTTTCTTTTCTTGCATCCTTCACTCAAATCCTACATGTGGTGGGGCTGAGAGTTGAGGAAAGGAAACAAGGATGCACAAATTAGAAATGAGAAGTACCCCAGGTGAGCTCTGATCCTCTCCTACTTCGATTCCTGCACACTACCCACTATAAAAGATTGTCATGGGAAGTAGTGGTTTGCTATTGGTCAATCTCCCATGAGTGACAGGTTATCCCACCCTTGCACGAGTAAACACCATTGTAAGAATTGAGAAATGCCGGGCAGTCTGGTTGAGGAACGACCACTCCCGAGAAGACAAAGGACCTTCCTGGAAATTAACATTTGACTCTCTCTTGAAAAACTAGCATCCCCGAGTCAATCACCTCCCCATGTTGTATCTTTCTCTCGCTGAGATCACCAGATATTCACCCAAAAATCTATATGGTTTAGTGTGAATAATTATCATAGAGAGTTATCATGTTTGGGATCATTTGAAATGTCTCAGTGCGACTGGTACAAATGTCTCATTCCCAAAATAAGTAAACCAAAAGGAAATAAGTTCTTAAGAGTTTAGAGATAACTTGCACATAAAGGAGGGGTGGGTCCTCCAGGCAAATGGCATTCTGCTCCCAAAAAGGTGTAAACTCTGAATGCAAATCCCCATTGTTAGCAAATGTTTCCATGTGAAAGAAGTATCTGTCTATATAAAGAAATGCAACTAGAGGATCAGGGCGATTAGCCGGTCACTCCGCATCATGTATTTTATAATGTCAGGTTCACATCTTCTCTCTTTATTCCAGAGTATTTGATGTTTTGTATTTATTATCTTTGAACTGATTATGAAATTGGCATGATACATTTACCTGACATAATACATTGTTACATTTGATTTTATTCCGACTATAATTTAAATGAATTTTAATTGGTTTTCCCAAGTAGATTAAACGGATTCGTATGTTACCGCAAGTTTTGCGTCAGATTAGTGACGACTAATATTTGGCACTAATTCAAGTGTACTTGGTTTTGCAAAGACAAGAAGTGAATTTCCATTTAAGGCAGCAAAAGTGCTGCTTGACCAACCTAAATCTGGGTGTGTCTTACCTCTGTTTTAATTTAATGTTACTTTAGATAAGTGTACGTGGGAAACCACGGTATGGTTGACTTATATCTGTAGTAGTGGTCATACCTCTAATGAAGTATCAATTGAACGTTACATTAAATTCAAGTGTATGCAATCACGGGGGCTATACCAAAGTATCTTTGATTGTGTAAGCGTGAATGGGGCCGATCTCAGGTATATAGCAATTACCTCTGTTTGGTGACCGAAGCTGGCGAGATTGTGATCGTGAGACCCACGTTAAACAAGGCGTGAGGACCTCTGAGCGACATAGCTTCCTAATATGAACGGGTAAAATATAAGTAAAGAGTTAAATAGAACAATCACATGTATTGCTAAACTATTATATAATTGACCAATAACCAATTGGCAATCTAACTTAAATTCGAGGTCGTGATAAAATGGAGTCAGATATAAAATGGAGTCAGATAAAAGCTTAAAGGTGCTCTAAGCGATGCCACGCGTTTTTTAGGCCAAAACATTTTTTGTCACATACAGCAAACATCTCCTCACTATCCGCTAGCTGCCTGTCCCCTGAACACACTGTAAAAAAACGCGGTCTCTCTAGACACCACAGGCTCCACAAACGGCAACAAAAACAAACTGGGCTCACCCGCACCACGAAACACAACAAACAGTGTTCCAGCCAATCACCGACAAGAAGTATTTGAGGGTGGTGTTTGGGGGGTTAGTGCGCGTACACATGAAGGGGTTGTGGAGGAGAGAGAAGCATGAAGAGGGAAGTTTGAATTATGGCCGACACACGACCAAAGAGACGACGTTCCGATGAACAAATTGCAAAGAAGAGGGACAAGGATAAGGAACGCACGAAGTACCGAATTTACATCGGAAAAACCTTTTGAAGGTGGCGAGAACTCTGGCGGCACAAGGGCTTCCGATCCGACATTCAGTTGCTCTGTTTTTGCAGAACAGGTAAATCCATCTTTCTTTCTAAACTGACGTTCATGTTCGCCAAACCAACACAAGAATGTAATTAGCTAGAACTATGCAGTCAGCGTTAACTTTGGTGAATACAACATATAACGTTATGTTTCTAGCAGCTAGCGATCAATCTCTATTGTAAATGATCAAGCAAATTCACAGTAACGTAGGGCGACAATTTGTGTGAATGATTGTTTTCACCCACGGTTTGTTATGAATTTGAATGTTCATTTATAGGCTATTGACAACTTTGACTAAATTTGTTTACGACGCCGCCGTTGTTTATGCTCACTGGGAAACGCGACGCTAACGTTATCTTGCTATTATTGCGTCCTTGTATGGCAGCTATAGTAACCTCAGGTGGCGAAACGATTTTAAGATAATGTTTCTCTTTTTCTGCATTCTGTTCTGCAATATATAAAACCCTTTATCTAACTTGGCGACATTACACATTGAATGAAGTATCAGTAAAACTTAACTTTGTTTGTGACTACTTTGACTTTCCTTTATGCCGGAAGGGAGGGGAGGAGGGAGGAGACGGGATGAGGAGGAGGGAGGGTCTAGCTAGCCTCCGTTTTGTTTGACAACAATTCGAATGTCAACAAGAAGTTTCGACTCCCGGGATCGCTTAGAGCACCTTTAAATGGAATTGAATTACTTTACCATGCGGAAAGACAGTAACACGCAGAGACCTTCACCCGTTCTATCGGATGCCGCCTTTGGACTAATCTAGATGGGCTTACACCATCAGAAAAGAGATGTTACGGTTGGTTTTGTTCATGTTCTTGTTTTCAGGTCTTTTATTTTGAAGTTTAGTCATGGTCATGTTTCCTGGTTTGTTATGTGATTCCCTTGCCCTCATGTGACTCCTTGCTTCAGGTGTTATGTTCTCATTGGTCAAGTCAAGTCACCTTTATTTATATAGCGTTTTTTGCAATACAGATTGTTTCTGTAAGCCGGCCCAATCGGCCCAATCTAGGCATCCGACCAGCGGGGAAGGTCTCTGCGTGTTACTGTCTTTTGTCATGGCAAGTATTTTTGATTATACATTTTCTCATATGTATTTTCTCGTTATTTCACCTGACTCCATAAATGAAAAGGTTTTAATGATATCTGTGCATCATTAAATGTGAGCGAATGTTTGACTCTTCCTTTTTACTCTTTACTGAAAATAATGTCAGAGTCAATTAGAGTAAAATCAAATTTTTACAATTTATTATGTCAGGTAAATGTATCATGCCAATTTCATAATCAGTTCAAAGATAATAGATACAAAACATCAAATGCTCTGGAATAAAGAGAGAAGATGCAACACCTTGACATTATAAAATACATGATGTGAAGTGTTTTGCTTGCACTTCGCATCATGGGCTGATCTGGGTTACAGAATCGCCCTGATCCTCTAGTTGCATTTCATTATATAGACAGAAACTTCTTTCACATGGAAACATCTGCTAACAATGGGAATTTACATTCAGAGGTGACACCTTTTGGGAGTAGGAGACCATTTGCCTAGAGACCCACCTTTTGTGTGCCAGTTATCTCTAAACTCTTAAAAACCTTATTTGGGAATGAGACCTTTGTACCAGTCGCACTGAGACATTTCAAATTATACCAAACATGTATAATACTCAATGATAATTATTCATATTAAACCATATGGATTTTTGGGTGATTTTCATGTGTTCTCAGCATGACAGAGGGGCAGTGGGGGAAGAGGGGGAGAAATGTAGATTAGGATTGCTTAGGTGAGACTTGCATCTCGAATGATGGTGCTAGTGTCACAAGAGAGAGTTCAAATGTTAATTTCCAGAAAGGTCCTTTGTCCTCTCAGGGAGTGGTCGTTCCTCAAGTAGACTGACCTGGCATTTATCTAATTTCTCAAGTCTTACATCGCCCGTGATGCAGAGAGCCGCCGGGACTCTCAGCATCATGTATTTCCTAGTGTCGGGTTCGCATCTCTTCTCTTTATTCCAGAGCATTTGATGTTTTGTATTGATTATCTTTAAATTGATTATGTAATTGGCATGATACATTTACCTGACATAATAAATTGTAAACATTTGATTTTATTCTACGGACTCTGCCATTATTTTCTGTAAAGAGTTAAAAAAGAATAGTCAAATATTCGCCTACTTTTAATGATGCACATATCATTAAAACCTTTTCATTTATGGAGTCCGATGAAATAACGAGAAAATACATGAGAAAATGTATTGCATTTAATCAAAAATACTTTGCCACGAGAAAATACAGTAACACGCAGAGATGCCTCCATTGGGCCGATTGAGCGCGGGCTTACATTTCAAAGCAGCTTTACAGTGATAACTGCAAAATAATGAAACAAAGTTTGTTTTTTGTCTGTACAGCAGATATATAGCGTAGAAGAAAATAGCATCATAGTCCAGCTTAAGTAAGTTCAGTGATGGTTCATTGTTGTTATTAATTAAAGTTATTAATTTTGTTAGCCACTCTGGAGAAAACCGTGATGTCATCGTCCAGCTCAGTTCAGTTCTCATATAATGGTGTCAATGCAGGCAGATCAATAATTTTGTTGAATATTAAGTGTCCCAAACTAAGCAAACCAAAACTCCATCAGGTGACAGAATGGAGAAAAAAACCTTGGGAAAAACCAGGCTCAGTCGGGGACCAGTTCTCCTCTGGCCAGTGAACGAGCAGTGTATGATTATGATTCCAGCAGCATTGTAGATCAGAAGTCAGATTGGATCGGAACATTCGGGATATTATCCAGTTCCATCTGGTTGAAGATCGGAGTCATCACGCCGGTATGAAGATGGGTTTGTTGAGGATCAGTGCCGATGGCTGTCGTGTCAATGAGGCCTTCACAGGGGAGAATCTAGTGGACACAATCTCTGCTGACACTTCAGGGATGCGTTGTGGTCTAGACGCAGGTCCTACATCTGATCTGGATCCGGTCTGGATCCGGCTGACTACATCATGCGTTGTGGTCGTGTCTAGGCGCAGGTCCACCATCTGATCTGGATATGTCCCGGATCCGGCTGACTACATCATGCGTTGTGGTTGTGTCAAGGCACAGGTCCTCCATCTGATCTGGATATGTCCCGGATCCGGCTGACTACATCATGCGTTGTGGTCGTGTCAAGGCACAGGTCCTCCATCTGGTCTGGATACGGCCTGGATCCGGCTGACTACATCATGCGTTGTGGTCGTGTCAAGGCACAGGTCCTCCATCTGGTCTGGATACGGCCTGGATCCAGCTGATTTCAGTAAACCTCAGAATAAACAGAAAGACTAACATTAGCTTAGATGCCATTCTTATTATGATGTAATGAGTACATTGGGTGTTATAGGAAGTGTTCCCGGTTCCAGCTGATCTAATTTATGCAGCCTATCATTTAACTGATTTAAATTGGTCTAGTTTATCTAGTCATGTGTCCTGTGTTCTCATTAGTTCATTGTTTGATTGTTCACAGGTGTTCCTTGTTAGTCATTAGTCTCTCTGTATAAAGAGAGTTGTTTCATGTTTCCATTGTCCTTGTCTAGTATTGTTTCATATATGAACCCTATTTTTCTACTTGCAAGTCAATTTACAAATTGCAAGCAAAACTAAATAATGAAGTATGTGAATTCATTCTGTGCATTTATACACGTTCATAATATGCATCAAACACCAATACACAGATTTAAACGGTACACCAAATCCAGGCACTATACTATATAGTCAATTACTTACATAGTCTCTTATTCAGTTCTGAAAAATGACACAGACCCAGAGTACAGCAGGGCCTTGGTGGAGTCGATGGAGGAGCCATGATGTCACTGTGGCTGAAGACATCCTGGTGACGACTGACAGAGAAGGAGCTGATGGATCCCAGGGCACAGACGGAGAGCCGATGGTACTGAGCGACATCACTGGCACTGGAGAGCTAGGTGAAGCCGCAGGAACGAACGTCTGAGGCGAAGCCAGAGTGCCCAAGGACTGAGGCCGAGCCAGTGTGACAGAGGACTGAGGCAGAGACAGAGGGAAGGAGGAACCCACTGCAGCTGTAGGGGTGGAGGGACTGAGCGCAGCAGAAGGCTCGCAAATCCGTGCCGGAAGTAGAGTGAAGTTAGTGAGGCTGGTGGTTGCACGACCTGAGGATTCACGTCACAGCGAGGCATTCCCAGGGAGGGCGAAGGGCTGCAGGCATCCAGCAGAGGCGGGGTTGGAGGACTGACTAAGCTTTTCAGTGAGGGTGATAGAGGTAAGCTTGATGTGATCAATAATGGTAACTCCTATTCCTAACATGTCAAAAAAAAAGTCTCAGTGCTGTCTTGAAACAGCGATGATTCCGGATCAACAGATAATACTGGGTGGGCATGTCAATCAGCCAGTCCTCAATGTCCCTTTCCACCTGTATTCCCTCAGCTGCTTTTGTCACTGGCTCAAACCCCTGGTCAGACTCATCCTGGGGCTCTGATCCGGGGTGATGGTCGGCACTGTCCTCTTCTCCTCGGGATCTCGCTCACTCATCACGGTGCGCGATCGCTCTTCGTCTGCGAGGGGCACTCACAAATTCTCCACGTCGAGGGTGTAGGTGGGTTGGGCTCTGGGTCTGGCTGTGTCCTGGATTGGGGATAGAAGCTCTCCAGACACCTGATGACGGCCTCCCTCCAGTCTAGTCCAGAGGTGTCTGGGAGGTCAACAGGATAGTGATAGTTTGCCCCGATCCAGAACAACGACTTCAGGGTTTCGGCGTAGGGGCAGGTTTGTTACCTGTTACCTGCCCCTACGCCGAAACCAATATGGCATAAAATCAAGTAAATTGTGGCTCATCTGAGCCACAGCAACAAACTTTGTTGCATATTCCATTTTAGGTTGATTGTTCTGTCACAATGATTGAAGAAAAATTTCAACGAGGTTTATTAAACACAAAGGGCAATAAGGTGTAAACCGACAATGAACTCAAGAGACAGCGGAACTTGCATACAGACTCAAACAAGATAATTAATCAAACACAGCTGATAACAAGGATCTAATAATGCCTGTAACCATGGTAACTAAAGAGTGGCGGGAAATTCAAACAAAGGAACACATGTGACTAAAGAAAACAAACTCCATGAAAACTGAAACTAACTGAACATAAGTGTGACACAGTTAAGGGGTCGGCAACCTTATGGCACGTAGAGGGATAATCAAAGGAGCACGCACCTCTGGTCGCATGAATGGTGTGTAGGATCTGCATGCTGATGCAGGTTAAAAATCTCACACTTTAATAGCATTTATAGCTCATAACTTAAAGGTACAATATGTAAGAATTTTGCATTAAAATATCCCAAAATCTCAAGGCCAGTGTTATATATTTTGTTAAGTTGATTACTTACAATATCCCAAATGTTTCCAACTATTTTTAAATCGTGAGAAAATTGCGATTTTAACCAAGGAAACGTGCTTGTTTCGTGCAGTCGTTATGGAACACAATTATTCTTTACCGATTGCAGCTGGTTCTGTCGACAAAGCATGCTTAATTTTATATTTTCCAAATGTAGCATTCGGTAATAGTTATGTTTATGTAAGGAAAGTATTATTGCTTTAGATTTGTGTTTAGTTTATTGACATTGTTTATCACGTCTGGTGTTTATGGCCATGTACATAAATATAGCATGTGTTATACATAAAGATTAATCAGTATTTTGGAAAATGATGTGGGTATGTTCGAATGTACTTTTACAACAATTGTTTAGAACACGTAAAACTGCGCAGCGTTATCACAACAATGAATTCAACAAATACAGTAACATCTATGATAACCAATTTAGTATTAAACCTTACTTTTCTTGCGGTTAATTCATTTTAATGAAATAAAAGTGTGATGAGGTTTAAGAGCCAGGAAGGAAGAAGACAGGGGTCAGCGCGTGACTGGGACTCGTACTTTATTAAAATAAAGCAAAACAAACAAAAGCCGCGCACAACGCGCATTCACTGTGGCAACCGCGACGGCACAAAACAGTTCAAAAATGAGAGCTCGGATCCACCGGTTTTCTTCCTCTGCGTCCAGTTCTCTCCAGTCTCTCTCTCGTTCCAGCGCGGCTTATAAGCGGTCTCTCCACGCCAATAATACTGCAATAAGACACAGGTGTTCGTCATTTGCACTTGACCTACTTGCTCGTCTCTTCTCTCTCCCATCACAGACCGCGCTGAGCCACGCCCCCCTCGCCACAAAAAGCATGTCATTAAACGCAACAATTATAAAAATAGAACTTTACTTCATCCATGAACATGATTTTTCGATTCCCGTCTGACTGATTTACATCCACGGTGGAGTTTAAAACGACAGTTCCCATCATTCCACGCTCCTTCACATCGTCATCAAGCTACGCCGTTGTTGTTGTTTGGAATGTAGCGCCCTCTAGCGGCAAAAAATTATTGTACCTTTAATAAAACAGACTGTGTGACTACCTTAAAATATGTCCGTTTGCAAGTTTGAGGGACTTTTTAGCAGAGTTCGTCACATGAAGTTTAGAAAATGAAACAAAAGATAAACTGAAACTACCCCGTAGGAGAAAAACACCAAGGCCTCCAGCACAGCAGGTGGAGTAGGGCTTGAACACATGGGAACAGGATAGCACACATGGAGTATGACCGTGAACTGGCACAGGACAGAAATCACAGAGAGAATAAATAGGAGAGCACATTAGGAGGGTAATGAGGAAGAACAGGTGGGGCAAATAAACCAATAATCAGATTTTTATAAGAAGGGCGGAGTTAAGACAATAGACAGGAGACAAACATAACACAAGAATGCCTGGCAAATGAAAACTTACCAGGCGCTCTAAAAACCACACAAGACAAGAGCGCACGGCAAACTAGACAGGAGGGCTGGGATCTGAGCACCATGCTCCGCAGAGGAAACAAAGCATGCGGACAAGAGAGCGCACTTGAAGCCGCACACTCACACAAAGACAAGACCATAGTGTCAGGGCTCTGTCACAAAACTAAGAATAGACCAGACTGAACAGAACCATGACAGTATTCTATGTGTGTGCTCTTTTAGGAAATGGAAATGTATCTTGGTGTTTTAAACATGAAGAAAATGCTTGTTTTGTGCATAGTATACATACTATAAAAGTAGCCAAAGTCCCTTTAAGACAAGTCTGTTCACTCGGTGGCCATCTTTGAAATGCCTCTCGGGCATGCAAGTGCATCTCTTTAAATGGGGAAACATAAAATTTTCCAAAACTGTTCGCCAAGCTTACGATTGAATTTCATATTTGAAATCACCAATGAAATCTGAGAACAACTGTATCATAAATTTTGTTTCTACACGCTCGGATCATGACAGAAAATGAAAATTTTCAGGCTGGATCAAGCTAATGCGCAGTAGAATCGCGCATCTGACTGTTTCTATAGGAACCGGAGCGTTTAACGGCAGCTACAGTGATGCGATGACTTCGGCGAAAATGATGAATCGGCGATTGGCTCTTATTTAGAAGGTGGACTTAATCCGCCATATTGAGCGTTGCACTTTTCCCCATTCAAAACTATACGAGTGACGCGTCTTGTGTTATTCTATAGTCTTTGAAGTAGTGTGCTCCTAACACTGCCATACTTCTGAAATTGTTTTACTTGTGACAAAATCTTATTTGTGCAATTTTGTGTCTGTGGTTATCATGTTAGACTGTCATGTTTATTAAGTTGCTAAATATATACCAACATTACAAATGTTTATGGAGTTAATGGATTTTTTTTTTTTTGTGTGTGTTTTATGTGACTAGAAGAGGGACAGACAGTGTGTGAAGGTCCTTCATTCTTACGGGGGCAGCATCTCTCGGAGTTGGGCCTTTGGCTGAGAAGACATTGCCATCCAGGACTGGGTCACCAGGACTACCTGTTCTTTGTGGCCATTGGTTTTGTCATTTTTGGAGTAGGCATTGTACTGGCTTGGGTCGCCGGCATGGTGATAGTGCTCTGCCAACGCTGTGTCAGATGGAGGAAGGCTAGACCAAATGTTGAAGCGAATGAAGGGGAAAATAAAAGTGGCACAACAGGGAAAAGTGGTTAAGGAGACTTGAGAAATACCTGAACTAGCATAAACCTGAGTCCGGTCTGTAACGAGTGTTGACTGGGAACATTATGACAGAAAGTGAGGAGACAATTGTTTTGCTCATGATTATGAGCCAGTTGACATAGGGCTGTGTGTGAAAGCTGAAGTAAAAGTAAAAAAGGAAGGTATCAAGGCACATCCGAATTGTATCACATCCTGTCTACTGAGATACCTTCATCTGCTGGATTTCTGAAGGCAGCACAGATGTATCCTTCATTGCCTTTGATATCCCACAATCCTGTGCGTTCGATTCCGTGACAGTAGAGCTAAAAAATAAAATGGCGTCTAAAAGTTGCGGATGGTGGTCAATTTGTGTGTAAATATTTTTTTTTTACTTTTTTTAACATTTCATTTCAGTTCTAGTGAGAAATTAGTATTGTAGAAATAAAAAATTTGCTTAGTTATCTGAAAAAAAAGCTCTCTCTATTTTGTTCATTAGACAGTTACCTTAAAAGCCTGTCTGAAATCAGCTTTCTTTGTACGCAAACACTACCTGCAAAATAATTGTCTGATAGGGTAGCAAGGCAGCTGCCTAAACTTTCGGCCACAGCTATTGCAAAATATTCATTTATGGGCCATTCTACAGAATTGGTGCAAACTGCTGTCCCACAACCAAGAAAAACAAACAAAAAAACACATTTTAAAAAGCATTAACTACTCAAATCGTAGATGTTTGTAAACATACTTCTATTATCTATTGAAACCCACAATAATATTTAAAATATCAGTAAGCTTAATATAGACAAAATCATAATTTATTGGGTACTTTGGGAGGTGGCTGTCCCGAAACCTAACCCCTAAATTTCAACTTGAGAAAATTATATTGAAATAATTTTTGCAATTTCAAGTTCAAAGTTAAAACAAATTTTATTTTATATTTTCTTCGTAAATCATGAAACTTTGTCAAAACATTAACTGTTTTTAAAACACTACCTGTTAAGACCTTGATATATTTTGTGTGTTTATATAAACTGTCCTTGTGTGTGTATACTGTCTCTCTCTCTGTGTGTAGACAGGTTTGTGTTTCAGATGGGCGTTACCTCTGTTAACCTGTGGAAGACTGTGATATGCACCTGACCCGGATATAAGGACCGCCTCTAACACTCAATGGGTGTTGACCCTTGAGGGTGTTGACTTTGTGCTTCGCGTTGGTTCTAATTGATTGTGTTTCTCTTCACCTTTGTTTGTTTCGTCATCATTTAATTAAGAGTGTCGTGCCAGAGAGATTGTTAGTGTTTAGTGAAACTGTGAGTGTGTGTTTGTTGATTGTAATCTTACTTCTGATTTTCTCTTTTATCTGACAATTTCCTGATTGACTACGCCTTGAATTCCGATTCTGATTTGTCGCCACGAGACTTTGTAAATAAGTGTGTAAATATTCTTGTAAACACATTTTGCCAGATTAAGGGATGTTGGGGGTTTGACGCCAATTTATTTGTACCCCTCTTTCACTCTGTTTATGGTTAAGGGAGTTAACCTGTATTTTTGTTTTCTTTATCTTTTGTTTGAGGTCATTTAGGTTCTAAAAGAAGATTGTTTTGTTTGTTATTTTGGCCTTGTCTACCCTTGACGCTAACCCTTTATTGTAAATAAAGCTCCTGTTATTTGTCATCTCTCTGGTAGTGTGACTCTCTTTCTTTTTCCTGTTGCAGCTGACCCCTAGATGGTCGTAACACTACCGAAACTGTATATGTTTTAGTCCATTGGCTGAGATGGATTTTAACCACATCTGTCTGGGATCTGTCTTTGTTTACATTGTCTCTACCTCGGAAGCGGAAGGTTTGTGCTGTTTTACTGTCCACTGTTCGTCCAGAGTCCATCCCAGAAAAAGAAAGTCCAGTGTTGGCTCAAGCCCCAGAGTTCAGTCTGGAGCCTGCTCAAGCCTCAGAGCCCGCCATTTTTTCTACAAGGGCCACAGAGCTGGTTCTTGAGTCTACAGCAGCACCCCCAGAGATGCCTGAATCTGTTACAATACCCCCAGAGACTGAGTCTTCAGTTGTCTCTACCTTGCAAACGAGGTAGGAGGAAGGTTTTCCCAGAGCAGTATAAGTCCTGTCATGAACACTGTGGCTGTCCCAGAGCAGCCAATTTCTTCTGTCATGGACAAGAGTGCCAGTCCTGAGCTGCCCATTCTGTCTGTCATAGCCACAAAGGACATTCCTGAGCCACTCACTCTTCCTATCATGTCCACAGAGGCCACTCTAGAGTTTCTCGCACCCTTTGGTGTGGCCCAGATGATCATCCCAGAGCCATTGATTCTATATGTCCCAGACACAGAGGGCATCCCAGAGTCGTCTGCACTACTTGTCAGGGCCAACAAAGGTCATTCTTGCCAGTCATGTCATGCCCACAGAGGTCGTCCCAGAACAGCCCTCTCTCCCTGTAATGTCCATGGAGGTCATTCCCGAGCAGCCTGCTGTCACTGCCATGGAGTCCTCTCCATCCACAGAACAGCCAGAGCCCGCTTCAGCCCCAGAGACACCAGAATCATCAATGATTGTTGGTCTTATTACGGCAACAGAGGCTGTTCCCAATGTAACTTTAGTCTTCAAATCTTCTGAACCATTTTCCCTGCCAGTGCAGTCAAGACAACAGAGTTTGTCCCCAAGTCTGCTCCAGAGCCTAGTCTATTAGCTCCGGAAGGCATCCTCCGAGGGCATTTCTGAGTCTGTTCCTGCGGCCCCGAAGGGCATTCCTGAATTTAATTCTTTAGCCAACAAATATGTTCCAGAGTCAGTCCCTGAGTTTGTTCCATCAGCCCATGAGGACTCTTCTGAATTTAATTATGCAGCTCCCAAGGGCCTTCCAGAGTCCACTCCAGTAGCCCAGGAGGGTCCTCCCAAGCCTACCTTTTTTAGCCCCCGAGGGCATTCCAATGTCTGTTCCTGAGACATTCACCTTCCTTGCCAGTGCGGTCATGGCTCCTGAATTCATTCCTAAGTCCCTCTCTAGTCAAGAGTTAGTTCCTGAGCTAGCCCCCAGCCCAAGAGTTGCTCATGTTGGTCATGTTTCTCAAGCCAGAGGTGGTGCCCTGCCACCATCCAAGTTTGGTCCCTCATCTATCCCACTGGCTGGCACCGGTAGATACTGCACCACTCCGATACCAGTAGCCCTACCTTCAGCACGACCAGGCATTCATGGCTTTTCCACCACGCCAACTACAGTTGTCTGCGCCAGGCCGGGATATGCCCCTGGACCTATCCCCACCCTTCCTATCCTGTCCTCTGTGTTTTCTGGCAACTATGGACCATCTAATCTAACAATTCCCCTGCCCTCCCAGTTGGTACCCCCTTGGACCCCTGCTGTGTCAGTGCTCTCTTATCTAGATTGGACGCCAGGAGGCGTCCGTTGGGGGGAGGGTACTGTCAGGGCTCTGTCTTTGTTTAATGTTTCCATGTTTGTTTTGGGCTTGAGCACATGGCTTTGTCTTTGTTCATGGTGGCCATGTGCTCCCCTTGTCATGCCTCCTAGTTTCCCCTTACCACGCCCTCTCATTTAGTCCTCGTTTCACTAATTTTGCACACCTGGTCCTCGTGTGCTCTACTCCCTTTATATTGTGCTTCCTTGCCTCATGTCTTTGCTGGATTGTTGTGTTGTGTTCATGTCTTAGACCTTTCTGTAGTATCGTGTTTATACCAAAGTTTGATTGTCCAGAGTAGTGATGGGAAGTTCGGATCATTTTACTGACTTTTTTGTTCGATCTCGTTCATCAAAATGAACAAATCTTTATTCGAGACATTTCGTTAATTTAAGTTGCTTTAAATATTATACTTTTAAGAGCCAAATTCCCTGAACACAACCACCTACGCAATCTTGATCATATTCTGAATTAAGATATCATTGTAATGTAGTCAAAAATAATTTACAGGGAACATAAATAATTACTTTACCTTCCGAGTCTTTCGTTCATTTGTCAAGGGACAGACGCAATGAACAGATTGTTCATGAATGCTCTAAGGCAGGGCAAGCAACACTCAGCGTTGCCCTATAGTGCGGGGGAGCCCGCCTCTATTTCATCTATTTGAACGCCTATCACTAGTCCAGAGTTCTCTCTGTAGCTTCTTGTATCCTTGCAATTTTTTCTTTGGTTTTTTTTTATTATGCCGAGTTCACACTGATTTTATTATTTAGCCTGGGTTTTCACTTATCTAATACCTAGCTTTCTCCTGTCGTGGACTTGTTTTGCTTAAGTTATTTACTTCAGTGTTTTGTTTAGTTCTCTTTCCTATATGTATAGGTTTAGTTCCCTTTTGAGTCGGTCCCTCGTCACTGCGTTCTCGCCCGCAAGATTTCAGGAAGCTTCAGTAGATTCGGAGAAGGCGAGATAACCCCGTAGCGCCACCTAACAGTGACGCAGTGTCTCTTTCCCTCCTCTCAGGGAACCGAGGTTACGCTAGGTAACCGGACACGTTTTTCAGTCACATTACTCCAGTGTTTGCCCTGCCTTGTACTTATTTAATGTTTTAGTGGTTTTGTTCTTGTGTCTTTTTTGTCCCCTGTTGTGTGTGTGTGTGTGTGTGTTTGAGTCCTGTCCTGCCCAGCCTGAGACTCCTCTGACTGATGGTTCCTGGGCTGCTCAATACTGTGCCCGAGGCTCCTGTCTAGACCTCTGCTGTGGGACTGTCTCTGGACTGTGCAACTCTTACACACTTTCTTGTTAATAAATCACCATTCACCGCTTATCTCTGCGCTTGGGTCCTGTTATTTTCAGTGGTTCCTGACAACACCCCTACATTTTTGAAAAGGAATTATTCCTGTGTCCCTCACTCTCTCATAGCTATGGCGAGTAGATACCATCACTTTGCGGTAATTGTGTTCAAAGGTCGGAAACTCTGTGTGTAACTTTAAGGAACATCACTACCAAACACCCTTTTTCTGCAATTAAACATTTTTGGGTGTCAAAAATAAATAAATAAATATATATATATATATCTTTTTTTTTTATGTGTGTACAACTGTTCAGAACTGTGCTAGCTAACCATGTGCTGATTAGCATCTGTTGGCTAGGCTCAAAAGTATCTAAAATTGTCACTACCGAAACAGTTAGGACCAAAAATGGTGTGAAGTTTCGGTTGTGACAATATTGTTTTGGTAGAGACAAAAAGGAACACATAATCCTATCTTTGACGGAAATAAACTAAATTATAGTACAGTTATGCAAATCATTCATATTTTAGTATGTTTTAGTGTTCTATTATGCGAGTTAAAATTCTGTAATGTGATATGTTCGCTCCCAAAACATTACTGTCACTATCGAAAATGTGCAGTCACAACTGAAACATGGGATGTTTTGTCAAAAATAAAGTACATTGATTTATACTTAGTCTTTGAGTTGTTTTTAGAGGGGAGAGAGAGAGGGTTGTTGTCGAATCACACACAATGACCAGCCACGAGACAGAATGGAAAATGAAGCGGCGATATTCAACATTTGACCACTTGATTTCTAGAAATCATTTCACTTTCAAGGAAACACGTGTGTGTTTACTTTTAAGTAAACTTTTGTGTGTGTGTGTGTGTGTGTGTGTGTGTGTGTGTGTGTGTTTTCAGTGATCTTATCAGCAAACATGAATAGAAAGTTACATCATAGTGTTTTGAAATATTTACAATGTCATTGATGTTTTAAGGTTTATTAATGCTTTTACCTGAAATGCAGAACAGAAAATGTTTTCTTCCTTTTTGCATGTTAAAATAGTACAAGATTATCCTACTAAAATAGTTTATAATAATTAACTGATTACAATTCCCAAGTAATCTACCCCGCATTGAATATAATGCCCTGGAATTGTTGGCTCGTCCTCTTTTGATTTTGAATAAATCTCTGGAGTTTCCATGACCTCATGCTTACCAGGACTAAAACATTACAAATATTATCATGAAACTATTGTCCAGTGGAATGGATAAGTTCCTGGTTTCTGAAGGGGATGCGATTTGTAGGGATGTTCCAAATGTTTTAAAAACGTTAGTATAAAAATGTATATTTATTTACAGCAATATTAACAACGATAACAATAAATTACTGTTGTCATGGTAAGAATCCAGTTGAAGATAATGAGGAAAGTGCGTTGTCTTTCATTGCTCTCTTTGCCCAAGCGCCTTCATTGAGACACATAAGTGCTCTGCCCTGAAACAAATACTAACACCTCATGTTAACTTAAACCCTAAGCATAACCTTAGTATAGATTTGGAAGCACATCCTGATAGATAGCAGGATTGGGTCCATACATGACTTTTCTCAGCTGTGAACTGAATCCATGAAGTCTGAACTTTTGTTGTCTGAATTTTTGGTGACTAAATAACTGAGTTGACCAATAAAACCGTTGGTGGGGTGGGATTTGTGCTTAACTGGTTCCATCTAACTGCTGCAGAGCCAATGGGTGGAGCTTGACATCCAGCTCCTCCTCTCTGGATGTAAAGGTGGAGTTTGAAGGTCCGGCCTCACTTTTGGTATGAACATGTTAGCCTCACTGTTATCTATAACAAAATTTGCATTTAGAAGATAAGCATTCAAAACATATAGTCTCTCACTTCCACCAAAATGGATCAATGATTTTGATGACATCACTCTGCACTTCACCAACTTTTTTCTGTCCAATTAAATGCTCTCTAGAATCTGAAGCTCCGCCCCCTACATTATAAAGAGACACTGAAGCTGCGGCTGAAATCTGTCACTAGCTCACACATTTACTATTTTACATGGTGAATGGTATGGCACATAGGGTGACCACCCGTCCCGCTTTGCGTTGTACCCAAGCGGCAACCTCCCTGTCTCTCTCTTGAAACCAACACGGAAGTGAATTAAACGGCAATTCATCAACTGGCCGCTTGAGGCTGGCTGCAAAAGTGAGTCAAATCTGCATCTCCCCCATGTTAAAATGCCCAACTTTACAGCAGAAAAAAACACATTTACAGCCTGGAGCAAAAAGTGGCTTTGGTCTGCTACAGCTAATACAGCTAATTTTGCCCTTCATGACAACTGTGAGGGGGGTGAATTTTTTTTTATAACTCATCCGTTTAAATTATATTAAGCCTTAAATTTCTGCATAATTAAGGGTGTGTCCACTTTTGAGTGACAGGTGGATTCCCGCTGCTGTGGTCATTAGTCATCATTAGCCGTTTGTCTGCTGTCTGTTAGCCGTCACGTTAAGGTTTTTCCAAGGGGGTAATCTTTCAGAAGAAACTGAAGCTTCCCCGGGGGCGTCACTTTGACAGCGAATAACTTTACATCTGAGGCGTTTAAAGACTCCATTTGTCCATTATTTATTTCTAAAGAAACACGGAAATGTATAAAAGGCTCCATTACCTTGTATCTTACGTTATGGCCCCATAGAAGCAGTTTTTGTAAAAATAGGCTAACGATTGCGTCATAACCACGCGACTCTCTGTCGCACAGTAGATAAATTACCGTATGGACAGGAGGAGAAGCTCGCGGGCAATCGGGGGGACGTGGAGGCAAAATGACAAAATAATTAATCAGAATACTTAGCAAAAGTTGCTCCTGCTCCTAGCTCATGGACACCTCCTACTCACATTCTCCGTCTCTGCAAGTTTCGGAAGGGAATGATTCAGATTTCTCTCGGCACAGCTACTAGTAGATAGACGGGTTGCTCACGTCACATCTCGTCAAGCTCAGTTTGAGTCTGCGCAGTACGCTCAGCCACCAGGAAGTGAGAGCTTCTAATTGACTTCACTTTTCTCCGTTGAATCCAGTGGGGTCGCTGTGTCCATTTCTTTTACTGTCTATGGGTTTTTCTCCCATTTTCGTTTATCCGAGGGTGATGCACTGCCAAGATGGCGATGGTCGGCTACGCCCACTTTAGGCTTCAAAAACATAGACGGTCTATGGTTGTACCACACAGCATTTTCACCCCTTGTCCCACACGCCGCATATTGAGAAAATGTCCCGCATTTTCATCAGTCTAATGGTTTTTAATTATCATATTAAGAAAACGTGCATGCGTTCTTTTGCCTTTTTAAGAAAGCATTTTATTTATTCTTTTTGCGGCGTATATTTAACAGCGCTTCGTCAGAAGTACAAATACAACAGCCGTTTTAAAAATCCAATCCAATGGTTGAAAAGAAAGGAGTAAACACGGTCACTAGTAGGTTGTGACGGCTGTCAATCAAAATGTGGACCGGTGATTCGTTCCATGTGTTCCCTGTCAGAAAACAAATGGATAATTCGGTCAATTAAAATATCAATTTAACAGAATTTATCAACTTGTTGCCTGCTGTGGTTGTTTTAATTCACATCCTTTCTAAAAAGTTTTTGGTGTAATATATTCTTAATATATAAGACTGTCAATGATCTGATTTCATGTTGTTTTATATTTTATTTGTTCATTGTTTATTTTGTTGGATTTTAGTTGGACTTGGTCAGAACTGTTTCAAAAATAGTTATCTGCATGATGCCTGCTGCCTTTGGGCTCAGTGATGTTGAATTTAAATGACATGTAAAATAAAGACATGTTATGTTACATTGTGATGTAATGGTGTTTTCTGGAAGGTACTAAAGAACAAAGTATTTTTATCAGCTGAAAGGCAGAATACAAATATTTTTATTAAGTTAGATAGACATAACAGTTTCAGGTTATGTTAAAGTGGTAACACGTCCCACATTGTCCCACACAAACTTATAATCGTCCCACATTTGGTTTGTTTGATGGTGGTCACCTAATGGCACACAGTGCACTATATAGGGGATAGGGAACGATTCAGACAGTGTAAATGTGCTTTCCATTGGGGTGAATGAAGTCTGGTTTCATGTTAGTGTCACGCGAACCCCCGCAGCTCGCACAGTCTGCTCCGGTCCAGAGACACGAAAGCAGAGAGTGGATCATACGCGCGAACCAGAAAACATATCGGACCCACTTGAATTCTGCAGAATACTGTATTTTGTTATGGAATATGCACATTTTTCCATTATAAATATGCCTTTTTGTGTATGAAGCACTTATGTATTGGAGTCAACCATAATGGTAACCTTATATAATGAAAGTGTTGTTATAAAGCAAGACACCAGAAGTTGTTGTTAATTGATATATTGAGAAGATGGTTTATAAAGAAAAACACTGCAATAGTTTTTGTAAAATCATTTATTGAGAAAATGGTTTATAAAGAAAAACATACATATGAAACACATATGAAACATTCATAAATTGAAAATGTATTAGAAAGAGCTTTGCTAAAGAAAGAAGAAGAATGCAATCATTACCGTCTATGTGTTACGGACAAGACACAGAATGCAACAAGAAGAGGTCCGAAGAAGGAGGACGAAGAGGCGGGGGGTTCCAGGAGGGAATTACCAATGAACAAGTTTTAGGGAGTTTCCAGGAGGGGATTTCTTAAGATGTCAAAAAGTTGATGGACTTTAAAGGTGCTCTAAGCGATGTCACGCGTTTTTAGGCCAAAACATTTTTTGTCACATACAGCAAACATCTCCTCACTATCCGCTAGCTGCCTGTCCCCTGAACACACTGTAAAAAAACGCGGTCTCTGTAGACAGCCCAGGCTCCACAAACGGCAAGAAAAACAAACTGCACCACCAAACATAACAAACTGTTCCAGCCAATAACCGACAAGAAGGATTTGGGGGTGGGGTTTGGGGGGTTAGTGCGCGGATGAGGAGGAGGGAGGGTCTAGCTAGCCTCCGTTTAGTTTGACAATACCAGAGCCCGTCCACGGAGAGCCTGGCCACAAGTCCTATTGTACTGAATTTTGGTTGTAGTTCCACCAGAGTTCCACTGGGGGCGATCGCCCATGAGTGCAAAATGAATGGGAGTCTATGGGGCTAGACGGCTAAATTTGTCTCTTTCACCCGATTGCCGTTGAGAAATCTCAGATTTGATTGTAGGTTTTGCAAGGTCGAAAGTTGAATGAACGAGTACTTTTGTCCTTTCGATTTCTTATAGGTTGAGTTGTTGCTGCCCATAACATGCTAGCATTCTGCTAATGAACGCTGATTGGTCAGTGAAGGACTGATTACGACCAGAGATACCGCTTGATGGCATCGTGGCATCCGAAGCGGGACTAGAAACAAACAAAACAAAAACTCTTCTAGCACGTGTATTTACCTGTGTCAGCTGTGTTGTCGATGCCTCGAGAGAAAAGAAAGTGCAGAGTGCGAAAGCACCAAAGTGACTGAAGGATTGCCGTAAAGCAGTATCTCTGGTCGTACGATGTGTATGACGTCATTGACACTTTAAAAGACTTTTTAAAGCAAATAAGTGACTCTAAAAAATCAAACACCCATATGTAATTTCTTTGCATCTCCTTTCGAATACAACAGTCAAATTACTAGACAAAAAATTATATCCTGAGAAAAGTGGATTTTGAGGGGTATAGCGCCATAGACCTCCATTCATTCTGCACTCGTCCTGTGAGCGCCCTCATATGGAACCAGAGTGGAACTGCAACCAGTTCAGAAGCCGGAAGTTTACTGAGAGTGGAACTTCTCCCCTTATTAGACATTCTCTGACAATACTTTAAACGTCAACAAGAAGTGATGTCACCCAACATCACTTAGAGCACCTTTAAAAAGAGCTGGAATGACATGTCCAGTCAGATGCTGATTCACCAAGGACGGCCTCTCTGGTGTAAGATGCCTTGCCATTGTGCCTCATGAAGTTAAAAGCTTGTAAATTATTTGGTTTTTATTTACTTTTATTTTTATTTGATATATTAGTACCTTTTATGTAAACTAGTTAACCTGTATTTAATAAAAAATATATATAATTGAAATTAAGAAGCTTGCCTGCTATAAGTCTCTGTTCAAAAGACTGAGCTGAACTGACCACGGAGAAGTCTTCTGTGAACTAAATATTGTAAGTATGGAAATTCAAATGCTTATTATTTAGGACAGATTTGACTTACTTTACCTAACCTGAGAATAATTAAAATAAGGTAAAAGGTGTTTAAAATTACGCATCATAAAACAGTTTTAAAGCGATATGGAGGAGACTAGGAGGAGAAATGGTTAGAGAATAGGAGGAAACTGTGGCTTTACCGAGCTCAACGGCTCTGGCCGAGCTGTGTTATAAACCAAACGCTATTGGCTATTTAAAAAAAAAAAGGGGAAGCTGGATGTCATGTTGGCTCAGTGAGCAGCTTCAGGCCAGAGGTGCACACTGATATATTATTATATATTATAAATCTGTGGTGCAGACCTAAAGGCCGGAAGTGTTACATGCAACGGAACAAGCTTGACAGGGAATACACTTATCATTTAAGTGTTTATCCATTAAAAATACTGAATATGTGCACATCTTTCTCATTTCATTGTTGAAGCTTCAATTTGTTTTCTTTATTGTTCAGATTTTTTCTTTTTCTTTCCTGTATTCAGTTTGATTACTTTTTTTTAGATTATATTTTTTAAATGGGCTTTGCAATGAAGTCACTCTATGTTTGGTATTGATTATTTATGAATATAAGCTATGAGAACTCTATGAGGATTTTTTATTATTTGTCAAAGTAGTAGTAGGCCTATTATTATTAATTTAATTTTCAGGGATGACACTGAGGTCTTCGTGCAGGAATGTGATGATAACATTGGCTTAAGAGCAGACCTTATTCACAAATATGATCGTTAAATATTGTAATATCAGTCTAAATAAAATCCTCGTAAAAATAGATCATCTAATAAAAGGAAATGACGCCTTAAGGTGTCGTAAATGAACGGTTAATGAACAGAAGCTTCCGGTCTGTGACTGCTGGACTGAAACTGCACAAATCACGCGTGTAGATAACGTAGATGTAGGACAGAGGGCAGGGAAGGGAAACTCGCTTCCGATTGGGATTGGTCTTTTAGTGGGAGTGTCTTGTCTTGTTCACAGCCCTCCTGTGGACACACACATTCACAAGTGCACCTCAGAAGACGACGCATTGAATGTTTGTATAATAAACTTCAGGTGAGAAGGAGAATACCATTCAACTAGCATATTCTCAAGATCGCAGTAAATATAATACATAATGTAGTATAATCAAACTAGTGTTCATAGTATGTAAGTTTGAATAATTGCAGCCGTTGTTTCCTGATTCATCGTAAGCGACTCTGACATGTTTTACTCAAGCTGAGGTTCATATTTGTTATTTTATTATGTCGCATTTGTTATTGAATCGTTTCAGTGAGACGTCACGACATTAAGTCACTATAAATTGTGATTTAGATTTTGTTGTTGTTGCGAACAAGGTGTTGGATCTGTTCACAATCATCGCGTGAAATGAACCGAAAACAAAACTAAATTCTACTAGTGAAAACAACTGAACTAGGTGGACAGAATGTGGATTTATTTCCGTGTTTGATCTAACTTACAGCTTTAAATAACCTTTTTTTTTTTTACTCTTTACTTAATTGTACCTATATATAATCATTTTAAAAACCACGAAAACTCTTTAAAAAGAGCCCGCCACATTGCTATTGAGTGTGCAGAAAAGTACGAAAATTAAGCATATTTATAATAAAAGTTTAGAAAGCACGTTTTATTGGTGGATTATCATTTTTATAACCAATTTTAATATTAATACCATGGTTAAACTATGGCTAGTATAGCAAAACCATGGCTAATTTGTGGTTACCATAGTTTAACTACAATAACCATTTGGTTTCATGTAGTAAAACCGTAGTGGATGGATTACCATGTTTACTATGTTTTACAATGAAACATTTGTGACAAGCTTGTCTGTCTTTCTCCAGAGCAGAAATGAGTGATCCTCTCCTTAACCCACTGACCGTCATATGTGCAGGATCCTGCTTTGCCTTCTCTGGACTGTTTTATAAACTGTACTCCGAAAAAAGACAAGAAATACAGAAGTTGAAGGTAATGACTTACTAAATAACAGAACTATTAAACACTGTTGTAGTGTAGCCTAGATCCCAAAAGCTCTGATTCATAAAGTATCATCATTGTGTCTTTGTTGAAGACACATATCCTCAGTTTACTCTTTATACGAAAGTTTGCTGCAAGTCACTTTGGCTGAAAGTGGAACAGAATGTTAAATTGTCATATTTTTTATAAAAGCTTGCTCGTCGAAACATTGGCCTGTTTCCTCCACTTTGCAGGAGATACCAAACTTTCAAGCAGACCATCACCTGCTCAGGATTCTGAAGGCATCGTCCAACAACAGACTTAATTATGTTGCTGTAGAAGGTAAATAAAATACTAAACGAACACCTCATACTTTGAAAAGTCTTCATTTATGCATCATTCTTTTGCCTCCATTGCAGGATTGGTGCAGGCCATCGGAGAGCCCATTTCCAGCAGGAACGTGCCACGGTGTTATGGTGTCGTTCAAAAGATAACCGTGCAGGAGCACTGGAAATACTGGAACTCTGTTCTCAAGTCATGGTAAATGCTTCACTGCCAATCATTTGGCTTGTTTGGAGAATTAGTTCACTTCAGAATGAATATTTCTTGATATTTTACTCACCCCCACTTCATCCAAGATGTTCAAGTCTTTCTTTCTTCAGTCGAAAATAGATGAATGTTTTTGAGGAAAACATTCCAGGATCTTTCTCCATATAGTGACTTCAATGGGGTCCAATGGGTTGAAGGTCCAAATGAAAAAGTGCAGCTTCAAAGTCTCGACACGATCCCAGCCGAGGAATAAGAGTCTTATCTAGACAAACCATCGCTCATTCTCTAAAAAATAAACATTTATATACTTTTTAACCTCAAATGCTCGTCTTGCACTAGCTGCGATGCGCCACACATTACGTAATCACGTTGAAAGGTCACGCGTGACGTAGGTGGAAGTACCGACCCAGTGTTTACAAAGCAAACGTGCAAAGACTAAGTTAAACGCCATTAACTAAATAAATAAATAAAAGGTAAAAAAAAACATGTCAGACTATTTTCAAGTTGGAGGAGAAAATGAGATTAAGTTTTTCGCCCTACGTCAGGTTACCGCCTGACCTTTCCAACGTGATTACGTAATGCGTGAAGTCGTGGACGTGCAAGATGAGCATTTGTGATTAAAAAGTACATAAATGTTTATTTTTTTTATAAAATGAGTGATGGTTTGTCTAGATAAGACTCTTATTCCTCGGCTGGGATCGTGTAGAGACTTTGAAGCTGCACTGAAACTGACATTTCTTCAACCCGTTGGACCCCATTGTCCACTATATGGAGAACGATCCTGGAATGTTTTCCTCAAAAACCTTAATTTCTTTTCGACTGAAGAAAGAAAGACATGAACATCTTGGATGAAGTGGGGAAGAGTAAATTATCAGGAAATTTTAATTCTGAAGTGAACTAATCCTTTAAGCAATTGGATATGAGAAGCCAAGCTGTATTGCGAGTTGAACCAAGGCTAAAAGGCACGTTATAAAGTGACTTCTCAGTAAATAGCAGATATAGTCCCTGGCATATACAGTAGTCAAAATTTGAAGTGGATCAAAACCTTTCATCAAAGTTATACATGAATTTTGAACAATACCCGTTCTTGTCTTTGAAGAACTCTTTTGATCCACTTCAAATGTTGACTACTGTAGTTACTACTCTTCATACTGTAACTGTTGAGGTCCTGGCACACTAAGTCTGAAATTTTCTCCAAAGGGTCTCCAAAAAAGTGAACAAGAAGCAGACCACCAACACGGTGCCCTTCAGCCTGATCCAGCCCGGGTCCTACACCAGTGAGGTTTCGGTGCGCGTGGACTCGCCTCTGGAGGCGTCCGGTGATTACCTGGAGCAGGTGCACAAGCGCCTCAGGACTGCCAAAGAGGGGCTGGTGGACGTCGTCCTGAATGAACTGAGCGGGGAGAAGCCCGTGGCCCAGGAGGAGTGTGAGGAGCTGCTGCGTGTGGGGACGTCCCTCACGGGATTCGGGGAGCTTGTGCTGGAGCAGGATAAGATCATGAGGTTACAGACACCCAGAGATGGACGCAGCTTTGTCCTGATCCCCGGAGATCACAGGAGCTTCATGCAGAGACACGAGAACAGCGCTAGCATGTGGAAAGGGCTGACGGCTGTGTTTGGAATAACGGGGACTACATTATTAGCGGGGTTTATCCATAGTAGTCTTAAGGATAAAAAGAACTAGCGCACTGTGATATGAAACAAAATCATGCACATAATTATAAAACTAAATCATGCTACAGTCTTTGATTTTATTTCAGAGTTTTGCTAGTGAAAATATTTTTCAAGCCTAGTACACTCCAAGTGATTCAAACTCTCCTTAAATCAGCGTTTCTCTTTTTATATGAATCTAATATTTCAGATACCTTGTGTTTGACTGTGTCACCAATATTAAAAGCTATTCACAACTCACGGGTGATCATGTTGACTTTAATCACTATAATTCTGTTGTGGACGATGAGGTCCAATGAGTTTGTTCTTAAAAATACCTTCCGAAGAAGAAGAATGCATGAGGGTAAATAACAGTATGTAAATTTTCACTTTCGGCAGCAAAACAAGTCATCACATGGAGAAGACACCATGACGTGTAGGTCTGTAAAGTGTACGAGTCACACTCGTGATGGTTTACGTTCATTCATCTTCCTCTGAAGACTCCTCGGCCTCCTCTAGCCACTGAATGAACTTCAGGAGCTGTGGAGAGACGAGACATAAGCTCAACTCAAACAGAGAATCCAGTCAATTACCAGAAACACTGATTTTGATCATTCACACTGCCTTCACATCTTTCCCATGTTCTGTGCTTTCATTCACACATCATTGATAGTTTCATAAGGAAGTACCACTTTACAATAAGGTTCATTAGTTAACTACCAACATGAACTTAGAATGAACAATAATTCTTCATCATTTATTATTCTTAGTTAATATTAATTTCAACATTTACTAATATGTTATTAAAATCAAAGGTGGTTTTTGTTAACATTAGTGCACTATGAACTAACAATGAACAGCTGTATTTTTATTAACTAACATAAACAGATTAATACATACTGCAATAAATGTATTGCTCATTGTTAGTTAATACATTAGCTAATGAACCTTAAAGTGTTACCCATAAAGACAACGATGCGCCACCTAATGAAGAACTTGTCAAGAAGCTCCGGCTCTGTTCACACATGGGATTAATCCCATCCCAGTAATATTACTAGGGCCTGATACTGGGATTGTATTTTCCATCATTCTGGCTCTGGTTTGCGTTCAAGCACACAGCTCTCCGGCAATTTGAAAGCAATTTTCACAAATCAGTGTACAGTAGCTACAGTATCAGTTTAATTTTACAGCAGATAAAGCTTAGAGAATCCCACCCCTTGATTCTGGCGGAGCTGTTGGCTCTTCTCTGAGGCGGCACCCTGAGTGAACCAGCGCATGATGACGTCCTCCTCCAGGATCTCCAGCTGGTACATGCTCATCAGCACCTGAAGTGGACAGACAGTACACACGATCAGCCAGCAACAGACAGAACGTGTGTTGTGGTCGACTGCAGTAAGAGAGGCGGCTCACTTTGACCATAACTGCCCAATGAGTGTCACATTCAAGGAAAACCTCCTCCATGGAAGTCAGACAGTCCATCTGGTCTTGAGCTCTCTTCACATAGTTCTTGAAGACTGGCGCCCACTTCTTTAACAACTGAGAGGAAAAAACACAGGGACTGTTTTCAGTATCTTCTGCTATAGTTAAATAACTGAATGTACAGGAGAAGCATCCGACATAAGATTAAAAATATTAAAGGCAGTAACGTAAAAATGTACATCATGGCCACAAATTAACAATTTGTCCCCACGACTCACTAATACGTCAGCATGTTTTACTAATTAGTTCAACATGGCCACGATTTAGTAAAATGAAGGAACAATTTAAGACATGGGAACAAATTCTTAACCCATGATTTAACAAAAATAATTCTTAATTTGTGGCTACGATTTTACGAAAACGAGAATGAATTCTTAATTCAAGCCACAATTTAATGAAACATTGACGATTTAACCAAAACAAATTCCTAATTCGAGGCCACGATTTAACAAACACAAGAGCAAATTCTTAAATTTAACAAAAACGAGAAGAAATTCTTAATGCGTGGCCAAGATTTAACGAAAACGAATTCTTAATTCGTGGTCGCAATATATATTTATGTCTGCAGAGCGTAAATGGTTGATAATTTGTAGAACTAAAGCGTGTCAAGCATTGCACACAAAAGTATTAGGTTTATTTAATAGATTAAAAACAGCTTTGAAATGATGCAAACAGGCAATTGAATAGCTATTTTAAAACATGATCTTCCATTAAAATGTTATTGGTCACAAGTATTTAAATTGATGGTTAAAGGAATGTGATACAGCCTGAAAAAAAGTTCTCAGTCAGAGGAATTTTTTTTTTTTTTATTGAATCCCTGTCCATATCAAACAGACATACACATACTCACAGGGAGCAGGTGTGATGAATACTGAGCTGTGCTGATATGTGCCCCCTGCTGGTGGAACGGAAACTCAAGCACAACTCTCATCAAGATCTGCATTACTTCCTTCAGAGTAATGTTGTAGGCATACCTGAGAAGTGACAATGACATTAAACCTATTGCAGAGCATCTCCTCTTGTGTGCCATAGAGAAATTATCAGCATTTGGATTTGCAACACGGGATCAGTAATTTATCTCTTCATTTTTGGGTGAACAAAGTGTTAAAAAATAACTGGATCTTGGTAACTTTAACTTACTTGAGTGAGTTAATCTCAAGAACCAGATTGTCGCAGCCTATGTTCTCATCCAACCCTCTCTGTAACGTACCCTGAACCTCGTTCTGAAACACTGAGGGGAAAAGAAAGGCTGGTATAAAGGCTGGGACTTCTGGAAAATATGCATGCAACATACAGATTCAACAATGTGGTATTTCACGTTTACAATTCTCACCTGTGACATCATCCAATTCAGGTGACGCAGTGTGGCTTCCCAGGTCATGTGATCCCTCACTGACCTCACTTTCGCTGTCACTCTCTGGGTCGGGATTCAACACTAGGCCTGGAAACATGACATCACCGTCAATGCCTGCATAATCCCCTTTTTTAAACGAAAGTTCACCCCAAATTTTAAATGGTCCTTATTCAGACTCTCACCCCAAATGCCATCCGCAAGCTCATCTTCCTCGGTATCATCAAGACTGCTGGTTTTCCATCGGTATCCTTTACCCTCTGAACCCACCTCTGCTGGGTTAAACACTGACAAAACACAGTTTGCTCATGTCAATCACGCATTGAACATTTTTGATATGAATGTTTTTACATTTTTAGTGGCAATAACGTTCCTTGTCAATATAATCTTGGGGTAAAATAGATCTATAAGAACAAACTTTATTGTCATGTGTCTTTGTTACGGTGTAATCAAGAACTGAGTAATATTAACAAAATGCACATTTAGTGTTAGCTGCTTGTAATTATGCATAATTTGCTGTTACTGTTATAATAAATACATGTAACATATAACAAGGACACATTCAAATAAAATGATGATAAACCCACAAATTACAATCATCCCAGTGACCTCCAGCATTTAAAATCACTGTCAATGTGAACGACAGTCACAGTTATTAGCGTTTCACAGAACTTGTCTACTGTCCACATAGGGAAATAAAAAGAGCACGGACCTTTCTGTTTGATTTTGTCTTTATTGTAGCCAACATCATGGTCATCACTCAAGAACTCATCATCATCTTCCTCATCCTCTTCATCTGGATGGTGCATGGACAGAACTGTGCCTTCTTGAAGAGTAATATCTGGACCCACCACAACCTGCATATCAACATTTGTTTAGAAAACAAGACAAAAGCTGATTCGTTTTATACACACAAGATGGAGAATATTCAGCCTCTGTAAAATGAACTAGGATCAAGTCAGGTGTAGAGACCAAATACTCATTTAAAAATGTGACCACCTTTATCTTCAATAAGTGTATACACTGGCCGGCCAAAATAAGTCGCTGTTTGGATTTAAATAGGCAAATGCTTAAGAGTCTATAGGCGCGTTTCCATTACAGATTTGCACAAAACTTTTGCGATTTTTTCCAAATGTCGACAAAAAACTATTGCGAAATGACGGCGTTTCCATTAACCGATGTTATGCGACTAAAACTTAATTTTTTCCTCTCGCAATAAGTCATTCCAAAAATCATAGCAACGGACGTTGGTAGGTTTATGTATATCCCAGCCACTGCACTGCCCATTATTATTAATCAAAGGAGACGTATGCGTGTTATCCAATCATTAATGGCAAGGAAAGACCCTTATACTTGAGAGCGGCTCATATGAGGTGTTTCTGTGTGTTTCTCCCTCATATCTGCTTCGAGGTCTTGATTGTTGCATTTCTTTGAGGTTTAGAATCCATTATTCCTGTAATTCTTTTGTCTTTTATGAACCGCGTCATCTACGTCAGGTGACTGTAAATGCACAAAAACTATTTCTATTGTAGTTTTGCGGAATATTTCTTTTTCGAATTGCCTGAGTAATCACCTCATGCGAGCGTAAACACTTTTTTGCGATAAATGGGAGTTTTTGTGAAATTGACGTGTTTCCATTGGGCGTATTTTCAATTTGCGCAATTTGAAGGGTAATGGAAACACGGCTTATGACTGGATCATTATTGCTGTGATTATTCTGTTTATAGCATGTTATATGTTTGCCAACAGTTCTTCTCACCCTAACTGATGGAGTGTGTAGCTTTTCATTTCTTAAATAGCCATTTATGAAAACACAACATGGCCATATTCTAAGACGAAAATGTCAAGATTCGTCAGGCTTAAACTGTGAAGGAATGGTTGTGAGGAGCATGAAGAATAAAGTCCAGATCTTAAATTTACTGCAAGTGTTTGGCATGTGCTGGAGGAGACTTTACAGAGCGCTGGACTCTTGCACTGACAACACAAGATCTGGACCAAATATTGATGCACCTCTTGATGGAAACAACATTTATGTTCTTCCTACATGGTTGTTTAAGAAATGAAAAGCTACACACTCCATCAATTAAGGTTAGAAGAACTGTTGCCAAACATATTACATGCTATAAACACAATAAGCACAGCAATAATGATCCAGTCATACACTCTTAAGCATTTGCCTATTTAAATCCAAACAGTGACTTTTTTTGGGCAGGCAGTGTATATTAAATATATATAATGCAACAAATGAGTGGTTTCTTACGTTGTAGGCGAGCACACACTGATCATTCAAAACGACTCCATGTTTCACCTCCACACAATCACAGATAACTGACTGCTTGACCTTCACATCGTTGGCTATGTGGACTTTATTCCATATGTACGCTCTTTCCAGAGTCACATTGTCTCCTAAGTAGACAAAACAGCAGTTAGCAGGGTGTCAATCAAATAGATTTTCACATTGTCACATGGTATTTTCAAAATGTTCAACTATAAAGACAGTACCGATGACACAGTTTGCTCCAATCACAGTGTTTGATATGGTGCAGTTTGCTCCAATCACTGTATTTCGGCCAATAAGCACGTTTTCCTCCATCTGGCTGCCGTGACCCAGACTGACCCCGGGCTCACGGTACACGTTATGTCGAGAGTGTGTACAGCTCTGGCCTTCTTGGTCTACAAAGTTGGCCTCAGGTGTGATGGGATAGATCCAGCGTCGGATCATGTCGGAGGAGACCGTGTCGTACATGAGGAGGTTGGACACACGAGCCCCATATCCATCTTTAGTGACATGCATGTGGATCTGGTTTCCCAGGATCTATGGAAAAAGAAACCCTTGATAAGATCATATACGAATTCTTAAATAAGCAAGTCATTTGATTGTGTGTTTCATACCTCTTCATTGACTAGAAGCCCACGGACAAAGTCGTTTTTTGTCTGGTAGTCAAAGTTGTCTGTAAAAAGCTCCGCAACCTACGTTACACAATATTGATCAGACAATATGTTTATGAGTTAAACAAACAAAACAGAGCTGTAAAAACAAAAAGCCACACTCACCTGTGGAGAACAGATGCTAATGTGACAATCCAAAAGATCAAACCTAATTTCAAATTCGTCACTTCCACTATGGAAAATATTCTGTGTGAAAAGAAAGAACAACTTTCACAACAAAGAACAAGAGTCAATATACACCAATGCAACATTTTTCTAAATGTCATAATCATTTGTTAACAAACATTTATTCATTACTTCGATGAGCCTCAAATTAATACATTGTTTAATTTGCTACTCGTGTAATTTTTTTATGTACATTTCTGAGATACATAACTAAGAGAGTTACCTCTAATAACAGATCACTCTAAATTGTAATGTAGAAACCTGAAAAGGTGCTTTGAAACAATATGTATTGTAAAAAGTGCTATACAAATAAATGTGAATTGAATTGAACAACTACAGTAGTCAACATTTGAAGTGGATCAAAACCATTCATCAAAGTTATACATGAATTTTGAACAATATCCGTTCTTGTCTTGTCGAGCTGACTGAGCATGTATTCATACATTATAGTTTTATTTTTTGGACTGCCCGACTTTTATTGAGAACGAGTATCACCAACTCAAAAGTAAAACAGGAGTAGTGCTAACAGACTTGTAGCAAGTACGCAACCAAAACACCCTAGCAATCATTTAGACCTTATGAAGCCCCTGCCTGTCCCAGACGAAAGATGGCCAATCGGTGGTCGATTTCAGTGTTAATGGCTCCTAAACGCTGGTCCTACTGTACATCATACAGTGAAAGAGGTTTAAAGATGGCCTTTGTCACAGTCTTACGACTAAAGATAGCCTGTGATAATATTCTGACAGTGTCAGAAATTGTTTGCTACTACAACCTACGTCTAATGACTAGCCAATAAAAATGGAATATGAAATGGCATAATGATCAACATGGCATGACGCTAAAACTGAAAACTACTAACCTCAAACTCCATTTGCTAAATAGGCAAGCAAAGTTGCCATCTTTTCACTAGGCATGACCGCATATTCTCCTCTTTCCTCCTGTTTTTCGGCGGACATAAAAACCTAAACTGCCAAAGTTCATCTTTCTCTATTTGTTTACCACTAGCGCATGCTAATGACATTTTATTCCTCTATACTAACTTGCGTCGTAGCCTACAATTCCATAGGTGTCATTATCGTACAGTCTACATAGATGCCATAACCACGTTTATTAGATCCATGTCGTACAGTGTGATTTGTAATGATATTATAGGATTGCCGAGATCACACAGTCTGTAGCAGTTATTAGCAACTACCTGACAACGCCCTAGAAACCAACCACAACACTCAAGCAAAAGAGTAACAATGCCTTGGCAAACACCCACAACACCCCTCGTATTGGCGAGTTCTGCACAGGAACGCCACACACACATTTTCTTCATAAAATGTATTTTGATATTATTTGTGGGAGAAATACAAGCTGAAAATGTTCATCACAGACTTCAGCCTCATTTATAACAGTTGCGTCGCACAAAACATGCCCTGAAACATACGCCACTTCTGACACATAAGTTGTGATTTATAAAAACAAACTTGACGGGAAAATTTGTGCACCTGCACGCAAACTCTGACTCATGCGTACGAACGTTTTGGAGACGTAGCATTTTGGCGACACCGATGGTGAGCTGAGGGACTGACGGCAGATGAAGGAAAACCACTTTAAATACAGTGCATGGTCACAATAACTGTTTAAATACATAAAATAATGATTTAAACTATGTTTTACATCTGATATGCATATTTAATCTAAATGTGTCATTCTCATTAATGGAGTTAAGCACTTAAATGACATGAAATCATTACTGAGAAGTTACAACATTTTATATTCTAATAGACAGAAATAGAGGATGCAATGCTTTCGAACACCTTTCCTGTGGAATGCTGTGTTTTAATGTTTTAACTACAGCAAGGATTGCTTAGCGCATGATAATAGCAGAACTCATGGTCTGAGAAAATATTTTTGCACAAATAATGATCAATAATGCACAATAAAGCCAATCTGTTTCCATTAGAAAATATAAAGAAATTAAAAATACTATTTGGCCAGTGGAAAAGATTGAGAAAAACTTTCTCTGAAATGTATTTTATACTATTAGATTTATTTATTCAAAAACAAGGCAAGGGTAACTTTTAGCAATGTAATATGACGGCATGTCCGTATCTCAAATTTTCCTTATGTCTTGTACTGTTAAACGTGGTATACACGTGAATGAATATGCATATGTAAATGATATGCAGATGAGGATATGCATAGTAAAACTAGGTGTTGCTCCATATATGGTTATTTCGGGGAGGAGACGCATGTACGCACAATCTTCCGCTGACTGGGATTTATAAAGGGAATTCTGCGCAGGTTCTGGTGTACGCACGGTTTTATAAGGCTGAATATTTTTTGCCGCACGCCATTTATGGCTTTCAGGCGCACGTACACTTTTAGTAAGGATCCTACGTACAGTGTTATAAATGAGAGCCCAGGAGATTCACCCGCAGCACTGAATGAAAGCCTCTCACCATAGGGAACTGAAGTCTCTTTAGCGCCTGAGCTCTCTGGTAATGGAGAATACGCTTGCTCTTGCTGTCCATGGCCACTATAACGTCATCGTCTTCAGAGCGAGTCTTGTGGCCGGGCGAGGACTCTTTGAAGATCATGGTCATCACTGAGACGTTCTTGTCCATTTTGCGCCGCTGTCTTTAAAAAAATAACAACAAAAACACAGGTTTAATGATATATAAATGCGAAACGATGGGCTGTTTCCTGTGGAGAGAAGACACTCACCTGTGTTCCTGTAAAGCCTGGGAAACATCAATGTTGGACACCACGTCCCCATAAACCAGCAGAAAGTCGGAGCGGACTAGCGATTTGGCGTCCACGTCCCTTAAAACATCTCCGAGAGACCGGTACAGATCAGAGGTGATGATGTGGACCATATTGGGAGATGTGGGGCGACACCATTTCGACTTTCTGTAAAACAAGACCGCAAATACAAAAACTGAGTCATCAGGATTACAGACATTCTCCAATATCAACATACAATGTCACAGTGTCTCACTGTAAGTGTTCCTTGATTTTGCTGGACATCCAACAACAGAAGACAAACGTCTCTTGCACTCCAGTGGATGTCAGAAACTCTAGGGTGTAGTCGATCATGGAGACGTTAGCCAGAGGCAGAAGGGCCTGATGGGAGAACGCAAGAGTGGAAAGTTAGTCTAGAAATCAACGTGTCAACATCTCTTCTAAAATCATCTGGTGATACCATGGTTATTATCAGGTGCTATAGCATGGGACTTTTATACATTTAATGTTACTAAATGATTACCATATTCACAATCTAAATTAAGCAGGAAAAAATAACATACTGTTTATTTTATTTTGTTATCTTTTTTTATATTGACATGACAACAACCGCATTCTCTAACCAAACTCTTTTTTTCAGGACACAGAACCGCATCTGTGTGAACGATTAAAAAGCTTGATTACATTTTCAATTTATGTAGTTTTTGAAACTTTTAATGAATGGAAAACAATTATGACATAATCTAAAAAAATTCTCAAACAAAACTATTAGAAATATTTTTGATAATATCTTGTACAAAAAAAAAAATCACATATTTAAAATTTGCTATTCTCAAAGCAATCCATAAAAAAATTTTAAAAGGAGTATTTTAAAGGCAAAGATTTGGATCTGAAGTACTTGAAGTACTTGCCAGTAGATATTAATTTTATGACAACATTGACATTTCTTACATCATTATAATTTATCTTTCGATAGAATGCATACAGACATCAATGTTTATGGACTTGTTATGAACAATAACAACGACTTTCTTAACATCCTTATTCTGGTCAAATTGTATATACACGAATCAAAGTAGCTTTCTTGAAGGTAAAACCTAGGTTGTCTATTTCACAGAGTTTATTTCTAATACGTTATGAAAAATAAAAATGCAATACTTTTCAGGAGTATTTCAACATGATCGACAAAAAAACACTGATCCTTCTGTTCTAATGCAAAGATGTAAGTTATCTAGTTGTTTCCATGTTAATTATTTTTGTAGGCCTACATGACAAGTTGTTTAATAAAAAAAACAAATCAAATTTAAAGTAAATATTGCATGCCTAATACATACTATTATCAGAGCCCTTTCTATTATCGTAGTGCATGTGTCCACAAACATTGTTATCAATATGGCAACATGTTTTTTTGAACCAATTAGCTATTTCTTGTAGAATGTGTTTGTACAGTATTGTAGTGATGAGTAAGCAGGACAGAACTGGACCGAGCCCCACACACACACACACACACACACACACACACACACACACACACACACACACACACACACACACACACACACACACACACACACATGTGCTCGCGGTGATGTTGACTTCACTCACCCGCGGCTGGTCTTTGCTGATGGGGAAGAACCTGCGGTTGAAGCTGTCGGCTATGAGAACAGCCTGTAACGGCTGCTCCTCTTCATCCTTCTCCGACACTGCCTTTCTGGGCCGATTCTGTTTCCCTGCTTTGCCTGCCATGTTTGTGTCAGCTGGGTCTGCAGTGTGTGTGTGTGTGTGTGTGTGTGTGTGTGTCAGTCTGTCAAGGAAACGCAATACAACGGCAACAAGCTTGAGTTTAGTGACCCGGAAGTTGTCTCTAGTAAGTCGGTATAATGTTTCTAATATTATTTTGCTTCAGTTTTAATCCTTAACTGCGTAACATTAGTTTAATTTCATAGTTACAGTTGCTCAGTGTCATTACTCAATTTTAAATTATTATCCAGGTTACGACTGAAGAGAAACGTAAACGGCGTTGTCACGTGACACAAGTTACTTTTCTCAGCGATGGTTCAGAATGACTGGACCAATCACAAGCTAACATTTTCTTCTTCTTTTTTAAAATAAATTGATACTTTCATTTAGCAAGGACACATTTAATTGATTTAAAAAAAAATACGATAACACTTTACAATAAGGTTCGTTAGTTAACATTAGTTAACATGAACTAATAATGAACAAATATTAATCTTTGTTAATGTTATTCAACATTTACAAATACTTTATTAAAATCTTGTTAACATTACTTAATGCACCGTGAACTAACTTGAACAAACAATGAACAGCTGTATTTGTATTAACCAACGTTAACAAAGATTAACAAACACAGTAACAAATGTATTCCTCATGGTTAATTCATGTTAGTTAATACATTAGCTAATGTTACTAATGAACCTTATTGTAAAGTGTTACCAAAAATACATAGTGATTTTCATTGTGAAAGACATACTATTTGTGATTTTCAGTGTTATAGCCTTGGTGATGTTAAGGTTTCAGTATGGGACAAAAATTCTGTCTGCCGTGTCCTGTTGCCCCTAAGGTTAAAGGGATAGTTCACCCAAAAATGAAAATTGTGTCATTAATTACTCACCCTCATGTCCTCCCATGTCGTTCATCTTCGGAACACAAATGGAGATGTTTTTGATGAAATCTGGAGAATTCTATTTATTCTACTAATTATAATACCACAATAAGATGGACTCTTTGAATCATGTTACATTTTGTGCTATGACAATTAAATTAGCAAATGTTTCTAATTATTTCACAATGCCAAACTATCTAAACATGTAACAGTTTAAAAGTAAATATACATTTTTCTTAAGTGGGGCATCTTCCTCAATATTTTTTATTTATAATAGGCTATATAGTGTATTTTATTATTAGCCTATGTCAGTGAGGAAAGTAGTCATGAAGATGAACTAAAATCGCAGGTATTTATTGAAGAATGAGGTTAGTACATTGGCAAAAAATAGTAACACTTAGCACTATACTTGATAAATGGTCTATTCACAGAAGATAACAGACACTGAGTAACCAACGAGGAGATTTCCTGCAATCGAAGGAGTCACAGGAAAAACAGGCAAATTGTTGAAGAAAGAGGTAAGCAATCCAAAACAGTGAATAGGGTTTGAGTCCTAGTTCAAGACCAGAAGCCTCCTGACTCTGAGGATCTTACATCATCAGCAGTTCAGTGTTCGTGATTAATTTACACCAGAACAAAACATAACATGTATGCCTTCATCTCCGAAAACATATTTGTCTTAAATTTCCTAATGAACATTTTCAGTCAGTCCTTTTTTCGTGAATTGGAATGTGCGCAAAGGATTGTGGGTGATTGAAGAACATGAATGATACACTTGATGCATCCTTCAAAGTGAGCTGAACGAAGGACTCAAAAGGAAGGCTGCCTTCCAAGGATCCATCAAATTGAGACGGCCCTATAGACGGGGCTTGATGACATTGTAGATATTCAGATACTCTGGGAAGTGGCCTTGACCTGAGGAATGAGGGATGAAGGAGCAGGACGGAGCAGGGGAACACCAGCGAGGACTAGGAGGCCGTAGGGGAGCCGGCGGGGCAGAAGAGCTCTGGAAGAGGGTAATGGGTGGGTGACCTCTGGAGTGCCAGTGTTGTGCCGAATCTTGACCCTATAGGTAGGTTTAGGATTCGGGACAGGACGGGATAAGGCAATCAGGTAGCGGCTTCAACGTGGGTGGGGGTAATAATTAAGCAGGGAATCGAAATTAAGTACACCTCCAACATAGCGGGAGAGCTCTCCGTGGAGGAGACGAGGGAGACAGGAGCCACAGTGATGTGTCCATGACCATTGCTATTAACCTATTATATAATTAATTAACCCTCATCCTTCCCTCGCACTTTGTAACACATCTTTCCCTCGCGGGTCAAAATGACCTGAAGCCCTAAAATTATACTTTCAGAAAGCTTATTTTGTTTCATTTTGATAATAGTTTTTCTATTTTTAAATGCATTTTTTTAAAAATGTACCTTTAAGTGACTAGATTTGATCAATAAATAACAAATAAATAGTAATTTCAGCACATTCCTCACATTCTTTCATCTTAAATTCAAATTTAATGCATAACCCTTTTAATTCAGCTCAAAATATCTTACATTGGGTGTCTTTGCCGACCTCTTGTGGAAAAATAATAATATAACATGATATTTCGTGGCTCTTGCCACTAGATGGCCTTATAGCTCTATATGGATCAAATGAGCTGTTTCCGCTGGGTCCTGAAGTCATTTCCCTTCAGTATGCACTCAGATACACATGTAGACATTATAAAATAACTTTTTGGTAAAGTTTTAGCATTTTTAGTTTGAATTTCGAGCTTTTTTAGTTTTTTCTTCGTGTACTGAAGCATTCCTTGCATTCTATCCAGCAGCCATATCACACTGTAGCCCAAGACTGGTCGCCCACTGAAGCTAAGCAGGGCTGAGCCGGGTCAGTACCTGGATGGGAGACTCCTGGGAAAACCAGGTTGCTGCTGGAAGAGGTGTTAGTGAGGCCAGCAGGGGGTACGGCTCACCCAGTGGTCTGGGTCCTAATGCCCCAGTGTAGTGACGGGACACTATACTGTAACAAGCACTGTCCTTCAGATGAGACGTTAAACCAAGGTCCTGACTCTCTGTGGTCATTAAAAATCCCATGGTACTTCTTGTAAAGAGTAGGGGTGTAACCCCGGTGTCCTGGCCACATTCCACCCATTGGCCTCTGTCCATCATAGCCTCCTAATAATCCCCATCCACTGAATGGCTCTATCCCTCCTCTCCACCTATAGCTGGTGTGTGTTTGAGTGCACTGTCTCCACCTATAACTGGTGTGTGTGTGAGCACACTGTCTCCACCTATAGCGTGTGTGTGGTGAGCGCACCGGCGCCGTTGTACTGTGGCTGCCGTCGCATCATCCCAGTGGATGCTACACACTGGTAGTGTTGAGGAGAGATCCCCTGATATGATTGTAAAGGGTGTACAGCAGTATATATGAAAGTGCTATATAAATGCCTCATTCATTCATTCCTATGGGGGTCAATTTGACCCGTGAGGGAAGGATTTGTTGGACCACAAAACTCCTCGAATCCATTCAATTTTATTTGTGTATTCATGGTTCAAGTGCGAGAAAAGTCCTGGGGTCTTGGCCCCCTTTGATGAACACTCAATTTTTCAAAATGACCCAAGGGAAGGATGAGGGTAAAACATGCTATTGAATGCCAAATAAATAACAGGCTGGATATGTAACCTGTTTTGTATAACCTAATATTGATTTATATAGGTTTTCATAATGTACATATAAAACATATATTATATAAAACCTACTTCATTTTTCAATCTACTATATTTAAGTAGATTCATTATTGGATCTCAAACTGGTAGTTTGTCATGTTGGTGCAACAATAAATAGATAGATAAGTATTATAATGTATGTGTTGTAATGTATGTAACAATTATCCATGATACTATACAAAGAAAAGGCTTCAAGTTACCATTTATAAGTTATAGCAGCACTGGATTTTCACTCTCTCACACACTCACACTCACACTCTCACACACACACACACACACACACACACACACACACACACACACACACACACACACACACACACACACACACACACACACACACACACACACACACACACACACACACACACACACACACACACACACACACACACACACACACACACACACACACACACACACACACACACACACACACACACACACACACACACACACACACACACACACACACACACACACACACACACACAGGTAAGAACAGGTAAAACACACTCAGGCGATAGATAAAGATATGTTTATTGACACATATCCATCAGTGCGGCCTCCAATGCAATTTAACATGCAATACATCCACATCAAAACAGATCATTGTTCCAGTGCTTATTTTACTGAACACATTTGTAAAAACCATGTTGGATTATTGAGGAGGTATTCATCATCTTGATTCATGAGTATGTACACTGACGGAAACCGCTTTGACGGGGAGCTGGGGATGTTAACGGTCTTTTTTTATTGATATTATAAAAGGAAAAAAGCAGGACACGTTGCCTTCATCATGGTTCTACATGCAGAACTTCTGAACTTTGGTTGACAACATTGAAGACATGCAATAGATGGTCCGCTCTGTTTCAAACCCTTTAGGTTCTGGTAAAAATCACACTGTAATAGATATGTTTGTTTTCAAAGTATGATAATAGTAAAGATTTGTTTGGAGAGGAGCGCAAACAGATATGGCAGTAAAATTGTTATCCAAAAGGCACTAGGTGAGCCAAACGCTACAGATGTTTGTTTAGTTCTACAAATAAATTACAATTCAAACAGTGCAGTTACATTTGTTAACTTAATGTTTTCCTTTTTGAAACATTTATCTATGAATCAAATGTAAGGCAACACATTACAAAAAAAAAAAAAGATAAACAAAAGAATATTACAGAAATAATGTACCCAATGAACACACACAGACACAATTTATTTTCAATGGTTTCTGTGACATTTTATGTCTCCTGATGCCATTTTGATGGAATCCTATGGCTTGGAGCCTCCAAAAACAATAATAATGATAATGACAATTATGATAATATTATGCATAGACTGTAATGATCTTCCATGCTCCATAAAAAAACCTCAAAATCTCCCCTCAGAAACTCTCAGTACCCAATACTTTGCAACCAAACCCAATTCATTTTGAGGCATAGAATAAGGCAACCAGAGTCCATCAGAAGGCGGCATCAAAGTGGAAATAGTTTGCAAACAAAAAGACCCTTTTACGGTTAATTCCCCACATTTCCCCATTTGCCATGGTGCCAAGCTATAGTCCCAATCCCAGAGGTTTCAGAGTCCAAACAGAAAGACATGGCCATGAGAACAGCCTATAGTTTCCTTACCAAGCTGTGAAAAGATGTCAAAGCTTTCCTCTGGACAGTAGGATATATGGTGTGGAATAAATGGGGAGAAGAGGGCAGAAAAAGATGATGCCAAAAAGTCTCCATGATGCCTTGCGGTAGGTAAATCCTGAATTTCAGCACCAATTACTGTCTGTTTTTTTCAGTTGTTGAAATGCAACTTTAAAAAGGTTAATTACATGTTTGTTACAGATTTTGTTTATACTTTTTTTTTTTTTTTTTTTTTCTTAGAGAGGAAAGTACAAAAATCCCAATTTAATCCAGAGGTTCAGATGGTTAGCTGGAAGAAAGAAGAAAAGAAAATGTCCAGTGTTTGAAATAAAGTTTAAATGTAGGATCACTCTTACTGAAATTCCATGTTAAACAGAACTTTTCAGTCATCATCATAATATGATTCACACACATCTCTCGACATGGGTCAATCAAACAAAAAACTACAACATTTGACTGCAGAAACCAGAGAACAACAACAGTAGTAACTTTTAGAAGTTATATTTTGCATGAAGGAAATACAGCCTGAAGATATTTGTATGCATTATGACATTATTTTTATGATAAGGACATTTATCCTTAAAATTACTACAAAGCATCTGGATGTTATATTGAAATCTCTATGGTAATTCTTATTGTTTATTTTAAATTACAGTAATAAGAATAGCTAACTGTCATCACAATACAGTGGCCACGATATGTATTGCAATATAGGTGAGTTTAGTATAACAGCTGGTTACTGAACACTGTATAACAGTACAGGTAGTGGTGTAATGCAATGTTTGTCTTCAATACAGATACAGAAGCAGCTTTAGTGATACTCAATGTCAATTATGCGACAATACAAAAAACATCCTAAAAATAAGCTTTATCTTCTTCAAGCAAAATATAATCACTTCCTTTGTCAGGTTTTGTGTGATTGACATTTTGTTACCATCATAGAAATCTAAAAAACAGAAAAACGACATCCAGTTCCCCCTCTCTGGACATTATGGGTGTCCACAAAGCTTAGTATTGTCAAAAATACAGACTTCGGTACATTTTGATTGCTGTTGAAACAGATTCTTAAACACCTCTGATTGGCCATTCTGTTAACGCAGTCAACATATATGTTTCTGATTGGCCATGGTGTTCACGCAGTCTACATGTGTGTCTCTGATTGGCCATTGTGTACACGGGCTCAACATATATGTTTCTGATTGGCCATTGTGTTCACGGGCTCAACATATATGTTTCTGATTGGCCATTGTGTTCACAGGCTCAACATATGTGTCTCTGATTGGCCATTGTGTTCACGGGCTCAACATATGTCTCTGATTGGCCATTGTGTTCATGCGCTCAACATATGTGTCTCTGATTGGCCATTGTGTTCATGTGCTCAACAATTGTCTCTCTGATTGGCCATTGTGTACACGGGCTCAACATATATGTTTCTGATTGGCCATTGTGTTCACGGGCTCAACATATATGTTTCTGATTGGCCATTGTGTTCACGGGCTCAACATATATGTTTCTGATTGGCCATCGTGTTCACGGGCTCAACATATGTGTCTCTGATTGGCCATCGTGTTCACGGGCTCAACATATGTCTCTGATTGGCCACTGTGTTCATGCGCTCAACATATGTGTCTCTGATTGGCCATTGTGTTCATGTGCTCTACAATTGTGTCTCTGATTGGCCATTGTGTTCATGTGCTCAACATTTGTATCTCTGATTGGCCATTGTGTTCATGTGCTCAACATTTGTGTCTCTAATTGGCCATTGTGTTCATGTGCTCAACAATTGTGTCTCTGATTGGCCATTGTGTTCATGTGCTCAGCATTTGTGTCTCTGATTGGCCATTGTGTTCATGTGCTCAACATTTGTGTCTCTGATTGGCCATTGTGTTCATGTGCTCAACATTTGTGTCTCTGATTGGCCATTGTGTTCATGTGCTCAACATGTGTGTCTCTGATTGGCCATTGTGTTCATGCAGTCAATATATGTGTCTCTGATTGGCCATTGTGTTCATGCACTCAACATACACTATATTGCCAAAAGTTTTGGGACGCCTGCCTTTACATGCACATGAACTTTAATGACATCCCATTCTTAATCAGTAGGGTTTAATATGGAGTTGGCCCACCCTTTACCGCTATAACAGCTTAAACTCTTCTAGGAATGGTTTCCACAAGGTTTAGGAGTGTGTTTTATGGGAATTTTGACTATTCTTCTCGAAGTGCATTTGTGAGGCCAGGCACTGATGTTGGACGAGAAGGCCTGGCTCGCAGTCTCCACTCTAATTCATCCCAAAGCTGTTCTCCCGGGTTGAGGTTCGGACTCTGTGCAGGCCAGTCAAGTTCCTTCACACCAAACTCGCTCATCCATGTCTTTATGGACCTTGCTTTGTGCACTGGTGCTAGTGTTAATTTTGTCAGCTATTTACATTTAGTCTTAGTCCTGTGTCAAATGCACTTTTTAGTTTTTATCATATTTAGTCAACCTTGCCCTGTTTTCATTCAGTCAAGTTTTAGTCGACTAAAAAACAGGGCATCAATGAAAACTTAGTCATATTTTCGTCATGCTGCATAATGGTTAAATTGATAATAGGCTAAAGATTATTTTGCTTGAAGTGGTCATGAAATGAGAAATCAAAATTCCCTTGATCTTTTAACATATAAGAGGTCATAAAAGTACTATAAAAACATCCTGTAAGTTTCAGAACTCAAAACTTTCTTGTTAGTCTAAAAACAGCTTATATTGAAGCCAAACCATCTGAGCGCATGAACACAATGGCCAATCAGAGACATAAATGTTGAGCACGTGAACGCAATGGCCAATCAGAGGTGTTTAAGAATCCGTTCAACAGCGCTCAAAGTGCTAGAGGGAAATGCTGGTATCGTCACATTTTTACAAATATCAGTACCAACTTGGTACCGAAGTCTGTACTTTTGACAACACCAGTTGGGTTATTTTAAGTGATAGGGCTATGGGTGTGGTTGGACCGTCTAGCTCAGGGGTGTCCAAACTTGGTCCTGGAGGGCCACTGTCCTGCAGAGTTTAGCTCCAGCTTGCCTCAATAAGTTTCTAGTATGCCTAGTGAGACCTTCATTAGCTGGTTCAGGTGTGTTTGATTGGGGTTGGAGCTGAACTCTGCAGGACAGTGGCCCGCAGGAGCAGGACTGGACACCCCTGGTCTAGATGCACCCATTACTCCCAGCGAGGGGGAGCTGGACGTCAATCTTCACCCATTGTCTCCTGCAGTGGATACAAGATACAAATGGCAGAATATAGGGGGAAATTTCAAGTTTTAAAGCCAAGACCGTAGAGAGCCTCTGTCCAGATAAAGGAAATTCCCTTTTAATTGGTTAAGTTTGTAACAGAAAGAATTTGCCATTCTTGTAAACAAAAACCCAGAATAAACAGAAAAGGACAGGCCTCTAAAGAGCAACTGTCCACAGTTAACCTCGACCTTTAAAGCTGTGAATGAAGGCACTGAACAAACACAGGAGCAGTGGACTACACCATTAGACATGTAAGGTGTGGAGAAGCTGTATGATGTTGTCAGCATGTACTGGATGTTGTGTCTGCCGCATGGAGACTGGACTGCGCCCTGCTACAAGACAACAGCAAATAAACAGCCCGTCACGAGACTACCCTGCCTCTACAGCCAGGAACTTATGGCCTTCATTAGCAATAATTACAGCTCTTTAAATCTCAATCTTATAAAAACATGTCCCAGTCACATTTCACCCCAAATGTAGTATATATATATAAAAAAAAATGAATAAGGAATTATGTTAGCATGAAGTTTATTTAACAGTTTGAAACACAAGGTAACTGAGTTTAAGCTACAGCATAAGTCAATGTTTTGTCATTAATTTTTTTTATCTAGTTGTTTTATTTTATTTACCATTATTTCCTACAATGAAGAACAAAAATCGAATTTAAATCAGCATAAAGTCAGTACCGCAAATACTATGAAATAAATACATTTTAAATACATATTTTTTAACACTACAATAAAGTTATTTATAAAGACCAAAATAGTGGTCTTTAACAATACATTTTTACACAATTAAACACTCCTTTTAACCGTTTAACTACTTGAGATATTTATTTATACAAATTTACTTAAACCAAAGATGCACGTCAATCAACTGAGAGTTCAGTATTTTTCTTTTTCTCTCGGCATTAGCATTATTTCTTTTTGATTGTTATTAATGATAGCACAGACAATCTGCACAGGATGTGACGGTGGCAATTTCTTTCTTTTCTTTTCCTTTTTAAAGAAACACACTGCCGTGGCGAAGGGCCATCGACCACAACACAGTGATGTTTGAGGGTGGTGTGCACTTTGAGAGGGCTGGGGGAAACGGGCAGGACAGAACCGCCCTCAAACACTATAGAATAACACAAGACGCCTCACTCGTATTGTTCAACGCTTAATATGGCGGAATAATTCCAGCCTTCCGTTAGAAGCTCCGGTTTCTATAAAAACAGTCAGATGCGCATGAGCTTGATCCAGCATAAAAAAAATTTGTTTTCTGTCATGAATCGAGTATTTAGAAACAACATTTATGAGAGAGTTTTTGTCAGATTTCATTGGTGATTTCAAATCTGAAATTTAATCGTAAGCTTGTCGAACAGATTTGGAGAATTTGATTTTTCCCCCATTCAAAGAGATGGGAGCTGCACTTGCATGCCCGAGAGGTGTTTCAAAATGGTCGCCGAGTGAAATGACTTGTCTTCAAGGGACTTTGACTACTTTTATAGTATGCATACTATGCACAATACAAGCATTTTCCTCATGTTTAAAGGCACTTTGATAGGACATAGGAATGATCACTACTAAATGGAACGACCAGAATCTGCCAGTGCTGCAGAAAGATTATTGCATCATGTTTTTTATTTCATCACTACATTACAGTAATAAGAAATGGGGGAAATGTGTGCTTTTTATTGTCCTGAAGACATTTTATTATTTCTTTTGGAGTGAAATATGACTTGCAATCAAATCCAGAGAGAATGCTTTCTGGTTAAAACTATGCTGCACTGAAAATCCTATTCTCTGCTCCAAATGCATAATGTGCTTTAAGATTGGTGTGACACTGTATGGTTGTAGTTACCTTGGCTTTCCTGGCATGTTTTTGGGGTTCTTGCGGAAGGACTGGTTTGCTACGGAGCGAGTGGACATTGTGCGTGGAGACGCCCTTGAGAAGGTAGAAGGAGGGGTCTTGGGAATCTTCTTGCCGAGATGACCAATCCATTTCTTCTGCTCATCTTGGGACAAGGCCAGAAGCAGCATGTCTCGAGCTGATGTCACATCATAATTAACTGAGGGACAAGAACAAAATGAGTGTTGCTGTGAGATGCCTTGTCATTAGCCATTTTCACACATACAGTCTTTGCTGTAGATTAAATGTAACTTTCTGATTAGAGGACCTGTTACCTAATTTTTTTTAAATTTTCAGCATTTACAGGTAAAATTCACTGTCAATCAAACAAGAAGTGCAACAGAAGGGGCAAACAACATCTCCCGCCTCGCCAAGTTCTGCCACCGTTCGACCCAAGATATCGGTCACGTCATGAAAATCGTAGAGGCTGACAACCAGGTCTTGCGAAACTCTGATTTACTTTGCCGGCATTTGAAACGAATTATTTTACCGCTAATATCAAGCCCACCTTCGGACCCGCATCACTGATTTCAACTATGGAGGTGAAGTCATCCAGTGAGATGTAGAATGGGAAGCGGACTGGCCACGGCGACATACCAGCTGAGATCTGGAACATGCTTGGAGAATGTGAAGCAGCAGTTTTGAGGTACTCATTCGAGTCATAGCTGAGAACAAGCCCCCCACACCTGAACAACCAGCACAACTGTGCCAATCACGAAAGGTAAGGGCAACTACCACCCAAATTCGGTTGTTCAAAAGGTATTTCAGCGGGTACTGGACCAACACCTCCAAAACATCACTGCCATCACATCCAATCAGTGTGGCTTCATAAAAGGATGTGGCACCATGATGGACCCTATTCTTGCCACCTGGTTGCTGACGGAGAAGCACCTGGAGAAGAACGGTGCACATGGCATTCCTGGACCTAGAAAAGGCATTTGATTGAGTTTCACGCAACCTTACCTGGCGAGGACTGCAATCTCATGACATCCCTGAGGTGTATGTGGTCTACTCTAATGTCACAAGCATGGTTTGATGCCCAGTTGGGATTTCACCACCTTTCAACATCACTGTCGGTGTTCACCAAGGCTCATCCCTCTCGCCCCTTCTGTTCATCCTTTGCATAGACACAGTGACAGCAGACTTCCAATCACCGCACCCCTGGACACTCTTGTACGCAAAGCATTGCTTTTGCAGGGGACCTGCTCTGTGCTTCAACATCCAACGGCTTAGTGAAAGCAGAATGTGGCTAAACATTCAAAAGATTGAGTACCTGGAGTTTGGCCCCCCAAACCAATGGCACCATCAACATTGATGGACAGGATCTGAAGAAGATCATCTAGTTTAAATACCTCGCAACACCATCCTCGATGCCCGGGGAAGAATCGCTGCAGCATCGCTCAAGTGGAGACAGGTCAAAATCTATTAGACCGTAGTGCATTCAGTGGCCCTTTATGGGGCAGAGTGCTGGGCCACAACTAAGCAGCACGAGCAAGCCCTCCACACCAAGGATATGAATGTGCTCCAGGGGACACTTGGCCTGACCCGTCTCAAAGGCTTGGAATCACCTCGATCATGGAGATGCGGGAAGCATTGTATACGGCTATATAATGAGCAGTAACAAGAGCTCTGTGGCAAAAACAGTCAAGTCAAGTCAAGTCAAGTTTATTTGTATAGCGCTTTTCACAATACAGATTGTATCAAAGCAGCTTCACAGTATTAAATTTAAATAATACAACAAAGTTTGTTTCAAGAGGAATTTATTGATTGATAAAATTAAATTAAATATCCCCAAAATATCCCCAAAAAACAGCCCTCTGTTTCAACCCAGGAGGCCACTGACAGCATGGAAGACTAAAGAAACGATGGATGGACAGTGTTTCAGTATATATGTGGGCCGTGGACCTTGGCCAGAAGATGCTAAGGACTGGGCCAAATGGAGAAGATAAAGCTGAATTGCAAAAACCTTGTAAAACTATGGGATAAACAGTAGCAAAGAGAGATACATCATAAAACCAATTTACACTGTGTGAGAAAAATAGTAAGTTTGTTGTTATTTATAGAATCAAGATCAGTATGTGCTGGAAATAATTCAATCTCAATCATTTTTATTTTATTAAATCAAAGAAACAAGTAAGAGATTAACTCAATATCAAAATAGTTGATAGGTCATGTTTGCATGTTGTAATCAATACTTGGGACCTTTATGACAAGAAGGAATTAAAGTAAAATATTTTTTTTGCAGTTCTACAATTTATGTACATTTCAGTCAAACCTTATAAATGTAAAAAAAAAAATAATAAAAGAGTACACACAGAGGCATTTTCTGCTTGTGGCTCACCTTTGCAAGGGGCGATAACGTCCTCCTTCTTGTCCAGATGGTCCTTGTGGCACTTGACGTGGCAGCGGCGGCACTCCAGGGCTGGCGGCGGCTTGAACACGTGCCACAGGGGTTTGGAGCATGCCTCACAGTTAGAGGGGAAATGGTAGAGGGTGGGGATGAACTCATGGCCTTTGTGGGGCAAGCAGTTGGCCTTGTCACCCTGAGGAACACTCTCCATGTCCGCTTCCTTCCTACACTCACCCTCATTAGCATAAAGTATCTGAAGAACAAAAACATATTTTTCAAATTGTACATTTAAGTAAAAGTTAGAGGGTCATGAAACATTTTTGAGACATTAACATACATGCATATTGCAATGTATCACACGTTTTTTATTAAAGAAAAACTGTTACAGCTGTTTTACACAGAATCCTGCCAATCGCATCAATTTTATGATTTGGGCTTTTGTACAAATTTTTTATTTCTGTGTAAACTGTAAACGTCTCTGGTTACTTATGCGGGTTCTCCATCCTATATAAAGCAGTGCCGAATTCCAGTTCTCATAAATTCAAGAATTAGAAATGCAGCCAGCTTACGCAATATCATGTTCCTTCATCTCAGGGAATCGAGGATATGCATGTAGCTGAAGACGTTCCCTTTCCATTTTGGTTTACTTGACATTGCATCAGTAACTGATACTATGGGGAACTGTAGTTAACTAGCTATTTGATGCAGCAGCATGTTCTACATTCTCTTAACAGCATGCACACATCGGCTTGTATTGTTCATCTTCAACAGGGTTTTTCACACTGCAATTAACCCCGGGTTATCGTTGTACTAAATCTTTGAACTCCGGGAAAAGAAACGTTTCACACGTGTAGTTTAGAAGCAGGGTTAACACTTCTTATCTGGGTTTATGAACCCCTGCTCTGGAGGTGCTAACCCTGCATTGATACGGTGTAAGAATGATGTGGCTAGAGGCTTAGCAAAGGACACCCAATCACATGTCTCATATTCACATGCTTTGGTTAGTCACAGAATTGCTGTGTGTTGTATAAAAAGTAGGTTATGTTTCAGCAAATGGTGACAGAAAACGTGACATTTACAGTCTGGAAAGTCCACTCAGTATTAACTTGATAGTACAGTCGTCAATATATTATACAAGGATGCACAATGCTAGAGCCTTTTCTGCAAACAGGTCGTGTGCTGTGTTTGTCCAATCAAAGACACTGACATTTCACACATGCAAATGAGGACATTATCCAAGGTTTTAGGAAAGTACAGTGTTAGGCTATGTTCACACTTAGCGTCTTTTTTGACAAGAAAAAGTTGACAACGGCGTTTTTTTAGCAAAAAAAAAGCGCTGGCAGCGTTTGGTTACAAATAGCAGCCGAGCGCGTCTTTTGTTGCTATAACAACAGCTGCAACAGTAGCCTAGTGCTGTGTGATGCAAAAAATGTCGAGAAAGAGAAAGTTGGCTCTTGCGTTGGCTTTTGAAGTTACCGGGGAGGAGAATGTCGGTTCACAAAGACGTTTGTGGGTGCACTACAGACAGTTGTTCTTGTTGTTATGGAAACGACAGGTCTCGCTACTCGCTTGTCATTGGTCAGCTGTCAAAAAGGCGCTTGACGTAGGGCGTTCTTTTCAGAAAAGTTGAACTTTTTTCAACTTAAAAAGACGCTCTGAGCTGCAGAAAAAGACGCCGGCGGTGGCGTCTAAAAAAGCGCTCAGGACTTTTTTGAAAAAACGGTTTACTCCATAGGGTTATAATGTAGAACAGACGCTGGCAGTTTGAAAAAAGACGCTAAGTGTGAACATAGCCTTAAATGTCAGTCAGCTTATAGTTTCCCAAACATGATCCAGCACAGTTTTTGAACTATGTCTATTTATGCACACAGCATTGATCCAGTGATACGTCATTACAGGGAATTTCATGACTATTTTTAAATAGAATCTCTGTGCAAAACATTAAAAATAACTGACCTGGAATATTCGTGGAATTTCATCCGTCTCAGCTCGATAAACGTCGCCTTGTGTGACAGGACGTACATGGAAAAGTTTGCTGTTTTGAAATAATATATTTTTGTTATTTAGCAGAAAGTGTAATCATACATACACGAATGAATCAAGTGGCAATTTAACATGGATAAACTGATCCATGGACAGTTATTCATCAGAATACTTACTCAATATCTAGTACCATAGAGGGGTTGGACTGCTCTTTGTCTTGCTCATCATTGTAAAAGAGAATCTTTTTACTGCTCACCACAACATACTGAGGGAAACAAAAACAAATATTGAAAAGGGGGGAATAGAGCAGGTCATGCACGTCTAAATTCATGGACAATAATAGTTTAATAATACATAATTCTTCATGCAAGTCTTACCTGCTTTTTCCAGCCATATCTTTTTATATTAACCCTATTAGGTATTGCGAGCCAGCCTTCGAGCCTTGATTCTGAAAACAAATAAATTGCATTATATCCAAGTCAGAATTTAAACAAGCAATAGAAATAGACATGCTGTAAAACTGGGAACACAAACCAAGGTTGTGACACAATCTACAAAAACCGATTGGCTTTTACTAACATGCGTAAACCAGGTACACTTTAAAACAACTGCCCACATCACAGGGTTGTAGTTGTAAAATCTCATGCTATTTGTTAAGTGAAACTCACAAGGAAAAAAGGGCAGGCCTTTATTTTATCGATCAGGGATTAGTAAGATGGTGAAAATGAGATGTCCCATACCTAAACAGATCCTGATGTTATTGTGAATGTGAGAAAACAATGGCTAAATAGATATTTGACTCATTACCCAATCAATATTGACTATAATAGCTCACATGGACCACAGCCCTAGTGATGCCAGTGGAAGAGGAACACCAAGTTATTACATTTTCATTAACAATTATAAAGAATTGTATTTCTATTTGTTGCTCAAAACAACAGCAGCTACAGTACTAGCTCTCTGGCTTGATTAACATGATCAAATAGGCCAATAGGAGATGCTAATTTATTACAGTACTACATCTGTATGTTTTTCTGAAATATTGCATAATAAACCCAAGAATGTGTATCACGATGTTTATAGCAGTATTAGTAACTCAATACAGCAGTTTGTTACAAAGTAAATGTTTTAATCAAAGCATGTAATTCTGCCCCTTTTCTGGAAATGTCAACCGAACTACGATGCAATTAAATTAAAATGTTACTGGTTTAAAGGCATATGTTCACGCAGTGGTTGTGAGGAAGACAGGTAGGTCACATAAGAATTGTTTTTAAAAAATCATGCAAAAACTGTGTGACCACAACTGAGTGTGAATGCTTAATGTCATTCATTCTGTAGTGAGCATTCCAGTGCAATAGATAAACCAACCGTACACATAGTCAACATACAGGAACACGTGTGCTTCACAGGGCTGGGTATTGACACGGAATTCCCAATGTGATTAGACAGATTCATTCTGTTATTTTCAATAAAATGTTCAGGTCCCTTTGGATCAATTTTAGGGTTGGATAACTTAAATCATTTGGATAAATTAAAGGGGTCATGACATGAGAGATCAAATTTTACTTGATCTTTTGACATATAAGAGGTCTTTCTACCATTAAAACATCCAACAAGCTTCAGAGTTTAAGATATTGCCCTCATTATAAACTAGCCATTTATCAAGCTCAAAAAAGGCTTGTTTTGTTTTTGCAGTCACTCGAGGGTTTTTCTGAACCTGCCTTCTCAGAAATCTGGTTGCAGCCGTTGATAGCTTCCTTTTTCTGCCCTGTCCAGGTAGAGTAACCACTGTTCCTTAACTTTGAACTCGCAAACTATGCTTCACACTGTGTCTCTAGGAACATTTCGTGTCTTTGCTATCTTTTTGTATCCTGGTCCTTGTTTGTGAAGGGCAATCATACCTTCTCTTAACTTTTTGGACCAAACCTAGGTTTTCAACAAACCTAGCCAGTTCAGATATTTCATGTGTTCTAGCTCAAGCACACCTGGTGTAACTAATGAAGCCCTTGATTAGTCGCATCAGGTTTGCTTGAGACAGCACTTGTTTTGCAGATGTGTGCTGTCAAGAGTGATTCGATTCAGGGGGTTCAATCATTTTGAAACTGCAGAAGTCATTAAAAGTTGCATTTTCAGTTGAATTTGGGCAAACCACTTGAAACATTTGTTGTGTTGAGCTATTTCAATTACTTTTGTTTGATTTGTTCATTGCAAACAGCTGAAAGTCGGAATATTTTGCCAATATTTTGAATAATTTCGATTGCAACTGTATATATTTTTTTGTGTGCACAAAAACCTTTATTAACATTGTAAGTGATCCCCAAGGAACACATTAAAATATATAAATATAAAGAAAAAAAACATGTCATGACCACTTTAAGGGTTTTCAAACTTTACAGAGCAAGGGAGGGAAAAGCCATGCTAAATGAATAAACTTTTACTTTTGCAATTATTATATGATCTTTTGTGCATAACTTGCAATTTGAAGGCAACGCCAAGTTCTATATCACATTCACATATTTGTATTTTAACCCAGGCCAATAGGAAAATAAAGAGTAAAGCTATTACACACACACACACACATTAAAAGAGTGTGACTTGACCTAAAACACCCCTGAAAGGTGCTCAGAGTAGGTTAGTCTAAAAAGATTTTAATAAGCAAAATATGTTTCACTGATTTCAGCAATTTCGTTTAATAGGTCTATTTTAGCATTGCTCTATCTGTAAAGTCACTCTGAGTAGCTTATTTCTGAGGTATTACCAAAACACATTTGACATTCAGTAAGATGCATTCATTAAAATAAAAATAAAAAAGTAATGAGAAGAGACAAAATGCCACCCAAGAGCACAATCCAGGCATAACGGGATCCCAATCTTAAGGTTACTCACAGAGGAAAAAGAATAGAAGATACACAGATAAGGAGAGCAAGAAGAACTGACTATATATGAGGGAGAACAAGAGATTAGACTTTAAACACAGACATTGGAAGATGATGATTATGTACACCACCTGGCAACATGAAACATCATCACCTTCATCCTATCATCACAACATTACAAGTCATAAGGACAATTTGTGTGCTAAATCTAATTAACATCAAAAATACAGTCCTGATAAATATACCCTAACAAAATGACATTCATAAGCCAAATAATATAGTCAAGTCATTTTCTGAAATGGCTGTCTAATACAAACAGAATACAGGCATAATCACTTAAAAAAAATTTTTTTCATGTCCATTTAAAAAAAAATGCATTCCAAAGTATCCCCTCTCACCAAGTCTTTTTCCTGAAATGCTGATCAGCATTGTGGTAATAAATTATTTTGTCTCTACTGTCGATTTTACTTTCATAGTTTTAGAAGAGTTTTACCAGTGGCTTTCATATTAATTTTGCGTTATAGCATGCAATTCTGTGTAGTGATGGAAGTTGGAACAATATGAATAGCTTTTGCCACTATAGGTGTCATAACTGCTTTCAGAGAATGAAATCAAACTCAGTTTGAGGTATTGGGATTAAGGGTGTGTTCACACATGTAGTTCGATTCTCTTGGTTCTTTTGGTCTGGACCAAAAAAGAAAATGATACATCTAGTCCTGGTTCGCTCAGCGTTCACACTGTCATTTTGTAACTAAATATAGAAGGAAAAAACCCCAACTGCTTTTATGGTGTATATTTTGCAACAAAACTTGCCGAACATCCAAAACAATGCTGTGTGCTGGACTAAACGCGCTCGTAGTGTGTGCGGACATATGATGGTATTTTTATTAGCTGAGAACTTGTGAGGAGCTTATAAAAACTGTAAAGGAGTCAAAACAGTGCCAGGATTTCCTCCATTGCACACAAACGCAGATCTGCTGCGAGGAGACGCGGTTTCAACACCTGTACTGAACTGTGATCAGCAACTGTATGACAAGAAAAACCAGGTGTGCTTGAGCATTCTGTCCTTTTTAAGGTCCGATCTTGTGACATAACGTCCTGTCTTTGGTCTGTGTTGCGTTCATAAATCTCAGCTACCATATCGGTATCAGCCGATATATGTATATTTTTAATGTTACTGTTATCGGCCCAATAACAAAATTGGGCTGATATATTAAAGCCGATAAATCATGGATTATTTCCTTCAGTTGACACATTTCAGATGTGCACTGTTCAACATGAGGGTTTTGAATTGTTTGAAATATGATTGAAATCACTGAAAAAAAGGAAAATACGGTTATATAAGTCTGTTATATAGACTACATAAAATGAAATGAGAACATCATAATTGTGTGCTTGGGAAATGGATTTTAATGGTGAGACTTTTGTTTTTGTAATCAGGCTCTCAAAAATTATATAAAAAAAAAGATTCGGATTTTGATTTATAGGTCAATATATCGGTTATCGGCTTTCAAATATAAAGAATTATCGGTAATCGGTATTGGCCAAAATGTTCATATCGGTGCATCACTAGTCTCAGCTGAAAAAATAAACATAAAAATCTTATGTATGCGTCCATAGTTTTGGATGTTTGGTAAGTTCCGTTGCAAAATATACATTATAAAAGCAATATTTGCATCTTTAAGTTCGGTCTTAAAAATAACAACGCCAAGCGAATCAGGGCAAAATGTATAATTTTCTTTTTTGGTCCGATATTCGAACTACAAGTTTGAACACACCCTTAGTCACACCAAACTTGATGCGAACAGGCCCGTACGGTGGCATTATGATAACAAAGGCAAGTTTGCTTAGTAGTTACCTATTCTAGTGTTGCATTTTAACAGTGTCGCATTCTGATTTAGATAAATCAGCTAAAATACAAATGAGCATTGAGAAATTTGGGTAAATTGCTTCTAGTTTTTTGCATTTCATCTGCTCTGCGTGTTTTTTTCCCCAATGAAACGATTTTAAATCCATTCCTAGCAGACTTTCAAACATGGACAGGGATGATAGCAAGACATGTAGTCAAAGCTTCAGAATGATCTGGCTATTGTGGGCTTTCCAATCACTACAAATACTAACCAAATTACTTAAAACTCTATTCCTTAATTTACCTGACATTTATATAACAGACATATTCATGCTTCGTGAACGTTCCCTTACCAGCAATGTTACTGTCCAGCTCGTCCGGCTGCAGGCTGGTGACGCTGGAGTTTTCCACGCGGAGCTGCAAGTCGTTCAGCTTCTCGCGGAGTTGCTCGATGTCACTTTCTTTGCTGTCCAGTTGCATCTGCAGCTCATTGCGATACGTGCACTCCTCAGCCCATTGCTGCAAATACACACATCATCATTATCATGCTGATTATCATGCTGATGTGGCTTCCTGGAGTGTGCAGTCATGAAACTTAATACATTTTCATGAGGCAATCCTTGACTAGAACAGTCTTGTTGAAACTGATTTAGAGAATCATCAGATTCCACTGATATTGGCATCAGTCTTGTCCCTGTGAAAACGATTAAACATGAACTTGCCGCTTGCATCTCGTTGACCTCCTTCTGGTACTTGATGGCCATGTGGTTGAACTTCTCCTTCTCCTGGTTCAGCTCCAGCTGCAGTTTGCGATTCTCCTTCTCTTTCTTGCGCAGGTCAGTGGTGCTGCCTCTCTTCTTCTGGTCCAACTTCATGTCCTTCCGGTTCATAATCTCAGCCAGCTTATTCACCGCCTGCAGGGACATGATGAGGCGTCAAAGTATGAGCAAAGAGCAAAAGATTCTTTTCCTTTCAGACATGTCATATCAAACAAGTCTGGCTGTAAACCGAGTGAACTGCTTTGCTGTCAGCTGCCTACACAGACAGAAACCTAACTAAATTGGATCCTCATAATTGAATGATAAGGAACGCTCTTTATAGGCACCACGCAAATAGAGACAAAGCACATAATTGATTTTGATGTTAATATTAGGGCTGTCGATTTAATGCTTTACTTTGATTAATTAGTTATGGAGGAAAAATAACACGTTCAAATTATTAACGCATTTAGCGCAGCAGCTCCGCAGCCCAGAGCTACGAAGGTCATCTTACATTTCATCCAGTTGATTGGATGATGATAAAATTTGGATTTTTGGGTGAAAAACCTTTACTAGGTTTTTTTATTAATATGGAAATATAAAATAATTTTATATTTATATTTTTATATGTGAGCATGAAGCATCACTGTGTGATGGAGCCTATAGAATGCAGTTATAATGGCCCTAAAATTCAAGATATAAGGGCAACAACGCAAAAATTCTGTCTCATATTTATATTATTTGATTTAGTTAAGCAATTTCACACGTGTAACAAGCACAATATCACACGAGTGCTGTTTTGTTTCAAATAGCACGAGTGCAAATGTGATATTGATTTCATACAACAGTTCAATAAATAATAAGTTGATATTGTGTTATATTTTAGACACAATATGGTCTAATTTTAGCTTGATTTTGCCAACGAAAATATAAATGAAAATATTACCTGCAGAGCCAGAGCAGAACTGTTGAGCGTCTCTGAGAAAACACACAGCGGTGTTTCGTTCTGAATGAATCTGCGTTTTGAGCGAATCAATCGGGTGAACCAATGATTCAATGACTCATTCATAAAGAGAGCCATTTACTTCATTCCTGAATGAATCAGCTGTTTGAGCGAATCGAATGAATCGAACTCCATGACTTCGTCATTAAGCATTTACCATCACCTACTGGTAGTTTTAGATTCTTATTGAGAGCATCATTTCATTAAAAAAATATTTTATATTTCCATATTAATAAAAAACCCAATAAAGGTATAGTTCACCAAAAAATCCAAATTTTATCATCATTTACTCACCCTCACAGCTATTGAGGCCTAAAAGTTTGTGTAATAAATTCTTTTGAATCATTTTAAAGTGTCTATTTCATGCTTTTTTCATTTAACACAATAATGACTTTATTTTTGGGGGTTAATTTCTCTGCCAAATTTGATGTGCGATTAATTTGCAATCAATTATATTAATGAATTGCCACATTGTGTAATTAACTAATTAAAAATGTTAATCTCTTGACAACCCTAGTTAATATATTAGTTAATGACCTGATATTCTAATAACAATAAAATTACACATATACCATATAAATATTAGGTAAAATTGCATTAATTAATTAGGTTAAATTTGAAAAGATTGTAATGTTTCTAATAATGAATTTTCCACCAATTTGGATTATTTTTAATGTGCTTTAAGACAAACCATGTGTAAATTCATAAGTCAACACCTTATACATTTTATTCAGTATTTTCTTTCTAAAACTGCAGTGAACCAAAGACAGTCTCAAAAACTCGGTTTGAAATCGCTAGTGTTTCTGACGTCACAAACTACCTTGTAACCAATCAGATCAACGTGTGCTCGTCAACGAGTGGATCTCTGAGCTGGTGTGAGTGAGTGGAGGCGGGGCTAATTTTTATATTCATATTCATTCATATAGATAATATATTTTTTTAAATATGTCATTTTGGTGATCAAAGAGTTTTACAGAATACAAATATTGACTACGGGGGGACTTTAAATTTAGTCTATGTTTGCATTTGACTCTCAAAAGACTTCCCGAGTTCTCATATTCTGTTCACTTTCACACATTCAAATCTATGGTGATGAAGACATTGGCTTTTTCACTATTAGAACATATATTATTTATACAAAGTTGCTGCATGGTGGTCATACCTGGATCTTCAGAGTTCTTTCTATATTAAGGATCTTCTCGTAGTTCACCTTTATTGAGTTTTCCACCTCCTCCTTCTCTGCTGCAAACTCTACAGTAAGACATTAGAAAAGTCGTGTTAATGCGTAACGATAAACTGTAGTTAACCACTTGGAATTAAGATTACCTTCTTCTTGAGCTCGGAGCCTTTTATCCAACTCGGTCTTCTCCTTACTGAGGATCTCCACGTCTTTGGTAAGGGTTTTAATGGATTCCTCAAGCTAAACGAAAATGCATTATACTCCAATTAAAAGCCACTAATATAACCACAAAGTTGACAATAATGACAGAGTAAAATTGCAGGTGGTATATAGAGTTCTAATCCTGAAAATGTGCTGGAAGACAAACGGACTATATAAATGAAATGGTCAGACTGAGAGAAGGATGCCTGTCCTTCGCTAATAACAGACCTGTGAGATGCTGGAGTCTTTCTCTGAGATCTCCAGTTTGTAACGTGACACAGCCTTCTTGTTCTCCTGAGAGAGTTCAAAATACTGTTCTTCCTGAAGCGCACGGGCCAACTGCTCCGACTCTGCTTTCGTCATGGTGAGGTCCAACTGAGCAGAGAGCGACTCCCTACAAAAAACATTTATGGAGGAGGAGTTTTTCTAAGTCACAAGACACTCTTTAGTTCCTTTAACATGTTTCTAAAAGCTACAAATTCATGAAGAGGACTTTTACTTCTCTGAGTACATGTCCTGGACTTTTTTGAGAGCGTCTTGAGTTTGTCGATTCCTCTCCTCTATCTCCTCCTTTAGTTCCTTCACCTGAGTTTTATAGAGTGTCTGAAAACAGGAAAAAATGGCTTGAGAATATATAAACAATGCTGATTTCCTCTCATGATATGACCACACACAAGAACATAACACCCTGACATGGCCATAACTCATTAAGCTGAGCCTTTATACCATAGCATTGTTGATTATTATTTGCTGATTGATGTTTTAAAAATGTCAGGCAATTTGTATACAATTTCAAGTTCCATTTCCATATCACTTTGCCAAACTCCATCAATTCCTTCCTAAGCCAAGGCTAGTGCCAAGTTAATCAAAAGAGTGGCTTCAGGCCAAAAACCTGAGAAATGTATTGAGAGAAATGTAGTATATTAGACATGCACATCTGGTAATTGTGGTAAAAGCAGAATAATTAACTCTGCACCACTAAATTGCAGTGGTGATCCTCTGTGTGTTAGGAGTTAAGATGTTTTTAATTAAGGAGATGAGATTGGAAGCGACTATCATATTTATTTAAGAGCGGGACACATGCTGACGGTTTTTGAGTGTCGGTCGGCTTGGTTTTTTCGGTGTGTTCTGCACTGTTGGCTCTAGTCGGACGGCATCAGGGTTTTTTGGGGGATTATTCAGCATGTTGAATCAGCGTCGGGCTGTCGGTGAGAGGGATCACTCTGATTGGCTGTTTAGCTTAGCAAACGAATCAGTGCACGAGAATAAAAGCGAAAGTGGTGAAAATGAGAAAAGAAGCCAAGACGGTGCAGACAGAAGGCTGTTATAATTTTACATCATCTTTGGCCTTGTTTACACCTGGTATTAAGATGCGTTTTGGTCGATCGGATCATAAGCAGACAAGTGAGACACATGGCCGGTGTTTTATTCATCTCTTTTGTCTCACCGATATGGTGACCGATATCGTGCATCCCTACTTTATATAATGAACAGAATAATTTAGGCTTTTATTTCAACCACTTCTGACTGATTTCTTCGAGGGGAGGGTCTATGGGCAGGTGAATGTATGGACTTTTTTTCAGATCTTTCCATCTAATGTACGAAATAAGTTCACACAATTTAATTATGAACTGACCGGAGAAAACAGAAAAACATACGGCGAGCAGCAGCTTTCATTTCTACTCAAGATCAGAAATCAGGAATGGTGAGAGAACATTGTGTTTGGTACGTTTTTCGTCTTCAGCCGACAAAGTTTAAATCCCGTCTGGCTACACACTTCCCATGTTTACACATTAGGTCAGTTGGCGTAGAGTAGATGGTAATTTGTGGCTGTTTGAACACATTCGAACACATGAGCGTTTACTCTACGAAAGCAATCTGGTCAAATTAGTTTTTTACTCCCTCTGGAAGAGGAAGTGCTCAAAACGTTTTAGACCCCGTTTACACCTGTATTTAACGTCGTTCACTTGTGATCCGATCGACCAAAATTATTTTAATATCAGGTGTAAACAGGGCCTTACCTGAGCATTTGAATGCACTAATATTTTCATAATAACATGAGCCGCCTGGAATGAAGAAAGTGATCAGCGTGATGGACAGCGATCACTGCTTTGTTTATGGTTTGTCTTAGTGTCTGCAGTCTTAGTTTTGGTTTCCCCTTTTGAATGATGAAAATAGACTACTGATGCCTGCTGATATAGACAGATATTTCCTTACACGCAGGAGCAGAAACCATGTGATAGTTGAGAGTCACCTTTAGTCGTTTTACTGTGTTCAAGCGCAGCTTTTTTGTCATGATCCAGGTTCCTTCCTTCTCTGTCTCCCTCTTGTTGCCACATCTCACACTCATTCACTACAACCTCACCCCGTTCTCATCAGTCCCAGCTGTTCCCATTTACCCTTAATCTCCACTCTATCATCTCACCTGTTTCTCCTTCCCTCCTGATGTTTCCTGCTATTTCTAACCCTCTCTTTCTCTGCCTCTTTGTCAGTTTATTCCAAGCTATCTAATGCTGAAGTCGCTTCTCTTACCTCTCTTGTCAAAACGAATCGAGTCCTGTCCTGTCGTGTCGTGTCCTGTGTGGTTCGTGTGGAAGCCTCTCCTCGAGTCAGTATACTCTTCCATTCTCTTGCTGGCTCACTGAACTCTGCCCTGCCAATTCAGACGCTGAGTTCCTGATCAGACGCGGTATCCAGCCTACGGTACCTTCTCTCTCGGCGGACTTCGCCTCTCACTACAGTCTCCACTCGGAGCCCAACTTCGCCTGACGCCCTGCTGCGCATCCTGAGTTCCAGTATTATCTGCTGCCTGCAGTTTATGTTGATTTCTACAAAGCGAAGTTTTCTGTTTTTTCCTGAGAAGATTTATGTTTGATTCAGTGATTCGCTTCTCATTTCCATTAAAGACTGAATTATTGTGAATCTCGCTTTTTGGTCCTCTATCTCTCATTATAACATTTTTGACCGAGACGCATACGACAAGAGGCGACAACAGTCAGCTTTTATCATTGCTAGTTCTTTGACGTCGGCTTGGTCTGGCTTTAGTCTGGTTACTGACAAATTTGTTCATCTCAAGAAAATTGGTTACTAGCTAGGCTTCCATCAATGTATTTTCATGCTCATTTTGTGACATTGCATAAAAACACACACACATAAAAAAAAATTATTGTTTGGGGTGGATGTTTTTTTTGTGCATAAGATATTATGGAAACACATCAAAAAATATCATGCGACTTTGCCCAAACAAGTCCTGTGACTGAATAATTTGCTCAGAGAAGACATTATATAATACAAGCATCTGCCTCTGTTGTGAATTGTGTTGGTTTGTCTGCTTGCACTAAGCTCAAAGTCATTTATTACATTATAAAAAGAAGCCACGGTAGCTTCTCCTGTATCTACAATTTCCATTTCCGTTGATATACTGAAGCATTTCTCTTGTACATACTAACGGAAATGTAACTTTCTTGTAATCAGTTTTTTCAAGATTCCACTTTTTTTTCCTTTTTCTTTTTTTTTACATAAATTGAATTCGCAACTTGAATGGAAACCTGGCACATATGAAACATGCCTTGAACCCAGCAAGTTTTAGGGGACTTCATATGCGGAAAAGGTAACAAAAGCATTGCTAAAGTTGAGAGTCATGGTTAAATTTTTTCTTTTTTTTTAACGTGATGCTACAATATCAGGATTAGGAAGTATTTTACCTCTGTGAGGCAAGAACTGCCAACGACACAAGTGAATAATGTAATGAGCAAGATGATGATCACACACGAGGAACGATCGCTCAAAGCGCTCATTAAGGAAAAGGAAACATGAAAAATGTTCAGCAGTCTGTGATACTCACTGAGAAATACTGTTCAGCCTCCAGCTGGTCCTGAAGTTCCCTCATCTGACCCTCATTTCCTCTGTACTGCCTGAGGAAACACACGCTTCCATCAATCACAGTCACTTCACAAACGGTATTTATTCAGACTCCACAGCTCAAGCAAGTGGAAATGAGTGTAAACCTGGCACCCACTAGGTCTTTTGACACATTAGGGCAAGTTGTCTCAAGCAAAAGTCATTTGAGAGATAAACCAAGTCATTATATTTTGATAAAAGATTACAGTTTTTTTTTTTCTTGGAATAATGTAAAATGATGCATAACTCACAATAAGGTCAGGAACCTACGGAAGCTTGTTTCCGCCAAGCAATGTCTTTTTGACTCACAATTCGGACTTTTTTTCTTAGAACTGCGTGATATAAACTCGCAATCCTGACTTTTTTGCTCCAATATAAATTATCCAGGTTCCTCTGGAAGCTTGTTTCTGCCACAGAAAAGATAATTGCACTGACAAAATCTCGCAATTGCGAGAAATAAAGTCAGAATTGAGAGATAAAAAGTCGCTATTCTCTTTTACATTTTCTTATTCCGTGGCAGAGACAAGCTTCCATAGGAGTCTGTTTAATATAAATCGGTTAATGATTTTATGCAGACTTTAAGGTACGAAACAATCCGACAGAGGGGAAGTTAAAAGATTAACTGGCAGTGGATCTTGACCAGACGGAGGTCAATTCTTAATCCACCCGTGTAAATACTGGCAGTCAATAGTTTTGGCCAGATTTAAACATAATCTGCAATAATAGCCTTTTCTACGGCAGAAAAGCCTTCTAAATATTCAGTAATGTAATAGCTGTTGCCAGTAAGGCATTTATGGACAGAACAGTTACAATTAGGGTCCAACATGACCAATAGAAATGCTTGTAAAAAAAAAGAAAAAAAAAAAGAAAGAAATAAGTTAAAAGGATGGTTCACCCAAAATTTTTTATTCTGTCATAATTTACGCACCTTCATGTCATTCAAACCCATAAGACTTTGGTTAATCTTCGATACATAAATTAAGATACTTTAAATTAATGAGAGGTTTCTGTCCCTTCATTTAAAGTCCAGGTAATCAAAACTTAGAAGACCCAAAAAGATCATGAAGGCACCATAAAAAGAATCCATATTAATTGAACGGTTTAATCCAAGTCTTGTGAAGAGATATGATTGGTTGCATAATTATGAAGGGATGCACTGATATGAAAATTTTGGCCGATACCGATTACTGATAATGCTTAATATTTGAAAGCCGGTAACCGATATATTGGCCGATATATTATATATATATAATTTTTATATAATTTTTGAGAGCCTCATTACAAAAACAAAAGTCTCACCATAAAAAGACATGTCCCAAGCACACAATTATAATGTTCTCATTAAATTTTTATGTAGCCTATATGACAGATTTGAGACATGTTGCACTTAACCATATTTTCCTTTTTTTCAGTGATTCCAATCATATTTCAAGCAATTCAAAATCTTCATGTTGAACAGTGCGCATCTGAAGTGTCTCAGCTGAAGGAAATAATCCATTATTTATTGGCTTTAATATATCGGCCCAATTTTCTTATCGGGTCGATAAAGATAAAACCATAAATGAAAATATATCGTCCGATACCGATACGGTGACCGATATCGTGCATCCCTATATAATGAACAGAATAATTTAGGCTTTTATTTATATCATTTGGACCCTGTTTAGAAACTAGATCATTTTACTATTGCTGGCTAATAGTTCCAAAGAACATGAGTTATGTGTCTTTTATTTAAAAAAGGTAGATATGTACATATATATTCATGACCCTTTGAGGGCAGGAGAGAGCAAAAGAGCGTACTTGGTGAGCTGTGCCAACTGGAACTCGACGGAGCGTTTGTTCTCGAGGGCCGCGTTGATCTCCTGTTTGAGTTGCTTCTCCGATCCTTTCAGGCGTTCAGCCTCCATCGTCCAGCTTTTCAGCTCGTTTTGGGCCTGCGAACGCTTCCCAGACTCATGCTCCAGCTGCACCCGCAGCTCCTTGACCTGGTGGGGTGGAGAGAAGACGCAAGATGCTGAATTCATAACACCTTTAACAGTTTGTAATCTTTTCAAGCCAAGCTGTTTGCTGGGCTGACACTCACCTCGTCCTCCAGCCTCTCCTTCTGCTTCATCAGCTGCTCCATCTTCTGCACAGACTGTTTGAGGTCGAACTCCAGCATGGAGCACTGCTTCTCCACCTCCACCACCCTGCTCTCCGCTCGCATCCGCAGAGTGGTCTCCTCCGACACCTTCTGCTCCACCGCTGACAGAGAAACAGAAAGAGAAAGACTGAACACCATGGACAAGAGCAGTCGATCGATATACTGGTCGATATTTGGCATTTAAAAATTTTGACAAATATGCAATTCATTGTATCACTGTTAATTGTATCAGGCATAGTATCATAAAAAGTGTACTTTGAGTCTCTGACTTATGAACGTTTTGTGAATAAAATGTATTTTGTCCCTGGACATGCATGAGAGAGCAACTTTAATTGTAAATGTTTTGCTCATCAGCCACTGTGGCTAGTGGTTTTCCAAAGTTACTAGCCACTCAGTATTTTCACTGCATCGATACAATGGGGAAAAACGGCTTTATAGATATTTTTTATATTATCTCGTAATTTGGCAGCAGGTTTATTAGGCTGCTGTCACTTTAAGACCTGACACACGGATCCATTATACTGTTACACATCCGATTTCTTTCTCAACTGTTAATGTGAATACTCACCAAGACCAGCATTTTGACATTATTTTGTTTGTTTTGTTTGAATGTCAATTTTAGTACTGTGAGGCGGCTTTATGTGCACAAAATCTGCAGGAATGAGTTAAATTATGCGCAATAAACGCAATCCCACACCGTAATTCCAGCCCTGTAACACCAACAATATTCATCCGGAGCAAATGAAACGAGTGAGTGAGGGGGTGGTGTCCGGGCATGCAGCTAAACAAGACGCCGTGCAGCTCTGGACACGCAGTAAGTTGGCATTGGTGCGTCTTGCACACACACATACCGTGCATAGCAGCTGACTTGGCTTCCTCGATAGACTCATATTTGTCTGTGAGTTGAGCCTTCGTGATGCGGTGCTCGGTCAATTCCTGGTCTAGCCGCTGCTGGAGAGTCTTCAGCTTGTAGTTTAGGTCAATTTCCAGACTGTTCTTCTCCTGAGGACACAGAGAACATAGAAACACCGGTTACACAAAACAGAGTTACTTCACACAGAGAACACTTAAAATAACATTTCTGTGGGTGGATTTTTCTTCAAGTAAACACTTTCAGTTATCCTTGAGTGAGACTATGGCATGAGACTATATTTTCAAAACGGTTTATCTTGGAGCAATTCTAAGTGTAACTGTAAACCAGTCTCATTCTACTGTGTGTAAAATGGTTATACACTTGAAACAGACTTTTTAATGGTGAGACAGTTGCAAACAGTGAGAAATGTTAAATCCTAACGTTGCTGCCTAGGTTTCCATTCTAAGTGCATTGCTGAAAATGACTAGTTCAGTCATGAAACTGTAAGGTGCAGGCTGATAGGTCCTTTACATACAATCTGCTAGCAATCACATGGTTTACTACATGGTACAAGCTAATTGGCCTCTGCTGTATTGCAGCCAATGAGCTCGCTTGTTCAACATTTGAATAGTCTGGTTCAGTGTTTGCTGTAAGCCGGTCTATCAGAGTTTCTGAGACCCTCCACCTCCCCCAGCTCCGCTTGTTTAGACCAGCTATGGGATTTAAAGTGTGCCTATTTATGTAGCAGCAGCAGCAGCATGTCTTACATGCTCACAGCAGATTGTCTGTGTGTGTATTGGCAGTGCAAGTCTCCATATTTGCTCTGCGGCAGCAATAATAGCAGCAGCATGCGTAGCAGTCATGTCACTGTCACTAAAATGCTAAGACTATCCAGAGAAATACCGTGAGAAGTGATATATAGCCAAATCAGCTTAAATGTCAGAAAGTCTTGAATTTCCCAACCCAAACTCTATTACCAAAATAGTGCTGACTGACCAACAAACCATGTCAAGAGAATGGTTAAACTCAAAATTAAGATTTTTATTTTTATTTTTATACTTTACATTTACTTTCCTACACTGTCAGAAAAATGTGACAAAAATGCAGCTTTAGGCATAAAAGAGCTTGCCACTGGAGCTGTAACCTTATAAGGACAATTTAATATCTTATCTACCCTTGAAATTGATAATGTAATGTATGGAAAAGTAAATCAAAATAGTCACATTGCAAAAATATCTTAATAGCCCCTAACAGAATGCAATTATTATGTAAAATATATTTAAAAATTGCATTTTAAAATATGTTTTTATTCATTTTAAAATAATATAAAAACGGCAAACCTTCTCAAGAACGTTACATCTGTCTTGGACTTGTTTCCTCTCCAGCTCCGCTTTAGACAAACTCTGCTTCAAGTTCTTGTTGTCCTCCTGTAGACCAGTGATCCGAGCTTCAAAGAGACAAAGAACAGACTTAGATCCCACTGGATTATCACAATAGTTACAAATAGTTTTGAAATTTTAAATGAATATTATCTACACTATTTGCACACCATAGAAAATGTTTTTATTAATAAAGAATTCAGACCTTTACTTTTTCACATTGTTTTGTTGCAGCCTTCTGCTAAAATGCTTCAAATTATAATTTTTTCAAGTCAAACTACACCCTATAATTAAACAGATTTGTGATAACTTTGTAAATGTATTAAAACGAAAAAACTGAAATATCACACCGACAGAAGTATTTAGATCCTTTGCTATGACGTTTGAAATTTAGCTCAGGTGCATCCAATTTCTCTTTGAGATGTTTCTACACGTTGATTGGAATAAATCTGTGGAAAATTCAATTAGTCGATTTGTGTGGAATGCATCAATTCGTCGCGCTGTTTATGTTCCCCAATGATGCATGCTGAAAATCAGCCGTTATTACAAAAAATATCTGGCCCGATCTAAAGTGTAAGTGGAAATGTTTTAAACAGAGACCGAATAAAATAGTGCTCAGCACACTCTATAAAACTGAAATGGCACAGGCCTACCGAAGCAGCACAACTTCTATGCAAGAGAATCTGAAAAGAAAGAAAACATCCCGGGGGTCTTCTACCTCAAAACAACAAGACGGCAGCGTAAGGATTTGGACTATTACAGTGAAGTTTTTACACAGTACTAGAATACTGTTGTCATTTGTCAGTCCCATATATAGTGCTTAATACGGCTGCGTTCATCCAGCACTCTGTGTTTACGAGCTGCCGTGGGTGTGAGGCGTACTGTCTGCAACCAGTTACAGATCTTAACGTTGTTGGTTATTTAAAATACCTAATGGATGAACTCACGCCTCAATTGGACTCATTTATTTAAGTACGCACCGTCAATCGTGGTAAAATTGACCACGCCATGTTTGATACTGTCGCCGTGGTTACCACTGTGGTTAGTTAGAATGTGGTTGTGGCTTCAGCTGTTTGATCACATATTCAAGCAGGCACTTTAGATTATTCGATTAAAATAAAAAATAAAAAACTCTTAAAACTACATTCTGTGACACAACAACAGTGGTATTTGTAAAATTATGGTGTTTGCTCGTCTGTCATGACACTCGCTGTGAGAGAAATGCTGCAAGTGGAGAGAATGCTACAAACAGTGAAACGGTTCCCGTGGTCATACTGAATTTTTTCTGTAATTAATTGTGATATCGCACATTCAGGTTTTTAATGTATTTTTATATTGTAATATACAGTGCACCAAAATGGATTCAATTAATTATTTTCCTCAATATTATACAAACAATACCCCATAATGACAATATGAAAGAAGTTTGTTTGAAATCTTTGCAAATTTATTAAAAATGGGGGAAAAAGAAGAAGAAGGGAAAAAAATAAATCACATGTACATAAGTATTCACAGCCTTTGCTCAATACTTTGTTGAAGCACCTTTGGCACCAATTACAGCCTCAAGTCTTTTTGAGTATGATGCTACAAGCCTGGCACACCTATTTTTGGGCAGTTTCTTCCATATGTCTTTGCAGAACCTCTCAAGCTCCATCAGGTTGGATGGGGAGCGTCGGTGCACAGCCATTTTCAGATCTCTCCAGAGATGTTCAATCGGGCTCAAGTCTGGGCTCTGGCTGGGCCACTCAAGGACATTCACAGAGTTGTCCCGTAGCCCCTCCTTTGTTTTCTTGGCTGTGTGCTTAGAGTCATTGTTGGAAGATGAACGAACCGTTGCCCCAGTCTGAGGTCCAGAGCAGGTTTTCATCAAGGATGTCTCTGTACATTGCTGCATTCATCTTTCCCTCGATCCTGACTAGTCTCCCAGTTCCTGCCGCTTAAAAACATCCCCATAGCATGATGCTGCCACCACCATGTTTCACTGCAGGGATGGTATTGGCTAGGTGATGAGCGGTGCCTGGTTTCCTCCAGACATGACGCTTGCCATTCAGGTCAAATAGTTCTATCTTTGTTTCATCAGACCAGATACGTTTGTTTCTCATGGTCTGAGAGTCCTTCAGGAGCCTTTTGGTAAACTCCAGGGGGGCTGTCATGTGCCTTTTACAGAGGAGTGGCTTCCGTCTGGCCACTCTACCAAACAGGCCTGATTGGTGGTGGAGAGCTGCAGAGATGGTTGTTCTTCTGGAAGGTTCTTCTCTCACCACAGAGAAACGCTGGAGCTCGGTCAGAGTGACCATCGGGTTCTTGGTCTCCTCCCTGACCAAGGCCCTTCTCTCCCGAAAGCGGCCAGCTCTAGGAAGAGTCCTGGTGGTTCCTTCAATTGGGACCTTCAATGCTGCAGACATTTTTCTGCACCCTTACCCAGATCTGTGCCTCAGAGGTCTACAGAGAATTCTTGGGACTTCATGGCTTGGTTTGTGCTCAGACATTCACTGTTAACTGTGGGACCTTATATAGACAGGTGTGTGCCTTTCCAAATCATGTCCATTCAACTGAATTTACCACAGGTATCTCAGGGATGATCAGTGGAAACATGATGCACCTGAGCTCAATTTTAAATGTCATGGCAAAGGCTGTGAATAATTACTGTATGTACCTGTGATTTTATTTATTTTAATACATTTGCAAAGATTTCAAACAATCTTCTATCACGTTGTCATTATGGGGTATTGTTTGTAGAATTGTAAGGAAAATAATTAATTGAATCCATTTTGGAATAAGGCTGTAACATGTGAAGCGCTGTGAATACCTTCCGGATGCACTGTATACACAATGTATATATTGTGTTAATATAATCTGCCTGTGTCCTCATCTGTGGTCTATGCTGATGGAGTCAAATGGGGGAAAGTGTGAGCCGCTCTCACCTTGCAGTTCTCTGATCTCCTCTGAGCCCTGGCTGCAGGAGCGTCTCTCGGTGTCCAGCGTGGTCTGCAGTTGCAGAAGCTCTTTCTCCAGCTGCTGTTTGACACTCTCTGCAGCGCGACTCTTCTCCTGCAGCTCACGGTTCACTCCCTCCAGCTGGCTCATGGACTTCCCCATCTCCGTGTGGCTCTTCCTCAAACGCACCACCGTGTCTGACTCAGCCCGCAGGAGGTCGTTGGCTTCCCCCAGCTGTGTGAGATGATGTTTCTTAATTATCATGTGTGTAAACACCTTTCGAAGAACCACAGAGCCACACTTGTTGGATGATTTTTTGAGGAAATCATCCCACAAATGGCTTCCAAAACAATTACACAATTTCGATACCATAGCAAAAGCTATTGGAACACTTTACCTTGCTATTTATATGAACTAAATATATGAAAATAAAAATACATAAATTAAATACAATTAGAAAGTCAATTATTAATGCTAATAATAATTATAAGTTAATAATACATTGAAGCATTAGCATGTAGCCTTCAAACATTGCTTTAAAAAGAACATTGTCAGTAATAGAAGAAAGTCAACTGTAAAGGCTTGAAGCTACTAAATGTCTTTGTTTTCTTTTTCTTGTGAGTGTTGCGGCAACAGGATTATAAGTCTGCATTTACACGACAGAGATTTATCCAGACACTTTGACTGCAATCTTTATTGTCAATCGACACTATTTGGGGAGCGGGGCTCAACGCTAAATATATTTTCTACTGCCATGGTGAGGCCATTGGTTCCCAGTTTTACTTGCCCTAACAACATATTCACTGGCCCAACCCCCCAAAAAACAGGAGGGTTATTAAAACCAAAAACAGTTATTGTTAAAAGTTATATATTTATATTAATATATTTAAACTTGAGAAGTGTTCTTGATAAGCTTACTTGGTTCTGTAGCTGGGCGATCTTGTCATTGTTTTGACTCATTTTCCTCAAGTCTTCCAGTTGCTCCTTCAAAGTAGACACTAGAGAAAAGGAAATTGGATTTAATACGGGGCGGGGGAATGCTTCATCTTTCCTTATAACATGTTAACAGAGCAATGAAATGTGTATTATACAAACCTATATGGTGCTTGGGTGAATTATATTCATTTTAAGGCTATTGTCCTGTTTCCATTAGCGAATTTACAGACTGTCATAGTCAAAGATCAGACATATAACTGCTCTTTGCTGGATGTGGTTTTCCACAGAACATTTAATGAACTGCAGTGCTCAACTCAAAAGCCTGTTTAAGGCTGAGCAGTATGAGTGAATATGCCATGAAAATGTAGAAATTTTTCCAATGATAGAGGTTCTGCCATGGGCGTAAACTCCAGAAAGCAGGGTTAATGTACCTTCACTAAACCCAAAGCTCTCAAGTCAATTCACATTTATTTTTATAGCACTTTATACAATTCAGATTGCTTCAAAAGCAGCTTCACAGTAATAAAAAGGAAAATAACACTGTTAATGAAGCAAAATTTGTCAATTTTGAAACAACTTAAATTTCAGCTGAACAGCTCTACAGAAGAAAACATGGTTGCGAGTTCAAGGTCAGTGAGTTCATGATGAAAACCCTAAGCAGTACGGTCTCCTGAAGACAGGAGGATGCAAGGACTTTAGTGCGGTGCTGTTTCAAAATGTCACTCCCCATAAAACGTTCACTCCCCTGCTTCTGATTGGTTTCAGTGGGGCTGCGGCCTGCCGGCCCCTATCTCTAAAGCCCACACCTAATCCTCACCCTCATAGGAAGAAGCAGAAGAGTCATAGGCCTTTTATCAAGTACAGAGAATGCATTAAAGTGCCAAGATGTGTTCTTGATATTGAGAATGCATCGAGTGCAGACTTGAGAGAATAGAACCCAAAACACCAGAAATCAGCACAGGTGGATGATGTACAGAAGCCTGTAAGCTTTAAACTTCTCTTGTTCTCACTCAAGAGATTTCCGCTGAAAGCTCGCAAATACCCGACGGCAATTTTAATGTCTACACAAATACTCATGTACAATAAGATATCCAATAATAACCATAAGATAAATAAGTAAATATTTTATTAGGTTATGACATCTGTGATGTTATGTTTTATTTATTGTGCATAGGATGGTACTGTCCCACTGCCTAAAATGTGCTGAACGATCCTCGTGTCCTTCCGAGTTCGTTCTTTCAAGATAGCTGGGCAAGACCAGTCTTCGAAGGGCGCAAGTCCGTTCTTTACATTGAGAAACTTATCTTGGAAACTATGATCACCTTCACTGTATACATATTTATAACAAAATGAAATATAATATAAAACACAACCTTGCCTCTTTTGGGTTTTATTTTTAAACTATTAAACCTATGAATCCTAGCAAAAACACATCCAGGGATTTGAACTGTATTTGGCTAGATGTGAACTTTGAATTGGAACAGTACTCGGGCAGAGACTAATGAGGTTTCACAAGTTCACAAATATAGACAAGAATGCATATTGAGAAATGGATCAAGATCACCACAGAAAAAGGATGGTAAAAGAAGCGCGCCATACATTTACTAATTGTGCAATCATGTTTTTTCTTTTTCTTCTTTCACCATGTCATACTTTATTGACAATGTTTGATGTTTTGAAAAAAAATTTTTTTTTTTATTACTGTGAACAATAGGGGTGGAACGGTACACAGAAGTCACGGTTCGGTTCATACCTCGGTTCAGACATCACGGTTCGGTACGAGTTCGGTACAATGGAGGGAAAAGCAAAACAAAAATGTAGAAGGCAATTTTTTTTTATTGTGCATGTCTGTAGGCTGTTCCACCAAAGGAAAATAAATGTTTTAAGCCTTGTATTTTTAAAATAAGTTTTATTAATAAAGTAAAGGCATAGAACCAGTTTATTTGTAGTGCATTGCCAATAGTTTTATATAATTAGTTTATTAATTAAATTAATCAAAAGACAAAAAGACCTTGAGATATGTTTGGTAATTGTACCTGAATGAATTTAAAATTAATTTGCTATATTTCAGATCAATATATTTGTTTTCCTTAAAATTTTAATAACACTAACTTTATTCTCATCTGAATTATAAATAATTTATTTCTGTATAAAATAATACTACCATTAAAAACAAATTTGATTTTCTTTTAATCAATGTAGAATGTGTAACTTACTCACTGTGTTGGGTGACAGTTGTAGGTTACAGTTTGACAAGAGTTTACAGTTTGACAAAAGCACAATGTTGTGTTTTATTACGAGTGTACACAAATTTAAGTAAACACTTTGCAGTTTGAATGATGTCCAATGAACAAAATGAGTATGTTTTTGTGTTTCCACTGTTCGATCGCGCCCGCGCCTCTCTGAACACACACACACACACACGCGCACGCACGCAGGCACACACACAACATATTCCAGCATTGCAAACTTGACATCGCAGCCTGTCCATTATAGCCTGTCTATGATTAGCCATAGATATTATGTCTATGATTATAGCCCATAAGTTATAGCCACGGAGCTTCAGAGCTAAGGCGGAACTACAGATTAGGTGTCCCTAAAGAACCCGCGTATCTAACAGTAGTTCCGCATTACATTAATTAATTTGCACGCGAGTTTTATTTATTTTTATACCGTGTATTCTCCGTGTGTATTCATGCACCGAACCGTGACGCCCGTACCGTCTCGGTTCAATACGAATACATGTACCGTTCCACCCCTAGTGAACAAGAATATATCTGTAGGGTTATAATATAGGTTTGAAGCTAAATAAATAATAAAACAAAACAATGACTGAATTAAAAAAAACAGTCTGTGCTTGCAAAGACAATATGGCTCTGTAAGTCTTTTTGTTATGTATAGCAGTTTTACTTCCACAGTTGTTTTTTTTGTATTATAGAAATACATTATAACATTTTGGGAATTGTATTTTTTTTAAATGCAAATCCAAATAAATAAAAATTGTTTTATGTTGTTATATTAAACTCATTTTTAAAATTTGTTATATAAATGTATTATTGAGCGAAACCTGAAGCCTTATCAAAATTAGAATGAGACCTCCTCACCCTCATTCTCCAGATTTCTTCGTTTTTCAGCCTCCTGGTCAGCCTTCCTTTGATGTTCTGTTGCTCGGTGCTGGATCATGATCTTGTCTTTCTCCAGTAAAGACATGTTAGCCTCCACACTCTTCCTTAGGTTACTCTGAAACACGTCAAGACAACAGAATGACTAGAAACCGAGAATTAACATAATATAAAATATAAAAGTTTCACCAGATATAAATAAATTTAACTTGAATTATCTATTGGAGCTTTGCATACAAAATGCATATCCTCTGTATTCATTTAGATACATGCTTTAGAGATTAAATCATTTCACTCACCTCCTCATCTAACTCTTTCATTATCTTGTCTAGCTTTGTATTGGATACCCTGAGGGGAAACGAATCAAAGAACAGATTTCAGAGGCCTGATTTTTGAATTTAACTTTAGGTTTGGATATAGGAATGGATATAGATGGATCTTCACATGGATGGCTGAGAGTTTGATTTGAGATTGAAGATGGTGATTTGGGATAGGTAGATGATGTATTGTGGCTGGATGGATGAAGTGTTTGATTTGTTTGGAAATGGTGTTCGGTTTTGGATGGGAGGATGGATGGATGGATGGATGAGGTGTTTAATTAGTTTTGAATAGATGGATGAGGAATTTGGTTCTGGATGGATAGATGAGGTGTTTGGGAGGTTTTGAATGGTTGTATGGTGTGGATGAGGTGTTAGATTGGTTTAGATGGACAGATGAATGGTTGGATAAGGTTATTTGCGTGGATGGGCAAGCAGACAGATAAATCACCTGCACTTCTGCTCCATCTCGTCTCTCAGCTGCATCTCACTGTGAAGTTTTTCTTCTAGCTGATAAATTCTCTTCTGAAGATTCTCCATCTGAGAGATCAGAGAAACACAATCAATCATCCTCACAGTTTAAGACAAAGATTCACTATTATAGTGCTTTAAACTCTTTCATTTAAAGTCTCTGTTTAGAGGTTCTTACTTGACTCTTATCTTCCTTTGTTGAGGTGCGTTTGTCACTCTTTATAGTTGATTCCCGAGGAAACCTGATAGGGAGTAAATAATTAATCATTTTTTTCACACTTTTTCCAAACTAACACAAACACCTGGGATCCAAGCACTGACTGCCTGTACTCACTGGTTATTGCTGTAGTAGGTGAAACCCACAAACGGAAGCTGGTTGCCTACAAACGCTTTAGGAATGGGGAATGTCTCCTCCTCCCCTCGATCTTCCTCAATGTCGTCGAAGTTGCTTGTGTCTACGTCACTGCTTAACTCCGGCACCACTGGAGCAGCCGCTACATGCAACAATAAAGTAGTACATTTTAATGAGAACAAACAAAGAATGCTACAAATGCAAAAAGTAAAGTCTGATGAAAGGAAGGTACAATTTCAGTACAGTTGTTCTTGGTATATTTGTGTCTCTACTCAGAATCAGATGGACAGCATGCCCAAAATTACAGCAAAATTACAAAAAGAAAAAAATATAACAGTGCTAAAAACGGGTGAATACAATTCCAATGGAGTAAATGTGGCCAGGACACCGGGGTTACACCCCTACTCTTTTACGAGAAGTGCCATGGGATTTTTAATGACCACAGAGAGTCAGGACCTCGGTTTAACGTCTCATCTGAAGGACGGTGCTTGTTACAGTATAGTGTCCCGTCACTACACTGGGGCGTTAGCACCCACACAGAGCACAGGGTGAGCACCTCCTACTGGCCTCACTAACACCTCTTTCAGCAGCAACCTGGTTTTCCCAGGAGTCTCCCATCCAGGTACTGACCCGGCTCCGCCCTGCTTAGCTTCAGTGGCCGACCAGTCTTGGGCTACAGGGTGATATGCCTATGGCATTTGTGACTGTTCTGTTTATAACACTTCCTGCTGCCAGTTGGTGGTGCTATGACTGTGACTCACTCACAATAGTCACATCCATGAGACGAACCATCATTCCCAAACCTACATTCCATGCAGAATATTTCAGACACTCCAACAGGATTTCTTTTGTAATTTTGTCTGGCTCAGTTAGACAATTGTGGGTGGAGTTAGTGTAAATAGCCTCTGCCAACAAGCCAGGCTATTTGCACTTGGTGTGAATAGATACCGTTGAATCTTAATATAGAGAAGCACTCTAGACAATACGCAATGGATTCCACTACACACGTGTTTATATTTTCTAAAGGAAATGTGAGTGTTTGCCATGGACTTATAATGCAGTTGCTTAAAGGTTCCCAGGGGGTTTTAGTGCATTGCTGTGCTGTTGCTAGGGTGTTTTGGGTGGTTGCATTAAAACTCAAGTCTAAAGGAGCTCACCCCCAAACTTCAGTGATTTTTGTGGCCAGATTTACAAACAGCTAACAGATTACTAACAGATTTACCAGCGCAAACCCTTTTTTGGCATTAAAAAACTACTGTCAGGATTTACTAAAGACAAAAATGAGTGCTGAAAAGGCACGGACAGGGTTATTTTTGTGGCTGACCTTATTGCATATGCATTTGTAAGAGTTTCTCTTTCAGATGCAAAATGTATGGATGGAGAGTATATAAATTAATGATGCAAGGTAATTTACTAAGGTCTGTGCTAGTCAATGCACTGATATTTGCACCATTATTTACCACCCCAAAAAGCATGTCTTAGGGTACGTTTACACGACAACGAAATGCTTAAAACAGAGAAGTTTTTCCTTTGAGTTTTCCGCGTACATACGACACCATTGTCAAAACGATCCCCATTCACACGGATCTGCGAAAACGACTAAAAACGCTGTATTTGCTGCCAGGCCATTAGATGGTGATGAAACAATATAGACTGAACACGTAATACGCATGTGCAAGACGTCATCGTCTTCAGAGATTCACGTTTTTGTTGTTTACACAGAGAAGCCCGTTTTCAAAAGTTCGCGTTTTCAGGCACCCAAAACACTGTTGTCGTGTAAACGAACGACCAAAATGCATAAAAAGTTTGACGTTTATATTTGAAAATGGTGTCATGTAAAACAGCCCCTTAAACCAGTTGCTAATTTGCGCTGCCAATATGGAAATGGCCAATATGGAAATGATCCATTAAATGTTCTTTAATTTGCACGTCATCAGTAGATCACGCGCAGAACTTTCCACTCCCTTCAGCACTTTAATTGGATTGTGTTCCCACGCTAATTTGCCTTGTTTAGTAAATCTGGCCCTTGGTGTCTAGATCATGTCAAACTCTGCTCCTGTCCAGCAGAATGCATCTCCAACCAGCTCCAAAACACCTGCCTGGAAGTTCCTAGTAATCCAGAAAGCTGGTTCAGGTGTTTTTATTTAGGGCTGGAGTTGAACTCTACTGGACAGTGGCCCTAAAGGAACTGAGTTTGACACCCCTGGTCTAGATGGTTAATTTTTTTATTTGATTGTATTGTGGATTTGAGTGCATTTGAAAAAGGAAACTCTCACTGAAGAGCTCAACTCAACCCTCATGTTCTTTCAACCTGTGTGCATTTCTTTTTCTGTGGAAAATGATATTTTAAATATTTTAAAATGTCTTAAAATTTGTTTTTGTTTTTTGGTCCATATAATTGAAGCCACTGTGGTCCAGTGTTGTTTTGGGGTCCAGTGTTGTTTTGGACCCCAGTGTCTTTCATACCATAGTATATACAGTAGATGGTTTCAAAGATAAATGACAAGAATCAAAAAGGTCAGAATTTTGAAAAGATGACTAAGCTGGCAGATCTGAGGTTCAGAAACTCAACTCACTCTCTCTGATGTTCTCCCATGCCCACTGGTCGTTCTTGAAAAAACCGTGTCGCTTGATTTCATCGACTCCATTGCGTCCTAACCGCACTTCCCTAGTGAGAGATGAGATGAGATGAGATTAGCACAGTGTATTTTGAGTTAACATGCTTTCGTTCAATCCCTCATACGCAACTGATCGGTGCTGAAAATACTTACTATATATTATTTGTAGTTTAAAAGTATTTTTTGTATGCAAACCTGTCGGTGAGGAAAGCACAGATGAGGTTTTTTGCATCCTTTGAGATGTCGCTGTCCTCGGGGAAGGTCAGGGCATTCTTGTGATTCATGATCTTGCTGTAGGTGCCCACCAGAGAGTCAGCATAGAACGGCGTGTCACCTGAGGATACATTGAACAACACATAACACTTATTCTTCTGAATGCTTCCTCTATCCCAAGCTTTGTTATCCCTCCATCGGTTGGGAAATCTCGCATTCTTAGGACTGTGTCTTCGTCTTTTGAGTTTAGTTTCTAAGAATTTAACCTGGAGCCAAAATGAACGAACAGCTACTCTTGTGCTTCTGCCAAGACCTTCCCTCTTGATGTAGGGATCTATGCTCAGAAGTATAGCTTTTAATAGACAACTTCTATGGTAATTTGCAACATGAGGGTTCTTAACAAAGCAGTTTGAAATGTGACGAGATAAAAAGACTGCGCCACAAAATAATACGAATAATAAGAGAACATGTCTTTCTAATGAGCTGTCCTTGCACAATAACTATGTACTCTGATTCACCAACAAAAGGCTTATAACATGGTTATTTAATCAAATCACACAAGTTACCAGTTCATACATAAATCAAGAAAAGAACACTCCTTTTAAAATCACTTAAGCGGTCAATCACTTCTGCGAAATCTCTACACTACACTACACAATTATTCTCTTGTTTTCATCGAGTTTGCACTTTATTGATTATAATGAGAGGTCGCTGAGCTCAAACTCGAATGAAACTTTTCTGAGCAGTGGGTTCTGTGGGTTCTGAATAAAACACCTCTGATTGGCCATTATGTTTAGGTGTTCAAAACCACAAGGTAAACATTAACCTTTAATGCTCTTCAAAGAGCAAACTCGAATATACTCTGGAACTAAATACGAAAACTAAATTTAGTTAATGTTTGTGGGGCTGTGAAATGCACATCCAAAATAAAAGTTTGTTTACACATAATAAATGTGTGTGTACTGTGTATAATTATTTTGTATATATAAATACACACACATACATGTATATATTTAAGAATATTTGTATTTATATATAAAATATTTAAATTTATATATAATACAATATATATATACAGTATATACACATGCAAATATTTCTTATTTTTTTTAAATTAAATGTACACTATGTAACTTTTGACCTTCTAGCGGTTAAAAAGCAAAACTGCATGCATGTTGTGGAAGAATATTGTTTTGGTTGTGCTTTGGCTCTGCGGGACTGTGCGGATGAATATGACCCTTCACGTTAGATACAGTTTTACAATGAACTCTGTTTGAGAGCTACATGTGGCACTTTATCTGTTCAATAAACCACCTTACTCACCACTAAAATACAACATCACATCTCGCCATCTACGAAAAGCCAAGCCAATGTTGATTCTCGTTTTATTACGAACTCTGTCGTGTTCTCTTTTTGCCAGCAGACTCTCCTCGTTTTGCCGTTTGTTAAAACGGGTGATTCCCCAAGAGCTTTCTCGCTCGTTGTGACAAGTAACCTCAGCCACACCAAACGCACGTCAAAGTAGCCGGAGCAACTACTCTCTATTGACGGATATGACGAGATGTATGTACGCAGTTTCCAACGAAAACCATCCCGACAGGTCTAAAATATAAATACTTATAACAGACTTACCATAGTGAATAAGGGTAAGACAAAAACACGTTTGGGAGAAGGACTGATGATGTAATGACTTTAAATCCGGTTAATTTTGAACAAACATAGTGTACCTTTAAATAATAGAAACAAATTAATACAACGTCCTCAAGTTTAATTAATAAACATTTTAATATTAATAAACAGTGCTCAGCCACTTAATTCATAGACAAATATATTGGCCTATCTTTTTTCTGCATGTCATGTGCAAAAAACAAACAAAGGTGATGACATATGAAATAATGTGGTGACAATATTGACATAAAACGCAAGCACATGACATTTACTACGCTGCTTGAATTTGTTCTGAATAACAAACATATTCACCTAAGCTAAATTTGCTCCTGTGAATATTAATTATTTTACCTAAAGTGTTTTTCTGAGATTACCCACTGACTGCAAATCAATGGCACAGAAAGGTTGACTAACACTCATGAAAAATAAACATTCGCCTGATAACCTGTGGGCAAAAGCTGCAAATGCATGCAAGCTTTTTTGCAAATGCGAGACTGATGCTAAACTCACCAACGAGCATCTCATAGAGGAAGACTCCCACAGACCACCAGTCACACTCTCGGCCATAGTAGCCGTCTCCTCCCTGCGACTTCAGTACCTCTGGAGAAATATAGTCTGGAGTTCCTACTGCTGTGTCACATCGTACCATCCCATCCTGAGAGGAGGAAAACAACAGAATATAGTCTGCGGCAGAACTCAAACAACAGTGCTTTGTAGGAATGGGTCAGGATGTCATTCACCAACTGACTTGTTCATTTTTGAGGTTGAATAGCTTTAGATGTAGATATTTTTTAGATTATTGTTTTGATTTTAATATTTTTTAGTAATGGTGCTTAAAGGGTATAAGAGATTGTGTGGATTGCTGTAAACAACATTCACGTCTCTGTGAGACAGACAGCTGCCATTTCATCCAGTACAAAGGATAATTTACTTCTTTTTTTTAATGTTTATATACAGTTGTAACTTGTATTGATAACTATGATGGTGGGTTATATTTGGGTCATACCCAAGTAGAGAAGCTAAAGAAATGTCTAATTACATCATATGATGAATGACAATTATTCTTACTTCGTCTGTATGTCAAATTCAGATTCCTGAACACAGCGCCCCTGACTGTCTAGTCAAGGGGCGAAAAACTCCATCAAGTGACCTAATGGTGTCCTAAAACTCCATCAGGTGACCTAATGGAGAAAAAAAAAAACCTTGGGAGAACCCAGGCTCAGTCGGGGGCCAGTTCTCCTCTGGCATTTATGAGCTAGAGGCCGGATTGTAGTTTGAACTGTAGGATTATATGAATGCCTGGCTGAAGAGATGCGACTTTAATCTAGTTTTAAACTGGGAGAGCGAGTCTGAGCAACGAACAGTATCAGGAAGACTATTCCAGAGTTTTGGAGCCAAATGTGAAAATGCTCTCCCTCCTTTGGTGGTTCTGGATATCCTAGGTATGACCAAAAGCCTTGAATTTAGTGATCTTAAAGAGCGCGATGGATTATAGGGCGATAGAAGATCTGTTAAATAGACTGGAGCTAAGCCGTTTAGGGCTTTATAAGTCAGTAGCAATACCTTGTAATTAATACGGAACTTTATAGGTAACCAATGCAGTGATGATAAAATCGGTGTTATATGATCATATTTTCTTGATCTCGTAAGAACTCTAGCGGCGGCATTTTGGACTAACTGTAGCTTGTTTATTGAGGATGCAGGACAACCAGCTAATAAAGCATTACAGTAATCCAGTCTCGAGGTCATGAATGCATGAACTAACTTTTCTGCATCAGAAACTGATAGCATATTACGTAGCTTAGCAATGTTTCTAAGGTGGAAAAAGGCTGTTTTTGTAACATATGAAATATGATTTTCAAAAGACAGGTTGCAATCGAGTATAACACCCAGGTCTTTTACTGTAGAGGATAAAGTAACAGGACATCCTATGATGCCAAAACTATAAGAATATTGCATAGTTGTGCTTGTAGTCAACTGTTTAATTTGTGAGAACGCAATGAAACATGCCAAATTGTGCAGACAACATTTTTGGTCAGGCTGTCATACAAAGAAATGATGAACATGCAAACACAAGAGAGAATCAACAAAATATTAATAACTGATTATGTTGTAGTTAATGTATGTGTTTTCCTGCAAGGTTTTTGTTGTTCTATGTTGTTCTGAGGCTGTAGTTTGCCTGTCAGACAAATACCTTAACCAAGTTTAGTGTTTTGTTTTTCCTTCATAATTAAAATACTTTAATCCTCATATTTTGATGGTTTAATTTAACTTGTTGGTCATTAAAAACGAATATAACCTCCGGACAACACCTTTAGCCTCTACTGTACACAGTATTGTGAATATACTGTACAGTACTGTGCTAAAGTACAATCAGATGCTTCACAAAAACATTTGTTTTGAGACGATTATTTATATATGTGAAATAAATATTATTAGGTAAAACTTTACAATAAGATTCCATTTGTTAACATTAGTTAGCATGAACTAACAATTGAATACACTTCTAAAGCATTTATTAATCTTAATTAATGTTAATTTTTACATTTTCTACTACATTATTAAAATCAAAAGTTGTAACTTGTAATATTATTTAATGGACTTGAGCTGACATGAACTAAAAATGAACAGCTGCATTTTTATTATCCAGTGTTACCAAAGACTAACAAATACCATAAGAAATGTAATGCTCATTGTAGTTAATGTTAGGTAATACTTTAACCTACATCAAGTAACGGGGACTTATTGTAAAGTGTTACCGTTTATTACACAACAATATGGTTATCAGATCTAGGAAAGAATTAGGAATTCTACACTAAGCACACACACACACACACACGTGACAATGAAAATGTGTAGTTTCGCACGTCTCTAGTACCTTGTTCATTTTCATGCAGGTCCCAAAGTCTGCCAGCTTCAAGTGGCCTGCCTTGTCTAGCAACATGTTGTCAGGCTTCACGTCCCTAAGATGAATGTTAACGCGCATATTGGTTATCTTCAGAATTTCAAGCAAGCAAGCACACCAGAAAAGTGCAGTTTAATGCGTGCGTGAGACCTGTGAATGAAGCCCATGGAGTGGATGCCGTCCAGTGCCAGCACAACCTCAGCAGTGTAGAAACGTGCCCACTTCTCAGGAACATCATAGTTGCTCATCAGGTTGACCAGGTCTCCACCTGGCATATACTCCATCACCATGTAGAGGTAGCGGTTGTCTTGGAATGCATAAAACAGCTGGATGACATAAAAAAGAAAAAAATTATATGCATACATCTTAATAAACATCTCAACTGTTTATGTTCACTTAAAGGAACACTCCACCGTTTTTTGAAATAGGGCTTATTCACCTTCTTTCCTACATTTAGATAGGTGGGCAAATGCATTTTTGTCTCAGTGCATGCATTGTTTTAGTTTGACAGGGTTGGCGCTAGCTTAGCTTAGCATAATGAATGGAATCCTTTGTTGCCAGCTAGCATGTCCTGAGTAAAAGTGATATAAAAAAAAAAAAAACCCACCTAATTACTTCTTGTGGCCTGCGTATTCACAACGAGTACAAATAGCGATGCAGATTAACACTAGGCGATTTCCTATGCAGATTTTGACTTGGGACTATATTAGGAGGAAGCACAGGCGAAGCACTGCTACTTGGGCGCAGAGATATCACGCCCAAGTAGCAGTGCTTCGCCTGTGCTTCCCCCTAATATAGTCCTTAATATATAAGTCAATATCTGCCTAAGAAATCGCCTAGTGTTAATCTGCATCGCTATTTGTACTTGTTGTGAATACGCAGGCCACAAGAAGTAATTAGGTAGGTTTTTTTTATTTTTTTATATCACTTTTATTCAGGACATGCTAGCTGGCAACAAAGGATTCCATTCATTATGCTAAGCTAAGCTCACGCCGAGCTTAGCTTAGCATAATGAACATATCACAATATGTTCTAAGAAAGCATTAAAAAAATAATAAACTTAGCATGATCAATGGCAACAAAAACAATAAGCTTTATGCCGAGGGTCACATGAACAAACAGGAAAACAGGTCTCATCTTATCCGCTCGTCGGAGAAAGTGTTAGCAGACATACGAACTGAAGGCGATATCTATGCACTTTTATGCTAATCAGCTAACCTAGCTAGCTATTTTTATTGTTGCCATTTTATTCAACTTAAATAACCAAATTTGAATGGGGAGAAGAAAAAAACTTTTAGATAACAATCTGCATCTGCGATGGACATCGGTTACGGCTATAAAACGTTATATTTAACGAAGCGCATACAAAAGACCTGAGGTTTGTTGCACATAACCTGAATATAATGATTTCAGTTTTTAAATCTGTTTTTATATTAACTAGAGAGCAACTAGACATCCATCCACATTCAAGACAAATCACACAGCTGATTATGATTAATACTCATAATTAATCAATTGACTCATACCTGTACTACCCAATTACTGTTGGCAAAGGCCATAATATCTCTCTCTTCCCAGAAGAAAGCAGAGTCCGACCTCTTGATCATCTCAAACTTGCTGAGCAGCTTCATGGCGTACACTTTCCTCGTGGCTTTGTGCCTAACCTACAGAACAGGAAGACAAGGAACATGAATAGAGCTTGTTATTTACTTTACCTTCACTATGACACACTAAGAAAACAATATAGAATATAACACTCACATGACGTCTACTGTATTCACACTTGACGGAAAGTTAAAAATGTAATGCAAAAACAAACTGCACATGTAGAAGTGCTGGACAGTGTGACCAAAAATCTAGATTCTAGCAGTCCCACTGTATTTTATTCCTTTCATTGACTGGGTATTTACTTATTTACTTATACACATAATAATTGCTTATTTCTCTGGGAGCAATGGTGCACGAAGTACTACACAAATACAGTAAAAGAACAAATAGCTTCCCTGATAAAATATTACTCCTGTAAAAGTACTCATTTTCATTTTACTTGAGCACAAGTATAAAAGTACTTTATTTGTAATGTAAAAAGTAAAAAATACTGACAGATGAACCGTGATTATTTACACTAGTAAATTAGTGCAGACAATCTGCAAAAAAGCAAGTTTGATTTTATTAGCAAAACTTGAAACAATTTTTTTTTAATATAAAGCTTAACATACAAAAAAAATTCTTTAAATAAATTTAAGAAACTCAAGTTATTCAAGTGTACAAACAAGTAGGGCTGTGAAACGATTAATCGCATCCAAAATCAAAGTTTGTGTTTAATAAATAATATATGTGTGTACTGTGTATGTATGTATGTATGTATGTATGTATGCATGCATGTATATATATATATATATATATATATATATATATAAAAAGAGTTCAGATGCAAAAGCCTCTAAGTGCCATCTGAAATTTTCTTCTAGAATGATCATTTTTATAAAGCTTGTATATTTAAGTTAAGTAAATTCACTTAAATGACAATTAATAGGTAATTTGCATTGCCATTTAAGTGAAATGATTGAATATATATATATATATATATATATATATATATATATATATTTTTTTTTTTTTATTTATTTTTTTTTATGTATAATTATGAATATTTTATATATAAATAAAACATTTCCTAAATACTAAATATATACATGCATGGCACATTTATACAAACAAGTATAAAGAATATACCATACTGTATTTAAAAAAATGTATGGGAACCACAGCTACCAGTGATTTTACAGTAAATTTAACTGGGCTTTTTTACAGTTTTTTTTCACAGATGTCGTATGGGGCAAAATGCGTAAACAAAAACGCTATACTGTTTTATACTGTAAATTTTGACATTTGCAGGATCTGAGCACTTTTCATGTCCTCAGTCAGCTGCGAGTCATTTTCTCCCACAGCAAGAACGGTTTCATTGAAGAGCTGGAGCACTGGTTTGAGGTACGAGACACTAACATAGTGTTCACCAGACAAGGCATCAGTGAGCTCCTGAAGTGTCCTCAACACCTTGTCCACGGCCTCCAGTAAATTCATGTCCTGCCAGCTTTCAACACCTGACTTATTTGATGTACTGTAGCGACTGAGCGTCTCCCAGCTGTTGTTAACAGACTGTTATGCTAGCTGACTGGCTAGCAATACCCAACATGCCATTTGGCGGTGTAACTCTGCGAATGTACACTTTTTATTATAAGCTAAACGCTACACCTGCATCATGTACTCTATGTAATCATAATCATATATTTGTGTGCTTCATGTTTCACGTTTAGTGTTCTGCACATGTCAGAACATGGATGTTTATGTTGAATCTTTGTCATCAGAAGACAGAGGTATATGATCACGCATGTAATAAGTCCTGGAAGACAGGCGATAGAAATTGATGATGATTCTTTCTAAAGAAATATGAAGCAATGCACACTTTTGGGCTAAATGCCCCAATGGTTTTTTGTGTTCACAAAAAAATATATCAATATCTATCAATTGGTTTAGCATGTTGACAACTGTCACTGTAATAGTTTTATCATAATAGAACTCATAAAAAGTCCAAAATCATTCTAATGATAGACAGTCTGTCAAGATGAAATAAGAATGCCATGGTAAAAGCTCTTCATGATGAACAGCGTCACGTAGTTTCAGCGACGCATCCAGTATGGTAGTATGTAAAAAATACATATCATATGTGGAATTAAAACCGGCACTAATATATAATGTAAAAAAGTATTAAAAAAAAAAGTAAAAAAAAAAACTGAGAGGTAGTTTTTGGTAAAAAAGTTAAAATAAATAAAATTATGTAATTCTAGGTAATGGTATACAGTATGACAGCATTAAAACTAACCAGAAATGTCAGTGACAAGTCCGATATATCAGCCGATATTACGTTTTTTTTAAATATCCACTTTTCTGTTTGGCCGATGTGTTGGTAGTGGGACTTTTATTTTGCCGGCGCTGAGAATGTGTTTGGCGGTCGGTCCGTGTGTATTCAGCGCTGACAGGAGAGTTCAGCTTCACTGGAGACACGCGATCGACAAACTTTAAACCCTTGACTTTAAACTAGGCTGCGCTATATCCAGTTGCCCACTGTGTCGTATTTATGTCATTATCACTGTGTGCTAGAAGTAAAATTAGTGTTACCTTGTCTTTATTTAAAAAAGGATTCCTAGTGTGCACAAACTTACCATATTACTGAGTGCTCTGTTAGTTACAGTGTTTACTTGCTTTTTATTCATATTTTTTCAAACAATTTCTTTATTTGTGAAAAACACTGGAATACAGAATCAAGAAGTTGCCATCTAAAGTAAGTGTTTAGTTTAGAGATTCTTTTTTTAAATTAATTTAAAAATATATATATATATCGGCTTCATATCGGTCATCCTGCTCTCTAAGATATCGGCAATTAGAAAAACTATATCGGTCCACCACTAGCAGTGACAACAGCATAAAAGAAGACAATATGCGATACACTTACCAGTTGTACTTCTCCAAATGCCCCTCTTCCTATGACCTTTACCACTTCATAGTCCTCTGCTCTCATCCGCAGCTCCCGAATCTTGCTGATGGTGTCCTTATCTAGAAACACACATATGCACAATATAACCCAGAGCTGCAAGAGGCAATCAAGGGGCCAATTTTATAAAGCGCTTTGGAGATTCATATTTTGTGAATAAAGTGATCAATTATGTTTTTTGCACAAACAAAGCATTCGTGTCGCTTCATAAAATTGAGGTTAAACCACTGGAGTCACATGGATTTCTTTAATGATGTCTTTGCTACCTTTCTGGGGCTTGAAAGTGGTAGTTACATACAGGTAGGCAGTCAATGGAGGGACAGAAATCTCTCAGATTTCATCAAAAAGTTCTTCATTTGTGTTCGAAGATGAATGAAAGTCTTACGGGTTTGGAACGACATGAGGGTCAGAAATTAATGACAGAATTTTCATTTTTGAGTGAATTAACCCTTTAATGCAACACCTCTTGCCACCTTTCGGTTTTGCATCACAGGCCGTATAATTTCTGTGCTTCAGTCGAGCAAATCACAGTCCTAAAACCTGGACTAACTGATCGCAGCGCACTCTCTCAGTGTTTGCACACAGCATCGGCTGCCAGCTGGTCCAGCTCGACGCCGAATGGCACGTTTCGCCACAAGGATTGTTCGGCACAATGGTGGAAAAGCAGCTAGAGTGAGTTCTTATAAAGTCCTGTAGATCTCCCCCTCCACTCTGATAAACCATTTCATCATATGCACTTCTGGCTGTGCCTTTAGACAAGCATCTGCATATTGTTAAGAATCCATTAACAAAAGAGAGGTAGGAATTAGACAACCTCGCTGTAGGAGGAAGTGAAAAGGAATCCATTTAGGTGAGTGTGTGTAGCACTTAGGGCCCTAAAGGCTTTATCTGACACAACAGCTCTGCTTCCCTAGGGGACAGATAACATTCAGACAGATTTAGTCACATTTGGCACAAGTATGCATGGACGGGGTGGAGGGGCATCCAACAGATTTAAAAATACAGCAGAGAAACAATATGATTTAAATCATATTCATTCAATTTAATGATTCGTTCAAGTTTGAAAATGTTAGAACAAATAGGGCAACTGCACACTTGCATGTGTGGCTCATTACAAAGTGTTTAATTAATAATAGTAAAGAATGTATAATGTATATGAATTGAGATACACATTTATGGTTAATGTATTTGTAAACATTTTTGGACCACTTACTTTTAATTGAATTCATTGTTAATAAAGGAAAGTTAAAAGCACTTAAAGGAACAATATGCAATTTTTCGCCGCTAGAGGTCGTTTATTCTAAACAAAGGTGTAGTTTGATGATGCCTTGATTTCACTGAATCATGGGAGGTGTTGTCTTCGCCTCTACAGCCGGTGGAGAATACGACGGGACTCGGGCAGAAATCATATTCATTGATTCATGTAATGTTTTAAAGATTTATTAACGTTACAAAAGCCGTTGGAGCGAAACGAGCCGCTGGAGCGATTGCTAATGAGAGACGTGCGCGACACACGGCTCGAGAGCAATGGAGCTTTTATTATCCCGCAGATGCTTCATGAGTATGTGTGGTAATACAGCGCTGTTTTATCATAATAGGTACATGTGAGTGTGTTGAAAGTTGTTATAAAGCTACTCTGTGCGTTCGCTCGGCGGCTGCTATACGAGACACTTGTTGCACACGGCAGTGAGACAGATCGATATTAGGCATGGTAAAACGGTACTCGCGGTAAATCAAGAAAACGAGATTTCAACATTAAGACTGACTCAGTGTTTCCCACACATAGACTAATTCGTCGCGGTGCGCCACAGAATCAACACCGGCCGCCACATATTGTGTTTCGTTATTCTTTTCTTTCTTTTTTTTTTTACTCCATTTAAAACACGCAGCGTATTCATTCAGCTGCATTTCCTTTCCCTGCTCTCCCTCCGTCTCTGTCACTCACGTGTCTCTCACACACACACAGCCCCTCCCCTCCGTGCACACCGCGTCTGTCTCCATGAAAACGAGATCATCCGAGATCAACGAGATCAAAAAATATTTTATATTCTGAATACAATGTTGTCAGTGTGTTAATGTTGGAGTCCCGACCCTTAGCAAACAATTGCGCTTCTTTAGTAAGTCAACTAACGTTAGGAGCAAGTTTGCAATAAAATGCAGTTGTGTTGTCGAGGTCAAAACACTATATAAGCTGTTATGTCATCTTTAGGGTGTTAAATGTGTGGATTTTGGATTGGGTGTGAAGCATTTTTGATTAATATTTAATATAATAAAGTTCTGTGTAACAAATTATTAACGAAGGAATTATTTTGAACCACAACATCGGATCAGCAAAAGGACGAGACACCTCAGCATGTCCTACACATGTCAAAGTGCTCATTCTATCAAATCTGAATACAGATGTACGCTATTAAGGTGTGCGCATACAGCCTAATTTGCCTTGTACAGTTATTCACTAAGGTTATGCAATTATGTTGTGTTGTACAATATTATTTTATTTCGTAAAGTAATAGTAAATGTACAAAAAAGGTTACATTGGTTTAATATAGTAGAGTGCAACATAGTAACAGAGACTATATTGCAAAATGTATTATGTGAATCAATTTCTGCAAAAAAAATCACAGATATGTTAATGCTTAGTATTTCCTGCATAAATTTACATACGTAAATATATTTTGTGTTGAGTTAATCTAACTTGTGTCATCAGTGTGCAGTAGACATACCCATTTAATTGATTTCATACATTGTAACATGAACTGTCTATTCAAGCAGGATAAGCAAAGTAACAATTCATTTACATACATATATAATAAAAACTAATCCTGTGTGACTTTAGGTCAAGGTTTTAGCTGTTTGGCTTGAACGCTTCACCGCCTGCTGGCAGTTTTTGTGAGCAATCCAGTCATGGTGAATGAGATCAGGTCCCCCATAGATGAGTGGCTAGAATGCAATATTGTTGCTTTTCGTTTTGTTTTGGAGCAAATGGGAATGTGAAAATTATATTTGCTATGATCTCTTATTTTCTCATTTCCCCTAATATAGTTTACTTCTGTGTTCCAAACTTGGAAATGTAAAAAGGATCCATTGTAGTTGCTAGGTTGTTCCGGGTGGTTGGTTACTGGCCCAAGTCCAAAGAACCCACCCGTGTCTCTATGACATTCTACATCCCAGATAAGCCTATTAAGAGTAATAGCACAATATGTGATGCTGTTCGTGTCCGTAGCACAAATTATATTAAAGTTACAGGCCCAAGTTTACTACTTAGAGCAGTAAAAACTGTCATTCAAGGTTATGCCTCCAATGTAACGGTGAGAGAGAGAGAGAGATAATGACATGTGGGTGACCACCATGCAGTCCCAAAAGACCTTTTGTTGAGGGAATACTTGGACAGACAAAATAGTGTCTGACTGAAAGTACTGACCCAAAAACAATCCCCGCTTGCGGTTAAGCAGCCTCCAACGGTTTAGAACAAGCTCCAGACAAAATACTTACATCTATTTAAGAAGTTATCGATGCTTTTGTTTTTCCTCAGGGCCGGAAAATCAAGGTCATAAACCAGAGCATCCAAACTGTCCTGAAATGAAACAAAAAAAACAAAGATTACTTCAGTGGAATGTGCATTTTGTATCTTCTGATCGGTAGTTGTGCTGCATATAATCATTATTTATCACTTTCACAGACTAGACGATAAATGTTTTTGCAAGTCATCAATGAACCATCCGCGGTAAAATGAATGAATTTGCAGTGTTCTCTGATAGCAGAAACTCTAGCGTAGGTGACCTCAGTCTGTCAACATAATAAAGCACAGCACATTGTAAGCATGCTAAAAACTAGTCTTGAAATTGATCATCTTCAAAGCACAGCCACTACAAATATTAAAGCTGAAGTTCTAATTCAAAAGTCAATGCACCTATACTGTATCCACAAATCGTTGTTAGTTAGTTACGTTTTATTGATTTATATAGCACATTTAATAACGACAGGGTCGACCAAAGTGCTGCACAAAAGAAAAATAGATACATAAAACAAATAGCAAAATAAATAAAAACAAAATCACAAAAAAATGAAAAATAAAAATAAAATCACAAATTTACCCAACAATAAAAATTCACACATAGTAAAGTATTATTACAGCAATTACTCCAGCCCATGACCAATTTTAAAATGATAAGTCTTAAAGGGATACTCCACTTTAAAATGAAAATTCTGTCGTAATATACTCCTACTCGTAGGAAAAAAAATATACTATGGAAGTCAATGGTAACAGAAACTGTCTGGTTACTGACATTCTTCTAAATATCTTCCTTTCTGTTCAGCAGAAGAAAGAAATTCATATAGGTTTGAAACAACATGAGGCTGAGTATATGATGACAGAATTTTCATTTTAAAGTGGAGTATCCCTTTAAGCAATGATTTAAAAGCCTGAAGAGGCAGATCGTACACAACGGTAAATTATTCCACAATCTGAGCGCTGCCGCTGAAAATGCACGATCTCCCTTAAATTTCAAGTGTTAAGTATGCGATGAGCTTAGAGGCCTATTGGTCTGATGGTAAGAAAGAAGATCAGACAAGATGGTGTCAAGCCTACCAGGGACTTATAATAATACCTTAAACTCAGTTCTAAACTCAATAGGAAGCTAATGCAAAGTATTTAAAACAGGAGTAATACAGGAGATGTTGATAAAAGTAACCATCTGATTCTGCACGATCACACACTGATTGATTAACCTGTTGTTTAAATACACACCAGCAAGTGCCGGTTCATTGTTATGTGGCAGGCTTGCAGCCTTAGGCTATGTGTGTATTACCTTTCACATCCATCTCCACACCTCATACTGACAATACAAAAAGCAAATGTGTGATCAACTGTGAATGTACATTTATGGAACAAAAAAGTCACTCACTTTGCAACAACCAAACAAAACATGCCTTGAGAGAGCACCCTTTGATTGTGTGATGTAGACTACCAAGAATTACCCCAAAATTCAAGATATGGGGGCAGAAAAATGCCCTTGTGTGTTTTGGTCTTATTATTAAGAAATATTACACAAGCAAGGGTGCTTTTTTGCTAATTTTAGCATTGCAAATGTGATTTTGATTGTATTAGGGGTGGGAAATATACCAGCAGAAATTTGTCAAGCTATAGGGATACTAGACTATCGTTTCTATCGTAGTTATGCTCACGTTAGCCTTGTGGTTAAAAACAAGTGATTTTATACCAATACACAGCAAAAGAGGATGCATTTCGGTACGTGCGCTCTTGTCTTAGAGCCGTTTCTGAGCGCACACACCTGAAACGTGCGCCGCATCCACATAAAGCCGCTGCTCATTCAGCGTGTGAGTACTAAACAGAGTTCTTTTTAGCGCCTTATTGGGCTTGAACGGTTAAAAACACACTGTCAAAATGCCCGAGTATCCTCGTAAACACAGTCGTTTATGTCTTAAGTGAACATAAACAGTATGTGTATGCGCATGTGCATCATATATTAGATCAGTGCATTCGGTCTTAAAGTGACAGCAATATTTCTGCTGCCATATGTGTCATTAATGTTAATCAAACAATCTTATTGCTCTTTACTGAATCGCTTTTGTAAATTTAATAAGAATAATTTATTTCTGTGTATTTATTTTACAGTGAAGACTATGCAGTGGTCTTTTTTTGTACATTTGATTACTTTCTCTAATTTATGCAGTATTTCTATAGGCCTTTCTAGAGCCTGAAGTTTTTTTAGGTAGGTCTATTTCATTTTTGTCTTTGTTCCATTGTAGCTACTTTTCTTTCTATTACAAAAGAAATCTATTTAAAGCAAAAATAACTATATTGTGATATACATATCGAAGTAAAAAAGAAGTTTATATTAAAGGTTGTATCAGCGATTTCAGGCCCAAACATAAATGATCACATTCATCTAATCTTTCCTAACGATCCGCAAGCTGCCGCCCCATAAGCAGGCCGTCAAAAAAACGCGTCTCTGTAGGCAGCCTAGGCTCTGAGATCTGCACACAAAAACAATTGGTTTCACCAACCACTCAAAACCCAAATAAATAGTGTTCCAACCAATCACCGACAGGGGGTGGGTGTTGTGAGGTTTTGCGCTCGTGTTCTCCGACTTCGCGTGCAGCCGTGCATGAGCGCAAAACCTCACAACACCCACCCCCTGTCGGTGATTGGTTGGAACACTATTTATTTGGGTTTTGAGTGGTTGGTGAAACCAATTGTTTTTGTATGCAGATGGGGCGGGCAGCTAGCGGATCGTTAGGAAAGATTAGATGAATGTGATCATTTATGTTTGTATCGCTGATACAACTTTAAATGACTTTTAGTAATTTTAGACAATATTGTCTAAATGGTCTATTTTTGCTCAATTTCGCCAACAAAAACAGATCTGAAAAATCCACAGCAGAACCGTTGCACGTCTTTGTGAAGGACGCATGACTCAAGCCATGTAAGGTTATCCTGGAAGAAAACTTGCTTCCTTTTGCTCTGACAATGTGCCCCAACTCGAAGGATGGGTTTTGCTCCATGCCACCAACTCAGGACAGTCAAGGTGAGGATGGAGGACCACCAGATCCAGACCCTGTCATGGCCAGCCCAATCTCCAGACCTGAAACCAGCTGAAAACCTCAGGAATGCGATCAAGAGGAAAGACACAAAGTCACAGGCCATCAAACAAAGCCGAGCTGCTTGAATTTTTGTGCCAGGAGTGGCATAAAGTCACACAACAGTAATGTGACCGACTGATAGAGAGCACGTCAAGATGAATGATAGCTGGGATTGGATATCAGGGTTATTCCACCTAATATTGATTTCTGAACTCTTCCTTAAATAAAACTTTAGTATGGTGTTGAATATAAACTTGTTTTCTTTGCATTTTTTGAGGTCTGGAAACATGGCAGCTTGTTATTTTGACCAGTTATCATTTTCTGCAAATACATTCTCTAAATGACAATATTTTTTATTTGAAGAAACGTTGTCAGTAGTTTATAGAATACAACAAAAATGGTAATTTTATTCAAACATATACATATAATGCTAATTTTGCAGTGGTCTCTTTTAAAATATAGGCCTATATATATATATATATATATATATAGGCCTATATTTTGAATCAAAAATAGAGTACAAACAGTAATATTGTGAAATAATATTAAAATTTAAAATAAATGTATTGTAGTATATTATAAAATGTAGTTTATTCCGGTGATCAAAGCTGAATTTTCAGCATCATTACTCAAAATCACTCTAATGTGCTGATTTGCTGCTCAGGAACATTTCAAGGATCGTTTTGATAAACTATTAAACTATTATGACAGAGACCTGGCAGTGAGTCCAGAGACAGAGATTAAAGGGTTAGTTCACCCAAAAATGAAAATTCTGTCAGTAATTACTCACCCTCATGTTGTTCCAACCCCGTAAGACCTTCGTTCATCTTCGGAACACAAATTAAGATATTTTTGATTAAATCTGAGAGCTATCTCACTCCTCCATAGGCTTCTAAGGGACTGAAACTTGCTGGCCCAGAAAAGTTATTAAAGAGATCGTTAATATAGTCCAAGTGACTACAGTGGCTCAATCTTAAGTTCATAAAGCGACGAGAATACTTTTTGTACGCAAAAAAGTCACTTGGACTATATTAACGATCTCTTTAATAACTTTTCTGGGCCAGCAAGTTTCAGTCCCTTAGAAGCCTATGGAGGAGTGAGATAGCTCTCAGATTTAATCAAAAAATATCTTAATTTGTGTTCCGAAGATGAACGAAGGTCTTACGGGGTTGGAACAACATGAGGGTGAGTAATTACTGACAGAATTTTCATTTTTGGGTGAACTAACCCTTTAAGGCTTGTTTTAGTCTTTATATGAGTGACTGCACAGACTGATTCTCAGCAGAGATATTCATTTAAAGGGGACCTATTATGCAAAATTCACTTTTATAAGGTGTGTGTCCACACAAATGTGTGTAAACAACCAGCCTATAATGGTAAAAATCCACCCACTCCTTTTTTATAATCCCAATAAATCATAAATAGTCTCTCCAAACGAGCAGTTCCAGATTTCCCTCAACTCTTACAGAAGCCCCGCCCATGACTGATGATGATCTGCCCTATTAGCATAGATCCCGCCCTGAGTGAGACGCATCAGCCGCTGTTTGTCTCCTCGCTGTAGCAGCTGGAGATATGCAATGTCACCCAAAAATAAAATAAAAACATCACAAATGTTCTGTTACTGGATGTACAAGCATAAGAGTCCCCATAGACTCCATAGCATCTGAGCCACTGAGGACACACTGGTTGAATTTCGTTTATGAAGGAAATGTGTCCAAGAAAGCCTTTAAAGTGTTATATATTTGGGCAAATCATTTTATGCCAGACTGCTTCACAAACAAGGGTCAGTTCCATGCTGGATTTGCACTAAAGTTGTTTCTAAAAGATGCTTAGATTAACATGACGGTACATGCTAGTCGATGATTGAATCAACTCCACAACTACATAAATGTATCCACTAACTATTCAGAAAAGTCTAAAAGTTGTAACTTCTTCCTGAGTGTCTCCATCATCATGTCCGACTCCGGTTCGAACATGTAAGGCTCAACACCGCTACTGACCATTTCTGACATTTTGGCTGCGTGAGATTCTCCAGTTTTGTCGTTGCCGGAGTATCCGAGGCACGAGCTGTAAAGGCTCGCCCCCTTCTGGAAAGTGGGGCCGGGCACAGCAGCTCATTTGCATTTAAAGGGACACGCACAAAAAGGCGTGTTTTTGCTCACAATTTGTCAAGCTATAATAAATTATCTGTAGGGTATTTTGAGCTGAAACTTCACAGACACATTCTGTGAAGTTGTGTGAACACGCATCAGAGACTTATATTACATCTTGTAAAAGGGGGCATAATAGGTCCCCTTTAATTCTTGCAGTTTTTAGCTGTCCATCCCTCTGGAGTGATGTGTCACAGGGATGCCAACTAAAGTAAATTTTATGTGATGTAATATTTGTGCCTGACTACACAAAACACCACTGTTGATCTCGAAATAATCAACAATATAATGTGCTACATATAATATTCATTTAATTCAGCAATGAACATTGCATCATAAGCAGCAATGAACATTAGACCATATTTTAGTGTTTTCCTGCAAAGGGTGTCAAGGAAAATATCAAAATGATAAAAAAGACTGTCATGCCCCCTTTAAAAGAGGAGCCTGAAGATTAGGGTTGGGCTCAGTTGAGTCTGAGGGTTTGAGTGATCACACAGCACGCTTGAGCTAGTCACGGGTGACTTAGACATCGAGGATTACACTAGATTAAGATTAATCCTGTTGATGTCACTTATGCCACTGCTAACCTGGTTAGATCAGTCTGCAGTTTCTTAACCTTGAAAAGTTGATGGGCATGTATACGTTATATACAGTATGTACAGTATATACACTGTACGCTACCAGTCAAAAGTAAGAAATATAGTTTTAATGTTTTTGAAGTCTCTTATGCAAACAAAGGCTGTATTTGTTAAATAAAATATAGTAAAAACAGTAACAATATCAAATATTATAAAAATGAACTCTTTCCTGACAAGCGTCTTTGAAAAATGTTGCCAGCCAGCGCCAACATGTCAAAAAACAGAACAGACCCTCTGCTTTTAAACAAAAATAACTTTTTTTATTCTACTTTCATGCACTCTTTCTTTTATCAACAGTTAAATTTGTGAAAAATATATGCATGTGCATAAAAAAAGCAACATTTTAAACAAAAAGCTGAGAAATTGAGTTGTTGTCAAAGACTACATCTGGATCGGATTCAGAACGATGATCAAAACACAGATGGAGTAGATCGAGTCCAACACCCCTAATGCTTCACAGTCCTACACCTCGTCCTGGGCTGACATTTCATTCAGTAACGTTAGGCAGTTTTGATTTATTTGCTGTTTAATATGATCATCATGTTATTTTACAAACAGTTGTGGCCACAATTATTGGCACCCCTAGAATTTTTTTACGAGTAAAATATCTCTGAAGTATATTCCCATTAATATTTACCCTTTTTTTAGCACACCAGGGTGACTAGGAACATGAAATTGTCCAGCTATGACTTCTTGTTTCACAGGAGTTTAAATATGAGGAAACACAAAGGCCAAATTCCCTTAATCATCCATCACAATGAGTAAAACCACAGAATATAGTTCTGATGTGCAGCAAAAGATTGTTGAGCATCACAGAATAGAAAGTGTTGTAAGAAAATGGCTAAAGAATTGAAAATCCCCATTTTGACCATCAGGGCAATAATTAAGAAGTTCTAATCAACTAAAGATGTTACGAATCTGCCAGGAAGAGGACATGTGTCTTTATTGTCTTAATGCACGGTGAGGAGGAAAGTTTGAGTGGCCAAAGACTCTTCAAGGATCACAGATGGAGAATTGCAGAGATTAGTTGAGTCTCAGGGTGAACCCCTACATCCCCACATGTTGTTTGGGAGGGTTTCAGGAAAAATCCTCCTCGCTCATCCAAAAATAAACTCCAGCAAATTCAGTTGTCAGACACGACTGGAACTTCAAACGGCACAGGGTTCTGTGGTCAGATCAAACTAAAAAAATAGCTTTTTTGCAGCAAACACACCAGATGGGTTCTGTGCAAACAGGGATAAAAAGTCCCCCATGTGTACAATTTAATATACCGTTGAATCTTTAACGTTGTGGGCCTATTTTTCTGCCAGAGGTCCTGGACATCTTTCAGATACATGGCATCGTGGATTCTATCAAATATCAACAGATAAAAAATCAAAACCTGACGGCCTCTCCTAGAAATCTTATAATGGGCCGTGGTTAGATCTTCCATCAGGACAGTGATCCAAAACAAACTCAAAATCAAGAAAATTTAAGAAGATGAGTGGCTGAACTGAAGAGAAGAAGCGCCAACATGGATCTGGGAATCTGAAGGATCTGGAGAGATTCTGTATGGAGGAATGGTCTCTGATCTTCAAACTCATCAGGCATTATAGGAGAAGACTCAGAGCTGTTATCTTCTTGGCAAAAGGAGATTGCAAAAAGTATTTAATAAAAGTGTGCCAATAATTAGCCTATGGCCAGCGTGTTTTGGAGAACAACATTTATTTCATAATGTGTTTTCTCATTAATGACAGACATTTTCATCAATGGCGAGGAAAGAGTTAAAAGAATGTTTTATTTTATTTTTATATTTTTAAATGTAATTTATTCCTGTGATGGCGTTCAGCTTTGCTGCCGTTCCTGGTTCCAAAAGAACAAGATAAAGGAAGATAAAAAATTGTCATCAATTACTCAACCTCATATCGTTTCAAACCCATAAGACTTTTGTTTATCTTCGAAACACAAAGAAAGATATTTTAATGAAATATGAGAGAATTATATATTTTCATTGACAGTCCACACAACTACCACTTTGACACTTTAAAACGTTCTTAGTAATCCATATGAATTGAGTAGTTTAGTCCAAATTTTCTAAAGACTCGATTGCTTTATATGATGAACAGATTGAATTCACATTTTATTTTATATTATTATATTTTACTGTAAAAAATGAGTATCATACCTTTATTATATTCAATAAGGTTACACTTCATTTTACAGTGTCTCTGTTACATGTTACAAGTAGCCTACTTAATAGTAATCCAACAGTGGTTACACTTTATTTTAAGGTGTCATTGTTACAGTGTAATTATATATTTAAGTACTGAGTTTAAGTAATTACATGTACTTACTATAGGGTTAGGGTAGGATTAGGATTTGGTTGAGGGTTAGTTGCATGTAATTATGCATAATTTACTGTTATTACTACGGTAATTACATGTTACATATGTAACAAGGACACTGTAAAATAAAGTGTTACCATAACAGTAAATTATGCATAATTACATGCAACTAACCCTAAACCAAAGCCTAACGCCAACCACACATATATAGTAAGTACAAGTTGTTAATTAATATTACTCAGTACTTAAAAGTATATTTACACTGTTACAAGGACACCTACACTTTAAAATAAAGAGTATCCTTAATATAATAATAATTTAACTTTACATTACAACTAGAGCTGCACGATTAATCGTTAAAAGATCTCGATCTAAACACCCACACAATCTCATTCCTAAATTATGATTTGTCAGTGTCTATTAAATAAAAAAATTACGACAATATCACACCAGAACATTCAGATTTGTGTTGCCGCTCTGCTGATCCAGAGAGAGCAGTTGTCAATGAAAGAAGAACCAGGATAAAACTTTATTGTTCTGAAATAAACACTGCTGCTACGGAAGCAATAAAATACAGTAAATCACCTTTAGAACGTAACATGGCACTTCAAATAACGATTGAATCGATTACAATATGCATCCGGAATGCAGAATCCCTGATACATTCAAAAGACAGCTGAAAACCCATCTCTTCCGTGAGCACTTAACCTCATAAAAAAAATAAAAAAAAATAAAAAAAAAATTCTTTCCTTTTCCTTTAAATCCCCGCTTATCGGGCTTATGCTACTCTGAACAATGCCTGAACTTCGTATTTTGAGCACTTCTTGCGTTGTTTTTTGCCTCTTCATGATGACTCGCTTAACTTTGGACAAAAGCGTCTACTAAATGACTAAATGTAAAGTAATGTACATTGTTACGTCATTGTTGGCGACAAGTAGCCTAACTTTTAAACAAAGTATTTTTTATTGAATCATTCATTCAAGAGATTTGTTCAAAAATGCTGATTCATGCAGTAATGAAAAAAAGTTAAGTATTTAGGAATGAGTCACTGAATGATTAATTCATTCAAATTTTAAATAGACTGCAGCAATTAGGCCATCCTTAAAAATATTCTTGTTTGCCGTAACCCGACCGACCCTGTCAATTTAGTACCGACCCAATTATTTAATTTTTTCCCTTTTAGTCCGACCGACTTGCCGGTTGTAAACTTGCGTTAAGACGGACCGATTTTTTTTTAACTCTTCAAACAACTAATACAAATGCAATAAAATAATATTAGTTATTAAGTATTGTGAATATAAATTGCCTAGACCTACATACAAACATAAGCTACGTTCTTTCTTTTAAATAAAAACCCGTGGCGCGTCATCTATGATTATGTTTACACCATTGGTTAACGCATCACACTACAGCCTGCAAGCTAAGTTCGCTTCGTTTCATTCACTGTCAATGGTTCGCGCATGGTAATGATGGCTGCGGCTTTACTCTAAAGATTATTTCATTTTTATATGTTGTTGAATATGGTTTATTAAAAAATAAACATGCGAGAGCGTGTTATAGGCTATATGTCATGTTTTAGTCAGATATGACGACGCTACTGCAACACACTCGCCGCAGATGAGAAGCTGCATCAACGTGCAAACTATCGCAAATCAAAGTGAAAGAAAGTCGCAGACGCTTAACACACAATCATCTTCATTAAATGTAAAGAAACGAAATGATCTTACCAGGGCTGTTTCCGCTTTCTCTTATTGCGGGCTTTGATTCAGAAATTTTAGCTAATGATCAATAAAATAATGTATCTCGTTGCTTTCGGTGACGTGCACTCCATTAAATCTGCATATAGCGGGAATTGAAGATCGGATTTATATCAGCAAAAAAACAACAACACACATTTATGTAACCAGGTGTAAATGGAATCGTTTTGATAAATCAGCTTGGAATCCGATCTGAGAAAACGCATGAAGTGGCCTGGTGTAAACAGCCCCTAGACATAGGTAAAAAATGTATCCCGACCCCGATTTTTTTTTTAAAAAATAAACTTTATATTATTTTTTTTTATATATAAAAAAATATAGACCTACCTACCGTCCCTTTTTTTCTTTTTTTTTGCTGTTACTGCAAACCAAAATATTTTTAAGGATGGCCTTAACATTTTGTGAGAACCTCTAGTAAACTGCTATTTTGTTATTAAGTTATCTTCAGAATCGTGATCTTTGTTTAAAAAATTTAAAAATTAAAAAATCTCAATTCATCCAGAATAGAGCAGCTCTAATTACAACTGTAAAATTGCAAACAGCGGCAGACAATGAGCTGCTAATGTGTAAAACACTGAAACCTGCGGCGCACCATATTCATTTTATCATCACATTTGCAGTTTGATAATCGCGTTAAGCCATATTGCAATTTCAGTTTTATTTTGATTATTCGTGCACCCCTACATCAATGTCTCTTTTTTGGCATTCTGAGCTATAGCTTTAGTGTTGCTATTCCTCGACATACCCATAGTTTATAATTCTCCTCTTCCAATCAGCTGTCATTAAAACAATGCCATGAACAATCTGTGCCCCATTAAACTGAAAACTGGACGTGCAGATTCAATGATTTTGGGCATCAATGTATCACAAGTACTTGTACGTACAATTATTTAAATTTTTTAAAATCACACTAGATGTAATCACACAATATAATATTTTTTTAAAGCATTTTCAAGGACAATATTCAAAATTCAGCCAATTTTAAACCTTGAAAAAATTAAATCAAGCATTTTCTAAACATTTTACAAACTATGGTAATAACAAACCTCTCCGTTCAGAAATGAATGTTTGCATAACATCCTGCCAGAGAGAATTCTGGATGGCCACAGTCACATTCCTCAGCAGGACTGTACACGTCAGAGAGCTATTTTAAGAATGCAGCCAAACAAGCTCCCAACAAAGTAGGGGAAAAACAGCCGAGACCACAGTCAGAAAGTGAAGAGGGCCTTAAAGGGCTCCAGACTCGATTCGAGAGGCGTGCCACCGACTTCTACAGACGGTGGCACCGCACATGCAATAGCCTATTATTAATATTACATGTGTTGTCTCTCAGAAATTTGACAGGAGCTCAATTTGGGATGCAGATGTAAATTTATATTCATAAACAAAAAAATATATTTTTTTGCATTTTTATACGATAAAATTTCAATATTCTAACTGACGGAGTTAAGATTACTACCTATTAACATTAGCCATTGGTCTTCAATAGTATCATCCATTATGATAACCACAGGTTAAACCACAAAAGGCAGCTAACTACAATAGTAAAATTTAACCATGATTTCTATGGTTATTTGTTATGAAAAATAGTTGCCTTAACACATTTAAAAGAAACTAAGACACAACAACAGCTATAGCTTAATATTTAATAAAATTCTATATGAATATGCAATGCATCTGCCACAATACCATGGTTACAGTTAGTGTTACTACAGTAAATCCATGGAAAATGTTGATGATTTGTGGGTTAAAAAACACACAGACTGGATCGTTGTGGCTCAATGTTTCTCCTGTTTTCCGCATCAGTGTTGTTGAAAATGTGGCTATAAAAAAACATCTGGCTATAAACTAGTTGAAATCACTGAGACATTTGTGTTTTTTGTTTGATCACGTGATCATGACCGGTCAACGAGTAAACGTATTTGTTCTAAGCTCATGCTGAGCTGTTGTTTGGAGCAAAGCTGATCAATGGTCCGTGTGGAACAGGAATGGCAGCACTTATCGAATTGGTGTTGGCACCAGTGCAAGCAGGTCCTTAACCTGTAGGCTATATCAAAAGATAAACATGGAGACTGAGAACAGTTTCTAAAAATCAGACAAAAGCCAAGGCCATAATAAAAAGTGTTTTTAAAATGTCTCTTGTGACCTCAGCAATCACAGATTTGACTAGTGTTGTCAAAAAAAATTAGTGGTCTTTGTACCATTAAAACATCCAGAAAGTTTCAGAGCATAAAACATCCTCCTCATTATAAACAAAGGATTTATTTGATCAAGCTCGTTTTGATATTGCCGTGATGTCACACAGGAAAATACATTTGCATATGACTGCCTCCAATGCAAAACATCAACGAATGGTTATACATCATTGCACCATAGGCCCCGCCCACTGGCGTTCAGTCGCTTAACGGCTGACATTTGCCTAAATTCGAAGTGAGGATCGCGTCAAAAGCAAATAGCACCCATTATAATCACTGACGCTGTCTACACCTGATCAGTGATGCGCGGGTTGATCCGAAATGAGCGGGTGCCTGCGGTCACGAGTCATCCAAAAATATTTTTAATGATATTCGGGTCGCGGTCGGTCGGGTCGTTTGAAATAAAGATGCCAATTAAACCTTTGTAATTTATATAGTAGTATAGAGAGCATAAGCGGAGTGGAGCGGTGAGAATCTTCGCTCATCGCTCACGGAACTGTCCACCCCTCCGCTCCCCCGCTCAAAGCTACATCAGGCCGCTCCGCTCATTATCGCTCGATCAGCGCTCAACGCAGTTTGATCCGCGCTCCACTCAAATCGCCCCCCGCTCGCTCCAAAAAGGGGAAAAAAATCTACATGTAGCCTAGACCACAGCCTTACCTCCTAAAGAACTAATGAGCAACAACAACATTTTTCAAATAGAAATGTTTTATTTCAAATGACAAATTAGGCCTATGTAAGAAGGAATATAGCCTACACAAAGTCCTGTAAAATTAAACGAATAAATGGGCCTAATAATATGAATAACAATTATATAAACAAAAATATAGCCTACATAAAAATTTTAAAAGTAAATTTACTATTAGGCCAGAATTTTGATAAGTTAACTTTTGTGCAACGCGCACGATTAAAATTTAAATGGGCTTATATCCATTGTACACACAAACTGCTGTAAAATAAAACGAATAAATGGGCCTAATAATATAAATAACATTTATATAAACAAAAATATAAAATAAATATACATAAACGTTTTAAAAGTAGGCCTAGGCTAAATTAACTATTAGGACAACATTCTTATAACTGAACTTGTGCGCAGCGCGCAGGATTAAAATTTAAATGGGCTTGTATCAATTGTTTGCATTTTACGCTGTATTTAATTTAGGCTACACTTTAAGTTACCGTATTCAATTTGCTAACCTTTTGCTTTCTTCCCAGCGTGTTCACATATCACACTGCATGTTTTCGAGAGATGAGTCTTTTTAGATTCCAAAATTAATCTTTAGGCCTACTGACTGAAACGATGTCGTTTTCTTCTACCACATAATAGTTAGTTTTACACCTGTATGACTTCTTATTTTCCTTTTTGAAGTAGCCTACTTTTTGAACTCCATTATTGAGCCGAGTTTTGACTGAAAATAGAATCCATCTTGCAGTCATCAACAGTAGACTGAGTCAGGCTTGACTGAGCATGCTTCAGAATCTTGGTGTGCGCGGAGCGAAATTGGAGCGGGAAATAGGGCGACGCTCCATCCTTTTAAAAATGCCGCTCTGCGTTCTGTCCAAGATCCGCCCGCTTGCTCCCGCTCCACTCCGCTCACATGCAATTTTCTATGAAATACATAGGCCTACACTTTATTGGCTGAATAACTGGCGCGAAGATGACGCACGAGCTCAGTCTGCAGGTAGAGATGGAGGCGGCAAGAGAAAAGGTGAAGACTGGGGAGTGGAAGCTCCGCAAATACACAAACAGAAAGAGCAAAGTTGCCGAAATAATGAAAGATAATGACCAAAGTGCTGGCTTTGTCATGTGTATTTCTTGCTATGCATTTACTAGCCTACTTTTAAAAAATGCGGGTCAGGAAGCGGGTCGGGTACAATATTTTCTTTCTTTTTTTTTGCGGTCCGAGTTGCGGGCGGGTTAGTTGAAAACGTCGGTCGGGTCCGGGTTGTTTATACATTGACCCGCGCATCACTGCACCTGATACAGTATACAGTGCGTTCAGTTTCTGACATACTTGAGTCTGTCAACAATAATCAATAGGCCATATTATGACCCAAATTTAAGCTCTCTTACAACGATAATCAAGACTTTTGTTATACCATTTAAGTTATTTAAGATTTTTCTATGATCTTAAATTTGATCAAAATGAATTCAGTCAATTCAAGACTTTAAGGACCCGCGGGAAGACAATGAATTTCTGTGTTCCTGAATGTTTCTACGTCTGCATGATGATCTCAGTATGTGTGAGTGTGTGTGCAAGCATGCATGTGTTTTAATAAGGACAGCACAATTTAGAATGGTGATTAAACAGACTGATTCTACCTGTGCATTATGAATAGTGAATGAACAGAAATGAATAGTGGAATAAAGTCGTTATTTTTTTATTTGTTTTGCGCACAAAAAGCATTCTCGTCGCTTTATAAACTTAAGATTGAGCCACTGTAGTCACTTGGACTATATTAACGATGTCTTTAATACATTTTCTGGGCCAGCAAGTTATAATGTCTTAGAAGCCTATGGAGGAGTGAGCCAGCTCTCAGATTTAATCAAAAATATCTTAATTTGTGTTCCGAAGATGAACGAAGGTCTTACGGGGTTAGAACAACATGAGGGTGAGTAATTACTGACAGAATTTTCATTTTTGGGTGAACTAACCCTTTAATGCATTAAGCCACGTTAGCGTTTCAGAACGTCCCCGAGACCGCGGGTGTCATGACATCGTCTCGTACAAAAAAAGTCCCATTTCATGTCAAACAATAAAACGACCCCTTTACGCTCTTCCCCTGCTCGGCCGTTGCAATTGCACAAGTTAGTTATGCATCAGATCATATAACAGTTAAATATATCAGATAATAGTTGCAAAAGTCAAGGCGCAAAGATTTGAAATTGCAGTGACAGATGAGAAGTGCCTAATAGAGGTTGTACTGTGAACGTGAATGAAAGACTAAGTGCAACTATGTACTACAAGTTTGTGTCTGTTATAGTATTTCTGTGAATGGCATTTCACACATCAGTGATTACTTGTCTGCAGCTTCAAATTCAGAATACAGGTTTGTGACTATTGTCTGCCAGTGCAAATCTCAACATTCAACTTAAGCTGCACATTCAACAATGAGTGTGTGGTTTTTTACCATTATAGGCTGGTTGTTCTCACACACTGCGGACACACATCGGAGTTCAAACGCCTTATAAAAGTGCATTTTGAATAATAGGTCCCCTTTAAATCCAAACTATTTGCAAATAAGCGCTTTTACTTTTCACTTTGAAACCACATCTTCCGCCACCGTCTCGTCAGTCAGCTCACCTCACTCTCGTCACGTGATAAATGAAATCTGAGTCCTGCTGCGTATCTCCGCTGCGACTCTCGTTCGGCTTAAGGCCAATTTATACTTCTGCGTCGAGTGTACGCCGTAGTGTACGTCGTAGGCTACGCACGTAGGCGACGCCGTCGTGAGCATTTATACTTCTGCGAATGTCTGTGTTGCTCTGCAGTTACACCGCCGAAACGCTAGTTGGCGTGGGTGGGTTTTATTGTTCCACTGTGTTTACATTCCTCGCGGCTGTTTTGAGTTTAGGTTTCTACGAGCAATGGCGACTGAAGGAGTCATACAGATGGCTGTATTTCCGCACTTCTTCAAGCAATCTCTCGGTCACTTGGTCTATTTCCATGGCTCTTCACTGATCTTCGGAATTTAAAAATGGCGGGCGGGCGGTGCAGAAGATAATTCCGGAAATGCGTAGGAGGAAACGCGATGCTATCCAGCCGACCAATCACAGATCTTGCGGTCCGCGTCGCGTAGTTACATTTTTGAGGAGGTGCGCGTCAGGGTACGGCGAAGGGTACGACGTATGGTACACGTCAATGCGTATGCTACGCCGTACCTTCTACGCGCACCCGACGCAGAAGTATAAATTGGCCTTTACGCTGGACTGAGTCGACACGTTACATTTTTAACTGTAGTGTCTGTTCTCTAGCTGAAATAAATGTTTTTTATTACTATAAAAAAATCTAAATGACAGCGGGGGCGGTGCCACGGTGGGCAAGGGATGTAAATACTGACAATCGCAGAAAGCCTAGTACACATTCAAATTCCATTGTGAAGTGGCGTTTGGGACACAGACATTGGCGTATAAAGTGAAATAAGTGCTGCATTATGGGACATTCACACAGGACATTGAATGGAACAGGAACTGGCATTTTCATACGGACAAGCACCACTCATTTTCTTCAGGAAAAATAAAAAGCTAGTTTATGAATCAATCCTTTTCTTTAGAATAGAAAGTGACTATTTCGCTTCACCTACCTGCCATCAAAATCACATCTAAACCACTTCTTCATTCTGAAATACATTCCATGCATTAGCTGTGCTTCGCTGCACATGTGCTAGTGAGTGACATCACAGCTGAGACTTTGGCCGTTTCTCAACATTCAGCCTTATGCGATTTTGCATCTTTGTGCATTCAATAAACATCACCACCATCCGGCATCCACCAAAGTTCAACATCCAGTAATTAAGAAAACAAGCACAGAGGACACATAAAATTACCTGGATGTGTTTTTGATAAGGAAGCATCGATTGCGGACTTGATCAAATCGAACCAACAGAAATCCCAGAAGTCATTGTGGGCAGAAGCCAGCAAGTATTAGACTATTTTTGTTCTCAATTAAGAGATTCCCGCAGCAAGCGCAAATGTGTGATGGCTGATGAGAGTACACATCTGTTGTTTTGTTTGGCATAATTTTAATAAAGTGATAAAGACTCTTCATCACTTCCAGAAAGCCTGCAGTACTTTTGATTGGTATATAACATTTAAAAACCATGGGCATAAAAATATATTTAAAAAATAATTCAAGTGAATGTTTTAATCAGTCTAACAACTTAAAATGTGAGCAACAAGCTCAGTCCTCACAAACATGCGTTTGGTGTCCTCGTGTCCTTCGTTCTTTCAAGATAGCTTGACTGGTCTTCACGAGAACGCAAGTTCTTTGTGTTTTTGGGAGTGAGAAACAGCCTTACTCATTCACCTCCTACTTTAGCAAGCACTGACAAACCACAGACTGGTGTTTCTCTAGTAATTACGTGACATAAAGCATGAGAAAGCCCGGAAGTCTTTCAGCAGTTAACACAACCTCAGGGCGAGGAAACAAATCTGCTAGCGAGAGGTGTAAAGGAAGTGCCATGCTTTGTTAGTATCACTATGACACATTAAACTCAGAGAAAAAGCCATGTATGGCTGGAACAAAGTCTTGTTTTTTTCAGAAGTGACATGGGACAACTGAAGTACTAATCCAGATCTGTTGTGTGGTGTAGGCCTGGACTAAGATGACCTCATACTCAGCCTTCTTTACACAGTTGTACAAGCCAGCAACACTGATACAGATACAGAACCTAACATTTTGCCTTCTGGCGATCTTGTAAATAAATTAATGTCTCTGTGACTAAACTTTCTCAGTGAAACATCTTGCTCTCTTAACTGAATCCACTTGCCATTTGATATGCTCTATGCATGTGCGTTGATCAATATTTATATTAGTGTTGTCAAAAGTACAGACTTCGGTACCAGCATTTCCCTCTATGTTTTAAGCACTGTTGAACAGATTCTTAAACACCTCTGATTGGTCACTGTGTTCACACACTCAACATATATGTCTCTTAATGGCCATTGTGTTCACAAGCACACGCTCAAATATGTCTCTGATTGGCCATTGTGTTCACGCACTCAACATATATGTCTGTGATTGGCTACAATGATCAACGCTTCAAAAACATGTTGTCTTCACTGAGCGCTTACACAATACACACTGGAGCATTTTAAAGCAGGCGTCTACCAGCGGATCCCCAATATATCCACTGATAGACTCCTGCTTTCAAACACAAGAAGGGTGAATGTTGAGAAACGGCCAAAGTCTCAGCTGTGATGTCACTCACTAGCACATGTGCAGCGAAGCACAGCTAACAGGGCTGCCAACTCTCACGCATTGAGCGTGAGACTCACGCAATTGACACTTTTCACACTCTCTCACGCCACACATCCATTTTCTCACGCACAGAAAAATTGCGGAGCAAAGAGGTACTTTTAATATTAAACTAATTATCAGCTCTTAGATTCCGTCAATTTTATTACGAAATTCAGACAAAAATACATTTGGCGCTTGTAAATGTGACGTGACAGATTGCTGAGCGCCTCCTCAGTTCAAGTGCACGTGAACCGATCATCTGTTACTTTTTTATTTAAAGATGCAGTACAACTTACCGAAAGTATACATAATATCGACCAATTAGTGTTTTTCAACCACGGAGAGAGGTCAATATATAATAGCAGGAGAACAATTATGTCACATAACGTTACATTTACCTCAGGAAAGCCATTTAATGACCATAGCATGTTAATTGAATAGAAAAAATAGCTAGAGAGGAGATTTTGCTGAGCACTATATTACATATTTATTATATTTTTACTTATGTCATTAAATAATTGTTATTATAACAAAAACTGCATTATATTTAATTTCATTTGTTATTTTTAACCTTTAATAATACCAGCAGATTGGGCCCTCTATGTTTACAGCATTAGGTGAGATTATTTTTTCTTAAATAAAATTTAAAATAAACATGTATCCAAAGTAGTCAATACTGAATCAAAATCGGAATCAAATCACAAGAATGGAATTGAAATCTTGAAATTTTTGTCAAGCAATAATAAAAACGGTATCCTACCAGTCATTGTACAATGTTATCACTAAAATTCTGCTTAGTTACCAAATGTTTTGACAATCACAATTACACTTATTGTGATGCAATATTTGTTGCAACAAAAATCTCACTCCAAGCTAAACTCAAAAGTTGGCAGCCCTGCAGCTAATGCATGGAATGTATTTCAGAATGAAGAAGTGGTTTAGATGTGATCTTGATGGCAGGTAGGTGAAGCGAAATAGTCACTTTCTATTCTAAAGAAAAGGATTGATTCATAAACTTTGTTTCATAATTTCCTTTTTCAAACTAGCTTTTTATTTTTCCTGAAGAAAATGAGTGGTGCTTGTCAGTATGAAACTGCCAGTTCCTGTTCCATTCAATGTCCTGTGTGAATGTCCCATAATGCAGCACTTATTTCACTCAATGTCTGTGTCCCAAACGCCACTTCACAATGGAATTTGAATGTGTACAACAGCCCATGTAGACAGTTGTCAGCTATTAAAAGATTAAAAGAAACCCTTGCTCTTCACCAGTGGGCATGACCAATTGTGCAATATGTATAAACTATACGTCAATGTCTTGCTCTGGAGGCAGGCAGTCTTATGCAAATGTGTCTAATATTCACCCATTTAATGGATTTTAAGCTCTACACCACCTCTCAGTCAGATTGATATTTTTTTCAGATCAAGCGCAATAAGACCGACTGAGATGTTTACAGGAAGGATTTGTTTAGTTCAATTGAGGCATCAAATGGATTATTAGTTTGCATGTAAACGTAGCCTTGTTTTCGTTTGTCACATTAAACTCTGGCCAGGTCTATTATTCCTCCTTCCTCCATTTCTGTTACTGTAATGAAAAAAGGTTCTGGTTAAATTCACACAGTCCCTGTTCTGGTCCACATCAATGTGATAGGGTCTCAATACTAAATACAGTTAATTTTTTGGATGTTTAGTTTGTATATAGTAATAATTATTATGCCCTGATTTTCAATTTCACATGCCATTACAAAGCTATCAGGTAAAACCCTTGCTCTTCATTTTCACTGAAGCAAGACCTTGCGAGGACCAAAGGATGACCAAAAAGCAAACGAGATCAGAGGCTTTAACTCTAAACACTGCAGAATATGCATCTCACACTGACAAGTCAAAACTGTTTGAGTCTTCAAGAGCTAGAAACAATTATTCATATATATTTTTCTGTAAATGGTCAAAAGATTGTCACCTAATCTAGACACATCCAACGGCCCATTTAGTTAGTGACATACTACGTAATTCAGGAATGGGAAAAAAAAAAATTGCTCCAACAAAAGTTTCATTTTTCCACATGACTCAAACTTTGCTTGTCTAGGATCAAGTCCTGCTATTTATGAATCACCAACTTTTTTTTTTTTCCAAACTGCAAATCTGTGCCTCGAACCACAAGAATATACATGGGCCATAAAGCATTGCACTGTAACACGCATACACTTGGAGCCACCCTGTGGTCCAAGACAAGAGGTTTGTTGATAATCTGGGAATTTTATTAAGAGGTGGGTTGGGTGGCCGGAGGGGGCGGGAGGGAGGGGGGCGAGCAAAGGACTTCATTTATCAATGGAAACTTCTTAAGGGCAAAAACAACACTCTCGTGTTCAGAGGCCTGGGAGCTTGTCTTCAAAGATCATTACTATTCATCCTCAACCTATAAAGAGATCATATCACTTCACTAGACTTGGGTTTAACCGCTCTATTCATATGGATTTGTTTTACAACACATCTTTTTTTGGATCTTTTATGTTTTGGTGACCTGGACTTTCAATGGAGGGGCAGAAACCTCCCGGTTTTCTTAAAAAAAAAAAAAAGTGTTTCAAAGATTAAACAAAGTCTTTTGGGTTTAGAACAAGATCAAGGTGAGTAAATGATGACAGAATCTTCATTTTGGGGTGAAATGTCCCTTTGATGTTAACCAGAAAACAATTGAAAAAGAGAAAATCACTCACAGCTCTTGAATGAATTAATCTTTTGTAGATTTAATAAGTATTGTTGTGGATTTAATTCATACACTGAAGACTATGCAGTGATTTTTTTTTTTTTTTTTGTATATCTAACTACTTATTTTAATTGATGAAAATTGCAAATTCTTATCTTAAAGCAGTATCTTTCTTTCACCTATCGTCGACATGATTGTCAATTACTTGGTCTTATTACTATTACAATGAACGTTTCCTTAAAAAAATAAAAATATATATATATGCATGCTTATTCTATGATCTCTTTCTGTATTTTAGGACCAGTAAAATGGGATCTCCTGTTTGAAAGATCAGAAGATTCCTGAATGCTCATTACTCAGGACTTCCTGCATCTGTCAATGAACTGCGTGATATATTGAAGACATGCTTCCACTTCACAGAGTTGAGACTTATCCTGATGTTAATGAATTCATTCATTTTAGCTCAACGAAGACAAAAGCTCTTTGAGAGAGAAGGCTCATGGAAGCGGACTCTTGTTCCAATCCTTTTTGCAATATTTAAAACTGATCAGTTGATAGAGTAGACCGTTTTATGTAGACCAGTTTTTATTTTTTCATGTTTGAGTCTAAGAAAAATCACATTGGTTCAATGTGATGGTGATAATTCCAATAGAAACAAAAATCAACATGATCACAAACGTGACGCTGATTTTATGCAACCGTTCCAGAAACAAGAAGTTATTACTAAGTAAAAATAATTTTAGACACAATTGAGTGGTGCAGGTATGACATCACTGTGTGGGCTAAAACGCTATAGCGAGTTCACATTTTAGCACTTCCGGTTCCATCGTCCCGAAGTCAGTGGGTTTTTGAACGGGGTTTTGGTTAAAAGGCTGAAATAAGGTCTGTGTGAACACAAGCTCAAGACAATTTCACGTTTTATTCTATGGCATTAAATACATCAGTATTACCCCACTCATGATTTTTTGAAGCTGTTACGTGTCTTGAAAAAGGCGGTTGCTAAGAAGTGGCTAATGAGACTACAGAGGCAGTCGAGGAGAATAAACGTCATCAGACAAACAGTTAAACTCAGTCCTCTTTTACAGCAGCGTTATGCTTATAATTGTGCTTGTATAAACTATTCTAACACAAACGCTCTGGGAAAATGTTTTTAGATAAAAACTGAAAGAGTTGCGGGAAGCTTAGTGATGGTGACGTTGAAGTCGTGAGACTGCGGTGTGGTTCGTTTAGAGCCTTTAACTTTTTACTTCTGGCGACTGCATTTAGGCTTCAAAATTCATCAAAGTTGTGTTCATCTGTGATAATTATCTTGATGGACAAAACATGCAAGTATCATAAACTTTTGTTGATCACAGAGCTTGTTTTTGGCGATAATCCAAAAGTCGATGGGAAAATCCTATTGGGCTTTTCTCGAGGGAACCAGTGAAATGCGAACTGCCGGTTGGCCAACAAGGTGACGTCATTCCTGCACCACTCTATTCGGTTTGTTTTTGCTATGCCAAAAAAAAGTCCCAAACAAGGTCATAAAGTCACTTTAATGTCAGATTAATGACTCAATGAACCCATAATGAGTGTACAACCGACGTACGCTCAACACCTAGAGAATACCCATAATGCACTGTGAGAGTCGCGCCCGCAGAGATGGCGCCCGCAGCTCAACCAATCATCCATCCATTTTCCAAACCGCGCTGGACCAGCCTAATATCATACAGGTATAAATTCCTTTTTAAATGATTATTAATTTGTTTAATTAAGGTATGCTAGTTTCCATGGCAGAAAGCACAAACTATGCACAAGCGGCAGCCCGAATTCCAGTGTCCAAATTCACTCACTTGTTTTGATTCACTCCTTCAAGTGGACTATATTAGTGGACCAATGATGATTTTATTTGATTGGCATTGTCTTATTGGCATTGTGGTGTCTTATTACTATTCTAATTGAACTTACTGATTCAATTCTGGCATTAAGACAATCATTTTATAAATAATCTTCATCTATAGCTTTTTTGTTGATGTTGTTGCTCAAATTGTTATTTATATCAGGGGTTTTTAACATACAACTAAAAAAGCACCTGATTTATGCTGTATTATATGTATTAGAGGGTAGGACCTCTAATTCTAAACTTTGACTATGTTCAGATGACTATGTTCTATATTTATCTGTCTAGAGACCTCAAAGCATAGTCTGCTTATTGTGCAACTCCAATGAAGTTCTAGTTGATGTCATTTGTAGAGTAGGTAGGGCCCTAACAATGACTTAAACACATTCACAAAATCAAAATTAGGTCAGTGTGCGGTGAGAAATGTTGTCGAAGTAGTAATTTCTGACACATTCCTCCAGGAATGTAAAGTCAGAGGAAAATATAACATACGCTGGAAACACTGATGCCGGTCGCTCAGAGCAGAGGCCAGGGAAAAGAAACTGTCACGAGCTTCCCGAGCACAAAGTGTGTTTGATCGGCCAGTTGCCCTGAGGTAAACGCAGTTCTAGACGCTCTGAACATTACAGCTTCATTAGACATGTCATATCTCGAACTAACCCTGGATTAGGAAGCATTAGAGGCGGATACGGGGACAGGCGAAGACGATACACATGGAAAAAACTGGCCAGAGGTGAAAGCTTCAGATGAATAAAACAAAAGCGACTCTACTCTTTCTGTTTGCTCTTCGAGAGAGCAAACACAAGGCGTAAACCCATACAAATGTGTACCACTGAAAGGCATTTGAATTTATCAATCACTTGTGCCATGTAATTCACAGCCAATCTAACAGGATCTTTTTATAAACCCACCGATTCTAATCTACAGAAACCACATTACCATTCATTCACTGTGAAGGAGTTTTTCATCCTCATGTTTTCCAGTACGGTTCCAAGCACCCAACCCAACCCAACCCAACCCAACCGATATATATCGCATAATTTAAATGTAACAATTTATTTAAGTATGTATAATGTATTGTGGTTGGAATACTAGACATAATCACATTTTATATTTTATTTAATATGGACCCCAGGAAGACTTGCAACTATTTTATGGAATCTAATGGGGAGAGTGATTCGCGAAGAGTTATTTATGCGTGACGGTGGAGTTATTCATGTTGACCCTCATCATGTGGTGTTTATTTACTGGGAGTCTGAAAAACGGGCTCTAGAAGCCCCAGATAGCTGTGATAATAACTTCCAAGTGATGAAGCATCTCAGAGCAGAAAATTATTTACCCTATAGAACAGATAGATAATATAAACCTACAGAGAATCAATTATAATTTAAGGTAAGTTGCACCAGTTTAGTGTAAGTTATAACCTTAGTAAAGTTGGCCAGGACATATGATAAGTATGCTAATTCCAGCATGAATTGTTAGTTTGATTTCTCAAATATGGATTTCTCAGAATGCTTTTATTTCATGAGCACAATTTTTTTTATTTTGTTTTACATCCTGATCACATGGTTTGCCAACTTCAGAGGTGCAATATTTGCACAAGATTATAGGTGGTATTACAGCAATTCCATACAGTCTCTCTCACACGCACACACACACACACACACACACAAACAGTTCATGTAATCACGAGAGCACCACGATGCATGCACGAGAACTGAGAAGATGACGCTCACGATCAATTAATGGGAAAGTGTGAAAGGTAAGCCACTCATTCGGACATGCAGGAAATGCACACTTTAGAACCATTTTAAACACTACATCGAGACCCATCTTCTCAGTTCTTGTTACGTCACTCGCATGTGTCGTGACGCTCTCGTGGACTCACTCAGAGGCCCACACAGAAGAAATGAAGAGTTGAATAAAGTCGTTATTTTTGTTTGTTTTTTGCGCACAAAAAGTATTCTCGTCGCTTGATAAACTTATGGTTGAGCCACTGTAGTCACTTGGACTATTTTAAACATTGTCTTCTTTACTAACTTTCTGGGCCGGCAAGTTTAAATTACCTAGCAGCCTATGGAGGAGTGAGACAGCTCTCAGATTTCATCAAAAATATTTTAATTTGTGTTCCGAAGATGAACGAAAGTCTTACGGGGTTGGAACAACATGAGGGTGAGAAACTACTGACAGAATTTTCATTTTTGGGCGAACTAACCCTTTAAGTGTTTTCAGCATCCGTCAAAATAAAAGTTTGGTTTAACTTCAAGAAATGATGACAGAAATATACTAAAGTATACTAGTGAGTATAGAATTACATTTAGAGTATACTAAAATGCACTTCTCAAAGTAATAATAATAATCTTTTTATTTCTAAGTAACATCATACAGCCAAGATATTTTTTCATCCGTGTTTTAAATGTATGCAGTTCTGTTGTGCAGCATCTTATTTGACAAAATTAAAAATGCAATGTTTTGTTTTAACAAATTAAATGAAAACAGAATTTAGGGGGATAACATGGATTTCATGGGGCCCTACATTTAAAAGTAGGAATTCTGTGGAGTTTAATTGTGAACAAACAAGATTACATTCATTCTCAAGGTCTAACAAATACTGTATGTGGAAAGCGTTTCCTTCCCCACGAATGGTAAATGAATATCGTGATAAATATCGATATCGTATGATATGGAAAAAATATAGTGATCATATTTTTGGCCATATCGCCCAGCCCTTTATGGAATTGTATACAAATAAGTTGTTAATTTTAACCTTTAATATTATATGTACCAGCTGACTGGGTTCTCTGTATAGTTTAAAGCATTTTGAAAGTTTTTTTCCTGGAGAAAAATTATGTACTGTACCTTATATTTATCCAAATGAATCAAACTGAATCTATATCGGAATCGAATCACAAACTTATGCTTATTTTTACGAAAATGTGTGTCAATGTCCAGCCTCAAAAACACAGTACCAGTAATTGTAGCAGTGGACTATTGATGATTTCCGAGGAGGACAGAAAACCGGAAAGAAAATGGTAAAGTTCAATAAAAAGACACTTCCAAACACTGAAGTGATTTCCTTGATATATTTATTTAGTTAGAATAGGTACAACTCAATATTAACTAATTGAAAATGCTAAATAATCGATCAAAGCTTTCTCATTAATTTGTGAAATAATCAATGATTAGTCGATTAATCGTTCTAATAATCATTCGATTAATCGATTATCAAAATAATCATTTGTCGCAGCCCCATTATATGGTGAGGCAGATAACTAGTTGTTTAGTGTGGTTCCGTTCATTCAGTGCGGGTTTGTCGAGAATGTGGTTCTGAGTCCTGAAAACGTGCCGGTGTCAGTTCGGTTACAGAACGCGGTTCACAGTCGTAAAAAACTACTCTGCACTTCTAGTCATGAGCATCTGCTCTAGGTAAGTCTTGTTTTGTGAAACAAGACAGGGGATTAGGGATGAACATAAACAGTGAGACGCATGCGTATTGCACACAAATAATCGGTGACGTTGATTACGAAAATACGTCAATTTGTGTGGAATGACGTGTCGGAACAGCCCTTACAACAGCATTGTGTGCGTGTATATTACTACCATTTGTAGTTTGCTTTTGGGATCTGATTGGACCTGAAAACTGAAAAATATATTTTTTTGCACACGTCCCTATTTCATACTTGAAGCGCATTCAACGAGGACATGGTAGCGAACAACAATACCTGCTTGTGGCAGCGCTTGAAAATAACCTGTCACTAAATATTAGTACTTATACTTTAGATTAAAACTTCTTGATTCTGTAATCCTATTACAGTATTTTCACAAATAAAGAAATTGTTAAAGGACTTTAATCAATTTAACCCTGACTTTAACCCTGTAGTCAATCATTTTTCCCTTAAAACTCATCTTTGATCACCAAAATTACACATTTAAATGGTTTTTCCTTGAAAGAAAATGTCTTCATGCTTTAAAATAGCTTGAATGTATCTCTACACCCTTGCCTCATTTAGTTTACGTGGTTCTATGAATATGTAGTTTGTGACGTCAGAAACACCAGCGATTTCAAAGCGTATTTTAGAGACTGTCTTTGGTTCACTGCAGTTTTAAGCAGCAATGGTGTCGACTTTTTAAGCATATTAAAATCACCACATGATATAAACAACATTAAAAACTTGGGTTTCACCACAGGGACAAAAAATATGAATAAAAGGAAGTAAACACTGTAACCAACAGGGCACTCAGTATAAACACTACTTCTACATACACCACACGGTGAAAATGACATGAATATGACAGTGGCTGAATGGATCCTGAGCTTTGAAATCAAGGGTTTAAAGTGTCGATCGTGAGCCTCCAGTGAAGCTGAACTCTCTTGTCTGCATTCAGTTCACACACACAGCACACGTCATTCATGCAGGATACACATGCGCACTTCAGAACATCTCACAACTAGGTTCAACTAAGTCTGTAAGGTTTGTAAATGTTTATTAGATATTCAAAGACTTGTTTATAAAACGGATAGTTCCAGTCCTTGATTCTGATTGGTTGAGCCACGTTCGAAGCCGTTGTAAATGACTCAAACACACACCTGTGACCGCATTACATTAGTGTTACTGCGCAACTGCTGTTTGTGATTCTTTGTTGCTGCATGTGTTGCTTAGCAACCTCTTTGGAACTACATTGCTTAGCGGAGGAATAAATGTGTTATAACGTTATATTTTTTTTGCTGGTGTTTATTTTATGAATAATGAATATTTGTATGGTGTAACTGTTTTATAAAAGCAATAAGCCCCTTGAAGTCGTGTTTTACAGTGGATTACAGTGGACTCCGCTAAGGGCCGTTGTTAGCTACGACGCGGAGCTTAGTCCACTGTAATCCACTGTAAAACACGGCTTCGTGGGGCTTATTGCTTACTTATTACATGTTATAAATATGTTGACAGTAAATGAGAAAGTATTATAGTGTTTTCCTTGTTATTACTGATAATATAAAGGCTATAAGCTAATACTTTTTCATATAGCCTACCTTTCAATTTCTTTGTTTATCCAATAATGTAATAAACTGTTAAACAGAGACCATAAACTAATGAAGACAGAGAATGGATGCGCTGTGTGCTCAGGCGTTCTCAGCGTCGTCAAAATAAAAGTCCTGCTTCAGACACATCGGCCAAACAGAATCCCTATTGGCCTGATGCTGAAATTTGAAAAATGTCAAATATCGGCCAAGGCGATATATCGGTTGACTACTTTAAAAAAAAAGTATTCAAATAAGTAGAGTCAAACTGCCTTGCATCATTGTGTAGGCAACTGAGCAACGAAACTCATCCCATCTCACAACTTAGCATCCAACCAGTACAACACTAATACTTGTATTGCCAGTTTGAACACCGCTATGAAAATTATTATAACGTGGCATGTCTACTCCACAGGTAAATACAAAATATTCCCTTTTAGCCTAATAGTTAAATTGTAAAGAAATTGCATGTTGTGTAACAGTAAATTGAACCTGTGCATATTAAGCTCTTAAAGTGACAGCAGCCTAATAAACCTGCTGCTTTCTGTCATGCTAATCAAAGAACAAAAGACAAAGAGAAAATCACTTGCGGCTTTTGACTGAATAACTTTTGTAACTTTAATTGCAAGCATTAATAGGTATAATTTTTACAATGGAGACTATCAAGTGTTATTTTACATTTGATTACTTTATTTAATTTCTGTAGTATTTCTTACCTGAATACTACTGTTAGACTTACCTGAAAAATGTAAAGCCACATTTATTTAATTTGTCTATTTATTCTATTGCAATTCCAACAAAATTACCCAAATGATTAAAAAAATTATGAGATATCTATATGGCAGTATAAATGGCAGCTTTCCCCGTGGTATTGAAATGGAGTAGAATCTTGATATTTTTCAAGGTATTCCAGTATGGTGACAACACTACCTTACAGTGCTTTGTAGATGAATTCTTCATATATTAAAATGGTTCAGATTAAGTGACAGACATGTGGTTTTCATGTTAAATAGCACTACAACATGTCCACAACATGAGGTATATGATAAAACCATTCAAAGACCTATATTCTAAAACAATAATTACCACACACAAAAAAACATTTCTAGTATATAAACTGTAGAGCCTTCTTGTAGCTCCAACAGCTGCATGAACAGCAGAATGAACTGATAAAATGCATACCTGAATGCAAAGCAAGTTGCTATAAGCATAAATATAGTCTATGGTGTGGTAACAGCTCTTTCTGTCACAGCTGTTATTTTATTGGAGATTTTACTATGGCGATTTTTCAGATTTTTTCAATTAATTCGAATTTAATGTTTTGCCTTTTATTATTTTTAAATTGAGAAATTGCAGTTTTGAATACATGTTAGCAAACATTACAATTAGAAATGTTGACAACACGGCAATGATGACTAAAAAAGCAAAGTTATTAGACACGAGTTGAACTTCTAACTTGAGCGCCGCTTTTTTAAAATGGCGTTTCATGGTTGGGACGCTGCAAAAGACACGAGTGCAACAGCCAAACACGTCCGCCAAACATAAAAACTATAGAAAAGCAGCACAATGGAATGCAAAAACCTGTAAAGATCTACTCTGCGTTTAATATTTCATGTTTGTATGATGGTGACAGGCTGAAAGTTGCTCTTATTTTGTTTTTATAAAGCATTTGCTGTTACTAATGGCCTATTACTGGTGTTATACTTACAGTCATTTTGAATTTTAATGGCCTTGACTTTTTGGGTTGACCTCTAAAACTCAATGTCTACTTGTTGGCTAAGAAATATTCAGCATTTTTCTTATTTTATATTATTTCTGAGTATATAGGATATGTTTTAGATAAGTTTGTATAATATTTGCCTTCATATTTCAAGCATATTTTCTGCAAAGATATTTAACAAATAAGTCATTTGTTTTACATTTACACCATGTTGATCACTTCAGGTGTGGCGCACTTATTGGAATAGAACTTTTTTAACCAGATGGTTAATAAAGAGAATGTTTGTTACTTTAATCATATTGTACTTACATTTTTAAGTTGACGAAACGAAACTCTGTTTTAAAAACAAACACACTTGTAATTTATCAACCGAAAAGGGTTATGAATGGCTGCAGTCATGTATAAATATGCATTTATACACACACACACATATAATTTATAGCTGTCTGATTCAATACATTACTATACTGTGAAATCCTGTGACCTGTATTTACTACAGTGGTTGTCAAAGCCTGTGAGACTCGAGACTACACAGAAAGAGTACATATGAAGTGTCATTGATGTCACTATTAATAATCGAAGCTCTCAGTGAGAATGCTCTTAATGTAAGGCAAGATCTATAACTATAACACACACAATCAGTGTGCCTGAGTATGCAACGTCAACTCACAGGAGTCAGGAGGGCTGAAATTCCTAAAGAAATAGATGCTCAAATGTAAGAAATCACTTTACAAATGGCACATTTCATGACGGGTAAACCCAGAGAACAAATGCAGATCAAATTTAAGTTTATTGAAAAATCTGAGCATGGAATATGGGTGTTGAGGCCTAGTGGTTAAAGACCCTGCTGGTTACCAAAAGGTTGTAGGTTCTACCCTGAAAACTTAGGCATGAACTATTACTTTCCCTCCTTTAATAAGAAACTGAACCTGCTGGTTCCGGGGCCAGTGGTCCTGCAATGACTGTGTTTGTACTCCAAATTCAAACGGCTAACTATGAAATAGCAATAATTAATACAGTAATTATCGTAATTCATGAAAAAAAAAATGTAATTAAGATAGTTACAATCAGTAAGAATCTAGAAAAAATATTCAAATTTAAATTCAGCATCGCTTACCAAGTCTGACTTGTACACAAGTGATTACAGGCTGGCGCGTGCATTGCAATGTCATTAACTTAAGCATGATTCCGCTGTTTTGCATATTTACAGCGTATATAGCGTATTATTGTACTGTACTGTTCTGTATGCATGCATTTCAAGATTTATATTAGATTGTGCCTACCTTAGTAACAATTACGCAAACAAACTCCTTATAAAAGCAACAACAGAGTTCCAATAAATCTGATAAACTCACCAGCAGACAGTCTGTGTTGATCTCCGATTTGGGATCCTTCAGCATAGCATCGATCTTCTCGAAGCGAGCTGTCAAACTTTCTCCAGCAGACATATTCATAACTGATCCGATTCAGACGTATGAAAGAGATGCGAGTCTACTGGCTAAGGTTAGCAAATTAACTCGCCAACTTCCTCTGCCCTCACAAAGCAAGCACTAGTTTGATCAAAGCAGCGTTTTGTGTCTTACAGTCTTATTATCGCTCTCGTTGAAACGTGTACAACACCGAGAGGTGACGAAAAGCCACATTTTCAAAAACAAAACAACAACAAGACAAGGTGTCGGATTAGTCCATGACAACTTGGCAAACACAAAAGCAGCAGCAACAGATTATAGTGCGCTAAGCTAATTTAGCTTCAGGAGATATGTGGAGAACAAGCTCTTTTAAAACAGACGAACAGATCATATCCGCGCAAAAAGAAGAAGGGATAAAATAAATGTTGCAGAGTTAGCATGCGGCCACATGAAATGAAGTTTCTCCAGGCCTCTGTCCATAAATGCCTGCCAGGCCAAACGAGTCTGACAGCTGCAAAGTGAGAAGTGGCGAAAAAAAACTTCGCCTTACAAATTTCGATCAGTTAAAACAAGATCCTGGTTAAAACGATCCTTTACGGTTCTTCTGCAATAAACATCTCCGAGTCCGCACGCCGGCTTCTACTTTTCCAAAAAAAGTATGTAATCCGCTGTGCTGTAACTGTAAGGATAGTTCAAGCTTTAATCGATGTTATTATTCAAAAAAAAAAAAAAAAGAAAGACTGGGTGCCCGATTTTCTCCCACTGCCTGACCAACATGTCCGCCTTCCTGTTGAAACACCCCGGAGAGAGTCAACTTCGAAACCTCTCTGACTGCGCATGCGCAGAAGCTCTCTTGCTCTCTCTCTCACACACACACACATGAGTACAATGGCGGGTCGTGTTGTAGTAGTATCCGCTTGCAGAACGGCACAGCCATCAGTTTCAGGACAGCAGCTCCAGGCCAGTCTCTACAAAAGCTTCCGTTTAAATGCGGTCACTTTTCAAATCGTACATGCATGTTTCATGATTTATAACGAGCATTTTATTTATTTATTTATTTATTTTTTTACATAGTAATCATGTTTAAAGTTAATGGATTCAAACATAATAGTTCGTTGCTCACATTGCATGAAGTAGAATATAAAATGTTGTATTAAAAAATATGAATAAATGCTTAAACTATATTAACCAAGATTAACAAATACATAAACAGTGCGTTTTGACAATATTTTTAACCACTGTACTGTGAAGTTCATGTAACCTGTTGTAAACCACATATATATATATATATATATATATATATTTTTTTTTTTTTTTTTTTCTGGTTTATAACACCAGGCCAGCAGCCATTTAGAAGTCAAATGTGTGTGTGTATACACTCACCTAAAGGATTATTAGGAACACCATACTAATACTGTGTTTGACCCCCTTTCGCCTTCAGAACTGCCTTAATTCTACGTGGCATTGATTCAACAAGGTGCTGAAGGCATTCTTTAGAAATGTTGGCCCATATTGATAGGATAGCATCTTGCAGTTGATGGAGATTTGTGGGATGCACATCCAGGGCACCCCAAAGATGCTCTATTGGATTGAGATCTCATTGAGATCTCAACTCATTGTCATGTTCAAGAAACCAATTTGAAATGATTCGAGCTTTGTGACATGGTGCATTATCCTGCTGGAAGTAGCCATCAGAGGATGGGTACATGGTGGTCATAAAGGGATGGACATGGTCAGAAACAATGCTCAGGTAGGCCGTGGCATTTAAACGATGCCCAGTTGGCACTAAGGGGCCTAAAGTGTGCCAAGAAAACATCCCCCACACCATTACACCACCACCAGCAGCCTGCACAGTGGTAACAAGGCATGATGGATCCATGTTCTCATTCTGTTTACGCCAAATTCTGACTCTACCATCTGAATGTCTCAACAGAAATCGAGACTCATCAGACCAGGCAACATTTTTCCAGTCTTCAACTGTCCAATTTTGGTGAGCTCGTGCAAATTGTAGCCTCTTTTTCCTATTTGTAGTGGAGATGAGTGGTACCCGGTGGGGTCTTCTGCTGTTGTAGCCCATCCGCCTCAAGGTTGTGCGTGTTGTGGCTTCACAAATGCTGTGCTGCATACCTCGGTTGTAACGAGTGGTTATTTCAGTCAAAGTTGCTCTTCTATCAGCTTGAATCAGTCGGCCCATTCTCCTCTGACCTCTAGCATCAACAAGGCATTTTCGCCCACAGGATGGCCCACACCATTCTTTGTAAACTCTAGAAATGGTTGTGCGTGAAATAGGCTTGGGCGGTATTCGAATTTTGATACCGTCAAACCTCCTCCCTATTTTACCGGGGTATACGGTATTACCGTGACTAATTAAAAATTATGACATAATGGGCTCAGACGGCGTCACCAAACTGTTGGCTTGTGCCTACACCGTTCAGAAACTGAATGCCAGATCGGGCAAAAAATAAATAAAAAATCAAGCCCAACCCCTGCACGTTGTGTCTGAGTCAGGCCGACGGCATTAACTGTTATTATGAGCCGGAGCCCACCATTATTCAACATAATATCTGTGTGCGTGCAACAAGCAAAAAGTGCCTCTGTAATCCGGTGACACGTGTCCATTGATTTTTATTAATACAACTTTTCTGCAAAGATGGAAGTTGACGATCGCATCTCTGTAGTGAACGCGCATATAGAGAGAAATGCACATCATTACACAATCAGAGAGTGGCCTTTTTTTTTTCGTTTTGAATTGTTTCGTTTAAAGAAATTGACGATCGGCATCTGAACGCAATAGAGAGACATGCACATCATGGATTACAGAGAGTACGTTAGGCTAGTCTATTTATTTTCGTTTTGAATGGTTTCGTTTAATGAAATTGACGATCGCATCTCCGTATGAACGCGCCTAGAGAGAAATGCACATCATGGATTACTTAGCCTAATCAGTGAGTAGCCTATTTCTTTCGTTTTGAATTGTTTCGTTTAAATAAATTTCAAGCTTTATTTATATATATTTGCCATGTCTGTGAGGCATAGCCTACACTGAGTTTCGGTTAATTTATGAGATTTCAATGCAAGTGACCGCGGCATGCCCATCATGTCATGATTATCCAGGAAATTGGTTGATGAAAAATGTATTAAAATTAAGAAACAATATATACAAAACGAAATTCGTTTTAAAGAGGCCTTTTACAAAACGAAATTTATTGAAGTGGTCAAATCGTCTGACTCCCGATGCATCCCATCTTATTTGTGCCGTTCACTTTTCATAATCAACAAAGATGGAAAAAATAACATTATAATATTTTAACAAATACGAAACTTAATGCGCTTATTTAATGAACTCGAGAACAAAATGCATCCTGGCAGCAGTGAGTGGGCGGTTGTTTCGGAGATGCGACATTAGGTTAGAGGTGTTTACATCTCTTGTATTTACCGCCTCTCCCTTCTCATGCGGTTGGAACCAGAAATATTGCCAAACTGCAACCACACATAAGCAGTTTTTAGGCAATAAATAAATTATATTATAGGCTATATAAGTGCCAGTAATGACGGTATTGAAACTGATACCGGTGCTATTTTAAGATCCCGCGGTATCCGATATTACCGTAATACCGCCCAACCCTAGCGTGAAAATCCCAGTAACTGAGCAGATTGTGAAATACTCAGACCGGCCCGTCTGGCACCAACAACCATGCCACGCTCAAAATTGCTTAAATCACCTTTCTTTCCCATTCTGACATTCAGTTTGGAGTTCAGGAGATTGTCTTGACCAGGACCACACCCCTAAATGCATTGAAGCAACTGCCATGTGATTGGTTGATTAGATCATTGCATTAATGAGAAATTGAACAGGTGTTCCTAATAATCCTTTAGGTGAGTGTATATAGCCTATATATATATATATATATATATATATATATATAAGTATAAAACAATCACATTTCTTCAAACATTAACTTATTCACTCACTCACTCAAACAAACAGGAAAATGACTAAATTTAAAAATGGCTACAATTGTGGTTTGTCTTTAGCCACAACTTAAGCCTGGAAGTGAACTTAAGCCTGGAAGTGAAGTCAGATATGGTCTTAATGTCAAATGGTAACAATTTCCAGAGTTTACAGCTCTCAGAAAAGGCTGTCTGTGTGAAGCTTGTTCTGCAGTGCGGTGTTGTACAGTTATGGCAATTCTTTTGCTGTTCCGTATTTGAATAAAATGTAATAAATTGAATAAATGTCTCAGGTGCTAAATTATGAATACACTTGAAAATGTATTTAAGAAAACATAAATTACTGAAGCTTTCAAAGCTTAATATATTATATTTCTTGAGGATGTGACAGTGATGGTGTTTGGCTTTTTATCCATCATTTTTATTGCTTGATTGTAAAGTGAACCAATGTGTTTTGTTGCTGACAGAGCTGCTTGCGCCCAAACTGTCATTCAGTATGAAATACTGAAATATGTGAAAAGACCATAGCATGCATGTACAGCAGGGCTGCCTGGTTTGGCATACAATTTCTGATTAGTTTAAAACAGTTAAGATGACCTTGACTTTATTTGTAAGTTCATTTTAAATCTTTTGTTTGGATATAGATTCTTAATAGAAAAACACATGTTGACTGTCTTTGTAAGATTTAGCACAACTGATTTTGATTGAGCCACTGTGTGACATCAGCCATACATGTAGACAGTACATCAGCAGCCAGCTCCGGTGACTTGGCGGTGATAAAGAACTGCATCGTCTGCATAGAGCTGGAAGCTGGCACCTGAACAGTTTAATGGTAAGATATTTATAAAAAGACTGAACAGCAAAGGACCAAGTATACCTGTGGGTATGCCCATTTTGATGTTCAAGAGCGAAGATTGAAAGACGTGCACAGATTCAGTTTTTTAAAGTCCCCCTGTAGTCAATAATTATATCCCTTAAAACTCATCTTTGATCACCAAAATGACGTTTAAATGTTTTTTCCTTGAAAAAGATTTCTCCATGCCTTAATGTAACTCTACACCATTGCTTAATTTAGTATATGTGGTTCTATGAATATGCAAATGAGCCCCGCCTCCGCTCACTCACAGCAGCTCAGAGGTCCACACGTTGACGATCACACGTTGACCTAATTGGTTACAAGGTAGTTTGTGACGTCAGAAACACCAGCAATTTCAAACCGCATTTTTGAGACTTTCTTTGGTTCACTGCAGTTTTAAGGAGAAAATACTCAAATTTCCCTTGATCTTTTGACATATAAGAGGTCTTTTTACTATTAAAACATCCTGAAAGTTTCACAGCTTAAAATATTCCCCTCACATTATAAACAAAGCATTTATTTGACAAAGCTCAAAAATGGTTTGTTTAGATATTATGGGATCTGTGATGTCACAGGGGCAAATACATTTGCATGAGACTGCCTCTAGAACCAGACATCAACGAATAGTTATACATACTGCTTAAACATCATTGCACCATATGCCCCACCCACTGGCATTCCTTCGCTTAATGGCTGCACCAGTCTACAAAAGCAAACAGAACCCATTATAATCACTGACGCTGTCTACACTAGATACAGTATACAGATGCCCGTTAAATTTACACTCTACATGCATGAGTCTGCTGACAACAGGACAAATGGAAGAGTAAAATAATGCTTGCTTTAAAGCATTCTGTTTTAAACAGCTCATTTGCGACTCTGCACCCACTTGTGGAGGGTTTATTTTTAATGGCGTCCCAGATCACATTAGAGGATTATATGTTTGTTCGGAGCGTTTGACTTCTATATTGGCACGATGTAGTGGAGAGCTCACATAAAACTCTCTAGCAGCCAACTGTATTAGATCTGACAGCTACCTTGCTGTGATTGTGACTTATTGTGGCTTATATCTGAGTAAAATGGCTTCTCGAACAAGAAAAAAATGTAGGGCAGGATTTGATTTTGTCCATCCGGAATTGATTCGACAGTTGTTGAGGTTATTGTAGAGGAAGGGGAAGTTTTTTTGGTTAAAGAATACGATGGCACATGAATTAAAAAAAGATGTGCATGGATAAATCATTTAAAATAAACACTGCAATATTATATAAAAAAATAAGAATTGTCCATTTCAATTTTATGGTGACTTTAAGAAAAATAAAGAGAGATAAGATTCCCTTATTTTCTCATCCATCCCCCAAATTCCCTGCAAACTCCATTCTCATTCTAGCTCATAGATCCTATCACGCATGCTCAACGTTTTCAGGAACATTATAAACATCACATTAATCTGATATCCCTTTTGTCATTATATAAAGCAGAGGTCTTCTACCCTGCTCCTGGAAACCCACTGTCTTGCAAAGTTCTTCTCCAACCTGCTTTAGCTCACCTGCCTGTGATTTCCAAGCGATCCTGAAGGGCTTGATTAGCTGGTTAGCGTTTGAGCTAAACTTTGCAGGACCCTGCTGACCTCTGATATAAAAGGGTTGATTTTTTAATCTTGAAGAGGCAGATTCAATCTTCACTCTCATTGCCCTCCACACAACATGATCAGGAAGCAAACAAAAGTTTCATTTTTTCAATTCTTTGTGTTCTCAGCATTATCATCAATATTTTCATCATGAACAAATGACATCTCTCTTAGGCCTTACTTCTTCCATCCATTGCAATCATAATAGCTACTATTTCTGCTGTAAATACAGATAGTCATTAATTATTTTGCATATGGTTATATAAAACACAGGTTTGTACACTCCTACTCCTACACTTTCTCTCCTGTGAGTTGGCATGGAGTAACCACCATCACTTGAGCAAAGACCTTTGTTGGTATAACGTGAACTTTTGAAAACGGGTTTCAAAGTGCAAGTTTTTGAAAACGGTCTCTGTGTAAACAGCCTAAAACGTGAATCTCTGAAGACGATGACATCATGCACATTTGTATTACGTGTTCAGTCTATAGTGTTTAGTGTTTTCAGTCATTTTCGCGGATCCGTGTGAATGGGGATCGTTTTGACAATGGTGTCGTATGTATGCAGGAAATTCAAAGGAAAAACTTTTCAGTTTTAAGCATATCGTTGTCGTGCAAATGGCCAAAAGGTATTACGGAGCTGGATGAGCAGGGAAAGGAGAGGCGGTACAATCCTGCATGACGATCCTGAAGCCTTCATAGATCTTTTTTGAAAAAACGGCTGGCAGAGTGCACAGTGATTAGTGCTCTTCATCCCGCTGCTGTCCGGGAAAACACAGATCGCGGGTCCAGAACCTCCAGGGCCATCCTGGAGGTGGTGGGCCACAACACTTCACAACATTGCCAGAGCTTCTGTTTCTTGAGCCTGGGAGAAAGCTAACACCCTTTTGTGTTGTCCCAACATCTTTGTGATCCCTGTGGATGGTGGTTAGTGGTGGAGACCCGAGGGATCGAGGTCATTGTCAATCTTGTGGTGCTGGAACAATTTGTCACCCGTCTGCCCAAGGAGACCGTAGAGTTGGTGTAGTGCCACCACTTGACTGGCTGAGGAACATGTGACGGTGTTTTCAGAGGCTGACGAGTCCCAGAGTGTTTCCTCTCTCCTCTCTTTTTCTCGTACTGTAGTCGACACCTCAGGGGCGAGGAGCGCCAACATCAGAGACCTCTCCTCATCCCAGACCAGCTCCTCATGGGGGAAGTCCCCTAGTCCTTAAGAGCTTCCCTTTTCCTATTTCCCTCTCTCCCCTCTTAGGTACCCACTAGTAATAGCCATAATTCATGTTAGGGGCCAAAAGCATATAGTGGAGGCAGTGGTTAATCTCCACCTCAATAACCCCCTGATCTTGGGCATTAATTGGCCAGCGTTTTCACTGTTATTGTAGCAGTACAGCGCACACTTATTCCTATTTTTCTAGGATCACGGATAGGTTGACAAACAAAAGATGAATACAACACAACTCTTAGAAGAGCCGTCGGGAAATGTTATTCTAGGTGACTCAACATAATCCAATGGCTGGACACCTCAGGCAACAAAAATCACTAAATCGTCTCATTGCCTGTTTCTTTTAGCCGTGAATGTCAGCTGGTGAATCCCCCGGCCACTCCTAAAGCACCATTGTGCCCTCTCCCATTAATTGAGGTCCCCTTAGAAAGAATTGGGACAACATCTTCAGGCCATTAGAACGATCAGCTTGTTGGCATCACTTTGTACTCGTCAGTATAGTGGATTATGAAACACAATACCCCGAGGCAGTACTTCTCTGCAACGTGTCGGCACAAAATTTTGCGGAAGTTCTGTTTAATGTGATCTCCCGAGTGGCGGAAGTGAATGGTAAGGGAGAATTTGTTGAAAAATTACTAACAGCTGTTATCAATTGCAGTGAGTCAGAAGAGATGGAATAAAAGCTGACTGTCCATGGGAGGAGAGAAAGAGCCGGACTAGGGAACCGCTGTGAGTGTGTCCCATGAGAAATTTGTCCTATGCTGAAAAGCACATTTTGTTGTTTTCATCATTTCCAATAAATAAAAAGACGTACTACATACAGCCCCCTCTTCCTACTTTCCTTTGAGACAACCAGACCTGTCAAAGTCAGTTAGCAAGACACAACGATCATGTTAGTCAGTGATTACAGTTTGTGCTTGTAATGATAACAATATAAGGATAACATTTGACATTTTTGTATGATCCAAAGTTGGCATTATCTGGAATCTTCACAAGTGTTGGCATCGTCTAAAGCCTTTGCAAAGGCAAGATCCAAACTCTGGATCTCAATCTGTAGTTACTACGCTATGCAAGAAAATGAAAAGAGAAAATTTAGCATGGCTGCTGTTCATAGCATTTCAGAAAATAGATGATCATGAGAATTTGGTACTATTTAATAGGATATAACTGTATTACAAGTTTAAGGGAATGCTTGGCTAAAGAAATGTGTCTTTAATCTAGATTTAAATAGAGAGAGTGTGCCTGAGCTCCGACTATTTTCAAGAAGGCTATTCCAGAATTTCGGAGCCAAATGTGAAACGGTTCTACCTCCTTTAGTAGACTTTGATTTCCTTGGTCCTATCAAAATCGCAGAGTATTGTGACCTTAAAGAGTATGATGGATTGTAGGCTAGCATATGAGATCTGTTAAGGACAAAACAGCTAGACCGTTTAGGTATTGGTTCCCAATCCTGGTCGTGGAGTATCCCCAGCACAGCACATTTTAGATGTCTCACTAATAAGTGTAAGGCTCAGTAAAGACTCCAAAACCACAAACATGTGTGATAGAAAAGAGAGACATCAAAATGTGCAGTGTTGGGGATACTCCAGGAGGAGTTTCTAAGGTGCGAAAAATGCTGTTTTTATAACATGGTAAATATGAATTTCAAAAGATAAGTTGATAAGTTAAAAGCTTTTGTGTAGAGGATTTTGGTCTAATTAATAATATTTTTTTTATCAGAATTGAATAGAAGAAAATTACCGGTCATCCAGTCTTTAATGTCTTAAACACTTGGATTTAGAAATTGTATCTAGCCTGGAAGAAATACCTAAGTATCGTCTGCATAGTGGAAATGATAACAGAATTTTAATTTTTTTTTTATTATTATTTTGATGTACCATTGTATTTTTAAAATGGTTTTGTCAATAACAATATTTATTTGTACTTGAAACTCTGTGAATTACTCAAAAAGCTGTTGAGACTTTTGGCTGTAAGCCAAGAATTTGCCTCCACCAGGTCATATGGCATCAGTTGTTGTATAGTCAAATCATAGCAAGCACTTTACAAAACTTCTCCCATGATCCTGTCTGTATTTTTTAACACAGACATAATATAGTTATGGAACATATTATAGCAAATTACATCCTATACAGTGGTGAAATACATAGCAATATTTCGTATATGATTTGACTTTTTATTTTAATGCATGTCAAAAATATAAAAGGTGTGCATCATACCTGACACCTAGATGAACACTTCACAGTTGGTTTTATGACTGTAAGTCATTGTCTTCAAATCCTATTGAGCTTTAAATTATGGCATATTTTGTGTATGATCCCATATAGTAGTGAAATATAGCAATATTTATAGTTTTGTACACATTGTCATGTTAATTATAATCAAATGCATTTTGTTTTATTGACCACAATATTATCATTGATATTTGTTTGAGATGGGCACTTTTGATTAATTTTGAAAAAGGGCAGGGGCTTGAGCCCCCAAAGAGCCCCCATTCTTGTGATCACCCATTTCTTTACATATTTCTGTGGATTCCACTGATTCACAGGACGCCCCAAGCAAAAAATGAACATCAGTGCTGACACCTTTAGGATTTTTAGTTGAGCTCTTAGTGGTGTTATTGTGATGTTCATTTCAGAGAATCCCCTTTCACAGTCAGCACTACTAACAGCAAGTGATTTCACTGCCTGCTGCAGTTTTAGCAGCCCATCAGTTACAGGAATTTCTGAATGCTCTTTGAAATCTCTGAATCTCTGTCTGACACCAGAAAAGCTGATGTCAAAAAGGTCACAGAGCTCTCTTATCTCATCCTCGCCATAAAACACTGGCAACGATGATGGCCAGGCTTCTGGCACAAGAACATTCATTTTGCCAAAAAGTGACTTTTCACTTTTAGTCACCATTCTTGAGCGCACACTTTCAGCCAGAGATTTATAAATTTTTTGAGGATCAACTGGTTTTACCCTAGGGTCTAGGGTTATATGTCCCTTGACTGCAAACTTTCAGATAAATCTTTAAGCTCCTCCAAAGCATCAAGCATGAGACCCATGTTCTTTATAAAGTCCCCTGATGAGAGCTTTGTTGCAAGACCATGAAACATGCATCTCTCATTTGGACTGCGTTCAGCATCATGACTGGCTTTGCAGAAGTGAGCATAAAGCGCCTCATGCATTGTCCACACTGCCTTCACTGTTCTGTGATGAGGCCACCCATCTCACACTCAGGACTCTGCCAATCTTTTTAACCACAATTCCTAATTCTGAGACGGCAGAACTGATCTCCCTTTGATTCTTGGGGGATTGGTGGTACAGACAATACAATTTGTCCATGAAACTTGAATTATTCATTTCTGTGCACTGCTTAACAGCATCCCCAACCGCCAGCTAATGTCTATGGTTTAAACAATGTACTCTGCCGATGTTGACCCCATTTGCCTTTTGCAAGTCAAGAAGTTCGGGTGATCTGTGAAGGGTTTATTACGTTTTGCAATGTAATAAGCTGTTCTGAATACTGACATTGTAGAGGAGGTTGTGCCACAAGTAAACTTGAGTCTAACTGCTTTTCTGATCTCTTTTTCAGTATTGCAACTGCCTGTATGTGACTTTGCGATAATAATCAGGCCAAATAAGTCATTTTTATAGTACATCACAGCGCAAATTACCCAGTTCCATGGCATTGACTGGCTTGAACTGTCCATTCACATGGCATGGCCACTAAATAACACAAAAGACTAAAGTTATATTAAAACACTAAATATTTATTGTTCAATTCATTATCCAAAAATCATATAACAACAATGCTTGGTAGACTTTATAGGCTATCCATTGCCTGATTTTTAAAAAAAATCTAAAAACAATGACTTAGGCTATCAGCTTGTCCTTCAGGGTAATTTTCTTCCTTTTCTGTTTGGGCAGCATTTCCAGACCAATCCTTACCCTTGGAAACAATCAGTGATCCTTCATTTGCATCCTCTCTTATTTTCATCCTCCTCCATCTATAAGAATCAAGTTATGAAGAAATTAACATTACCAATAGGGCTGCACGATAATCGTGATAAATCACAATTAAATCGCACGCGATTTGGCAAAGGCTGCGATTATTTTATGCGCAGCTTGTCAGTGCAGTACGGCTCTGTGATCAGTAGTAAATGCTCCGTCTGAAAGTCAGAGGGCGCTCTGGCGCAGAAACTCCAAATATGCCTTGCCGCAAAAGAAGATAACGCATGTCATTCCAGGCATAGATATCATATAATAAAGGCTAGATGTCTCGTCCGCGCTCCTGGCCAATGGAGGTCGACGTCCGCACACGGCAGCCATCTTACCACAGGGTGCTCGCTCACTCGTAACATGGTGCATGTACTTTTAAATAACCATAACTTGCTCAATTGTCAACCGATTTTCAAACGGTTTGGTTTGTTATAAACGCCAGACATGTAGTTATGACACTGCATACATATGAATAATTATAACAATGGACTTCCATATGAAAGAATTATAGCCACGTTAATAACGTTTGTAAGAAACCAAACCGTTTGTAAATCCGTCAAGATTTCAGCGAGATAAGAGGATTTGTGTGCGTGCTGATCACTCACCTTAATTCACAGCTTCCCTGTGGTAAGATGGCCGCCGGTGATGCCGGAAGTGACTCCGCCGTAAGACATCTAGCCTTTATTATATGATATCTATGATTCCAGGAAATATGGGCATCATACGATCGCTGTGACTGAATAAACAGAAGATTGAAACGCTTTGATTGATTAAACATGACTAATAAACACACGACTGCTTTTGTATCAGGTATTGAGAAGAGAATATTATTGTTATGATTGGATTGGGGCGAGCATGGAGAGTTATTATCAGGCACACGGTTCCCTTCCCCCACTCATAATACAGAGACTGAGGGAAACGCAACAAGTGTCTGCCTGTATTTTAATATTTCTATGTTCCCCTTTTCAGGGAGACTACATTTGGAGTCTGGGATGAGCTGGAGAGCTGGGATGTTCGAAATGAGGTTGGTGTCCTGTAACAGAGGAACTGACCACACATCGACCATTCTCCAAAATCGACCCAGATGGTAGAGAGTGCAGTGTGTTGGCTAGAGAAGTGGTGGTGGCCCCGTCCGCCCCAAGGTGCTTTATTCACTAGGGAGGCAACAACAACGACCAGGCAAGGCAAAACACTAACCCATAGTCCAACCCATTATTCATCTGCCAAAATGGAGTCAGAGATTGAGAACTTGCAATTTGAAATTAAAGGATTGTTATTTCAGCTCACCATTGAACAGTTGATGCGAGTAATTGACTTTTTGAAAATATCAGGAGTTGACAGGGAAAAGATTGCAGATAAAAGCCGAAGCTCTCTTGTTTCTTACATCAGTCAGTATATTGACCGTGATGAAATAGCCGAACTCGAAGATGAGGGCATGGCGGAACTGTTGAGCTTATTGGTCATTGTCAAAGGCTTGCCTTTCTTTCGTGAAAACACCAAAGATGAAGAGGTTAAAATAGATGAACAATCCAAATTAATGAGAGAATTAGAGAGTTTAAAATGGGCAGTCCAAAAAAAGGAAATTAAAAATGCAGGAATTGACAACAAGGGAAATGAAAAGCAGGGGTGATGGTGAATTGTTCCAGAGAAACTTACCAACAACCCAGGTAAATAGCCTCACATGGCGAAAAGACTATAAAATCTCAGGCCAGATTGGTGAACCGGGCCAAAAGGACCGACTCACGTTTTCCAGTTTAGCGCGTCAAATTGAGAATGGCCTTAGCAGAGGGTATTCAGAGGCAGAAATAGTGGATGCTGTTATCAGGGCCATTGTACTTGGTCTGCAACTGCGAAGCTACCTTGAAGGTAAAAGTGATCTATCTCTGCCTACACTTAGGAGAATTCGTTCACACTATCAGGAACGGAGTGCCACAGAGCTTTATAAACAGCTGCCACCGAAGTGCAGAACAATAAGGAGACCCCGCAGAACTTTTTAATTCGAGCAATGGACCTCAGGCAAAAAATATTGTTCGCATCACAAGAGGCAGAGTCGAATCTGAAGTATGATCCGGTACTCGTACAGAGCATGTTCATGCACACTGTACTTACAGGTCTGCAGAGTGATAACATCAAAAGTGACCTCCAACCCTACCTGTTGCAACCGATCACCTCAGATGAGTTGCTTCTAGAGAGACTCAATGTAGCATGTGGGCATGAGAAAGAGAGACAAGATAAAAGGCGGCAGACACCACAGCGGTCAGCAGGTATGCACATTGTACAGTCTAGTGATGCCAGTGGAGATAGAAAACAGACAGCTCAGCAGCACACTGTTACTTTGCCCCCAGATGTGTTGTCATATTTAAAGGGTCTCAAAGCAGATATGGTATTGTTAAAAGACCTCAAAACCAAGATGGCGCAGATCCGAGAGACCATCCAAAAGACAGATAATGCTACAGGATAGAACTCTTCTATCAACAGGGAAATGGACTATGAGTCAGCCCAACAACCAATTAATTCTCAGCTTCAGTTTGCCCCTTGGAAAACAGAGAGCCCTACTGCTCTTCATCAAAATGGCAGGCTAATACAGGACTACCGTGGCGGTGCATGTGTCAAATGTGGAACATCTGTCTGTCTATAGTATTGAACCCCCCGTGTGTCATTTATTTCACCCACGTAATTTATTATTTGATTTGTGCCTTATGTGTATTTTTGATCACTGATTGCTGTGTCACTGATTGATTAATTGTGGGCCTAAATACTCACGAACAGTTATGATTGACAGACCCCACTTTCTCCCTCTGACATTGGCGGCATTGGCAGTGCTGCTCGGACTAATGGATTGTTGATTAAGGACAGGTGCGACAGTTTGCATGATAAGAAGAGACAAGCGAGAAACGGAGGGGAGAGTGGGGCAGAGTGAAGGTGTGCAGGGGAACGCACGCACACTGCGAGCCGAACCTACGGACAGGAACACCGATTGCTGCGATTGATTACAGAAAGTCACAGCCAGACGAGCAGTGGGCACAGATCTGATTACAACGCAGTAATGGAGATTAGTAAAGGAAAGTGCTCAGCTTACTGATGTTTTGGGTGCGTGTGATCCATGCCTGTGTGTGTTGCAATCTGAGGGTTTTGTGTATTCCTTTACAGAGGAGCAGAAAAGGGACGTAGATGTTCATGTGGTGGATTCAACGCCTGATTTGAGCTAAGTAAAGGAAAGTTGTCCTGCCTATCAACTTGTGTGTGTGTGAGAGAGCTGGGCCAGTATTTTGCGTGAGACTAAGGGCTGCTTTTACTCCTCCTCAGTGTTGCCGCTGTGTATATTGGATCACGGAGCTGCGTGAAGGGACGAACTAACTAGACTGCCTCATCTGAATCAGCACCCCCTTCCGCGGCCCGCTCGTCTATCAGACTTCCATATAAGGCCAATAGACCTTGAATGTGGTTTGGGATTTGACTAAAGACTGCCGAAATTTTCTTTCAATGCATTTTATATTCAGGATTTTTATGCTTGATGATTTTATATACTGATATAGGACAGGATTTGGATTATGAATGTAAGCTGATGAATTGATGAATTGTGATGAATTGTGCTGTAGCGTTAACTGACCAGTGAGTTGCCTTTCTTTACTTTTTTATCCTGTTGCCTATTTTATCATTGTAAGTAAATTGTTATTAAATAAAATGTATAAATTCTAGAAGTGGTTGCTGTCTTTTTCCTGTCCGTCGAGAAACGAAATGCTGGTATAATTAAGAACCTCACATTCCGGTGTGACACATGTCCGCGGCGAGTTGTGGCGCCGGCCCAGTTTCAGCAGAGATTTGCACCACAGAGATACCCCATGCCCTGTCCTAGGTCTAGGTGTTTTGGGTGCCAGCAGCGAGGGGAAGAATACTGCCAGCATTGTTACAGGTGTGGAAGTGGTGAACATTTCCGTGCTGGTGGCAGGAGATACCAGGGACAACCTGACATGGTGAGAGAGGCTCATTTAAATGGACAGTGGCTGCCTATTAAATGGACTATTGGCACTGTGCAGCCAGTTGCGTCTGTGTGTCCACTTAGTACACCCTCGCACACACACTCACCTGTTGAAGTAAGCAGTATTGAGATTGAACATGCTAAAGACCAGAAAGCAGATGCAGACCTCTGGGACCCCCCAATCGATCTAAGCCACCTAGAAGAAGACAAGAGACAGATAGTTTGTGAGTTGCTGCGGGAAGAGTCAGGCTGTTTTTCCCGATGTGATAGCGACATAGGCTGTTTTGAAAAGTTGCAGCTCAAGATTTCATTGAAAGACCAAGAACCAGTGGCACGGACCTACATGTCAGTCCCCAAGCCCTTATATGAGGAAATGAAAGATTACTTACTTGACCTAATAGCACAAGGGTGGATAGAGAAATCTTATTCTGCACACCCCGGTAGTGTGTGTCAGGAAAAAATGTGGTTCTCTCCGCTTGTGCATTGATTAAATCGCAAGACACACCCTGACAGGAAGCCAATCCCTAGAGTTCAGGATATGATGGATGGCCTTGGAGGTAACACTATGTTCTCGATATTAAACCAAGGAAAAGCCTATCACCAGGGGTTCATGACAAAGGACAGCAAACACTTGACAGCCTTTGTGACCCCCTGGGGATTGTATGTGTGGGCTAGAATACCCTTTGGGCTTATGAATGCGCCAGCCGCTTTTCAGCGCTGTATGGAGGAGTGCCTAGAGGGCCATTGTGACAAGATCTGGGTTCCATACCCAGACAACACTCTTGTTTTCAGTAAAAATATTTCAGAGTCATGTTGAAGCTGTCAGAAACGTGTTACAAGGACTGAGGCAGTACGGCATCATATTAAAACCCAGTAAATGTGAGCTATTCAGAATTGAGATTCGTTACCTGGGAAGGATAGTGTCTGCCGAAGGAAACAAAATGGACCCTGCCGATACTGCTGCCATCAGGATTCTGAAAGAGAAGAGACCAAGTACAGTTGGTGAGTTGAGACAAGTGATGGGGTTATTAAGTTAATACTGTCACTACGTGAAAGACTTTTCCGGCATTGCCAGTCCCCTGTATGATTTAACTAAAGGGCCTAGTGTGGCAACAGAGGAGAAAGGTGCCCAAAAGCTGCACCCAAAAGGGAGTGCCATCACATACACTCATTAAATGGACTGATACCCATCAACAGATTCTTGAGAAACTGGTAGATTGCCTGGTTCAACCCTCAGTTTTTGCATTCCCAGACTTTTCGAAGTCATTTGTGTTACACACAGATGCTTCTAACAAGGGACTTGGAGCTGTATTATATCAGCAACAAGATGGGAAGCTCTGTGTAATTGCATGTGGATCACGAGCGTTAACAAAATCTGAGAAAAACTATTACCTCCACTCAGGTAAATTGGAATTTCTTGCTCTTAAATGGGCGATAACTGAAAGGTTCCGTGACTACCTTTATTAAGCACCCTTCTTCACAGTCTACAGTGACAATAATCCACTAACATATGTCCTGTCCACCGCTAAGTTAAATGCTACAGGAAGTAGAATTAGCTGACTTCAACTTTACTATTAAGTACCGCCCAGGCAAGGAAAACACAGATGCTGATTTCTCATCTAGGATGCCATTAGATGCAGAGACAGGGCTGGATGACTTCACAGAGGAAATCTCATATGATGCAGTAGGAGCTGCCGTGCAGTTGGTAGGATTACAGTCAGAGATGATTGCAACATGGTCAATGGCCATATCTGCTGAGGAAGTATTTGTGCCTCAGAGCACCGTCGTAGCTTCACTGGCACCAGCACAAATCCGACAAAATCAGGAAGACGACCTACATATTGGACCAGTGTTGCAGTGTAAGTTGTCCGGAGGAAAGCCATTGCGTTGCAAGCTAAAGGACTTCAGCCCACAGAGTCGTTATATAGCAAGGGAACTGGACAAGCTGGAAGTAGATGAACATGGAGTCCTCTGGAGGAAAACGGCCCACAGAAAACAGCTGGTAATACCTAACAAACATAAACTGCACGACCAAATGGGACATCAGGGAACCGACAGGACACTATCTTTGATTCGAGACCACTTCTTTTGGCCATATATGCAGCATGAAACAGTAATGAAGCAGGTATTGAGAAGAGAATATTATTGTTATGATTGGTTATTTCATTGGTTCATGTAGTTTGTTATTGTGCAGTACCGAAAGACTCCAGCACGGGCTTCACGACTTCAACTTCCGCTTGCTCTGGCTAGAACAGCAACAGTAAACACAACAACTTTGTCTGCATGTGTGAACCGGCGTAGATGCACTCAAATCAGACAGGAGAACCGTGACTGAGAACATAATGTCGGTAAGGTAGAGAGGCTTTAGGGCAGTTGTGGCTTAATGGTTAGAGAGTCAGACTTGTAACCCAAAGGTTGCGGGTTCGAGTCTCAGTAGCGGCAGGAAATCTCTTCCACTCTCATTACCCATAACATAGGTGTTCTTGAGCGAGGCGCCTAACCCCCAATCGCTCAGCATGCTGCAGCAATAATGGCTGCCCACTGCTCCGTGTGTGTGTGTCCACGGTGTGTGTGCACTTGGATGGGACACCATACTTGGCTACACCACGTCACTTTCAAACTTTACAGGACAGTCCCACTTCAGGGTTTATACTACATTTGGCATCACTGAAGAAAAGGAGGAAGGCCATCTATAACCGCAGAGAAAGCTGTGGATCAAGAGACTGAGCTAGAAAGCTGAGGCTTCAAACATCTCATCCGGGTCGCCTCACCTGATAGAGGTTGACTGATTTTTTGAAGAGACTCAAAATATCACTGATGATGTGTCCTCGTAGATTACAAATGTAATGTCAAATGATACACCTACATGAAAGAAAACATTTGTATTGATGATCATGTCTCTACTTGTACAAATCACTGTACATTCATTTAATTCTGACTTTTGCAGACATCATTTTTTTTAATTTGGTTGTGTATAGTAAGATACATTTATTTGCAACATTTCAAGTTAATTGTGCATACATTTGTTAATTTTGAGAATAATTGCATTCCATAAAATCTGGACATGCCAATAAATTTGAGAAAATAAATCACACATTATAATGTGGAGTTATAAAACTCTACTCTGTAGAGTTTGGGGCATTTCGAAATCAAAGGTTGAAACAAAACCTTAATGAAGACTATATAGCTAATATCCACAGTCTATAACAGGCATATCAATTGTTTGTGGAAAAACCTTTACATTGCATTTGTTACATTTCAGAGCCGACAAAAAAAAAAAAAAAGGGCACACAAGACAATTAGATTGGCGCATTGATACAGATTTCACAATTCAAATAGGTTTCACAAGCTTTCAATGTGATTCGATAGCAGTTCATTTCTAAATATATGTAATTTTTAAAGAAAAAATCTGCAAATGCCGTGAACTATAGGGCTAATGGCTTACTCTCACTTATTTTATTCTTATTCTAGAGCTGATGTAAAGCCAACACAATCTCTGTTACTTTAATTTCCTATTATATATCACTGTAAAGCTGCTTTGAAACAGTCTATATTGTTAAAAGCGCTATATAAATGAAGGTGACTTGACTGACTTGACTGAACTTCTCACATTGCTATTGAAGGTTAAACTTGGGAACACAGCCCAAACTATTATATTCAATTGGTATTTCAGGTATAAAAGGCTAATTAACACTCAAACAAATCAGTTGAATACAAACATTCAGATTAAACATTTCTAGTTTTAGTGAGTGAATGAAAAAAAGGCAATGATATATGAATTAAGCAGTTTTTAAGTAAAAATAAAACATATAGTGCAAATATTTAGCAATATGTCCTCTCTTCATTCGGCTATTATGGACTTTGAATAACTTTCCTGAGGTAAATGTCATTTTGTTTTTTATTAGCTATTATTGACGTCTTCGCAGTAGAAACACAATATTTTATAATTATATAAAAGATTCTGATATTATTCCCTGTGATGGACTTTAGAGTAGATTTAGAGTAGGTTTCAAAGGTAAGCGAGTAAATGTTAATGTAGATATATTATCACAAACGGTCTCCCTCCAATGGAAAAGCAGTGTATTACAGTTTTTCAAAAATGCTTACAATTTTTGAAACTAAACTATGACTCCATTTCTATAAACTCTACACACAAAACCACAAAACACACACACAAGATGCTAAACGTCACACGTCTCTTGCAAACACTTCATTCGAAACTATTTTAACTTTAAAAAAACCCTGCTATTTGTGTGTAGTAACTCCACACAAACATACACGCCAAACTACTCACAGATGTAAAAACACTAGTTACTCTTTTGCTTGTTCAGTGTGCAGCACAGGATTTTGTCAAAGGTGTAAAAATAATTGATTTCATTTTTTTTTAAACACAGAGTTTTGATTTATGACCAAGTGATCAATTTATGTAAGCTATATAAGTTATTTCACATGATCATTGGGTGTAGGTCATCAGTAAATGAGTGGCATTTAAAATGGTAGTGTTTCTCACATGAAACACAAGAGCTGTTAGTTTTGAAGTGTCTAATGTAGAGAACTGTTTAGAGTTTTGCAAACTGAGTTTAAAGCTTATAATGTGCTTGTAGTTTTGCAGACTTGGTCTAAAGATTATGAGTGAATGGTTTCAGCGAGTGGGCCTCAAGTATCACTTTTAGTGTCTAAGGATTTTATTTTATTTTAAATTGTTAATAGTACTGCTTGGTTTTTTAATATTCATTATTAAAGCCTTCATCATTATGTAATTAATATTCATAAATAAAGGGCTGAAAGGTCTGGAAGACCATCGTTGTTTCGCCAATAAAATTTCAAAAAAAGGAGAAGAAGGAAGACCTTATTAATATTCATAACCCAATCCTTCGTCATAGTAATCTGGCGTGAGGTTAGTTAGTCGCTAGCCGAGCTCATCGATCTGGTCATCATGCAGTTGCAGCGTCATTGTGGGCTGTCGTTTGAATGAAGTTACAAGACACACAGATCTTCCGCATCCCAACTTAAAACCCGGCCTTTGGAGTAGAGCTGTTTAAAGGACAAGCAAACAGAAAGATGCCCGTATTTACAGGTCTGTTCACAGTATGATTTGACATAAATCATAGTTAGTCTTTAAACGATAAGAGGTAATTGAGAAGAGGCAGCGCCGTTAGCATGAGACATTAGCTTCAGGCCGCAGTTGATGGTTTCAGTTTAAAAACAGGGAAAGCTAAACAAGGAGCAGAAATCCCATAGCAAGCGTTCTGGTGTGACTTGTATTTAGGCGTTGCGTTTATTTTATATGGAAATGTATGATGTGAAATGTAAACGTTCAGACTTGAGTAACGTTATTAGTGATGAAGCATGTTATCATGCCGGCTAGGCGGCTCACACTTTATTTAAATACCTTTAAAACTAACCTATTAGCATTTTCAATCAACAGACAGTATTACTGAACAGTGGATACAGACTTTAACGTTACACTAAAAACATTTTGTTGTTGCAAAATTGCCTATAGAACAGCTTGTAGACATCAAAACTGATGCATCATGGCTTGTATCCATAGTTGTATCCGCCGTGCTGCAAATCTGGTGTGTTGTTCACTGCAATGGATTTCCAGTGATAAATGTGTTAAAGCTATATTATTTATATATGTCTTACTGCTGTAACAACTTCCATGTGTTATTTTTTATAGCATCTCATGTGGTTAGCATGTTTTGTGTGTAGTCTCATATGTCAGCTGTGTTAATGGGGGTTCAAACTAACCTAAGCAGAAATACAATTGTATTGTTTTAAAAGACATGAAGGTGAGTAAAAGATGATTATATATTTACTTGTGGGTCACTTGCAAAGCAGGTGTTTTAAAGCTGTTCCCAGCTCCCCACACATTTGGGAGGTTTCCCGTATGATTCTCAGAAGCAGCAAGTGTCATGAGTCATGTTTCCATCCGCCTATTGTTATGCGCATTTTGGGATATCACATTAAAAAGATGCTGGATGGAATTGTCAAGATGCGCATACAGTTGTGATCACAATTATTGGCACCCCTGATAAATATGATCAAATATGATCTGCATTGTTTATCTTTTTGATCCTTCATTCAAACAGTTCGCAAAAATCGAACCATTCATTGAAGTAAAATAATTAAAAGTGGGGGCAAAATCACATTATGAAATGTTTTTCTCCGAAACACGTTGGGCATAATTATTGGCACACTTTTATTAAATACTTTTTGCAATCTCCTTTTGCCAAGATAACAGCTCTGAGTCTTCTCCTATAATGCCTGATGAGTTTGGAGATCAGAGACCATTCCTCCATACAGAATCTTCAGATTCCCAGATCCATGCTGGTGCTTCTTCTCTTCAGTTCAGCCCACTCATCTTCTATAGGGTTCAGGTCAGGGGACTGAGATGGTCATGGCAGAAGCTTCATTTTGTGCCCATTTTTGTTTTGATTTTGATGTTTGTTTTTGGATCACTGTCCTGATGGAAGTTCCAACCACGGCCCATTATAAGATTTCTAGGAGAGGCCGTCAGGTTTTGATTTTTTTTATCTGTTGGTATTTGCTAGAATCCATGATGCCATGTATCTGAACAAGGTGTCCAGAATCTCCAGCAAAAAAATATGCCCTCAACATTAAAGATCCAGCGGTAGATTTAACCGTGGGCATGGGCGACTTTTTAAATCCCTGTTTGCACAGAACCCATCTGGTGGATTTGCTGCCAAAAAGCCCTTTTTTTATTAGTTTGATCTGACCACAGAACCCTGTCCCGTTTGAAGTTCGTCGTGTCTGACAGCTGAATATGCTGGAGTTTGTTTTTGGATGAGCGAGGAGGATTTTTCTTGAAACCCTCCCAAACAACATGTGGGGATGTAGGGGCTGTTTGATTTTTCGCCAATTTCCCAGGAAGTGATGATTATGTTCTCCTGAACACATATTTTTTTTGTCTTTTTAACACCAAGGTAATATAAGTGTAGTTATTAATGTACAATACATTTTTTTAAATTAAAATATAAATATTTTACTATTTCTTATGTTAATAATTGTGAAAATCACTGTCTGTGAAAAAGTCCATTGGAAACGCCAAGCTCAGGTTTCCAGCACTCTGCAGATCAGCTGATGAGTTATTTGAGATGTGCAGTACTGGGTGTGGAGAACCATGGGATAGTTTGAAAACCCCTGCTTTAATTAAAACCATACATCTTTTCTTAAAGCACAAGATGCAAAGTATGATGAAGTCTGTATCTCGGTGCTCTTTCGATGTGGGATAGTTCAACTTGCAAAAAATATATGAGGCCAAGGCATTTGAGAATGTAGAAAAAATATACAAAGCCTTCTGATGAAGTTTTATTAGCTGCAACACACACACATTCTCTCTCTGTAGACTATCAGCAATGTGCAGATGCGTGGCACTGAATCATTTTGCTGTGTCACTATTTTTTGTGTCTTGATTTTTCTTTTGTTTTTTTCTTTGAATATCTTAGTGAATGTGAAATGGGGAAAGGAGAAGTTTGATGCGGTGGAGCTGAACACAGAGGAGCCGCCCATGGTGTTCAAAGCCCAGCTTTTCGCTCTAACAGGAGTTCAGCCGGAGAGACAGAAAGTAATGGTGAAAGGAGGAACACTGAAGGTACTGGCTGGGATCTGTAATGGAGAGCTTTCATATTTACTGTCCTCTGTTATTGCATGTGTGTGACTTCTTTTACTTTTTGTTCACCAGGATGATGAGTGGGGCAATATCAAGTTGAAAAATGTAAGTATGTGGCTGTATCTTGACTTCTGGAAGATTCAGAAAATGCCCTTTAAGAGTCGACCTGTAATAAGAGTTCAGCAGCTAATAGTTAAATATTGAAACATAAGATCCACAATAGATTATCCAACAGTACACCTTAATTTAATTCGTTCCTTAATACACGTTCCTGGTCTTATTGTGTGCGTTTGTTGATGGCCAATCGCGCGCTTGTCTATAACAGCGAGCAGTCGCGTTACTGACTGACTAGCGTAGCAGCTAACCGCGTGACTGCTGGAGCACTTCAGGTTTTGGTGGACTACCAAAAACAGTGTTACAGCCGTTCATAAATCGTATAAATACATTCCCATTACACAACTCCAGTTCAGAATACAAAATGATTGGCAAGATTTATTGATAACTTCCGAGTGAGCAGCTTTGTCATTTCAGCTCAATGCAGCCCTTACATAGCGAAACGAACCCGCGTTCCTCCAGGAACAGGGTGCTTCATAATGCACGACTACAAAAAAACTAAACTGTACATAATTAAATTATATGAAATAGGCTAAAAAGGTTTTGGCTAAAAAATAACTAACAAATACTGTGTTAATTTTGACAGCCAGTTTTGATTTAGCTTTAGTCATATTTAGCAAAATTTCGAACCTGCTCACCAAACCTACTCCGTTGAGAGGGGCGCTTGGGAAAGAATCAAAGAACATTTGGCTTATTAGAAGTCAGTGTACCATTAGAATAGTTTTGAAACTGATATTTCTAGGTAAAAATAAAAACTTGCATACAGTTGCTTTCACTGCAAACTCAGGTCTTGCTCCATGGTTTCATGTTGACTTTAAATGTGCGTTTTCTTCAGCTAAATAGATGTTTTGATCCATGTAGGGGATGACTCTTCTGATGATGGGCTCCGCTGACGCCCTGCCTGAGGAGCCCGTAGTGCGACCCATGTTTGTAGAGGACATGACGGAGGAGCAGCTCGCGTCTGCCGTACGTTTGCAGCCGATAGATCTGCTGTTACAGTGTTGTAGCAGGAATCAGAGAAACAAGCCAACAGCTGTGAAATCATCTATGCTATCTGTGTCATGTTCAGATGGAGCTGCCGTGTGGATTGACGAATCTGGGCAACACATGCTACATGAATGCAACAGTGCAGTGTCTACGCTCCGTGCCTGAGCTCAAAGGCGCTCTCAGGAGGTACAGTTTAGGCATGGCCTTCATGTCAAGTCCACAGATGTTATGTGGTGTAATGCATCAATGTGTTTTTGTGGTAATTCGCCTCCATCTGTAGGTATTCTGGTGCCTTGCGGTCTTCTGGAGCTAACGCACCTTCCCAGTACATCACAGCAGGTGATCAACTTCCACTATCAGTTTTGAGGTTACCAAATTCTTGACTCTTTGATTACTTATATCCCCAACTATTTGGGATCAGTATGTCCAAGCTAATGCATATAAGAGTCAAGCTGTGTAGCCATACTGAATCCCACAGGGTTTGTGGGCCGCATGTAGCTCATGTCTGATTCTTCTCTTAGCTCTGCGTGATTTGTACGAGTCCATGGATAAGACCTCGTCAAGCATTCCACCCATCATTCTGCTGCAGTTCCTGCACATGGCCTTCCCACAGTTTGCCGAAAAAGGAGACCAAGGCCAGTACCTTCAGCAGGTCAGGTCACATATCTCTGGCTTAATACATATCTCTGGCTTAATACATTTCAGCAGAATATGTTCTGTCAAAGTGGAATGTTTTTATATATACATGTTATTTTTCCATTTACTCAGGATGCCAATGAGTGCTGGGTCCAGATGATGCGGGTCCTTCAGCAGAAATTAGAACCTGAAGAGCTAGAAACCCCACCAGAGGCAAGGCTACTGTATTTTATTTATTTATATATATACTCATACATAAACATTCAAAAGTACAGATACTTTGTGTGAGGAGCATCAAAGGTTTCTATTTACAACGTGTTTTTGAAGCGTTGATCATTGTAGCCAATCACAGACTTATGTTGCGCATGAATGCAATGAATGCCAATCAGAGATGTTTAAGTTAGTTATAATCCACTCAACATGCTCGTGAATCCTTTATTACCAAAAAAGTGTAAACGCGATGTAAATAAGAGATTAATTTGTGCAGTGTGGACAGCTTTTTTTGACAATATCGGGAGTTTTCACAGTAGTGTGTATCTAACTGAGTACACTAGGGATGCTAATGATTAATCGATGATCGATTAATTGTCGATAATAATTTATTAACTATTATCGATAACTCATCGATTGTCGATTAAGCCGGTTCATGCGCGTGCCGCTCAACCGCGAAACACGTAAAGCAGACACGAGTAAAAAAAAAAGCGAGCGTGCAGAAGTTATGTTTGGGACCATTTAGGCTAGCATTACAACTTCATGACTATAAGTTTGCATGTGCATTCACAGCCTTTTGTTTTGTACAAATATAAGTTGTAATATTGTTTATTTTGTGTAGGCCTATATATATATCTGATTGATCTCATATAGGATGCTACGGTTGAGAATGAATGCAGTAGTAAAATACGCCGGTGTTCAGCTCAAACAGCAATGCACGATTAATAATAGCTATGATTTGGACTGTCATATTACATAACATGATAGAGAGAACTATATTGTAATAAATCGTTGTGAATTCATTGGGTTTAGCTGCCGTGTTTCAGCGCATCCACAACAGGAGTTCCACATTCTGACAAGCACGCGCAATCTGAGGCGCCGTTGGTGACATGTTGTAGTCGTTATATTTGATTATTAAATTAGTAATTTAATGAAATGATCAATCACATCAACTCATTTTACAATCCCACCTGCCCTTTATTTAAATTAAAAACCCATCTCATTAAGATGGTGAGGAACATGGCGTTTTGAGCAGATTTGCACACCTGTCATGCTGTTGGCGATATGCCACAGCAGCAGACGCATATTGCAGTATTAATGCTAATGATTAATTGATCATTAATTTAAACAATGATCGATCATGGGAATTTGTGTAAATTAACATCCATAGTGTACACTGCAAAGCTTGCGAGATTGAATCCGAAACTGCAATGATTGACAGGGATATAACCATAGCAACGATGGGACGAAGCAATCTGATACTGTACGTCAAAATAGATGTACATTAAGTCTTAGAGTGTAAATGAACACTAATTGACATGCCACTTTTTCTATCTTTTTATAAGCAATGTTTACTTTATACATTTAAATGTTTACATTTACTTATAATTAGTATCATCATAATTAAACTCATTGAATTTAATTAATATTTTTGTATTTTCACATAGTTCAATAAAAGAATAAATTAGTTCTTGCTATGGTATTGAAATTGGTACTGACAATAGTGAAATTTCACTGGTATTTGTACCGACTACTGGAATTCTAATACCGTGACAACCCTAATATATTCAAACTCTTTCATTACAGAAATGCAGAGAATTTAGTGTTATAAAATGGGTCTTTATCATATTTGTCTGGAAGCTAAAAAACGATTTTACAAATAATGTATACATTTTTCTGTGTTTGTCTTTGGTGTAATAACAGACTGACAGTGATAGTGGAGCTGCTGTCGCCGCAAAAAAGAAGAATTTCATCGATCAGTATTTTGGTGTTGAAATTGAAACTACGTATCCTTTGATAAGTGCCTGTTGTACAAGTCTATATCCTGTGCTCTCTCAGTCAGTGATTCTGTGTGCTGCCGCTGTTTTTACTTCAATAAACTGCATTTCTTCAATGTTTACTAGGGTTGGGAATCGAAAATCGAATACTTAAGGTCAAGAATCAGATACGTGTTTGATTCCTCTCATCGCTTCCTTTGTGTGCATTAATATGGCTTTAAACTATTTAAGCTCAAGAAGACCCGCCCACTGTTTTCTGTGTTGCACACACATCCAAAGCACGCGCACAGAAAGCCGTCTCTTATACTGTGTACTGCGTGATACTGAGTTCCTTACGCATCTTTTTGCACTTGAACGGACAAATACACACAAAAACGTCCTCAAACAAAAAACTGAATAACCTTATCTATATTTGTAATGTATGTTTTATTTATTAAGTGCAGTCTTTTTACATTTGATTAGTTTCTGTACCTGAATACCTGTTTATTTCAATGGTATTTTTTTATGCGATTGTTAATTTTATTTGTTCTTTTTAAATTACTGAGTGTTTACTTGTCTTTAATAATACTTGAAATTAATATTAGTTAGGCTAGTTGTTTTTGCTATGGTATTTTTAAACCATATAGGCAAACATTTCTTGTGAACGTATTCTTTAGCCTGCTGATTGTTTTGTTAATGGTATTCAGCTACAATGAAATGCTTTGCAATAAGACTTAGAATAAATGTGAATGATAACTAAGTTTATTTCTTTATTGGAATCGAAATTAGAAATCGATTAGAATCAGAATCAGAATCGATAAGCAGAATCGGAATTGGTCAAATTCAATCGATACCCAACCCTAATGTTTACCTGCTTCAGTGAATCATTCCCTCGCACCTCCAGAACCTGATTTGGATTTAGTAAAACGATTAAAATTATTCACACCCTGATCCTAAGTAATAGCTTTTGTTGCAGCCTGGTCTAAAGATAAATAAATAGATCGTCATTTGAATGATGTGTGCTGGTTTGGGAGGTGGACAGATTACGCATCAGATGTTGTAGTCTGAGTTCACTTAAGGCCCGGGTATACTTCATTTTCCGAAGAATACTTTGGGCTTTACGCTACTCTGATAACACTGAGAAATGAACTCCTGAAGAAAATTGATACGAGAAGGATGATCGATATTTCATGTTTGGGGGAATGATCTATAATCCCGCTGACTATTTGATTATGTTACTCTTTTGAATTCACTGCACGATTATGCTTAGCAGCCATAATGATATTATGGGGATGGCCAGACTGAGCGTAATGTGTTTTGTAGTCTTAATTTTCACCAGGGCCATAGATATGAACGTCTGACATTTTTACAGTACTTAACCTTAATGTGTCCAGTATGAAATGTACCGAGTCAGAGGACGAGGATCCAACTAAAGGCTCAGAGAGCCAGCTGCAGCTCAGCTGCTTCATCAACCAGGAAGTGAAGTATCTCGCCACTGGACTCCGACTGGTGAGTGGAATGTCCCGTACGCAGATGAGCCACCAGTGCCCACAATCCCTGTTAATATTGACCTGTCTCTCATTATATCCAGAGGCTACAGGAGGACATCACGAAGTTCTCCCCATCCTTACAAAGAAATGCCCTCTATATCAAATCGGTATGTTTTACCTTTTGGCATTTCTGACTTTTGTGGCGTCAGTGGAGAAATGCTCAAAGTTCAATGTTTCCTCTTGTGACATGAATAAAATGAACAGTCACTTTTTATGTTTCTGCATTCAAGTCCAAAATCAGCCGTCTCCCGGCATACCTCACGGTTCAAATGGTGCGGTTCTTTTACAAAGAAAAAGAGTCTGTGAATGCCAAAGTCCTCAAGGTAGGTCTTTTACCGAGGAGGGGTTTGGGATATCAGGTGTTGTCACCAAAATATCTATACATTGATTGTAAACTTTAATTTTGCTGCATTTAGGATGTCAAATTTCCTCTTATGCTGGACGTCTTTGAGCTGTGCACTCCTGAACTTCAGGAGAAGATGCTTCCTATGAGGACAAAGTTTAAGGAGGATGAAGACAAGAAATTGGAGATGCAACAGCAGCCGAAAGCAAGTGCCCTGTGACGTCATGCTGAACACTTTGTGCTTTTTGAAAAGCCATCTAACATTTTGTTTCTCATTCAATAGGTGATTCAGAAGGTTGGGGCTCCAAAGGATAAAAAATATGAACCCTTCTGTTTTTCTGAAGGTGAGCACTCACTGCAAAGCTGATAATTTCAACATGGTTCTGCAAGTTGAGTCTGCAGATTGATTTATAAGCTGTTGACTTCTTTCTTCTCCACAGACTTGGGCTCCAACAACAGCGGTTACTACGACCTGCAAGCGGTTCTGACGCACCAGGGCCGATCCAGTTCATCTGGCCACTATGTCGGCTGGGTTAAAAGGAAAGAAGGTCAAGTATTGTCGTTGTCAAATCAAGTTTTTGCTTTCATTATTTGTTAAAAGTACTTGCATAGTCTTTATTTTTGCCTTTGTAACTGTAAACGCGACTTGATAGCATTGTTTCCTAGGGTTGGGTAATGTTACTTTTACAAGTAATCCATTACAATATTTCATTACTCCCTAAAAAGTAACTCATCATTTTAGTTGCTTTTTATGGAAAGTTATGTACCCACTGTTCCCTCTAAGCTACGCACGTCCATGCACAAAAAAATTAATAAAACGCTGCGGAAAAGGTAGAAGTAAAATGTGTGGGGAAAGCCATTATATTGTATTCTAGTGAATAAGAAATAATTGCAGTGTTTGGATCAACCGCTGTAGAGTTAGACTCATAGTTTCATAGAGCATGATGTGAGCCAGATCACTCACTGTCGGTACACTTTAATGCACAGGGTACAAAAGAGCTCAATAGATTCAACACAAATGCAAATACATGAGAAAAAAAGTCATGTTTTAAATAAGTGGTTTGATCAAGTGCTGGAAATAACTATGATTAGCGCAGCACGGTTTAAAATGACGCACTCACCACGGCTGTTGCATGCAATCTCAAAATAACTCGAGTCTCAAATAGATGTTTTTGTGTGCAGTGCATCATAGCTCTTGAACTACAGTATCTACATGCTCAAAGCACTTCTAGGACACCTGCCACATTACTCCCATCCCGAGGACACGAGTCACTCAGGAAACAGGGTTACTCGTTTATAATAATAACTACTCTTGGATATTTAAATGAGTTACTTATAAAAGTAATCTGATTACTGTAATGTGTGTTACCCAACACTGCCTGCTAATTCCAGAAATATTTTTCAAAAAATCTAGGCAAATGTGCAAGATAAATCTCCGGCTCAAGCTTTTTATGTTTTGGACGGTTTATTTCTCCAGATGTAATGTGTGTCGAGCAGGGGTTGTCCAGTCCTGCGTTGAGGAGCAGCTAAACCGCTTCTAGTATTCCTTAAAGGGATAGTTCACCCACAAATGAAAATTGTCGTCATTTTCTCTCACTCATGTTGTTCTCAACCCGTAAGACTTTTGTTCATCTTCGGAACACAAATGAACTTTTTGATGAAATCTGAGCAATTTCTGTCCCTGAAACTTTGACGCTTCAAAAGTTCATAAAGAGATCACAAAAATAATCCATATGAATTGAGCGGTTTAGTCTAAATTTTCTGCAAGGACTCGAAAGCTTTATATGATGAACAGATTGAATTTAGGCTTTTATTCACATTCATCAACTCACACATCAGTTATAATAAACGGAAGTTCAACTATGTTCGTTTGACATATGAGAACCAATGAGGTTCATTATCATGTTACGCAGCACGTTGAGCAAATCTCAGATTTCATCAATAAGATCTTCATTTGTGTTCTGAAGATTGGAATGACATGAGGGTGAATAATTAATGACAGAATTTAAATTTTTGGGTGAGCTATCCCTTTAATACCTTGATTAGTAGTTTTATCCAGGATTGGATCCCCCTGCTAATGCTATAGAGTGCTTTGCTGTTGTATCTGGTATTTATACTTCACTCTCTCTCTGAACAGATGAATGGATGAAGTTTGATGATGACAAGGTCAGCGTGGTGACCCCTGAGGACATCCTGAAGCTGTCTGGTGGAGGCGATTGGCATATAGCATATGTCCTTCTGTACGGCCCCCGGCGTCTGGAAATACTTGAGTAACGGTGTTTCACAGGAGAAACCTAAACCATAATTGCCATTTTCAAAGCACTGTCTGTATAGATGTGCAAATAAATTTGTGTCTTTAAAAACACGACCTTAATTTCTGAACTCTTCATGCATCAACTCGAGTGGCGTGTCTGTTAAGGGTGTTTTCCCCCTTTCATGGATGGTAGATTGATGGACCTGATCCTTTTTATTGGACTTTATTTTTTAATGTTTTCTATATGCATTGAATATTTTTTAAGCCTGTGAAAAGGTGTTCATGCTCAATAGACAGAAGTAGTGACTTGGTATCTAAAGATGCTCTTGGCCACAAGTTTTTGGACATGTAAAACAAGGAGTTGTGTGATACTGGGATCTGTTGTGTCTGATCTATCAAAGGTGGATTTCATATCAAAGCACTTTGAGAGGATGTTTTTCTGCTCGATTACTGCTTCTGTCTTCAAGCTGCCATGCAACAAATGCCACTGTAAACTTATCTGTCCTGAAATACTCAGAAACAATCAAACAAAGAGAATTTACCTCTGTAATAAGTTATTGTTTACTGGCTTTTCATAAACCGTGAAGACAAATAAACATGCCATTAACACTCTTGTGCGTATTTTACAAACAAAACTTGATTCATTTCAAATGACCATTTATTTAAACAATGTAAAGTGAACAACTCATCGAAGTACAGCAAAAACATATCAAATAGTTAAAACGGAAGAAGAAAAAGGTTATGTTTCGTTGAGGCCATCTGTGATGTTCCTGAATCCAGCGGTGTTGAGGGCCGTGACCAGGCTCTCCATCGTGGCTTGAGGGCCTTCTCGGTCCTGCCAGGCCACCAGCAGCATCTTAGCCTGTAGCTCTACATCCTCGCTGTCCGACTCGATCACGCGGATCTCCTTCTCGCTCATCTCCAGCTGATCCGCCAGCGTCTTCCACCGGGACCCGAGCTTGGCTGCGATCTCGTCCATCTGACTGTTGGTCACCGCCTTGCTCCGAATGCTGGGACCTGGAAAAAGACAATTTCACTGAGTCAAACTAAACGCTCCTAAATCTACACCATTCATAAAGCAGAAGCCGTTTATCTCATGTGACCACTTGTTCTTGGATTTCATAATCTACCTTACTTCCACTGACTCGCTGAAAGGAGTTCTCGGAGATAAGGCAAACCACGGGCATCCATATTGTATATGTTTTTAAGGTTGAAGCCACAAAGGGGCAAAGACCTCTTGTGTTATCGTTAGGTTTGGCAGCCCATAGAACTATATGATAAAAAAATAGGACTTGAGATACTTAGAGATACTCTATAATTAAATAATTATTAGCATTAACAAAGTAACCAATTTCTGAGTTGAATGCATAACAGTTTAAGATATTTCCAATTCGAATTGTCATAACCTACTCGTCGTAAACGGTTCAGTCCATCATGAAAATTGGCTCAGATCATTGTGAGGCCAAGCTGGCAAAAAGAGTTGTGTTTATGCCAAAGTAGAGGTGAGGCTGCATCTCTGAAACACTGGTGTGTTGAGATGAAACTGGACAACCTCACATACCACGCATGACCTGAGGAGCAGTTTTGGAAAGGAAATAAGAAAAATGGCTATTTTAAATTGGCCAATTTTTATATTTTTTATATTACAAGACTGGACTTTATAGATTTAGTGCAGCACACAGAGATAAACCAAGCCCAATTTACATACCGGCCATTTTGAGTGTCTTTTGGAATTCTGACCAAAAAGAAAAAAGCTTTATTTTACAAATGCAGTGGTGTGTCATTATAAATCTTGATATGATATCGCCACCGAGCCCTGAAGCAGTGTTTCCCAACCCTGTCCCTACCTTAGGTTTGGAGGACGGCTTTCAGCTATAATTACCATGAGTGTATGTTTTACTAATAGCAACACCATTCATTTCGCTGACTTCTTCAGTGTAGTTGTTACCTAGCAACAACTGCCACTTTCGATAATGCCGTTCTGATCCAAACAGTCTAGTGTGAACAGAGTCCAGTGGAGGATATAGCAATGAAAAAGTCTTGAGGTTTAATAATACAAAAAGAGCACCAGAGACTCACTGTCATTGCTCTCTTTCAACAGGTTATCTCCATTCTCATCATCATCCTCCTCTCCGGTTTTTATCTCCTCAGAAGGAAGGTCTTTCTGTTAAAAGAAAAACAAACATTCTGTCACATTTATGCATTCATAAAATACTGAATATTTGAGTAAAATAGTAAATCAAAATATTTGAGTGAGTTTGTGTCTCACTTAAATTGATTTAAATGATATTATACATCGTCCTCCACTAATACGGGCATCCTTCATAAATACGAGCAAAACTAAAATATATGTGGAATAAATGTTTTTCTCCAAAATATGTGCCAAAATTATTGGCACAGCTGCAAATTCCAATGAGTAAAAAAAGAGGAGTTTTGGATTAATAACCATAGTTACCTCCCCCTTTAAACTAGGGATGGGCGATTAATTGATGTTTTTGTTATTCCACATACATCATTAGATGATCAGGCGTGTATCGCTAAAAAGACTGCATGTAAGTTTCCATGGCAATATTTACCAAGGGCGGCAAAATGTGTTGACAGCACTGCATAAGGAACATGTAGAAGTCGGGGTCCACCCTGGAGGCTAGTTCCTATAACTGAGTTGCTAATAGCTACCTGACGCGAAAGCCCATCAATATTAGCCACTGAAAAGGCTCTATTGGTCAAGCACAAGTTTGAATGTTATCTACTTGAAAACTCCACTAGTGTTTGATAAGGTGGATGTCCACTCACAGGAAGCTCTTTGGCCAGTTTGATGACCATGTTCTCCAGATAGTCGGCCAGGCTCTTGAACTGCTGATTGGTGGGCTGGAAGAAGTGAGGACTCCTCCTGGACAGCAATCGCAAGGCTCGCCAGCCGTAGTTTGAGTTGCGCACAACTCTGAGGGAAGACGAAGACAAAGAATTCATTAATTCTGAGGTATAGTTTGTAATCATGTTGATTTAAGAGAATAAATGATTAATGTACTTGTACTCATCCTCCACCATGTTTGATGGATCTGCCTGTTCAATAGCTTCTACAAAAAACTCCTCCAGTGATGGCATGAATTCCCTTTAAACAAGACATGTATTAATGCAAAATGTCTCGTATTAAACGCCTCTAAGCAAGTGTTTGCCAAACACACACCTGCTTTCTGACTTGCAGGCCTCCATATTGTCAGGGTTCAGATTCCAGAGTCTTGTGAGTTCGTCACTGTTGATGGTCAAGAACAGCAGAAACACAAATTAAGATCTGAATTGAAGTCTCGATGGAGTTACACAGTCATCAAATATTATCTTACTTTCCCATGATGATTTTGCGATCAGGACCTTTCCCCAAAAAGTCTTCAGGTGCTTGTCTCTTTCGGCTGGGACGGATGGGTTTGGTCTCCGCGGGTCTGAGAGAAACAAAAGATTTGATTCACAGATTCATTCAGAACTTCAAAAATAGCAGTGACCAAAACGGCAAACTAATGAGAGATGAACAGAAGATTTTTTTTTTCCAAGTATAAGTACAATATGATAAAGTCTAGAAAAGGGGTCATCATTAACCTCGCATGAATGCAGTGTGTCTCTAATGTGTAATGGGATAAAGCTGTTCGTGTGCCGTTTTTATTCAATACCTTTCTTTCACAAAGCTTGGGCAGCCCTCATTTTTCCAAGAGTTCCAGTTATCTTCTGTGTTTAGGATATGCTGTTGGAGACATAATTCATACATTTCTCAAGATGAGAGCGAAACCTAAAACCCATACGCCCATATGCATACTTTACAGACACTACTTACCTCAACCATAGATGCAAACTTGTCACCATCAGGAGGGGTTTCTCTCAGTAACTGCAATGGTAAGGAAATAGTAATAACACAGTACGACACAGTGGAGTGATTAATACAGAAGTCACTCCTGTTTGCTGTACCCAGTGTCCACTGTTCCCAGGATTCTTAAGAAAACATAGGGTCCTGTTGCCTATATGTGTTAACATCATGTAAGTTAATGAAATACAGTAAATTTAAGTTCACTCGCATAAAACTTAAAAATGCTGCTCCCATGTTTTTTATGTCAAAGTGCTGGCAACCACAGATGCTGTCTTTTAATGCACATTTTATGGGTTTATATTTTACAGTGAGGGAACCTGAAAAAGGTCTGCATTTATATTTGCTTAATATGACATGGGATATTGTGGAACTTGTCAAAGGGGTTTTCTGCTCCTCTGCACTGCCGCATGGCTCTCAATATCATAGACTTTAGGGAACTAAAACGGTTGGAATATCACAAAAGGTCATTGCTTCCTTAGATTAGGGTTAGAAGTTTATAAAGTTGAGAGGGCAAATGTTTTAAAAAGTTTATTTACAGTGTGATAACAGACCATTGAACTGGGGAACATAGGACCCTGGGAACATGGGACACTTTTTCATATCTGGGAACATAGGTGTACTCTCTTAATATGTGCCACACACCTCCAATCAGTGACACGTAAGGTTAAGACTGACCTGATAGACTAGTTTAGCTGTGTCCTCAATCCATAAAGACTGATCATCATTCAAAACACAGCCGGAACTGCAAAGGTTAAAGACAAATTGCAGAAAAAACAAACATTTATTGACACTGACAGCAGGGTAAACTTATCTTCACAGCTGGAAAAGATAAGCGTGCGGTTTCCCCTGACCTCTTGAACTTGACCTGGCCCTTGAGATACTGGAAGAGGATGAGGTATTGAAGCAGAATGTGTCGTCTGAAGTTGCTGTCACTCAACTGAAGGTCCATCAACTGCAGAGAGATGGGAAAAGGCCTTGTGTTATCAGGTCAATGACTGGAGGTTTCTTTTTATTGAATAGTTGATTGAAAGACTGGAAGAACTGACTTTCTCACTGGTGAGAAACTTGGCAAAGTAGACATGGTCTCCAGCAGAGGTCCTCATCTCCTTCATCTTCCTCTTCGACGCTTGCATGTCATCCAGCTTATAGCTCTTGAACACAGCTAGAGTCTCATCTGAATACTGCACACAGAATACAAGTGAGGGAACATTAAAACAAGATGCATGTGGACCAATCCTGTCAGTTTTCCCTTTTCAGATGTTTCTAGTCAGTTCCCCTCAAGCTCGCAAATGTGTCCTATCAGGGTAACCGCAGATATAGTTCATGACATCCACTACGGACAACCACAGTGTTGATATACTTTGGTCTTAAATGGTTAAAGTTTTAAATGTAGACAAATGACTTAAAATTACATTTAATAACCAAATTTTAAGAGAAGCTTAGAAGTGCAAACTCTTCAAGAGTTGATTCATGAACTATCACCACTTTGCCCTTCATAAAATATATTCACCTCAAATGAAACCAACAGGACTGCTTTCGAGGAAGAGATTTTGGTAACACTTTATTTTAAGGTGACCTTGTTACATTGTTACATGTACTTTGACATGTACTAGTAATAACATAATAATGATGCATCATTTTCTAAGTGATTAACCCTAACCATAACCCTGTAGTAAGTACAGTTCATTAATATTACTCAGTACATGTTTGTGTAATTACACTTTAACTGATTTTTGTATATTGGTTTGGATTAAAAAAATAAATAAAAACATCCAATACCTTAAGGAAAGTCATCCATGAGAACTTGTCGTAGCATTGTACAGGGTTTCTGAAATAGTCCTGCAGGGTCCAGAATTTTCTGTACAAGTTGTAGTCAATAGGAATGGAGCTACAAAACAAAAGCCCTCTGAATTAGACTAACAAACAAGAGTCTGATAACAGGCTAAATAAAGCAAACGCAAGACTTGGGCTGCGTCCGAAATCACATACTCTATTTCCAATCAGTACTTACTATATGGATCGTTCTTCTTTAGCGCTCGCAAAGTATGAATGTAACCTGGACGTACTGCATCCTCTATGATGTCATTATCATGTGACCTACCGGCGCCAGTTACATCACTTCACTGCCATTCACAAATCCTCTCCTGTGTCCATCATATACACACTTCAGAATCTCACCTGAAGAAGTAGGTGATCCGGGTACTTTTTGGCTACTCTTCTATGAGTACTGTGAATTCAGACATACTTATTTTGTCACATACTGTTTTTCGCCTACTATATAGTAGGGAAGTATGCGATTTCGGACGCAGCCACTGACTTTGTAACTTAAAACTCGAATATCTTTTACCACGGAGCAGGTGCATCTTCGTCACCCATCTCTCCCTCCTCCACCTCCATCCCATCCTCCTTAACTTCTGCATGCTGGGAAAACAACACACAAAAACATGGATGACATCTGATGAACAACTCTCTATAGTTGTCTAACTGGCTATGTTTCCATTCAAGATGTCAATTTAACTTATTTGCAAAATTGGAATATCAATAAAACATCTGCGAATGATGCAGCGTTTCGTGTTCGAGAGGACAAAATCATCACTTCCTGGGAAATTGGCAAATTATATGACAAAATATCTGAAATAAAAATGGAAGTTGCCACAAACAGGCAAGAAACTGAGGCATTTATGATGGAGAAGAAAAGCATAGAGAAGACAGAGAACGCAGACAAAACGCAATAAACGCTGTCATGTTCTCCTGCGTTCGGACGCCTGGTGTTCGGGACTCTTCTGGCAGGGGAATTAACCAAATCATCCTGATGACAGACTTTGGCTCAGGCATTTCAGAAGGATCAAACCAAGATTTGAGATGCTGTGCGAATGCGTTTGATTCGGTAAATGCGTTTCCATCATCGTTTATGCCATGTCTTCTTAGAGGATATTGAGAACGCCTTTTTTATTTGGATAAAACATTTATCCGCCTCAATTGAATTTATGCACATCGTCATTTCCATCCAGCGTTTTTATATGCATTATTCCAAAGATGTACATAAAGTATGTGGATTTTCTGAGGTCCCCCTGCAGCCAATAATTTTATCCCTTAAACTCATCTTCGATAAACAAAATTAAGCGTTTTTTTCCTGTGAAAATTTCTTCTTCGTGCCTTAAAATAGCTTGAATGTAACTCTACACCCTTGCTTCATTTCGTATATGTAGATACATGAATATGCATATTATGGCGCTTTTCCACTGCATGGTACGGTACGGCTCGGTTCAGTACGGCTCACTTATGGCGCATTTCCACTGCATGGTACGGTACGGTACGGCTCGCTTTAAATGGTACCACCTCTGTTGAGGTTCCAAGCGTACCGTACCGATACTAAAATGTGACGTGAAAACACTGCAGATCACTGATTGGTCAGACAGAATCATCACTACCAGCGTCATTGTATTTACGACACGAGACACTAAACCCGCTAGATTTAAATAGCCAGTAGACAACGCTGTAGCGCCTGTTTTAAAAGTATTTGCTTCAACAAAAAAAAAAAAAGAGTATAAACTTCAAAAAAGAAATGGCTGAATCGTGGTCAGTGGACGAGGTGCAGACGTTCCTCTCGTTGGTTGCGTCAACTATAACGATCAGTCCCACCCACTTTGAAGCGGTACTAACTGCAGTGGAAAAGCAACCGAGCTAAAGCGAACCGAACCGTGCCGTACCGAGCCGAGTCGTACCACGCAGTGGAAAAGCGAAGCGAGCCGAACCGTTCCGCGCCGCGCCGAGTCGAACCGTACCATGCAGTGGAAAAGCGCCATTAGTCTCCGCCTCCACTCAAACACAGCAGATCGGCCTAGCTGATCCACTCGCTCAGATTCACTGTAGTAAACGCCGCACAATGGCAAGTGGATATATAGGTTTACTTCAGCCATATATGTTTGAACCAGAAACTGATTCAGAAGAAGCAGAGGAAGAGTGAATTATACAGGCTTGCATACAAGTCATCAAACTTGACTACGTTATCAAACAGCTAATAATGTGATGCTTATGTTCCACAAACCATGTTCGCGTTCACCATCTCAGAGTCAGACAGCTGCCTTCTAAAAATCAGCATCAGAAACGCTTTAAACAACTTCAGTGGAGAAAAGCCCCGCCGCATTGGTTACATGTTTGTGACGTCAGAAACACCAGCGATTTCAAACCGTGTTTTTGAGACTGACTTTGGTTCACTGAAAATACTCAGCAACGGTGTTGACTTATGAATTTGCACATGGTTTGTCTTAAAGCATATTAAAAACAGGAAACCGACACAAACAACATTAAAACCTTGACTTTAACATTATCTTCTCATATGCAGGTAAATCAAGCCCAACATGCGTCATAACTTTACCTGCAGTCCAAGAGTGCTATCCTGCTCATTCTTGTTGAACACGGTGATGTTATCAAGGTTGAACTGACTCTGTAAGTTCAGTCCTGTAACACAGAGGACAAACCTGTCAAAAACAACCAATGAGCAGAGAACTAAGAAAAACAACTAATGTAAAAAAAGTATACCTGATTTTTCGGACAAAGGGAAGAGACGTGCTAAAAACAGCTGGATTCGTCCACAGAACACTGTATTCTGAGACTTAGAGAGTCTTCGGAGGAGGTCTGTGGACAAACACATGGTCATGTCAGGTTCCTTCCGCACAGTCGTAAAGAATACTAATGTACTTGAGTCGAGTGTGTGCACATGGCCAGTTCATAAGACTCTGAACAGCAAATCCGTCTGTGGGAGCTAGATTATTTTTCCATGAAACAGGTAAACTCTGAAACAGTCCTTCTAGTCATCAGAAGCAGAAAATCTGCCAGTTTAAATCTAGATTACAGACCCTTCTTTTTAACACCAATCAACTTGACTTCCACTGACAGACAAACTACAACCCCTGTGTGTGATTTCAGCACAGCCCACATCTGTATCCAAGAGAAAGGAGCTGTTTGAAGCTTTAGTGTTTACATTTTAAGAGAAATACAATCAATTAAATAAAGTTGCTGCCTTAAATTTTTAAGTACAATCACCTTCGACATTTAAGTAATTTCAATTTAAATTACATTAGACTTAAATGAGTTGAATCTTGTATAACTTATAAAAAAAGTTGAAAATTGCTTAACTTATTTTGATGAGTTAAAGCAATGTTTTTTTGCTAAAAAAATAAATAAAAAATTGACAGTATACTGTAAAACCAGGAAGAAAACGTATTCCCTGACACTGTATTACTCTCAGTAGGACTGCTTAGATGTTAAAATTACTTTAAGAAACATTTGCACAGATTTCGACAGTAAAACTGCTTTGAAGCTGTTTGGACTGCATCAAGTGTTTAATCTATATAGATGTAAATAAACTTGAAACTCACCATTGCACATTCTTAACAAGTAATTTTTCCCAGCGGAGTAAAACGTATTCTGTGAACATGAAAGACAGAGCAAACACATAAATATAGCCTTAGCCTAGCTGCAAAACAAATACACTGAACAAACCATTCTGATCATTATTTTTGACAGCTGGTTTAAAATCCATTCAAATGTTGTAAATGGTGTAAATATCTCATTTGGTTTATGATAGACATATCCATTAACAAAAAGTGGCATTAACGCTACTTTTGTCAGCATCCCTTTGGCACATGAACTCTATGTTTTAACATATTCCACAAGATAAACAAGAACACAATCAGCCAGGTTATTATACAGTATCAGTGGTTTCTTTTCTGATTGGGCAAATGAGTTGAAATAATGCATTTTACTATAAAATTCACAACTGTTAATACCCAAAATGGCCAACATGGTAAAATAATGTATAGCTCCACTGATTTAAGCATTGTTCGGTCTGCCACACTGAATCCAAGTAGACTAGTCTCCTGTTTTTTGGACAAACTGTTCAGTTTAAGCAACTGTGCTGAACCTGTTGACTACACTAATGGGTTTTTTTCATCAATTGTGAGAAAGGCTGGTGTGAAAACATAACTTTCTATAAGTTTTTGCCAGCATTTTCTAATGATGACGACATTAGAAACTTAGAAAGACTGCCTGAACCGTCTTGCACAGATTTGAAAACAGGAGGATATAGAAACATTCAACTCGGCTAAAAAGTTATTAGCATATACGTGTGAAAATGTGAGCTGTTGGTGGCTCTGGATGGTTTGAAATAGAGATTACTAATTTTCTACGGGACAATGGTCCACTTTCTGTGTGCAAAATTTCACAACTTTCGGTTCTATGGGCTACTATAGACTTCAGTGGTGGAAGAATAAGAAGAAAACTAATGAATACAACAGGTTTCGACACTCCTTTGGTACCTGGCCTCTAAATATCGGTCTGATTTATATCTATAACTAACAAAAACTAAGCACTACCAACTAAAAGCTCCAAACTTACAGACTTCCATGTAGAGACATTTTCTTCAACAAAGGAGAAGATCTTGTCACACTGATCCAGAGGAAGACAGTCGAGAACGTCTCCCAGCAGAAGGAAAGGAGTGGTAGCAGAGCAGATGCCTGTGTAGACACGAGAGATTGATGATCTGCAGATCAGTTTTCATACGCACTACTGTATGTGCAGACTAACAGGTGTACCTTCAGTCACGCCATCTATACTGATGTAGATCAGAGAAAGGAAATCTTCAACATTCACTTTCTGCTTCACCTGCAACATAAAATGCAATCATCGGACTCGTACGCAAAATAATTGCATGTATGCCAATGTTCCAAGATCATAAATAATGCACACATGGACTCACTATTTGCTCTTCAAGAACTCCACGCAGAGCTTGATCGAGAGTGGCCTTCTTCTCAGTTTCACTGTGAACAATCACACATCTCAACAGCAGTACGAAACTAATATACATTCAAATACATCACTGGAGTTCAAGCGTAATAAACCAACTCCCTGCAGCACAATTAAAAGCATGATTATATTAATAAAAAGCAGTTATTACTTTCCAGGCAGATGACTGAACGCGCTGGTCAGGGGTTTACAGTTCCTGATGTCCACAGCACTTTTAGTGGCAGCCTGCAAACAACACACAGAAAACAGCATGACTTCGACTGAGCCACTGACTGATGTGATTGTGTTATGACACAAGCAATAAAAGCATGATGACATTACATGGATGATGATGATAATAATAATACCAAAGTAATAAAGTTTTATTAAGCACTTATAGTGAACATTTTATTTTGGACATGTTGCATATTAATACCATGTTTTTCAATTAGTAAGAAGGCATTATTATGGCCTTCACAAACATCATCATCGTTTTTAAAGCAATCACCAACAAATTACTGTACATGTATATGACATATAAGTGTCCAATAGGCCTAATTAATTATAAACATATAAAAGAATAAGGTCTAATATCACATTAGACAAGAGGCAGAAACAAAACAAACAAAAGAACAATTTTTATTTTTATATTAACATAGTTGTGATGACACTCCACTAATAATTTACCGTAAATGTATCTCTGGCTTCGGTGAAGTCGAAGAGAGACGGAGGAGACATCTTTACTCTTTACAGGCGCTTTGTCTGTCTCGTTCTACTTCCGGTTCTCCTTCTTCTTCGTTTACTGGCGATACACATTTTATGCGCATATCTCCACCTACTGGACTGAATCATGAGTTATTTCTTCCGATTTTTCTTTTCTTTCCCTGCAATCTGACCAGTACGCCTCACATTATAATATAATATTCAATATACCAGCTTGGCAGATCAATAACAGTACGGTTCTTTCATCTCTTTATTATTTTCCAGATTTAAGTAACTAGTAAAGTAATGCATTACTTTTCAAAAAAGAAACACAAGTTACTGTTTTCCCATGTTTTGACGACAGGAGTGTTGTGTGCGCTGTGTGGACATGATGCTTACTGTAGTTCAAGACTAAATGTGAGAAGACATTTACTCGTCGTCGTACACTTAATATACAACAATATTATTGGCTATTATATTATACACTATTGGATGAGAGCTGAACTGATCTGGATGATGACATCACTGTTTTCTCCAGAGCTGCTTTTATAGATTAATTGAACTAATTTCATAATGAATGCATTTTACAGTTTATGAACCGAATTAATTTCAACTGAATAATGACTGTTGTTTACAACTGTCTATTTTGAGCTGCTTTACAGCAGAATTGAATTCTGTTTGCATCACTGAATCATTATTTTCCTGTTTATCTCTGTAAAGCTGCTTTGAAACCTTTGCACTGTATAAAGCGCTATATAAATAAAAGTGACTTTACTTGCACAAAAACAGTATTCCTCAAAATGAATAAAACTAGTGAACTGCAAACTTGGAATATTACACAATCCTTCAATATATTATTATGTTAAATAATACAAACATAGGGTGCGTCTCAATCAGGGTCTCTGACTCCTCCCTCAGTTGTATCCTCCTTTTATCCCTTAAAACTCACCTTTGATCACCAAAATGACACATATATAATTTATTTATTACATATATTTTTGTCATGCCTTAAAATATATAGAATGTATCTCTACACTCTTGCCTCATTTAGTATACGTGGTTCTATGAATATGCAAATGAGCCCCGCCTCCACTCACTCACAGCAGCTCAGAGGTCCACTCGCTGACCTGATTGGTTACAGAGTAGTTTGTGACGTCAGAAACACCAGCGATTTCAAACTGTGTCTTTGGTTCACTGCAGTTTTAAGGAGAAAATACTCAGCAATGGTGTTGACATGAATTTACATATGGTTTGTCTTAAAGCACATAAAAAAAAAAAAAACACATAGACATAAATAATAATTGTTTGGCAGCCAACAGGCCAAGTCTTGGAAAAGCTGAGGAAAGAAATATCGCTGGGGGCATAAACAGTTTATTAGAAAATTTATCAGAAGAAAATTAGCTGATCTACAAATGAAATGTGATGAAATATAAATAGGAAAAGCCAAAGGCCATATGCAGCACTGGCTTGATTATTGATTATACATTTAGTTTAGTTTAGTTAGTTAATTCATACATATTTGATTGATTTTATTTTCTTATTGGCTAAATTACATATACATAAATGTTTTGTAATGTTTAAAAAAGAAGTAATGCATTATGTTTAGTCAATCTTGCCCTTAAAAAAACAGAAATATATTAAGACTATACATGCATTTCTTTTCATGTTTTTGTATAATAGTCTTTGTGTAATATTTGTACTTGTTTATGTGCATGTTATTAAATAACTGAAAAAAGAAACTCAACAATGACTATGAGAGCGGCCGTGCGCTAGCTGTGACATCATCACAGTGAGGCGAAAACATACATGATCAAAAACGTGCCAGATTTTGTTAAAAACTACAAACATATAAAAAAACATATATGAAAGGAATGTCATTGTAAAAACTGCACTCTGAACTGCTTGTCCTTATTCCAGCTTCTCTTTCTGCTGGTTGTATAAAGCTTGCGGAGGGCGTGAGATGTTGTTTAAATTTGTTATGTTTAGTACAGATGTTAAGTACACGACAACGATGTACTAAAATTTCCTTTGCGTTTTTCGCGTACAGATTGCAAAGTTGTCAAAATGATCCATGAAAATGACTAAAAACGCTGTATTCTACTGCCAGGCCAGTAGTTGGCGATGTAACTGTGTAAAGAAACACTTTTAGATTGAACACGCAATATGCATGCGCATAAAGTCGGCATTTTCACAAATTCGCAGTTTTGTAGTTTACATGGAGACAATAATGTTATCGTTTAAAAAAAATGCACTTTGAAACCCGTTTAGAAAAGTTTGCGGTTTCAAGCCCCCAAAACGCTGTTCTGTACATGAACGGCCGAAAGCATGAAGAGTTTTCCGTTTTTAGCTGAAAACAGTGTTGTGTAAATGCCCCCTTAGTAATTAATTGTTCAGACTTAATGAAGCTACAGATGATCAGCATATGGTGCAAATCAACTGACCAGAACAAATCTGAAATGAACTTTGGATTGTTATGCAACATTGGATATCAAAAATAAAATGATGTAGACAGAGAGCCATAACAATCTCAGCCGTGTGGGGTGAAATATATTTTATGAGAGCTTTTATTGCTCTTTATTGCATGTTATTGGGTCATGGGTTTGGTTAGGACGCAGCATTGGGATTGGATATGATCACAAATTGCCTACTGTAATTTCGGACATGCGCTTTTTGTATGACCAAGCAGAGAACCCAAATAAGTGAAACTCTTTCCACATGAATGACACTGATACGGCTTCACTCCAGTGTGGATCCTCTCATGTATTTTCAGATATTCTGGCCGTTTGAATCTCTTGCCACATTGCGGACACTCATAAGGCTTTTCTACAGTGTGAACTGACTGGTGCAGTTTGAGTTCAGAATCTCTAATGAAGGACTTTCCACACTTCGAGCAAATATGATCCTTCACGCCGCTGTGTCTTTTCAGATGTATTTTTAAATTACCCATCTGTCTAAAACCCTTCCCACACAAAGAACACACGTGAGGCTTCTCGTTTGTATGGAGCTTCACGTGGTCCTTCAGGGCATCGGCCCTAAAAAACCTTTTACCACAATGATCACAGTTATAAGGTCTTTCTCTAGTATGAGTACGCAGATGTACTTTAAAAACGCCGGCCTTTCTGAAACTCTTCCCGCACTGATCACACGTGAACAGATTTTCTCCAGTGTGGATTTTTATGTGATCCTGAAGGCTTGGTTTTCGTCTGAAACTCTTCCCACACTCGTCACATTTGTGCGGCTTCTCTCCGGTGTGGATTTTCATGTGTTCATTAAGGGTTACTTTTAGTTTGAATTTCTTCCCGCACTGATCACACGTGTGCGGCCTTTCCCCAGTGTGGACTTTCATGTGTTCGTTCAGGTTTCCTTTATGTGTGAAACTCTTCCCGCATCCATTACACGTGTACGGCCTCTCTCCAGTGTGGACTTTCATGTGTTCGTTCAGGTTTCCCTTCTGAGAGAAACTCTTCCCGCACTGATCACATGTGTGTGGCTTCTCCATAGTGTGGACTTTCATGAGTTCGGTAAAGCTTCCATTATGTAGAAAACTCTTCCCGCACTGATCACGTGTGTGTGGCTTCTCCATAGTGTGGACTTTCATGCGTTCGGTAAAACTTCCATTATGTAGAAAACTCTTCCCGCACTGATCACGTGTGTGTGGCTTCTCCATAGTGTGGACTTTCATGCGTTCGGTAAAACTTCCATTATGTAGAAAACTCTTCCCGCGCTGATCACGTGTGTACGGCTTCTCTACAGTGTGGGTTTTCAGATGATCATTAAGGTCTCCTTTTTGAGGGAAACTCTTCCCACACTGATCACACATGTGTGGCTTTTCTGCGGTGTGGATTTTCATGTGTTCAGTAAGGTTTCCTCTAATTGTGAAACTCTTCCCGCACTGATCACATGTGTGCGGAAATCTATGCAATCTTGCGTGAAAATTAAGATTTTGTTCGCATGAGAAACTCTTTTCACACTGAGGGCAGGAGAAACATTGTTGGGTTTTTCCTTCCAATAAGTCACTTGAAGACATTTCTTCAGTTTTGACATGATGATGTTTCTCCTTCGCTTCAGTCGGTTCTTCAGTCTCCTTATTCGCTTCCATCAGGTCTAAAATAAAAGTACAATAAGTTCCTACAGTTTGATTTTCAGTAAATAAATAAAAAAAGCTCAAATGAGAAGCAATTTTAAAGCAATTGTTTTCTGAGTCAAAACTAATATGATGGACCTGTTCACATTAGCCTTTATTTTTTATATTATGTTTTCTTTTTAGAGGTACAAGTTATGTCATTGGTGCCATCTGCTCTGATAAACTGAATGCCTTTAACAGGTACCAATAAACCTCAAACCATTGTATTCATCATTTCATAGTTCTTATGATTTTCTAACTGCAACCACTAAATCTGATAAACTGCTTGAAGTTTTATAACCTAACTGAAGAGTCAAGAATAAACACCAACCTATTTGTTCTTCAATATCTTCCTGTTTTATTCTGCAGGATTCAGGATAATTTATGTTCTCCATGTCCTTTTCATAAACTCTTCTTCACTTGTAGGCTGACTGGAATATTCCAGCATTTATTGGTGAATTTCTGTGGGAGGAGCAGATCTGTAAAAATAAATCTGTTATTAAATTGATGTTTTCAGTAATCCACACTGTCACATTTTAAGCATGTTTTGTGTTCATCGATCTAACTATCGAAATGTACATTTATTTGCTTTAAAACATATATTAACATATTGTAATTTAGCTGAGTTTTTGTTCATTGTTTTTATTGTTTTATTGTTGAAAACATTAAATGTGGTTTATCACAGACTTTATAGTTTGTCTCAATTTATGGACATCAATCAAGTGAACTGTAACTGTCAAATTTACATGTGATCTGTTGACATCAGCATGACAAATGAAGTAAAAATGGGGACTATTGACATGAAATAAATAGGTTTTTCAGCGGCTCTGTTAATAGATACTCCCGAAACAGTCCTTTAGTCAGATGAGAGACCGTTTCATTAACCACAGTTAAATTAAAGTATCATATAGCAGTATAGTATTAACTTTAACAAACATTTGAACAATTATACCCAAACAAACAACTGCACGATATATCGGCCACCATATCAGTATAGGCTAATATATGTTCATTTTTAATGTTATCGTTATCGGCCCGATGAGAAAATTTGGCCGATAAATAGTGGATTATTTCCTTTTAACTGAGACACTTCAGATGCGCACTAAGGCTACATAAAATTAAAATAAGACTTGGGACATGGATTTTAATGGTAAGACTTTTGATTTTGTAATCAGGCTCTCAAAAATGATATAAAAATTTGGATTTAGATTTATCGGCCAATATATCAGTTATCGGATTTCAAATGCAAAGATTTATCGGTTATCGTTATCGGCCTTAATTTTCATATCGTTGCATTGCTCTGAAGTTCATCACATCGTTGCCTGATGGTCCATGTACGTTTACCCGTTTGAAAGCTTATCTGAAAAGGAATGGAAAGATGGATTGTGTTTTCGTTTAGTTTGACAAACGGAAAATGAGATTTCGGCTCGATTTCTAATTTTTTTTGTTGGTGGTTTTCAAATCGGTTTATAGCTTCGATATTTCATTCTTGCATGTGTCGGCGCTGAAACGCACCTTTCATCTGATTGGTCAAACCGCTCCGTCTTCAGTCCAGTTGGTCAGGCAGAATAAGAGTCACACCGCCAAGTCCCAGTTTAAGGGCCGTGACACACCAAGCTGATGGTCGGTCATCGGTGAGCGTCTTCCACACGTCGGCTCTAGTCGGGCTCACGGCGGCGGCAGTTCGCCCAATCCAGCATGTCGAATCTGCAGTGAAGCCGTCGACGAGAAAGAGATCACTCTGATTGGCTGTACAGTTTAGCAAACAGGTCCTATCACCCCATGGCATCGACACCAAACAATCAGCGAAACATTCACTCTATGAACACAATAATAATAATAATTTACAAAAACTGGGAACAATGAGATTTACAATACATTTGTTACATTATTTATTAATATTTGTTAATGTTAGTTAATACAGTTGTTAATAAAAATACAGTTGTTTGTTAATAGTTTACAGTGCATAAACTAATGTTAACAAATACAACTTTTGATTTCAATACATTAGTAAATGTTGAAATTAACATTAACTAATAATAATGCTGCACAAGTTTTGTCCATTCTTTATTAATGTTAACTAAATTTGTTAACTAATAAAACCTTATTGTAAAGTGTTACCAAAAAAATAGCAGCAACTGAGAAGAGCTCTTGCCATATATTCTTGTTATATATCATGTCACATTAAAATACCAAAAGTTACGTTATTCTCTTGACGTCTGAAAAAAAGTATATACAATGAAATTTTACAGTTCATTCAGTCAAACTGACGGATAAGAATATGTTTAGCGAAAAAGGTGCATTTTTATGCTGTTTGGATTTATTGTATAAAGTGATATGAAAACAAAAAATTAATTTATGAAAAAACGCATATGTGATGACAACAAATACGGTCGAAATTATCCGAAGGCACCGGAAGAAAATACGCACAAATAGCGCTGTACCAGTTGAAAACAATTCAGAAATGACCCTGAACAAACTGTGTTTTTATAATTGTGTAATATGAGAAGCACTGTGAACTAACCTCAGCTCAGAGGAGTCTGTCACTGACGTAACATAAGGGGCGGGCGCTAGTGGTGACGTCTTCTTCTTCCTCTGATTTGATTGGCGGTTGGCAACCAGCTTTAGAGGCACGTTACCGCCACCTACCAGACTGGAGTGTGGAGCAGGAGAAAGAAAGAAAGAAAGAAAGAAAGAAAGAAAGAAAGAAAGAAAGAAAGAAAGAAAGAAAGAAAGAAAGAAAGAAAGAAAGTTCTCTCTATTATCACAGTAGTCTTAAAATGACCTTCTAAGAGGCTTTTAACAGTAATATTTTGATGATCTTTTTCATTTTTCTCCGATCTTTCTTTCCTCCTCATAGCCCTACACTCCAACAGCACATGTTGCTCCGATTCCATTTCATCACAATTTGCACATATCGGGTGTTTACCTGAGTCCAGCGTGACCATAAATCCTTATCGAGTAATGACTGCCTCTTCCTTTCGGTTCCTGTCCCACCACTCTACCAACCAACCTGTTTCTGGATATTATGTTTAGCTGTATCCTTTATTTCCCAGTATTCTGGCCATTTTTTCACAATTTGTCTCTTTATAAGCGCTTCCCCCCAGCTTTACTTAAAGGTGTATTGTGTATAATTTAGGAGGATCTGTTGACAGAAATGCAATATCATAACTATGTTTTCAGTGGTGCATAAAGACCTTACATAATGAGCCGCTGTGTTTTTATTACCTTAGAATGAGCCATTTCTATTACACACACCGCGGGTCCCCTTACATCCACATGTTTCTACAGGAGCCCTAAACGGACAAACATGTTTCGTCAATATGTTGTTCTTCGTGCAAAGAAACTAGCTAAGGTCAGCGAATAAAACACTGACACAAATGATGAAGTTACAAGTTACAATAATATTTGCAATAACATATCGTTTTACTGAATAATTAAGTAAACCTAATTTCTTAATTTATCTTTGTAAAGAAATCCTCATTGCTGAACTGGCTACTCTCTGCTGTCTCAGACGGCGACATCTTTTCCTGTCGACCACCGTAACTTCTGTTGGTTGCAATTCGCAACCTCACCACTAGATGTCGCTAAAAATTACACAGTGCACCTTTAATGGGAAATAAATTTTTTACTGTTCGCAATTTTGGTGATAACTTAGCCAGTTTATCAACAACCTCATTTCCATCTATGGAATCCAAACATATAGCCAACTATCAAATCTTCTATATTTAGTTGTGTAAGCAGGACGGGGCCGAGAGCCGCGGGTACAGAGCGAGAGGGACAACGGTGGCCTCGAGTTTCTCACGGAGGAGCTCTGGGAGGATGACAGGTGGAGTGACGACAGTGAAGGATGAGAAAGGACCAGGCCTGGACTTTACATTGTATTTCATTTATGTGTGTGCGGCAGTTGTCCTTGAGGGACTGCCTCTTACCTTTGTTTAGCTATTTGCGTTTTTTTTTTTTAAACGCTTGTCGGTTCCCGAACTATAAAAAAATCCGTAAAAATAGGGCACTGTATTAATTTGACGGAATTTTCCGTATTTATTTTTTACAGGTGTTTTACCTGTATTTTGAATGTTGAACTTCATCGCGTTGTGTTTTAGCGTTAACGAAAATGACCTTTTCTTTATTTGTAATAGCTGACTTTCTATATTGTCTTCCATTACATGAAGCTGTCAAAAGGCTGCAAACACAATTCAACAAAAACTCAAAACACTTCAGATAAATGGGAAATCACACAATGATAGCAGAACAACACCAACATAATGCCGAGAACTGACACCATGATGGTGGGATAGACTGAGAAGCTGCTAAATGAAAGCCATTCACCATTTTACTATATAACTGTTATCAACACTACCCTCTACTGACAGATGATTGAATTGTTCTTCACATAGCATTCAAAATTTCTGCCAATCTGCCTTATTATATGCCCATCTTACACCATAATAATTAAAAATATATATTTTTTATTTCACAGGTCACTGGAAAATGATCACTGCCTGTTTTATATTTAGATACTGACAATATACATTTACAAGCTAATGATGCTGAAACTATTGTGATATCCAAACATGACATTCCACCTCTTTCTTTGACTATTCTAGTTGGCTTCCCATTATTTAGACACACTGAAGAGTTCTCTTCCATGAATTCTTCTATCCCCCATTTTTATCTGTAACCCTGCTAACCCCAAACACCATTGTGAGCATTAAAATCACCACATATAATCATTTTGTTTGACATTTCTCCCATGGCCCTTTTCAAAATATCTATTGTTAATTCTGAACACGGATAACTTTAATACTCTGATTGTCCTCTGTGTATATATATACATATATTTAAAATCCTGTCCATTAGCGATCAAGCTTCTGGCATTCCAATGAAGCAACAGGAAATACATGATAATGTTACAGATCTCTACAAAAAGTATTGCCACATTTGGCAGTGACATACATTTTGTGTTTTGCAGATTCTTTTTTTCACATGTTTCCATGTTATGCTGGAAAACAATGATAAGCATTTAATAAGTTTTAAAGGCTTTTTATTGTCAAAAACATTCAATATTATGCAAAGAGTCAATATTTACAGTGTTGACCCTTCTTCATAACCTCTGGTGTGCTGGATATCAGCTTCTGGGCCTAATCCTGACTGATAGCGATCCATTCTTCCCTTATTAGCGCTCGGAGGTCACGATTTGTTGGCTTTTGTCCACTAGCCTTTTGAGGATTGACTACAGGTTCTCTAGGGGAGTTGCACTCACAAACACCTGTTGTCAATGTTGAGCAATACATATGGTATATGGTCATTTATAAATGACACAGAGATTAAAATTACATTTCAAATACAATAATAATATTCAACCAAAAAAAATTAAAAATAAATAATCACATTTTTGGATTATTATAAATGACATTCCCCTCAGCCAATAAAATTAAAATCTATGTGCCATGTGCTTGACATTTGTTGCAACAAGGAAGTAAAGGAGACATTAAGCACATGTTAGGTCACATGCTGTCAAGGCTCCTTTGTGAGTTTATTCAGGAAATACATATAAAAATATATATATATATATATATAAAAAATCATTGTACATCCAAATGAGTTTTAAGTTTTTGGTCAATTTTAACGCCCATTTTAAAAAATCAATAACTCAAGGACTAAAAACAGTCCTTTTGAGATACATATTTTCTTGAGTATTGCCTGTGTTTTAGGTTGATGTTAGTAAGTTTTATAGAAGACAGAGAGGAAAAGCTGTACCTTTTCCAGAAGTATTGATGATAGTGATGGCAGTGCATCAGAAAATAAGGTTGTAGTAAAAAATGTTATGTGCTACTTACTAAAAAAAAAAAAAAAAAAAAAAAAAATATTACACATGATATTTTGGAGTAGTTAAGGCTTGATTTCTTTCATGGAATCTACCTGAATAAATCATGTAAAATCCCCTAAATTATTTAGTCTATTGCACAATGAATTTAATAAAAAAAAATATATATATATATATTTATTTATTTAAAAGGGACAATGCATATTATTGAACATAGCTTTTCAGCAATGTACATATGCCAAAGTTAGCCCCCAGGCTATTTTACATTTGTAGTCCCATGTGAGGTCGTCAACAATACCTAGTAACACGGCTAAACATTTAATTTAAACATGATTCGACTTAATTTGAAAGACACTACAATTAACAACAACATATAAAAAATGCCGCAATTAGCAGACAGGGCATCTAATATGGCAAGCACATACATGACAGACACACACATACACATACACAGTAAAGTGCTACTCAAAGTGCATTAAGTGCATTATCAATTTCTTAAAGTGCTATTAGATGCTGCAAAGTGCTGGATCTATGGTATACATACATACACTTATACAGTAATACAATGAACCGTACCCATTTATCTAAATTACAACAATTATCATTAGTGGGCACATACTTGATTTGTTTTAACTAAGCCATTGTTTAAGTTGGTTCTTAAAACTGGGGAAGGTCGGGCTTTCTCTCACAGCAACCGGTAATTTGTTCCAGATCTCTGTCCCCTTAATTGATAGTACATATTGTCCGAATGCTGTACGTCTGCAGATTAATGTCTTTCCCTCATGTTCTTTTTCTCTCTCTTTTTTAATTTTTTTATTTGAGTCTTCATTGTTCTTTTTAGTATTCTTATGACATTGAACATATTGTAAATACATTTTGTATATTGTATACAAAGTTGTATGTCATAAACGTGTCATCTCTGTATGTTTTGCAAAAAAAATAAATAATAATAAAAGTAGACAGCTGTAAGCACGTCCCAGCCGTCCGTCCGTCACTTATTGGGTTCCCCGGAAACATTTCCGTTGTGTTCTGTTCTATTTGCAGCGCGTTTCTGTATTTGGTTGTGTTGTGAACTTTTGCAGAGCGTTTCTGTATTTGGTTGTGTTGTGAGTATTTGGAGCACACATGTGTTGTAAAACTGATGAAGATGTTTTCTTAATTTGCGGGTGTTTTTTCTATTTGCATGTGTTTTCTTCAGTTGCAGCGCGTTGAGCTCTCTCGGCCACCGTAGGGATAGCTAATTTAGGCTTTTTAAAGTCTCAACTGATTGATATTGACTTTGCCATTTCCAAATTCAACTCCACAAACGCGCAATTCTTACAATTATAACTTGGATCTTAAGAAAACATTGTGGATGGGATGAACCGAAACTGACGAATTAAAGCCTGTTTCAATTTATTTTGACATTATGATATGCACCAAGGGAGAGGGAAAACTAGGAAATCGCCTACAATTGACCATGAAAACTTGCATTTAATCATTCTTTTAACTAAATAATAATAATTAAAAAAAGTATACTTTCAGTATAATTATTATTTGTAGATTCAATTATTTCATACATCTTTGGAAAATGGATAACTTTTGATTGGGTGGGCCACTGGTCTGCTGTTTGCTTCAGTAAAGATCACAAATTATGGAAAAAATCATGCCTCTCTTTTTTATTTTTTTTTTACTTATTTTAACTTGAGCACTATGTTTTAAGAAGCCAGCGTCATGCGCACGAGTAAGCGCAGTGGTCAAACACATTTGTATGTGTTTACATGCTACAAAAACTATGAAAAAGCAGAGCAGTGGAGATCTTTTCTGTGTGGTCAACACATTATATCACAATACAGAAGTAAAGTTGGTCGCAAATTTCATTTAATACAGACTTAGTGCAAACAGCACAATCAAAAATGGAAACACTCACTCAATTATTATTTTTTAATTTTTTTTTGCAAGATACATTAGCTTTAAAAAAAAAAAAAATGTTTTTTGTAATTTCCAATAATGGCAACATAGATAGGGCTTTAAATATCTAATTTCAAGAATAATATATTTATGATGTAAATCATCAGTGCAATATTACTTAAAAATAAAATATCATACTGATCTGCAGATCATTTTCACTGTTGACATGATGGAATATCATACATCTCGCAAGTTATTTTGGCTAGAAGTGGTTTACTCATAGGCGGACTATATGGGGTCTATAGGCTATTGCTTGCTGGGTATCCAGTTAACTTAAATCTGTCGAGAGGAGTTTGCCTGGTTGTTCTGTAATCCATGTTTACTCATCTCCCAGACCTCCTGAAACAAAAACAAAAAAGACAAACACAAGTCAGATAACAACTCAATAAAAAAGTTTTATGCATTTTTATTGTATTTCTGTAAAAACAAACAAAACCTGGAATTACACTCTTGGCAACAAAACAAATAAAAAGAAGAGTCTGTTTCAGGAATAGTGGTGTGGAGAGTAAGGATGGAGGTTAGATATTTTGACAATCATCCTGAGTTTGAATTCCGATCCCATTCTTCTCTCCTATAGATTGCGGCTCATGCATAGATTGTTCAAGACACCTTTAGGGTTAGTGGTGGGAATGCCTGAGATTCACTGGGGGGTGGGGGTATATTTTTTTATTTTTAAACCATATTCCCACTATATTTATGTATGAAATTTGCATAGCATTTGGATGGTATTACGTGGATAAAAGATGTAAATCCTCTACATTGTGAAGTTGGACTGGTCCCCCCTTGAAATTCACTCCATGAACTCACGAGTCCCCCTGAGACTCCTTGAATTTGCTTTGCATTTCGCTTTTGTCAAGCAATGCAAGTGTGCTCGAGGAGATCTGCAGTGTGTGCTTGTTTATGCCTCATCAGCACAATGTGAGGAAACTGATAACTGAACTTTTGGGTGTTGCAGTTCTGTCACTTGATAAATGTTGTTCAAAAGTCTCACTCCACCCTCAGCAAAGCCACCAAACTCTTCTCTATGTGTTTAGGTTGCAGGGGAAGTTAAAAGCTCTTAAGCCAGCAAAATTTCATAACACATTTGGTTTACAATTTTTCTTCAGTTGCAGAATGACTATTATTATTATTCTTTTTTTTATTATCTTTGAGTGTGCAAGTTTAAAAAATGTTGCAATTCCCATTATCACTTCATGGTTTTTGAGATGACTGGATGCGCTCCAGCATCCCTGCAGAGGACAAATGGTTTGGAAAATGGATGGATAGATGGATAGTCTGTGTCTGGCAAGCAAAAAACAGAACATGTAAAGTATCCAAAAAATTGGAAATTACCACAAGAATCATTTCACTTAAATTAATATTTTTTTGTGACAATTTATGAATTGTTTCACAAACAATTATTTGCATTCATAAGGATTGCTTTACAATTACTTGCAACAATTGTCAAAGAGACTATATGTGCAAATATGCAACATGCTCTATGAATGAGGCCCAAAAAAGTATTTTGAGTAAAGGAAACAGGTAATTGCATGCCTTGGTCATCACCTGTCCATTAGATTGTGCTGTTTCCAATCGTTGGAAACTGTTTTTCCCTATACTTGATTACCAGATATACAAATATTGTCGAAATTATTTGAAATAAGACTAAAACTACCTCATCTACCTCATAAAACAATAAAACAGAAATCATAGTTTTACAATGAAACCGAATCAAAAGTTAGGATTGCCATTTGAATGCCGGCCAAGAATTTTAGGCATGCTCCTTAAATTCTTGGCAATGCTCCAATACAGATCCACTCTGATGCATTTTGGGATGGCTTTCTTTTTTTTCTGTTTTAAAAACAGATGCTAAGCATTGATGATTATTTCTCATAAGCAAAATGCTCTCCCTAAAAGAGATTTATTGTAGATACCTGACAGGGTTTGCTGTAGTGCTCATTAAAATGATAAATGCCTAAGTGAGCGGCATCCATGCATGCAATACATCTGACTGCGCCAAAAAGGAAACACAATCATTCCTAAAAAAATGTGCTAGTGGATATATTAATTTCAATTATGTTAACAGTTAGTACAGAGCAAACAGCATGAGACATTCAGTTCGTGACAATGTCCAACAAAGAGTTTTGTTAAATTCTTTGTAACTCGTGGCAGTCAACAAAATGCTGACTTGTGTGACAGCTTTAGCATCGGTTAGTCTGGAGGTGATACAGAAGTTGACATCAGGTCGGTTTGGTTATACTTGTTAACTGCTTTGCAGAAGTGTTCTCATAAACCTCTCAGTACAAAGCTGAGCATATATTGCTACAGATTTGCAAATGCTTAATTCTTTCAATGTTAAAACACTTTCCTCTTTCCCAGTGTAATATCAAGAGACAGCATTCATAAGGCAAGACTTTTGAAATGTGTTGAAGCTGTGGCTTTTTAACTTCTTCAAAGCTTTGCTGTGTTTGTTTGATTATCCCAGTTTGGCCGACATAACAATGTCTAACCAAATAGCCTGGCTGGACCCTCTATTCAATCAATGGCAGATGGGGATAGTGTTGGGGAAACTTGTTTTGCAAATTTGATATGCTAGTGCCACAGAAACTTCTGTAATGTGGTTCTTGTCTAATTGTCTAATTTGTAAAATGCCACTTTAAAATCATACTGTTCACAGTCCATACATTTTCAAACACAGAATAAATATTCTGAATATTACTGTTTACATGGAGGTCTTCAACAACCACTGTCTAATAATGCTGCAATGTCTGAGAGAGGAGAGAGACTTCATGAACCCATTATGCATCTAAGAGAGAGAACAAACGACATCACCTTATTATACAGTTGTGGTCATAATAATGTTAATCATTTTAACTAAATAAGAGGGGTAACAACAGGATGATCAGAGTAAGTTGTACTTATTTTGTTGGAAAATATTGTTGTTCAAATATGCAGAAGATGCTGGAAAACCAAAGAAGATGAACAAATCTTAGAGGATTTTTCTGAAGAACAGTGTTTAACTGCTCAGGACAATTAAGGGAATCATGTCAACTACGATAAAGAAAAACAGCAGTCGTGGATCATCCAGGTAAAGAAACACATGCAGTATTAAGAATCAAGTATATGTAAACTTATGAACATTTTGTAAATTAATTTACTGTTTTGTCTTGTGGACAATATGTAAACATCTATTATGTGAAATAGCTAATTCATGGAACAACCAAATAAAAAAATAAAAACAAGCATTTTTTATAATCCCTCTTATTTTGTTAAAATTATTATTATTATTATTATTTTGTACAGATTCTGCAAGGTTTATTTAAACTTATAACCACAACTGTATGTTTACAGTATAGGGCCGCCAGCAAGTTACCATTTGAGACTGATTACATAAGAATTTATAGGAAAATAAATATAGATAGAAAAATTATGGCAAACTCAAAAGTCAAGATAAGTCACGGTAATGCTGAAAACAAGATTAATTTATTCAATCAACTGCCAGCCCGTAAAGCAAAAATAATCTGCCTCCCCAAGAATAAATCAGTAAGTGCGCTGAATGCTGTTACAGGAAATTCCTGAGATGTTATAGACAGAAGACGGCAGAACACTTCCTTAAGTGTTGGAAGTAGCCGTGCAAGTAGTCAATCTAGCCAGAACGATGCTGCTACACAGAGTAAGACACTAGAAGAAGCCGACTAAACAATCATTTTGACAACAACAAAATAAATGATGTTGTATATTTTGGTAATGTATGTAGACATTTAATGAAGGTTAAAGACACATTTCAGGGCCGAGGCCACTGACCAGACCCAGATCTGGGGGTTCGGGGTTCGATTAGGGGTTCTGTCGCCGAGGCGTCCGGATCAGCCGTGCCCTTCAGAACCTTCATACGCTTGCCAAACGCTTCCTTTTTTGGGTAGAGCAAGAAGTCATACACAAGAGCAGCAGCCACCCCACCGATCATGGGTGCAATCCAGTATATCTATACAAGGAAATAATTGTTAATTATTTGATCATTTTTTTTATTTTGCACATAGTACGCAAAAGAACAGACCCAAACGTTTTCTTTTCTGGCCTATGAATGCTTTTGAAGAAATAATACTGTCACAATGTTCATAATGCAAAAATCAAATATAACCATTTACCATAATCTCTACCCTCAGCAAAGCATTTAAGTTGCCATTAATTTTTGTTTTACTCAAACAGCAAATGCAATTTGTTCTGACAAAAACCTTGTTGATAAAATGAGGTGCGAACTTACCCAGTGGTTTTTAAAGGATTCAAGAATAACGGCTGGTCCAAAAGATCGAGCAGGGTTGATGCCGCAGCCGGTGTAACTGATCTGGTGATGAGAATGAGGAGCTTGTAAGGTTATGCATGCAGCAGAAAAGATTCTTGATTAAGCTTGGTTGGAAATCTACTGATCTAAGAACATTGCGTATCATTTACGTTTGGTTGATGAAAAGTCAATTATCAAGTGCTTGCTTACTGCTACCAGGTGCCCTAAACCCACTGATAGTCCAATGGCTAGGGGTGCAGAGCCTTTGACATCGGTCCGGTGTTTGTCTGTTGTGGCCAAGACACAGAGGACCAGCTGAAAGGTTGCAAAGAGCTCAATGGCAAATCCCTGCCCCTGTGACACACCGTTACTCAGCTACAAGAAAAAAGAAAAAGAAAAAAAGGGGATTACCTTGTAATGATGCAAAAAGTTCAACATGATACTACTACTGTCATATTACAATCATAAGACAAGATAATAAATGTGATTTCAAGAATACCTCCTAACATCTGATTGAAATTTGAACATTTGCACCATTACTGTCAGAAGAAAAAGACTGCTCATTTAACAAACATTTACCCCATTAGCAGGGAGTGTAGTCACACTACATGGGGAAAATAGTCACAATGGGAACCTATACCATTAAATATTGTAGACTTTTTATAGTAAAAATTTAACAGTAAAACAATTATGAAATAAAATGAAAGAGCAAAAATGGAAAATATAATATAAACAAAATCAAACAGTTGTTTTGGCCTACAAAAAATGGAAATTAAAACATTAAAAGAAAAGAAAAGTTAATTATTGCCTTTGTATTTAGTTATGGCACTAAAGCAAATTGTTAAAATATTACCTGGAAAATATTTACATTGTTTTTTGAGTTGACAGCTTATGAAAATGTATTATGTATATGTATACAAAAATAATTACATTAAAAATATTTCCCTAATATTTTAAATGCACATGTCTTTGTTTCTTCTTTTTATTTTTAATGGACTCCATAGAACCCTTTTGCAGCCCCAAAGAAAGAAAGAAAGAAAGAAAGAAAGAAAGAAAGAAAGAAAGAAAGAAAGAAAGAAAGAAAGAAAGAAAGAAAGAAAATATTCTAGTTTAAGACAATTTTGAGTTTGAAATCAACATACAAAAATCACAGCTAGATAAAAAAAAAACTTTTGTGTAACTTATAGTTACTAAAATATCCCCATATGACAACTAACCATGTAATACAATTTTGAATAGTATTAGTGGTTGAAATTGAATACTCTGTATAAAGCAACTTACCATATTGAGCCCCAGTGTTGTGTCAGGGTCAGGGCTAACTTTGAACATAATGCCACTTGCCAGCACAGCTCCCAACATCTGGGCGATGACATACATGAAGGCCCTGAAGAAACTGATCTGACAGCTAACCAAAAGTCCTAAAGTAATAGCTGGGTTCAAGTGGGCTCCACTGATATGCCCCAAACTCTGAGCCAGTGTGGCAATCGCCAGACCAAAAGCTAAAGCTACTTTAACCTCTTGGTCAGGATATCTGTTGTGCCTGTTTCCAATGGCAGAGGCTATACCAATAAAAACAAAAATTGTCATCCCAACAAACTCGGCCAATACTGCCCGCCAAAAGGACCAACTTTTAAGCTCTCGTGCCATTACAAGAATTGTTCCTCTTCTGCCTTTTAGCTGGTAAATGAAAATGCCTGCTAAGCTACCACTTATAAACACCTAGTGAAAGATGACTGACAGGAAACTGGTTTTAACAAAGGAACCACAGTTTTAGACCAGAAAACGGTAGGAGGTAGTTAATTGCTAACTGTCTGAGAGCTAGTGTCACACAACAACCCTATTAAATTGTAGTTCTACCAGAAAGACTCGGGAGAATAAATACCGTAACAAGTATACATTAATTAACAGCTCAGCAAGCAAAATTATGATATAAAGTTCTTTGGCGTAGCTCTGAAGTCTGTAGCTCGCATTCCGAGGGTACGGAATCTGCATTTCCTGCCTGAAGACGAAGGCAGGGGCGCAGCCGACCCCCAGGGAGGCATGGGAAGGGACCATCCTGGTGGTGGTGGGGAGGATGGAGGTGAATGTAGGCGTCAGCATCTGCAAACTCAGACATGTGTAAGTTTCGATCTTTTATACTACAAGTATTTAGAGCATTTAGAGATTGGATAATGAGAAGGTAATTGGTGACGTAACGATTGAGTCTTCCCGGCAGAACTTACGCTAAAGCTTTAATTTCTACCAGAAAGACTCGGGAGAACAAATACCGTAACAAGAATACATTTATTAACAGCTCAGCAAGCAACATTATGATATAAAGTTCTGTGACCAGGAGGGGGGGCGCTAATGCACGACCACCCCAACCTACTACCCTGAGGAGCAGACCACACCCACCAATAAGGTTCAGAGGCCCACAAAATAATTTAAAACAAAGAATTTATTGAAGTCGAAAAATTAAGAGCATCTCTAAAAGCAAGGCAGTCGCCCTTTGCCACAGTGTATCTCTGGGCCTGGCTTTAGTTCCCCCCACACTCCCCCACTCAGAGGGTGCCACTACCTGACCGGAAGAGTCCCCCCCGGCAGATGAACTGGACAGGTGAAACAAGAGGTTACTTCGGTGCAGCCCTGGCTGCCAATGGTTGAATTGCAATGATTCACTAGCACACTACACAGGCTATTACCTGGCGGTAAGGTGTGCCCGGCTCGCTCCCAGGTACTTCAGCTGGCCACTCGGTCTGATACGGCCCCGTCAACGAGGCCTGGGGAAATCCACTGCAAACGTGGGACACACTTTGAAAGAAAACACCACAACACACCAAGGTTCAAGTGAGACTTCACCGCAATCTGCACACCAACAGTCAGCAGGCGTTTGACTCAGGACAGTGGCAGGCAGGCGGCGACGTCGGCGGTGCTGGAGTGCGATATTCAGTCGGGTACACGCCAGGGGTGAGGCAAGCTGGATGGTGGGGTTACAGTTACACACTTAGGGCCCTATCTTGCACCCAGCGCAACTGACTTTGTACACCGACGCATGTATCTTTCCTATTTTGCACCCGCGCACAGCGGACTTTTCCCTCAACAGATGCACGCCGGTAAACTAGGGAATGAACTTGCGCTCCCGGGGGCGGTGCAGGGGGACCTGTTAACACACGAGGGAAATCATTGTTGTGTCCATGAAGATGTGAAAAAATAGACATAAATCTAGCTTACACATTTACCCAAATTATTATACGCCTGTTTAACCGAAGCTAATTTGGGTGGGTTTCTCCATCCCCAATGTCACTTCTCTGTGTTTTACGGCCCTGACGAGAACGTCGGTCTCCTCGGCTGTGAAACGCTCCTGGCGTGCGCCTGGCAAATCCGCCGTTATAATAGCAAGCTGCCATGGAACAAGCGCGCCTGCTCTTAAAGGGAATGTGAGATGTCGCTCTGATTGGTTTATTTCACGTTACGCCCAAACCACACCTATGAATAATGAAGCTACTTCAGACCAACCCATTTTAGATTTGCGCTGGGCGCAAGAGTCATTTATCCCACCGGTATAATAGCAACATCGCCCAAGACCCGCCCACAAAGTTATTGCGTTTCGCGCTTGATACTTGCGTTTCAGATCGTTAAAATAGGGCCCTTAGAGCGAAAAGCTGGAGGCCTCAAGCTGTAATGCAAACTGGTAATGGCAAGGCACAATGATGCAAAGGCTTTATAGGACAATGCAACAGCACTCATGGAAGTTGGCTACAACGCAGGCACGGCAGCAATAATGCACATCCAGTATGGAAGTCACTAGAATAGTACAGTGGGGCTGGTGGGTCGTTGTCTACAACACAGGCAAGGCAGCAATGATGCACATCCAGTATGGAAGTAGCTAGAATAGTACAATGGGGCTGGTGGGTCGTTGGCTACTATACAGGTGATCTGTCTATACCGGACATATACTAATTAACAAGACTTTGATCACAATAAACGAGGAGGGAGACGGGAGATGGGCAAGCGCTGGCGGTATATTTCAAATGTTCTACAACTCAAACAATCGCGTTAAGTGGGAGTGTTTACTTAGCTTGCAGTAGCCCCAAGTGATTCCTCTCCCCCTTCGTTATTTTTGTTTTTGTAAAAAAGTCGTTATTTTTGTTTATTTTTTGCACACAAAAAGTATTCTCGACGCTTGATGAACTTCATGTTGAGCCACTGTAGTCACTTGGACTATTTTAACAATGTCTTTACTAACTTTCCGGGCCGACAAGTTTAAATTACAGAGAAGCCTATGGAGGAGTGAGACAGCTCTCAGATTTCATCTAAAATATCTTAAAGGTATAGCGGAGGATCTTTCCAAATTTTAGATAAGACCCGCCCTCTCCACTTTTTGAAAAGTTTGATTGATTCACCAGAATGATTGACAATTAGGAGGACCAATAGTTTAGACTACCCACCAGGAAGTAAAACATCCTCCGCTATACCTTTAAGATGAATGAAAGTATTACAGGTTTGGAAAAACATGAGGGTGAGTAATTACTGACAGAATTTTCATTTTTGGGTTGTTTTGAATTTATTTTAATTTGTTAATGTTTATTCACTAGATGTCCGATGATCACAGCTCAATTCTTGATGTGCCATGGGGATTGTGACAGTTGAAGATGGGACAACTCTTAAGCCCCTCAACTCTCTGCATTCGTCTCCCTCTTCGATTGGAATAGTAATCAAGGGAAAATTAGTGATGGACAATCTACATGACCTTCCTGAAACAATGTGCCTTCTGTTCGGACTAATTTATGCATTGCACCTGAGTTACCCAAAGTCGCTGAGATACACGTTTGACTTCATTCAGCGCATTCTACTTTCCTTGGGGCAGATTGACCTGCAGCCTAAAACACAGTCGTTGGCAAACCGGCTGATTGGTTAAAATGGCACACTTTTAATTGCAACACATTTACATTGCATATGGTCTTTTGAAAATGAGACTGTTAAAAATATGAGTTTACTGTTTTGCTCATGTGTCTTTTAAAAATGAGCTTACTGTTTTGTAAAAATGTGAGCTTACTGTTAAAAAAAATTAGTTTACTGTTTTGCTCATGTGTCTTTTAAAAATTAGCTTACTGTTTTGTGAAAATGTGAGCTTACTGTTATAAATATGAGCTTACTGTTTTTTTAATGTGAGCTTAATATTTTGTAAAAATGTAAGCTTACTGTTAAACATGAGCTTAATTTTTTAATGTGACTTAAAATTGCAGCTTACTGTTAACAATATGAGCTTACTGTTTTTTAAAAATGTGAGCTTACTGTTAAAAATATGAGCTTAAAGTTGTGAGCAATGTTTCTTAAATTAATGTAAATGTATAAACCTAATAAAGCAGTTTATGGAAAAACAATATTTGTATTAAATCATTTATAAATCATTAAAACAAGGAAAACTGAAAAATTTAAGTTAAGTCTATTTCCCTGTTTAAGTTATCTGTACTTGAACATTTAAGTTAATTCAATGAAGAGACCAACATTAGGTCAACTCAATTGAATTGAGTTGTCAATTTTGCAATTACTCAATTTTACTTACGCAACCACTTTCCTCAAATCATTTGAGTAGTCTCAACTTATTAGGGTTTACAGTGTAATTATATCATGAACAACATGTGCTTTTGAGCAGAGCTCGACATTAAGCCATTGACGTGCTTGTCCCTCGGACAAGTAAATCGGTCATTCACTTGTCCATGTAAAAAAGTTGCTTTTCCGGAAAATATAGGATTTTTGTCTTGTAAAATGAAACAAAATTCTCATCAGCTTTAAAATATTTAAATCTGCATATTTGTTATATTTACCACAAGGTAACCCCTAAGGTAAGCAGCTAAGGTTCTGCGTGATCTTTATTTGGAACTATTTTCACTGCTGAAACAGAACAAAACCAGTCAATATTGCCTCTAAAATGTAAGGGTTTTAATATTAACTACATGTTTATTAATCTGTTGTATGAAATCAGAGTCACATTTTCAATCGTGATGGTATTCACGAAAACAGCACTCTTGGTCGTGTGATGTTGCTTATAAAATCGCCATTTACACTAAAAGTAATAACATTTTCAAAATTCACGGGTTTCGGGTCGGGTTCGGGTTAATGTTTAATGAATAGCCTCGGGTTTGGGTTTGTAACTAAGAAAAACTATGTAGGCTATAGCCTACATATATATAGTTTGCGTGCCGTGTGCTTGCCCGCTTGCTGTGTTGTGATCGTAAATATGAGCACGCGGGAGCACATGAGCTAAACGGTTTTGTAAAATGATATATGAATAATTTTTATTTTATCATATCATTTTACAAAACTGTTTAGCGCATCTGTTCCCGCGAGCACTATTTCAGTTACAACACCTCAATCAGAAGAGGACGGCGGCGATGAAACCATCAACTGTTGATGCTGTTCTCTTCCTTCATAACTCGTACTGAGAAGGATATATTTATGTAAATAGTTGTGCAACTGCGCAAACTTTGTTTTTAAGTTTAATGTTTGAGTTCCAGAGGAATTTGTGGCTGTTACACCTGTTCAACCTTAATTAGTAAGTTTGTGCTTTTTCAAATTTTTTTCTTCTGTGCTGACTGCTGAGGGGCCCGCTGTGCCTTGGTGAAACGGTGTTTGTTTAATTATCGTGGCAAGCAATCATAAAATACAGCATATTGCAAAAAAAACAATATATATATTTACTGTGAGATACGGACCTCGGGTTCGGGTCGGGTTCGGGCTTAAAATATAACCGTAATGGTCGGGTCAGGTCGGCTTGAATGATTTTGGGTATGGGCCGGGTTCGGGCTTCAGTTTAAAGTCTGTGCAGACTAACTGGGCCCCAGTTAGTCAAGGTTCAACTTTAAGGCCGGTTTCACACTGCACGTGTTAGCAGAGCGTGTTTTTTTCGGTACCCATGTTAACAGGTTAGAGCATTCACACCACACGCAGAGGCGGCGCGGCAGTGTGTCGCAGAAGCGGAGCAAAAGCGGCAGTGCCGCCATCGTTTTGGCGCAGAGTCTATTTTTGCTGCGCTGAATAAAAGCTGATTAACATGAAATAAACATATTTCACCATAAAATTATGTAAGTGAGGTGTTTCTATTTCACAATCACCATATGACATTCAGCGCTGTGAAAAACAACAACACAACAACACAAAAACACATCATTGCCAGGAGATTTTGCCCACACTTCAAAGGCCTGTTTAAATAATTAAAACTAGAGTCAAATCTTAACTTTAAGATTACTTTTATGAAGTTTAAATAAATTATACTGGCAGTTTAGCCTAAGTTACAGATTAATTTAATTATGTATATTATTATAACTATAGGCCTATATGTTGGCATAAGAACAGGGGTCCGTTCTTCGTTCGTAGCTTAATACATCCGAGTTCAAATGACACATCCAAGATGATATCATCTTGCTAATCATGATCTGGCTAATTAGGTTCTTCGAACACACCTGTTGTTTATGATTAGTCTCGCTGGATTGAGTTATCTGAGATAACTGCACGTTCATGTGTTTAAAAGGTTTAAAAAGGTTTAAAAGGGGATATGTATCGATAGCAGAAACATTGATCAGCAATGCTGCTATTGGCTGCTCACCATGGTCCAAGAGCGCGCCCAGTTGTTCTCCGCAGCATAGCAAGAGTCAGTAGTCGAAGTTTATGCGGAATTTGAATGTTTAATCAAAACGCCAGGGAACACAAAGTCTGAAGAAGCCAGGAGAGAGGGCTGGCAAAACGTAGCAGACAAATTAAATGCCTTAGTGGTGGTGACCATGTTAAATGTTTCTATCACTTATTAAAGTATGTATTTTTGTATTTTAATAATTTCATATTTACTTGGTTCATTTTAATATCAGAGCCACCACCCACTAGAACAGGGTTTTTTAAAGTCTAAGACAGTGGGCCTCCCTTTTGACACAACCCCACACACACACACATAGCAATGTCAGACTCTTAACTCCTCTTTTTTATCATTGTTTGTGTTAACATGAAAAGTGCTGAAAAGTGGAAATAAATCAAATATAAATGAGCTATGTGCCAATGCGACTGTCATGTAAACAGGCAGATCGGATTTTCTGAGGCATTAGGCTACGTATCCGCGGTTTAATGTCGAGAGAAACCCCGACGCGCCTCTGCAAAGGGACGGCTGGCCCGACTAAATGACGTGTCGTCGTAGGAGAGGAATGTGGACAAACGTTGACACAACATATCAAAGGCTGGCTTGCTCTATCTAAAATTTCAGACCCACTGCTCCTCGTTAAAACCCTCCACGATATGCTCCCACCAGTCCTGAGATCTCTCTCGCACACAATCACTGAAGCATATGCGCTGGCTGCAGTGATGGCCCTTTTCGTCCTCCTCCGCCTCAAAATCATGGTGATGTTTGGTGAACTTTGCATATATCGCAGAGCTAGCATCAAGTATATTTCACGTTTGTGCATCTGTGCAAGAAAATTTAACCCTTTAAGCATGCACGATGTTTCAGATAGTAGCGTAAACACATGAATCGGATATGGGTCACAGTTGAAAGAACGTGTAAACGGACAGTCAAAAAAATCTGATAAAGGTAACAAATCAGAATTGGGCATCAAGACCTGCAGTGTAAACGAGGCCTTATTTTCAGAATAATAACAATTTAACTTTTTAAATGTATTAATTTAAACTAATTATTAGGCTATCATTTATACCACTCTCCACGCCTCCCCTGGCATGCTCATTTACACCTGTGTACCTATTATTTCTGACTGCAATATGAGTTGCAGGAGTCCACATCTACAGAAAGGCCTACAGAATAGTCTGCACAAAGAAGTGATACAGAGTTTGGCAGTTTTGTACTTTTCCTTTTTATTTTTGTTCTCTTTTCCTTTCTGATATGACAATGTTGTGTAATATGGCACATACAACAATGTCACAGGCCCTGTCATGTGCAACCCTCAGACTTTTCAGACACTGAAATCTTCCCTTTAGTTGGCCAAAGGTCTTTTCAATGCGTGAGATGCTAGAGCTACATTGTAACGGGTTTGTGGCCCGGGGTTTGGGTCATAAAATACTGCCTGCATGCATAGTCCCTGTCTCCAAGCAGGATCCTGTGGTAATCACCTGTATAATGGTAAAATGCAGTTCTGTTAGGATCAGCAAGTGTATGTAATTCAGTGAGCCTGATATTTATATTTTCCCTTACCACGTTAAAAAAATAAATGTGACTCTTTGAAAATTCTTGAGGCATGCACAGATCCTGGCCATTTTGCTTCCACATTTGTAATATGGAACATAGACATACACCATCTAAGGGATTTTAGTCAGTCAACTGCATACTTTTTTGATTCTATTCCCTTTTTTTATTTGATATAATAGTACTAATCTGGAATATTAAAAATCTGCACTTGCCTGCACATTTACATTGTGAACCCTTTCGGTTAACAAAATCCCCTTCATTGAGGCCTTGATGGGAATGTGTGTGCAGTCTATGGCACCAATCACATAAGGGAATCCTGAGGAACACATACTGTAAGTCATACTTATTGGCATGATCATGATTGCATGATCTTCATTCAAAATTATAATGTACTTGCATTGGCAAAAAAAAAATATATATATATTTTTTTGCTGTACAACCGTGGGTCTTAAGTGGCTTGGAAATACCACAAAAACACCTAAAACCTGCAGCACTTTTCACCAAGTTCTCTGTATCTCTAATAGTGTAAAGGAAAGAACCCTCACGATATCGCTCAAAAAGTACACTATCGCTCTGCATTAAAGGACTTCCCATATATCACCTCCGCTTATAAAGCCGCAATCTAATCTTGTTTACATGAAATGAGCCTACTCCCAAGCAGGTTTAAAGGTACACTTTGTAGGAATTTCTCCCATCTAGCAGTGAAATTGTATTTTGCATTCAAATGAATAGTGTTCTCTAGTGCCTCGCTTTTTCAAATGCGTGTTGCAACTACGGTAGCCGTTATGTACCAATAAGCTATGATAACATGTCTTCCAATAGCACTTCATCGAGTTTAACTACCCAGCAAACATTGGTCCGACGGCAACGTCGTGTCCCTGGCCAAAAATAGTCGCGGTATGACGGCATAAATCGGTAAAAATATGTAACACAGAACATTTCCTAAAAATGCATTCAGATACATGTGTGCATGTCTACAGTTATCTGAGGTTGCATGTATAATTGTTATTTTGACTTTTAGCTACGTGTAGTTCAATATATACCATGTTGTGTTTCGGGTGAGAGAGGACGTCACCATGGCGACGTCTTTTACACGTGCATTTATAGTCCATCATGACCCTCTATGAAATCAATTGTGATAAAGCTGTGCTTAATCCTTGTGTGGTTAATACTGCAATAATTAATTAAATTTTTTATTAAATTAAAGTTTTAATAAGTTGTGTGAATACGTAAATTATTAATGTAGCCTTTTGAGAGTTTCTTTCAGAAAGTAAATTATCTGAAGTAGAATGAAATGTTTAGCTGGATTTGAACATGTATGTTTTCAGTAACTGCTTTAAAAATTTTGTAATTTTAGAATTGCTAAACATGTCTATTCAGGGGACATCACAGCCCACCTGTCTTTATCAGAAATGTCCTGTTCACTTTCTCACTGTTACACACCTAGTTAAGGGTCTTTCTCAAGGGCACCACAGTGGTATTGAAGAGGCAGGGGACAAATGCTGTTTTGAATTTAGCTGAAGACCATACAAATATTTTGAAAATAAGTGCATGTAATTTACCTCAAATTTTTAATTTTCATTTATTTTAAAAATAAATATATTCTCTTCCCTTAGATGCTGTGAAGAGGTGGAGCCCACATGCTACAGACACTGAAATTGATGCAGCAATGGCAGAACACCTGAAACACACTCCAGGAAGAGCTGGGGGTGGTGGATACAAAAAATGAGCCAAACAATGTGTTTAAGGGATAGTTCACCCAAAAATGAAAATTGTCATCATTTACTCAACCTCATGTTTCAAACCTGTATACCTTTCTATGCTAAACACAAAGATGTTTAGAAGAATGTTTGTAACCAAGCAGATGTCGCTTCCCATTAATAATCATTTTTTCTCCAATAATGGTAGTCAGTGGATGCTCTATTTGCTTGGTTACAAACATTCTTCAAAATATCTTCTTTTGTGTTCAGCAGAAGAAAGAAACTCATACAGGTTTGGAATTTGGTGAGTAAATTACATAATTTTCATTTTTGGGTGAACTATCTTTATATAATAATTCAGTATTTTGCAATTGGTATTTTAGTTTGGTTAACAAATCGAGAGCTTAGAATTATAAGGTTCTATCTCCGTTTATTGTAGTTTATAAAGCATCAAAGTTTTTAAACTCGGTTTATGTTTTGTGAGATGGAACCTTTTATTTTATTAATAACTACAAAAATTTTTTTTTTTTTTTACAAAAATAACACCACACAGGCATTAATAAACACCTAATGGATCAGATTGTCAAAAACTCAATTTCAACCAAAAGTGGAGATAGAACCTTAAAATTCTAAGCTCACGAAATGTTAAACATTGAAAAAAATAAAGAGAAATTTTGGCTGTTCAATATCAATAAAATGTTGTGCTTAATCAGAACATGCTTCTTTTTTGCTTATGTCCACAAATAATGTGTTATTGTTTTTGATGTACACGTGATTAAAACGTTTTATTGACGTTCAGGTCTGACTGGACCAATTTTGGACCTTTTTAGAACCTTTGTCAAGATGTGTAGGCTAAACCTCAAGACTTGATTGTCTTTCACGATGTTACACAATAGGTGTGTGATTATTTTATATGCAGGCTTATATATACACTTAAATTATGCAGCAACACATTTAAACACATATGACGACGCATTTAGACGTCCAGGGACGCGCAGAAGAGACGTGGAATTCACGGCCAGAAAAGACGTGGAATTCACGGCCAGAAATGACGTCGGTTCAACTTCCATTTTGGAACTATTTTTCAACCATGACGGGACGTCTCGGACGGACGTCTTTTCAACGGTCATTAAACGTCCAAATGTTTGCTGGGTATACATGTTCTACTGTTATGCTGCCTATAAAATGAATTACATAACCAAGCAATGAAAAAAAGCTTGTAATTTAGACCGTAACATTGACTTACCTGTCGAGAAGAAAGCAGGCAACTTCAGCGTCCCTTTCAAAGTCTGTCTCCTTCATTAGCTCTTTCCACCTATAGTTTTTCAAAATGGCGGAACGACATGGAAGCCTCCTTGGACTTACCCGTCCAATGTAAATAAAGATAAGAAATTCTTCGCTTACGAGCGAGGTTAAGTCAGATCATTGGCAGAGGTAATTTTACACCAATGAGGACATATTTATGAATAAAGACATTGATTTTAGGTAATAAAATACACACTTGTTGCTATGACAGGAAGTCTGGGATGAGCGTCGAAGAACCAAACAATACAAGATCATGCCAAATCGTCAACAATCAAATCCAGCTAAATGAGTTAGCAACGTATGAAGAACGGACCCCAAATGTCATGCTGACAATCATTAACAAAAGCAGGTGGTGTCACAGGCGGTGGTCTTCAGGAGCAGGGAAAAGAAGGCCAGGTTCATGGACAGAAAGCAGGACAGGACTGAGGTGGATCGAGGAGCCAGGGCGGAGCCGACAGCTGTAATGCTAAGTTGATGTAAAATTCGAATGGCCAACTAGGGTCGTGCAACGACATTATTGAGCTGAGCAGCACAAAACGTTTTTCTTCACAAAAAGAGTACATACTTTTAGGGCGTAGTATAAGTAGGCCAATTGAGGCGCACCATGTGGGAACTAACAAGAGCTAGGGCAACCACATACACAATAGGAGCAGGGAAACAGGCTGAGATCATGACAACAGACATAAGCTACGTAATATGCTATCAGTTTCTGATGCAGAAAAGTTAGTTCATGCATTCATGACCTCGAGACTAGATTACTGTAATGCTTTATTAGCTGGTTGTCCTGCATCCTCAATAAACAAGCTACAGTTAGTCCAAAATGCCGCCGCTAGAGTTCTTACTAGATCAAGAAAATATGATCATATAACACCGATTTTATCATCACTGCATTGGTTACCTATAAAGTTCCGTATTAATTACAAGGTATTGCTACACAGCAAACACTCCAGTGTTAAATTAACACTCCTGGGAGTTTATATGAGTCCATACTCAAGAGAGTAAAGTGTTAAAATGAGTGTTAAATTAACACTCAAGAGTGTTAAAGTTAATGAGCTAATTAACTGATTGATTGAGTGATGATTGAGCATTATTGAAGAAACCTGATGTTAACAAGCAGAATCACTGAAGGAGAAAATCACAAATTGTAAGCCACCATTATTGTGATCAGTGTTTGCTTTAGTTGGGCTCTTGCCCCTTATATTATTACCTTTAGATTTTGTTTGGATGCTGTTATTGAGTTTTAACAGCCAGCTGAACAAAGGAAAAAAAAAAAAATGATCTGATGGTGTTGGTTATGTTATGACAATCATCATTTGAACTTGATCACTGAACTCATTAAGACCCTTATTTATGACTTAGATTTATGTTGTTGATTACAGCATAACTGTGATTCTACATAAATATCCATAATTTTAGATATAATACAAAGGATTTCTTAAGTTTTTTTGAAGAAAAAAATAAAATAAAATTATTTTAGGCACACACAGACGTCAAGATTCAGTCTATGCATCTCAACAATGGTGACGAATATTCAGTTAGGAAAAGGAAATTACTTCGACAATTCAAATCATAATTTATTCATACCACAATGCATGATGGGAGCCATTAATGAGTTGTGATTGGTGGCAACATGCTTAACAGCAGATAAGAAAAATGTAAAGAAAACATATAAGGGTCAAGACATATAAAGGGTCAGGGTCATATAGAGCCAAAACACTGATCAACATAATGGCGACGTACAATTTGCGATTTTCTCCTTCAGTGATTCTGCTTGTTAACATCAGGTGTCTTCAATAATGCTCAATCATCACTCAATTAATCACTTTAATATCTCATCAACTTTAACACTCTTTAGTGTTAATTTAACACTCATATTTTAACACTTTAACACTCTTGAGTCTGGACTCATATAAACTCCCAGGAGTGTTAATTTAACACTGGAGTTTTTGCTGTGTACTGACTTATAAAGCCCTAAACGGCTTAGCTCCAGTCTATTTAACGGATCTTCTATCGCCCTATAATCCATCGCGCTCTTTAAGATCACTAAATTCAAGGCTTTTGGTATTACCTAGGATATCCAGAACCACCAAAGGAGGGAGAGCATTTTCACATTTGGCTCCAAAACTCTGGAATAGTCTTCCTGATACTGTTCGTTGCTCAGACTCGCTCTCCCAGTTTAAAACTAGATTAAAGTCGCATCTCTTCAGCCAGGCATTCATATAATATTTTTTATCTTACAGTTCAAACTACAATCCGGCCTCTAGCTCATAAATGCCAGAGGAGAACTGGCCCCCGACTGAGCCTGGGTTCTCCCAAGGTTTTTTTTCTCCATTAGGTCACCTGATGGAGTTTTAGGACACCATTAGGTCACTTGATGGAGTTTTTCGGTTCCTTGCCACTGTTGCCTTTGGCTTGCTCAGTTGGGGATATTTTGGGGATATTTAATTAAATTTTATCAATCAATAAATTCCACTAGAAACAAACCTTGTTGTATTATTTTAATTTAATACTGTGAAGCTGCTTTGATACAATCTGTATTGTGAAAAGCGCTATACAAATATACTTGACTTGACTTGACATATGATGTGCGTGATTTTGCCGAATTTTTTACTTTTTTTTCAAGAATTTGCTCATTTTAAAAATGTCTCTATTAAGAAGTTTGCCGTTAATTACAGATATTTAAGAATAATCTTTAAGATGTTTATGATGGGTAATGTATGTCAATTTGATGTGTATCAGATATTTCAGCACTTGATTTCCTAAAGTTTTTCTCTTTAGCAGAGGGCTTTTTATGGATGTGAGTGCTAATATGTAATAAATATTAAGTTAATATATTAAATATAATTCAGATATCAAAAGATTCACAATTTATTTATTTAAATCTGTCTAAATTTGAATGTTGTTCAGCACAAAACATTTTGTGTTGGCCTCAGCTACATAAAACCAATCTGTACAATTTTGTCATCATTGTACTTTTTCAAGAAACAATAAAGTGATTAAATGGATGCATTTATTTACAATTTCTAAATCTGACACAGTAAGCACATATAAATACCAAAACCAGATTAATGCAAGTAAAGCAAGTAAATGCAGGTTTCAAGTTGAGCAGGAAGTTAGGCTATTAACCATTTTCAATATACATAATTTTACACAGTGCCTTACACAGGGGCTGTTTACACAACACAGTTTTCAACTAAAAAGGTAAAACTTTTTATGCGTTTTGGCTGTTCGTTTACACGACAACAGCGTTTTGGGTGCCTGAAAATGCAATGTTTTGAAAACGGGTTTCAAAGTGCAAGTTTTCGAAAACGATCTCCGTGTAAATTGCTTCAGTCGTTTTTGTGGATCCGTGTGAATGGGGATCGTTTTGACAACGGTGTCGTCTGTACGCATAAAACTCAAAGGAAAAAACTTCTCCAAGCATATCGTTGTCGTGTAAACATATACCCTTATATTGGTTTTCAGAATGTCCTCTTTGGTAAATTTGCTTGCAAATAAACCCTAAACCATATGGTCTTACCAGGACACTCTACCTTCAGGGGAGCTGAAAAATGTGCAAAGCTGTTGTTCACACACATCATAAGCTTCTCTGCATCCCCTTCTCTTCCACCCATGTTTCTAACAGGTGGTAGCACTTCCTTTCCTTCCTTTCTTCTGCCTCATCCAGCCACCTTTGATTTTCAGATGGGTTTGTCTGGGAATTGTGAAGGATGCATGCTGAAGTGCTATAGAGTCTGCTTTCTCTGGCTTAACATTCATCCCTATATAGAGTACCCTCAACCTGGATGACAGAATGCCAAAGACACATTCCACAACCATCCTTGCCCGTGACAGTCTGTAATTGGAAAAATTTTCTCCATCTCGGAATTCTGATACCTGGAAAAGGTCTCATCAAATATGTTTTTAGTGGGAATGCAGCATCACCCACCGTGGAGTTTGGTATTGGGCCTTGTACACCAGATCCTGGCAAAGGGCAGTCAGCAGGGACAAAGTTTGGCCTCCGTGGCTCTTCCGAGAGCAGAACTACTGAACATGCCACTATCGCTTGCGCTGCCGAAGTCTCCGACCTGTACAAATGTAAACATGTAGTCTGCATCTGCTAGTGCTAGAAGAACTATAGATAAAGTCCTATTGTAATTAAAAAACAAGCTACCAGAATGTGCTGGTGACACAATGGTAACATGTTTCCCATCAATAGCACATAGGCAGTTTGGGAAGTTCCAGTTTTCCCAAAATCTGGACGCTATGGCTCTCCACATGTCCTCTGTTGCCCTAGGGAACTGTGATGCCATCATTTGTTGCTCAATTGCTCTACAGGTCACGTGGACAGACTCCGCAATTGTGCTTATCCCTACATGTTACTGGAAGGCCAGGCTGGTGAAGCTCTCTCCAGTTCCCAGAAATCTGTTAAAGACATAAATAAATATAACATATGGTTTTTTTTCTTCTGTATAATATATATATATATATATATATATATATATATATATAAACTTGGCTGGCAAAACCTGGCGGACCTGGAGTTGAAGATTAAGATGAAGGTCAGAGGCAACAGCAGCCCACACAGTGTTCCCTAGCAGAGGTATCCAGCACCAACAATCATCTGGATTTCAGCCTATTCACCCAGCACCCACCTACCATGAGGAAAAAACTCATCATCCCCACCACATCACACACACATGTCTGAACAGCATTCCTCGGTTTTCCATTAACTGTAGTATTACAGTTTAACTGTAGTTAACTGTACAGTTTAAAACAAAGGTTTTAATATTTTTTTTTTTCAACCATATGTACACTCACCTAAAGGATTATTAGGAACACCTGCTCAATTTATCATTAATGCAATTATCTAATCAACCAATCACATGGCAGTTGCTTAAATGCATTTAGGGGTGTGGTCCTGGTCAAGACAATCTCCTGAACTCCAAACTGAATGTCAGAATGGGAAAGAAAGGTGATTTAAGCAATTTTGAGCGTGGCATGGTTGTTGGTGCCAGACGGGCCGGTCTGAGTATTTCACAATCTGCTCAGTTACTGGGATTTTCACGCACAACCATTTCTAGGGTTTACAAAGAATGGTGTGAAAAGGGAAAAACATCCAGTATGCGGCAGTCCTGTGGGCGAAAATGCCTTGTTGATGCTAGAGGTCAGAGGAGAATGGGCCGACTGATTCAAGCTGATAGAAGAGCAACTTTGACTGACATAACCACTCGTTACAACCGAGGTATGCAGCAAAGCATTTGTGAAGCCACAACACGCACAACCTTGAGGCGGATGGGCTACAACAGCAGAAGACCCCACCGGGTACCACTCATCTCCACTACAAATAGGAAAAAGAGGCTACAATTTGCACGAGCTCACCAAAATTGGACAGTTGAAGACTGGAAAAATGTTGCCTGGTCTGATGAGTCTCGATTTCTGTTGAGACATTCAGATGGTGGAGTCAGAATTTGGCGTAAACAGAATGAGAACATGGATCCATCATGCCTTGTTACCACTGTGCAGGCTGGTGGTGGTGGTGTAATGGTGTGGGGGATGTTTTCTTGGCACACTTTAGGCCCCTTAGTGCCAATTGGGCATCGTTTAAATGCCACGGCCTACCTGAGCATTGTTTCTGACCATGTTCATCCCTTTATGACCACCATGTACCCATCCTCTGATGGCTACTTCCAGCAGGATAATGCACCATGTCACAAAGCTCGAATCATTTCAAATTGGTTTCTTGAACATGACAATGAGTTCACTGTACTAAAATGGCCCCCACAGTCACCAGATCTCAACCCAATAGAGCATCTTTGGGATGTGGTGGAACGGGAGCTTCGTGCCCTGGATGTGTATCCCACAAACTGCAAGATGCTATCCTATCAATATGGGCCAACATTTCTAAAGAATGCTTTCAGCACCTTGTTGAATCAATGCCACGTAGAATTAAGGCAGTTCTGAAGGCGAAAGGGGGTCAAACACAGTATTAGTATGGTGTTCCTAATAATCCTTTAGGTGAGTGTATATTTCAGCAGTTTCAGTGTAATAGTGTTTTGAAAGATAATGTAACCATATTGCCACAAGAATATATGTTTATAACTTTCTGTATGACTTTGTTGCGATATTTGTGATCCATTTGATCTGCACTCATCCTGAAGTAGTTCAGATGCCGGTCACGGTCAAGACGCAGTTCAACGACAAGATGGTAATATGCACCATATTCTTGCCTGCATCGGTTTATGGAGTGAACCCAAAGTCTACGTCTTTTTCGTAGTCTTGTAACAACAAATATAGCGTGATGGCCTTCATTCTCTCAACAACCTGCACTACACGGAAAACAATGACAACAAAACAAAGATGAAACAAGTTATATAGATGATATTAATAAAATTAGCTTCTTGGCAAGACTTTTCTCTTAAATGTATTTGAAATGGAAATAAAGCAATGCAAACATACCCATTATAGAGCACTCTGTACAAAAGCTGCCGTTCAGGTGCATGCTGCAAACACAGCCGGTGTGAAAGCAAAAATGGTGCATGCTGCTTGTGCTCTGCCTACCTGCTGCTTACACAAAGCTTCCACTCTGCTAACGCATGCGGTGTGAAACCGGCGTTAGACTATGTGCCAAATTACTAGAGAGAAGAGCGCCCCCTTTTCACGTTCTGTGTAATAGAGTCGCCAATAACTAGGCCAGTTTCACCAGGATTCTCAGTGGGTGCGTCACTGAGTTGAAAGAACCTGTGTGATGTTCTAATCGGAACGGAACAGCAGTGTTTTGTCCCTCAACTATACCGTCTCACAGTCACCCTAGTTGCCCTGCTGCACGTGCTCTACAAAGGTGGATCCATGCCACTGAGAGGAGGCTGAGGTGAAACTGAAGGGCTGATGGGAGGCAGCGATGACTGGGTGGTAGGCGTGGCTAGGGACTGGAGAGGGGCTTGGAGAGTGATGCAAAATCCAACAAAAAATAAAGTCTCAAAAACATTCTAGAGAGGTGGTGGGAGAGGGAGGTTGGGTCGGACCTGAGAATTAGAGATGTAACAGACAGATTCAGATGGTGGCAAACTGGGTTTGGTTAACCTCTCCAAAATCAAAACCGTCTTCCTATATGCTTGCCAAACACTCAATCTCAGTGGCGGAGGGGTGGGTGGGGCTCACTTCCATACCCCCATATTCCACTAGCACTCTCTCAGCGACAGATGGAGCAGCCGACTTGCAAATCTGGTCAGACTCACGTTGCTCAGGTTCCGTGGTGATGTTCTGCTCGGTCGCCCTTGTTGGCGTTGGCTCGAACGTCACGGCGAAAACCCTTTCACAGCCTGTGGTGGGCTCATGCTGCTGACCCTCACAGTCTGTGTGGTTCTGGCTGGGCACTAGATACTCAGTGGTGCTTGTGTAAATGGTCGATAGGTCCGACGGTGAGCGGTGATTTACAGGACACCAGCACGACTCAACGAATTCCATGAAGCTCACTCGAGGGCCTTCCCCGGACAGCTGCGCTCTGGTAGCGGTGTTCAGGCTGACGAGCTGAAAGGTACAGAGGCAATTGTCCGGGAATGATGTTTCATTGGCGATTCTGAGAAATCTGGAGGCATCTGTGGAGACCACAGCATACCTGGACACATGTTCTAGGGGCACTCCGGCCTGGAGAAACGAAGGGTCTGACCACGGGCTGAGGGTTTTGCGGCAGGCCGGGGTGATTGTCACATGGAGTGTGCCACTCTGCCATGCCCATCTTGGGACTCGGCCATGAAGCCAGTGCTAAAGCGGTCACATATGAAGCAAACCCAGCAGCGTTACTGTGGCTGCGGATGCCATATGCCCCAGGAGCCTCTGAAAAAGTTTCAGTGGGACCACTGTTCTGCTCTTTACAGTATTCAAGCAGTTCAGCACTGACAAATTCGGACACAATCCTCTTGGGACCCAGGAACAGAGGAATTTGCTCTTTCTTTGAAAATGAGGACCAGCACGGCCCGCCCCGAGAAACCAATTATCCAACCAAGACAGTTCAGGATACGGAGGAGGGTTCCACGTGAGCCTGACCATCTCGGCAGCCCATTTCAGCATAGCTGACATTTCTGGATCTGGCTCGGACAACGCTACTCTCCCAGAAGGAGGTAGCGCAGCCGAGTCATCATCACCAGAGACCAGCTCTCCCATCCGATGCAGAGATCGACATCCTGTCCTCAGGAGGAGCCCTGAACAAAACGGCTGGTCGGTCTACTACAGTGGGACCAGGACGTTCAGTAGAAAGCTCAACCGGCAGCGGTGTGACAGAGGAGTGAGGGGCCCACGGGGACTGGTTACCGGGTGGGGAAGCCCTCACTGTAATCCTCAGATTACCCATCCCACATGGCGCAGTAGCTCTCTTCTGGGTTTGGCCAGAAGGGGCGCTAGAGCGTGGCGTGGGAATGGGGACTCTACCTTCATGGATGAAGGCTAGTCTCAGTCTCAACACCGAGATAGTAATGTTCCCACAATGAGAACATGAACCATCCACAAAAGCTGCTTCATGCTTATGATCCTATCTTACTCTATCTTACCTGTCTTATCCCTATCTTGCTGTTCACTTTTCACATAATCAACATAGATTATGACATTATATTATTTAAACACAAATATGAAACTAAATGCGTTTTCTTTAATGGATGCAACACGTATAATATTATTAAAATATACTAAAGTACTTTGTAACGTAATAACTTGAGTAGTTTTTCAGCAAACTAAGGGAAACAAAGTCCAAATGGTGTGTGTATGCGTCAATTAGATAACATTAGATATAGTGCAATGATTACGTTATATTAAGCAATATAAACAGCAATTAAAGATAGAGATCAGTGATTAAAACAAAGCTATACGGAGCAACAAACGCAATCTACTCAGGCATACAGGAAACCGCTGTGCAGCAGTGAGAACAGACCATCTGGATGATTGTTAAAACATCACATTGATGATAAAAGATTAGACTTTGTATTAGACCAGTGAATCATGATCAATTTATCACCATTAATAAATAACCAACATCAGTTGATCTCATTATATCTTGGCTTCCTTTGTCACTGCAAATGTATTTTCTAAACCCAATAAAGAAAACTATCATATATAGTCAAGTTTCAACAAAACGTTACCTAGAGCTACACCTTGGTTAATTCTTAATAACTTTTGTACAGTTAATAAATTAATAAAGTCAAACTGGTTTATATTAAGTGAAGATTGTAATACTGTTTGGGGAGTTGTTTAAAGTCTGCCTGAAATCAAACTTGTCCCTATTTACTGTGTTAGTACACATTACATGAAGTGTTTTTATTAATGTTGAGTTCTCACAACTTGTGTGCTTTTTCTGCCAGTGGAGTGAACTGTAGAATTAACTAATAGAGTGTCATGAACACACAGTTGTGCACAGGAGACCAACGGCAATGGGCAGGATTTTCATCAAATAACACATTCAATTTAGGTATGTTTTTAACCAAACCCTATTGTATACCCCCAAAACACTTATGTGTGATAATACAAATAATTAATTGGTTTGAGTAGGGCAAACTTAAATTAAACAAATTAGTTTATTTGAAGGTCGATTGCAATCATTGCATCACTGCTGTGTGATGAAGGCTGTCCTAATTCAAAGGCTCCTTCAAATACGGCCTCAATGATGGATCCTTCGCAGCCTTTCCTACCCCAGAATTCATTGTATGGCAGGATTTTTTTTGTTGTTGAGATATTGCCGAATTACACTTTTAAATAGAAGTATTGAGTTTCAACTTGAACTTCAACTTGGGTTTCAACTAATGATACAAATGTAAAAAAATAAAATAATAATAATAATAATAATAATTGGATTTGAACCAAAACTTAGAATTGGTTCAAATGTTGACATAACTTACCAAGATGAGATTTTATATAGTGTATACTTTATTATGTACATAAATGGTCCAAGGTGAAAATATTTAGATGTTTTGTTTTTAGGCAGTTGAATATAACTTTTTAAAAAGTCCGGTTCAAACAATATTGCTGCTCATCAACGGCAGCTGTAACAATGGCAATGCTCGTCAACGGCAGCTGTTGCTTTTCTGTGAAGAGCAAACATTGAAGTTTTAGTCTTATGAGGGCACTTAAAGGGCACTTTATGGTTTACATTTGAATTGGCAGTATGCCAGTCAATAAAGTAATCAGCCTCCGTACAGGTCTAAGTAAACCCACATAACATACTGCTGCTCTGGAGTTTTAGTGTGAAGATGGGATAAATGTACATTTTTGGGGGGAATAAATGGATTTAAATGTACATACCGTACATGCCTGATGTGAACAAGGAAATTGTTCTGATCTTGTACAAATTCCATGTTTGAGCCTATAATGTTTAAAGAGCTGTGCTCTCTTTTCACAGTTATGAGGGCAATACTTACACTTCAAAAGCATCTGTTCCCTTGACCTGCAACACAAAACAAGATAGTCTGCCATTAAAGAGGGCTATGAACCTAAATAAAACGAGAGTACATCCATCCGTTTGTTCATTCTTTGTACTCTTTCATTCAATAGCTGTGTTGAAATAAAACCTGGTCTCTAAATTATTTCACTCACCATATTCGCGCTTCCATCTTCTCCTCTCCGCTGGAAGCATGGCTGCGGTGTGTGGCGTCGGCCAGAGGTTAGAACCAAATTTACACTCCAGGCAAAAAAATATCCGCTGCCAAGTGAGAAAACTAGCTAGCTAATTGGATGAAAAATGTCCCGTCCTTTAAACAAACTTTTTTTTTACTTTTTTCTACTCAAAAACAGTCCCTCGAGGGAAACAAAGAAACAATGAAAAGGTAAATAGCGGAAAATAACGTCAGTAGAACTGGCTAAAACAAATTTGCCAACTTCTAATCAACAGCTCCTTGAATTCACACTCAAAATTATGTTATTACCTGAATCCACAGCATCAAACCCAGTGTGGGGGAGGCATGGTCAGGAGAAAAACTTCATAATTTGAGTTCATTTAACCAAAATGTATTCACACATTCAAATATGTCAACAAATTAGTAGAATCTCCTTATATTTTAGAAGTAATGCAGTCAAACTTAAATATTTTAAGCAAATGAGACTTGCAATATAAAAACGAAGACTAGTTAGGTAGTGCTACTAAATGCAATTAGATAATTTCCTATTTATTCAATAGAATGTGAGTACCCTGTGTGATTCCTTTGGAACAGCATCTACTGCTGAAACATAATTCATTCAGCGCAACACTCCAGTACATTATGGCTATTAGCTGTTGCATGACTAGTTTGTGACACTCGTCTTGATTAGGCACTTGTGAGACATTCTCCATCTAGTCGCACAGTAGCTTCATGTGCCATTGTGTTTCTTGGAAGCAAAAGTATGATTCCAGTGTAGCGCTGAAGCAGATGCCTACTTGAAATAACGTCTGCAGACAAGTCGATTGTAATCCCCTGGAAAATACACTTGGGAAGTTAAAAACAAGCTAAAGTTTAACATGGAAGGGGAGAAGCAAAAAAGGGTTAAAAATAAAGCAGGCTCCAAACGGGAAAAAGGAGAAACAACCGAAGACGACGGTAATGGAAATAACGGTGATGCCATAAAAGCAAACGAACGACTCTCACTTTGGGATGATATGCGGAATGAGCTGAACGATTTTAGAGGAGAAATTAATCAGAAATTTTAAGACTTCTCTGGTGAACTGCAAACCACGAACACCAGAGTGAGGGAAGCAGAACAACACATAGCCAACATGGAAGAATGGAATGTAGCGGCAAGTGACGCACTCCTTGAAGAGTTGGAGAATCAAGATGCTCTGCAAACAAAGTTAACTGACATAGAAGCTTTCTCTAGACGCAACAACCTCCGTAGGGAGGGTCCGAGGGAAGCAACCTACTAGAGTTTGTGACAAGGCTTATAAAGTCAGAGCTTGGCCTGTTGTTCACGGAAACGGAGATTGGAATACAGCGCTGCCACAGAGCACTCACCAAAGCCTCCCTGCGATGCACCACACAGCATGGAAAAAGAAAGAAGTTTGATTAGAAGGAAATAGGACCTATTTCGACTCGGACTACTCTCCAGAGATATTGAAAAAGAGGAAGGAATATGTGGGGATTTTAAAGGAGCTCAAATCCAAGGGAATTCGATTTCAAACGCCATACCCAGCAAAGCTGAGAGTGTTCTTCGAAAATGGTACCCAAATCTACGAGAATGCAGCAGTTAAATGGGTCATATAATGGTACATGCACTTTTATAAGTTGATTGTACTGAAATGTGTGTTGGCAGTGCCTGTACACAACCATCATATAATGATAAAAATACATCCAGTGTTTTTTTTAATCTCCTTATATGTTTTCCCCCGTCTCAAATCGAGCCATCTGACCATGTGACGTCACACGGTCGGACGCCCCTCCCACGATTGTTGATTGACAGCAGCGTTTCAACACAGACCCGCCCTGAGCGAGCTGTCATCATAGTCCGCCATTGTTGATACGCTGGAGCAGAATGGCGTCTAAGCGATTGTGGTGTTCTGTTCTTGGGTGTAATAACGAACACAGCAGTCATTTTGATGTTCCTATATCCGAACCGCTGATGACGCAGTGGCTAAGTTTTGTTTTCGAAGGGAATATTCCCCACGATCAACGTCAATGCTTTCATGTTTGAGCAAATCATTTCTCACCAGACTGCTTTATAAACGAGGGTCAGAATAAAGCTAAAGTAAAAAGTTTTTCATGACCATTAGCTGTAACATCAATCTGTCAATGAACTAACATATACATCAGTAAACACATAGCGTTCGTATCTCACTACTCTACCCTGCCAGTACATACAAAGATAGATCAAAGTGACATTGCGTTAACCAACCATTCAGAAACGTCCTGTTCGAGCCTTAATTGTCGAACTTCTTCGGGGCCGTCATCTTGTTCCGGGTCCGACTCAAGTTCAAATTGATACGGTTGCACAAATGTGTCCTCAGAGATTCCCGCTGCCATTCTTTCTCCAAAATATACCCTCAACTGTTGTCAAGGCAACACGTCAAAACGCCCCACAGAACAGAGGGGCGGGGTGAGCAAAGCTCATTATCATTTAAAGACACATGCACTTAAATGGCGTGCTGAAAACAGAGCTGTTTTTGACCAGGTAAAATTAGTGTTTTCTTACAATACTAATGAGAATTTTTAATTAAAGTATATTACAAACTTTTCATTTAGACCCTAAAGAATCATATTAACTTGTACAAAAATGGCATTATATGACCCCTTTAAAGACTTGAAGAAGAAAGGATTATCTTTTGATAACTTCAAGGAGCCTGAATCAAAACAGCAGAGACTTGCAACGTGGGAAAGAGCAGATGCAAATAAGCCATAAACCTCTAAGACAGGACATCCTGATGAGCGATATTGTGCAGTATATTAAGGTAGACCCTAAATCTCTTTTAGACCATCTAATCCCGAGAAACGTTTACGAGTCTTAAATAAAAGGGTTAATATCCCGTATCTCCTTTCTAGTTTACCATAGGTTAAATATTATTATTTTTATTATTAATATTATTTAAAAAAAATTCTGAGCCTGCCTGAGTTGAATATTTAAACCGGTTAAGTGGGAACAGCTTAGAAATTGCCGGTGCATAGAATGTCTTAAAAGTATCTTCTTTTGCACTGATGAGAGGCCCTTGACAGACACAAGGATTTCCTCTCAAATTGAGTATCTACTTTAAACCTCGGACTTGGAAGTCTTTTTATTTGATTATGTTATTTTATTTTACTGTTCTCTTTGTTATGATTGTTCGAACTTTGTTCACTCTGTTTATTAGGTTGCCATGGGAAACGTTATACAAAGTTATGCGAATTGAAACAAGTAAGTGCATAGTCAGGAATCTAAAATAATTACACTTAATATCATTGGGCAACATAATCCGATTAAAAGGAGTAGAATTATTGCGAAAATGAAACGAGAAAGAATACTGGTAATTTATTGGCAAGAGACCCATTTATCTCCACCAGAACATGAGAAACTAAAGAAACTTGGTTTTCAAAATACTTATTACTCATCCCATAAATCAGGACGCAGTAGGGGAGTGGCTATCTTGATTTCTAATGCGGTGAATTTTGAATTTAAAGGGGTCATATAATGCCATTTTTGTACAAGCTAATATGATTCTTTAGGGTCTAAATTAAAAGTTTGTAATATACTTTAATTAAAAATTCGTATTAGTATTGTAAGAAAACATGCCGTAATGTACCCTGAGTGTAAACAGCCGCATTCATCGTGAAGCGTGCAAGCGATTTGCAAAGATTAATTAAATATTAATATAAAGGTTAATAAAACGTTACACTCACTTCAGTTATTCTGGAGGTTCAGCAGGAACACGAATAGTTGGTACCGATCCTTTTTTCAGGAGCAGCTTCTTAGCAAAACCAGCTTTACTGACCTTTTCTTATACTGTCTATGCTATGGTATCAACAATGACCGCGCCGGTCCGTGCGGAGTATGATTGACAGCTCGCTCACGAGCGAGGGCGGGTCTGTGTTGAAACGCTGCTGTCAATCAACAATCGTGGGAGGGGCATCCGACCGTGTGACGTCACACAGTCGAACGGCTTGATTTGAGATGGGGGAAAACATATAAGAAGATTTAAAAAAAACACTGGATGGATTTTTATCATTTTATGATGGTTGTGTACAGGCACTGCCAACACACATTTCAGTACAATCAACTTGTAAAAGTGCATGTACCATTATATGACCCCCTTAAGTCTGAAATTAAAGATAAAGTTAAACAATATATAAAAATATTGGACAATATATTTTAGTTAAAGGCAAATTAGATAATAAAGAAGTAACATTATTTAATGTATATGCTCCACCAGGAGACACTAAATCCCTTATTAAGAAATTATTTGATTTAATAGCCACAGAATCCTATGGAACCCTTATATTTGGTGGGGATTTAAATGTGCAACTTCAGCCTGTACTGGATACAACTAATCCTTCTAAAAAGAAAAACTCAAATACTAAAATGGTTATACAAAAATACAAAGAATGCTTAAAGAAATGGGTTTGATGGATATATGGAGAGAGTTACACCCAAGGGAGAAACAATTTACATTTTATTCTTCAAGCCATTCTATGTACTCAAGAATTGATTATCTATTTATGTATAACTCAGATAGACATACAATTAGAAATTTTTATATTGGTACTAGGGATGTATCGGACCACTCAGGGGTATACCTTACTCTACTGTAATGTCACGCCAGCAGAGGGAGCCCTCTCCCGAGTACTGACTGTGTGCCACTCCCTCTGCTTCACTGATTACTTCCTGTTTGAGAGACATTTAAGCATGGCCAGAGCCCGTCTACGGAGAGCCTTGGCACTTCCTATTAGCCCCATTGTATCGATCTTGGTTGCAGTTCCATTAGAATTCCACTGGAGGTGATCGCGGGCGAGTGCAGACTGAATGGGAGTCTATGGGGCTAGACGGCTAAATGTGTCTCTTTCACCCGATTGCCGTTGAGAAATCTCAGATTTTATTGTAGGTTTTGCAAGTTCAACATGGGTTATAGGTCGAAAGTTGAATGAACGAGTACTTATTTCTTTTCGATTTCTTACAGTTTGAGTTGTTGTTGCCCATAACACGCTAGCATTCTGCTAATGACGTCAGCATTCTGACGTCATTGACATTTTAAAAGACTTTTTAAACCAAATAAGTGACTCTAAAAAATCTAACACCCAGCAATGTGTAATTTCTTTGCATCTCCTTTCGAATACAACATTAAAATTACTAGACAAAAAATTATATCCTGAGAAAAGTGGATTTTGAGGGTTTTTCGCCATAGACCTCCATTCATTCTGCACTCGCCTGCGAGCGCCCCCGCATGGACAGAGACGTGTTACTGCAGCCAGTCCAGAAACCGGAAGTAAGCAGAGAGTGCCAATTCTCTTCCTATTAGACATTCTCTGGCATGGCCTGGCTAACAGGCCATCGCAAAGTATTGCCAGTCTACCTGCCTTACTGAGCGTTCTCTTGTCATTGTCTTGTTTATATCGTGTATGACCTTTGCCAGCTTTGTTCTGTTTTTGCCTCTTGGATTATCCCGTTTGCTCTGTTGTTTGGATTGGACTGCCATATTTTGTATTACCTCTGCCTGCCTTAAGTTTCTGCTATCTGCCTGCCGATTTTGTCTTGTTTGCTGTGGATTTTAATAAACGACTGCATATGGATTCTGCCTCGGATTCCGCCTCATCACATCTACATTTAGATGATAAACAGAAAGATACACTTTGGAGACTTAATACGGGTATCTTGAATGATACAGCGATACAGAAGCAGTTTGAGAATGAATTTGAAATGTATCTCCAATGCAATGATAATGGAGAAGTATCTCCAAGTACCCTGTGATGCCGCAAAGGCTGTAATTCGAGGCAGAATTATTGCTCAACTGCTTTTTGTAAAAAAAAAAGATTATTAGCTTTAGCCTACAGGAGGAAATTAAAAACTTGGGGATCAAACGCAGCAAACAGAAAGACCCACAGATACTGATTCGATTAAGAAAAGTTAAACAAAACCTAAATGGGATTTATGATGAGGAAATAGAGAGACAGATCAAATTAGCTAAACAAAGGTATTATGAAACATGACCTAAAGCAATGAAACTTCTATCCTGGAGGATAAGGAAACAACAGGCAAAAAATACAATTTATAAAATTAGAAACCCTAAAATCCAAAAGCTATGTAATAGATTAAAAGATATTCAAAAATCTTTTGAATTATACTACAAAGATTGATATACTCAACCAATTAGGGCCGATACTCCAACTATAAAAAGATTTTTGGATTCTTTATATCTTCCATCAATAGGGGAACAACAGAATACAATACTGCGGGCTGAAATAACAATAGAAGAATTAAATTGTGCCATAACAAAGCTGAAAGCAAACAAGGCATCAGGCACAGATAGTTATCCGTCTGAATGGTACAAAATATTTAGACCCCAAGTAACACATATATTGCTTAACTGCTTTAATCATATATTAAGAACAGGTGAAACCCCACAGTCATGGAGAGAAGTGGTCATTTCAATTATTCCAAAGGAAGGGAAAGATAAGGAATACAGCTCATATAGACCGATATCAGTCCTAAATGTGGACTATAAATGATTTGCTTCAATCTTATCTAAGAGATTAGAGGTTCCCCTTCGAGGGAACTCGCACTGCGTCGTCGTCGTGACGACACTATGGGAACGCCCCCAGCGTAACGCATCTGAAGTATGAATGAAATCTGTCCAATCCTGATTGGTGCTGCGTCATGACGTAGTAGATGACGGCATGCCCGGAAGATACAAAGGGACGCTGGCTCAAACACACGTTAGCTTTTTGCTCTTCGGCTAAGCGCTCTGTGTTTGTACAAGCATTATTATCAATGGCAAGCGAGCAGTTTAAAAGGTGTGTGCACCCGTGTCCACGTTTCATTTCGGGCACGGACACACACCTCATGTGTGTGCATTGTCTCGGCGTGCAGCACGCTAGAGCGGCTCTCGAGGGAGCCGCTTGTAGCGAGTGTGAGAAGCTGCCGCTGAGGGTATTGCGCTCGCGGCTTGCTATATTTGATCAGCTCGGCCAAGCTCGCGAACCTCGTGGTTCTGGGCCCGCCGTTGCCGAGGCAGCGCGGCGCCGCAGATCATGGGGTTCGCAGATGGATCTTTCAGCGGGACATGGGACTGATTCGTCATCTTCCCAGTCCTCGTCTGAAGATTCTGACGCTCTCCCGCCTCGTGTGGAAGCCCGCGATGCGGCTTCTTCCCGCGAGGTGGAGGCACCGATGCTTCAGCTATCAGGCTCTGAGGGGTCAGATGCTGTGAGCATCGAGGCGGGTGTTATGGAGCCCCATCCACCGCTTCATACACCCGCTCAAGAAGAGCTGGTGGAGGTTTTGACCCGCGCTGTGGCCAAATTAAATATAAATTGGCCACAGGAAGAACCTGTAGTCCAGCCATCTAGTAAACTGGATGAGAGGTTCTTTAAGCGCCGGGCTCAGCCTCCACGCCGGGGCCTTCCGTTTTTTCCTGACTTGCACAATGAGTTGTGCAAGTCGTGGGAAAAACCTTATTCAGCCAGGCTCTCCAATCCCCCAGTGCTCGATTTCGCTAATGTACTGGGGGCGGCAGAGTACGGTTATGGGAAGATCCCTCGGGTAGAGGAAGCTCTCGCGAGCTATCTTTCTCCCGAGGCCGCATCTTCCCTGAAGGCCCCGGTATTGCCCACCAAGCCATGCCGAGAAACATCTTCTCTGGTGGGCAGAGCTTTTATGGCGGCCGGGCGGGCTGGTAGCTGCCTGCATACCATGGCGGTATTGCAGGCTTATCAAGCTGATCTCCTCAAAGAGCTAGACGAAGGCGAGGGTCCTTCCCCTGATGATATTTTGGAGCTGAGGAAGGCTACTGATTTATCTCTACGCATTACCAAAGAGACGGCCCGTGCAATCGGCCGCTCTATGGCTGGTCTGGTATGCGTAGAGAGACATCTCTGGCTAAATTTATCAGGGATGAAGGAGAGGGAGAAGCACTTTCTTCTCGACTCTCCGATTTCGCCTTCTGGCCTCTTCGGCGGCGCGGTTGATTCCGTAGTCGAGAGGTTTCAGGAGGTGAAAAAGCAGTCAGCTGCCTTCCATCAGTATCTCCCTCGCCGTCCTAGCTCTTCGGGGAAGACTGCCGCAAAAGGGCAGTCTCAGCCGTCTACCAGCTCCGTGCACCGTCAGGTGCAGAAAGAGAGTGTCGCCACCCGCGCCCCTCCTGAGGGAGCCTGGCAAAGGAGGCGACGCTCTCGAGGTAAGCCCTCCCAGCCTAAGGTCGATCTGAGGACCGTCCTTCAGGCGAAGAAGGCTTCCTCTAAGCGGTCCTAGGCGTGGCCGCACCGCTGAGAGCTGTCCCCCCCGGGATGGAGCGATTGAGGTCGCCTCCGTCCCGGAGCTCTCGGGGAATCAGTGCTGTGCTCCCGCCGTCCAGTACGCTTCGGGCCACACTGATTTCCCGCGCACGCACGCCGCTCCAGCCGCCTCAAGTAAGACCTGCGGCTGGGCAGCGAACGCGTACGCACACCGAAAATCATTCTCGACTGCTCCCTGCCGGTCAGCCGCTTCAGGGGGTCGGGAACGAGGCTCGGTTGACACCCGAGGCCAGCCTCGAGAGGCTGGTTCCCTTAGTAGATTATCTCGGCGCATGGTCATGCCTTCCGAATATATCTGCGTGGGCCCTGCGTACTGTAGAGCTGGGTTACAGACTGCAGTTCAGCTCCCCTCCCCCGAAGTTCAACGGGGTGGTCTGGACTGTGGTCGGCCCAGAGCAGGTTCGGGTTATGGAACAGGAAGTTCAATCCCTGTTGGTCAAGGAGGCCATAGAACGTGTTCCTCTGCCAGACAGGGAGTCCGGGTTCTACAGCCGGTACTTCATAGTTCCCAAGAAGGATGGGGGGTTGCGTCCAATAATAGATCTCAGGCACTTGAATCGTTCTCTGAGGAGATTCAGGTTCAAGATGCTCACAATTCCAGCCATCGTGAGTCAGATCCAGTTCGAGGACTGGTTCGTCACGATAGATCTGAAGGACGCATACTTCCATATCTCCATCCTTCCATGTCACAGGAAGTTCCTGAGGTTCGCTTTCGGGGGCGAAGCGTACCAATATCGGGTTCTTCCCTTTGGCCTAGCTCTTTCCCCTCGCACCTTCACCAAGTGCATGGATGCAGTGCTGGCTCCACTGAGACTCCAGGGCATCCGTGTACTAAATTACATCGACGACTGGCTAATATTAGCCAAGTCATACGATATGGCAGTTCGACATCGAGATGTCGTTCTCGCTCATATCAGGTGCTTGGGGCTGAGACTCAACACGAAGAAAAGCGTGTTGACGCCCTCCCAGAGGACTACGTTCCTGGGAGTGGTATGGGACTCCACGACGATGCGGGCACAAATGTCTCCTGCTCGGGTGGGTTCCATACAGGCGTTGGTCTCCAGAGTGAAGCTAGGCCACAACCTCACTGTGAAGCAGTTTCAAATACTGCTGGGGCACATGGCAGCAGCGTCCAACGTCATACCTTTTGGCCTGCTACACATGAGACCCCTACAGTGGTGGTTGAGAGCCAAGGGGTTTTCCCCGAGGGGAAATCCGTTCCGTATGATCAGAGTAACGCGCAGATGCCTTCGTTCTCTCGTCATATGGAGGAAACCTTGGTTCCTGTCCCAGGGACCAGTACTGGGAGCATCATGTTGCCGGAAAACCGTTTCAACAGATGCCTCCCTTACTGGTTGGGGCGCGGTCATGGACGGCCGCTTTGCGAGAGGTCTGTGGGAGACCCGGCATTCTTCCTGGCACATCAACTGCCTGGAAATGCTGGCGGTCTACAAAGCTCTGAGGAGCTTTTTCCCAGACCTCCGCGGCCACCATGTCCTGATACGCTCGGACAACACTTCCGTTGTCGCGTATCTGAATCACCAGGGGGTCTGAGGTCGCGCCCTCTATGCAGATTGGCACACCAGATCCTCCTGTGGTCCCAGGGGAAACTGTCGTCTCTCAGAGCGATGTATGTCCCCGGGGACCAAAATCAGGGAGCAGACATCCTGTCAAGGCAGGGGCTGAGGCCCGGGGAGTGGCGACTCCACCCAGAGGTGGTGGAAGCCATGTGCGTGAGATTCGGCCCAGTGGAAGTGGATCTGTTCGCGTCTCAAGAGACGTCCCACTGTCCACTGTGGTTCTCTCTCAGACATCCAGCTCCGCTGGGGCTGGATGCCATGATGCAGACGTGGCCGAGGCTGCGTCTGTACGCATTTCCCCCGATCGCTCTGCTCCCGGGAGTCTTGGAGCGGGTTCGCCGAGAGGGGATCAGTCTACTTTTAGTAGCACCCCGCTGGCCGACCCGAGTTTGGTTCTCGGACATTGTAGCACTGCTGGACGGCCTCCCGTGGCAGGTCCCTCTGAGGAGGGATCTGCTGTCTCAGGCAGGGGGCACAATATTCCACCCCCGGCCAGAGCTGTGGAACCTTTGGGTCTGGCCCCTGAGGGGGCTCGGTACCTAGAGGCTGGCCTTTCAGCAGATGTTGTCGAGACCTTACTCAGCTCCAGGGCTCCCTCTACCAGGAGACTGTACAGCCTGAAGTGGAATGTGTTTTCCACTTGGTGTAGAGAGCGTGAGGTGGACCCAGTTAACTGCCCAGTGGCTTCAGTGCTGGAGTTCCTCCAAGATCGCTTCTCCGCCGGTCTTACCCCGTCCACACTTAAGGTGTATGTGGCTGCCATTGCGGCTTTCCACTCGCCTATAGGTGATGGGCCCTTGGGGAGGCACCATCTGGTTGTACGTTTCCTCCGTGGGGCTCGGAGGATGAGGCCTGCGGCTCGCTCCAGAGTCCCAACCTGGGACCTGGCGGTGGTACTTGAAGGGTTGGCTGAGGCCCCCTTCGAGCCACTGGAGTCGGCTGAGGCAAAGAACCTGACCCTTAAGGTGGCCTTTCTCCTTGCTATCACTTCTCTGAGGAGAGTGGGGGATCTCCAGGCCTTGGCGATATCGCCAACTTGCCTGGAGTTTGCCCCTGGCGGAGTTAAGGCCATCTTACATCCTAGACCGGGCTATGTGCCCAAGGTGCCATCTAATGTGGCACGGTCAGTGGTTCTTCAGGCATTCCATCCTCCACCTCACGTGACGGCGGAAGAGGGGAGACTTCACCTGCTCTGCCCGGTCAGAGCCCTGAGAGTGTACCTTGAGAGGTCCTCTCAGTGGAGGAAGTCAGACCAGTTGTTGGTGTGCTTTGGTTCACCCAAGAAAGGGCTGCCTGCATCCAAGCAGACAATCAGTAATTGGATTGTTCAGGCTATAGCCATGGCTTATCAGGTGCGCAGTTTGCCTTCACCTATAGCTGTGAGGGCTCATTCTACCAGGAGCATGGCCTCCTCGGTAGCCCTCCTTTCTGGAGCCTCGCTTCAAGATATTTGCGAAGCGGCTGGGTGGGCCACTCCACACACCTTCATAAGATTTTATAGTCTGCAACTCCCTGTGACGCCTGGCGCCAGAGTGATCGCATCCTAGTGTGCCTGGTTTCCCAGCTTCACACTAGGGTGGCGTGCTTACGGTGTGGCATAGTGGGCATTGCGTTCCCATAGTGTCGTCACGACGACGACGCAGTGCGAGTTCCCTCGAAGGGGAACGTCTCGGGTTACGACTGTAACCCTTGTTCCCCGAGAAGGGAACGAGACACTGCGTCTCGTCGCCACACCTATCACGTTCAGAGCGCTTGCTTCATCGCAAAGTAGCTAACGTGTGTTTGAGCCAGCGTCCCTTTGTATCTTCCGGGCATGCCGTCATCTACTACGTCATGACGCAGCACCAATCAGGATTGGACAGATTTCATTCATACTTCAGATGCGTTACGCTGGGGGCGTTCCCATAGTGTCGTCACGACGACGACGCAGTGTCTCGTTCCCTTCTCGGGGAACAAGGGTTACAGTCGTAACCCGAGACGTTATCATCCCTGAGTTGGTGGATCTTGATCAAACTGGCTTTATACAAAACAGGCAAACACTGGATAATAAAAGGAGAGCATTGCAAGTCATGTTGTAACAGAAAATTTAAGCGCAATGTTGATGAGTCTAGATGCTGAGAAAGCATTCAACTCTGTTGGATGGGATTACTTGTATCAAGGATTGACAAGATTCCGGTTTAATGATAATTTTATTCAATGTATTAAAGCGTTATACTCCTCACCAGTAGCTAGGATAAACGTTAATGGTCACTTATCTGAAACAATCCATTTGTAAAGAGGAACACTTCAGGGCTGCCCCTAGTCCGGCTCTGTTTGCCCAGTTCATTGAGCCTTTGGCCCAAGCAATAAGAGAGGACTCAGAGATAAAAGGGATCTCGATTAGAGGAGATGAACATTGTTTCTGACAAATCTAAAGTCTAGTATTCCTAAATTGATGACCCTTTTAAAAACATATAATTTAATTCTGGGTATACAATAAATATCCAAAAAAATCGAACCCTTTGTGGCGAGCAGGACGGGGCCGAGGGCTGTGGGAGAACGGTGTGAGGCCGGTGGATTGCTAATGAACGACACCTGTGCGACGCACCGGTCTTGTATCTTTCACAGAGGAGCGGAAGCATAAAAGGAGGAGCGACGACGGTGAAGGACGAGAGAGGCCAGGCCTGGATTTTATTTGATATTTTTTTTCTGTTTCGTCCATGAGGGACTGCTGCCTTTCCTTTTGTTTTGTATTTGTTTATTCTATGTTTATTAAAGGTCCCATGACATGAAATTTCCACTTTCTGAGGTTTTTTAACATTAATAGGAGTTCCCCTAGCCTGTATATGGTCCCCAAGTTTCTAAAAATTTTAATCGGTGTAAATCGAGCTTTTGCTATCTTTCTCTGCCTTTGAGAAAATGGAGACTCAACCGGGCTGATCTTGAATCTCCTCCTTATGACGTCATAAGGAGGAAATGTTACCTCCCCTTTCTCTGCTTTGCCCGCCCAGAGAATATTTCTCGCCCATGAGAAAATGAGCTAGGAAGTAGAACGCGCGTGCGCGATTTTAGTTTGTCCACGAGAGATATCATGGCTTTTGAGCGAGCGAAGCATAATAATTGCTCAATAATTGGATGTACAAATGAACATCGAATGGTCAATACAGAGCTGGGCTTGCTGAACGTCGGACAAGTAAGTCAACAAATTAGATATAAGTGTGTTGCTTTACTGTTTATGGTTACCTAGCTTCTTACACGTAGAATGTGGCTGTCACATTAGCTATGCAGTTACTAACGCTAATGTAAAGGTAGACAGCATCAAGTTACACATACTGTAACGCAAGTGTTGTACATTTCTTTGTTATTTGAATAACCGTTTTCCTGTTGGTTATATGGCGCGCGCTATATCCGCATTTCAAGATCGCAGAGCTTGATGTAATTGTAATAAGATAAATTACAGATGTTACCGATCTCTCATGAAAAGGCAACAGTAGGTTAGCGTTAGCTACATGATGATAACTGTAAACCATCCGAATAAAGTACCGCATCCAGACATAATATTTTAAACTAACCATTCGGAAACGTCCTGCTGGAGCCGCTGAGTTGCAACTTCTTCATCCGTTGCTTCTCCATCTGGATCAGATTCTGGGTCAAACTGAAATGCTTGAACGACTGCGTGACTTCGTGCCATTGCAATGTATCCAACATAAACAAACATGCATGGTACGTTGCGCAAGATGGTCAAGGCCACACCCACCCTCCACCTTGCGCCGCCTTTCTCCTCCTCATTAGTATTTAAAGCTACAGACACCGAAACGGCCCGTCTGAAGGAAGCTCATTCTGGGACTGGCTTGTAGTGGCTATAATTCTGCACCGAGGCTGAATTTTTGGAAAGAGATTTCAGATACAGTACTAAGGACCACCAAGGACTATATTAAAGCCTACAAAAAGTAGCATGTCATGGGACCTTTAAAGTCTTTGAATGTTCGCCGGTTCCTGCCTCCTTTTTCCCACAACATCTAAACGACCTAGTTGAAACACGCGCCGGAGAGGGGCGTGGCCAGGAAGCCTTACAGACACTCCAGTGGTTACTCAGCCGTGTTCCCCTGCACAGCCAGAACATGTGGTGCAAAAAGGGGGAATTCTTACAGTTGTCATGCCGCACAACAGAACAGTAATTGCTGAAAGGCAACTATGTTCTGAATATAAAAGGCGGCCTTACGACCACAAACATTCTCTGGATTCATAGCTGGCTCAGGCTCTATGCAAAGGGCTGAGGCATGGCTAGATAACAGTCGCGTGGAGCGAGCGCAGAGAGACAAAGCGAAGGAACAGCTCTATAGTCAGTGCATCATGAGGGCTATGGCCGGCGTCTGTGTCAGGGTGTACAGTGACTAGTGTAAGCGACACTACACCTTTATGAAAAACAATGGCCAGCCGGTGTTCAATACAGAAGGCAAGAGTTCTTCGTAGCACCAGCGTAAGTAGCGGTATAGTATACGCACACACTTCCTCACAACACAGCAGCACACCCAGAGCGCTTATCATAGAAGCGATTATGGCAGTCACGCCATTCCTCAGGGAAACAGGGTGACAACAGTAACCAGTAACTTCGAGAGCGGTCACTTTAGTATCGCGCCAGGTTGACGCTGCAGGAACAGAAAATCCAGCCTTGTGAGAGGTGAAGATCAGGCCGAAGATACGGAGTAGAACAACAGCCAATAGCGTCATTCCTCTAGGAGCTCTCACAGCTGATAGGCAGGGCCAGACAAATGAGCTGCTCAGCTCAAGTACACCCGAATTTGCATATCAGCTAGAATATCAGGCTGCACTGAATACGGGGCAGCATAACAGCAGTAATCACATATTAGTATGTACATCAGCAGCCGTAGCAACAATAACTGTGAATAGACGCAGTCAGATCAGAATAGCCAGATGCACTGAATAATACAGGTCAACATAACAGCATAATCACATATCAGTATGTACATGAGCACAGTGTCAGCAGCCGTAGCAGCAACAACTGTGAATAAATGCAGTTAGATCAGAATATCCAGTTGCACTGAAGGATACAAGGCAACATTACAGCATAATCACATATCAGTATGTACATGAGCACAGCGTCAGCAGCCGTAGCGACAACAACTGTGAATAGACGCAGTCAGACCAGAGTAGCCAGTTGCGCTGAAGGATACAGGTCAACAGCATAATCACATATCAGTATGTACATGAGCACAGCGTCAGCAGCCGTAGCGACAACAACTGTGAATAGACGCAGTCAGATCAGAATAGCCAGATGCACTGAAGGATACTGAGCAGCATTAGAGCAGTATCATATATCAGCATGTAGATAAGCACAGCGTCAGCAGTCATAGCGACAACAACTGTGAATAGACACAGTCAGATCAGAATAGCCGGTTGAACTGAATAATACAGGGCAACATAACAGCATAATCACATATCAGTATGTACATAACGTCAGCAGCCGTAGTGGTGACAATTGTGAGCCCACGTAGTCAATAGCAAGACTAGGAGATAAGTGAGGTTAATCACTCACCGTCAGCACTTGAGACGTGATTTATGCCGGCACATTCAACTTGCATGTCCCTTAGTACAGTCAGCCACCGTAGGCAGCACACAAAGAGCTGGTCTGTTTGTCTGCGACTGACCACTGCACTTAGATCATAACAAGCCAGACTTATGAAGATTCTTTCTTTGTCGCCACTTGGCGTCGTGGGCGGCGGGGAAAGCATGATACTGGCGCTGCTCTAAGGCAGGGCAAGCAACGCTGTATTGTCCTGAAGGGTTCTTGTCGTTTGTTCAGACGGACTTGTGCAGCGCTGCTCCTGAAGGGCATCGTCCAGGCAGAAGCGCCGCAGTCCAGGAGGCATCTTGAAGAAAATATGTCATACTCAACGGAACGCTACAGGGGAGCGGCAATCCTTTTGGGCTCTGACCCTGAGAAGCGTGTACATCAACAGCGAGCTGGCTTCTTGTAGCTGAAGGAAAAGATTCTGAGGCAATGGCACTCAGTGCCGCCCTATAGTGCGGGGGAGCCTGCATCTATTTTGCGGGCATATTCTCACCCGCGAGATTTCATAAGGCTTCAGTAGATTTGGAGAAGGCAGGATAACCCCGCAGCTCGAGAGACCGACTCGAAAGGGAACAAACAAATTCAACATAGTTAACACATGTAACTGTAACCAATGTTACAGTTATTCCAATTTTACTCAAGACACACAGTCTAGAATGCAAAGCATTTATAATAGGCTTATAACTTTTTGACTTTTTCTAATAAAAGATTTCCTGTATCATAAATCGATGAACTTTTGCTTAAAATGAATGAAAAAGTCCATTGTTCCTCTAAGTTTAAAAAAGATCACCCCAGATAAAATATTGGAACAACCATAACAAACATCAATGCTTATAAGTAGCACTTCCTAAAACTTTCTGGAACTGTATAGAACGTTCTAGGACTGTTGAGAACTTTCTGGAATTGTTTTTCTAGAACAATCGAAATCTTGGTATACATATAGGAGAGAGGGATAGAGAGAGAGGGAGCTATATGAGCAAACAACTCATCTTGATACTTTTTGATATTTGTTTCAGTAGCAATATATAATGTCGCACAAGAAAAGTGATACTACCTTAAAGACGAACAAGGCTATCTGGACCAAAAATTTCAGCAATCACAAAGAAGAATGCCTTTAGAAGAATCTTCACTAGAAGAAAAGTACAGAATGTCACTCCAAATGCAAATTATTGGATGTACCAATTTCTTGGAGCAGAAATCAAAGAAAGTAAGGAGCGAATAGTGGAAATTCCAAGAACTAATCAGTGTGCAGAACATGCAATCAAAGTGATGGAGCAAATGTATTCTGCCTGCAGAAACAAAGACAAACTGCAACTTCAATTTATTCTAAGCAATAAGCAGTGATGTACAGTACACTGTACAAGTATTAGAACATTTGTGAGCTATTTTTTTTAGCATAATACATGCAATATGCATATTAAATATAAAGTTCCAAATGCCAAAAATTATATATTTTTTTTTTTCAGGGTGACCTTTTCTAAAACGATATTGAAATGAAAGTTCATTTCTTTGCTTAGGCAAACGTTCATCGAATTAAAATATAGGAACATGAAGTTGTAAAAAAGTTATAACCCTAATCTATAACCTTTAACCAATTTATTGCATACAATAATAGTAATGCAATAAATAGTAGTACAGTAAAGCAGTCATGTATTTTGTAGAGTAAACTCAACTTGTCTATGTGTACATGTAGTAACACAAACATCTATAATGTGTTTTCTATGAGCACAATGTGTTCAACACAATTACAATTTTGAAAATACAAAGAAATGCATACCTGACAGCGGAGAGACACACAGCAGTGTGTGAGTTCCCTGAGTGAAAAACTCAAGACAGTCACACAGCACTGCGTGAGGGTTTTCTGGTTACAGATTCCCAAACACTATTCTGCCAGTTTCCCTTAAATACCAAGACAAAAAAAAAAAAAAGACAAAAAAAAGAGTTGTAAATGTTTATTACACAAATATTGCTGGATTTGTTGGACCTACTCTCGCGTACCTGGTTTTGGGGTTGAGGAGCTATGATTATAGATATCTTGAAAGGATAGAACCAAAAAGGAGAACAGAATTCTTGTAATTGCTTATACTGACACTTCAAACACTGAAAAAAAAAAGAAAAAAAAAGAAGCTTTTCTTCCTTAGTATTTTCTAGTTCAAATATCAAAAAATTCTTAAATCAAGATGAATGTACTAATTAAGTAAAGTGGCATAAGATATCATGTCTTGTTTTATGGAGAAAAAAAAGTAAGTATCTTAATTCAATCAGAAACAAGATTATTTATCATACCTCACGGGCAGATAATTTTGCATCTTAAGTGAAAACTCACATAATATCGTATGCCATTTTACTTATCTATTAAATGTATCTTGATTTAAGAATTTTTAGATATTTGGACCGGAAACAAGACAAGTAAGTAAGAAAGAACAGAGTCAGAAGAATTAAAGAATATTAACTCCATTACAGGTTACAGGTCTGGTAATAAAACAAATAGCTTCCTCAAAGCGGTCAGACGTGATATACAATACCTTAATACACACCTTCCTGGTTGGTGATATTCACATCGACCTCTGTGCAATAATGATTAATCTCTTTTGCAGAAGTCCGCCCTTCCCCTTTGTAAAAGATTCACTTTCTTGTCACAAGATGTTTTATACATCACTGGTACAGGTTGTTTCTGGAAAAATATAATTTTAAAGAATTAAACATGAGATTTAGAAATCTGAGGATCCTGAAAATAATCTCCATTTCAGTGTCCCTTTTTTTGCTGATCTATCTAGGACAAATGACAAATTCTCCTCATAAGAAAAAGCTGGTATTGAATCACTTACTAAAGCAGGATGTTGGAGAACTAAAGGCTTGTTCTGCTATTATCCAAGGAGACATGGACGGAGTGGACAAGGACATTTTCACGAAGCTCTTGGCCTCGAAAAAAAAGAGGAAATTCCTGCTGTCCGAATCATTCTATCTCAACGCAACCAAGGATTGTCCATCCTACATCCGAGACAGAGGGTTTCTGATGTTTTCTCTCAGTAAAGAGGAGAAAGATTTCCCCATTGCTTACTCAATGGTGATCCACGAGAAGATCGAGATGTTTGAAAGGCTCTTAAGGGCCATTTACACTCCTGACAATGTGTACTGTGTTCATGTGGACCAGAAGTCACCTGAGATCTTTAAAGAAGCAGTTAGGGCCATTGTGTCCTGCCTGACTAACGTGTTTGTGGCCAGCAAACTGGAGAATGTGATCTACACTTCCTGGTCTCGAGTTCAAGCGGACATCAACTGCATGCAGGATCTGCTCAAGTCACCTGTCCAGTGGAGGTATCTGCTCAACACCTGTGGCACTGATTTCCCCATTAAAACCAATGAAGAAATTATTCAAACTCTAAAACTCCTGAACGGAAAGAACAGTTTGGAGTCCGAGGCCGTAGAGTCCAAAAAGGTGCGCTGGCAGTATCATCACAATGTTACGAATGTTGTGACTCGGACCGATGTTACAAAGTCACCCCCGCCAATACAGAGCCCTATGTTCTCAGGAAATGCTTACTTTGTGGTCTCAAGACAGTTTGTGGATCACATCTTCAAAAGCAAAGAGATTCACGATTTCATGGAATGGGAGAAAGACACATACAGTCCAGATGAGCACATGTGGGCTACGTTACAGCGGATGCCTTCAGTACCAGGATCCAACCCTTCAGACAGAAAGTACGAGCAATCAGACATGAACTCAATTGCTCGTCTAGTGAAGTGGAGCTACCATGAAGGAGATCTAAAGAGTGGGGCTCCCTACCCACCATGCACTGGGGTTCACAGACGGGCAGTGTGTGTCTATGGAGCTGGGGACTTGAAATGGATTGTGAGGCAACACCATCTTTTGGCAAACAAGTTTGATCCAGAAGTAGATGATGTAGCAATCAAATGTATGGAGGCTTTTTTAAGGTACAAAGCTATATATGGTCGATCATTAATAACAGTTAAAAAATCGGACATTATTTTATGATGTTTTAATGACAGGTACAGTATCTATTTGTATATTTTTCTAAATATTATAGGAATCTTTTTATGGATATGAATGTAAATGTAATAAAGTATATTATAAACATTTATATATTTGAAGTTGGTCATATTAATAGGATGATGCAAATCTTCAAATACTTTCAATTAAATTAGTCATTTGTGTTTTAATATGATTTGTACACTTTAGAGAAGCTCTCTTTGTGTTACAATTAATACTTCATATAAACCAAACAGATTTGGAAATATCTTAACATCAATAGATCATTACTTAGACTACCTATAGTTAGAAAATGAAACCTTTCTCCATATAAATATTGATGCAAGTAGAATCAGAAAACAATGAGTTAATGAAAACTACACTCTTCAAGTGGAAAAGCAGAAAAACCTCACCATTTCACAGTGGTTAATTTAAATAAAAAAACAAAAACAAAAAAAACCCAAACAAACCTAATGTTGGAGAATTACAGTTAGAGCCCATCACGAGACCAGTGTGCTCAATGAAGACCAGGAGTCAAAGTAACGAGAGAGAGTTTACTAAAGACAAATTTCTCCAGACTTCCAAAGGTCGTAGAAATTAGTAAGAGGATCCAGGCTTCAACTAACTTAGGATACAGAAACACATGTACATATACCCTCGTGAAAAATAAATACACTGAAATGTATTTAAATACATTTATTTTATGCTAAGTATACTACAAATACATTTACATATTTATGTACTTAATATAAATACCCAGCAATTGTATTTTTCATATATTAAACTGGTATACTTAAAGTCTGCTTAATTGGAACAAGTATTTTTGTATGGTCCAACTAAAGATATTCTTGCGTATATTTTATTGTGCTAAAGTGAAACTATTGCAAGTATACTTAAGGTACACTTTAAATATATTGCATTTAAATTATACAGTGATCATACTATCCTTACTAATAGTGATATTAAACACATTTTAGGCTTAATATTAAGAAATGTACATTGTGCAATAAAGAAGAACTCCAAATAAAATATTTATATCAGTAAGTATCAAGCAATACTGTATGTCAGTAAATATATGAATGGGTTTGTTGTATACAGTAGTTAGTATGGAATAAAATGTAGGCCTATTCTAAATACATTTTGGCGTAGGTTTTTTTCACTAGGGCAGACTCTGCATCCATTGCGTCTGACATGTTTTCTCACTGTCACGCACCTAACTCTTAAGAAAATCTAAAGTTACCAAAACTCATAATTACGAGTTGTGCTGATGTTCATGTGAGTTTTATCTCATAAGTACATTCTTTCTGACATGACTTGAAAACACTGTAACTGCCGAAGCTAAACCTTGACCCCCATTGGCTTGCCCCAACATCCTACCATTGGTTGAACCAGAAGTTGACACGTCAGACTACTATGCTTGATCTATGTTTCGAACACATCATAAAGCCAAAACCATCACACTCACCAACAGTCGGTTTTGCTGTACTTTTGCTAAACAACCGAACTCGCTAGAGTGCACACTATTGGGAATCTGTGTTGCAGATTTGGCACATTTGTCAGAGGGAAACCTTTAGAGTCTAGAAACTTATTGCAGCTGAAGACACAAGTCTCACCATGCATTTCAAATCTGAGAATGATTAAATTATTTTTTAGATGATGAAGTCTTTTAGAGACTTTCTTTTTGTGCAAACCAAAGAAAATGTGAGGTATGAACTGAAACATCTAGTTTGTTTCTGCTAACATGCTATAATGGCAGACTTTCCAAACACAACTTTTGCCTACAGCGCAAATTATGTAATTAAGTTACATTCAACAAACTTAATTTTATTTGCAAATTGCTCAAGAACTTCTTCAGTGATTTAATTTTGATGAATCCTCTGTTGACATGATTAAATGTACAATTCAATGAACTGTATTTGAGTTCTACACTGTAAAATAGAATCAGTAAGACTTACTTTAAAAAAACATGCAAACCGATTGTCTAAAACAAAAAACAAATGAAATAAGAATAGTATGTATTGACAAATGTTTAGTTAGTGTAGTTCAGTTACACAAGAGTTCTAGTACTTTACTTATATAAAATGTAATTGTTAGCATTGTTGGGGTTTGCATGCTGAATGTTGAAGTCTGTGTGTGAATCAGGCATGGTCAATTGCAAGACTTTGTAACAAATATAGAGATTATATCAACCCAATTAAAGATTAAAACTAAGGTTTTTATGACATAAGTGTTAGCAACAAAATAAAAAAAAAACATTCACTAGTTCGCCTGCCCATTCAGCCTTAAAAGTTAATAGTAAACTAACTTTGCTTGCTGTCCTTGGAGGAGGCTTGAACCCGAGGCTTGGCTTGAACCCCCCCCCCCCACACACACACACACACACTTTATTATAAAATCACCAGCGGCAATAAAATTATCTAGCTCTCAGGAATCTCCCAAAATGATAAAAATAATTATCCAGGGCCAGGCTTAGTGGGAACAAGGCAGGCCGGCTGCAACTCAGGAGGTCGTCCAAACCTAAATCCAAATCCAGACACCACGTGCCCACACCATAAGGAAGTTTTGTCAGCAGAAACAGCACACGGTGCAAGCACACACTACCGAATGAAGCAGCTAGCCTGCCCTGTTTCACACAGAGTCCTCACTGGCTCCTGAAAAAAAAAGAAAAAAAAAAGAAAATTACACTAAATAATGAAAACGAAAGAACCAAAGTATTATGATGTTATGTTCGGAGCATGGTCATACGCTGATGACTATTTTTGCATGCCAGCATATGGCAGATACTGAATGTGTACTTTGTTTACCTGTGTAAATGTTTTTTACTGGTCATCCTTTGATATTTTTTTGTTACGGTAGTCTACTAACAAAAGCTTTATGGCTGCAAAAATTTTATAAAATACAACAAAGTAGGCAAAGTTGATTCCATATTTAAATAGACCTTTGCTATAATAACTGTTCGGTTTGTAGTTTTCCTTTACTCCCTCTAGTGTATAGAGGGTTAGTTACACTAAACATGTAGATTTAGGACTAATTACTCATTCCTGCGCATCGTCACACTCGTTTGGGCATTTTTTATAGGTTATCACTTTTTTTATACTTATCACCTAAATGTTGTCCTTTATTTCTTGAAATACTAGGGGGTTGAAAGATAATGTAAAACGTAAGGCTATTTTTCTTTTTTGTAAGGAGCAAAGGGCTAATTGTGTTTTTTTTGCAAGAAACCCACTCAGCTGAGGCTGACACAAAATTTCGGAAAATGAAAGCGTATGCGAAAGTTCTACCAGAAAGACTTTACTGCCACGTCATTAATTCACAATTCCACGCTACCAATCACAGCTTGACATCAAATATAAAAGACTGATCTTACCGTCCCTTTTTGTTGCCCGCAGGTGTCATAGCAAAGTTTTCCCCCATCCTCCCCACCACCACCAGAATGGCTCCCGTCCACTTGTCAGGGGGTAGGCTCCGCCCCTGCCTCTATCATCAGGCAGGACCTACAAGCTAACTTTCAGACCCGGACGGAGGACGGGGCCTACGCCAAAGAACTCTGAGAAGGAGCTTGTCGAGCATCTACTTTTATTTTTGTCTGTAAAATCCTTTCATAAAATAAATTCTATTTATTCGATAATCCTCCTGAAGTCTTTTTTGGTAGAATTGCAATGGGGAGACTATCTTTTTCAGTCATGGATGTCACACTCGGCAAGAGTTATGATTTTATTAAATAGATTTCCTGGGAAAATTATTGACCATAAAAGTGACTCTACTGACCATTGGTTAATGGTCGCAACAGAAATGAATGGTATAAACTATATTTTATTATGTGTGTATGGTTATAACAAAAGAGCACAGAGCAAAAATCTCTTCTCATACTTAAGTAAGTGCTTAGAAGAATGGAAAATGCTTTTTTCAACGGATAGAGTAATAATTGGGGGAGATTTTAACCTGGCCCCTGATCTTTGGTTAGACCGCCTTCCATCAAAGAGACACTGCCACACATTTAATGAAACAATAGTTGAATTGATCACAAAGGCCAATCTAATAGATTATTGGAGAATGAAAAACCCAACCAGAAAACAATTTACCTGGTTTAACTCATCTAATAATGACCAGTGCTCAAGATTGGATTATTGGTTAATCTCAGACAATCTAGTTAATGAGGTAAATAGATCTGAAATCTCAGCATCACCCCTGACTGATCATTGAGTAATATTTTGGACACTTTCTCCGGGTGGAAGAGAGAATAACATAAACTCCATATGGAAATTTAACAATACCCTTTTGGAAGATACTGAGAAGATTGGAAGATACCCTTTTGGAAGATACTCTTACGAGAGGTCTCTCGTACTGCGTAAGTATCTTACGCTAGGGGAAAATCCCTTTTCCGCAAGATATTGAAGCCAAAAAATTATCCTTAATTTTGTATTATTGTAAAACGAGTTGCAGCAGCATACAGACATAGGCAAGACGGCTCGTGTGCCTATTGGCTGTTCTGCGGCAACTGCAGCAGCCTATCGAGCGAGGCCTAGCGTGACGTCAGACCCAATGAGGGTGCTTCGCGCCCACTGCGTCACGTCCCGCCGAAACGGGCGTGGCTTAGGCCTATAAATACAGCTCGCAGGCAGCTGATATCTGATTTTTCATCTCTTCAGCGAAGCACACGCATCGCTGGATCCGGAGAGAAGCCGCGCCGTCTGAGGAAGCACTTGCAGCGGGACGAGTCGTCACTGAAGTCGCTGGCCGCGCCGCCTTCAATCGCCTTCCTGCTGCGCTATCCGGCGCCTATATCCTTTACACTCTCTGTTGTGTGTGTGTTCACCGCCGCGACACACACTGTCTAAAAGAGCTTGCGTCTTTTTAAAGATGCCTTCCTGCGGCTCGTGCAGAGCCACACTCAGCGACGGGGACCGCCACGTTATCTGCGTTTCCTGCCTGGGTGAGGATTATGCAGCTCTCGCGCTCACTGACGGCGGCTGCCATCACTGCGAGCTACTGCCTATGGCGACTCTGAGGACTCGCCTGGCATATTTCACTGAGACTGCACCTCCGCCCGCTGTAGTGCCGCGCCGTAAAAAGCGCCGTGCTCAGCGGGTCCCGGAACCTTCCCCCACCCGTCAAAGCTCGCCGGTTCGCCCACCAGCTTCACCGGCTTCGTCAGTGTCTCTTCCTGACGGACAGCGGCCGCCGTCTGCTGCCGCTTCCGTCGATGACGCTGATGAGAAAGCCGCATTGGGGGAGGATGATTCCTGCTCTCTCCTGGCATCGGGCAGTGAGGATTGGGCGAGCTCTGTGGATCTCGCGCCCTCTGTCCGCGCATCGTCAGGCAAAAGAGCTAGCATCGAGTCAGAGCTGATGCGCATACTCGCACAGGCCGCGGCGAGCCTCGGCCTCGAGTGGTCTATGCCTGAACAGCCTGCTCACAACCGGCTGGATGGATATTTTCTTCCTGGGGAGCGCGCTTCACCTGCGTCCAGACCAGCGCCCTTTCTTCCTGAGTTACACGAAGAAGTCGCTAAGTCTTGGAACGCCCCCTTCTCAGCTAGAATCCGCTCTTCTGTTTCGCTAGCATTCTCCGCTGTTGACGATGCTAAAAACAGAGGTTACCATTCGCTGCCGCCGGTCGAAGAAGCGATAGCAGCCCACCTTTGCCCGCACTCCGCTGGACGGCTCGCTAAGCTGGCTCTGCCTTCAAAAGCTTGCCACATGACGTCAACCCTGCTCGGTCACGCTTTCTCCGCCGCTGGGCAGGCTGCGTCATCGCTGCATACTATGGCCACACTGCAAATTTTCCAGGCCGATCTCCTCCTAAAGCTGGACGAGAAAGGACCAGATGCAATTTGCGTGCCAGACTTGAGAAGTGCTACGGACCTCGCTCTCCGCGCTACTAAATCTGCTGCACAGGCCATAGGACGGAGCATGGCCTCTCTCACTGTGACTGAGAGACACCTATGGCTAATGCTCTCTGAGATGTCTGAGTCTGAGTGCGCCGCTTTCCTCGACGCTCCGCTTTCTCCCGCTGGCCTCTTCGGAACTTCCGTCAAAGATTTCGCGGAAAGATTTGCCGAGGTACAGAAAGCGTCACAGGCTATGAAGCACTTCCTGCCGAAGCGCTCCAGTTCTGCAGCAGGCCGTGCGAAACTGTCTGCTCAGAGCTCACAGCCTCAGCCTCCGCCCACCGCCGCCACTTCGCAGCGCCGACAGGCCCGAAGCGCTAGATCGCGCTCTCGCTCATCTGGCCGCCGCCCCGCCCCACGTGGGCCGCGGCCCAGGATTGCGGTAAAGCCCGAGGCCCCGAAGTCGTCCTAGCACGCCTAGGGAAACGACGGTGTCCAAGTCCCGCTGCGGCCGGACTTCCACCAAAACTCATCGCTCGTTCAGTTCCAAGAAATGTGACTGTTCCAGTGTATTTTGCAGTCAACAAGCCGGTTCCACTGCCCGCTTGCCTGCACACAAATGCCGTTTTTACGTCTACCCAGATAAATCCCATAAAGAGTGTATTTTCTGGTGTCCCGGCCACGGCCGATGGTGTTATGAGTGTAGATAAAATGCCCACTGCCCAGTGCCCATTCCTACACACAAGCACAGCCCGTCACACAGGGCTCGCGCACATAAAATCGACCCAGTTCGATTGCGCATTAAACGTAGCAGATGTGCCCACTGCCCAGTGCCCACAATCACTACGTCCTGCATGTCTCGAGGTTTCTGTAAAAACGAAACCAATGTGCATTCGCTCTGCTCAGGCGGACAATGCTCTCGGTGTGGTAAATGTGCCCGCTATCCCGAGCCCACATCCACACATAGACATGACAAGTCCTACGGGACTCGCCCAGCCCTCCCCCTCTCGGTTAACCACTGCAGAGGAGCCGAGCGCGGGCAATCTGCCCGCTGTTATCAGCGCGCCCTCTGCCTCGAATGTCATAAGCGCGACGCTTGTGTTACAGCACACCGAAGCCCCTCTGTCGCTGAGCGACCAGAGCGCGCTTCGCATTCAACCCCCTAGCCATTCATGCAGATGCATGGGCAAGGCTACCCGGGGTTTCGAAATGGGTGCTAGACATTATAAAAAGAGGCTATTCGCTACAGTTTCACCGACGCCCTCGTCGCTATGCAACGCGCGTCGAGACCACGGTAAAAACAAAAGTAGCACACCTACTTCGAGCCGAAATTTTGAAACTATTGAGCAAAGGGGCCATAGAGCCGTTATCTCTAGCTCAGAGCGAAGGAGGGCTATACAGCAGATACTTCCTGGTACCGAAAAAAGACGGGGGGTCTCAGACCCATACTAGATCTAAGGCAACTGAACAGAGTGCTTGCAAAGCGACAGTTCAGAATGCTCACGACCAGAAAAATCCTCGCGCAGATTCGCCGAGGAGATTGGTTTGTGTCAATAGATCTGAAAGACGCGTGTTTTCAAATACAGATAGCGTCACGTCACAGGCGATATTTGAGATTCGCCTTCAAGGGCCAGGAATATCAGTACACAGTCCTACCGTTCAGCTTGTCCCTAGCACCCCGTACATTTACGATGTGCATGGATGCAGCGCTCGCACCCCTCAGGCTACAGGGCATGCGAGTATTGAACTACTTGGACGATTGGCTGATTCTAGCTCAATCTCACTCGATGCTCATAGAGCACAGGACCATTTTACTCGATCACCTCGAGAATCTGGGTCTCAGAGTCAATTGGGCGAAGAGTTCTCTGTCCCCCAGACAGATAATATCTTTTCTGGGCACAGAACTGGACTCGCTGTCTATGATAGCGCGACTGTCACCACAGCGCGTGCTAGACATTCAGCGCGCAGCGAGCTCTTTCCGCTGCGGCGCATCTGTCCCGCTCAAGAAATTTCAGAGGATGCTAGGTCTCATGGCCTCAGCATCATCAGTTCTTCAGCTGGGCTTGCTTCGCATGCGCCCGCTACAGTTCTGGCTGAAATCGCGAGTGCCGCGCCGAGCGTGGGCTTCCGGTCTGCTTCGTCTCAAGGTCAATCAGAAATGCATCGCAGCTCTGAAACCTTGGAAAGCAAACGACTGATACCAATCAGGTGTAAGCCTGGGGACTTCCTCGAGTGTGAAGGTGGTGTCTACGGACGCATCCACCTCAGGATGGGGAGCGCTGCTCGAGGGCAGACCGTTCTTCGGCCAATCGTCGGAACGGGAGAAGCTTCTGCACATAAACTGCCTCGAAATGCTGGCAGTAGACAACGCGCTGACGCGTTTTGTCCCCAAATATGAGGACACCACGTCCTGGTGCGTTTGGACAACATGTCAGTGGTGTCCTACATAAATCGCCAGGGCGGCCTCAGGTCCCGAAACCTGCACAGGCTGACAGAACGCCTCCTGGTGTGGGCTCAGCGCAACCTGCTCTCGCTGAGAGCAGCGCATGTGCCAGGGCTCCTAAACGTAGGACCGGACAGACTGTCCAGGTACAATGTTCCGACAGGCGAGTGGTTTCTACACCCACAGACAGTCCAGCTGCTGTGGAAGAAATTCGGCAGAGCGGAAGTAGACCTGTTCGCGTCTCAAGAAAAAGCTCACTGTCTGGAATTTTTCTCCAAGAGCAGGGACGCGCAGGAGAACTTCCGCTCTCCCCATCATGTATGGCCCCGCCGCCCGCTCTATGCCTTTCCTCCCGTCTCTCTCCTGCCTCAGGTGATAGAGCGGATCAGGGAAGAAGGATGCTCAGTGCTACTCGTAGCGCCGTTCTGGAAAAACCAACCCTGGTTCCCAGTTCTGATGCAGCTAGCGAGCACTGCCCCATGGCCAGTGCCAGTGAGGAGGGACCTCCTCTCTCAGGCCAAGGGCTCGATTTGGCATCCGCGCCCAGAGCTGTGGTCCCTTCATGTTTGGGCCATCAACGGGTACCCGCTGACCTCCCAAGCGGAGTGTTAAACACGATCACGCAGGCTAGAGCTCCGTCTACGCGACGTCTCTATTCCTCGAAATGGTCAGTGTTCTCCAGCTGGTGCACAGCTCGTGGCGTGTCGCCCCCAGACTGTGGGGTGACGGAGGTTCTCTCCTTCCTACAAGAGCTGTTGGACAAGGGCAGGTCCCCTTCCACGCTCAAAGTTTATGTGGCGGCCATAGCAGCGTTCTCAAAAACAACGCTTGGTCAGTCAATAGGAAGGAACGATTTAGTCATCCGCTTCCTTAGAGGAGCTAAGAGACTGAATCCTCCCAGACCTCCCTCAGTCCCCGTATGGGACCTTTCTGTGGTACTGGAGGCCATGAAAGGTGACCCATTCGAGCCTTTACAGACGATTGATCTTAAACACCTGTCTTTCAAGACAGTGTTTCTTCTGGCTCTCGCTTCGGTGAAGCGCATAGGGGACTTACACGCACTCTCAGTAAGCGCGACGTGCATGGAGTTTGGGCCTAATGACTCAAGAGTTATACTCAAACCTAAGCACGGTTATGTTCCAAAATCCCTCAACACACCGTTTAGGGCGCAGGTCATTTCCCTGTCAGCCCTACCGGTCTCTGACGAGGAAGGAGACGCGAGCTTCCTTTGTCCAGTCAGGGCATTAAGAGCTTATGTGTCTCGCTCATCAGTCTTCAGACAGACGGAGCAGCTCTTCGTTTCGTTCAGCGGACGTTCCAAGGGACTAGCCGCGTCGAAACAGAGCCTATCCAGATGGATAGTTGGCGCCATTGCGCTGGCGTACACTTCCAAGGGTATGCAGTGCCCGTTGGGTGTCAGAGCGCACTCCACGAGAAGCATGGCTTCGTCGTGGGCCTGGTCAAGTGGGATTGCCTTGCAAGATATATGTATGGCAGCAGGCTGGGCCTCCCCGTCTACATTTATAAGGTTTTATAACCTAGAGGTTCCCGCCTTACAGGCCAGGCTGTTGTCGGTCTAAATATACCAGTACTGTCTGTTCTGATGCTATCGGTTCAGAATACTGTGTCTGCTGAGCACTGCTCGATGAGCACTGCTCGCTGATCGACCGCAAAATGCTTATGGGCAAATAAATAAGACCCACAATTTTCCATCAGCTCAGGCCGTACTCCGCCCTGTCTGTATGATGTAATTTGCGTCTAAGGGACGCTGCTATATGTGGAAGAGCGCAGCTCCACCCCTCCCTCTTCCCGGACTTCCTGTGAGTTCCCCTGGTGATTATGCACTATATGAACCCCGGGCTTTCGCCCTTGGGTCTTTGGTGTCAGATCCCAGCACGCACGGCGTTTTACATTGGGTCCCCTAGCGTAAGATATTTACGCAGTACGAGAGACCTCTCGTAAGAGAACGTACTCGGTTACTAACGTAACCTCGGTTCTCTCTAGAAGAGGGAACGAGTACTGCGTATCTTGCCGTGCATGCACACGCTCTGGTTAGCTTCGGCGATGAAAAACCAGATATCAGCTGCCTGCAAGCTGTATTTATAGGCCTAAGCCACGCCCGTTTAGGCGGGACGTGACGCAGTGGGCGCGAAGCACCCTCATTGGGTCTGACGTCACGCTAGGCCTCGCTCGATAGGCTGCTGCAGTTGCCGCAGAACAGCCAATAGGCACACGAGCCGTCTTGCCTATGTCTGTATGCTGCCGCAACGCGTTTTACAATAATACAAAATTAAGGATAATTTTTTGGCTTCAATATCTCGCGGAAAAGGGATTTTCCCCTAGCGTAAGATACTTACGCAGTACTCGTTCCCTCTTCTAGAGTGAACCGAGGTTACGTTAGTAACCGAGTACGTTTTATAATGTAGTTAAACAACTGAGAAGTAGGTGAATTGGAAATGGGAATGGTTCAAGTTCAAAGTCAGATAGCTACAAGTAAGCAACCATCAACACTTAAAAAGATAAGACAAAGGGACATCATTAGTCACATTAATACGCTGTGCTGTAAAGATGATTTGACACTGGAAGAGCAGACTGAATTAAACAATCTACAGTCCCATCTCGATAATATATATCTGGAAAAGGCCAAGGGAGCATTTATTCGTTCAAGGGCTCGTTGGATCGAAGAAGGGGAAAAAAAATTAAATATCAATAATGTTATTGTTTAAAATCAAGAAGAAGTAAACGAAAAAAATCTAAGCTTTTTATAGTAATTTGTATAAATCCCTTTTTTCTAAAGAAGATTGTTGTTTTTTCTTAAATAAGATTCAGGGGTTTAAAAAGACAATGGATGATAACTTTAAACAACTTATGGAAGATGAGCTAAGAATTGAGGAACTAGACTTGGCAGTTCGACTGATGACTAAGGGGAAATCACCTGGAATAGATGGGATAACCGTGGAGTTTTTATCTTTCTTTTGGAGTGATATCAGGGAAATGCTCTATAATGCTTATTTAGATTGTATCTCAAAAGGTAATCTTTCTCCCACTATGAAACATGGTCTCATCACTCTAATTCCCAAACCTAACAAAGATAATCTTTTATTGGATAACTGGAGACCAATTACATTTACATTTATTCATTTAGCTGACGGTTTTATCCAAAGCGACTTACAATTGCTATATATGTCAGAGGTCGCACGCCTCTGGAGCAACTAGGGGTTAAGTGTCTTGCTCAGGGACACATTGGTGTCTCACAGTGGATTCGAACCCGGGTCTCTCACACCAAAGGCATGTGTCTTATCCATTGCGCCACCACCACCCCAATTACCTTGTTATGTAACGATTATAAATGATTGGCACTTGCCTATGCTAATCGTATGAATGAGGGATTATCACATATTATTGATGAGTGTCAATCAGCTTTCATGAGGGGTAGAAATATACATAATCATACCAGATTGCTACTAGACATGCTTGACTATCGAGATCTCATTGATACTGATGCCTTTATTTTATTTCTAGATTTTTATAACATGTTGAACATGCCTTTTTATTTGAAGTCTTAGATTTTTTAGGTTTTGGGAACAATTTTTGTAAAATAATTAAGATGTTTTATACTGACATATATAGTTCTGTGTCCCTGAATCCTGGTATGACTCCTAGGTTTGAGGTGCTCCGCGGTATTAGACAAGGGTGCCCGATCTCTCCCAAACTGTTTATTCTGGCCACCCAATCACTTATCATGCTCATTAATCAAAACCCCGATTTGCATGGAATCTCAATATTTGAAAAGGAATTTAAAATTAGTCAATTTGCAGATGACACAGCAATCCTTTTAAGAAATAAATTCATGGTTGATGTTGCCCTTGATTCAGTCTCAATTTTCTCTAAAGCTTCAGGATTAACTCTCAATATTAAAAAATGTGAGCTACTTCCCATTCACTCATCAACGGATTCCATCATCTCTTCAATCGAGGTTAAATCTGAAGTAACCAATTAATAGATATGAAGAAATCTTTGAGTCGATGGCTTACCAGAGACTTCACTATCTTTGGTAGAGTTACTCTATCTAAAACAGAAGGTATTTCCAAAGGAATTTATCCATGTCACTCCCTGTATGTTTCTTCCGGTAATATTAAGAAAGCCAACTCAATTATTTTCCAATTCCTGTGGAAAAATAAAACCCATTATATTAAGAAATCACAGCTCGTTAAAGAGTATGACATGGGTGGTATCAAAGCCTTGGACTTTGAATTAATGTTTGGGACCTTTAAGATTAACTGGTTGAAAACATATTTATCACAACCAGATTCTATTTGGTTTCACATACCTAACATCTATTAAAAAAGTAGGAGGGCTTGATTTTCTTTTGCAATGTGATTTTGAGGTAACCAAAATTCCTGTTAAATTATCAGACTTCCACAAACAAATTCTCCAAATGATATTCACCCATAACTTTTCTCCACATGGATCCACCTTATGGAACAATAGGGTCATTATAATCAATAGGAAATCATGGTTCAGGTATGATTGGTATGAAAAGGGCATTGTGTTTGTGAATGATGTTATAGATCAGGGGTTCTCAATCCTGGTCCTCGAGGGCCACTTTCCTGCAGAGTTTAGCTCCAACCTTGATCAAACTCACCTGCCTTTAGCTCTCTAGCAGAGCCATAGAGAGAGAGAGTTGCGACACTCCCATAGACCTCCGCTGTAAATAATGGCGGCGCTTTTAACCGCCTACTTCCGGGATATGAAGATCGGAATAGTTCCAAACACTGTCATTTGGGCGTTGGACACCATTCACTTACATTGCTGCGCGTCGAGTTGTTCCAGAGTTAAGTTGCCGAAATATCGACCTCTTTTGAATTGTCAACTGTCTATATTGTATCAGAGGCCCTTTGCGATGCTTATACTGGTCTTCATTTGTACATGCACAGCGTAATTATTTATATTTTATGTTGGTTGTTTCAACCAATTTTCAAGCACTGCCTGCTCACTAACGTTAGCTAGCGCGACTTCGTCAGCTAAGAGTTCGGTAATGAATCGCTACCACCTTTATAGCAACTTTTATTTAATTTAATTTTTTGGGATATACTAACTTTTCATTATGTTATTATTGTCTTGAGTGAAGCGGCTTGTGAGAACAATGCTGGACTTTTAGGATTGTTATGGCCATCACCAGTCCTGTCTGTTTCATGGATCACCTGCCCCTGGTTTTTGTTTTTCTTGTTCACACACACAAGCACACATTTTTGTTGTCTGTCATTGTTTAATAAAAAATATTTTATTTGAAAACCTTCATTTGTATCAGCCATGCTTAAATTCGTTTTTAATCTGTTATAGTTTTGATAATGTGTATGGCCTTAATCTTAAAATAATATTCTTAGTCTTAACATGATCATGTTTCACGTTATGGTCCTGGGGGTGGCCACTTTCATCAGAAGAAGTGAGCTAGCTTCTAAGCGAATTCTGAACGGACCGCCACGGCAGAACTCTTTGCGTGATCACGAAGGTAGGCTAATGGCTGAATCAAAATGTATAAGCAAAATCACGGGAATCAATAGCCTAATACAGCCCAGTTGTGCTAAAATAAATATCATGAGACGTCCATCATCAGATGAATGATATGGAAAAGTTAAGTTAGAGCCGCTAAAGCCAGTGCTACTACCCATGCGAACATGAACACTAAGCTTTTCCCTCCAAAAATATAGCTTAAAACTTATCTCCAAATGCAAAACTGACATAAACAAAATGCAATAATGCAATAACAGCTGAAAAAGTACTTGGGTGTGTGTTTTATTTTATATTTACCGTTCAATAATGCAATCGCTGCTGTCTGTCCCATAGAAGAACATGACAGCCAGCGTACGTTTTGGAACTATTGGGGCTTACATTAACCACGTGACAGCCATAGCGGCGACATCAAAGAGTGTCGCAACTCTCTCTCTCTATGGCTCTGCTCTCTAGTAAACCTGAAGAGCTTAATTAGCTGGTTCAGGTGTGTTTGATTAGGGTTGGAGCTAAACTCTGCAGGAAAGTGGCCCTCGAGGACCAGGATTGAGAACCCCTGTTATAGATGATAATGGTAACTTCTTGAAATATAAAGATTTCTTAGACAAATATAATTTAAACTGTACAAATAGAGAATACAATAAGATCTGTAAAGCAATACCTGTAGCATTATTACAGTCAATTCAAAGCACATTGTTATATACAAGAATAAGACCCTTACCAACATTACCAAATTTAGTTATTAATGATTGTACTTTAGTTGACAATAAATGTAATAATACATTTATTAATGATGCTTTGAAATCTAAATTGTTTTTTGTTTTTAACAGAGGATTGTGCGTACAGGTTCCGAATATGGTTGCATTGTCCATAGAAAAAACACATTTTAAATTCATTAAATGGCCCATTTACCCAAAAGTCAAAGAGACTCACTTTAAAATAATCTATAAGATATACCCGGTAGCTGACTTTCTTAGAAAAAGATTCAAATTTGATGTAGACCCTTGTGTATTTTGTGAGATTCAATTCAATTCAAATTCAATTCAATTAAATTCAATTCAATTCAATTCAAATGTATTTGTATAGCGCTTTTCACAATACATATTGTCTCAAAGCAGCTTTACAGAAAGTACATTTCAGAAATGTACATAGAAAAATACAGTTAGTTAATCATGCATTAATTTAGGGCATAACATATCGCCGGCGTCGAGTCGTCTCCTCACGGGCGTGGAGTCGTCTCCTCACGGGCGTGGAGTCGTCTCTTCACGGGCGTGGAGTCGTCTCTGCATGGGTGTTGGGGCATCTGAAGTTTCCATGAGAGGCTGGATACAAACTGAAGCTAGCGTCCCGAGATAACGACAGAAAAGCAGATGGGAAATAATTAGCGTAGCTGCTGTTCATAATATTAATGCATTCAATCTGATTCAACTGTAGTATAAAAGGTAAGTATTATGTGAATGCTTTGCTAAAGAGATGCGTCTTTAATCTAGTTTTAAACTGGGACAGCGAATCTGAGCCTCGAACAATATCAGGAAGGCCATTCCAGAGTTTAGGAGCTAAATGTGAAAATGCCCTCCCTCCTTTAGTGGTCTTAGATATCCTAGGAATGACCAGAAGCCTCGAATTTAGTGATCTTAAAGAGCGCGATGGATTGTAGGGCGATAGAAGTTCCGTTAAATACCCAGGAGCTAAACCATTTAGGGCTTTATAGGTCATTAGTAATACTTTGTAATTGATACGGAACTTAATAGGTAACCAGTGTAGAGATGATAGAATTGGTGTTATATGATCATATTTTCTTGACCTAGTAAGAACTCTAGCAGCTGCATTTTGGACTAACTGTAGCTTGTTTATTGAGGATGCAGGACAACCAGCTAATAAAGCATTACAGTAATCTAGTCTCGAAGTCATGAATGCATGAACTAACTTTTCAGCATCAGAAACTGATAGCATATTACATAGCTTAGCAATGTTTCTAAGGTGGAAAAAGGCTGTTCTTGTAACATATGAAATATGATTTTCGAAAGACAAGTTGCGATCTAGTATAACCCCCAGGTCTTTTACTGTAGTGGATAAAGTAACAGGACATCCTTCTAAATTGAAGTTGCATTGTAAGAGGTTTTGTGGGCAGTTTTTTGGACCCATAAGTAATACCTCCGTTTTATCTGAATTTAATAGCAGAAAATTACACGTCATCCAGTATTTTATATCTTTAACACACTCTGTCAATTTAGATAATTTATTGTTTTCATCTGGTCGTGATGAAATATATAATTGAGTGTCATCAGCATAACAGTGGAAATTAATTCCATGTTTTCTTATAATATTACCAAGTGGCAGCATGTATATTGAGAATAGCAGAGGGCCTAACACAGATCCTTGCGGCACTCCATAGTTTACTGACGTTATCTTAGATTTTTCCCCATTTAAACAGACAAAATGGTAGCGGTCTGATAAGTATGATCTAAACCAGCTTAATGCCTGTCCATGAACACCAGTGTAGTTTTGTAGTCGATCTAAGAGTATTTTGTGATCTATAGTGTCGAACGCAGCGCTAAGATCGAGTAAAACTAATATTGAGATATAGCCTTGGTCAGAAGCTAGAAGTAAATCATTTGTAATTTTAACGAGCGCAGTTTCTGTGCTATGATGCGGCCTGAATCCTGACTGAAATTTTTCATAGATATCCTTTTCTTGCAAGAAAGAGCACAATTGAGCGGACACAACTTTTTCTAGTATTTTAGACATAAATGGTAGATTTGAAATGGGTCTATAATTTGCTAGGTTATTATGATCTAATTGCGGTTTCTTAATAAGAGGTTTTATAACTGCCAACTTGAATATTCTCGGAACATGACCTAAAAATAAAGATGAGTTAATAATATTGAGAAGAGGCTCTTCCACTACAGGTAACACTTCTTTCAGTAGTTTAGTGGGTATTGGGTCTAATAAACATGTTGTTGGTTTAGATGCAATGATAAGTTTATTTAGCTCTTCCTGTCCTATAGTTGTAAAGCGGTGTAGTTGTTCTTGAGGGGCGATAATTAAAGCTGAATCATAAGACACCATTAAAGATTGTACATTTACAATTGTGTTTCTGATGCTTTCTATTTTCTCAGTGAAGAAGTTCATGAAATCATTACTACTGAACTGTAACGGTATATTTTGCTCAGGTGATGTCTGTTTATTTGTTAGTCTAGCCACGGTGTTAAATAAAAACCTTGGATTATTTTGGTTATTTTCTATTAGTTTGCGGAGATGCTCAGCCCTGGCTGCTTTTAGGGCCTTTTTATAATGTGACATACTGTCTTTCCACGCGATTCTAAAGACCTCTAAATTAGTTTGTTTCCATTTACGCTCTAAATTTCGAGTTTCTCTCTTGATAACATGCGTAGCACTGTTATACCATGGCGCTTTAGTTTTCCCTCTAACCTTTTTTAATCTAATTGGTGCAACGATGTCTAATGTACTAGAGAAAATGGTGCTCATAGTGCTAGTCATTTCCTCTAGTTTATCCGTTTGTTTGGGTTCACTGAGCAGCTGAGATAGATCAGGTAAGCTATTTGAGGGCGCTTTCACACTGGCAGTTTAGTGCGGACCGGGGCACGGTTCGCATGAAAAATCGCTAATGTGAACGCTGTCATCGGACCCGGGTGCGCACTAGAGTACCGAACCCGAGACTACCTGGAGGAGGTGGTCTGAGCTCGGTTGCTCCCGAACCATGGCGCGGTTCGCGTTAATGTGCAAGCAACACGGACTCGGGTGCGCGCTTGTTCAGGAAGTATAGTATCCCGCGCATGCGTATCACTGTCGAATATCATTGTTTCCTCACACGAGTTGTATTCTCCATGCGTTTTCCGTGTGCGTTTGCGATGACGTAAGATCACTGCAAACGCACCTGGGTTCGATACAACTAATTGAGTGTGAAACCAGACCAACGCTGCGCGGGGCGCCGGGAACTAGCGCACTCGGGTTCGGACCGCAGCAAACGAACCCAGTGGAAAAACGCCCTGAGAATCTATCTATAGTGGTTGGAAGGATTGTTCTGCCTGGTCGATAACGTGGCGCAACATGACAAATTTCAGCAGTACGTAGTATGCAAGTTACCATGTAATGGTCAGTGACATCATCACTTTGCGGTATAATATCTATATCGGTTGGATTGGTTCCATGTGATATAATTAAATCTAGCGTATGATTAAGACGATGATTGGGACCAGTGACGTTTTGCTTGACCCCAAAGGAGTTTAATAATTCTGTAAACGCAGCCCCTAACGCATCATTTGTGTTATCTACGTGTATGTTAAAATCTCCAACAATTAATGCTTTATCGACATTGACTAATAGGTCTGAGAGAAAATCTGCAAACTCTTTTAGGAAATCAGCGTAAGGCCCAGGCGGTCTATATACGGTAGCCAAGGCTAGAGATAATAGGGATTTATTTCTTACATCTAAGAGTGTAACATTTAGTACAAGTACTTCAAACGAATTAAACCTGTGACCTGTTTTTTGAGTAACATTAAGAATATCTCTATAGATTGTTGCAACACCGCCGCCACGACCAATCAGACGGGGCTCATGCTTAAAACAGTATCCAGGAGGAGTAGACTCATTAATACCGAAATAATCATTTGGTTTAAGCCAGGTTTCAGTAAGGCAAAGTACATCGAAACTATTATCTGTGACCATTTCATTTACAATAACTGCCTTAGGTGTGAGCGATCTAATGTTTAGAAGACCTAGCTTTATAAATTGTTTTTGTTCACTAATATTGAGATTTTCTGGTTTAATCACAATTAGATTTTTCCTAGATCCTACAGTAGATTTAATGTTTGACCTCACTAAACGAGGAATAGACACAGTTTCAATATAATGTTCTACATTGGTACTTATATCAATTAAGTTTGGACAGCAAAGAGTGTGATTTGGACTTTGGCTTACTAGTCATATGGTGTGCAACGCCTTGGAGATGTTGTCCGACAGAAGAGCCGCTCCGATTCTGCTGGGGTGAAGTCCATCAGCACGGAAGAGCCTAGGTCGCTCCCAGAACAGATTCCAATTATTTACAAAGAGCAGTCTCTGTTCATTACACCATGACATTAACCATTCATTTAGAGCAAATAATCTGCTGAACCTTTCATGTCCTAGTCGGTACGTGGGAAGCGGTCCAGACACGATGATCGTTGTTTCAGGCGATGTGCTGCGTACCGTATCGATCAGGCTCCTGTAGTCCTTCTTCAGAACCTCCGTCTGCCGCAGCCTGATGTCGTTCGTTCCCGTGTGCAGCACGACAGCTCCGACGCGCTCGTCACCATTCAGGATGTCGGGGACCTGTGCAGCCACATCGAGAACACGAGCACCAGGAAAGCAGTGAGTGCGCACCTTACCTTTACCTGAGGTAGCGTGTACATGCCGGACGATGGAAGTGCCGATGATCACAGCATCGCGTCCCGTCTCGCGAAGAGGGGAGAAGTGGTTCCGGGTGGAGATCTCGAAGGCCGGGAGGGGCGGAGAGGTCCTTGCTCTGGTCCTGGCTCGCGTCTTCCGCTGTGGAATCACCCAGGGTCCGTGGTGTTGTGTCGGTGCCGGAGTGAATGAAACCAGGGATGATCGCGTCCTGGTTGCTTGCGTCCTGTGCAGAGAAACACACGGAGTAGACGAGGTCGGAGTCAAAAGGTTACTAACCACTGACTTGTGAGCATCGGCGCGTGATGTTTCAAGCGCTGATCATCGATCTCGCAGCTCGGCTTGTCTCTCTAGTAGGTCGCGGATCTGCTTTTCCACCGAGTCCAACTCTAACTGCACAGAATGCAGCTCGAACGTGTCCTCACCTGCACTCAAAGGTAATGTTAGACACACATCCGATATATTCGCCATTATAGCAGATTATAGCAGATGTGCTATAATGGCGAATTATAGCTTTAAGTGATACAGGTGTAAAAAAGACGATCGATAGGCGCGGCCACGCGTGTAATGCTAGCAGGCTAAGGCTAGTAGCGGAAGTTCGGAAATTTGGATATAAGTAGCGATATCAAAGCAATCCGATTGTTTTTTAAATAGAATAGTATTCCAGATATGTTCACACGCTGTAAAAATGAAAGTGTTCGTTTGTAAAAGAGTGTAAAGAAGAAAATCATGGTTTATGAATTAATTCGACGGAGCTCCAAACACAACAACGCACTCAATGATGGCTGATGAGACTCTGGAACACATGTTTTTTTTTTTGCCCAGTGTCCAATAGCTTCTGGTCCCAGCTACATAATTGGCTGTCACTTAAGATTGATATTATCCTCTTATGATCCTGACGTGATGTCAGCGTCTTGAAATTAGCAGTTTTTTAACCATGCAAGTATCCAAGCTGATGTGTAAAGACTATAAATGTACATTAAAGGCAATACATATAGATATTGTACACCTAAAACAACACTACATTTTTTTTTTCTGAATCCTGTGCTTGTGAGGCTAGCCTATGTGTTTTACTTTCAAAGAGCAGACATACTGTAGCCATACAGACATTCAATAGTCTTAATTTGACCAATATATTAATTTTAACTTGTTTTTATTGTACATTTTATTGCCTAATGAACAATGTTCACACAGTCCATAAAAAACACTCCAAATTAATAAATGTATTTTTATTTTTTACTTTTTGCAATAATCTTTAATTAAAAAAACAGATCCAGATCCAGGAGGTTTTCATAAATATAAATATTAGATTTAAAAAAAATGTAACACTTGAAACAGAAAAGGCAGTACAATTTCTGAGCTCAGTGGTGACTGGGACACTTGATGGTGAAAAGTGTGAGAAGACATAGAGGCTGGTCTATTCAATTACACAAGATGTGTGTCGAGCAGCAACTAACAGCAAGTGGAAACTCCCAAAGCACATCCTCCTATGTGCCACACTTCGACACCGCTATTGAAGCAAACAGGTGAGTTATAAGTTAATTTACTGCTTACGAGGTCCTACATTGTCAATGCTGAACTCTTTTTGATACAAGTATTTGATTTTGATATTTACTAAAGCAATTTTCTGTCTTTGTAGCTCACAACCATCCTTTCATGACTAGGACACTCAGAAACATATGACTTCAGTATGGAACTTGAGACAGCAATGGCCAAGACTTTTGATGACATTTCCACCCACCTGACCCCTATATCTACTCAATAAAATTGTGGCGACAGATTACAAGCAATATTATTAATTAAATTTAACAAATTAGAATTGAGTAATAATTAATCAAATTAATTCCTTAAAAGTTAACCATTTAAAATTAGTAAAATTTACAAAAAAAAAGTTTTAAACAAAAATATCTGAATAACAGACAGACGTCAAAGATGAATTAAGAACTCTTTATTTTTTATTGCCAACATTGAAGACACCTGATGTTAACAAGCAGAATCACTGAAGGAGAAAAACGTCATTTCAAAAGGTGATCTGATGGTGTTGGCTCTGTTTTACTGTAACATAATCATTATTTCACAATCATTTGACCTGAATCACTGAAATCATATAGAGCCCAATTTCTGAGTTAGGTTTACTTTATTAATTATAGCAGCACTGTCCTTGTACAGCATAATATTTTTTGCCTTTTCAATGAAATCCAAATGATCAAATCAATAAAAATAAAAATATATATAAAAAAATGTTAGGCACACACAGAAACCAAGAAATATTACAACAATATAGCATAACGAAAGAATTTTAAGCATTTTTTTGTGGGCTGGTCATTGGGAACACCACAAGTGTTGACTTTGTTCAATATTGTACAAATTAAAAGCATTTCAAAACAAACTTCCTACATTAAAGTACACTAGTGTGCTAAGTTGTACAGAATATTTTTTAATTGTATTCAATGTTGCCAAAAATCAGTTCCGAAAAGAAATACAAAAACTGTCCTAATTGAATGAAAACAAGCTGACAAAAAGATTGAAATCCAACATCTGATGATAATATAGGGTAATGAGAGATTTAAAAGCAATATTTTGTTGGATGGTCATTTTTGACTAGGAACATCTCAAGTGTAACAACAAGGAGGGGAAATCACAAAAATTTACAAAAGTTCTCAAAAAATGTGGGAGAAGTACTTATACCCTGGGTGAGTAAAGTCAGTAAGTTTTAGTCCAATGTGATAACGTTAACTAGCATTTTTGGGGATAAGAAAATCCTCTTTGGGTTAAAATGACCGAACACAACCTAAGGGTTAATTCGGATCTTGAATCAGTTTGATTTGATATCGATTCATTTAGATATACTGTCTATCATGTACAATTCATGTCGAAAAAAAATTGTCTCAATTAATGTTGTAAACTACAGAGTAGAGAGAATTCTGTCAGTTGGTACATTAGGCCTATTATAATATTAAAAGTTAAAATGAACAACTGATTTGTACCAATTAAACATTTGTATCAATAAACAATTCATTTAAATTGCACATAAGAGAGTTTTCATAATTATAAAGTTATAATACACTTTTAAAGACATAATTATATTTCTACACCAAATTGTTGACTTCTTCTAAACTGTTATGGACACTTTTGATAACATAGACTTTTAGAAAATAAAATTTCTACAATCACACTTGAATTATAATTTTTTTTCTGAAACAACACAAATATTTCCACCATGATTTCAAATGTATTTGTGGTAGAAATTATGGTGTGGTAGAAATAAAATGTCAGAATCATTTTACAACAAGTGTTTGTTTCCTAAACTGAACTTTTTTAACTGAATTCTTGATGTACTTGATGCTATCAAAACGGGGCAACATACAAGATCAGAGAGCGTGGTGTAAACAACCTTCTTCAATACACAATGAAATTATATGATCACTGATATGACAAAATTACAGCCTGATAGGAGATTTTGTATAAAATACTTGAATTGTGCTTGAAATTCTTGCTCTTCACTAATAACACTGTTATCTCCTTGGTAACCTACACAAACTTTTGATCAAATTGTAGTTTGGCAATATTGTTGGTTGTGATGGAAGTGACAACACTGACTGATGGCACCAAATCCAAGTCAGAAGTGGGAATATCCAAGGAGAAACTTGTCCCACTTTCAAGCTCAGTGCGTTCCAGTCAATCACACCACAAGATGGGGCCATTTCATGTTCTGCCAATTATAGCAAAATCACAAATATAAGCAGTGTTCATATTGTCCCAAAATTAGTACATGTCATTTGTTATCCAAAACTTTTAAACCATAATGTCAAATATAATGGTATTAACTACCAGTATGTAATAGTTTTCAAATTCCTGTATTTTATATTCCACACAAACCGATTCGTACACTCCTGCAAAACCCCAGTCCTAGGACACTTTTACTTTTCAATTCTGTATTTGTATTATTAACCTTTAGGAAGGATTCATTATTTTAATTATTTTAATTTAGTTGATTTTCTCCTGACCAACACATAACCCTAAACATAACGACTGGTGACCCTCTTGAAAATATTAACCTATTGCAGGATTACACTGTTGTATAAACCAGCTCGCTATGCTCGTTGGTCGCCGCCATAAAGTCAAGTGACGCCTCATGAAGGGGTATGCGGCACAAGTCTGGAATGCAGCACAAGTCCTTAAGTATAGTGACTATCCTGAGATGGGACGGCAAAGGCAGACAGGGAAAAGCATTTAAAAATATCACATCATCATTAGTATAATGAAATGTTGTTGTACACTTTTATGTTGCAAAATGTTTATTTAGTCAGAATACACTGCTAGATTTAAACATCTCCATCAATGGAGAAAGATTCTTTTGCCCGCAGAGTTTGTAGTTATGACATCTACCAGCAGGGGCTAAAGACCTGTTTACACCAATAACAACAACTATGAATGAACAAAAACTATAACAAATATTGTTATATAGCATCCACACCAACGGACAATAACTTTCTCTTTATATAAGCGCGTGCTGCATTTAAATCCTTTAAACCCATATGGATTCTGCTTGGCTGTCAATGTTTGTATTATTATTACCAGCTGGAAAAATCATATCGTTCCTCTGTCATTATCATTATAGCTGTGGTGTGGATTTCCATACTGTTGTAGAATTAGACCGATTATTACAGCTTTATTATTATTATTATTTTGAGACATCCTCAAATTCATCATAATTTTCAATTCAACTTTTATAATTTGCAATTATATCTTTCTAAATTATATTAGAATGTTTTTTTTTTTTTTTACAAGTGGTCTCAGACTCATTTGTAACGTATGCACTCAAATTTGGATGACAACATTGTTTTTTATTATTTAGAAAATGTATTTATTATTGGGCTACTTATTCGTGACACTCTTGTCACAACACTGGTTTACTACATGACATTTCGAACAATATGGAAAAGAGATGTGACATTCCTTGGTGTGGAACAGGATACGAGACAGGATAAGATGCACAAAGGAGGGAGGTGGGCTTCCAGGGGTTATCCATGGGGTAGCTATAGTCCATTAAAACTCATTACAGAAGCACGTGATGGCTTATGCACCTGTATGAAATATTTCCGTCTAATTATATTGTATATTGACAGTGAGATTTAAAAACAACACATTGCTTTCCTCTTCTCAGTAAAGCCAATATGAAAGAAAATCATGGTAAATCATTACCACTTGCAAACAGTCTCACAGACCATAAAACTGACATGGTCTTAAAAATCAACATCAGCAATGCAATGATGAACAATTACATAATTTGTATAATATTGATATTCTTATTTATAAATGATTCATATTGCTAGATACAAATTTGTGTTTGTGTCCAAAAATAGGAAAATTAACAAATTATTGTTATTTTTGTCTGTGCTGTTCAGACACCGTCCTTGGAAAAGCATGTATCACACACTGTTTCATATCCCTCTATGGCTTATGTAACACACATACAAAAATGTCCAGGTCACAGTTCACTCCGAAATCCAAACGAAAATAAAATAAAATAAAATAAAATAAGAAACTATATCTGCAAAATTATGTTAAGATTTTTTGCATTGCGACATTATGGCATGAAAATTACCCCTCCCCCATTTTCATACTTTATCAATTAATCAATCAATCAATAGTTAGGTACAATGTACTTACTGTGTTCATGTTGTACTGCAAAACAGGGTTACACGTTATTGGTAACACTTTATTTTACAGTGTCCTTGTTACATATGTTACATGTTACCATAGTAATAACAGTAAATTATTCATAATTACATGCAACTAACCCTCAACCTAATCCTAATCCTACCCTAACCCTATAGTAAGCACATGTAATTCATTATTATTACTCAGTACTTAAATATATAATTACACTGTAACAATGACACCTTAAAGTAAAGTGTAACCACGTTATTTTAAGGTGTCTGTATTACAATATAATTACCCATTTAAGTACTAAGTAATAATAATTTACTACATGTGCTTACATAATTATAGTAAGCACATGTAGTTAATTATTATTACTTAGTACTTAAATGGGTTAGAGTTAGGATGAGAGGTTGGTTTAGGGTTAGTTGCATGTAATTATGCATAATTTATTATTATTATTACAGTAACTACATGTAACATGTGTAACATGGGCACTGTAAAATAAAGTGTCACCCAAAACAGTTCTGCTGCTATTGAGGTGGGATACGGGTAAAGTTAGGGACAGGTTTGGTGGCATGGGTGGCTTTAAAGCCCAAAGTATACTTTGTTCTTTTCACACGTACACATGGCCTTTCAAAGTTTACTCCATTTGACGTGTACGTGAACACTGTCGGTCGATCTCTCAATAAGAGTTATAACCCCTTTACACATCTTTATAATCCTTTAGGCCAGAGTTGAACAAATGCATGTACTTTCTAAACTCCTCGTATAATCTTTCATCCATTTTCCAGAAGACAGCAATCAAAAAGAGCAAGAGATTTTCATACATTTAAACAGCCAAACCAAGCTGTTAAGGTTAAAGGTAATTTTATGAAATAGACAAAAGTTCTATTCATCTTTACAGCCAAAAACAATGATCCATGAGCTCTGTAGTAACCAGTTATATCTACACTGTAAAAAAAAAATTACATCCCCAAGTCAAAAAATTCTAGTGACTGATAACATCTAAATTTTTCAATTAGTCTGACGTATTATTTCTCATTGAGCCAATGTTAACAGACTATTGCAACAAGAATTGCACTTGGGCCAATTTAAAAATGTAGATGTGACCAGTCACTAGAAAATTTTGACTTGGAGAGGTTAGAATTTTTTTACAGTGTAAGCTCACTGCTCACAGTCATACACCACACTTATGCCATTTTGCTTATATGTAATCACATATTTAAAATACTATTGTTTAACACCCCAGTGTGTTAAATAAAATAACATTTTAAAATGTAAAACATTTAAAAAACGTATATTGGAGACGTTGGACAGGCTCCAGCATTCCCAGCACTGCAAGATCGATGGATGGATCGGTTGTACAAGCTGAGCTAAATATATGTTAAATGTCTCGACTTTGCCCACAGAAACCATATTTAGATTTTTTCAATTGCTCTGTAATGTGAAAAAACGATGAAAGACCTTTAATCTGTAGTATAAGTAGAGAAGGTTTAATACATTTACCTCTGCTTTCACAGACAAGGCTTAAGCTAGTCTCAGACTGAAATGCATGTTTGAGCTGTTTTAACTGAAAGCAACTTACACTGATACAGTATATCTTAAAATATGGCAGTGTCATTGTTTTGTCTCAAGAAGCCCATCAGTAATGTTTTTTTTTCTTTTTCTAAGGCACGTTTAAAAGCTACTTAAATGTCCTAATTGAACTAAGGCCTAATCCTGGCTTAATCTAAGCCCTGTCTGTGAAACCTGGCCTTATTCATTTAGCAGATGCTTTTCGAGGTGACTTAGAATTCACACAATATTCAACAGTAAGATGTGTAGCCTGCCATACACCACAGATGTGCATTAAAAAAAATGAATTTAGCACTTTTGAATAAGCAGTAAAATAAACAAAATTTGTTATCGACTAATTATAGTACATATATTGAAAGCTAAATGTTAAACGTTTAAGATAGCACACTAAAAAATATATAAAAACTTGATATTGAAATGTGCTTTTGTGATTTTTTGTTTTGTTTTGTTTTCTAGTCTGTAATTTTGTAGAAATTGTATTTCCTGTTCCTTTTCCTGTTTCCCCTTTGTGATTTCCTGATTGTTCCCACCGGTGTCTTGTTAGCCCTTGTATTTACAGCCCTCGTTTCCCTACACCTTGTTGAGTTTTGTTTGAGTTTTTTCACTGTCAGTGAGTTTCTATTATCATGGTTCAGGTTCATTCAAGTGTAGTCTAAGTTTGGTTCTGTTTATTTTGTATCTCTGTCACTATCTGTAAAATTAACTGCACTTAGGTTTAGTTTTGTTTTACAGTCAGAGGATTGTGTGATGGTTGCTCACATTTTAAAACACAGTAGGCTTGTTCAAAAATATTACACCCCAAGAAATACATTATTGATTAAAAAAAATCTTATCGAGATTGATATATTTGATTGATATGTAGTGCAAATGTTCAGTTCAAATTAAAAAAAATCTCAACTAATATTTAAGCTTTTTGTCATTTGACTTTCATTAGTAATTTGAAGAAAAACATCTTATATTTTAGATTAAACATCCTGAAGTTTAATTACAAAAAACAACATCATAGTGTACACATAATACAATACAGAGTGAAAAAAAAAGTTCACAAAAAGTGAATCTAAATTTTGAAAGCTTATATGTGAAATTTAAAAAAAATAGTGAAAAACTGTATAATTTTCCTGAGGTACATACTGTTTCACTAAATAAGAGTAAAAACATTAATACAAAACTCAAATCAGTCAATACAAAATGCCAACTGTCCTTTTGAGCAACTACATAAATGGTTTTACATTTGCAACTCCACACCGTCATATAGTAAATTTAAAATGAATGCTATTTCCCTGTAGGGAAAAAAAGGATATATTTACAGATATTTTCTGGTCTTGATGAATATCATTCACTAAATATGCCGAGTATTGCATCACTTTGAAGACATCTCTACAGCAGGGGGGTCGTCAGTACCGTTGACCTCATAGTCTGTGTTTGGGCCGGAGACCAGCACTCTCACGCGCTCAGGGAAGTCGTCCAGTTTAGGGAAGAGCAGAAAGTCATAGACCAGCGCGGCTGCCACACCTCCACACATAGGGCCGACCCAGTACACCTGAAAACAGTGTAGAGATAATTTCAAACATCCTTTAGGAACAGTATAAAAATATTTGTGTTTATGGAAGGACATCTTATGGTAATATCATATAAACAACATCTGAGGGTGCATGCCAGTGCTACACTTTTTCTGATTTGTTGTCAATGCTAGAGATTGGTTGCATATCCTTGTTATTTTGGTTCCCAAATATGACTCAAGTTCTACTCAAATGTAAGTATGCAGTGTAATCAGTAATGCAGCCTGAATCATAATTATACACTGTTTGTTCATTGGCCAGAGGAGAATTGAGCGACTGAGTCTGGTTTCTCCCAAGGTTTTTTCCTCCATTCTGTCACTGATGGAGTTTTGGTTCCTTGCCACTGTCGCCTCTGGCTTGCTTAGTTGAGGAAACTTAATATTCAACGACATTATTGATCTGACTGCACTGACACTGTTGTATGAGAACTGAACTGAGCTGGACGATGACATCTTTTTTGTAGAAGTGCTTTATAGATGAAATGAACTAATTTAATAATTGATGATCTTCGCAATGGAACTGAATCAACACTGAACTAACTTCAGCTGAACAAGTCGAAACGCATTATTTTCCTGTTATCACTGTAAAGCTGCTTTGAAACAATCTGTAATGTATGAAGCGCTATATAAATAAAGGTAACTTGACTTGACATCAGATGTTCTTAATAGCACATCTCTTCTCAACAAGCCACACATTTTAAGGTATCATTCATGTCCGTACCAAACATACTTCAGGTAAGCGGTTTGTTCATACACTCTCAGAAAATAAAGTACATAATTGTACCTTTAGGTGTACAATGGCTTGTCACTGGGGCTGTACCCTCAAGGGTACAATATTGTACCTTAACCTTTAAAAGAAACGGTACATATACCTTTTAATGCTTTTTGACCCTCTAATAGGTACATATACCTTGAGGTCCAATAATAAGCCCTATGGGGTACGTTAGTGTAGATTGTACCTTGGGGGACAGAAATGGACTCCTACTGTACCCCTATTTCTGACAGTGTATCACTAACCCTAGGAAGCACATACACATCTGATAAACATCTTAAAAGACATTTCTATTCAACATTATATAGCAAATGAGCAAATTCTCTACATCTGAGGTAAAATACCGGATGAAAACATGCACTTTAAATAGTAATCTCTGCCATGAACATGTGCTATCTGCGACCCTGAGTACACTAAGAAACCTTTAGCAAACAATACACAAACATGACTAAGTTAAAACTAAGTTAACTATAGATTATTCTTGACTAGGCATTCATCTAAAACAATATCATTGTTACTCATTAACTATAAAAGTTCAACATTAGCTGATTCTGTCTTCTGATAAGATCCTGAAAGGTTTACAATTAACATCTGCATTCTCTAGATATGTTCAGATAGCATGTATTAATTTGCAAAGGTGAAAACAGAAATGTAATTTTACCCAGTGGTTGGTAAAATCTCTCAGAATTAATGCCGGACCAAAGGATCGAGCTGGATTGATTCCACATCCCGTGAAACTGATCTACAGAAAGACAAACAAAAGAGGATGGAGACAATGTTGGGGGTCATGGGAGATTGAGCGCAATTTTTTTTTATTGGTTGGGCTAATTTATTTACATTTTTCCTAAAGCAGAAACTGATTTACATAGCTAAACATCGCTCTGTTTGTGTGATGTTGCTTTTTATATTCATATGGTAACCCTGGCAATATTTACAACAGTTACAGGAATGCTCATGCAAAGAAAAAGTAGCAGTAGATGTCTGAATGCTGATTACTCACGGCTGTCAAATGTCCCAGGCAAACGCTGAGGCCGATGGCCAGAGGGGCGGAGCCTGACACATCCCGCCTTCTTTTGTCTGTGGTTGCTAAGACACACAACACTAGCTGGAAGGTAGCGAAGAGTTCAATACCAACACCTTGACCTGCAGAAATATCGTTGTTGATCTGTAGTAAAAATAAAATATATATATATAAATAAATACAAAAATTAAATTAATTAAATTATATATATATATATATATATATATATATATATATATATATACACACATAGTAAAAGTTTATTTGAATGCATGGACATCACAACTACAGTAGTCAACATTTGAAGTGGATCAAAAAAGTTCATCAAAGTTGTCCTAAGACAAGACCGGGTATAAATTCATGTATAACTTTGATGAAAGGTTATGATCCACTTCAAATGTTGACTACTGTATATATATATATATATACACACATATATATATAGAAAACTTAAAGCAGAAGAAACACTCAGAGACTCATTTTATGATGTATAAGCAAGATGTAATTAAGTTAGAAATAGTTTTTAGGTCAGAGGACAGCGCTCTGATGTCACTCAGCAATAACAACATGACATTGACAGCCAGCAGCTTTAGCAAAGCAAATAAGTACATTACGCCTTCTTGAAATGTTCAGAAAGTATATTCACTAGAAAGAACACTGCCTCTGAACAGGCATGATAAGTTTATCATCAGATCTTGTCTGCCCACACGCCCATTCATAGTGACGGATTCTAACGTGTGGGTTTCCCTGTTTACCGACTGTTATTAAGTACATTTCTAACATTTTAATATATACTGTAATTTAAACCAGAGTAGTAAATTACTTTCAGTATACAGAAAAAAGTGGGATTTTTTTTTGTTATTCGAACCTTAAAATGACTTCTGTTGGATTAATCCATAATGATTTGTTCATAATATTGACTTGACTTAAAATAGTAAAAAACAAATTTAGGTAACACTATATTTTACAGTGTCATTGTTACAAATGTGACATGTACTTACCATAGCAATAACAGTAAATTATGCATTTACAAGTTACAAATAGTTTATTACAAATAGTTACAAGGAAAGAAGGACACATTTTGAATTTTGGGTAAAACTTTATTTTACAGTGTCCTTGTTACATATGTTACATGTACTTATCATAGCAATAACAGTACATTTTAGGGTAAGGGTTTGGTTGAGGATTAGTTGCATGTATTTATGCATAATTTACTGTTATTACTATGGTAAGTACATGTAATATGTAACAAGAACACCATAAAATAAAGTGTCACCCAAAATTCAAAATGTGTCCTTCTTTCCTTGTAACTATTTATTAATCCATGAAATTAAAACAAATTTAATCCATTTCTAGACTTGGCTTATTCCAGTAAAGACAGTTCAAAGTTGTAAGTGAACTGAACAGGGACTGAGAGAAGAACAGGTGACTTAGCAGAGATAAGAAGGATCCGCTCACTCACCTTGTTCAGCCCCAGGGTGTCCCCTTTCGTGACGCCATACACGATGCCACTCGCCAACGCTGCACCGAACATCTGGGCCACGATATACATCACAGCCTTCAGCAAGCTGATCTGACAGCTGGCCAGCAAGCCCAGCGTCACAGCTGGATTCAGGTGAGCTCCACTGATGTGACCGAGGCTTTGGGCAAGAGTGGCAATGGACAACCCGAATGCAAGTGCCACCTTGACCTCCTGATCTTGTTTGTCATTGTTGGTGTTTCCAACTGCAGCTGTAATGCTCAGGAAGATGAAAAGGGTCATGCCGACCAGCTCAGCCAAAACAGCCCTCCAGAACGCCTTGCTCTTTAGCTCCTTCATGACTGGCAGCTCTGGGCACTCTCAGCTGTGTGAAGGAGAGGATTTCTGTGGGCACTAAGTACGTTTCTCTGCCAAAAGAGAGTATTTATAGGGCAGGTCCTACTAATGAAACAGGAGGCGGGTTTAAGCTTCAGGAGCAGAAAGAGTGAGTGAGAGAGAAGAAAAAAGGCAGGCGAAACTAATGAGACATCTTTATTTTTTTCCCTGCTTCTTAACTCTTGTTTCATTGACACTTTAAGTATCTCAGAGAAGTGCAAGATCTGAGCTTATTTAAACATCAATTTCCAGTTGATTTGAGTGCTATGAGCAGCTTAACTATAAAAATAATATTAGTAATTTCATCAAAGCTATATTTTGAAATTATGTATTACAGATTACAGCTCTGCACACTGAATTTTCAAGACCATGAGAAACATGAATTCATTCAGGTGTGACCACACTTTTGGCTGGGCAGTTTTTCCTAGTCAAAGAAATACTGTATGTAATTTTCAGTAATGGGATGGGTGTGTTGAGTTTTCATGTTTTATGGGAACTTTCCATAGATATGATGGTTTTATACTGTACAAACTTTCTATTCGGTTCCCTTACCACTAAACGTACCCATCACAGATTACTTTCTGCATTGTTACATAAAAAAAATATTAAAAAAATAATAATACAAATATATATATACAGTACTGTGCAAAAGTCTTAGGCATGCTAGTATTTTTGCCCCAAAGAAATGTTTTTAAGCGAGTTATTATTATGCTGTAGAGTGTCAGTAGGAAATATCCAATCAGATCTCACAGCAATTCGTACACATTTTATGAGGTTGCTAATTCCTGAATGAATTCAGATTGCAGCGGGTTCCTTCTACAATGCTCACTGTATTTTGAGATGCAGTCTCACCAGTTCACCACCGATCGCGCCAGGGTAGCATTTGTCATCTCGCTGCTGTCTGGACGCGCCCTACAGTGGGCTCAATCACTGTGGCAATCCAATGCCCCAATCGTCACTTCACTCTCAGCTTTCCTCAGTCACTTTAAAGAAGTGTTTGGACAAACCGCCTCGGAACTATCTGTTCACAACCAATTATTCAATATGCCAAGCCAATAATTCTGTCAGTGCCTATGCTTTCCAGTTCCGCCCTCTACCTGCCTCTAGTGGCTGGAATGAGACTGCATTTCTGTCATGGGAAAGAGAACAGAAGAGGCAATAGCAAGTAAAAATGGTTTATTGTAGACAACAGTAACCAGACTCAATGGAAGAAACACTGGAACAGTCCTATAGGTAGCGCAGGTTTGCAAATGAGCAACTCAGTCGTCCGATGAGTCAGAAGAGTGAAGTAATAATCCCGGAGTGATGAAGCTGACGTGAAGACTGGAACTCAGATGACAACAGGAAACAACGACGGTGAGACCTCTCACACGAAGAACAGGCTGGTAGCACGGAGACACAAGGAGGTATAGACACTGCACAGGGAATCATCCAACAAAACAACGATCTGACAAACACAAGACGCAAGAGGTGAGAATAAATAGGCGCTGGTGATTAGAATCAGCTGGCGCTGATTCTCCCGGAGAATCATCAGCGACCACGCCCACACACACACACACACATGCACACACATAAACACATCTCAACACCAATATCCGTCAACTGATGGTTGTTAATGATGACGCGATGGATATTGAGAACTTCATCCAAAAGACCATCCGAGACGCTCAACGTCTCACTGCTTGCTCTCTCCTGAACCCCGCTGTGTACGCTCCGCCCTCTGCATCATCAGTCATCCTTCCAGCACCTGAACCCATGCAGGTAGACTCCTACCACCTAACGCATGCGGAGCGTCAGAGAAGAATTCTCCATCAACTGTGTCTTTACTGTGGGAGAGAGGGTCATGTCATCACTGCCTGTCCAGTTCGACAGGCCCAAAGGCAGAGTATATCCACTGTCCATCCCGGAGCAGAAGGCCATGGAAGAGTATATCCAGGAGGCACTTCAACAACGATTCATCAGACCATCTACATCCCCTGCCGCTTCAAGCTTCTTCTTTGTGGCTAAAAAGGACGGAGGCTTGAGGCCGTGCATCGACTACCGTCACCTCAACTCCCAGACTCTAAAGTACAGCTATCCACTTCCTCTGGTCCCGGCAGCTCTGGAACAGCTACGGGGAGCTCGCATCTTCTCCAAGCTGGACCTGCAGAGCGCATACAACCTCATTCATATCCGCCGAGGTGATGAGTGGAGGACTGCCTTCGTTACTCCGTCAGGTCACTACGAATATCGGGTCATGCCATATGGCCTGTCCAACTCACCTTCTGTCTTCCAGGGCTATATTAATGAGGTGTTCTGGGAATTCCTCCAATAATTCGCCGTGGTCTATATAGACGACACCCTCATCTATTCCCAGAACCTGGCCGAACATTGCCTTCACGTGATGCAGGTCCTCGAGAAGCTACGCCATCACCATCTCTACCTTAAGCTGGAGAAGTGCGAGTTCCATACCACCTCCATATACTTCCTGGGGTATATCATCGATCAACATGGCATCCAGATGGACCAGAGGAAGGTGGATGCCATCCGGAACTGACCTCAACCCACTACCATCAAGGAGCTCCAGCGCTTCCTAGGATTCGCAAACTTCTACAGACGGTTTATTCACAACTATAGTCTACTCAGTTCACCTCTGACCTCTTCACTCAAGGGCCGTTCCAAGTCTCTGTCCTTAACCCCGTCAGCATCTGAAGCATTTCAACAACTCAAGTAGGCCTTCTAAACCGCTGCAATCCTGGTCCACCCAGATCCAAATCTCTCGTTCGTCGTCAAGGTTGACGCCTCCTCTACCGGGGTCGGAGCGGTCCTCTCTCAGCGGCAGGGTGATCCTCCAAGGGTGATCCCACCCATCCAACATTGGTAATCGTGAGCTGCTCGCCATCAAGCTAGCTCTGGAGGAGTGGAGACACTGGCTGGAGGGAGCACATCACCGGTTCGAGGTCATCACGGATCATCGTAACCTCGAATATCTGCTGGAAGCTAAGAGACAGAACCCACGTCAATCCTGGTGGGCTTTGTTCTTCACCAGGTTCGATTTCACCGTCTCATATCGACCTGGGGATAAGAACTGTATGCCTTATCACATTTTCATCAACCTAATCCTGAAGATGCTTCTCCAGAACCTATTCTCCCTCCAGCCATGATCGTCAGTCCTATCCAATGGACCATCGATGAGCAAATTACCCAGGCTACTTGCTCCAACCCTGCTCTGCCGGGAGGTCCAGAAGGGCTTCTCTACGTTCCACCAACCTGTCGCCTGCCCCTTCTGTACTCAGCTCATACATCTCCTGGACACCCAGGTAGCCGACGTACCCTCTCGCTCCTACGTCAATGTTACCGGTGGCCCACCATGACTCAGGATATCTCCCGGTACATTAATGGATGCTCAGTCTGTGCCGTTACCAACACTCCCCGGAAACTTCCTGAAGGAAAGCTGGTTCCCCTGCCTATTCCACATCATCCATGGCCACATCTGGGCATCGACTTTATGACTGATCTTCCACCATCAACTAACCATTTGTGGATCGCTTCTCAAAGGCATGTAAGTTGATTCCCCTCAAAGGATTGCCTACGGCCTTCGAAGTGGCTGAAGCATTATTCCAGAACGTATTCTGTCACTTCGGCCTTCCCGAAGACATTGTATCAGACCGGGTCCCCAATTTATCTCTCGGGTCTGGCAGGCCTTCTTCAAGCTCCTCAGAGTATCCGTAAGTCTCTCCTCCGGTTACCATCCTCAAACTAACAACCAGACTAAGCGGAAGATCCAGAAAATCGGGAGATACCTGAGGTCCTACTGCCATCAGAACCAGGACAGCTGGAGCCAATTCCTCCCATGGGCAGAGTATGCCCAGAACTCCTTACGACAATCCACCACAGGGCTCACCTCTTTCCAATGTATGCTGGGATACCAAACATTATTCCCCTGGTCGGGTGAGCCCTCGGAGGTTCCAGCTGTCAACCACTGGTTCGAGCAGAGCGAGAGGGTATGGGACTCAGCTCATGTGCATCTCCAACAGGCAGTGCGGAGACACAAGAGACAAGCGGACACCCGTACAACATTTACCCCTCATTACCAACCAGGCCAGAAGGTGTGGCTCTCGACACGGGACATCCGTTTCCGCCTGCCTTGCCGTAAGCTGAGTCCCCGGTACATAGGTCAATTCACTGTGCAGAGGCAGTTCAACGAGGTCACCAGCAAGCTAAACCTTCCACCTCACCACAGAATCTCACCATCTTTCCACGTGTCACTCCTTAAACCTCACTCTAAACCCATGTTTTCTCCTCCCACAGAATCTGGTGGCGATGAGGTACCTCCTCCTCCCAACATCGCAGAAGAGGATACCATCTACCGGGTCCGAGCTATCCTAGACTCGTGATGACGGGGTCCTAGGCTGGAATACCTCATTGACTGGGAGGATTACGGTCCCGAGGAGGTAGCTCGTCATCGCCACCAGACGTACCTGGGTAGCTCGTCATGTCATCCTTGATCCCGCAATCCCTCCTCACACAATATCATACTGAACACCCAGATCAACCGGCTCCCAGGGGTCGCGGCAGACCCCGTTGTCATCATCCTATCCAGCCATCAGGAGCCGCCCGTGGAGGAGGGGGTACTGTCACGGAGTCACCAGTTCAGCACGCTCCGCCCACTCGTTCACTCTCCCCGGAATTCTGATTCACTGCACCTGCACATCATCAACAGCACACACTATAAAGAGACACTTCTCCTTCACTTCCTTGTCTGGTCTCGTCCTAACGTACACTTACAGACTCTGATACCTACCCATGCCCCGCCAACATTTGTATGTGGGGCCCATGTGGGTTTGAAATAGGCTGAAAAATGGGCTCTGTATGGGATTGTCCGCGGGTTCCATAATGGCCCCATGCCAACTGCCCACATGGATTTCATATAGGATGGCACTTACAAACAGGTGGGCCCCAACTGGGCAGCATGCACAGGACCCATCTCGGTCCCAGATTACCTGCCTCAAGGATTCCATTACCGAACTCCATCTTCAATCATCTGTCATCTGTCTTCCGCCTTCAGTCTGCCTTATCCTCTTCGACGATCTACAATCAAGTGACCTAGATTATTTACTCAGCTAAATTCATCATTCAACTCTGATTCTCTGCTACATAATCACCAGTCTCCATTGCTGTCCCACTCCGTGCCTCTGCTCAATAAAGACCTTGTTTATATCACTTACCTGTTTGCTTTCTTCTGTTTCGTGACAATATGCCTGTGTAGGGACTAATTACATGCTTGATTAGTGATATTAAAGTGTACTTTATTTGTGTTACAAGTACATTACAAATTCATTACGAGTGTCTTCGAAACATACAAGCATTTTCTATTTTTATTTTTAAAAAGTATATATTTTTTACATATTTTGGTCTCCCGAAGCACATGCCGGCGCACTTGTCCACGAGGATGGTGTGATATATTTGAGTAAAAAGTAGAGGCTCATTAATACCTTTGGCTTATTCCAAATACTACGAATTGCATACGTCTTCAATAACAAATGTACATTATTAGAACAAATAAAACTTAGCTATACTTTGTACAAAATACTATAGTGTATTTTGAAAGTATACTTTCAATGCATTGTTACAATGATCATTTCCATGACACACATTTAAAATATACCTAAAATATATTTTTAATAAAGTGCAAATAAATACACTTTTAAAAAAATAAACAGAATTTTCACTTCAAGTATATTTTTCTCAAATATATTTTTAGAAAATATGCTAAAGTACAATTATTTTAAAATGTGTTCAAAATTGTATTGTGAAAATAGGTAAAAGCATGATGCTAATATACTTTTAATATATTTAAAGATAGTACAATTTTTGTTAGTATATTTGCAATGTAGGCTACTATTGAAAAGGGAATATATTTCAAATACAATAAAGTATGCCCTTTTTTCACTAGGGGAGTCGTACGAATTCATACGAATTAGCCACCTCGTACAAATTCCTACGAATTGGTCGTGAGATAGCGTTGGAAATCTGCGTCTCCAAGACGCTTGAAGAAACCAACCTGCAAGGCTACCTGAAAAACTATGTGCCAGTGTACCTGGACAACAGCTGTTTTAAACACAAAGGGTGTTCACACCAAATAATGATTTGATTTAGTTAATAGAAGTTAATTGATAAAATCTATTTTTGACATTATTTCTGAAAGCATCCTCACTTTACAGCATTTTTACACAAATGCCTAAAAAGCTTTGCAGGAAGGTTTCTTTAAGCGTCTTGAATACGTTTCCGCAGTTCTTCTGGATTTAGTCTGTCTCAGTTTTTTCTGTTTCTTCATGTAAGCACAAACAGACTCGATGATGGTGAGATCAGATCTCTGATCATATATGTGGATCATATAACAGTTGTTGTCAGTCTCCTTGTACATACAAAAATCTCACTGGATTATTACAATTAATGGCAAAATTAATGTTTGAGAATGTAAACTGATACTTCCTACTGACACACTATGGCAAAAGATACAAATAACAGGTTTAAAACAATTTTTTGGGGCGAAAATACTAGCGTGCCTAAGACTTCTGCACAGTACTGTATATATATATCCTTTTTCCTCATGGGGACCAAAAAATATCCCCACAAGGTCAAAGATTTCGGATATTGCCATCTTTGTCCCCATAACATAGGGTTTACCAGGCCAGGCCAAACACACACACACACACACACGCACACGCACACACACACACACACATACACAGCTCCCTCTTTAACTCAAACAAAACAGCAAAGAATCAGCAACTTTTACCTCTCTTGATATACAGAATCCAAAACAATTATTTGGAGATTTCAGATTCAAGACCCTTTTCTCGGAACTAACTGAGCTGTATTTTGCGATTACAGTGAGATTATTTTTGGGCAAAACACAAAGTAAACTAATGACACAAAAATTAAAAAATTCGTGCTCCTTCTCCCACATATTGTATTACAGCTAACTGCTCTCAACACATGGTTATTATTGCCAAAATAAAGTCTTTAGAGGACATCTGCTATCAGTGATTTGAGGATTTATCATGGATCCTTCTGCAAATGAACTTGTGGTCACATAGATAAGGTACACACATGCACACATGTGTGTTTACATTTTTTTAGGGTTTCCTGCTGACTAAGTCATTACGCTTACTATCTGTAAATTAAGATGCACCTATAGTTCATGCTTATTTAATTTTTTCTTGCCCTTTAAAATCATCCTTAACAGTATTTTAAATGTATTAAAAAGAAATTAGCTATATTGTATCAAAGCCAGGTGGTAATTTGTCTCTTAGCTATGCGCAGATGAAGTGTAATTTTACACCCTTAAATACAGTATATATATATATATATATATATATATATATATATTTTTTTTTTTTTTACAAACAATGCCATGGTCTGGTTCTCTTTGGAAACATAGCTGGGAAAGATCAAGATTTGCAGAAGATAAACATGTAATCCAAGCGACTGACAGTGTTCTGGTTTAGGATTAGATATGGCAGACAGAGAACTACTGATCTAGGGCCTGTGCCAATAAAGATATGCACCAATATGTCACACATATAAGTCACACATTATCTTTATCTTTTGTCATAATTATTTTCATATATAACCCTTTTCACTACTGTTTGTCTTGTTGAAATGAACCAATTTCAGGTTTATCTTTTCTTGTGAATTCGAATAAATACCCCTTGTTAATGTCTTATCAGAAATACAATTCTTGACCTATTTTCAGTTTAAAATGCTTTAAAATGCTTGTCACGGATATTTTCAAATCAGTTTGAGTATTTACACGGCCACTGATAACTTACATGATGCATTTAGTGTCACCCTTTCAGATACATGAAGCTTAAACAGGCTGACAAAAGATTCAAATTATTTTGTAGGTACTCAACAGTGTGTGTGTGTGTGTGTGTGTGTGTGTGTGTGTGTGTGTGTGTGTGTGTGTGTGTGTGTGTGTGTGTGTGTGTGTGTGTGTGTGTGTGTGTGTGTGTGTGTGTGTTTGTGTGTGTGTGTGTATGTGTAATCTGTGTATGTATATTGAGTATATATAAGTGTATTTTCAGAGTATATTAGTTTTATTTCCTTAAAAACAAGGAATATATGGATAAAATTTGGTGGAATGTTGGGAGTATAAACACTTAATGATTAATAAGCATTAGCTCAAAAAACCTTAGTAAAAACTCATTTCACTCCCTGTAAATGTATAGGGTAGGCAATGACTCTTTTAATGGACTGCACAGGGCAGAAGTCAAAAGACTCTTAATAAATCTCATGTCCTGCCATCAGACACACACTTGAGGCTCTTGGCTGTGTTCCATTATTAATGCAGTCTTCTTTTTTATGATGTGAGGGGCACAGCAGCGAACACTCAGAGCAATGCATGGTGTTAAAAATTTAATAAATAGTACATTTTGACAAAACAGTTATGCTTAATTTTTTTACATTAATGCTTTCTTCATTAATAGGTTAAACAACATATATGCAATATCAAAATGTCAAATGGTGATCTCATTAATTGCATTGCATTTTGTTGAAAAGTAGAGCATTTCCTCTTATGAACAATCAAAGACAAATTCTTTGGATGCCCAATCCTGTTCCTGGAGATCTTCCTTCCTGTAGAGTTCATTTCCAACCCTTTTTGTATTTACCAATTCTTCCTAAAGATCTTATTTAGCTGGTTTGGGTGTATTTTATAAGATTTCGAGTTTAACTTTGCAGGAAGGTAGATCTCTAGCAACAGAATTAGGCACCCCTGCTTTAGAAAGTATATATAGAAAACTTGTACAGGAGACCAGACAGACACTTGTCTGGCTGTATCCAGAATTGCATAGGTTACTTCCCTACTATATAGTAGAGGAAAAACAGTATATGTCAAAAGAAATATGCTATAGGCCCCAAAGTAGAAATTCAGTAGTAAAAACACCTGTGTTCACAGATGCACATGTTAAAAAACCTGTGATGACTGAAACAAAATTGAGTACACCTGTGATGCCCAATGTATGGTTATAAAATACATGGTTATAAAATGACCCGTGAACTCCAACATTTTCTCCATTTTGGACCAAGGGGCTGTGCTTATCTGCATGTCTGCATCACAATGCCGCATGGAAAAGAATAGACAGACAAATTGAAAAATCTGATTGTTGAGGCTTCACAACGTTAGAAAAGGATACAGGAATATATGTGATTAACTAAAAATCTGTCAAAACACAGTTAGATGCAGAAGCAATCAGGAGGAATAAATGAGCCATAGTACCACTAATTCGAGGAGAAGTAGCCTCCTAAACAGATGCCACAGACAGCGTGACAGTGAGTTTCTGTGACAGCTCAGACAGTGCACAGGACATAACCTCTATGGACAGTGTCCAAAAAATTTTTTTGCGCCCTGACACAAAACTGCAAGATTAAGAACAAAAAAAAAAGCCTGATGAATATTGGGAACACATTCTTTGGGCGGGTGGGCGTGTGGTGAGTGGGAACGCAAAAGATGTTGGGGAGATTACATTCATAGATGGCACCATCATTGCCTGTGGTGGATATACCAAAATATTGGCTGACACGATGACTCCAGAAACTTGGCAGAATAGAATATTCAGGGCTGGGTTTCTGCATAGGTACTTTACTTGTGGCGCACAATGCTAAAACTCTGTAAAACTATTACTATATAAATTAACAAAATGTAAAATATCAGGCAGAAACACCATGGGCCCTATCATAAGTGTTTATATATATGTTTTTTGCTAGTTTCAGCCCGACGCAGTTATCATTTTCCCGTCCTGCGCCACTTTGTTTAAATAGCAAATGCATTTGCGCATTTGTTCTGGCGCATTGTTGGCGCGTTGCTTTGGCGCAATATTTTTTATTTTATTTAAAGGGCGGATTAGTAATATGCGCCTATAGGCGGGTGCACTCTGCTTATTACACACACAGGGACGCACAGCAGCACACAAACATGCCAAATATGAAAAATAAAAGTACATAAAAGTACAAGATTATTCTCGTCCGGTATGCGCCCCTTTAGTCTAGCATTTTTCGTCAAGTCATAGCAATACTGTTTTAAAGGACAAGTTCGGTATTTTACACTTAAAGCCCTGTTTTCAGATCGTTTCTGATGAGATAGAACGGTTAAGATTGAAATTTGGACACATGCTGCTGGCCCGAGAATTTTCGTTTTTTGTGGTAGCACCCCCCCACCTCCAGAATGGCTGCATATGTGAAACTCACCGAGTGGTCAGGGGTGTTCACTGATATGCTCACACAAAAATTGCTGCAAAAGATGCTTTCCAACAGGTTTTATCGTAGTTTTTGTCCAACTACTGGTCAATGGAGTTGGACAAAAACTACGATAAAACCTGAACAGAAAATTCTCGGGACAGCAGCATTTGTCCAAATTTCAATCTTAACCATTGTATTTCATCAGAAACGATCTGAAAACAGGGCTTTAAGTGTAAAATACCGAACTTGTCCTTTAAATAGCCTGTGCAAAGCACTTCATCTTTTGTAACATGAGATTTTGGACAAATGACAAAAAAAAAACAAAAAAAAACTGAGTACCAACATAGCTACAATAAACTTTAAGTTTATAAGATGATGAAAATGTAATGCGATGCACTTATTGCCGTCTTATGATGGACAAAACACGTAACCTGTGTCCGACAATCCTGGGTCAAAAAAATACATTTAAGCTTGATTTTGGTAGAATGTTAATAATATAACAAAACATGCGAGTATCATATAACCATATATAAAACCACAATATCAACTTTTATACAACGTTTTTTTTTTATGAAAAGTAGCGGTTTTAAACAGGTTTTTGTCTTTTGCCTATATCACAATATGAGGTAAATCTGCCACTGAGAATTTTCTAGTATAGCAATCCAAAGCACACTGTCAAAAACATGCAAAAGTTTGTAATGAAAAAAGTGGAAACTGTGGCCTGACTGAGTATGTCACCTGACCTTTGAGGTGTTTTAAAGATAAAGCTAGGGCAGCACAACCCCTCCAGCAAAGAGCAGCTGAAAGATATTGTCTCTGAAGAATGACAGAACATCCATCCAGAAACACTCGTATCCTCCATCAAAAATAAAGGTGGACATGTACTGAAAAAATTAATGATGTGAATCTTTGTAATGAAAGGCGCACAGACCATGTGTGACTGTGTATGTATTTTATGTAAAAAATTACTACTTTAGTAAAAGAAATACAGGAGACAAGACAGCAAATCTCCTAAGAGTTTGGCTTCTCAACTTATATGATAAGGGAGATTACATTTTACTATGACGTTTACCATGTAAACACAGGAGTGGGTGCCGAGCAGTGGGGTCAGATCACACACAGTCATTGGAATGTATAGCAGGCTGACACAAAACACACATGCACAAATCCAGGCGTAGTAAGAAGATGTAAGCCTGTACCAGCTAGTACCATACATACTCATACAAAGTATACGAGATAAGAGCTAAAGATAGGGTAGTGATTGTTGAGATGTAATTTATTAGCTGTATTAGCTTACATTAAATAAGAAGGTCAAAGATGTTTTTATAATGTCTTAAATGGAGTCCAATAAAATGGATGGGATTTGCTTCTAGATCAAAGGTCTTTTTTTATAGAGTGTAATATATACTGATCCACTATAGATGAAGAAATGTAAACTCATCACACAATAAGACCTGTCACATAGACATAGTCCCTGGTTGATAGTACAGATCAAATAGTGAGAGCTCTGAGTAATCCAGCCACAAAACACTGTGTGACCAAAAAAAAAAAAAAAACTTGGTTCACTAATTGCTCACATGTACCTAATTGCTTCATATCGCCGCCAGGCAGAGAGGAATGCCCAAACAAAGGCTGAGATCTCCGACAGCTATTGTTTCCATGGGAAATGAAGACTATCCATTGAGAGCTTCAAAGGAGGAGGTTTGAGAGGAAACCAGGGGGTGAGAAAAATAAGCATGTGAATTTCAAAGAAAAGAACTGAGAAATAAAGAAGCGGCAGATTTTCGATAAGCTTGATCTTATAATAATCTTATAAGACACATTTTAAAGTAGACTGTAAAATTGTGCACTTTCCAAAGAAAAATGTGAGTGCTGCTATCTTTTGGTGGCGACCAAAATTTAATAGGGTTTGATCAAATCCCTAACCTTACATATGATCATCAGTAATAGTAATGTCTAATAGTACTGCCTTAACATAACCACACACTTTTGAATGAGTTTTACCTTTTGAATGAATTCTTGATAAAAATCAGGTCAGAGATAGCTGAAGAATGTGAGCTGTTTATAATAATGCCGCTCCCTCATTGTTTAATGTCTGGAAGCTGTAGTGTTCCCGCCACAACTTTGTTTTAACTTTGTTTTGCTGTCCCTATCTCTCCAGGAACCCTACTCTCTCAAAAGGTCCCATTCAGCTCAGGATGACAGTAACATTAAAGTCCAAATCAGTCATGAGGGCTGTCTCTAATGAGTATGAACTTGGCTCACCACAGGAGCAAATCTTACTGCCAGAATCGTTATGTAATTCATTAGAAAATATGATACATTCATAAAGAATAAATTAAAACGTAACCTGAACTGACATCATGTCAACACAGCGAGTGGACAATGAAACAATGTCCACTGTTTAAAACTGTTTACGCTGAACTCTAGCATTCCAGTATTGCCGTGTTTTGTCACAGGCTCTCTAGGTATGACACCAAAATGGTCAAATGGTCTTTGGAGTGGGACTGGTAGAAGTAGTGTTGGGGCTGTCCTTTCCCATATGTTCCTGGGAGGAAACACACCCTATTTTCTAGATGGAAGATGTAACCCAAAAATAGAGCATCTTATAAGAATATATTGTGATGACGGAAGAGGTATATCAAATCTGGATAAACTACTTATCTCAATGGGCGTTGATTTAAAGGATTAGTTCACTTCAGAATTAGCCTGGTTAAAACCAGACCATTCTCAGTAGTAACTGAGTTATGGTCTGGCAAAGCTCCATAGACAAATCATTTCCAAAGGGGCGTCACCAACGGACGTCGCTCAAATGCCTCTCGGCGCAATTGGATAGACCTAAAACTCCAAAAACCAATCAGAGCGATCGTCATGTGTAAAGCCATATGCTGCGTCCCAATTCGCCTATGTTACACTACGCCATAAAAGTACTCTTTTTGTGAAGAAAATGTATTTACTTTTGAATGTGTAGCAAAAAAGTAGGCAACTTTTGGAAATACTACTTCATCATCTTTATCGGACGGATCTGTCGCGTGCATCCCGTCATGTAAACTGCCCTGTCAATCATCTTGTCACAGTTAAAATCCTCTATTAAATCTAATTTAATTTCCTACCGTTTCGGAGAGAAATGTAGTAGCATGTTCATCTGCCAGTGGGTCTTTCATGGAGACTGTCCTCATGTGTTTGCAATTTGAATATGATAATGCTGCATTTAAAAGTTGGTGCGCTTCACCAACGGAGTGGACGTTGCTCAGATGCCTCTGGGCACAATTGGATAGGCTAGACCTAAAACCAATCAGAGCGATCGTCATCGTGTAAAGCCCGCCTCAACGTTTCTGATTGGTGCCGCGATTTCCACGGCATGGAAATGGCCTTGAATGAGCTCTTTGCCAGACTACATGCAGAGCGAATCTAAATTTGCCGGAAGTTGTCTGGGTTTTCCCAGGCTACTTCAGAATAAAAATTTCCTGATAATATACTCACCCCCACGTCATCCAAGATGTTCATGTCTTTCTTTCTTCAGTCGAAAAGAAATTAAGGTTTTGGAGGAAAACATTCCTGGATTTTTCTCCATAAAACGGGTTGAAGGTCCAAATGTCAGTTTCAGTGCAGCTTCAAAGGGCTCTACACAATCCCAGCCGAGGAATAAGAGTCTTATCTAGCCAAACATTTGTGGTTAAAAAGTACATAAATGTTTATTTTTTAGAAAATGAGCAATGGTTTCACTAGATAAGACTCTTATTCCTCGGCTGGGATCGTGTAGAGACTTTGAAGCTGCACTGAAACTCACATTTCTTCAACCCGTTGGACCCCATTGTCCACTATATGAAGATAAATCCTGGAATGTTTTCCTCAAAAATCGTAATTTCTTTTCGACTGAAGAAAGAAAGACATGAACATCTTGAATGATGTGGGGGTGAGTATATTATCAGGAAATTTTAATTCAGAAGTGAACTAATCCTTTAAATGCTTGCTCATGGGTCATGGTTTAAGTTAAATCACCTGAGTCGTAAATGCCACATGAATATTTACTACTCTGACGTTGACAGAGGGTACCACAAGAATGCAGACAGACTCAAGCCTTTCAGTAGTGATTATCTTGCCATGCTAAACAACCGAACATTGATGCTGACAAATGCAGGTGGGGCATAAAGTTAATTTTGGAACATGATAACATCCAAGACAGTGTTTGGTCTTACCATCAGGGCCAGGAAACACTTAGCCAGCTTCAATGGTTTGAGCTTTATTTGGCTTTCCCTCTATGACCTTGTTATTAGCCTGCTATACTGTAGGCAGTTTATCTTATGTGATCAGTACAGTAGGATATCCTGTTTTTGAATGAAATTTACTCAAATATGGAAAGAATAGATATTTTAGTGTCAGGTTTTTAAGTGTTTTCATGCTTGCTCCTTGTGCATACTGTGCTAAGCTAATCATTTTTAAAATACAGCCGCCGTTTATATGTAGACATGCAGCTAACATGTCTAAAAACTGTTTGAAGGGGATTCATCATTAAACAATTTTAACATTCTTGTCACTCAACAGCGTCATTAACTTTCTATGTGTTTGGTGTGCTAAGTTGCCGTAGCTACTATCTCTACAAAGCCAACAAACTGGAGATAGTTTTAGGGTGTTTGCCTCTTATTTTCTAAGGAGTAGAAGTATGCGGATTCAACTTAGTGTCAGAAACAAACCACATCTATCCTTCCTGTGAGTGTGCTAAGTGATCAAACCACCTCTATTATTCATGAATTTAATCAAATATTTGTAAAACAACATTGCTAAGTTATTAAACACAGAGATATTTTTTGATATGGAATACAAAAGCGAATGATTCGGCATTTATTTGTGCATTCAAATGTTTTTTTTGTGTGTGTGTGTGTGTGTGTGTGTGTGTGTGTGTGTGTGTGTGTGTGCAAATGTTAACTGCAGTGTGCATTTGTGAGAACCTTTAAAACTGTAAACTCCATTAAACAGTGGTTCACCCAAAAATGAAAATAATAATAATAATCTTATTATTTACTCACTCTCACCAATGTTTCAAACATGTATGGCCATTTTATTCTGTCGAAAACAAAGAGAAAATTTTAAATAAATGCACTAAAAATAAAAAAAACTGGTCAATCGTTACACGCCGTTACAATTAATGGGAACTAGAGCTTTCAAGCCTCAAAAGAATGCAATGCTTCAAAAACTAAAGCATATAGTCATTATCATTATAAAATTGGTAAAACACATAACACTCATGCGCTATATTCCAAATATTCTCTCTGATTTCTAATGAACATGCCAATGCTGACAATTATAACTTGATTTTTTTCCTCTATGGATCACCATCTTACTGTGATGAAGGGGATTGAGTGCTCCAGTAACCCTGGGACCTGTGATGTCTGGAGAATTAGCTTCAATGTTGGTGAAAATGAAAAGATGGAGCTAATTCAGCGTCAGGTGTTGGGATGCTATAAGGACTGCGCCTGTGTAAGCTGCAGAAACAAAAAAGGTATGTGAGGAATGCACATCCCATGTGTCAGCAAACAAAGGGAAAGGCGGTGCTTCAGTTTCTAAACTTGTGCTATTTCAGCGGGGATATTTGGTTTTATTTCATTCAGTTTATCTCTTTAGTTCCACAACATCTCCACTGGACAGAGAGCTCTCGCCTCAAGACTCTAACCTAGATCAACTTGTGTTGCGTCATGTTCTTGGGGCATGAAACCAATTGTGTGAAGAAACAAACTGTTACAAATGTAGTGAAATAATTAAAAGGATTTTAATCTTGATCAGAAATTCTCCCTAGCCCTCAAAACTGTGTTTATCTCTGCAGGAGGAACGTTCCTGGCAGATGCTCAAGTTATTTATTAAAAATTAGATTATCTTGTTTTCTTGGAATTTTAGCATTGCAACAACCAACATTTCACAATCATACTTACAAATGCACAAGATAATAGACAATAGGAAAGTAAATTCACAAGTATGAAAAAGCACTAACAATTTACAAAAAGGTTTCATTTGTTAACATGAATTAATATATTATCTAATATTAACTAACACTTAGCAATAAATCTGTTACAGTATTTATTAATCTTTGTTAACATTAGTTAATAAAAATACAACTGTTAATTTTTTATTCATGTGAGTTCACAGTGCATTAACTAATGTTAACAAATATAACTGTTATAAATATAAATGTTGATAAAAGATTTATAAGTGTAGAAGTATTGTTAAATCTTAGTCTATTTGAACTAATAACTAACAAATGAAACCTTATTGTAAAGTGTTGCCAAAAAAGCTAATGCAAGCATGCTTAACCATGACATCTAACTGGGACCTATGTTGGTCATCGTAACACATATCAGCATCATACACATAATATTTGAAGCTGTTTTGATCTCTTTCTCAGACATGTTTCATCTTTGCTGATCCTGAAACAACATTTACAACAACTACATTATTGTCATTCACCTATCAATTCCCTCTGATTTTAGGGATAAGTTATGGATAGGGTTAGGACAACATTTTTGGACAGAAATATTTTTCCAGGATCAAAAACATATGTTGATCCAGGACATGTCAAAATCACGGTGACCTGTGTTAAGGGTAAGGAACTGGGGCCTCATTTATAACCGTTGCGTACGCACAGAATATGCCCTGAAAGAGGCGTACGCCACTTCCGACGCATAAGTTGTGATTTATAAAAACAAACTTGACGGGAAAATTTGTGCACCTGCACGTAAACTCTGACTCATGCGTACGAACGTTTTGGAGACGGAGCAGTTTGGCGACACCGATGGTGAGCTGAGGGACTGACGGCAGATGAAGGAAAACCACTTTAAATCTTCATTACGAGTCCAAATCAAAAATACATACATGCATGTTCACAATAACAGTTTCAAAATAAAATAATGATTTAAACTATGCTTTAGGCTACATCTGATATACACATTTAGGGCCCTATCTTGCACTCAGCGCAAGTGACTTTGTACACCGACGCATGTATCATTCCTATTTTGCACCCGCGCAAAGCGGACTTTTCCCTCCACAGAAGCACGTCGGTAATTTAGGAAATACACTTGCGCTCCCGGGGGCGGTTCAGCGCAAAGAGGAGGCGTGTTCCGGTGCAAACGTTCCTTCATGCTATTTTGCAGGTTTAGAAAACAATTGCGCCACTAACCAGGAAAAAATTGTTTAAAGTCAGTGGCGCGTTGCGCATGTTATTCATATGCTATTTTAAGGGCGCATGCTTGGCCATAATCAATGTAGCGTGTGCACAACGCGCATACACGATTCTCTCATCTACACAGAAGCAGCAGTTTTCATTTTTGCAAATCAAACATTATTACGATAGATAGATAGATAGATAGATAGATAGATAGATAGATAGATAGATAGATATATAGACAATTTATTATAAAAGCATATACATCTAGCTTACACATTTAACCAAATTATCATACGCCTGTTTAACCGAAGTTCATTTGGGTGGGTTTCTCTATTGCAATGTAACTTCTCTCTTTTACGGCCGTGACGAGAGCGTTGCTCTCCTTGGCTGTGAACCGCTCCTGGCGCGCGCCTGGCAAATCCGCCGTTACAATAGCAATCCGCTATGGAAAAAGCGCGTCTGCTCTTAAAGGGAATGTGAGATGACGCTCTGATTGGTTTATTTCACGTTACGCCCAAACCACACCTATGAATAATGAAGCTACTTCAGACCAACCCATTTTAGATTTGCGCCTGGCACAAGAGTCATTTATCCTGCCGGGAAAATAGCAACAGCGCCGAGACCCGCCCACAAAGTTACTTGCGCTTTGCGCTTGACACTTGCGTTTCAGATCGTTAAAATAGGGCCCTTAGATTAAATATACCATTCTCATTAATACAGTTAAAGCACTTAAATTACATGGAATCATTACCAAGAAGTTAAAAATTTTTTTATTTTATAATAAATATAAATATTTGTAGTGGATGCGATGCTTTTGAGCACTTTTCCTCTGGCATGCTGTGTTTTACTGTTTTAACTACAGCGAGGATTGCTTAGCGCATGATATGGTCTGAGGAAATATTTTCACACAAATAATGATCAATAATGCACAATAAGGCCTATCAGTTTCCATAAAAAATATAAAGAAATTAAAAATACTATTTGGCCAGTGGAAAAGATTGAGAAAAACTTTCTCTGAAATGTATTTTATACTATTTTGATTTATTATTAAAAATCAAGGCAAGGATAGGTTACTAAATAATTTTTAGCAATGTAATTTGACGGCACATCTGTATATTTTTCTAATGTCTTGTACTGTTAAACATGTTATCACGTGGATGAATATGCATATGCAAATGATATGCAGATGAGGATATGCATAGTAAAACTAGGTGTTGCTCCATATATGGTTATTTCGGGGAGGAGACGCATGTGCGCACAATCTTCTGCTGACTGGGATTTATAAAGGGAATTCTGCGCAGGTTCTGGTGTACGCGCGTTTTTTTAAGTCTGAATACTTTTTTGCGTACGCCATTTTTGGCTTTCGGGTGCATGCACACTTTTAGTAAGGATCCTACGTACAGTTTTATAAATGAGACCCCAGGTGACTGTGCCATGGGTAAAGTTCCTTGTCACCTTTCGATTGATCGGAGAGATCCAGTTGCCTGTTCAATGCCCATGATCACATCCAAGAGTGAATTTCACAGATCTTCCTCCCTCTGATGGTTACTCCTACATTCCAGTCATCGCTTTAAAAAAAGCCTTTCATCTTGTACCATTGGAACTGTGCCCATGTCCAAGTTGTCCATTGACAGATGTCCGGCACACCAATCCACCGCTGTCCTAGCCCAGACATAAGGCCTGGCTCTCCATCCAGGTCATCAGATTTAGCAGATTAACCCAGTCACTTTCTATCAATTGTTACCAACCTGAGGAATAAGCTTTTGTTATATTGTTACCAATACATTATAGAATTGCACCTTTATTCTATGTCACTGTTCAAACCTCATCATCCTTTTCTTTTGCCTTCTTTTTCCACAGAGCCTGGTGAGGTTTATGATCACCTTTCATCTTTTCAACGCTGCTCATAGAGGCCGGTCCTCTCTATGCCATGTTTGACATCTTAGACTCTCCCCAGACTTTCACCTGTACACATTTACACAGGGAATTAAGGAGTCAATATGCAGTATACTCAACACAAACACTTACCATTGTCTAGTCTCACCACCAAGGACTTCGATGACTGCGCTGCATTCCCAGTGGATACTCTCTTTGACTTCGTTCTTGGATCTTCTCCATATCCTAGTCTTGCTACACATATTTTATACCTACCATTGCTGTATACACCACTGCTGTGATTACCACAGTTAATATGTGGTTTGTACCACATCCCTGTGTCATTCACTGCCTGACACTGCACATGCTAAATGTTGCACATACTCTACTTTTGAATCAACTGTTTTTAAATCAACCATTTGGCATTTTACTGCAGAATTATAAACAATTCATTTGTATCTTTCACAAAGTTTGGCAGTTGGAATGCAATTGGACAAGGAGGTTGTGAAAGGGTTCAAGAGATCAGTTGAACTACTCTCCCGGTCACCCAAATTGCTGTGCCTGATAATATTGGGCCTTTTTTACCCTCTTAAACCATTTATGTATAAACAATCCAGGCCACAACCCAAATGGCCCACTGGGTAAAGTCCTTGTGCTCACTTCAACAGCCAATCCATGCCGGTTTCTCAGTGAATATCAGAGCTTTAAAGTGGCTGGAGTTCGGTTTCTAGAGTTGCAAAGTGCAATAAATCTTTAAAAAGTTCATTAAAAAATCATAAATTTAGGGGTACAACAGTTTGTCACTGTTGCAGTACCCTTAATGTGGCCATGACATGTACTTTTTAATTTTTTTTTATAATTTTAATATGTTAATCTGGCCCTATGTCTGCATTGATCCATTTTAGTGGGCTTATCCCTTAAGTCTGGTCAGTAAACGGCCACTGTTGTGATTTTCAAACACAATTGACCTATCGGTAAGCCCCTCCTCTCGAACGCAGATGAGCCAATGGCAGTTGAGTATCAGCTGTGTCAACAAACTGTCTTGGTTTACTCAACTGGCCTGGTTTACTCAACAATGCTGTCAAATGCTCCGAACAAACATATTGATGCAATCCAGGATGCCATTAAAAATAAACCATCCACTTGATGGTTATGCTGGGGTCCTTCCGAATGCTGTACATATGCTAACATGCTGTTTAGACTGGACGCATCAAAGCAAATGTTCCAATACTCTTCTATTTGTCCTGTTGTTGCGTGAAGTACATCAGAAATTGAACGGGCATCTGTATATTGTAACCAGTGTAGACAGTATCATTGATTATAATGGGTTCTATTTGGTTTTGATGGGACCTAATGCTCACATCCAGTGTAGACAAGTGTCAGCCGTTTGAAACGACTGAGAGCCAGTGGTTGTGACCAATGGTGTGATAATGTAAAACTATTTGTTATTGTCTTGCTTGAATATTTACATATTCAGGCCCACTTTATGTTAAGTGTCTTTAAGTACTATGTATTAACATTGAAATTAATCATTTGATACAATTTACTTATTATGTACATACATGTTTTTACATTGTACTTACTTTTTTTAAATGCCTGCATATACCGTAAAACTTCAAATAATAGCTGAGTCCCAAATAGACGCCTGTTTCTTTTACACGCCTGGTGTGGCTACAGGTTTGGATAAATAAAGGCCGGTCTCAAATAGAGGCCCGGTCTGTTTTTTAGTTTCGGGTTGTATTTAATCTTCTAAAACCCGTCAGATCGTCTGTTTATAAACGCTTCTCGTCTGGTGTGCGACCCCCTTTAGACATACGGAAATATAGTAGGCTAATTCTTACATTAACTGATTTGTTAAACACAAACACAGATATGGTAACCTCCTACTGTCATGCTCATCTCAACACTAAATTAAAGGCCTGTCTCATATAGACACCTGTCTCAAATACAAGCCGGTGCAGTTCGGCGATTTGGGAAAATTGTTTTAGACTTATCTGGTTGCATTGGAAAAATGCTTGTTCTTTATCTGATTATTACAACATGCTGTGTTAAAGTTAGCACATGCTTGTGGCTAAAGATATCTAGATTATCGGTAACATACTTATGCAAAATACACAGTAGGTACATTCACCGCAGAGGTCTGTTCTCTTACGAGAGGTCTCTCGTACTGCGTAAGTATCTTATGCTAGGGGAAAATCCCTTTTCCGCGAGATATTGAAGCCAAAAAATTATCCTTAATTTTGTATTATTGTAAAACGCGTTGCGGCAGCATACAGACATTGGCAAGACGGCTCGTGTGCCTATTGGCTGTTCTGCGGCAACTGCAGCAGCCTATCGAGCGGGGCCTAGCGTGACGTCAGACCCAATGAGGGTGCTTCGCGCCCACTGTGTCACGTCCCGCCGAAACGGGCGTGGCTTAGGCCTATAAATACAGCTCGCAGGCAGCTGATATCTGATTTTTCATCTCTTCAGCGAAGCACACGCATCGCTGGATCCGGAGAGAAGCCGCGCCGTCTGAAGAAGCACTTGCAGCGGGACGAGTCGTCACTGAAGTCGCTGGCCGCGCCGCCTTCAATCGCCTTCCTGCTGCGCTATCCGGCGCCTATATCCTTTACACTCTCTGTTGTGTGTGTGTTCGCCGCCGCGACACACACTGTCTAACAGAGCTTGCGTCTTTTTAAAGATGCCTTCCTGTGGCTCGTGCAGAGCCACACTCAGCGACGGGGACCGCCACGTTATCTGCGTTTCCTGCCTGGGTGAGGATCATGCAGCTCTCGCGCTCGCTGATGGCGGCTGCCATCACTGCGAGCTACTGCCTATGGCGACTCTGAGGACTCGCCTGGCATATTTCACTGAGACTGCACCTCCGCCCGCTGTAGTGCCGCGCCGTAAAAAGCGCCGTGCTCAGCGGGTCCCGGAACCTTCCCCCACCCGTCAAAGCTCGCCGGTTCGCCCGCCAGCTTCACCGGCTTCGTCAGTGTCTCTTCCTGACGGACAGCGGCCGCCGTCTGCCGCCGCTTCCGTCGATGACGCTGATGAGAAAGCCGCATTGGGGGAGGATGATTCCTGCTCTCTCCTGGCATCGGGCAGTGAGGATTGGGCGAGCTCTGTGGATCTCGCGCCCTCTGTCCGCGCATCGTCAGGCAAAAGAGCTAGCATCGAGTCAGAGCTGATGCGCATACTCGCACAGGCCGCGGCGAGCCTCGGCCTCGAGTGGTCTACGCCTGAACAGCCTGCTCACAACTGGCTGGATGGATATTTTCTTCCCGGGGAGCGCGCTTCGCCTGCGTCCAGACCAGCGCCCTTTCTTCCTGAGTTACACGAAGAAGTCGCTAAGTCTTGGAACACCCCCTTCTCAGCTAGAATGTGCTCTTCTGTTTCGCTAGCATTCTCCGCTGTTGACGATGCTAAAAACAGAGGTTACCATTCGCTGCCGCCGGTCGAAGAAGCGATAGCAGCCCACCTTTGCCCGCCCTCCGCTGGACGGCGCGCTAAGCTGGCTCTACCTTCAAAAGCTTGCCGCATGACGTCAACCCTGCTCGGTCGCGTTTTCTCCGCCGCTGGGCAGGCTGCGTCAGCGCTGCATACTATGGCCACACTGCAAATTTTCCAGGCCGATCTCCTCCGAAAGCTGGACGAGAATGGACCAGATGCAATTTGCGTGCCAGACTTGAGAAGTGCTACGGACCTCGCTCTCTGCGCTACTAAGTCTGCTGCACAGGCCATAGGATGGAGCATGGCCTCTCTCACTGTGACTGAGAGAAACCTATGGCTAACGCTCTCTGAGATGTCTGAGTCTGAGCGCGCCGCGTTCCTCGATGCTCCGCTTTCTCCCGCTGGCCTCTTCGGAACTTCTGTCAAAGATTTCGCGGAAAGATTCGCCGAGGTACAGAAAGCGTCACAGGCTATGAAGCACTTCCTGCCGAAGCGCTCCAGTTCTGCAGCAGGCCGTACGAAACCGTCTGCTCAGAGCTCACAGCCTCAGCCTCAGCCTCCGCCCACCGCCGCCACTTCGCAGCGCCGACAGACCCGAAGCGCGAGACCGCGCTCTCGCTCATCTGGCCGCCGCCCCGCGTGGGCCGCGGCCCAGGATTGCGGTAAAGCCCGAGGCCCCGAAGTCGTCCTAGCACGCCTAGGGAAACGACGGTTTCCAAGTCCCGCTGCGGCCGGACTTCCACCAAAACTCATCGCTCGTTCAGTTCCAAGAAATGTGACTGTTCCAGTGTATTTTGCAGTCAACAAGCCGGTTCCACTCGCTTGCCTGCACACAAATGCCGTTTTTACGGCTACCCAGATAAATTCCATAAAGAGTGTATTTTCTGGTGTCCCGGCCACGGCCGATGGTGTTATGAGTGTAGACAAAATGCCCACTGCCCAGTGCCCATTCCTACACACAAGCACAGCCCGTCACACAGGGCTCGCGCACATAAAATCGACCCAGTTCGATTGCGCATTAAACGTAGCAGATGTGCCCACTGCCCAGTGCCCACAATCACTACGTCCTGCATGTCTCGAGGTTTCTGTAAAAACGAAACCAACGTGCATTCGCTCTGCTCAGGCGGACAATGCTCTCGGTGTGGTAAATGTGCCCGCTACCCCGCGCCCACATCCACACACAGACATGACAAGTCCTACGGGACTCGCCCAGCCCTCCCCCTCTCGGTTAACCACCGCAGAGGAGCCGAGCGCGGGCAATCTGCCCGCTGTTATCAGCGCGCCCTCTGCCTCGAATGTCATAAGCGCGACGCTTGTGTTACAGCACACCGAAGCCCCTCTGTCGCTGAGCGACCAGAGCGCGCTTCGCATTCAACCCCTAGCCATTCATGCAGATGCATGGGCTAGGCTACCCGGGGTTTCGAAGTGGGTGCTAGACATTATAAAAAGAGGCTATTCGCTACAGTTTCGCCGGCGCCCTCGTCGCTATGCGACGCGCGCCGAGACCATGGTAAAAACAGAAGTAGCACACCTAGAGCCGAAATTTCAAAACTATTGAGCAAAGGGGCCATAGAGCCGTTATCTCTAGCTCAGAGCGAAGGAGGGCTATACAGCAGATACTTCCTGGTACCGAAAAAAGACGGGGGGCTCAGACCCATACTAGATCTAAGGCAACTGAACAGAGTGCTTGCAAAGCGACAGTTCAGAATGCTCACGACCAGAAAAATCCTCGCGCAGATTCGCCGAGGAGATTGATTTGTGTCAATAGATCTGAAAGACGTGTATTTTCAAATACAGATAGCGTCACGTCACAGGCGATATTTGAGATTCGCCTTCGAGGGCCAGGCATATCAGTACACAGCCCTACCGTTCGGCTTGTCCCTAGCACCCTGTACATTTACGGTGTGCATGGACGCAGTGCTCGCACCTCTCAGGCTACAGGGCATGCGAGTATTGAACTACTTGGACGATTGGCTGATTCTAGCTCAATCTCACTCGATGCTCATAGAGCACAGGACCATTTTACTCGATCACCTCGAGAATCTGGGTCTCAGAGTCAATTGGGCGAAGAGTTCTCTGTCCCCCAGACAGATAATATCTTTTCTGGGCACAGAACTGAACTCGCTGTCTATGATAGCGCGACTGTCACCACAGCGCGTGCTAGACATTCAGCGCGCAGCGAGCTCTTTCCGCTGCGGCGCATCTGTCCCGCTCAAGAAATTTCAGAGGATGCTGGGTCTTATGGCCTCAGCATCATCAGTTCTTCAGCTGGGCTTGCTTCACATGCGCCCGCTACAGTTCTGGCTGAAAGCGCGAGTGCCGCGCCGAGCGTGGGCTTCCGGTCTGCTTTGTCTCAAGGTCAATCAGAAATGCATCGCAGCTCTGAAACCTTGGAAAGCAAACGACTGGTACCAATCAGGTGTAAGCCTGGGGACTTCCTCGAGTGTGAAGGTGGTGTCTACGGACGCATCCACCTCGGGATGGGGAGCGCTGCTCGAGGGCAGACCGTTCTTCGGCCAATGGTCAGAACGGGAGAAGCTTCTGCACATAAACTGCCTCGAAATGCTGGCAGTAGACAACGCGCTGACGCGTTTTTGTCCCCAAATACGAGGACACCACGTCCTGGTCCGTTCGGACAACATGTCAGTGGTGTCCTACATAAATCGCCAGGGCGGCCTCAGGTCCCGAAACCTGCACAGGCTGACAGAACGCCTCCTGGTGTGGGCTCAGCGCAGCCTGCTCTCGCTGAGAGCAGCGCATGTGCCAGGGCTCCTAAACGTAGGACCGGACAGACTGTCCAGGAACAATGTTCCGACAGGCAAGTGGTCTCTACACCCACAGACAGTCCAGCTGCTGTGGAAGAAATTCGGCAGAGCGGAAGTAGACCTGTTCGCGTCTCAAGAAAACGCTCACTGTCTGGAATTTTTCTCCAAGAGCAGGGACGCGCTGGCTCATGTATGGCCCCGCCGCCCGCTCTATGCCTTTCCTCCCGTCTCTCTCCTGCCTCAGAAGGATGCTCAGTGCTACTCGTAGCGGCGTTCTGGAAAAACCAACCCTGGTTCCCAGTTCTGATGCAGCTAGCGAGCACTGCCCCATGGCCAGTGCCAGTGAGGAGGGACTTCCTCTCTCAGGCCAAGGGCTCGATTTGGCATCCGCGCCCAGAGCTGTGGTCCCTTCATGTTTGGGCCATCAACAGGTACCCGCTGACCTCCCAAGCGGAGTGTTAAACACGATCACGCAGGCCAGAGCTCCGTCTACGCGACGTCTCTATTCCTCGAAATGGTCAGTGTTCTCCAGCTGGTGCACAGCTCGTGGCGTGTCGCCCCCAGACTGTGGGTTGACGGAGGTTCTCTCCTTCCTACAAGAGCTGTTGGACAAGGGCAGGTCCCCTTCCACGCTCAAAGTTTATGTGGCGGCTATAGCAGCGTTCTCAAATACAACGCTTGGTCAGTCAATAGGAAGGAACGATTTAGTCATCCGCTTCCTTAGAGGAGCTAAGAGACTGAATCCTCCCAGACCTCCCTCAGTCCCTGTATGGGACCTTTCTGTGGTACTGGAGGCCATGAAAGGTGACCCATTCGAGCCTTTACAGACGATTGATCTTAAACACCTGTCTTTCAAGACAGTGTTTCTTCTGGCTCTCGCTTCGGTGAAGCGCATAGGGGACTTACACGCGCTCTCAGTCAGCGCGACGTGCATGGAGTTTGGGCCTAATGACTCAAGAGTTATACTCAAACCTAAGCACGGTTATGTTCCAAAATCCCTCAACACACCGTTTAGGGCGCAGGTCATTTCCCTGTCAGCCCTACCGGTCTCTGACGAGGAAGGAGACGCGAACTTCCTTTGTCTAGTCAGGGCATTAAGAGCTTATGTGTCTCGCTCATCTGTCTTCAGACAGACGGAGCAGCTCTTCGTTTCGTTCAGCGGACGTTCCAAGGGACTAGCCGCGTCGAAACAGAGCCTATCCAGATGGATAGTTGACGCCATTGCGCTGGCGTACACTTCCAAGGGTATGCAGTGCCCGTTGGGTGTCAGAGCGCACTCCACGAGAAGCATGGCTTCGTCGTGGGCCTGGTCAAGTGGGATTGCCTTGCAAGATATATGTATGGCGGCAGGCTGGGCCTCCCCGTCTACATTTATAAGGTTTTATAACCTAGAGGTTCCCACCTTACAGGCCAGGCTGTTGTCGGTCTAAATATACCAGTACTGTCTGTTCTGATGCTATCGGTTCAGAATACTGTGTCTGCTGAGCACTGCTCAATGAGCACTGCCCGCTAAAAAAATAAAAATCATATTTTCTTGGTTTCTACAGAAGTAAACTACAAGCAAGAATAACAAGGTTATGACATCATTGACAGGTGTCAATATGCAGTTTTTGAAAACCAACATATTTGTGCCTAAATATATCTAAGTATCAGAATCACGCTTGTTGCATTAAACCACCCAGCTGTATTAATGACATGTTGCTTAATTCTGCGTGAACTGGAAGTTTCTACCAACATTCTAATGTGACGTATTTCCAATGAAAAGGATAATTGAAAAGGACATCTCCTTCTCTCATCTCTAGCTAGCTTACAGTCGTCACTCAAAAGAAACTGGATCTGGACTGCGGATATACAACCACAAGCAAGCAGCTGATTCATTTTGATATCTCAATTTTCACTTCTTCATTTCAGATGGCATGTCATTCATGGCAATATGCATGTTTACTACTTATTGGGTATTGACAACATGCTTGTTGCTATGGCTTATGCGGGTATTGGCAACATACTCGTTTAGGTCATCCAGGTAAGTGCAACATACTTGTTGCTTAAGGCTTTCTGGTATTGTTGGTAACATGCTGTTGCTCAAGCTTTTCAGGTATTGGCAACATGCTTGTTGCCTTGGCTCACTCAGGTAACTGCAAAAACATCCAGATTTGCGCTGTCAGTTTGGGTTTTGGGGATATTGGCAAATGGGTTTGTTTTGAGGGTTTATTGCTGCTCTCCCTTGCTCTTATCCATGCTAGGCTGCAAGGATATACAGTATATATATATATATATATATAATAGATATAACTTATAAAAAGTTTTATATATAAAGTCCAGTACAAATGTTACTGCCGCTCGTCACAACGGATGTCACAGTTGCTAGGCGACAAAACCAGACCGTCCCATTGAACAACTCCTGGGACAAAGCTAGCAACAATTTGTTAATGTGACAATACATTTTGTTAGTTTAATTTTCCCCCAAAAAAAGTTGTTTAGATTGTTATTCAACTCCACTTCATCTCAGAGGCAAATATTGTACTTTTTATGAAAAACTGACTTTTTACACATGGATATTAGATTTTGATATTAGATATTGTTTAAAAAAAATATGAACAGTATATAATAGAAACATTAAAAATATGTCTTCTAGATCAGGGATAGGCAATGTTGGTCCTGGAGGGCCGCTGTCCTGCAGAGTTAGCTCATAGGACAGTTTTGCATGGTAAAATATTTTATGGTTTTTATTTAGTATGTGAGTTAATTTCATTTATTCTTCCCTCTTTCTGAGAACATCTCAGTGACTGGCAGCCCACACCTGAGTCAGCCCTGTAAACCTGTTGGTGGACATAGGAAATATGCATTCATCCCTTACCAGGGTCTCTATTGTGCACCCCATCCCTGTCCAGCAACACCACCAGGACCTCCTGCTCAGCTCAATAAAAGTCTTAGAAAAAATATAAGTATTAAGTCAATACATTTTAATGGCTTGTCAACTTTCCATTCCTCCGCTGCGTGATTGTAGTCAGCGCTGTATTCTAGGCACCACCTTATTGTTGTCAGCTCGAAACACATTTTTGAGCACGTGAATGCTGATTCTAGTCAGTGCTTGAGCGCTAGTCTATGACTGGAAAAATAATAGAGTCGTTGCAAAAGGAAGATACATAGCTTAGGCTACATGTCGCATTAAACTGGAAGATTTTAGAATGTTAGGCAAGTCGTCAAAATACAACTCGTCAAAACTCCGTAAAATTGCGCGAATCACAACAAGCGTATCGGTGAGAACACGACTGCACATCATATTTTTGACATTATTGATACTGCTTTCAATCGTAATGCAATAGAAATGAACATAAAAAACCTGCCTAGTGCCTACAACACTGAGGTGGACGTGCGGTCAGGAGTAGAGCGGCTGCGCTTTTTTTTTTGCGCTGCTGACATATTCTTTTATGCGCACCATAGACGCGCGTGCACACACAATATGACATCACACTTTGCGCATATGTTTTACAACATAATTTAACATATACATAGTTCTAACACTTTTTAAATAGCCCACTTAAAGTGTTTATTACAAATAAATTACTAAATGCTTAAAATGAATAAAAGTAAATTAACAAAAATGTTCGTTATATATTTAAACTCGTGAATGCCCCCCATTTACACCTGAACGCCCCCCTTTCAAAAATCTTGCTTCCAACGCCCCCCGTTGTTCTCTGAACGCCCCCGTTGAGAACCACTACTCTAAAACTTATTATGCCGATCAGCTCATCGTCTTGGTCTCGTTTTCTCTTGGTTGGTGCTGTTCCTCGTTCTATCCTTCGCGGCCCGGGAAAGAAGGACAGTAGTTAGGGTTGCCAGGTCTGTGCAACAAAAGTAGCCCAACAATCCCATCGGCTTTTCTCCACTGGATTAGTGAGTCTGAGGGATGTTTTGGGGGTGTTGGAGCGCAGAAATTGCACTTATGGGGATGGAAATCAAGCCGTGGAATTTTTTTTCACCCGCGGTAACAACTTTAAAGTATCCAAATTCCGCGGGAAAACCTCGGACTTGGCTACACTGACAGTAGGCCGCATTTGAAGAGGCCTTCATCTTGGGACAGCCTTCGTCGCGCCGCTGTGGCGCAGTCCGCCTTTAAATGCGGCCTTCGGAGGATGCAGCCCCTGAATTGGGACACAGCTAATGAGAGGAACAGGAAAAAGCACTACAAACTAAAAGTTCACGTGACAAAATTAGAGCACAGAACAGGCAATACATGATAGTAACCTAGAAGTGCCCTTATCATTGTACATCTGCTCTCCGTACACAAACAGCTGCTGTTTTAAACCTATGCAGTGTTTATTTCAGAGCTATTTTAGCAGTTTACTCCATTTAGGACCTTGGCATTCCAGACTTTTGGACCTCTTATGTACATTTTCTCCATTAGAAAATTGTTATACACATTATTAAGCGATAACAAGAGACTATGGCTGTGTCCGAAATCGCCCCCTATACCCTAAAATTGAGCACCATTTGAGGAGACAGTAGTGGTGTCCAAATCCATAGTGGACGTTGTCAAGTGCACTTATTCAATCCCACAATTTACCGCAATATCGAGTCTACAACCGATGCACGCTCAACACCTAAAGAGTACCCATAATGCACTGTGATGGTCTCGTCAAATGATTTCTCATGTCTTGCTAGAAGATGGTGCCCGCAGCTGAATAATCCATACATCCATTTTCCAAAATGTCCCATGTGGATACAACGTAATATCATACAGGTATACATTCCTTTTTTACCTGATTATTAAATTGTTTAGTTAAGGTTTATACATGCTAGTTTCCATGACAGATTTTAAGATAAATCTTTTCATTTTACAACAGCAGTTGTCCAGTTTCCATGTTTCAAATGATTATTTAACAGCAAGCGCAAACTATGCAAAAGCGGCAGCCATTCCAGTGCACTCAGTGTCCAAATTCACTCACTCAGATTTATTCACTCCTTCAAGTTGACTATATTAGTGGAGTAATGTAGGGAACAGTGAATGAGGGTACAGGGGGCGATTTCGAAAACAGTTTATGTTCCCAAAGTTGCTGTAATCAAGGAGATCTTTGGGAATGTTATTTTCAAAATAAGTCAGAAGTCTGTTGCAGCATTTTGCAAAGCATTTTGATTCACTCAGGAAAAGGTGTTGCCAAATAATCTGACAGTCGGATCATTTTATTTGGTTTCACAATGAATGTTTATAAACAAATGCAACAACAAACACAATAATGGCACCACCAAGGCGAGGTCATCACATTCACCGTATGCCAACATTGTGATCTGGAGACAATTCTGAAAAATATTTTTTTTGCAAATTCTCTAAATATATCTTCCTCTGAAAAAGTAGCTACACTCTTAATGTAAACCAAAGAATCAACAAAGATTTTAAAAGACAATAAGATTTCAAAAAACATCATCACAAAAAAAGAAAGGGTGGCAAAAGTGGGACATCTGTTTATAGTAAAACAGGACACAATAAAATGTTGTAACGTACAGCACTGAGCACAGCAATTGAGGATCCAAATGCAGTTTATTGATAGCACAATCCAAAGTTGCAGGCCATAAAACAGGCAGAAGGTCAGATCACAGAAAATAAGTCCAAACAGACATACAAATCCAGAGGGCAAGACAGGAACGAAAAATTCAGGATACAGTCAGAAATCAAACACCAGGAACAACAGAAAAAACAAGGAAATGCTCAGTAATGATGTGGAATACAGGTCAAGACTACACATGAGACAAACAGCTGAACTGATTAAATAGGCAGAGAGACTAAGGGATAATGAGGTGATGGGAAACAGCTGCACATGATTACACAGATGACAGACAAAGCATTGTGAGAAACTGAGTCCATGATGTGTGTAGAGTGAGCGGTAAGAGTGCCCTCTGCTGGTGTACAAGGGCACTCACAGTTGGCGGTTGTGACATAGTCCCCCGTCGAAGGAGCGGCTTCCAGACGCCCCCACACCGGAGGTGGATCGGAGGTGGATCGGAGGCGGATCCGGAGGCGGGAAGGTTGGCCAGGTCCATACATAGGAAGAGGGACCCCAGACAAACATAGACCAGGAACCCAAGGTGGAGCAGACTGAGTAGAGGACCTGGGTGGTGCAGGTTTGGCAGATGGCCAGTGTGATGCAGGCCAGGCAGGTCGCCCCCTTAGCAAAGCTTGAGAAGGCAAAGTTGAAGACCACAACACTGTAGACGAGTCTGAAGACCCCCACAGCGGAGTCCACCAAGGCATTGCTGAAGGCCACCAAGTTGGAGCCAATGACCCCCAGGGCAAATCTGGTAACATAAGAGACCAAGACTGCTGATCAAGCAAAACTGAAACACAAAGCAAAGAAAGGTTAGCATTGACCACAGGAGCTGTGTCAAAACAGGCGGGTGGCTCAGTGGTTTCCTCCATGGGCATAACTGGACCAGCAACATGTTTCAGGTTGCCGAGAAGTTTGTGTACAACCTCCGCCGTTGTGTAGAGGCAGGCAGGAAGTTCACATATGACCTCTGCGGTCACCTTGAGGCAGACAGGAAGTTCCTAAGCTGGAATCGACACAGGACTGGACTCTGGGGCAGAAAGGGCTCTGGAGCGGACTCATGGGTTGAAGCGGGTTCATGGGCTGAAGAGCAGTGTGCGGCTCAAACACACAAAATGGCCATTGCCAACCTCTGGGATGGACAGCGCAGGCTTGAGAGCGCTGAGGCTGGTGGGCTAGATGGCGCTGGTCTAGGGATACTGGCTGCACGCACCAACGTCAACGAAGTGTCCTCCAAGCTGGATGCCAGTCTCACTCGCATAGGGACCACTTTAATGGCTTCATGTGCGACGTGCATGATGACTGGGAACTCTGGCGTGGCGTCCATGATGACTGAAGACTCTTGCATAACACCCGTGACAACTGAAGGTTTTGGCGTGGTTTTGGCAAAAACTCAGCAAGTGACCCTCGAGGACCATTACAGATAAAATGCTCTTTGAGCGGATTATTGAGTCCATAACAAAACAATTCTATGAGAGCATAATCTGGGAGATCAGACACGAATGCTATGTCCAAAAACTCTTGAATATGGTCCTTAACTGATCTGTTACCTTGGCTTAAGCTGATGATACGAACTGCTAGATCCATCATGGTGAAGTCTTCTGTTATGAATTGGCTGAGGATGCTGTTGTTGTTGGCAGGTGTGAAAAACGATAATGATGTCAAAATGTTTAACTTTGTTTGACAAATAGTTGGTGATGTCACTTTTTAAAGAAACACTATGGAACACCTATAGACTGAATACGTAATGTGCATGACATCACCGTTTCACAAATTCGCGTTTTTGTAGTTTACACGGAGATGATAAAGGTATCGGTTTCCAAAACTTGCACTTTGAAATAAGTTTGCATTTTTTCAGGCCCCCATTGTTGTATAAAGGACTGGCCAAAATTCACAAATTATTTTTTCTTCTTCCATTTTTTGTTGAAAACAGTGCAGTGTAAATGGCCCCTAAGTCGTAAACCAGTCATCCAAAGTCATCTCGTCTGTTTCCTTTTTTGTGTGTGCTCAGATAACTTTTAAGACAAGCTCAACATTACCATCCATGTATTCCAGTATTTCCAATTGCTCACTATTACTCATCTTACCTGTTTGTGGATTGTGTTCCTTGCTACTTCATTAATAAACTCACCTGTTTGATTTAATCCATCTCTGTTACTATCTAGATAGAATGCTAGATAGAATCTATGCGATCGCACAAAGCGTGTTTGGCTCTCGAGGAGTTGGATGCACTCATAGCGATACATTTGCAGTAAAAAGTTATTTTCTTGCTTTATATTCTTAAAGTGATGAGAGTCAAGCGTTTGCACGGATCACATACTCTCTCGAGAGCTGAATGCATTCACTGTTTGCTGTGTTGCACCTTGCGGTTCAGGTCCCGTGGCTGCCGAAATGGCAGGGTAGGATCAATCGTGAGGATTGTAGGCGGAGCTTAGGGAGAAATCTGTTGGGGTTTTTCTCCTTTTTTTTCTCCTTTTTGGGCTTATCCTAATAGATCCATTTCTCTCAATCCCATTTGGTGGATTTGGAAGCTTGCTCTTAAAAATAGTGCAAATTCTTCTGATCTGAATGGAGATTTATTAAACACCATTGGTCTTATGTCAGTTCAGGAAGCCACTTTGCTGCCGCTTCCGACCTGACTAAGAGCATATTAACAGTGCCTAGTTCTGAGGATTCCATATGCCCCCGCATATGATTTCCTCCACATTGATGTGTCAAGATCATGGAGGAATCTGCATGCAGCTTGTATAGTGACTCCCATGTAACGAATTATTCGCACGTGGAGGGGCTGTGTGAGCAGTCAGATGATGAGTTGCTTACATGCTACCTCTACCTTGATGCTGCATCCTCTTGGAAGGCTCCCGCCTTGCCAGTGGAGAGAGAGTGTGTCCGGCTCTCAAGGCAACTGAATGCTCTTACTGTTGATAGCCACAGTGAGGGAGCTAAAACCCCTATTTCTTGACTTCATTTCTTTTAAAAAAGGAATGAAAGCCAAGTGTTTCCACCTTTGATCATGGGGTTGCAGGTGGGTAGAGCCAAGGCGGATGAGTTTGCCACCTATGCTTTACCACCTTGTGGCTCATGGCGAGGCATATGCGGCAGCGAGACAGGCCTGTGGGGCCCTGCACACCATGGAATCCGCCTAGTAGTGAAATTTTACCAGTCAGGTGGTACCATTGGGGTTGCGTCACATGTATTCACTACAGTTATGGTTTACGAAGTACAAAGTGAGTCCACACGAGAATGGACAGCGACTGATTCCATGGGACTTGGATTGTCAGTTCAGTGGTGGCTCTTGACTTCAGGCCTGAAAGAGGGAGTTGCATTATCAGACTATATCAACAGATGCCTCACAGACAGGCTGGGGTGTTATCTGGTGAGGCAATTCAGTATGGAGACAATGGGGTGCCTTATAAAGAGGAACACACATATGCAGTGGGGAGAACAAGTATTTGATATACTGCCGATTTTGCAGGTTTTCCTACTTACAAAGCATGTAGAGGTCTGTAATTTTTATCATAGGTACACTTCAACTGTGAGAGACGGAATCTAAAACAAAAATCCAGAAAATCACATTGTATGATTTTTAAATAATTAATTTGCATTTAATTGCATGACATAAGTATTTGATCACCTACCAACCAGTAAGAATTCCGGCTCTCACAGACCTGTTCGTTTTTCTTTAAGAAGCCCTCCTGTTCTCCACTAATTACCTGTATTAACTGTACCTGTTTGAACTCGTTACCTGTATAAAAGACACCTGTCCACACACTCAATCAAACAGACTCCAACCTCTCCACAATGGCCAAGACCAGAGAGCTGTGTAAGGACATCAGGGATAAAATTGTAGACCTGCACAAGGCTGGGATGGGCTACAGGACAATAGGCAAGCAGCTTGGTGAGAAGGCAACAACTGTTGGCGCAATTATTAGAAAATGGAAGAAGTTCAAGATGACGGTCAATCTCCCTCGATCTGGGGCACCATGCAAGATCTCACCTCGTGGGGCATCAATGATCATGAGGAAGGTGAGGAATCAGCCCAGAACTACACGGCAGGACCTGGTCAATGACCTGAAGAGAGCTGTGACCACAGTCTCAAAGAAACCCATTAGTAACACACTACGCTGTCATGGATTAAAATCCTGCAGCGCACGCAAGGTCCCCCTGCTCAAGCCAGCGCATGTCCAGGCCCGTCTGAAGTTTGTCAATGACCATCTGGATGATGCAGAGGAGGAATGGGAGAAGGTCATGTGGTCTGATGAGACAAAAATAGAACTTTATGGTCTAAACTCCACTCGCCGTGTTTGGAGGAAGAAGAAGGATGAGTACAACCCCAAGAACACCATCCCAACCTTGAAGCATGGAGGTGGAAACATCATTCTTTGGGGATGCTTTTGTGCAAAGGGGACAGGACGACTGCACCGTATTGAGGGGAGGATGGATGGGGCCATGTATCGCGAGATCTTGGCCAACAACCTCCTTCCCTCAGTAAGAGCATTGAAGATGGGTCGTGGCTGGGTCTTCCAGCATGACAACGACCCGAAATACACAGCCAGGGCAACTAGTCAAGTCAAGATGGCGCCTTTGTTTGGGATGGCCGCTGTTGCGTCACATTTGTGTCGTTTTTATTTGTTTGTGTATGTCTCTTTTATGGTCACATTAACCTTGCCTTTAAACTACTGTGTCACCGCTGTTCAGACATACGATCGTGTCACCCTGATGAACATTGGAGTGTATATGGAAGGACTCTGTAACAGCTGGGAGAGTTATAGTCAAACTTTTCCACCCCCGTTGGTGTGTGTACCCAGCCTATTTGATTACCGAATTTTGCTTCGGGGCAGTGGAAATCCCAAGAAGAGACGAAGGAGAAGGGGTTGCAGAGCTGGCGTTCGGGTCGGGATGAGGCTGTCTTTGTGGATGGGGGTGCCCAAGCTTCTCTGCGGGCGGCGGCCGTGGTGGCTGCTGCCGGTTTTTCCCCTGGATATATGTGCTGGGGGTGCTCCATCGCAGGGTCGCCATCAGCTCGTCCTGCCCATTGGACGAGATCCCCTTTGGTCATCATGGGGCGGTGGTGGAGGCGCAGTTAGGAAACTGCAGTTTGTGGCCGACCTGCCTGTCCAGCGATTGGCCGCACGGCACCGCTGGAAACCACGTGACTGTACCAGGTGTTTGCGGCCACTACAACTTGCTATTAAGGAGACCGGTCTGCCATCATCGCTCCGTTTAGCACTGCTCAATGCTCGTTCCATCACTAATAAGGCGCATGCCATCAACAATCTTTTCACTACGGAAAAGATGGATTTTATGTTCCTTACAGAAACGTGGCAAAAGGATAAGGAAGCTGTACATTTAAATGAGCTCTGCTCTGCAGGCTGCTCAGTGATTGGGACACCTCGAACGGCTCGCCGAGGCGGCGGCCTTGCTGTTGTGTATCGTGACAGATTTTTATGCAGAGGAATCCACTCTGAAACCTTCTCCTCTTTTGAGTCACAGATGATTAAGGTCAGTTCTGTTAACATATTTCATTGTGTGTTAATTTACCGCCCTCCTGGTCCTGCAGGTATCTTCCTTACTGATTTTACTGATTTTTTAACCTCCATGATCAAGCTGGAGAAAGTTTTAATTATTGGAGATTTTAATCTTCATATTGATGATATGTCATGTATTGCAGCTACAGATCTCCTATCCATTACTGACTCTTTTAATTTTACACAACATGTCTCAGGTCCTACACACTTAAAGGGGCACACCCTGGACCTTGTTTTCTCATTAGGTCTTGAGATAGTAAATGTGTGTGTGGAGGATGTACATGTGAGTGATCATAGTTGTTTTCTTTAACCTGAACTTACTTCGGGACCCCCCGTCTCTGAGAATTAAGGCTCAAAGGAGAGTTATTAACCAGGATGTTGCTGGGAAGTTTGCTATTTTGTTTGATCCATGCCGGCTAAGGGGTTGCAGTGATGTAAATGTGTATGCTGAGTCTTTTAACAGCCAATGTTTAGCAATTTTAGATGAAGTGGCTCCTATGAAATCAAACATTGTCTCTATTAAAAAGCCCTGCCCGTGGATAAATTCATCTATTCAGAGCTGTAGAAGTAAACGTCGGAAAATAGAGCGCTTATGGAAAACAACTAAACTCGAAGTTCACAGGCTTTATCTTAGGGAATTAACTGCTTCTCTAAATGAACTCCTGAAAAGTGCTAGAACTAACTACTTCTCTCAGCTAATATCCTCTAATAAGAAAAACCCCAAATTCTTGTTTTATACCATAAACTCTATTGTTTCGCCATCTGTTTCTCCAATTGCGGTGCTCTCTCTGTTAAAAAGTAATGTATTCCTTAACTTCTTTGTTGAGAAAATTAAGGATATCAGAGCTAGCATTTTACCTCCTCCTGCATACAAGGCTTGCACTTTGACTTTTTCTCATCCGTGTTTCTCCTTTAAACTTGTGACATTACATGATGTTACCACTCTACTAGATAAGTTGAAGCCCACTTATGGCCACAGTGATGTTCTCCCGACTATGCTGTTTAAGCAGGTTTTTGATAGTATTGGCCCCTGTGTTGTAGAAATGATCAATATTTCTCTTTTAACTGGTGTGGTTCCTGACTTTATTAAACATGCTATTGTTGAACCTGTTCTTAAAAAGCCCAGTTTAGACCCATTGCAACCCATGAATTATAGGCCTATATCTAAACTCCCTTTCATGGCTAAGATTCTAGAGAAAGTGGTAGCAGAGCAGCTTACTACTTTCTTAGAGATAAATTATATTTTTGACAAATATCAGTCAGGTTTTCGTAAAAAACATTCTATGGAAACTGCACTGGTGAAAGTTTCAAGTGATATTTTGATGTCAGCTGATTATGTTACAGTGTTAGTTTTATTGGACCTTACATCTGCCTTTGACACTATTGATCACAATATTATGCTTAATAAACTTCAGGATCTATTAGGGATATCTGGATCAGCTTTGAAATGGTTTTCATCTTACCTTACCGGTAGAAGTTTTAGTGTTTTTATAAATCAGATCATGTCAGATACTGCAGGTTTATCGAGTGGTGTTCCTCAGGGTTCTGTCCTGGGACCGATTATTTTCCTTCTGTATATACTCCCTCTAGAACAGATAATCAGCCAGTTTCAGGATGTCTCTTATCACTTGTATGCAGATGACATTGAGTTATACTGTTCTTTTAAGCCTACTGAGTTATATAAATTGTCATCTTTAATCAACTGTCTGAGTAGGATCAAGCAGTGGCTAAATGATAACTTTTTAATGCTGAACTCAGCCAAGACTGAAACTTTAATCATCGCCCCTGAGCAGTCTCAGGAGCTTAGGTGTTGTTTTTGATGTGGCCATGTCTCTGGAGAAACACTCGAAGCAACTTATTAAAAGCTGTTTCTTTCAATTAAGGAACATTTCTAAGATAAGAGCCTTGGTGTCAAAGGCCGAGTTGGAGATGATCATTCATGCTTTTATTTCATCTCGTTTTATTTGCCTTCATAAGAAGGATCTTTGTCGTCTCCAGACTGTCCAGAATTCTGCTGCTAGGCTTTTAACCCACACGAGTAAAAGGGCACATATTACTCCTGTTTTAGGCCACATCCACACGAAGCCAGAGCTTTCCCTATCCAATATTTTTAACCCCGTTCAAAAAAAAAATTCCGTAAACACAGCGTCGTCTCAAGAAATATCTGCGTACACACGAAACCACTGAAACCGACTCAAAACGATGTAGTATACATGCCAGACCAGTATGTGGCGCTGTAATTCTGCCACAGACATACACTATAAACGGAGAAGAAGACTTCAAGCATGCGCATAAACCTTGCGCGCTGTATACAACAATAATATTAGGCACAGTAGCTTATTTTTTTCTTTTCTTTTTTCTTTTTTAATCAAGAACTTTGTTGAACAATATGAAAAACCATAAATGTAGTTGCTGTGACTTGTCTGACTAGTTGACACTTGGTGTGATGACATCATCGTTTCACAAAATGTACGGATTGGCCGTACACACGAAAACGCAAGGGCGGCGTTTTCAGATTTATCCACCTTGGGACCCGGTTTCAAAAAATAGCGGTTTCAGTCTCCGAAAACGCCGGATCCGTGTGGACGAAACGCCAATACGATTAAAAATGTATACGTATACAGCGAAACGCGTCTCCGTGTGGACGGGCCCTTAGCTTCACTTCATTGGCTACCAGTGAAATTTAGAATGCACTTCAAAATTTTGGTTCTAACTTTTAGAGCCCTACAAGGACAGGCGCCCCCATACATCTCTGACCTGATACAGCTGCGTACGTCCTCACGTAGTCTGAGATCAACAGGCCAGAGATTTTTAGTTGCCCCCTTACACATTTTAAAACTAGAGGGGACCGTTCGTTTCAAGTTGTGGCACCTAGGCTGTGGAACGCTTTGCCTCCTTCCATGCGCTGCTTGGATTGTGTGGAAAATTTTAAAACCCAGTTGAAAACTCTTCTTTTTAAAGAGGCTTTTAACTAGACTGTAGGGTGGTTAGGCTGGTCTTATGTGTACCTCTGTTTATTTTGATTATGTGCTGTAATGTATTTATAAGAGTTCTGAATTTTTCCTTTTGTTGTGAAGCACTTTGTGATTTTTATCTGTGAAATGTGCTATACAAATACATTTTACTTACTTACTTACTTAACTAAGGAGTGGCTCCGTAAGAAGCATCTCAAGGTCCTGGAGTGGCCTAGCCAGTCTCCAGACCTGAACCCAATAGAAAATCTTTGGAGGGAGCTGAAAGTCCGTATTGCCCAGCGACAGCCCCGAAACCTAAAGGATCTGGAGAAGGTCTGTATGGAGGAGTGGGCCAAAATCCCTCCTGCAGTATGTGCAAACCTGGTCAAGAACTACAGGAAACGTATGATCTCTGTAATTGCAAACAAAGATTTCTGTACCAAATATTAAGTTCTGCTTTTCTGATGTTTCAAATACTTATGTCATGCAATAAAATGCAAATTAATTACTTAAAAATATGTAAAACGCTTTCTGAAAGGAGCTCGTAGATCTTGAATCCCATGATTCCCTCATGGGATCTGGGCATTGTCCTGAAGGCTTTGACAGAACCCCCCTTTGAGCCATTAGACAGATTAAAGACAGAATTTCTCACATTAAAGCGGTCATGACATGACTTTTTTAAATTTAAATATGTTCCTTGAGGTTCTCTTATAATGTTGGTAAAGGTTTTTTTTACACAAAGTCAAATATTCACAAAAAAATATTATTTTCAACTCTCATTTTGACCCTCTGTTTGGAATGTTTTTAAAAAGTGGCTCTTTTAAGGCCTACACTTCATCTTTACCAATAAAATGTAATAATAATAATAATAATAAAATAATGTTCTTTACTGAAACTAAATTGAAAATTTTATCTCAACTGGGTATCAAACGTAATATTCATTACGTTTGTATATTCTGACCATGATGAAAAGTACATAATAATCAAATGAGTCATAAAACATTATGACTGTCTGGGCTTAGTTCACAAGTGTTGGCAGACTAAATACAAGTTCAAAGGAAAAGAGAGACACAATGAATTTCCTCGAGAGCTTTGCACAAGAGATATGAACCCACCAAGAAATGAGAGCCTCTGATGGCTTCCCTTCCCATGCCTACACCTTCTCGAGTGTGCCAGTTCTATTAAAGATGCCTTAGAGAAAATGTGAGAGTAAGTGTGGTGGTCTCACTGTTCATTATTTTTAACAGTACATTAACATAACTGATTTTACTAACATTTATTTTAGACATATCTGGATGTAGTCTGTATGTTAAGTAGTTTGAGCTGAATTCATTTTAAGCTTAATACTTGGGGTAAAAGTGTTTATAACCCTTATAATTAGTGATACTGTGCTTATGTCACTCTTAGTGTCATGCAGTCCTAAACACAAAGTTGCTGCAGCACATGAGGCTTGCAAAGATCCCCAAGTCTGGCAATGTTCTGACTTATTCACATGGCCCAAAAAAAAAAAAAAAAAAATTAACTACTTGCATGTTGGATGCCAGCGTTCATCAATTTAAGTGCAAAGCAGACAGCAAAGGCTGGGACTACCAGTTCGGTCAATGAGAGTCAGTGACGTGACAGCAGAAATAGATTAGGGAATCTCACAAAGACCATCTCTAGGGAGATTGAATTGTCGTCTTTCTCTTGTTTTGTGGCCATAAAGGGCTTTTCATGGGAAGGAAGCAATCTGGAATCTACTTCCCTCAATTGTATATTTCTTCTTCAAGCAAACCGAAGATGCAGCAAAGAGTAAGAGAAAAGCCAAAGCTGTGGCAATACTGTTTAGCAGTTATTCAGTTACATCCTTGACAGAGTTACTGTCACTAACCATGCATTATCCCTACGGGGATGAATAAATACTGAACTGAACTGAACTTATGAACAAGCTGTTCCAGAAAAAATCCCCAGATTGAACATATGAATACTGTAACTGAATGCTACATTCAAACCAGCAGGATAATTAATTCAGTAAATTGGTTATTAATGATTTCCTGAAAAATAAGAACTCTCATTTTGTCTGCTTGTGTCATGCAGGTTTGGGTGTTGGAGAAACGTTTTTGTAGTCTACACACAAGATCCCAGGTTCACTCAATAGACAGCCAATAATGGGACACTGTTTAGTTAAAACCCAAGCTATTCAGCTCATCTTGGCAATGGAACTAGACAGGAAGTGCCAAATCAACATGGAAACCTTGATGTTAACTGACCATTTGCTTACTATTCGTCAGTGTTTCAAAAAACATATTTTTGAATTGCACTTATCTTTGCAGATATACACACTTAAATCACAAAGAAAAACACAGCATCAGATTTAAAAACAGGCTTTTTGTAGAAATTAAAGTCAGTGGCAGTGTTTATCAAAGCATATTGCTGTGACCATTAATGGCATTGTTTTGAAGTGAAAGCTAGCTGTAAACACCTCTGAATGATCTCCAGGCTTTTCACAAAAGCACAAACCAGTCTTTCACAGCAAGGGTAAAAGCCAAGACTGTTTGCTTCCATTAGCCAGAGTTTTCTGAAGCTAATTATTTGATCATTTTTGTTACAACTTTATTCTGAAACATTTATCTTCTAAATTGTTAATTTACAATAAAGCTTTCACACCACTGCCGTTTAAAGCATCCCGTGCTACATAGAAGTGTTGAAGACATTTACAGCATAGGCAGAGTTTGGAGGCGGAGTTCATCTTTGTGGAAAGATGTATAGATGTAAGTATTAGACAAATGATTTATGACAGAAATGTTCAGCGAACGACAGTAATAGCATATCTAGTGATGAATATTACTCAAGCCATTTTGAATTGAAAATATGCGATCATGATTCATGTAATTCATAACTGAATGTGACGAGACAAGAAACATTTGCGTTTTCGTCATAACATACGAATGAATAAGAGTGAATGTGTGCATTTTAAAATATATATTATTTGCAAATAGTTTCAATTGATTACTTCATAACTACAATTAGACATAGATCTTCTTTTATCATTCTTATTTATTTATTCTCTTAAATACTTTTTTTTAAACACCTTTTTCATAAAGATAACTTATTTGCACTGTTTCAGCAATATCTACTATTTAAAGGTACTGAGACAATCCTTTCAGCAGTATTACTTTATTCTAATTGTTCAGAGAGTCCCCCACTGGAACTCAAAAACAAGATCCACTGTGAGAGTGGTTGCCCCTGAATGAATTGAAAGAGGCTACCCTGAGTTTAATCCCTTTAGCAAGAGGCACAGCGAGACCCCCCATCCCCCGCAAGAGGAAATCAATGCATTTAACTGAGTGTGAACATTTGTTTTCAAGAAACACGAATTCACAATTGCCCAGCCAGTAATATTTAGGAAGGTTTACCAAACCCTTTCACCTTGGAATACACCTGCCAGAGTAAAACTCTTGTATTTATTATTTTTTATTTTTCAATTAATTATACAATAGTGCTTAATTTTATCCTGTTTTGAGTTTTTGTTTTGTTTTTTGTTTTTAAATGTCAAGGACACTCTACAACGTCATGGTGTTTTCAGAGCGCATTGTGTAGAGGAGAGATTAGGCTTAATTCCCCTAAGAGCAGCCGCTGGTAGCTTCCTGATGTATAGGACACTGCATACAAGATGCATGCAGAGGAACTTCTCATTTCCTTGGCTCCCTCAGATCCATTGTGCCCTTTACATGTTACTACGTCATCAGAACGTATATCTTCTCCTACCAGAGGATCTACCATCTGTTGCCCTACTCCTCCATTGTTAGTCACTCTGGATGTGTTGTATTATTTAATTTCTTTCAGTGGAACATAAAAGAATCATGGAAAAAATGGAAAACAAAATTTTAAGAATCTTTTAGACATTTACATATAAAGACCAAGGGCTATCAAGCTTTAAAAAGGACACAGTAAAACAATCATAAATTAGTCCATACAACTTGAGTAACAATAGAATGAAGCCATAAAATAGCTTTGTATGAGGAACAAACCAAAGTTGAAGTTGTTCAAATAAAATCTTCGCCAGCCATGCAGCTCTCAAATGCCATTATCCATTTAAACTGCATATTGGCATTTTGCTTTTGGATTACAACATACACAAGAAACCAGTAGTGTATTGGCTTTAATGATGAAGTAACACAATAATTTCATGTGATTTCTGAATGTCAATACAAATTAGACAATTTGAAAGAGGAGAACATTATCACTGCAAAACATTTTTATTTTTTTATTTCTGCTCCTAATACAAAACGTTCAGACTGTGTTCAGATTGCAGGCAAAAGTGGATTTTTTTTCTTATTTTTTCTCACATGCATCATATGTTTTTTTTATAGCTTTGTGTACAGCACAATCCATATGGAATCTGATCTTGTTTTTTTAATCTAATTTGAGCCACTTCCATTTTGCCCCTACCGTATAATAGTGAAAACATGGAAAGACAAAACTTGTCAATGGCAGGGAAGCGTTGTGTCATAAATAATGGAAAATCTAATTAATGGCGGGGAAAGAGTTAATATGGAAGACAACTGCAAAGGTAGTTAGTAGAGGGACAGTGAAGTGTGTCTCATAAGTATTACGGTGCAGCTCTATACAAGCAAAAACTGATATTGGTCACATTCAAAAAAATCAAAAAGCCAAACAAGAAAATCAGATCCAAGCAATACACCATCATTGTGCACTAAGGCTCGCCGTGTGAATGTAGTCTTATTGAGAAGACATAGAATGTCATGCATGAGGTGATGGTGTTTTTTTGTGTTTTTTTTTTTTACTTGAATCTGTGCACATTGTGTTTAACACATTTAGGCATGGGTATTCTCAAAATATGGCCACTCGTACCTTATTGCTTAAACATGAACATGTAATCAGTATAATTTAAAGGGGTCCATTTATGCCATTTTACGAAGTCTGGATTTTGTTTTTGGGGTGTACTAGAATATGTTTTCATGCTTTATTGTTAAAAAAATGCATTATTTGTAACATATTTAGCATTATTACAGCTCCTCTGTCCCCAGTCTGGTTGAACGCGTCGTTTCGATGTATCCCCTCCTTCCGAATACAAAATGTGCTGTGATTGCTTAGCTGGCTCAGTGTGTTGTGATTGGCAGCGCTTGGTGCATGTTTGGGCATTTCCCCACCCCTTCCTTGCCGCGAGCTCTTACATATAATATTAACCATGGTGTCAATTTCAAACCATTTTGAGCCCGATTCAGACCCTGAAAATGTAATGAATAAGAGGATTGTGCTGAACGGGTTTCAAGCACGGACTTTGCAAGCACGGATTTCACAGGAAGTTTCAGAGTGATGTTTTTTTTTTGTGTCATTTTCTTATAGATACAATGTAATCCACCATTTAATCATATGAAAACTATGGTAATACAAACAGTAATCGAACACAAAATCATGAATAATTTTCCAAAGGGGCTGTGAAGAGTCTTACAAAAGCTACAGTAAACTACATCAATACTGTAATGTTAGTTAGCAGGCTAGAGGAGGTAAAGCTTTGCCATTCAGTTACATCATAGCAACTATAAAGCTTAGAATTGGAACTGTTCATAGAAAACACAACTACAAATAATAAGACATACTTTAGTTGTGTTCCATCAACAACAGATTGTCCCGACAAAATGGGAATGGTTGAGTTGGGAAGCTGTTGTGTCTATAGCCTGCATAATTTTAGGGGTTGTGATGTCACCGACCCAGGAAGAAGTTTGTTGTAGTCCTTAAAAAGCGATTTCTGTAAAAGGAAAATTCCTCCCTTTGCATTGAACTTTGAGCGTCGTAACTTTGCAGATGTTGTTTATGCTCAAACAGCAACATTACATAGTAACTAAAGTTAAAAAGTGAAACATAATCAATGACCCCTTTAATATATTGCACTATGCATTTATACATGCCTATGTAATGGCTTTTAAATTGAGAATCACCAGTCATGCAACAAAACAAAAAAAGAAGGCGGAGCTGGGGGGAAGACGGAGATGGAGCCGAAGGTGCAGGCAGGACGATGTCTGACTAAGGCGAAGCCATTGGGACAATGAAGCCCGGTGGAGCCATCAGGATGATGGTTTTTGGTGGAGCCGCGGATGGGAGGAGCTAAGGCGAAGATGATAGGTCGACAGGCCGAGGTGGAGCAATGGGTCCTGAGGCTGGAGACAGAGCAAGGGGGTCCTTCATACTGGACGGAGCTGATGACCTAAAGCTTAGAGGAAGATCCACCCAGAATGGTGTAGGAAACGCAGAGGGGCTGAAGGGAGCCTGCAGAGGCGGGCCGAGGAACTGGCTGTCAGAGGAGGCGAGAAAGGGAGGCTGAGATGACATTGGGCTGGGTGGAACCAGTGGGGAAACAAGCAATTCCGGGCTGGGCAGAACCAGCAGAGAAACAGGGGAATTACCTCCTCAAACACATCCAGAGGCCATGTCAATCACATCCACAGCGGTGAGGTTGTGGGTGAGGCTTTCCTCCATTCCCTTGTTCTCCACTAATACTCCCTTGGCGATGCACGTTGTTGCCGGCTCACACACCTGGTCAGACTCATCATGTGGTTCAGGCTCCGGGGCAACGACTCCTGTCTTCTTTGCAGGTTCTGGCTCGTCAGTCACGGCAGGCCGATCTCCACAGCCTGCGGGGGGCACTTGCAACTCCATCTTGCTGGTCGTCTGTGGCTGATGGCTGGTCTCTGGATGTGGAGTGGGGCTGGTGTAGCCCCTACTCCATGAATGCGGCGAAGACTTCCCTTGGACCTTCCGCTGGAAGGCGTGCCTTAGACCGATCACTCAGGCTGGTGTAGTAAAATACGCAGAGCAAGCGATCTGGCTAGTGCGTCTGGCACACTAACTGGATGAAGTCCCTGGTGTGGTCTTCAAGCGGTCGGTCTCCCTGTTCCAGCACAGGAGATGGACAGCAGGCAGGTCCATGGAGGGAAGAAAAACAAACAAACAAAAAACAAGGAAAAGAAAGTGGGAAGAAAAACGCTGCAAAACTATACTGTTCGGTAGTTATGGGACGGTTGATACCGGGGCTCCGATGCAGTTTTCAAAGCACTATTGTATCACACACTGGATGGATGATTCAGCATTCGACATGATCATCACAGTGCATTATGCGTATTCTCTAGCCACATACATCAGTTGTACACTTATTATTGTGGTATTGAATGAGTGCACTCGATAACATCCACTATGGTTTCGGACACCACTACAAATGGCTGTCCCTCAAATAGTGCCCTATTTAAGGGTATAGGGTGTGATTTCGGACACAGCCAGACATTCAGCAAAACCTTTTATATTACAAACACAAATGTACCTTTTAAAACTTTTTAGCAAAAACTAAAGCAACCTTTAAAAGAGGAAACAGCATTGACCACATTTCTGACACACACACACACACACAAAAAAAACAACAACAAAAAAAAACATTGTTGCTTTTAGCTGAACTAAAAAAAAGGTTGAAAGGAGGTGTAGAACATGGATGTTGCTCTAACCCCATATCCTGTCATTGTAAGCATGAAACCATAGAGGCAGAAAGCAGAGACCATCGAGCATTTTGGCTGCCCACTTATCCAAATATGTGAGATATTCAGAGACTTAAGTGTAGTGCTGAAGAAAAGCTTGTATGGAGACAATAATGTCTCCATACAGCCTTCTTCCTAGCTTTCACCATGAGAGCATGTGGGCCTCCAAAACTTCTGCATACAGGGTCTCGAGAGCAATTACCTGTAATTATATCTCTAACTATGATTGTGAGAGCAGCTTGAAGCATACATGTCTATGTACAACATGGTTATATTGTCGCTTATCAGAACATTCTTCACATTCATTTCAGGCTATATTTAATGGAAAATATGTTATATTGGACATTTTAGATACATAATTTAGATTAAGATATGGTTACTTTATCATTCTAAGATTAATACTGCAATACTGTGGATTTCATTGAAAAACAAATGGCACTTCAATCAAAACACACTTTTATATATATAAAAGAAAGCTACTGCACATTGTTCCACAAAGCATTGATGTAGTGCACTCACTGTCAGAACACCATGATGTTAATTTGAACAAATGGGGCTAATGGATCCATGTTAAAGCTGTGAAAATATTGAGAGGGCCCCATGTCACATCAATCCACACGTTTCCATGTTACTAGACTCCATGTCTGACTGTTTAGTTTAAAAACAAGAAATACAATATTTCCACACCACTGTGAGTGATAACGTTTTTCCTACTTCTACCACATGAGAGTGGGTTGACTATGACACCAAATCCCCACTTTGATTTATGACAGTATTTTAAATACTTAAAAGCATTACATTTTATGTTTTATAGCAATGAATGTTTAAGTCGTATTTATTCAGTGTTTGTCCCTTTGCAAGTATTTTGAATTGACAAATATATTCAGCAAAGATTTACATTACTAACAGTATAATAAAGTTGCAATAACCCACTTGAGGATGTATATGACTTATGACCTCAGTCAGGGTAGACATAACAACAATGAAAGGGATAGATATGAATTGTATAAATCCCAGTACCTTAAGATCATACAGTAGGACACATATAATTTTCACAAAACAAATTTTCTTCTACTAAAATGTTTGGAACAATTCTTTTTTTTTTTTTTTTTTTTACAATGAAAAGGTCCATATCAGTAGCCCTTTTCACACAGCAATCCTGGTAAATTACCGTAAAATTGGCAGAATTACCTTACCGGTAAATACACAAATATGCTGTTCACACAAGCAACAGCGTTCTGACTTTTTACCGGTAAGAGACCATTCACACATCAGCTCCAAAATACTGGCAAATTCTGTGATTTCAGTCATCAGAAGGGATCTTTAAACGCGTGCCATTGTCTTCATCCGCCGAGGAGATCCACGAGGAGAAGTTTCACTATCTGTTCAATCTGTGAAAAGATGTGCATATTTAAATAGAAAAACGTTAAAAAGCTTACTGTAAACGGTGCGGAGTAATCAAGTCATCTCCATAACTTTATGATTGGCCCAAAGCAGACTTCTTATGTCAGCACGTTCTGACTTCGTACGTTATCATACCGGTAATCTTCATTCTGCATTCACACAGAGCACATTACCGGTAATTTACTGGCAATGAAACAACTTTACATTACATGGTATTTTTTAAAAGGTCCTGTTCACACATGATCTCTTACCGGTAATTTCCCAGTAAAGACTGAATGTGTGAAAGGGGCTAGAACCATATAATGAAAAGGTCCCACAGGTCCATTGATCAGACTTAAACTTCCATCCTCTATTGCAGAAAACAAGGTTCATCATAATAAATGTTTTGTTTTTATACATGCTGACAAATTTAATAAAAATTTAATTGGGTAGTCAATACAATATATAATTAGGCCTGTTTGAGATCAAATACCCCCTAACACCGTGTCCTAACCAGACGCGCCGCCGCGACATGTGATAAAATATATATTTTCCATGTTTGAGATTTTGTCCTAACCAGCCGCGATGGCGACACGCAACGATTCTATTTTAGAAACGTTTTCTATCTCTGCGACGTCGCGGATGGAACAATTGTCACATGCCTATCCTGTCTTGTGCTGCACATGGGTGTTTTGTTATTTTGGGCCATGTGCTCCTGTCTATTGTCTAGCCCCTCCCATCTTGTTATCTGATTATTGGTTTATTTGTCCCACCTGTCTGTCTCGTTACCCTCCTTGTTTGTTCCCCTATTTAGCCTCCCTGTGTTTGTAGTCCTGTGCTGGAATTGTTAATTTAAGTAAGAATGAAGTTAAGAGTATTATCAAGAAGAGACTAAAGGAAAGGTGGCAAAAACAGTGGGATAAGGAGAAAAAAGGTCGGTGGTTCTATAGAATTCAAAGGAAAGTGGGAGAGATGAGAATTGCAGGGAAAAACAGGAGAGAAGAAATAGTAATATCAAGGATGAGATTTGGACACACAAGATTAAATAGTACACTTTATAAAATGGGTAAACATGATACGGGAAGATGTGATTATTGTGGGCAAGAGGAAACAGTAGAACATGTTTTAATGCATTGTCAGAAATATGAGAATGAAAGAAGGTTGTTAATTCATAATTTAAAAAAAATAAAAATGCAATTTATACCAAAGTATATTCTGCAAAATAACTCGAGAAATGAGTGTTATATTTTTATTCTTCAGTTTCTTGAGGAATCTAATTTGTGGGAGAGAATAAAAAAAAATAAAAAAAAAAGTCGTCTTGATCCACACTCCATACCAGTTGGTGGCGGAAATACACCATTTTGTTGTTTGTCAACCGCCAATAAAATTCAAGAAGAAGTCCTGTGCTGGTTCGTTTGTCCTAGTTGCTTGTTCCTGGTGTTTCCTTCCCGTTTTGCAATCTGAGTTTTTGAGTTTGTACCTTGTCTGCCGGTTAATAAATTTCCTCTGCATTTGAATCCTCGTCTCACATTCATCCATTGAGACCAGGGCGGGACGGGAGGGACAGACCAGGGCGGGACGGGAGGGACAGACCAGGGTGGGGCAGGGGAAATGGACAGTTCGGGAGGCCAGGGCAGAAATGTCAGTCCATCTGGCGGCCAGGGCGGAGACTTTCCCTCGGGCGGCCAGGGCCGCTTAGGCCCTGTTAGATGAGAGTAGATGAACAGTTCTCTCTTCTCATAGTGGATAAAAAATATTGCGGGATTAACACTTATGCGCTGTGTTGCTAATAAACTGGATTTAATTTATAGGCCCTACCTGTGGTGCCAGTTCCTGTTCCTGAGCCTGTGTCCCCTGACAAGATGGCCGCCGTCGAGCCTGTGTCTGTTCCTGAGCCTGAGCCGGTGGTGTCTGTTCCTGAGCCTGAGCCGGTGGTGTCTGTTCCTGAGCCTGAGCCGGTGGTGTCTGTTCCTGAGCCTGAGCCGTTGGTGCCAGTTCCAGTGCCAGTTCCAGTGGTGCCAGTTCCAGTGCCTGAGTCGGTGGTGCCAGTTCCAGTGCCTGAGTCGGTGGTGCCAGTTCCTGTTCCTGAGTCGGTGGTGCCAGTTCCTGTTCCTGAGTCGGTGGTGCCAGTTCCTGTTCCTGAGTCGGTGGTGCCAGTTCCTGTTCCTGAGCCGGTGGTGCCAGTTCCTGTTCCTGAGCCGGTGGTGCCAGTTCCTGTTCCTGAGCCGGTGGTGCCAGTTCCTGTTCCTGAGCCGGTGGTGCCAGTTCCTGTTCCTGAGCCGGTGGTGTCTGTTCCTGGGCCGGTGGTGTCTGTTCCAGTTCCTGGGCCGGTGGTGTCTGTTCCAGTTCCTGAGCCGGTGTCTGTTCCAGTGCCGTGGCCGCCCGAAGGGGTTTCACCGCCCTGGCCGCCCGAGGGAAAGTCTCCGCCCTGGCCGCCAGATGGACTGACATTTCTGCCCTGGCCTCCCGAACTGTCCATTTCCCCTGCCCCACCCTGGTCTGTCCCTCCCGTCCCGCCCTGGTCTGTCCCTCCCGTCCCGCCCTGGTCTTATGGAGCGTCTGGTAGCCGCTCCGTAGGGAGGGGGTAATGTCACATGCCTGTCCTGTCTTGTGCTGCACATGGGTGTTTTGTTATTTTGGGCCATGTGCTCCTGTCTATTGTCTAGCCCCTCCCATCTTGTTACCCTCTTTGTTTGTTCCCCTATTTAGCCTCCCTGTGTTTGTAGTCCTGTGCTGGTTCGTTTGTCCTAGTTGCTTGTTCCTGGTGTTTCCTTCCCGTTTTGCAATCTGAGTTTGAGTTTGTACCTTGTCTGCCGGTTAATACATTTCCTCTGCATTTGAATCCTCGTCTCACATTCATCCATTCCATGACAACAACAGAAAGTATGATAATCTAAGGTACTGTTTGTGCTTTATGTAATGTTAAAGTGTCTGTGTGAGTTTGAATATCATTTTGTGTGTTTTTTTTACAGCCGTACTGAAAGCAACTCACCTCAGATTTTCAAAATAAATAAAAGTGAACAAGAATGTTCAAACTGTCAACTCATTGTGAACAGACCAGTGTATTCTATGACAGTGATTGTTTCAGTAACTCAGTATGTATTTTTAATAATGTTAATGGTGTAATATTGATGAATTTGATTATGTACTTATCCATTTCGTTGTGAGTGCCGGGAGCCCGTGTGCGTGCCCACGCGCTCTTCTGATTGGCTGTGATTTTTATTGCGTCCCATCGCGTCTGGTGTGGACAGACAAATTATTTGTTGCTGGAATCTTATCGCATCGCGTCTGGTTAGGACACGTTGTTAGATGAGAGTAGATGAACAGTTCTCTCTTCTCATAGTGGATAAAAAATATTGCGGGATTAACACTTATGCGCTGTGTTGCTAATAAACTGGATTTAATTTATAGGCCCTACCTGCACCCAGCGCAATTGACTGTACACTGATGCATGTATAATTCCTATTTTGCACCCAACGCACAGCGGACTTTTTTCCCTCCACAGACGCACGTCGGTAAATTAAGGAATGAACTTGCACTCCCGGGGGCGGTTCAGCGAAAAGAGGAGGCGTGTTCCAGCGCAAACGCTCCCTGGTGCTATTTTGCAGTTCCAGAAAACATTTCCGCCACAGACCAGGAAAAACCTAGTCTAAATTCAGTGGCGCGTTTTCAGTGGCGCGTTCAGATGCTATTTTAAGGGCACATGCTTGGACATAATGTAGCGTGTGCACAACGCGCATACACTTTGCTTCTCTACACAGACGCAGCAGTTGCCATTTTTGCAAACCACACATAATTGCAAGGAAAAATATTCCACACGAGGGAAATCATTGTGGTGTCCATGAAGATGTGAAAAAATAGGCATAAATCTAGCTTACACATTTACCCAAATTATTATACGCCTGTTTAACCGAAGCTAATTTGGGTGGGTTTCTCCCATCCCCAATGTCACTTCTCTGTGTTTTACGGCCCTGACAAGAACGTCGGTCTCCTCGGCTGTGAACCGCTCCTGGCGTGCGCCTGGCAAATCTGCCGTTATAATAGCATCCGCCATGGAACAAGCGCGCTTCCTCTTAAAGGGAATGTGAGATGACTCTCTGATTGGTTTATTTCACGTTACGCCCAGACCACACCTATGACTAATGTAGCTACTTCAGACCAACCCATTTTAGATTTGCGTCGGGCGCAAGAGTCATTTATCCCGCCGGTATAATAGCAACAGCGCCCAAGACCCGCCCACAAAGTTACTTGCGTTTCGCGTTTGATCCTTGCGTTTCAGATCGTTAAAATAGGGCCCTAAGAGTTTGCTTTTATATTAAAGGTTTACTGCTTTTTTTCTTTGCATGATTGTGTTTATGGGGTGCAATATAACATGTCTTCGTGTTTCTTTTTGTTTTTTTTGTCTTATTTTTCATAAATTTCACCTTTATTGTAAGCCGCTTTCTCCTCTATCATTTGAACGACCGGTTGACTTCCTGATTCTATGAAACCACTCCCTCAGAAACAGGCAATGGGCTCAGATTGGTTAGTTGGGCCGGTGTGTTGTAATTGGCTAAACTGCGTAGTGCATGTTGTCCGGAAACTTCACGCCCATTACCTTTACGGGCGAAAGTTGCATGTGCTCCGGTCAAATGTAAATAATGGTGTCAATACTGCCGTATCAGTTTGAGCCAGAATCAGACCCAGAAACCGGCAATGAAGAGAGTCAAGCAACCTCAGCAAACACGGCTCTTACAAAACGTTTCTGAATGGTACATTTTTTATTATTATTATTCTATTCTATTCTATTCTAATCTAATCTACTATTATTATATAAGAATTTCGATACGCTGTTACTTGAAAATGCTACTGCTGCTTGTTAGCTTTTGAGATACGGTTTTCTCCTGATTAAACATTTAATATAACTGAATAAATGACTGAGTAATACCGTTTTTTAAAGTTATTGTTTTAACTTCAGCAGCTGAAGTTGGCTGTTGCGATTACATATCAGTTTTTGAACTTTATACACGTTTGTCTTATACACACAAAATAGCATCGAACTAACTGGCTATAAACAAACAGCGTTGGCATTGGTTTACGTGTATTGATCAAATCGAAAAATTACGTCATAAAATATACATGGAAAATACATTTACAAAATTAGTACATAATTACAAATTCAGGTCCAAAATGTTTGTACGCGTTTGTACGTGTAAGTGGCTACTAAAGCCAGCGCTGGCATTTGTTTACGTCCTTGATAAAACTAAAACATTACGTCTGAAATTATACATGCAAACATTATTAAGTCTTACTTACAGGTTGTGGCCCAACAACTGCTGCCTCTGGTTTTAAAGTTGGAACTGCTTCATGTTTTAGTAACAGTTTCTTGTTGAATCCGGCATTGAATTCGTGGAGATTCTGGAAGCTGTCTTCCGTAAAACGCACAGCACAGAGAGCTATTACGATTGAAATTTTCAGGAACATAATCAAACATAAATTTTAGCCATTGTTGACGAACTACAGCGTCCATATGAAGCCCGAACACAGAAGACCTGGCAGCTGGGTGAAAATAACACACTTTCGACGGCATGGCTACAGCTCTCCACTATAACTCTTCCTCTTCGACAAAGCCGCAGAAATATGGCCATGCCCCCTTTTTTGCATGGGTTAGTTACGTATAAAACCCGGGAAGTATCTCGTTGTAGTCCCATTCGAGTCGTTTTTGTAGGCATTAAACTTCCTGATTTTTAAAAGACGATATCTCTGCTTACGTTGAACTTTCAGCGCAGCAACTTTGCAGATGCTGTTCATGCACCAACAGCAACATTACATACCATTTAAAATGAAAAAAGTGAAATCACAATCAACCACCCCTTTAAATTAATTATGATCAACATGACACCCAAAGTACTTGTTATTTACTTCCATCCGAAAGATGTGTTTTACATTCATTATAACTTTAATTTGGACATGTATTTTAGATTTGTTTTTTCTTTAAATATGACAGCAACCAAATATCATGTGAGAGAGTTTGGGAATATTCACACATAATTTATACAGATAAAAACATGATATCAGAGTTTCAAAATCAAAAAAATTTTGAGCATTAATCTGTGTCGTCAGCAAGTCATTTCCCATCGTGTTTTGCAGAGCAACTGTGTCTGACTGCAGAATGCCGAAGGTTTTTTGATATATGTCAGCATGCTATCAGAGCAAGTCGGACCACTTTTGGACACATTTCTAACCAGCATGCGTCTCACGGTGATCAGAGGTGATTGGTTCTGTGCCGATTTTGCTAATCTCAAACAAGCCTACTGTCATGTCTATTTGGGTTTTTTGTTCATGTCTAGTGATTCATTATTAATGGGCACTTTCGAAACATCCTTCGTTAAGTGATTCAGAGCACATATCAAAATGCCAAAGTCATGTGATTTCAGTAAATAACGCTTTGTTACATCATAAGCATTTTTTTTTACATGCTTCAAAGCATTTCAGAATTTCAATGGTGCCCTGCTAGATGATCACTGTGAACCCATGATCTAGTGTCTTTTTTTTTTAAAAGTTGTATAAATTGGTTAAAAAATGTTTTATGACACTAACTTTTTAACGGTACAAAGTATTTTCATGTAACCTTAATGTTTGATAATGTTTATTAAAATTAAACTAATAAAATAATATATTTTAACATAAACATAAAACATAAAAGTGATTGATGAAGGCTCTCCACCCTGCCAGAGTAAATCCCTGCTCAGGGTCACTGTTACAGATGCCAATGACAATATACCTAAATTTGATAAGTCACACTATGATGGTGAACTGCCAGAAAACAGCCCAGTGGGTCATTCTGTTCTACAAGTGAAGGCCAGTGGCTCTGACATGGGGCCCAATGGAGAGGTGACCTACAAGTTCTTCCAAGCATTGACTGTAAAACAGGCACCGTTTGTCAAAGGCTCTGTGTATCATGAAGAAATCAACATGCTCAAGTTTAACGTCCAAGCTAAAGACAATGGTCCCCAATCTAAAAGCTCCAAAGCCCTTATGACCATCACAGTGAAAGATCAGAATGACATTGCACCCTTGATCAGGATCCTGGGCATCGGCCTTGTGAAGCATGAAGATGATGACATCGCTAAAATATCAGAGAACATGCCTGAGGGCACAGCTGTGGCTCTGGTGGATGTATCAGATCGTGATGAGGGTGAAAATGCAGTTGTGAACCTGCGTGGTCGCTCAGGACGTCCCATTCCAGCTGCAAGACGAATAACTTCCTCCAGACAATTTCACTACTGGACTAAGAGTGGATCAAAGACTACAGGATTGAAATCGTGGCAGTGAATTATGGCACAAGCACACAGTGAATGTCAAGCACAAACTCCCTGAAGGTGCAAGTGACAGACATGAATGAATGCATCAACTCGCCGTTCTTCTTATCCACTTTGTATGTGATAGAATTTGCTGACAAGGTGACAGCCAGGTGACAAGGTTTTGGATGTGGAAGACAAAATCTTGTTATGATAAGTGCTGTGTCAAGGTTATTATAGTTTTGCATTTTTGAATTAGTTTTTATTTTAATATCATTTTCAAATTTCCTACAAATTTCAGTTTAGTTTTAGTTAGTTTAATTAATGGTTTTGTTCGTTTTATTTTTTATTTTATATTTTATACATTTCTATTTAGTTTTTATATATTTAGTGTCAGTTTTAGTTTTAGTAATTATAGTTTAGCAGAGTTAACAGAAGACTTCCAGTTAAAGACATTTAATTTCAGCAAAGTTTAATGTTTGTGGTTAACGGTTAACTCTTGTGCAAACCTCTTCATAATAAAAATAAAATAATTGTTTGAGATAGAAAGAACCAAACAAATGCAGCTTAAACGAAAAAAAAAGAAAAAAAGAAATAAAAAAAATCAAACGCATTCATATTAGAGATGAAATCTTGATAAACATGTGGTGTATAAAAAAAGAAGAAAAAAAATGCGTATAATTATTATGATTATTCTTTTATGGTTATTTCTATGATTAATCCTTTCAAACATATTATTCTTGTATTAATCCATTTATGACTTTTGTCTATTGTATCTTTTAATATCATTACTCATAATTATACTCATATTCATGTGTTCTATTCAGACCAGACATTAAGTTTACTTCTACTCGATGTAGATGTACTTCTACTAGATGTAAAATGTACATCCTATTTGTGGGCTAGACATGCTATTTGTATTTTCCGTTTTCTGCTCAGTGTGGTCTCCTGTCTAATATGTGTGGTAGCTACGTATCTTGATTATTATTAAGTTTCACATGAGATGGTTATCTTACTTGGAATTAAGGTACAGCTGCATTTGCATAAGGTCTAGACATGATGGAAATACTTATTTGGCCATTTCTGCTTCTTAGGGCTGGTTCACACGGAAAGCGTTTTTGCTTTGAAAAATGCGAGACGCGGGCAGTGGAATGGGGAAAAAGCACACGGTCTCGAGACACGTCTTTTAAAAGTTGAACTTATTTTAACTTGAGTGACGCGTTTTTAGAACCATGTCCCAAATGGCACACTTCATATGCACTTTCGGTCTTGTGGGCTTACAATGGCTGCCACGTGTGCATGTCTGTTAAGTCCATGAGACAGTAGGGTGTCCCATTTGTCATTTTAGTTTTCTGAATGCTTGAGACGCTGCAAAAGACGCGAATAATTCATAATGAATATTCATCGCCCATTCTGAGCTTTTATAAGCTGTGTCTTCGGACAAGATGGCAGCCTCTACGCCGTGTCTATGCCGGGGTCTTCGGACAAGATGGCCGCTTCTGCCCCTGAACTGTCGGCGCCTCCCTGGCCCCCTAAAGCGTCGTATCTGCCCTGGCCCCCTGAAGCGTCGTATCTGCCCTGGCCCCCTGAAGCGTCGCATCCGCTCTGGATGCCTGCTCCGCCTCAGTCTCCAGGCCCTCTTCCGCTCCACGGGCCTGGCCCTCCATCCCACACCCGGGTCCGGCTCCACTCCACCTCCCTCCTGGACAATTTTAGGAGCGGCTGGAAGGCATTTTCTACATTCTTCAAAAGTGCATCAACACTTTTTCAAGTGCAAACAACATTTAACGGACTTCTTTAAGTGCAAGTGACATGAATGTGAGCAAGAATATCATACTTCACACATAGCCCACGTATTGCATCTATTACTCAATGCTCAATTCTTTCCTTTAGTGAAGGCAGATGAGGATGGACGATTAAAAAAAAATTAGAAGCACCCTCCTGATAATGCTGACATTGATTATACATTGAGTTGTAGTCGACAACATAATAACTTGACCTGGGATTTGATGCTACTGTATAATGTGCTTTATCTCCTGCTCCCCGATTACTGCTTTATCAGGTAATCATTCATATTACTGAAACATTTGAGGAATGTAACTGGTCTTCATTCAGTTTAGCCTGAAACACAAGTGAAATGCTCTGAAACACGTTTATGAGAAAGCTATTGGCATGGCTATTTTGTGATATTCAAAGAGTCTAAGATATGAAGCCTAGCGCAAGTTCTGCCAGGAAGACTCAATCGTTCACGTCACTTATTACCTTCTCATCTATCCAGTCATATCCTAATAAGCCCAGTATAAAAGGGTGGTACTTACACATGTCTGAGTTCGCAGATGCTGTCGCTTCAACCACCTCCATCCTCCCCAACCACCACCAAGATGGGACCTTTCCTCCAACTCCCCCAACACCACTATGTTGGGTCCTCCCCAACACCTCCAGACGGGCTCTCCCCTCCATCCTGAAGATGCCAGGATGTCCTCTTCCTCCTTCCACCCCACCACCACCAGATGGCCCCCTTCCTTACTTCGCAGGGGGTGGGCTGTGCCCCTACCTTCGTCTTCAGGCAGGATATGGAGATTCCGTACCCTCGGAATGCGAGTTACGGACGGGGCCTATGCCAAAGAACTTGATTGTTTGCTGAGCTCTTAAATAAATGTTCATTGTCACAGTATTAATTCTCCCGAGTCTTTCTGGTAGAACTAAAGTGATTCTGCAGCTTTAAAGAAATTTTCATAAAAAAAAAAAAACTAAGCTCTGTTATTCTTCAAAATAAACTTGTCACTTAAATGGTATGTCGTTTCATGGAAAATGATACTAAATGAGATATAGTTTATAGTAATGGCCATAGCTTAGAGATGTTTATTCCCCTTAGCTCCTACACACCATTCTGGAAATTTAAATTGATCTTATGACTCGATTAGCTTTTTCTAATGAGCTCAGAAAGGTTTTTTGATCGCGCTGCTTCAGGCAGAGACGCGGCGCGTCTTCTTGCAGAGCTGAGACAAGGAGAACGAATGGTAACAGACTATTCAATTGAATTTCGTTCGCTGGCTGCAGAGTGTGGCTCAAATGCCGAGGCAAAATGGGACATGTTTTTATACGAACGTTCTGAGTACATAAAAGACTAAATTTACGCATTGGAATTACCCGCCGGGGTGGATAAACTTATTGATTTGTGGTTCAAGTGGATGCCAGATTACGTCGACGAGGTCGACGGTCACCGCAAGGCTGCTCTACTAGTGCACCAAATCCTGTTTTTAATTCTCCTGACGAAACTACAGCGTTTCTTCCTGATCCTGAGCCCATGCAACTGGTTAGGTCCCATTTATCATCATAGGAGAAGCAGAGGAGGAGAGAGAGGGGATTATGTTTATATTGTGGAACCGCCGGTCACATCGCGCTGCAGTGTCCGGTAAAAGCCAGCACCTGTTAGTAGGTAAGAGTTTACTGATGGGTGGGGTTGCACGGACTGAATCATCTTTTTCTGCCACTCATCTTCCAGTGAGTTTAAGACTACAGACTCAGAATTTCGACTGTGAGGCTCTAGTAGACTCAGGAGCCGAGGGTAATTTTTTGTATGTTGATCTGGTACACAGACTCAAGATACCAGTGGTGGTGCTCTCCCAGCCCATTTCTGTGGTTGCACTTAATGGTCAACTTTTACCCTCCGTCACACACTCTACCGTCACATTAAGACTGATCACCTCTGGTAATCATTCAGAGAACATTGACTTTCTATTAATTGACACTCCTTCTGCTCCTGTGGTGCTAGGTCATCCCTGGCTGGTACTCCATAACCCGCATATTAACTGGCGCATGAATTCTGTTTTCTCCTGGAGTGAATCTTGTCATGCTTCTTGTTTATTATCTGAGTGTTCTTCTGTGTCTTGTTCTGTGTTTCAGGATGAACACACAGATTTATCTAACGTGCCACGCGAGTACCTTGACCTGAAGGAAGTGTTCAGTAAGTCCCGGGCTGCTTCTCTCCCTCCGCATCGTCCCTATGACTGTGCTATAGATTTACTGCCAGGTATGTCTCCGCCTAAGGGCAAGTTATACTCACTTTCTGCCCCAGAAAGGGAGGCCATGGAGAAATACATTTCTGATTCTCTGACAGCCGGGTTTCATCTGCCCTTCCTCTTCTCCAGCGGGGGCAGGGTTCTTTTTTGTGGGGAAGAAGGATGGTTCTCTGCGACCGTGTATTGACTACCGAGTGTTGAACAACAGCACAGTAAAGAATACCTATCCTTTACCATTGATGTCTTTAGCTTTCGAGCGGTTGCAGGGAGCATCCATTTTCACAAAATTGGACTTGCGTAATACTTATCATTTGGTTCGCATAAGGAAGGGGGATGAATGGAAAACTGCCTTTAACACCCCCAGGGGGCATTTTGAATATTTGGTCATGCCTTTCGGTCTGTCTAACTCCCCTGCGGTTTTCCAGGCACTCGTGAATGTCGTGCTGAGAGATATGGTAGATCAGTTCATATATGTCTACCTGGATGACATATTGATATTTTCTTCTTCTCTCTAGGAACACGTTCAGCACGTCAGACGAGTGCTCCAGAGGCTGTTGGAGAATGGGCTTTTTGTCAAGGTGGAGAAATGTTCGTTCCATGCACAGTCGGTTCCATTTCTGGGTTATATCATCTCCTCCGAGGGGGTGCGGATGGATCCCGACAAGGTTAAGGCTGTGGTGGATTGGCCAACTCCAGATTCCCGTAAGGCCCTACAGAGGTTTCTGGGGTTCGCCAATTTTTACCGCCGTTTCATTAGCAATTTCAGCCAACTAGCCGCTCCTCTGACTGTCTTGACCTCCACCAAAACGATGTTCAGGTGGTCTGGTGCAGCTGAAGCTGCATTTACCAACCTTAACCCTCTGAGGTCTGAGCTGTTTTCTGGGCCCTGGAGGTGGTCTGACATGCTCTGACATTTGTGTTTTTTTCTGTTACTAGTGACATTTTCATGGCTAAAGTCTAATTACACTGTATTCAGCACAAACTCTGCTACAATAATATATCAGCAGCATGTATGTAAAAGTTTGTAGTTTTGAGATAATGACATTTATGCGTGGTTTGTGAAAATACAAAAAAAAATTCTCACTGAAATAAGGCCATGAAACCCATACTGATTATTTCTTCACAAGACTTTTGAAAATTGTATGACATAGCCTAGAATATTTGCTCCAAAACTATGTGAAAATCACCCTGACTGCTCATTCAGATAAGACAATATATTGATTTAAAATTTCTAAGACGTGTTTTGTGTGACAAAGCCATATGCGAAGAGGCGTGATCATCTCATGAATATGTAATCTTTTCACACCTGAGAAAGACAAAGACACTCCCCTAACTGCCCTATTAGGAGCGATCAGGCCCTGTCATTCAGAGCAACCTTGCACAAAGAATGAGGAGATTTAAAAAAGAATGGCTTTTAGATTGTTTGGATTTATTTACAACACAACCCAATCCAAAAATACAAATGACAAAAGAGCACATTGAAAACAATGATCCAAAGACAGAGACCTTTGTGCCATTCCTAAAAACATTGTACATACCTTTCATTTCCAAGGTGTTTGATTTTCACTTTACCATGTTCATGTACAGAGACTCATGTGAATGTTGAAGTCAGCAGGACTCAGTTGCATCTGGTCCCTGAAAGAAAAAAAAAAAGAAAAAACTGTGAACATACTGATATCAAGAGAAACTATAGGGCTGCACTAGCCTGGGAAAACCCAGACTACTTCCGGCGAATTTTAATTCTCTCTCCAGGATAGTCTGGAGAAGAGCCCATTCAAACTCATTTCTGTGCCGCCGAAATCGCGGCACCAATCAGAAACGTTTGGGGAGGGATTTACATGATGACGACAGCGCAGCGACGCTGAAGGAGATTTCATTACAAAGATGGATGCCGCCGTGGAACATCACTCGTTCGAATCATAGACAGTATATAAACGAATCAGTTATCGCGTCTGTTTTGAGCGATTTAAACTTACCGTTTTCGTTAAAACCGGAGCAAAGAACAACACTCGAAGCATACGTCATCTCCTTCATCGATCTGATCGGTTTTATGACTATCCAATTGCGGCCAGAGGAATTTGAGCTACGTCGGTTGGTGACGCCCCTTTGGAAATGATTTGTCTACATAGCTTCCCCAGACCCTATACTCAGTTTCAACTGAGAAGGGTCTGGTTTTAACCAGGCTAGGGCTGCACGATTTTGGGAATAGATTTTAGATTTTTCTGGTTAAAATTTCTTTTTAAAATTCACAGAATACACACACACACACACGTTTCCAACAATATATAATGAACACCAGGTTTGTTGTGCCTTGTAGGCATAGGCTACGCAGTGCTGCATAAAATAATAATAACAATAAATTAAATCTTCCAAAAGATTTCAAGAACAACTACGCTAGAGAAAAATATATTGATTATCATATGTTACTTCAAATGTATCCATTCGTTATGATGATATGAAATGAGATAATAGTAAAAACATAAAGCCTAATGTTTGTTGCATTTTTCCTTTCAAATGCAATCGCGCTCCAAAATATGATACATTAAAACCCACAGCGCGCTCCAAAATATGATACATTCAAACGCGATCGCGCTCCAAAATATTAAACATTATGGTTATACATATCTATGTTTGAGCAGATATCCACAAACAGTATTTAACAGGAAACACGGGTCTAAATAGTATAATATTCACCATATATCTAGCAACAGTTCAACTGCAATGTGAAGTTTATGCAACAATACCATAAACTAATAAGTAAGAATTTCTTACCTTACATCTTTCTTGTCTTCAAATCGCGTTCTTCTTCTTCTGGGGGTAAATCCAATGTAAGCTCAGACGTGTCTTCCAAACTCGACGAAAAGCAGAGACTTGTGAAGTGTTTTGGTGTTTTGTGTTTGAGGTAACGAGGGCGTTCGCGTTCCATGTGGACGATTTGCATGTGAATCACTTTTGCGCGAGTGGGCGTGTCGAATTAAAAAGTATTAGCAAGCGTTTGAGATACTGGACATCCTGTTGGTTTTATACAAATTACTTAAACAGAGAATATTTGTTTTCAGTTTGAATCCGATCATTTAAAAGTACACACTTAAATGTGTATAAAGGTATATGGCTCATAAATGTGTGAGAAGTATTCGCTGAGTTTTGTTTCAGTTTATAGACGTGCTCAAGAAAAAAAAGTTCACCGCGACGGAGAGGCAGAACGCACACCCTGTTTATTTTCTTTATTTTACAAAAGCACAATGTTTTGATTTGATTGTAAGTGGACACATACAAAAGTAGAAATATCACAGATTATTTTTTTATATTTCTTTTTTCTGTATAACCATAAATGACGGAGTAATTTAAGTTTATGTTGCTGCTATGTGAAAAAAATCCAGCAAAACGCGTCGGCGCGTTTCTCGACCTCAGAGGGTTAAGAGCCACTTCATTTCAGCTCCCATTCTTGTAGCCCCTGATCCTTCACGTCAGTTTGTGGTGGAGGTCGACGCATCAGAGGTGGGGGTAGGAGCGGTTCTTTCCCAGCATTCACCCACGGATGATAAGATGCACCCTTTATGTAATTATGACATTGGTAACAGAGAGTTACTGGCAGTCAAGCTAGCGTTGGAGGAATGGCACCATTGGCTAGAGGGTTCGAGGGTACCTTTTATCGTCTGGACCGATCATAAGAACCTTGAATATATCAGATCTGCTAAACGACTCAACTCCAGGCAGGCTCGGTGGGCCCTTTTTTTTCGGTCGTTTTGAGTTTTCCCTGTCGTATCTTGCGGGTTCTAAGAACATCAAGCCCGACGCTTTATCTTGCATTTTTGACCGTTCCGATCACCCGTCTACTCCCGAGTGCATTTTTCCTGAGAGACTCGAGTCGAAGGTCCGTTCGGCCTTAGAAGAGGTAACGCCTCTGGTCAAGCAACGATTCTGGTGGCCCTCCATGGCTCGCGAAATTCGAAGTTTTGTTTTGGCATGTTCGGTCTGTGCTCGTGGTAAAACTTCCAATCGCCCACCAGATGGGTTACTCCAACCGCTGTCTGTCCCTTCGAGACCATGGTCCCACATCGCGCTAGATTTTCTCACTGCCCTCCCGCCCTCCCAGGGCAATACGGTCGTTTTGACCGTAGTGGACCGGTTCTCAAAGGCGGCTCATTTCATCCCCTTGCCCAAATTACCGTCTGCCAAGGAGACAGCGATTGCTGTCGTAGATCACGTCTTTCGTTTACATGACCTCCCGATGGACGTGGTTTCTGACAGGGGTCCCCAATTTATTTCCAAATTTTGGAGAGAGTTTTGTTGTTTATTGGGGGCGAGTGTCAGTCTTTCTTCTGGGTTTCAGCAAAGTTTAATGTTTGTGGTTAACGGTTAACTCTTGTGCAAACCTCTTCATAATAAAAATAAAATAATTGTTTGAGATAGAAAGAACCAAACAAATGCAGCTTAAACGAAAAAAAAAGAAAAAAAGAAATAAAAAAAATCAAACGCATTCATATTAGAGATGAAATCTTGATAAACATGTGGTGTATAAAAAAAGAAGAAAAAAAATGCGTATAATTATTATGATTATTCTTTTATGGTTATTTCTATGATTAATCCTTTCAAACATATTATTCTTGTATTAATCCATTTATGACTTTTGTCTATTGTATCTTTTAATATCATTACTCATAATTATACTCATATTCATGTGTTCTATTCAGACCAGACATTAAGTTTACTTCTACTCGATGTAGATGTACTTCTACTAGATGTAAAATGTACATCCTATTTGTGGGCTAGACATGCTATTTGTATTTTCCGTTTTCTGCTCAGTGTGGTCTCCTGTCTAATATGTGTGGTAGCTACGTATCTTGATTATTATTAAGTTTCACATGAGATGGTTATCTTACTTGGAATTAAGGTACAGCTGCATTTGCATAAGGTCTAGACATGATGGAAATACTTATTTGGCCATTTCTGCTTCTTAGGGCTGGTTCACACGGAAAGCGTTTTTGCTTTGAAAAATGCGAGACGCGGGCAGTGGAATGGGGAAAAAGCACACGGTCTCGAGACACGTCTTTTAAAAGTTGAACTTATTTTAACTTGAGTGACGCGTTTTTAGAACCATGTCCCAAATGGCACACTTCATATGCACTTTCGGTCTTGTGGGCTTACAATGGCTGCCACGTGTGCATGTCTGTTAAGTCCATGAGACAGTAGGGTGTCCCATTTGTCATTTTAGTTTTCTGAATGCTTGAGACGCTGCAAAAGACGCGAATAATTCATAATGAATATTCATCGCCCATTCTGAGCTTTTATAAGCTGTGTCTTCGGACAAGATGGCAGCCTCTACGCCGTGTCTATGCCGGGGTCTTCGGACAAGATGGCCGCTTCTGCCCCTGAACTGTCGGCGCCTCCCTGGCCCCCTAAAGCGTCGTATCTGCCCTGGCCCCCTGAAGCGTCGTATCTGCCCTGGCCCCCTGAAGCGTCGCATCCGCTCTGGATGCCTGCTCCGCCTCAGTCTCCAGGCCCTCTTCCGCTCCACGGGCCTGGCCCTCCATCCCACACCCGGGTCCGGCTCCACTCCACCTCCCTCCTGGACAATTTTAGGAGCGGCTGGAAGGCATTTTCTACATTCTTCAAAAGTGCATCAACACTTTTTCAAGTGCAAACAACATTTAACGGACTTCTTTAAGTGCAAGTGACATGAATGTGAGCAAGAATATCATACTTCACACATAGCCCACGTATTGCATCTATTACTCAATGCTCAATTCTTTCCTTTAGTGAAGGCAGATGAGGATGGACGATTAAAAAAAAATTAGAAGCACCCTCCTGATAATGCTGACATTGATTATACATTGAGTTGTAGTCGACAACATAATAACTTGACCTGGGATTTGATGCTACTGTATAATGTGCTTTATCTCCTGCTCCCCGATTACTGCTTTATCAGGTAATCATTCATATTACTGAAACATTTGAGGAATGTAACTGGTCTTCATTCAGTTTAGCCTGAAACACAAGTGAAATGCTCTGAAACACGTTTATGAGAAAGCTATTGGCATGGCTATTTTGTGATATTCAAAGAGTCTAAGATATGAAGCCTAGCGCAAGTTCTGCCAGGAAGACTCAATCGTTCACGTCACTTATTACCTTCTCATCTATCCAGTCATATCCTAATAAGCCCAGTATAAAAGGGTGGTACTTACACATGTCTGAGTTCGCAGATGCTGTCGCTTCAACCACCTCCATCCTCCCCAACCACCACCAAGATGGGACCTTTCCTCCAACTCCCCCAACACCACTATGTTGGGTCCTCCCCAACACCTCCAGACGGGCTCTCCCCTCCATCCTGAAGATGCCAGGATGTCCTCTTCCTCCTTCCACCCCACCACCACCAGATGGCCCCCTTCCTTACTTCGCAGGGGGTGGGCTGTGCCCCTACCTTCGTCTTCAGGCAGGATATGGAGATTCCGTACCCTCGGAATGCGAGTTACGGACGGGGCCTATGCCAAAGAACTTGATTGTTTGCTGAGCTCTTAAATAAATGTTCATTGTCACAGTATTAATTCTCCCGAGTCTTTCTGGTAGAACTAAAGTGATTCTGCAGCTTTAAAGAAATTTTCATAAAAAAAAAAAAACTAAGCTCTGTTATTCTTCAAAATAAACTTGTCACTTAAATGGTATGTCGTTTCATGGAAAATGATACTAAATGAGATATAGTTTATAGTAATGGCCATAGCTTAGAGATGTTTATTCCCCTTAGCTCCTACACACCATTCTGGAAATTTAAATTGATCTTATGACTCGATTAGCTTTTTCTAATGAGCTCAGAAAGGTTTTTTGATCGCGCTGCTTCAGGCAGAGACGCGGCGCGTCTTCTTGCAGAGCTGAGACAAGGAGAACGAATGGTAACAGACTATTCAATTGAATTTCGTTCGCTGGCTGCAGAGTGTGGCTCAAATGCCGAGGCAAAATGGGACATGTTTTTATACGAACGTTCTGAGTACATAAAAGACTAAATTTACGCATTGGAATTACCCGCCGGGGTGGATAAACTTATTGATTTGTGGTTCAAGTGGATGCCAGATTACGTCGACGAGGTCGACGGTCACCGCAAGGCTGCTCTACTAGTGCACCAAATCCTGTTTTTAATTCTCCTGACGAAACTACAGCGTTTCTTCCTGATCCTGAGCCCATGCAACTGGTTAGGTCCCATTTATCATCATAGGAGAAGCAGAGGAGGAGAGAGAGGGGATTATGTTTATATTGTGGAACCGCCGGTCACATCGCGCTGCAGTGTCCGGTAAAAGCCAGCACCTGTTAGTAGGTAAGAGTTTACTGATGGGTGGGGTTGCACGGACTGAATCATCTTTTTCTGCCACTCATCTTCCAGTGAGTTTAAGACTACAGACTCAGAATTTCGACTGTGAGGCTCTAGTAGACTCAGGAGCCGAGGGTAATTTTTTGTATGTTGATCTGGTACACAGACTCAAGATACCAGTGGTGGTGCTCTCCCAGCCCATTTCTGTGGTTGCACTTAATGGTCAACTTTTACCCTCCGTCACACACTCTACCGTCACATTAAGACTGATCACCTCTGGTAATCATTCAGAGAACATTGACTTTCTATTAATTGACACTCCTTCTGCTCCTGTGGTGCTAGGTCATCCCTGGCTGGTACTCCATAACCCGCATATTAACTGGCGCATGAATTCTGTTTTCTCCTGGAGTGAATCTTGTCATGCTTCTTGTTTATTATCTGAGTGTTCTTCTGTGTCTTGTTCTGTGTTTCAGGATGAACACACAGATTTATCTAACGTGCCACGCGAGTACCTTGACCTGAAGGAAGTGTTCAGTAAGTCCCGGGCTGCTTCTCTCCCTCCGCATCGTCCCTATGACTGTGCTATAGATTTACTGCCAGGTATGTCTCCGCCTAAGGGCAAGTTATACTCACTTTCTGCCCCAGAAAGGGAGGCCATGGAGAAATACATTTCTGATTCTCTGACAGCCGGGTTTCATCTGCCCTTCCTCTTCTCCAGCGGGGGCAGGGTTCTTTTTTGTGGGGAAGAAGGATGGTTCTCTGCGACCGTGTATTGACTACCGAGTGTTGAACAACAGCACAGTAAAGAATACCTATCCTTTACCATTGATGTCTTTAGCTTTCGAGCGGTTGCAGGGAGCATCCATTTTCACAAAATTGGACTTGCGTAATACTTATCATTTGGTTCGCATAAGGAAGGGGGATGAATGGAAAACTGCCTTTAACACCCCCAGGGGGCATTTTGAATATTTGGTCATGCCTTTCGGTCTGTCTAACTCCCCTGCGGTTTTCCAGGCACTCGTGAATGTCGTGCTGAGAGATATGGTAGATCAGTTCATATATGTCTACCTGGATGACATATTGATATTTTCTTCTTCTCTCTAGGAACACGTTCAGCACGTCAGACGAGTGCTCCAGAGGCTGTTGGAGAATGGGCTTTTTGTCAAGGTGGAGAAATGTTCGTTCCATGCACAGTCGGTTCCATTTCTGGGTTATATCATCTCCTCCGAGGGGGTGCGGATGGATCCCGACAAGGTTAAGGCTGTGGTGGATTGGCCAACTCCAGATTCCCGTAAGGCCCTACAGAGGTTTCTGGGGTTCGCCAATTTTTACCGCCGTTTCATTAGCAATTTCAGCCAACTAGCCGCTCCTCTGACTGTCTTGACCTCCACCAAAACGATGTTCAGGTGGTCTGGTGCAGCTGAAGCTGCATTTACCAACCTTAACCCTCTGAGGTCTGAGCTGTTTTCTGGGCCCTGGAGGTGGTCTGACATGCTCTGACATTTGTGTTTTTTTCTGTTACTAGTGACATTTTCATGGCTAAAGTCTAATTACACTGTATTCAGCACAAACTCTGCTACAATAATATATCAGCAGCATGTATGTAAAAGTTTGTAGTTTTGAGATAATGACATTTATGCGTGGTTTGTGAAAATACAAAAAAAAATTCTCACTGAAATAAGGCCATGAAACCCATACTGATTATTTCTTCACAAGACTTTTGAAAATTGTATGACATAGCCTAGAATATTTGCTCCAAAACTATGTGAAAATCACCCTGACTGCTCATTCAGATAAGACAATATATTGATTTAAAATTTCTAAGACGTGTTTTGTGTGACAAAGCCATATGCGAAGAGGCGTGATCATCTCATGAATATGTAATCTTTTCACACCTGAGAAAGACAAAGACACTCCCCTAACTGCCCTATTAGGAGCGATCAGGCCCTGTCATTCAGAGCAACCTTGCACAAAGAATGAGGAGATTTAAAAAAGAATGGCTTTTAGATTGTTTGGATTTATTTACAACACAACCCAATCCAAAAATACAAATGACAAAAGAGCACATTGAAAACAATGATCCAAAGACAGAGACCTTTGTGCCATTCCTAAAAACATTGTACATACCTTTCATTTCCAAGGTGTTTGATTTTCACTTTACCATGTTCATGTACAGAGACTCATGTGAATGTTGAAGTCAGCAGGACTCAGTTGCATCTGGTCCCTGAAAGAAAAAAAAAAAGAAAAAACTGTGAACATACTGATATCAAGAGAAACTATAGGGCTGCACTAGCCTGGGAAAACCCAGACTACTTCCGGCGAATTTTAATTCTCTCTCCAGGATAGTCTGGAGAAGAGCCCATTCAAACTCATTTCTGTGCCGCCGAAATCGCGGCACCAATCAGAAACGTTTGGGGAGGGATTTACATGATGACGACAGCGCAGCGACGCTGAAGGAGATTTCATTACAAAGATGGATGCCGCCGTGGAACATCACTCGTTCGAATCATAGACAGTATATAAACGAATCAGTTATCGCGTCTGTTTTGAGCGATTTAAACTTACCGTTTTCGTTAAAACCGGAGCAAAGAACAACACTCGAAGCATACGTCATCTCCTTCATCGATCTGATCGGTTTTATGACTATCCAATTGCGGCCAGAGGAATTTGAGCTACGTCGGTTGGTGACGCCCCTTTGGAAATGATTTGTCTACATAGCTTCCCCAGACCCTATACTCAGTTTCAACTGAGAAGGGTCTGGTTTTAACCAGGCTAGGGCTGCACGATTTTGGGAATAGATTTTAGATTTTTCTGGTTAAAATTTCTTTTTAAAATTCACAGAATACACACACACACACACGTTTCCAACAATATATAATGAACACCAGGTTTGTTGTGCCTTGTAGGCATAGGCTACGCAGTGCTGCATAAAATAATAATAACAATAAATTAAATCTTCCAAAAGATTTCAAGAACAACTACGCTAGAGAAAAATATATTGATTATCATATGTTACTTCAAATGTATCCATTCGTTATGATGATATGAAATGAGATAATAGTAAAAACATAAAGCCTAATGTTTGTTGCATTTTTCCTTTCAAATGCAATCGCGCTCCAAAATATGATACATTAAAACCCACAGCGCGCTCCAAAATATGATACATTCAAACGCGATCGCGCTCCAAAATATTAAACATTATGGTTATACATATCTATGTTTGAGCAGATATCCACAAACAGTATTTAACAGGAAACACGGGTCTAAATAGTATAATATTCACCATATATCTAGCAACAGTTCAACTGCAATGTGAAGTTTATGCAACAATACCATAAACTAATAAGTAAGAATTTCTTACCTTACATCTTTCTTGTCTTCAAATCGCGTTCTTCTTCTTCTGGGGGTAAATCCAATGTAAGCTCAGACGTGTCTTCCAAACTCGACGAAAAGCAGAGACTTGTGAAGTGTTTTGGTGTTTTGTGTTTGAGGTAACGAGGGCGTTCGCGTTCCATGTGGACGATTTGCATGTGAATCACTTTTGCGCGAGTGGGCGTGTCGAATTAAAAAGTATTAGCAAGCGTTTGAGATACTGGACATCCTGTTGGTTTTATACAAATTACTTAAACAGAGAATATTTGTTTTCAGTTTGAATCCGATCATTTAAAAGTACACACTTAAATGTGTATAAAGGTATATGGCTCATAAATGTGTGAGAAGTATTCGCTGAGTTTTGTTTCAGTTTATAGACGTGCTCAAGAAAAAAAAGTTCACCGCGACGGAGAGGCAGAACGCACACCCTGTTTATTTTCTTTATTTTACAAAAGCACAATGTTTTGATTTGATTGTAAGTGGACACATACAAAAGTAGAAATATCACAGATTATTTTTTTATATTTCTTTTTTCTGTATAACCATAAATGACGGAGTAATTTAAGTTTATGTTGCTGCTATGTGAAAAAAATCCAGCAAAACGCGTCGGCGCGTTTCTCGACCTCAGAGGGTTAAGAGCCACTTCATTTCAGCTCCCATTCTTGTAGCCCCTGATCCTTCACGTCAGTTTGTGGTGGAGGTCGACGCATCAGAGGTGGGGGTAGGAGCGGTTCTTTCCCAGCATTCACCCACGGATGATAAGATGCACCCTTTATGTAATTATGACATTGGTAACAGAGAGTTACTGGCAGTCAAGCTAGCGTTGGAGGAATGGCACCATTGGCTAGAGGGTTCGAGGGTACCTTTTATCGTCTGGACCGATCATAAGAACCTTGAATATATCAGATCTGCTAAACGACTCAACTCCAGGCAGGCTCGGTGGGCCCTTTTTTTTCGGTCGTTTTGAGTTTTCCCTGTCGTATCTTGCGGGTTCTAAGAACATCAAGCCCGACGCTTTATCTTGCATTTTTGACCGTTCCGATCACCCGTCTACTCCCGAGTGCATTTTTCCTGAGAGACTCGAGTCGAAGGTCCGTTCGGCCTTAGAAGAGGTAACGCCTCTGGTCAAGCAACGATTCTGGTGGCCCTCCATGGCTCGCGAAATTCGAAGTTTTGTTTTGGCATGTTCGGTCTGTGCTCGTGGTAAAACTTCCAATCGCCCACCAGATGGGTTACTCCAACCGCTGTCTGTCCCTTCGAGACCATGGTCCCACATCGCGCTAGATTTTCTCACTGCCCTCCCGCCCTCCCAGGGCAATACGGTCGTTTTGACCGTAGTGGACCGGTTCTCAAAGGCGGCTCATTTCATCCCCTTGCCCAAATTACCGTCTGCCAAGGAGACAGCGATTGCTGTCGTAGATCACGTCTTTCGTTTACATGACCTCCCGATGGACTTGGTTTCTGACAGGGGTCCCCAATTTATTTCCAAATTTTGGAGAGAGTTTTGTTGTTTATTGGGGGCGAGTGTCAGTCTTTCTTCTGGGTTTCGTCCTCAGAGCAACGGCCAGACCGAGCGTGCCAACCAAGACTGAGAGAGAGTGTTACGATGTTTGGTTTCTCAGAATCCTTCCTCCTGGAGCCAGAAACTCTCATGGGTTGAGTACGCACATAACTCATTACCAGTGTCATCCACGGGCCTATCTCCATTTGAGTGTAGCGTAGGGTACCAGCCACCTATTTTTCCCAGTCTGGAATCCGAAGTCGCGGTCCCCTCCGCTCACGCGTTTGTCCAGAGTTGCCGCCACACTTGGAGTAGAGCCTGCGAGACTCTCCTCCAGATGGGAGCACGCACGAAGGCTCAGGCCAATCGCCACTGTCCGAAGCCTCCCATCTACGTCGTGGGTCAAAAAGTGTGGCTTTCTTCCAAGAACATTCCTCTCCGCTCCATATGTAACAAGTTCGCTCCCAAATTCATCGGCCCGTTCACTGTCACCAAGATTCTTAGTCCGGTGGCAGTCTGCCTCAAACTCCCTCCTGCGTACAGGAGAATTCATCCCGTCTCCAAATTAAAGCCTGTGTTCCATTCACACATTAATCCGCCAGCCCCGGTTCCCCCTCCGCCGCAACTTGTAGATGGGGAAGCCACTTATTCGGTCAATCGCATTCTGGACTCGAGAAGGAGGGGACGCAGATTTCAGTACCTGGTGGACTGGGAGGGTTACGATCCGGAGGAGAGAAGTTGGGTTCCTACTAGGGACATACTGGATCACTCCCTTATCGATGATTACAATCGCCAGGTAGGTTCCCTTGGGAGTGCCAGGATGCGCTCTCAGGGGAGGGGGTACTGTCACGTTTCATAGATCCGTGTGTTAATTTTTTTTATTGAAATCTCATCATTATTTCAACATTAATTGCAAGTTCAAAAGTGATATAGAACCAACATCACTTCATAATGTTGATTCAATGACATTATCATTGATATTTTGAAATCTCACCATTGTTTCAATATTAATTGCGGGTGCAAAAGTGATATTGAATCAACATCACTTTGTAACATTAATTCAATGCAATTAGCATTGCCACATCAACTTTGACTCAACATAGTTTCAATGATTGCTTGCTATCTGGGACGGCACCTACTGTTTCCGACTTAAAGCTGATGGATGTGACCCACCACATTCTTCCTACGTTGGCATTACCAATAATGTCCTGGATGAGAATGGCATCACCAAGCATTCAAACTCCTCATACAAGTTTGTGGATTTCCGCACCAGCCCAGGATCCCACATAGAGCACAAGGCCAGCAAAGTAAGATTCTCCTTGCAATATTGATCAGCTTTATAACCACTGAGGTTCTAATCATTTTATGGTGATGGCTATCAGGTATGTTGTTCTGAAGGAAAACAAAAGTGGCTACCAGACAGGCAAGAGGGAGACCAAAGACCGCTATGCCCCCAAAGAGCAACAACAACAAGAAGGCCTTAATAGGCTTAAAGTTCAACCGCATGAATAATTGTCTCAATGATAGTCCTTGGATGTCCCTGTCGTTTGACTACCTCCCTGGGACCCCAGACCTGGGCCAACACTATTAGTCTAATTCTCCTCTGTCACCCGTTCAACTCCAACCTCATTCGCTGTCTGCCTTTTGAAAATGACCTTTCATGAAGTGTGTAACATAGCTCTAAGTGAATGAAAACATCCTGCAAAGTTTTAAATCTGAAAGTGCACCGTATATAAAGTTATTGTCTTTCAAAAGTAAGAGTCGACTCTTAGTCAATGAAATGAATCGTTTTTCAAACGAGTCATAAGCCAATTCGTTGTGATGTCAAGACGAAACATTAGCATATTGCCCGCCCACTTATTGCACGCGCAGACACCAGGGAAAACTTGAACCTCAAACACTGCAGCTGATTCCTGTGGATACTGGATAGCATCATGTCGAGAAGATGGCGCTGTGCTCTACAATGTGAAGGTAAAGCCATTTTTGTTCACTGCCCAAGGACGAGCATGTGAAGAATCAGTGGTTAAAATTCATCTTTACCATGATACCACAGCAGTATAATCCTAAACTTTTGCTGTGTTCCCTTTACTGACAGACGACTGCTTCTCAAATCTCGGAGTTCAATGCAGGATTCGCAAACCGCCAATAAATTAGAAAAATACTCTGTAAATAAATAAGTACAAGTAAAATGATCGGTTTGTTGATGGACATGCACTTGTTAATGCTTATGGTGAGGAATTACAGTTGCAACATCTCATAATGAACCTCAAACTAAGTAGTGTATCACTGAGAAACGTCCTGCTCGAGTCGTCCTTGCGATGGAGGTTTGGGTTGAATAACTAGTTCTTCCAATGTATCATCATTGGACTCGCGCTGGGATTGAAATAGTAAAATCAAAGTCATTATTCGTTACTGTCTTTAGTTTACGGTGTAGGAAGCCTCAGGACAATCAGAGCTGACGTTGTTATGGCAATGGGTGTTTTTGTTTTCGACGCGCGCTGTACGCGGTAAACCAATCACAGCAGACTGAGCTGTCTGGCCAATCAGAGCAGAGTAGCTCGCGGAAAGGAGGGATTTAGAGAGACTGATTCATCTGATGAGTCGTTTGAGAGTCATTGAAAATGTGATGATGTGCCAAATATAGATGATGTTTATTATGATGAGGTTAAACAGTTTTTTGACCTTAGATGCATGTAAACCTGTTGTAAACCTCCAAAACAACATTAGTAAACTTTAAAATAGCATAAAAGGGGCAATTTAAGAGATACCAGACTGTGCTGGACCTGCCAATTACCAACATAATGTGACATTAAAAAGTGTAACAGTCACTCATTTTTATAAAGTAACACTGTCCAACAGTGACATCTGCAGGTAAAGTTACAGCAGGAGGCTTGCCTTACCCCCTAAAGCATGCGCTGGGTTTAGTGGGGAGTAACTGAGAATGAATGGGGGAAAGTCATGTGAGAAGAGGCAATGCCTCCATCACGCTATGATTGAGTGGGATTGGTTATGATTGATTTGTGCAAGTATTGATTTAATTGAAGTAAGTAAACAACTTAGATATCACCACTTTATGTCATGTTCAAATCTAATTTTAAATGGACTGAAAACATGATGACTGTTTTAGTGAGCAGTCAGCTTGAGGAAAGCTTCTTCTTGTCTAAGAAGAGTAATAAATTGACTATAAAAAAGCTGAACATTAGTTCACAAATAATATATATCGTTTAAATTGTTACTGCCTTTAGTTATTATTTTGGAATAAATGTAAAAATGCTTAAAAACACTACCGTGATGAAATTTATATTGGTTTAAATTAATAGAACATTACATAGTTATGAATTGTAAAAATAGAAAATAGAATTGTATTTGGTCTGTTTTTTATATGATGTTCATTTAACCAGGAAATTACGTGTAACAGGGACATAAATTTACATTTGATATATTAAAAAAATATGAGGACTTTGCCTCCTCATTTTAAAACACCATCGCACACCACAGCTTTCAATATACCCTTTGAAACACATTTGTGGAAAACTAACCTTTAGGCCAGAGAGATGTGCCTTATTTTTTGAGTTTTGCTTTGAAAGAAGGTTTTTGAAAGTTTTGCTCTATTTCTTTTTTGTTGATAAAAGGAAGAAATATGTTGTGTTGAATAAGTTAAAACACACATAAAGGACATACCCATTTCTATTTATTTTCTATTATGTGTTCTTTTTTATGTTATTTGTCATAGAAAGGTTTTATTGAAAGCCAACTGGCATTATTTGTAAGAAAACAAATACAACATGAAGTGGTTGAAATGTAATTTGGGATTTAAAAAAAATATATATATATATATTTTTTTTTTACCAATAATCATTTTGTGAGATTCATTTGTAATTGTTCTTTCTGTAGAAAGTAGCAATGCAAATGTGTATTATAATTTGCAATTAAATCTGACAAAAGTAAAAAAAAAAAAAAAAAACAGTGTGAAATGAATATGCCTTGACTATAGACCAATTATAGGTTTGTAAACATCCGGGATGCGCGCGCATCGTGGTTGCAGAAAGACCCGTTTAACAGCTGATCATTACACGGATACGGATAAGAATAATACTAATAGCTCGGTTTAAAACTTTTTTTATATATATTTGAGTTTATATTTAATTTTCGGAATGTTCTCCGCATATTTTTTTTTCCACTTTTGGTCCCGACATGCGCAGTAGAACCTGCGTGACGCCGTGTGACGTAGGGTGATAATTCCCCTATAGAACATTTTTGGAATGTGGTGACACTATACATATGACTGGAAATCTGTCTTCAGGATATTCTGGAGATGTTTAACAGGATCAGATGGAGTTTGTAGACCCAGATCTCACAAAATAATCAGTGATTCTTGTCACAACATTTAACGTTGTTAAAGGGATACTCCACCGATTTTTCATATTAAACTATGTTATTCCCTTAACTAAGATGAGTTGATACATACCTCTCTCGTCTCAGTGCGTGCACTCAATCGCTCTGTCTTGCGGCGAAACTTTGTTAGCACTTAGCTTAGCCCAGTTCATTCAATATGGGCCAAGCAGAGAAGCTACCAAACACCTACACGTTTTCCCTATTTAAATACAGTTACTCGCGTAGTGTAACTCGACCTAGGACGGTGACACAAAACAAAACGTTGCGCTTTTCTAAGCGTGTAAAATGGATAACTATATTGTATGGCGGAATACCATAGCAAGTGCTTGTAAGCACTTCGACTTGGCGCAGTAATATCTTCACTCGTGAAAAATCCTCTCACCGACCCCCGCTCCCTCTAGTGAAGATATTACTGCGCCAAGTCGAAGTGCTTACAAGCACTTGCTATGGTATTCCGCCATACAATATAGTACCTCTCTCGTGGTATGTATCAACTCATCTTAGTTAAGGGAATAACATAGTTTAATATGAAAAAACGGTGGAGTATCCCTTTAAAAGCGCTATATAAATGAAGATGACTTGACTTGACAATACAAATAAAAGAGGTCTAAAATAACCACAAAATGATTCAGTGTTTCAAAGCACTCGTGACCCCTGCTGGTCAAAACAGTGTAAATGCAGTGAAAACTCAGCCCATACTTGCATTAAAACACCTTTTACAAACCAATTGCAATTTTTTTTATTGAAAGTATCTATTAAATATCTGTTAAATGCAATTAACAAACCTAAAAACCATCAATACAATCTAATCTAATACAATCAAACACACCTGATTCAACATATCAGCTTGTTAGTAAAGACTCCACTTTTTTTGCTAATAATTGTGTATTCAGAAATTAACAGAAATTTCTAAAATATCAGTCATTTATATCAATGGGAATTATAAAGGCCATAATACTGTTAATGTCCACCAGTAGGAGCCACAGGAGAAGAAGCCCTTGTAGGTCTCAAAGATTACAATCTGTGTATATTGACTTGTAGTAAATAACTAACTAAATAAATAAAAATAAAGCATCCTGAAATTCATTATAGTTTTTGTTTAATCAATTTGAATCAGTTTGAAAATAAATTTGTGATTTCCAAAATACTTAAAGATCATTTCTATACAACTGCGTACCTCTTAATGATATTGAAAACATATTTGTCATGTATTGACTTAATACATTGCTGTCCAATTAAATTAAAGAGACAATATTATTTGAATAATTTATTAAAATCAGGTCTGGTATCTGACCCTGTCAGTAAAAAAAATGAAGGAAAATGAGAATGCCTGTCACCTATGTGCACTACATTTCTACATTACCTGCACACCCTTCTCAATCAACACACCTGTCTGCCTTTATTCTCATCTACCGCTCTACATAAGCCAGCACTACACACACAGAGATTGGCTGGTCTCTTCGCTGACTAGGACTGATATAGTGTCTGTGTCTCTGACCTGCATTTGTCACGATCCACACACGAGAAGCAGGGAAGTTCCAATTTGCAGTAAGTAATTTATTAAGGGAAAATCCAAAAACAGTGGTCAAGTCCTGGCATGGGTCAAATACCAATATAGCAATCCAAAACACAAGACAAGCGCAGACAAGCAACAGACACTGAAGTGGCGTGATAAATACAAGGACTCTGTGACACATACTAAAACAGACAGGGTTCTATACACAGGGAAATGACAATGCTAATGGGGAACAGGCTGAGTGCAATGATCAGTGATAAGGGACAGCTGAGTGCAATGAAAAGACAAGGATCATGGGGGATGTAGTTCAAGAGTGTGATGGACACCGTGGGGAAGGAGGACATCTAGTGGTGACCCAAGGAACATAAACCAGACACTGTGACATAACCCCCCTCTACGGAGCGGCTACCAGACGCTCCAAGACGTGACAGACAAACAAGAGTCCAGGCGGGAGGTGGACTGGTGGAGGATCTGGTGGAGGATCAGGGGGAGGGATGGGGGGCCAGGTCCATGGAGGGAAACGGGGACAGGGAGTGACAGTTCATCTGGCGGCCAGGGCGGAGACGACAGTCCATCGGGCGGCCAGGGCAGAGCAGACAGTCCCTCGGGCGGCCAGGGCAGAGCAGACAGTCCATCGGGCGGCCACGGCGGAGACTTTCCCTCGGGCGACCAGGGCGGAGACTTTCCCTCGGGCGGCCAGGGTGGAGACTTTCCCTCGGGCGGCCAGGGCGGAGACTTTCCCTCGGGCGGCCAGGGCGGAGACTTTCCCTCGGGCGGCCAGGGCGGAGACTTTCCCTCGGGCGGCCAGGGCGGAGACTTTACCTCGGGCGGCCAGGGCGGAGACTTTCCCTCGGGCGGCCAGGGCGGAGACTCTCCCTCGGGTGGCCAAGGCACAGGAACAGGCACCACCGGCTCAGGAACAGACACCACCGGCTCAGGAACAGACACCACCGGCTCAGGAACAGACACCACCGGCTCAGGAACAGGAACAGACACCACCGGCTCAGGAACAGACACCACCGGCTCAGGAACAGACACCACCGGCTCAGGAACAGATACGGACACCTGTTCAGGAACATAAACAAACACCGGCTTCACCACAGTGTCCGGGGTTCCAACCGGACTGGAGGCTGGCATCTTGGTAGTGTGTGCAGCCCAGGCACGCCAGACAGCAACCAAATAAAAAGTGAAGACAGCCCTCTGGGCTGTGGCAGGGCTGACGGGTACAGCCTCCGGCACAGGAACAGTCTCTGCATCGACAGATGTGACGTGGACAGTCTCTGGATCGGCAGACGTGACGTGAACAGTCTCTGGATCGGCAGACGTGACGTGAACAGTCTCTGGATCGGCAGACGTGACGTGAACAGTCTCTGGATCGGCAGACGTGACGTGAACAGTCTCTGGATCGGCAGACGTGACGTGAACAGTCTCTGGATCGGCAGACGTGACGTGAACAGTCTCTGGATCGGCAGACGTGACGTGAACAGTCTCTGGATCGGCAGACGTGACGTGAACAGTCTCTGGATCAGCAGACTTGCTGTGTCTCTTCCACGCATGCAATACCGCCACTGCGTAAAAGAGAAAGACAGCAGGAGACACAGGCTCGGCGGCGGCCATCTTGTCCGAAGACACAGGCTCGGCAGACGTGACGTGAACAGGCTCGGCGGCAACCATCTTGTCCGCAGACACTGGATCCGGCTCGGCAGCGGCCATCCTGTCCGAAGACACAGGCTCGGTAGACGTGCTTCTCTTACCCCCTCTCCATCTGCGACGGTGAGATGGTGGCTCCAATTCGTCCCTCACCATCCCAGAGTCGAAGGGGGGCCATGGTGGAGAGTGGTGTTGGACTCCCTCTCGACCACCAACTCCTCTGCGACCTCCCCGGGTCCCACGAAAAATGACTAGACGGGTTCCCTCAAACATATCTCTCCTCTCCCGCTCGGTGGCTGGGGAGGAGAAGTTGGAACACATACCGCTGGATCTGTCTGTGACGGAGTCCTTCTGTCACGATCCACACACGAGAAGCAGGGAAGATCCAATTTGCAGTAAGTAATTTATTAAGGGAAAATCCAAAAACAGTGGTCAAGTCCTGGCATGGGTCAAATACCAATATAGCAATCCAAAACACAAGACAAGCGCAGACAAGCAACAGACACTGAAGTGGCGTGATAAATACAAGGACTCCGTGACACATACTAAAACAGACAGGGTTCTATACACAGGGAAATGACAATGCTAATGGGGAACAGGCTGAGTGCAATGATCAGTGATAAGGGACAGCTGAGTGCAATGAAAAGACAAGGATCATGGGGGATGTAGTTCAAGAGTGTGATGGACACCGTGGGGAAGGAGGACATTTAGTGGTGACCCAAGGAACATAAACCAGACACTGTGACAGCATTGTTCCCCTGTGCTCCTGCTTCACTGGATTTCCATCTCCTCCATATGGTCTGATCTGTTCCTGCAAGGATAAGTTACAGTGCATTATCATTGTCAATCACAACAGCGATTCAAAGGTGTGTGCTGCTACTAACCTGTTTGGACTCATTCACTCTTCCATCACTCTGGTTGTTGTTTATTCTCTGCATCTGCCCTCATTTACCGTCTGTCAAAAACTGTTTCCATTTATTACTCACCTCTCGCCATTGAGTCTCTTTCCTTGACATAACTGAACTAATTTATTTTCTACATTACATTTTATATTCTTTTTAACTACGCTATACATCCTTCTTAGGTACGTTTTTCACAACAACGATGTGCTAAAAACGGAAACGTTTTTTTCTTTGTACTGATGACAATGTTATCAAAATGATCCCTGAGCAAATAATGCTATATTATGCATGCCAGACAAGTAGTTGGCAATGCCACTTTGTAAACAAAGACTACACGCCTGCGCACATACGCATTCTTAATTAATACTGTATTACTTCTTCTGGGTAAATTTCATCTTCACAAAGCCAGGAGCATTCACTTTAATCCCAATTTTAGAATGTTCTCTTCTGTCCCTTTTTACTTCCTTTAATGTCAAAACATTAACACAAAGGCTTTGAAAACGTATATCATCCTTGAATCTGTTGTAAAGAACCTTTAAGTTTTCATGACAAAATGTTATATTATGTTGATTTGTGTAATTCTAACCACTTGTGATGTCTGTATGCCCCCCTAATTTCTTACTGTTAATATCTGTAACCTTTAATTTGCAAAATATATTTTTTTTTTATAAAAACCCTACAGCCTGAACAAGAATAGCCTACGGATGTGCATGACGTCACCGTTTTCACAGATTTGTGTTTTTGTAGTTTAAACCGAGATGTAAGGGTGTCGTTTTAAAAAACTTGCACTTTGCAACTCGTTTTCAAAAGTTTGCATTTTCAGGCCACCAAACGCTGTTGTCATGTAAATGAATGGCCAAAATGCATACAAAGTCTTCCATTTTTAGTTGAAAACGGTGTCGTGTTAACGGCCCCTCAGTATACTTATTATCATTACCGAACTCATCAACCTTATTTCCATAACCTATGTATCATTACTGCAACAGGTGTTCTTTTAATGATTATTCAATACATGGAAAAATAGCAGTTTGCTTTTAAATGCATGTGCAGAATCTATACGTTTGTCACATTTAGTTGGCAACAAAGAGAAACCTAAGAAAAGTCCATGAATATGAAACTATGTTCCTGTTTGGACGTTATTAATCAGTTGTCATGGTTATTTGTGTCCTAATTAGAGCACACCAGTTTGTAATTCAGTTCATCACCTAGTGTATTTAAGTTCCTCTGTTTCTTATGTTCATTGTATGGTATTGTTTGTGCTTGGCACACTGTTTCGTTTGTATTATATTGGTCAGGATCTGTTTTAAAAATCATTGTCAATTGTTGTTGAGAACACACCCATCCTGCACCCCTATCCCACCTCCTCTGCTCAGATCAGTTGGTCAAGTTGGCCCCGATTCACTGGCACCCTTCAGTCCCTCGGCTCTACTTTTGGATTAACACTGCAAGTCTGTTCCGCCTCAGATCTGCTGGGCACCAGCTCTGCCTTGGAGTGTGGATCCCCTGGCTTCGCTTTGGGCTGCCGTTCCTGTAACTCCACCTCGGCTGGCGACCAGTCGGCTCCACCTTGGACAGTCGTCCTCATGGCTTCACGGGGTTCCCTCGTTCTTCCGGCTTCACCTTGGTCAGACGTCGCTTTACCTGCAGCACAGACTTCCGGGCCTTTGGCTGTGCTTCGTCCCTCCACCCCCTTCGGCTCCGTCAGACTCTGCCTTCCCTCTGGCTCCGTCTTGGTCCTCGGTCACACTGGAACTGTGTGAACAGTCCTCCTATACTCTGGCCTCCAGATCCAATGTGTCGTCTAGTAATGTCATTGCCTCAGCTTTGCCTGGGTCTCCAGATCTCTCAACTCCATCGCTGGCGGTTTTGCGTCATCCTACCATCGCCTCCTCCCTGGTTCCTCCCTCCATCTGATCCACCCTGGTACTCTCTTGTGCTACCTGCTATGATACTACCTCCAAAAAGGATTTTTTTTTTACCTCCAAAAAAAGAACACGTTTGTTATTCAGTTCGTCACCTAGTGTATTTAAGTTCCTTTTGTTCAATGTCTGGTATTGTTTGTGCTTGGTACACTGTTTCATTTTTGTCTGTTAGTATTATATTTTGGGGATTCGAATATTTTTCTTTCTTTTTTTTCTTTTTTTTTCTTCGCACACCTGGCATCCCCCTCGAAATGGTTCTCATTCGCGCTTGAATATGTTTACACAATAAAATCTGGTGAAATACAATATATATATATATATATATATATATATATATATATATATATATATATATTACAATTATCTTCTAGCCTAGCTGTTTTTAATAGGATGGACAGTTGAAGGAACCCAACTTTGTTATACTTAATATGCTGCTTCTTAGCCTACTAAAGTGTTCCCTGCAACTGGAGTATTCTCTGTCTAGAGCGCACAACTGCATGAGCTTGTATGGATAGAAGCGCATGCCTGAGCTTGTATTTTGGGTTAAGCTGCGTTGCTTTGACATTGTGGAAAATAGAATAATATAAACAAAATGTATTAGCCATTTTACCCGTTATTATCAATGTAAATGAATCTACTGCGAACTATAGGAGCTTGTTAAAACTAAAACGTGAGATTTTACTGGGACGTCGTCATGTGCCCCAGTAAAATCACCCATGAGTGAGCGTCATGATTCAGTTCATCTGGAAGAGAAGACAAAAATGGCGAAGATCTCAGCTGTGTGGGAGCACTTTAAATTGAGTGAGGACAAGACAAAGGCAGTGTGCCAAATATGCGATTTGAAACTGGCCTTCCACAACAGCACATCAAGTTTGAAAAATCACCTGAGTTCTGTAAGTAGTATGCCTATTGTCACATTCACCGCCTTCTTCCTCGTCTGTGTCTGCACTACACTTCCCAGAATCCTCCATCATCACCTTCACTTGCACATCGTCATCATCATCCTCTTCACCTGTGTTCACCCATCATCATCACCATCACCTGTTGTCGTGTCATTATCACCTCTGTATTTAAGTTCCCCTTCTCACTCATGTCGGGGCCGGTTATTGTTTGTGCACTAGCACACTGTTTCGAGTTTGTTTGGATTTTGCCTATGGAAATAAATATTGAGTATTTTGTATCTTCGCTTGACCTTCGTCTTCTTCTTCAACCCGCTGACGTTACAGAATAACCGGCCAAGGTAATGGATGAACGCCTCAGTTTCATCCTCGTGGCTCAGGAGAACCAAGATATCCTAAGTTTTTTCAGCTCGCCCTCACAAGCTCTTTGGAGGACGAAACCCTCAGCGCCCTGTTCTGGATCGGGGCCACTTTCCATCGTCCTCTCAACCTCCCAGACACCACTGGACTGAGTTGGAAAGAGACTGTAATCCGGTGTCTGGAGAGCGTTGCGCCCCGGTCCGGAACGCCACCCAACCCAGCACTTCACGCCAGTCCAGCCGGGCCTGCACTTCACACCAGTCCAGCCGAGCCTGCACTTTACGCCAGTCCAGCCGAGTCCGCACTTCACGCCAGATCTGCCGAGTCCAAAGCAGTATGCGTCATGCCCTGTGAGTGTCATGCCCGCCGAGCTAGAGACTGACAGCGTCATGCCCACAGAGCTACTATTTGCGTTAATCCCGCCTGGCTTGAAGCTCCCTTCACCGCTGGTTCCGTCCAGCTCAAAGCCCTCTTCACCACTGGTCCTGCCCAGCTCAAAGCCCTCTTCACCGCTGGTTCCGTCCAGCTCAGAGCCCTCTTCGCCGCTGGTCCTGCCCAGCTCAGAGCCCTCTTCGCCGCTGGTCCTGCCCAGCTCAAAGCCCTCTTCGCCGCTGGTCCTGCCCAGCTCAAAGCCCTCTTCGCCGCTGGTCCTGCCCAGCTCAAAGCCCTCTTCGCCGCTGGTCCTGCCCAGCTCAAAGCCCTCTTCGTCGCTGGTCTTGTCCAGCTCAAAGCCCTCTTCGCCGCTGGTCCTGCCCAGCTCAAAGCCCTCTTCGCCGCTGGTCCTGCCCAGCTCAAAGCCCTCTTCGCCACAGAGCCCTCGCCGCTGTTCCTGTCCAGCACAGAGCCCTCACCGCTGGTCCCGTCCAGCCCAGAGCCAGCGCATCACGTCAGCCCTGCCGAGCCTGCACTCCACCTCAGCCCTGCCGAGCCTGCGTATCACGTCCCGTCTGCCCAGCCAGAGACTGTTCACGTCCCGTCTGCCCAGCCAGAGACTGTTCACGTCCCGTCTGCCCAGCCACAGACTGTTCTCGTCCCGTCTGCCCAGCCAGAGACTGAGCCTGTCCCGGTCTCAGTTCCTGTCCCAGAGGCTTGTCTTGACTCCGTCACTCTCCCCAAGAATATTTTTTTGGGGGGCCATAGGTCCTCACCGTGGCCACCCAAGGGCCCACGGCCACCAGAAAAGTCCTCACCGCCATGGCCGCCCGAAGGGTCCTCTCCGCCATGGCCACCGGGAGGGTCTTCTCCGCCATGGCCGCCCGAAGGGTCTTCTCCGCCATGGCCGCCCGAAGGGCATGCTCCGCCCTGGTCACCTGCTCAGCCTGCACCGCCGTGGCCCCCTGCTCAGCCTGCACCGCCGTGGTCTTCTCCTCAGCCTGCTCCGCCACGGTCAGCGATACCATCCTCGAGTCTCCTGTCTGACCTGTCCCTGTTCTCCCTCCGGTCACTGACTCCAGGATTCCCACCCCCCCTCCCAGGTTCTGCCATCTACGGCGCGGGTCGCGCCTAGGGAGTTGTCACATTCACCGCCTTCTTCCTCATCTGTGTCTGCACTACACTTCCCAGAATCCTCCATCATCACCTTCACCTGCACATCGTCATCCTCTTCACCTGTGTTCACCCATCATCATCATCATCATCACCATCACCTGTTATCGTGTCATTATCACCTCTGTATTTAAGTTCCCCTTCTCACTCATGTCGGGGCCGGTTATTGTTTGTGCACTAGCACACTGTTTCGAGTTTGTTTGGATTTTGCCTATGGAAATAAATATTGAGTATTTTTTATCTTCGCTTGACCTTCGTCTTCTTCTTCAACCCGCTGACGTTACACCTATAGTATATTGTTGGTGTAAAACAAAGAGCTACTTTTATCCACCATGTAAATCAGCAATTTTACACATGATAAAAATGTGCACTTAATTTGCTTGGAAAATACTGGCGAATATGGCAGTTATTGACATAAAAAAAACGTACAGCAGCCCTAATACTAATTTGTCCATAGGTACATCCCCAGGTATCGCAGCCATCAACATCAACATCCTCAACCACACCCAAAACTTCACAGCAGATCCTACAATTCCGAAAACTGATAACGGAGAAAAGAAAGGGAGAGATAACAGATGCCATAGTGGAGTACATCGCTATGGATATGAGACCCATTAATCTAGTTTAAGGCGAAGGCTTCAGAAAATTCATTTAAAAGATGGAGCCCAACTACACTGTCCCAAACCGTTCCAGTATTTCAATCGCCCTGTTTCTGAAGTACAGCGATCTGTGAGTCAAAATTTCTGCTCTTGTTGGAAACTCAACGGACTCAAAGTTTCACAACAGACATTTGGACCACTGTGAGTATGGAGGCGTACATGGCTGTCACCTGTCACTTTATAACTCAGGAGTGGGAACTCTCTGCCTCTGTTTTGGAAACCAAAGCATTTGAGCTGAGCCATACGGGAGTCAACATTGCACAACAGCTTGGAGACGCAGCGGACACCTTCGCCATTCCAAATTATAAGCGAGTAGCCGTTGTTCACGACAATGCCAGTCATATGAAGCTGTGCACCGAGACGCTGAAAGAAAAAACTGAGAAATGGGGCAACGTTTAATGGGTCTGCTGCTCAGGACACGTTGTGGAGCACAAACTCATTCAAGATGTCGCTACTCGTTGGATCTCTACATGTAGAATGCTTAACTGACTGGTGGAGAAACGATGGCCAGTGACAGCTGTTTTGTCAGATCCCAGCATCATGAAGAAAGGAGATTGCACCCTTGACTTGACAGCAGACCAGTGGAAACTGGCACAGGAAGAAGTACTGGAGAACACTCACAGAACTACTGTCACAGGAGGCAAACTTGTCGTTGTCTGCAACAGTGCCAAAGCTTTTCAACCTGAAGAAACACCAGCTGTCACTGGAGGAGAATGACAGCGCTGCTATCAGAGAAATGAAGAAGACCCTCTTCACGGAGATCGACAGCAGATGGCAACTGTTAAGTTTGGAACCCAGCAGCATCTACCTCCTTTCTTCAGCACTAGACCAGAGATTCAAGCACCAAAGAGAAGGACCTGGGGCCGGTTGCATAAACCTATTATGTTAAGACAGTGTGTTAAGTTCTAGTATGACCCACTGGCAGTTAATAAGGGGCAGTCAGTCCTAGTCATAGGTGTCATTTACACTGGGGACGCTGGGGACATGTCCCCACCACTTTTTGAAATGGCTGATTTTGTCCCCACCACTTTTTGAAAGCATTTGGTTCAAATGTTCTGAAAAATCAAGCGAACCAAGAAATGTTAAAGGTTTATTTGCACAAAATAAAACATGCAATGCAGTTTAGATACAGAAAGAAACAATGTACATTGTCCAAAAAAAGTAACTTTAACAAAATAAACTAATTACTATTTAAAATGACCCAAAAACATGCATGCGCCGATCAGTAACTTGAACAAATTCTTGACACAGTTTCTTCTTGTCCAAGTTATAAATTCTCTCTCTGTGAACATGACAAACAGCCACACTGTTGAGTCGGGTTTGTGACATTGAAGAGCGCAGCCAGGTCTTCAGGTCTTCGTCATGCACTGACCATTCTAATCACACCGGTGTGATCGTACGCTCCAGGGACCAGCCTAGACTGATCACACCGGTGTGATCGTACGTGCGAAAGGGTTAAATGTTTAGCTAGCTAAGTTACTGCATTTTTCTACAATTGATTATCCTGTGCAGTGTTGCCATATTGGGCGGGTTTCCGTCCAATTGACCCTTCGCAAAACCACGCCCCGAACACGCAGATTGGCTACTGACCAATGTCAGTCTTATATTGAACTCTACATTTAGCTAGCTACACAGAGGCTGCGTGGTCTGTAAACAACATAAGCCGGTTCTCGACCCTCAAGCGGGAAGTTAGCTAACGTTAGTTAGAAATTCCATAGGACTACCGCTCCTTTCCAGCTTCATGGATTTGCGCTCTGGCCTGAGCAGGAATGGATGGACATGATGCACTACGTTCAAACCTCGAAGTGTTGGGGAGGAGGTTTCATTTATCCATGTATTAGCCGGCTAACATCGTTAGTTCTTCTTGAAGTTTTAACATTTTTCAACTTTAATAGAAGATGTTGATCAACAGTACAGGTAGGGGAGTTTTTATATAGCATATATTTGCACTGTGATTGATTTTGTTAATTGAAGCCGACTAAGTAATTTACAGATCAATAAAAAAAATTGGCTTTGTGTGTGTGTGTGTGTGTGCGCGCGCGCGTGCGTGCGTGCGTGAGAGAGAGGGCCTGCGTGCCATCTTATAGTTTTAAAATAGTTTGGATTTTAGTGTGGGTTTTTTTGTGGCATACATAATGACAGTATTTATCACGGCACTTTATATTGGTTACGCTGCGATGTGCGATGGCAGAGGAGGAGGATTTCACAATTTTGTGGATTTGGTTCTCTAACTGCACTGCATTCTATATGTTGGTTGCAAATCCCACATTGTTTTAATTTTATCTGGTGTTATTTGATGCAGATATGTTGCGTTGTATGCTTATGGTGTGTTTTCTTTTACATATGTAATGAATTTCATTGTAATCACTGACTTAACGCGCTGCTGTTTTCTACAGTATGGTGCTTTGGCACTGTTCGGTTGAGCTGGTGTTGCAGGGACTGTTACAAGTGCAGTCGACATTGTTGAGGGTTTTATGCTGAGTATTTTCCTGTTGTTGACTGGCCTACGCTATGCCCATTTTTGATGCACCGTTATTCAATATTTTTCCCGTCCTGCTGTAATGTTTTTTCATCTGATCTTTTGTCCCCACCACTTTTCAAAACAAACTGACGCCCCTGGTCCTAGTTTTAGGTATCAAATTAGGCTAATCTACGTTTTTTACTGATTAAAAAAACTATGAACAGTCTTAAAGAAAAAATGTTTATGTCTAACTTGTAAGACTAGACTTAAAGGTTTATGCAATCGTCCCCTAGTCTACATTGAGGTTGGACTGATATTAGTAAATAATTTAAATGCTATTTAATATGATTATGCCACACTACTACTATGCACAACGCATAGATTTGACTAAGAAAATGCTATTTGATTTTAAGGTTGTCTGCCTAGCTGAACATATGCACCAATATAAGCAAGCCATGAAGAAGAGGAGACTGTCGAGCCACCACCAAAAAAACAAAAACAGCAGGAGATTTCAATGCTGATGCAGTCTGAGTCCGATGACGAAAAGGAAGAAGAACACGGAGACAGCGCAAAGAAAGAGATGGAGCAATATTTGAGAGACACTACTAAAGTACAGTTGGGCCCACTTGCACGGTGGAAGCAAAACAGTGCCCTAAACTACCCTAAACTGGCATTTGCAGCCAAACACCTCCATTGCGTTCCAGCCACGTCAGAACGTATTTTTTTAAAAGCTGGCTATGTCGTTAATAAGCCCTGAAGTTCCCTTTTACCTGAAAATGTGGACAAACTCATCTTCCTTGCACACAACATGAAGATAATGTAGGTAGACTAAGTAGGTAGCTTGCAACCTGATTGTGATTTATTTGAAAGTTTGACTTTGTAAAGAAATAGTTTGTTTATTGAAATGTGAGTTGCGCTAATTGCGCAACCCAGCCTAACCTTAACTTGTTCTATTTAGACTATTATAGTTTGTTTTATTCTATATAATGGAATTTATTTTATTTTATTTAAACTGTCCGTTGAAATGTGTGATGCTGTAATTGAAAGTATGCTACTGTGTTCTTTTTTTATTACAGTTCGTAAAAAATTTTTTTTTCGTTCTTCTTTTATTTAAATAGCCTAATCCTTTACTGTGTCAGTAATTAATTTAATTTCTGATTTGGGAGTGATTTGTTTGTCAGAAAAATGTTAGGCTTAAAAGTATTGCTCTTAACAGACCTGTGTGTTTTGTATCACTAGTGCAGTGTCCGTTCGCGGAGCATTATAAGCCCTGCCAGCGTGAGGTGCGCCACTTCCGGCTCCAGCTGTTCTGTAGTTTATTAAAAGTTTATTAATTCTGAACGTGTCACTTGTCCATATGCAACCAAATGCCAAACACTGCACTCCCTTGGGTCCGCAGCAACACACCCGCCACCATGTGTGAAGTCGATTGGATGAACAGTTCTCGACATAATCAAAATGCAAACAGACAGACAGACAGACACACAGAGATTCCTGGTTTTATTAGAGAGAAGAATTTGTTCAGCCCCCTCCCTCCGAAGCTTCGAATATTCTGTGTTGATTACTACCGAAGCTTCGAAGCTCAAAAAATGGTATTCGGACCAGCCCTAATGCTATCGCTCTTTGTTTTTATTAAAAATACATTTCTCATTCATTGTCATTCAACTCTTTGGTGGATTTAGTACATGCAACTTCTGACATAACACAAGACCTCAAGACAAGTTTTTTTAATGCCAAAAATATCAAGGATATCCCCGCAGTCCTCCTCCTCCTCCTGGGGGATTGCTCCCTCCAAGATCACACATGGGCTTTTTTTTTTTTTTGACCTGGGCTTAATGAGCAGTCAAAGGCATGCCTGCCTGTGGATGGTCCTCGAGGAAGCTTTGCTGAGTAGATGGAGTGGACAGAGCTTCAAAACAAAAAAACAAAAAATTCAATCAGTTCACTTTTCTGCTCTGTTCCTTCTGTAACCTTATCGTTCCGAAAACAGTTTGATTAGAAAAAATACTTGTTAATAATGTTTTTTTTTTTTTTTACCTATACTTTATACCAGAGCTTCTATTAAACTTTATACTAAGACTACTTAGTAAACTAAGTCTAAACCTCATAACTCGAGTGGATCCTCAAACTGTCTGCAAAACCTCATTCAGTAGCTCCACCCGCCTCAATCGTGAATGTCCTGCACACATTTTGATGACTGTCTCTGCTTGTTTGCAGTGCAAGGGTAAATAAAAAAAACTGGTTCTTTTAATAAGTACAGTGTTTTCTTTATTTAAAACATAATGTGTGTAAAGGCTAATGTTTTATGTATTTGAGGAACTGTGTCTTAGCGGACGAGTGGAAAAAGAGTGTCTTAGTCTGCTATTTGCCGTTTAGTCATAGCAAATACATAGCAAATACATAGCAAAGTGTGTAACACTTTGTCTTTTACAACACAAGGTTGTTTATTTATTTATTAAACGACAGCAAAAACTGAGTACCCACATAGCTACAATAACCTAGTAAGTTGATAAAAACTTAATGCGATGCACTTACTGCCTCAGATGCGACCGTTCTAATGACAAAACACAAATATCTGACATTCACAGGTAAAAAAAAACTCGTAACTCTGGTTGGGCTTGATTTGGGGAAAATGGCAATAATATAATGACATACCCAAGTGTCTGACCATACAATAAAGCCACAATACTAACTTTGACAACAAGGTGTTTAATAATTATAAGTTACAATTTATAACCATGTATAATGTATAATAAATACACCATGCTGGATATAAACTGCCATGGTAACATATCCTTGGATAAACTCCTGCGATCCAACAGCTAATGCCAGCACATTGCCTTGCGACTTAGGATGACTTGACAACTGAGCGCTGGCATTTCACTCTTGGATGCGTCAACGTTACATTTGCATAGGCCGTAGCCTACAGTTTAAATTCATGATTGGTTGACTCCAAAATTAAAATCTTAAACAGAACAATAAAATAACGTTATTAACCGGTTAATTGTAATTTCAAATGCAGTGTGGCTCACCTTTCACCGTCTACCCCGTTGAGGAAAACCTCGCCAGCCCCACTCTGGACCCAGAGCCCAGCAAGCCATCAGATATGCCTGCAACAGAGCAAGAGCCAGAACCCACCGCTGACTCAGAGCCCGAGCCCGCCACAAAGAATGAGTGAGAGTCTGTTTTCATCCCAGAGCCCGAGGCCAACACAAGTGTGCAAGCCGGCAACAGCATCCATCACGGTGGGCATTTTAGTGGAGTTCGAAGAAATTAATTGGAGCCATGCCCACACTCCCAAGGCTGAGGTGAGTAAACCAAGCTGGAGCTCGAAAAAATTGATGTTTGATGAGCTGGATGAGGTGCTTCCAGATCTTCATCACACCTGGTCCCATCCAGTTCCAAGTCGTCTCAATCATCGCTGGGTAAGCCCAGCTCCAAGTCATTAAAGCCAATGCTGGATGAGCCCAGCTCCAAGTCATTCAAGCCAATGCTGGATGAGCCCAGCTCCAAATCGTTCAAGCCATTGCTGGATGAGCCCAGCTCCAAGTCGTTCAAGACAATGCTGTATAAGCCCAGCTCCAAGTCATTCAAGCCAATGCTGGATGAGCCCAGCTCCAAGTCAGTACTGGATGAGCCCAGCTCCAAGTCATCGCTGGATAAGCCCAGCTCCAAGTCAGTGCTGGATGAGCCCAGCTCCAAGTCATCGCTGGATGAGCCCAACTCCAAGTCAGTGCTGGATGAGCCCAGCTCCAAGTCATCGCTGGATGAGCCCAACTCCAAGTCAGTGCTGGATGAGCCCAGCTCCAAGTCATCGCTGGATGAGCCCAGCTCCAAGTCATCGCTGGATGAGCCCAGCTCCAAGTCATCGCTGGATGAGCCCAACTCCAAGTCAGTGCTGGATGAGCCCAGCTCCAAGTCATCGCTGGATGAGCCCAGCTCCAAGTCATCGCTGGATGAGCCCAGCTCCAAGTCATCGCTGGATGAGCCCAACTCCAAGTCGTTCAAGTCATCGCTGTATAAGCCCAGTTCCAAGTCGTTGCTGGATGAGCCCAGCTCCAAGTCATTCAAGTTGTCGTTGGATAAGCCCAGCTCCAAGTCGTCGCTGGATGAGCCCAGCTCCAAGTCGTTCAAGTCGTCGCTGGATAAGCCCAGATCCAAGTCATCGCTGGATGAGCCCAGCTCCAAGTCAGTGCTGGATGAGCCCAGCTCCAAGTCATCGTTGGTTAAGCCCGGCTCCAAGTCGTCGCTGGTTAAGCCTGATTAAGCTCCAAGACATCGCTAGTTAAGCCCAGCCTCCCTCTCCCTGCTCCTCTCCGAAAGCCATCCAGTAACTCTAAAGGTCTGGGAAAATTACCTCAGGTAATACTAATCCTGTGCGAATAGACCCGCTATAAATATGTACATAAATATTCCATTACTTCCTGTTTAAAAGTACTTTCCCACGTTTTTCAATTATGGAGGCACTTAAAAAAGCATTCAGTAACGTTCTAGGTGATGGGACATCAAGACTGTGTTTTCCGCATACTATTTAGATCAAAAAGAAGGTCGAAAGCACTTGTTAGAGGCAACAAAACTTCTTTTAGCTCTAGGCAAGTGCCTATACCAACAGAATCCAATCAGAATTTTATTTAAAAATCATTCGATCGGACCTAACTGTTATAGTTTATATAGATTGTATGTGTTTGTACAGGTGATATCAGAAAGCAAAGTAATATGCACATGATGACAGGAAAGACTGTATTTAATTTAATAAAATAACATACAGTACAGACATTATCTTAATTTCATAATGTCCTAATAAATAACAATATTGTTGATCACAAACTGACAATTAAGTTATTTCCATAAATAAATCCTCATATGTTGAATTAAGACTCAAATAACTTGCCTCATTATACCACAGGAATATGATTATAATTTAAGTTAAATAAATAAGTATAGCTTACGTGAAAAAAATTTAGCAACTTTGTTTTATTGAACAAACAAATGATTAGTAGCTACAGCGTGATAAATGTTGAAATAGCTAATACCGAATAATGATAATAATTGATGAGTGCTAATCTAATAAGAATGCTAATGCTAATCAGAGACTAAATTGTGAGGTAAGCAGGCATAAGATATCAAGGAAGAGATCAATTCTAAAATAAATAAATATATCAAGTAACACTATGCTGACAATTACACCATTTCATTCTGCCAAGATACATGTCCTTCAGAGTTTAAATAAGAGCAGAATGTGTCTGGAATTGTGTAGGCCTCCCTTGCCCCACGATGTCCACCAACAGTGAAGATGCTCTCCATCAATCCAGTAGTTGGAGCACTGGTATTCAGCCACCTCTCTACTTCCATTAGCTTGAGAAGAAAGCTGGGCAGGATGCATGCTGACAAAATAAGGCATTTATTTTTCATGGTCCTCAAGCGAGATAACAAAATATGCCGAAGACATTTTCCACCACACTGCGCACTCGAGACAATCTGTATTTGAAGATGTGTTGTTTTGTAGACAAGTCCTGACCAGGGTAAGGCTGCATCAGGTGGGGTTTTAATGGGAATGCTGGATCCAACAATAGCTGTGCCTGGTAGTTGCTGATCATCTGGCACCTCCAACTTCTTTGCATCTAGTGCAAACAAACCCACATCGCTTCACTCTCTCCATGCTCTCCAATAAGGACAAGACGGAATTGATATTCAGCATCAACCACAGCCAATAATACTACAGAGAATATTTATGTACATTTGAAGTAAAGACTGCCTGAATGCGGTGGTGCAAAGAGGAGGATGTGCTTCCCATCCATCGCTCCTATGCATTCAGGGAAATTCAACCTAGTTGAAAACTTTGAGGCAGTATTCCTCCACTCCTGCTCAGTAGGTCTTGCTAGGTGCGTATCCATCATGAGCCTGTTAATTGCAGCACAGTGTCCTTGATGGCTTGAATCGCCATACGATAGTGGATGGCTATTGCTATGACTGAATTTCCTGTGACCAGATGTCTGTGAAACATAAACATTAACATAAACATTCATTTCTTCCTCTTCACAGAAAATGAGTGCAGAATAAGATGGAAGTCACATCAAGTGGAAGAAAAGTCAGTAATTGCCAAGTGGCTCTGGAGCAATGCGTCAACAGCAGTGGATATATGCTGCTGTAATTTCCTCCCTGAATATATTCCAACAAAATAGAAGGTAATATTTATAGTAATACACTTCAAATTGAATTTACTTATCACTGTTTAAACACAATCACATCACAGCTAACACAAACCCTGATGTTTTTGGTCCACCCACAGATTAGCTACACTCAAGCACAGCTGACAACAACACAGAAAGTGCATTGGTCTCTTCTGTACAAAATCGTAATAGTAATTTAACAATTATGTTTACAAAATTAGAGGGTAAAGTAATAAAAAATAAATCTGCTATTCTTTAAAAAAAGCCATTCCTGTTCACACTCCAGCTACACAAGAAACACTGTGGAAGGGATGTTTATTGAGACTAAGGCAGGTGTATTAAAAAACACACATGACTATGTTCTTGAAGTATGACATTCATACAGAGTAATATTATGTGTTGTCTATTTAAAGAAGGGAATTCCAGCTCTTCCAAATTTGAGAGGGCTGTATTCCTCCGGCTTGACAAAATTGAAGAAAGGCTACTTAACATTGAACACCTCCTGAGAACCAACATGGCATCTGAACTACCAGAAGTACAAGATCTTTTAGACAAGCCATACAACACACCACATTACCTGGACCAGTTATGTAGAAAACTGAATGATTGCACATACAAGCAGAGAGTGGTAAGAATTTTAAGTTGGTTATGAAAAATTGCTACAGTACATTGTTCCAGAAAGTATTTTCAATTTCACAAAAATCATTCAGTTCATGTTGAGCTGTGAATGTTAGTATTTGTATTTCAGATTAAGCATGATATTTTGCCCTCCTGTACCATTCAGTATTCAAATGTTGCTCTTAGGGCTGTGCGGTATATCGAGTTTGTTTAATATATTGAAATATAGCTTATAAACCATACAGGACGAGGCAATATTTATATCGATATACAGTAGTTTGATATTACAAGCGGCTCTGATGACGTTTGAGATGTGGTGTTCGTAAATTACATTTCACAAGTAGGCTATATTCTCCATCTGCAAATGTCAGAAAGTCATGCAAATATTTCCATTATGCTGTCAGGAGTCTTATGCAGGCAAGTCTCTAAACTTCACAGATTTAAGTTAACATATTAGAATAGGAGAGCAATAGTTCCGACTAAAATGTATATTTTGCTTAAATTCGTGTTGGACATTAAATGTGACATATGTAGAATTTTAAACCTACAAGTAAGTCTATTTTTATGATAATAAACTGTAACTGTAGAGTGACTAAATGGGGTAATCATATGTAGACTAATACAGTTAAAAAGTAAGTAAATTTCTGTTTCTGCCGGAGAGTGCCTGGCACAACGACCATATACAGGTCCTTCTCAATAAATTAGCATATTGTGATAAAGTTCATTATTTTCCCTAATGTAATGATAAAAATTAAACTTTCATATATTTTAGATTCATTGCACACCAACTGAAATATTTCAGGTCTTTTATTGTTTTAATACTGATGATTTTGGCATACAGCTCATGAAAACCCAAAATTCCTGTCTCAATAAATTAGCATATTTCATCCGACCAATAAAAGAAAAGTGTTTTTAATACAAAAAAAGTCAACCTTCAAATAATTATGTTCAGTTATGCACTCAATACTTGGTCGGGAATCCTTTTTGCAGAAATGACTGCTTCAATGCGGCGTGGCATGGCCGTAATCAGCCTGTGGCACTGCTGAGGTGTTATGGAGGCCCAGGATGCTTCGATAGCGGCCTTAAGCTCATCCAGAGTGTTGGGTCTTGCGTCTCTCAACTTTCTCTTCACAATATCCCACAGATTCTCTATGGGGTTCAGGTCAGAAGAGTTGGCAGGCCAATTGAGCACAGTAATACCATGGTCAGTAAACCATTTATCAGTGGTTTTGGCACTGTGAGCAGGTGCCAGGTCATGCTGAAGAATGAAATCTTCATCTCCATAAAGCTTTTCAGCAGATGGAAGCATGGAGTGCTCCAAAATCTCCTGATAGCTAGCTGCATTGACCCTGCCCTTGATAAAACACAGTGGACCAACACCAGCAGCTGACATGGCACCCCAGACCATCACTGACTGTGGGTACTTGACACTGGACTTCAGGCATTTTGGCATTTCCTTCTCCCCAGTCTTCCTCCAGACTCTGGCACCTTGATTTCCGAATGACATGCAAAATTTGAGCAACCACTGAGCAACAGTCCAGTGCTGCTTCTCTGTAGCCCAGGTCAGGCGCTTCTGCCGCTGTTTCTGGTTCAAAAGTGGCTTGACCTGGGGAATGCGGCACCTGTAGCCCATTTCCTGCACACGCCTGTGCACGGTGGCTCTGGATGTTTCTACTCCAGACTCAGTCCACTGCTTCCGCAGGTCCCCCAAGGTCTGGAATCGGTCCTTCTCCACAATCTTCCTCATGGTCCGGTCACCTCTTCTCGTTGTGCAGCGTTTTTTGCCACACTTTTTCCTTCCCACAGACTTCCCACTGAGGTGCCTTGATACAGCACTCTGGGAACAGCCTATTCGTTCAGAAATTTCTTTCTGTGTCTTACCCTCTTGCTTGAGGGTGTCAATGATGGTCTTCTGGTCAGCAGTCTTACCCATGATTGCGGTTTTGAGATATGAACCAGGCTGGGAGTTTTTAAAAGCCTCAGGAATCTTTTGCAGGTGTTTAGAGGTAATTAGTTGTTTCAGATGATTAGGTTAATAGCTCGTTTAGTGAACCTTTTCATGATATGCTAATTTTTTGAGACAGGAATTTTGGGTTTTCATGAGCTGTATGCCAAAATCATCAGTATTAAAACAATAAAAGACCTGAAATATTTCAATTGGTGTGCAATGAATCTAAAATATATGAAAGTTTAATTTTTATCATTACATTATGGAAAATAATGAACTTTATCACAATATGCTAATTTATTGAGAAGGACCTGTATATACTGTGTATATATGTGACCCTTGATCACAAAACCAGTCACAAGTCGCACGGGTATATTTGTGGCAATAGACAAAAATATATTGTATGGGTCAAAATTATCGATTTTTCTTTTATGCCAAAAATCATTACGATATTAAGTAAGATCATGTTCCATGAAGATATTTTGTAAATTTCCTACCATAAAGATATAGAACATTTATTTTTGTGAGCGAATGCAGCACAATCGCAAACATAAATTGACAACTTTAAAGGTGATTTTCTCAATGTTTAGATTTTTTTGCACCCTCAGATTCCAGATTTTCAGAATTTCAGATATTGTCTTATCCTAACAAACCATACATCAATGAAAAGCCTATTTATTAAGCTTTCATATGATGTATAAATCTCAATTTCAAAAAATGTACCCATGTGACTGGTTTTGTGGTCCAGGGTCACATAGACAATAAGAAAAATATTATGCACACTACGCTTGTTTACTTACAATTGGCATTATTACTTTCATTTTTAATTGTAGCTCTCCATAAGCAAATGATAACTTAAAAATGTTAACATGCTAATTCAACAATTATTTCAAATCTAACGAATAATTCATATTGCTCCAGATCTTCAGTTAAAACAGAGCCTACACATGTAGTACCCCTGAAAGGGAGTATATGCTTATCAGTAACACTCAAAATGTGATGCTTCACAATCATAGCTTTACTGAGAATCAATTGTGACAATAAATCAACAATTATTACACACAACACATGTATCAGCTCTCTAATTTACATTTTTTCAAATCAATGCACTTCAAGCTTCACGGAGTGAATAAACCTGAGTATGTACTTGAGGTAGTGTAGGGCTATCTACATTAAAACATTTACTCTCTTACATTTATCTTTTAAGCAAACAGAGTAACTCTTCAAATAACAGAATAAAATTTATATTTCCAGCATATCGTTGAGAATATCATGAGAAAGCCACTTGCTCTCCTTGCGAGCCGACCATGACTTCAGCAGAGGGACATCTTGAGCTCGTAACTTTAACAGTTGAATGAAATTGGACTCGTTGTGATCTTGAATTACCAATCCCTGGCATGCAAGATATTGTGATGATAAAAACACACAATAAAGCATTTCTTGTGTCTTCAATCTGCTTTTGTTTGCCTGAATTTAGATCAGTTTCCACATCAGTACCAGCACTGGCAGCACTAGCAATACAAACTGCAGCACGGTGTAGATTTGATCTCTCATGACACCTAAATCTCTCCAGTGCTTTTGACCAGCTAGAAAAGCCATCTTTTACAAACGCCTTAAACGATTCTTGCTCGTGTGTGGTAGATGGGAGAGTGGCGTGCATGTCTTTTGCTTAAGAGTAGAGTTCACAAAATGCCTTGTTTTTGGTAGCATCGTATGCTATCCAGGGGAATGTCTGTTTCCATTTATCACGATGTGTTGGAGATCTTTTGCCTCCGGCTTCACTGCTGCTGTTGTCGATACATCTTGATGTTGACGACGACTGGTCATTTGAAGTAGAAGAAGCATTGCTACTAATTGAAGAGAGGCTAGTGTTTTTCGTTTTAATTACAAACTTGTCCATTTGTAAGCAAAATGCAAAGACGAATTGATCTTACAACAACGGTTTGATAACCTCACAACCACTGCTTTGAAAAGGCAGAGACTCTGTCTATGTCCATATAAAGCTGTGGTTCTCAATTCCAGTCCTCGTGTCCCACTGCTCTGCACATTTTGTATGTCTCTCTTATCTGGAGTCTCTCCTAATGAGCTGATGATCTGGTTCAGGTGTATTAAATAAGGGAGACATACAAAATGTGCAGAGCAGTGGGCAACGAGGACTGGAATTGAGAACCACTGATATAAAGCATGGTAGATATTACGACCCGCGAGATCCACCAATTAGGACTGTGAAACGATTGATCGAGATTAATCGCATCCAAAATAAAAGTTTGTGTTTACATAATATATGTGTTACGGTGTTGGTGGTCGTTGAAGGCACAAGACGAAGATGAAGGTACAACAATGTTTATTTAAACTAATACAGGCAGAACAGGCACAACCACAACTAACACAAACGAGGACCGACAAAGGACTTCTTCTTCTTGTAGTTTCCGGCAGGCTAGACGCAGCTATAGCGTATTGCTGCCCTCCTCTGTTCTCTAATCGCTATTTACAACTTATTTAACACTACTTGTTTATATCTTTTTATATACTCCAATGTTTCGCAGATACTCCATCAGTTTTTTCAATTTGTTCCAACTATCCAAATTCACTAAAGAGCATAAATTAAAAACAGTTTCTCCAGTTGCTCCCAGTTCCCTGAACAATTTCTTCCTTTGATGAGAGTACCTCCTGCACTGCACTAATACATGCATCACTGTCTCCTTATCTCCACATTCACACTGTCCATCAGGATGTTTACCAATCAGAGCCAGCCCACTCCTCAGCCCACAATGCCCAAACCTCAATCTGGATAAAACTACTGCATCTCTTCTCTGACATCTATAATTACATCTGTCTTTCTCTCCCATTCATTTCACAATCCCATGACCTTTGCCACATTTCTTTTACTGACCTATTTATTATTTCTGTGTAATCTGGTGACCCATACTGCAAATTAAGTTGAACCCTTTCCTCCTGCACTGCTTTCTTTGCCACCTCATCTGCCTCCTCATTACCCTCCACACCCATATTTGCTGGAACCCACAAAAACCCCCACCTTATACCCTGCTTTGTGAATTCTATACAACACCTGTAAAATTTCCACAAGGAAGTCAGGTCTGGACTTAGTTTTGGTATCTTTAATTGTAATTAGGGTTGCGGCTGAATCACTACATATGACTGAATATTCCCGTTTGTTATCTTCTACCCACCTTACTGCCCATAGAATTGCTACCAACTCTGCAGTAAATACTGACAAATGATCAGGAATCCTACAACCTTTTTTTATAACCTATTTCAGGTATGCTTATACCAAAAGCCACTTTACCACTCTCAGGATCCTTCGACCCGTCAGTATAAATTTGTAGGTGGCCTCCCCACATTTGACACGGCCGGGTTTTTATCTCCTCCACTACAAACTCTGATATCTTTCTTTTGCTTGTTTTCAAAAAATATAAATCAACATTGGGATCTGGAATCAACCACAAAGGTACATCTGACCGACATATTGGTGGACTTACATCCAAATTCATAATACCAATTTCACCTGCCATGAATTTGAGTGTTTCTGTGAAGTTTGTTTTAACCAATCTTGCTGTTTCCATAAACTCCCAATGCTGATTCAACAGGTTTTTTGTTGGTAATTTTCCAGTCTGTCCTTTTAATTTCATTAAATACTTCAAACCAAGTTTACTTCTTATTTCTAATGGCATCTCCCCGGTTTCTATTAATAACGCTCTAAGAGCTTTTGCTTGGACTACATCAAGCTGTCTAATTACTGAAGGGGCTGCTGCCCCATATACCATACAGCCATAATCAATAGTTGATCTTATCATTGCTCTATATATCATCATCATAGTTTCACTATCAGCCCCCAAATCAGACCCAGCCACACACCTTAGGACATTAATTATTTTCCCACATTTAAGCGAAACCATCTCAATATGCTTTTTCCATGTCATTCTTTCATCTGACCACATCCCTAAAAATGTAAAATGTTTAACTTTCTCAATAGTCTTATTATAAATTTGTAACAGCTGTGTTGGCATTTTCTTCTTATATCCAAATACCATGTATTTAGTTTTTTCTGTTGATATTTTAAAGCCCCAATCATCAGCCCATTCAGCTACCCTCTTTAAAGCAGTTTGAATTTGGCCAAAAATATAAGAAAGATTCCTCCATCATCTGCAAATAATGAAAACCGAAATTCTTTTCCCACTCTGCTAAACATACCATTAACTAGAATATTAAAAAGAACTGGGCTTATAACACTTCCTTGAGGTGTTCCATTCTCCACCTCAAGTTCCTCTGATAATTCACTTCCCACCCTTACCTGAATTGTCCTATTACTTAAATTCTTAATCCAGTTAAACCCCTCCCTCCAAAGCATATCATACGCTTTTTCAATGTCCAAAAACACTGCGACAACGGCTTCCTTATTTGCGATGGCTTTTTAGATGTCAATATGTCTAAAACAGCATCCATTGTTGACCGCCCCTGCCTGAATCCACTCTGATATTCCACAAAATATCCGCTTTTCTCCAGTTTATCCACAAGTCTATCTGTTACCATACGCTCCATAATCTTACATAAAACAGAGGTTAAAGCAATTGGTCTATAAGAATTATCTGGGGTTTTTCCTGGTTTCACAATTGGAATGATTACAGCATGTTTCCACTCTTTAGGAAGACTTCCACTCTCCCATATATTATTAATTAGGGCAAGAACTTTTTCTCCAAACATTTCTCCAGAATTTTTAAACAATTGATATCCCAACCCATCCCTACCAGGTGAGGTATCTTTCCCCTGAACCATAGATTTTTGTAGTTCTTTTATTAGGAAAAATACATTAATATAATCAGAATTATCACAATCAATTAACAATTTATCCATATTATCTCTTGATATTTGACATCTTCTCCTATTTAGGTCATCTACATTTTTGGAGATATGTACTTTTTGGAATTGCTTGACTACCATATTTGCTTTCTCTTTACTATTTACTGCTTCTTCCCCATCACAATGGAGGACAGGGATTTCTGTCTGCCGAAAAATACCCGTCATTCTATGAACTAAGTTCCAAATCTTTTTTAAGGGCGTATCCGGTCCTAATTTATTACAAAAAGTCTTCCAACTGTGCTTCATTGCGTCCTTAATTACACGTCTAGCCTTAGCTCTAAGCCTCTTATATTCAATTGCATAATTCTCTAATAGGTGTTTCTTTCATTTTTTATATGCCCTATTCCTATCTTGGACCGCAGAATCACATTCTTCAGTCCACCATGGTACCATTACTCCTCTTACTGGTATTTTTTTCTTTGGTATATTCTGAACTGCTGCTGTCCACATCATTTTGCTAAGGGAACTATTCCACTCATCTACTCCTTTTCCACTATCTATTTTTGATAGTCCCATATTCACTTGTTCCTCAAACTTGATCCAATTAGCCTGAGAAAGGACTGAACAGAACAGGGACTATAAATACACGGAAGGAAACTAACTAGACAGGTGTAGAAGGTAAACTAATTAGGGACAAACGAGCACAGGTGCAGACAATCCATGACATGGTGATGACGTGGTGGTGACAATATGTGTGTGTACGGTGTATAATTATTTTCTATATGTAAATATATATACATATAATCTGTTTCTCGGCTGCGCAGCAGATACCTGACACAACTCCCACGTTGCTCTTTGTAGAAATGAAGGTTTATTCACGGCTGGGAGATCACTGGCCACAACAACCAAGTGAGTCTCCTGAATAGAAAGATGCATGTACATTTATATCATACAGTTGAGTAAAAATCAATGTCACTCAAGTCACATCTGTTGCCATCTGGCCTAATGTTTGCCTTTAGGTGGGTAACCTCCACCTTGTCTCCTACATACAACTCGACCAAAGCCTCTTCTCTCCATAATGAGACATCATGGAGTTTGGCTCCACATCACAGACAAAGGTCCAGCATGGGAATCTGGGCCGGAGTCATCCTGGCCACTTGCACCTGGAAAATGACAGCAAAATGATGTTTCCCAGTCCTGGTCCAGGAATCCCCAACACTGAATAATTTCTCTGTTTTCCCATTCAAGGTTAATTCACCTAAATTGTGTCTCTCAAATAAGAGTGTTAGGGGTAGAGCCCGAAGCCATTTGTTTTGAGAATAATGGCTGGCTGATGAAGTTATTGGCTGGCTAGCCGGCTCAGCCAAAACCTAAATGGCTGCTGCAGCCGCCAAACTTTTCATAGCTGCAAATGGCTGAAGCTGCCACTTCATGTCTACAGATGTCTATGTTATACTGATTTACTAGATCTCAATATTTCCCAAGCAATGCATGGCTTACACTATATTTCTACAAAATGCAATACAATGTAATAAAGAAAACACCAGATTTTACTTTCACAACGTATGTACATATTTATTTTGTAGTCTGTATGCTACTAAACATTTTCAAATAGCGACGGCAGAGATCGCGGAGAAGTATGTTGATTAAGAACGCAAACTTTTGTTGAATTTAGGAGAAATCTACAGACGCGAACAGACAAAGTGTAGTAAAATAAAGACCTAAATGTGTATTTCGGACTTTTTTTCACCACAAGTCTGAAAGAAGACATGTTATTGAAGACAAATATCCAAAAATCTCAAAATTGACCAGTAAAAAAAAAAAACGATGTTTTTGCCTGCCGTGTCTCGCCTTAATATAAACAAACACTGTTATCAGTATTATTTTGGACAAAGTTTTGCACATTTCACTTCAATGTACACTGAAGCATGCGTCGTGAATTAGCAATGTGGAAACGGTGGTTTGTTACTGCAGTAATATCACGTTCAGTGCTATAAATCTCTCGTTCCAGAATATTTGGTTCATAACATCAATCTTTGATTCAGGTGTTTGTGCAACCGTGCCCTGAAGATTTAACAAAAGTCTGGGTAGGCCTAAGTAAAAAAAAAAAAAAAAGTAAGTAGGAATTAGGAAAGTATGTGAGAAGTGAGATCAAAATTACCTTGCTTGCTTCTTTCCGCCATTTCACCTCAGTGCAAGAGAAAAAAATGCATCGCTTCTTCTGTACGGAAAACGAGCCATTTTAATTGGTCGTCAATTCACTGTGAGTCTGTGTATCGTAGCAACGAGCACAAGACTGTGCTGTTATGAATCCAGTGGGAAAATAGATCTCGTGTATTGTTTATATATTTCGTGTGTGTATGTCTCTATGTGATAGAATTATTATTTGATGCAAATAATTCTAGCCGGCTCAGCCAAACTTTATCAGATGGCGGCTCAATTTGGCTTACGAAATTATTGGCTGTTATTGGAAATTATTAATTTTAAATGGCGGCGCCTGGCGGCGGCTTCGGGGTCTAGTTAGGGGGTACAATAGCTTACATTTACCTAGGTTAAGTAAACCAGGACAAAGTACTAAATATTGAATTATGCTTTTAAATTCTCTCTTTTTTCCTCTTTCAGACTCAGATAACCAGCGTTTGATGATGTCCTCTTCTTCACCAGTCACACCTGTCCACACCTCCTCTGTTACAGCCAATGGTGTCTTAAATTCAGTTACACAAAAAACAAAAACAAAAAAACATTTGAATAGTTATGACTTTCATTATGTTTTCAATGACTTTTTAAAACATTAAGATATCATGACAGAAATGACTTAATGCAATTATAGTTTGACAGTTTCTAACAGGACAGATTTAAATAGATTTTGACCACATTTAGTATCCACATAACTTGTTATTGTTATTGAACTTTAGTTCCTTGCCACTGTTGCCTTTGGCTTGCTCAGTTGGGGATATTTTGGGGATATTTAATTTAATTTTATCAATCAATAAATTCCTCTTGAAACAAACTTTGTTGTATTATTTTAATTTAATACTGTGAAGCTGCTTTGATGCAATCTGTATTGTGAAAAGCGCTATACAAATAAACTTGACTTGACTTGACTTGACATAACTGCATTAAAACATATTGGTACTATTAATATATTTTTCTTTCTATATTTATATTACATTACTTATTTTCGTTTTCTTCACATAAATGACTATCATACAATTTTATGTCAACCTTTTCAAAGTCTCATAAGTCCTTTTAAGATCAAAACTAAACTCGTGTGTTATTAAACACTTTATCCTGCCAGGCAACGTTAGTATTTTGTCAACTATCATAAAATCTTCACAATCGTTCAAAAGTTTCCTGTCAGACTATCGTGTCAAAATATACGTCATTATATGAAGTATGTATGATTTTAAGTCATTTACGTAAGGATTTCAAGTTATTTGGTGTCTAGAGTAACTTTAAAAAAAAAATCATTCATTTAATTTATTGTAATTTAATAATTACCTCACCTCTAAAAAGATCAATGTTCTTTGCCGCGGAATGGATATGTGCGCGCGCCGGCTGTTGCAGTTGTGCGCGCGCAGTCACAATTTCATTTCATAATTGTATTATTTTATATATTATTATATTAATTACAATTATATAATACTATATATTAAATACAAATGTTAATACATTTTAGAATAAACTTATTATTTCAATTTATTGTTTTAATTTATTACTACAAATAATTAACTGAATAATACTTTCAGCGTTTTGCTAGCATGTTTTTTTTTTCACTAGCTTGCATCAGTGGCATACTTCAATCTTCAATTATTTGTATTTTATTTTGTTGTTAGATATGGTTTGTCGATGGTTACGTAACGTTTCTGTAATGATGTAAAAGAAATCCCTAGTCCGTATTTTGAACTTGACGCCTGTGACCCTGTGTGATCGATAGAGGGCAGTACAACACTTCTGCTGCAGCTCTATCTGCCTGAAATGGCGAATCTAAATTCAGTACACGCACTTATCCTTCACTTAGTATTCATCAAAAACAACATACATCAACTAAAAGCACTCGCAACAATCATAAACTGTTAAAATAAAAGCGACCACAATAAATCATTTTGATTTTTAAATACGCAGAAAGAATACATTGTTATTTTTTATATGTGATAAATCTGGTTATGTGTTCATCTTACTGAATATAGTGTTACTGTAATTTAACTGATGACTGCGACTGATTTATATTTCAGAAACATAAACGGATGAACATGAATGAGTGTGACGCACCAATAAAAACACACGCCGCAGCGCATCACGGGAAATGGAGTTGTATATCTAAGATACGCACATCCACTTACTTGCAGAGTTTACTAATATTTCTCTTCCCCAAAAAATAAAGGGTGACAGCGAGTCAGCGACACTATCAATTTAGTGTCCGAACGTGAAAATTAAGTTGAAAAATAATCAAATATGTTCATGTTTGAATGAGTTCAAAATAGTGATGCTCCAAAATATAAGCTTCATGGGCGTTAACTGTGTTTCTATTCTCGCGAGATTTACGTGGAGTGTGGCGTCTCCACGCTCTTTTTATTTATTACTGCACAATAAGCAGTGATGCTGTGAGAACGAATGAGAAAATGGTTTAAAACAAACGCACACAGCTTACCAGCTTCCGAATACAACCAGTTCCAGCCTACTCGCTAGTTTCACATCACATCTCTGGAGTGTCAGCCTGAGGACGTGAACTCTCGCGATAGTTTGCCATTCCTTCGAGCTGACAGAGACTTCCTGTTTTTCATTTTTTTATCATCCAAAGAACAGCACAGACATACTACATGTCGATAGAAATTACAGGGTATGATTAAAAAACAACACCGTTTATCCTCCGCTTTCGTTTCAGCATTCAGGTCGACGTGAATTCTCGCGTGTTTCTCGAGCGCATCTCGCGAGATGCGCGTCATTCGCTCTCAGACTCCATGATCTGATCCCGAGCGGAGCGGCGCGATCATAACTGCGTGTTCCGCGCGCGTTCAGGAGCGTCGTGCGGCGCTCACATCTCCGCTCAAATGGACTAGGAATGATCTTGTGAGGATGGAGAGCGTTAAACTGAAGAAGAGCAGTGCTCTGAGTGTGGCCTTGAGAAGCACAGCAGATGAAGAAGATGATGAAGGCCAGAGAGCATCGAACCAGACGAGCTCAGACCAGCCCAGGACCAGAAGCCAGAGCCCAGCTGAGCTCAACATGGTAAACAAAGCCTGTAAAGGCAGCTCCAGTCTGCTGCTGAGGAAGAGAAGGGTGAAGAGGCACGTGTCCGGTATAAACTCATCTCACAGCCGAAGTCTGGACCGACAGACGCTGCTGAGACACCGAGCCAGTCCTCAACTACAGCTGTCAGACCGCCAGTGGGTCCGCCAGGACCTGCGCCGGGGCTCCATCCACGTTCACGACCGGCTGCTGGCGTGGTCTCACCCGGCCCGGCCCGTTCTGTGCACCGTGGACAGCACTGCGACCGAAATAGCCCAGCGTCTGCAACAGGCCGGCGGCAAAACGTGCTCCGTCCTGAGGCTGAACGCTAAAAGCTACCTGTCCACCGACGTGAACGGGAACTGCGATGGAGAGTGCCCGCTCCGGCACCTTCACACCGGGACCGAGAGCCTCCCGGATCAGCCCGGTGACCGGCTACGCCTCCTACTCCTGGAGAAGGACCATCCGTACCACCCGCAGGAATACGACATCTACACGCCCTCGGAGGCCAGCGTGGACCGCTCGTCCCCTCAGGACGAGGACTCCCTGAAGAGGTTTGCGGGGTCCGATGTGGAGACCAGCAGTGCTTGTGACGAGCTGAGCTCCGGGGCCCGGTTCAGCCAGCACCGGGACTCGCTCAGCGACGACATGATCCTGGGCACGGATGCGTCTGCGTTCGACAGCAGCGCCGCCGAGGGCCTGGACACATACGGGAGCTCCTCGGACGAGCTGGAGCTGGACTGTCCCACGGAGCCCGTCCTGCCGGGGCCCGTAACCAGTGACCCACCGCCTGCTCTCGGGCACAGTCCGGGGTCAGCGGGCACACCGCCCGATTCGGACTCCGGCCCGGCCCTGTATGTTCAGCTACACGGCGAGGCCGCCCGGCGCCTGGGCCCCGACGAGAGGCCCCTACAGATCCAGAATGATTTTCTCTTTAAACTGGGATTTAAGGACCCGTGGCGGGTCCAGGAGGAGGGGATGAACACTGAGCTGGGATCTCTCCTGCGCTTCTACGCAGGTAAATGACTGATGCATGTACTACTACTTCATGTTTACGGCCTGTGTGAGAGAGTCGTGAGAGAGTCACATCGTCCTCCATCCACACATGAAGAGTTTGCTGTCAGCTGATGGTGTGTGTTCATGGAAACGACCCCTGAATTTAGAGTAGAAACAGCGACTGTGGCTCATGTACACAAGTTTCTGCGTGTTGACGCAGGCGAGATCGGTTCACCTTCTCTGTGTATGAGAAGCCACAATCTGCTGTTAGTTAAGTGACAAATCCCTTTCAAACTTCCTAGAGAAATGTATGTTGTATTTGTCGATTTGGGAAAAGGTGTCGGCTAAATGAATATTGTGGCGAGCATCTAAGAAGGGTTTTAGTTCAAAGAGGGATTTGCAGACTTTGGCAGCTTGGCACAAATCTGAGGTTCTGTCAGTCCAGAGGAGACACACGTGAGACACGGCTTTATCTCAGGAGGAGCAGTTTCAGTTGTTAGAGAGATCTTTATTTGTGATTGCAATGGCTTTGAATGATGACTCATACACATTTTTTTTTACTTTGCATATTGCACAAGCTTGTTTTAGAAACACTGAATACACGTGCATGCAGAAGATTTGACTCGGGAGATGAGCTCGCTGACACTGAGGTCACGTGACGTCACGGTCAAGCAGTCGTTATATGACACGTGCATGTCAAAAATAGTGCTACAACCCTTTAATTATTTACTTACTTCAGAAACGCATGTTACAAATGAATGACTGGTCACACTTATATTAGGTGTCTCTTTAATTATTATGGACTGACAAAAAATGTTATGCACAATGTGCTTATTGTGTTGTATTGCAAAACACTTGCTGCTATTGCGATGGGATACGGGGGAAAGTTAGGAACAGGGATAGGCTAATGGGGCAAGGAAAGGGACAATGTGCGATTACAGAAATCAGTTACATGCTGGTATTTTTTTATATACAGTACAATGTAAAACATACACACATTACATTTAATCAAATGATTAGTTTAGGGCACTGTTTACACCTGGTATTCAGATGCGTTTTGGTTGATCGGATCACAAGTAGACGAGGGAGACACATTCCTGTTTACACCTGGTGTTTTAATCCCTCTCTTTTGTCCTCTTTCAACCACTTCTGACTGATTTCTCCGAGGGGAGGGTCTAAGGGCGGGTGAATGTATGGGCTTTTTCAGATCTTTCCATCTAGTGGACGAAGTAAGCTTAAAATAAGCTAAATTGTACATATGAACGTGAAAGGAGAAAACAGAAAAACATACGGCGAGCAGCAGCTTTCGTTTCTGCTCTGACAGCCGCAAGACCAGCCGAACGCTGTGTGTGTGTGTGTGTGTGTTTTTGTGTGTGTGTGTGTGTGTGTGTGTGTGTGTTAGAAATCAGGAATGGTGAGAGAACATTGTGTTTGGTACGTTTTTCGTCCTCAAAGCTTGGGTCTTCAGACAGTTTAAACCCGTCTGGCTTCCCATAATGTTTACGCATTAGGTCAGTAGGCGTAGAGTAGATGGTCATTTGTGGCTGTTTGAACACATTCGACCACATGAGCGTTTACTCTACGAAAGCAATCCGGGCGAATGAGTTTTCGTCTTCTTCTGGAAGTGGTAGAAAGTGGACCAGCTCAAAACGTTTTAGACCCCATTTACTTCTGTATTTAGCGTCGTTCACTTCCGATCCAATCCACCAAAACGCATCTTAATAACAGGAGTAAACAGGGCCTAAATGTTACTATATAATAGTTAAAGGCACTTAATATAATTTTGGACCGAACAACCTTGCAAATGTAACCTTACTGAAGTGTTTACGAACTTTAAAAACACATGCTGTAAAGTTAGCATGAGTTGATGTGTTGTCACTGCCGAACATGACCCTGCAGTAGCTGTCTTTACAACTTCAGAGCGCAAGAAGAACAACATGAATTCACAATGATTCTCCATGTTTATGTTCCCATGGATCTCTCTCTCTCTCTCTCTCTCTCTCTCTCTCTCTCTCTCTCGTTGGTAATAAACATGGCAGCGTTCTCTGCTCCCACGGATGCACATGACATGGCCACAAAACCATTGTGAGCCGCTCTTGTCGTTTGGACGGCGCTCTTGTTCCGGTCTGTTCATTATCATTGAAATGAAAGGCTGAATGCTGTGTTGGTGCAGTGGAGGGTGAAGAGAGAGGGGCTGGGGATATTTAGATGCTGTTCACCCGGCCTGTTCTTGGCTCACGCTCCCTTCACCGTCTCACGCCAGCGTCCATTGGCCCGTCGGCCAACAGTGGGGCTTCAGGAAGCGCTTTCATTCACGCCGCTGAGAAAAACAGGCTGTGAGGAACACGCATGGGGGAAGGAAAGGGTTGTGGGAGCAGGAGTGGATCTTAGCAACTGTTGTCTTAGGGTTAAGAGCTGATTTAATATGAGCTGCAGACTTTTACAGTGTTGAGCAGAGACTACACTTACTTTAACCCTATAAAAACCACTGTGTCGCATTTGATACGCATGTTTCTAAGGCCTCTCTAAATGATCAAAATGTTGCTGAAAAACCTGTTGCACACATTCTGCTGCTTCATGCCGTCTGTCGTCGGATTTGATAGTTTATACGTTTTTAGTAAGTAAAAGGCATTTTAGTTTAACTGTAAAAAATGAAATGTCCACCACTTTCAGTCTTTTTGCTGTGAAATCTGTTTTGTTTTTTTATAAAGCAAACATAAGAATAACTTTGTTGTGATTTCAAGATGAACACTTTCTGGACTGAAGCGACTTATAGCTTTACTTGAAGATCAATACATAATTTTTCAAACATCCATCCGGCTTTTGAGGAACGTTCATTTGTTCATCTCTCAATCGCTGTTGCATTGCATTGCGTTATAAGTTTGGAAACTGCAGAGCTTTGATCATAAACCTGAACATTTACATATCATCTTACTAATACATATTATTGGGAACTAATTATATTATATTATTGGGAACTTGTTATGCAAGTAGTCTGTTCAATAAAAAAAAAAAGACCAAATGAAATGGGGGAGAAAAAAAAAACACTAGCTTGAAAAAAAACTACATTTTAATTTCTTGCTTCTGCTTGGCGCCTCATTTTTGCATAATAAGTCTATGAAATTAAGAACATTTAAGTGTGCGGGCATGGAAAAGGTATGATAGTCGATAATGGTAACGATAATCTCTGTTGAGCCTGACGTAAAGGTTTGTATTGGACTGGGATCTTGGCAGATGTTGGCTGGATTAAAGCTGCGGCGCTCATGTGATGAGGATTAATGGCCGGTCACCTGATCAGACCCATCAATCATCCGTCTGTGTAACGGACAGTGTTTTCTCCAGTGTTTTCCTCATTCCTGGCTTTGGTTCAGAGGTGTCCGAAGGCTCGTTCCCTCGTTCCCTCCCCCCGTCTGAAGGCATGTGAAGTATGTACTCAGACTCTTCGGGAATGTCAGGCATGTCCGGCTCACTGAAGTGTGTATTACATCATGTGTTACATCAGTCTAAGTAACTTTTTATCCTGCAGACTGTCAAAAAATGAATGATATGATAAATGACTGATGGCTGTAGGTTTTCTTCTGTGGCCTAGAGTTCATCAATAAATATACACTATCAACATTTGAAGTGGATCAAAACCTTTCATCAAAGTTTGACATTAATTCTGAACTAAACCTGTTCTTGATAGGACAACTTTGATGAACTTTTTTGATCCACTTCAAATGTTGCTACAGTATTTGATCATAAGGTGCTGTTTTATGATCTCAAGAACAGGAAACCATTGTTTCCTGAAGGCTTCTTTGCATTTCACTGAGTTGAATGGTCTTAAAGTCGTGTCATGGTTTCTTTGAGATATGACTGATAAAGCAGAAGCGGCGTCAGGATTTTTGTCAACCTGTAAAACAACTTTGTTAGATTATTAGATATATAATATAAGGGCTCCGAACCGGTTCAAGAAACGGAAACGAATGAAATTTTTACAGGAACATAAACAAAAAACTAAATGAAGTTTAATTGTTCTTAACAGAAGCACTTATTTGAAATTACAAGTTCAAACATTTTTTGTCACGTGACTTGTATTGGTAAAGCAAAACTATTGTATTGGTAAAGTCGTGGGGCAGCGCTGACGAGAAGTTTCTGTGCATGTGAATGCTGTGCGCATACGTCTCTGTATCGCATGTGTGTGCAAGAGTGGTAGAGCGTGCTTTCCATAGATAGTGAAACATCATCCCGATGAATTTAACAGGTTATTGACTGTTCTCCAGCTTGTTATCTGGTTTAATTAAATCCACCAGCTTCGTGATAGGTTGTTATGTGGTGTGGCGGCCCTATGGAGCCGGGCCTGCTTTACTAATGTTTCAGGAAGTTACAAACCAAAACATGGCGCAAAGCATCATGTGTTTACGGTTTACATGTGCGTTGTGCGAATAGGCTATAGGCTACTTGTTGTATGCTAGTTGAGTCCTTTTCAATGATATATGACACAAGTCTGTTTTTACAGATCAAATTTTTATGCAAAGCAGTTATTTTTTCACGTGATAAATAAAGCCTTACTAATGTGTCAGCAAATTTAAAAGCACTTGTTAAAGTGATGGTCATATTCCCTATATTCACTGTAAAGCCAAGCTTATGGTTAACGATTAATCGATTAAGTGATCGTCAATTTAAACAACGTTCTATCTATCTTTATAAAACAGATAGTTCCAGTCCTTGATTCTGATTGGTTGAGCCGCGTTTGAAGTTGTTGTAAATGGCTCAACAAACACACACCTGTGACCGCATTACATTAGTGTAAATGACTCAACAAACACACACCTGTGACCGCATTACATTAGTGTAAATGACTCAACAAACACACTGTGACCGGATTACATTAGTGTTACTGCACAACCGCTGTTTGTGATTCTTTGTTGCTGCATGTGTTGCTTAGCAACCTCTTTGGAACTACATTGCTTGGCGGAGGAATAAATGTTATAACGTTATATTTTTTGTTGCTGGTGTTTATTTTATGAATAAAATAAATATTAGAATGAATGTTTTTATGGAGTAACCGTTTTATAAAAGCAATAAGCCCCTTGAAGCCGTGTTTTACAGTGGATTACAGTGGACTCCGCTCCGCGTCGTGCCTAACAACGCCCTTAGCTGTTCTAAATCCACTGTAAAACACGACTTCAAGGGGCTTATTGCTTACATCTTTCTTTCTTTCTTTCTTTCTTTCTTTCTTTCTTTCTTTCTTTTTCTTTCTTTCCATTGTTTTTCAATGTAAAAAGGCGCTAGACAGACTCGCGTCTCGCTTCTTTTGCAGCATCTCCCGCATGACACTGCGTTATAAAAAAGCGGTGCTCCCCCCCCCACACACACACACACACACACACACTCCACTGCCCGCCTTCAAACTTCATTATAAAACTTCTTCCCACTTTTTGACAGCATTTGTCTTGACAATTTTTTTTAAAGCTAGTTCTTGATTTATTTGTGCAGTATTTTTTTTGTCATGTTTAATTGGTATCTCTCTGTCTCTGTTGCTGAATGTGATCTCTTCACCAACACATAGGCCTACTCAATCTGTCCGTTACGTAACTGTGTTAGTCTCCTGACGAACATCTCGACCCACTCAGGCACGTGTGTGTGTGTGTGTATGTGTCATGTACACACACTGTGTCATCCTGCTCTTTAACACTCTCACGCATCTCATTTTCTGCACACACAAGTATTTTTTTTTTTTGCTGTGTGTGTGTGTGTTCACCCTTAACCACTCCTAATATGTGTGCACTAATTTCCGAGCATGGGTTGCCAGAAACGACTGCTGCAGTGTTTCATGAGTCAGTACAGTACAGACATTTACAGTGCGTCTCATAAAAAGGTTGTAGGTCGTTCTGAGCTCCAGCGGCTTCTTCCGCTCTCTTGAATCCTGTTGTGTAGCATTAATGTGACTGTGCGCTACAGGAGATTTCACTCACTCTCTCTATAACTGTAATGAAAACACACTCCTTACACCTTATATTTACAACTTTACTTCACCATAAACTAAAAAAATCCAAATTAGCTGTAATATGAAAGAACTTTTACTTAAGATAAAACTAAGAACATTTTGTTACTCAATATTTCATTTTATTTACTTACTATAACAACTTTGAAAGACCTTTATGTTTATTGTGATGTCTTTTTAAAGCATGCATTATCTTTTCTGTTTCGTACTAGCAAGAAAGGGGGAAAAAACCACCAGAAAAAATTCATAAAACCCACAATAATTAATAATAAATTAATAAAATAGACCTCAACACTCTGCTGTCAAGCCAGAATCGTTTCTTTTAATGGTTAAAGTGTTGCTTCATTCTGATCAGTGTGCTGGTGAAGCTCTGCAGTCGAGGCTCAGATGGTGTGTGTGTGTGTGTGTGTGTGTGTGTGTGTGTGTGTGTGTGTGTGTGTGTGTGTGTGTGTGTGTGTGTGTGACTGAGCATCTGGATCCAGATGAGATTTCAGGAGATTCAGCAGCATCTGTGACTGTGCTGAGCTGTCTGTGAGAAACTCTAGAGGACACGACGTGTGTCTGCGGGATCTGAAGCCACTGGGTGTCATCAATATAAATGCACTGTAATTGCGACTGTCCTCGTACAGCCATCACACCACCTCTGAAGCTTAAGCTTAGTTCAGGCATAATTGTTTTAGCGCCTTTTCCCCTATCACATATTTTAGTAATCATCATAATTGATAATTTAAAAGGTTTTTAAAAAGAGAACAGCCTTAGGTCTGTATTACAAAGCATTACAACCATGTAAGTTTAGATCTTTGCTCAAAAAGAGCAAACACACAAAATGTCTGAAATGAAATATGTATTCATTTGATGTAATATTTACATTTAAAATTCATTAAATATGAGTTAGTCACTTGATGTGACTATGCATGTGAGTGTATTTATATATATACAAAATAATTATACACAGTACACACACATATATTATGTAAACACAAACTTTTATTTTGGATAATCGCGATTAATCGTTTCACAGCCCTAAAAACACACATCAACGGACACAGATCAGGACAGGTGTCTGAAGTTATACCCGCATGTAAAGGGTATTTCCTGTGACGAAGCAGACGAGAGCCAGTGGGCGTTTGATATCACTGCCGTAAAACGTGTTGTAAAGCTTCCTGGGGCAGCAATTTCTGAGTTTGTTATGAACGCAGGATTTGACGTTTGTAGTCTCTGCTGAGAATGGAGAGGAAGATCGCTGAATAAAGACTCGAATTTGGGTCTGTTCCTCGCTAACAAATGGATTGCACGGGTGCACACTGTGCGATTTTATAAAAGTCCTTTACGAATGTTGCTTATCCGACTGTACTAACATGATCCTCGCGGTATGTCTTGTCACAGTGTAAGATCCCAGTTGTCATAGATGTCAGACTGTACGACAGTCAAGAGCTTTTGGTCATGGCTTGCCTTTGAAACATCACTTATCAGGCTTATGCTACTCTGAATAATACCTGAACTTCGTATTTTGAGCACTTCTTGCGTTGTTGTTGCTTTTGCCTCTTTATGATGACTCGCTGAATTTAGTCCTAATTTGTAAGTCGCTTTGGATAAAGGCGTCTGCTAAATGACTAAATGTAAATGTAAATGTCTTAAAAAAAGACAATTTGACGGTCGTCGTAGGAGAAGTCACACTGCAGGATTGTGAGTCAAATCTTCTGACACTGATTGCAACGGTCATTAATCGGCTGTCTGTGAACACGTCAAACTAACGATCGAAGACTTCAGATTTTAGCCTAGGATCAGAGGAATCTTGTATAGGTCTTGCAAAATTGGTCTCAGACGGCCAAATCGTACAGTGTGAAGTGAACCCGGCTTAAAGGTATAGTTCACTTTGAAATTAATTTTTGGTATGTTTTAGCTTACCTCAAGGGCATCCAAGATGTAGGTGTCTTTGTTTCCGCAGTAGTTTCAATTTTGATATTTTTAGGTCAAACTGTTCTTGTCTGTCAGTCATATAATGCAGGTCTATGGGCACCACCTCAAAGAGCATGCACAGAGTCCAAATTAAAACAATTCCCCGTCGTCCAAATTAAACAATTCCCCATCGTAAGTACACATTGATGGCCTAAGACACGAAACGAGCGGTTTGTGTGAGAAAACGAACAGTATTTATATCGTTTTTACCACTTATACACAGCCATGTCCAAGTGATCTGATCTGACGTGTACGCAGACTGGTGCATAGATATATACACACTAGATGTCGCCTTGTCTACGGCAGTTCATTGGAACGAATGTCTTTAAGGCGACATCTAGTGTATATATCTATACACCAGTCTGCGTACACGTCAGATCAGATCACTTGGACATGGCTGTGTATAAGTGGTAAAAACGATATAAATACTGTTCGTTTTCTCACACAAACCGCTCGTTTCGTGTCTTAGGCCATCAATGTGTACTTACGATGGGGAATTGTTTAATTTGGACTCTGTGCATGCTCTTTGAGGTGATGACCATAGACCTGCATTATATGACTGACAGACAAGAACGGTTTGACCTAAAAATATCAAAATTGAAACTACTGCGGAAAAAAAGACACCTACATCTTGGATGCCCTTGAGGTAAGCTAAAACATACCAAAAATTTATTTCAAAGTGAACTATCCCTTTAAAGATGTGGATTACAGTGCACAGTTTGCTGATTACTTTGGTGAATTTTTGTGCGGTTTTTTTATTTGATGGTTCTTTTGTCAGTCACAGCGTAGGACTATACTGAGAAAATGCCTTTTGGGTCCCATGGCAAACATGAAAATTGTGTCATTGATTATTCACCCTCATGTCGTTCCTAACCCGTAAGGCCTTCGTTCATCTTCGTAACACAAATCGAATTCAAGAATTTCTTCTCGTCAAGTTTGCAGCGGAAGTCGCAGAACCGAGCGAAATGTTATAACTTCATATAAGTAGATGAGTTAACTGCGTTTAATGACTGAAACCGTCATTGATATGACAATTGAATACAATAGAATCAAAATATTAATGGCACAAATTTAATATTGAAAAATAACGATTCGTACACATTTGTAAGTCTAAAAGTTGTACATCCGTAAATAATTTACGTTTTAGTGCTGTCAATATTGTACGTTTCAGTGTGTATGAAAACGTAAGTAAATGTACATGTGGCAGAACCAGACTTTACGTAAAAATACACAAGAATACTAATGAGATCACGTGGCACTCTCAGACATCAGACAAACTGGTTGACCATTACTAAACATGTGAAAACAGAAACTGTGCTGACACTATAGGCACAGCAAGCACGTCTTTTAACTTGTTAAGTATATTCGCTTTTTAGATAGTGCTGCTTATCTGAACACAGTCTGTTTATCTTGGCACAGTAATATGAATATGGCGGCACTTTACTGGACCAATCCTGACCTTTAACCGATACGTCACTCTGCACATCATCCTATATCATATTCACAGTGTGAAACAATTTAGGAACCATCAAACAACCAATCATAAACCGGACAGTGCCCACCTGATTAAATGTTCATTCAAATCGAGAGTCATGTGAGTTGCAGTGATGACAGTCTTGTACATTTCTGTCTGTGCATCGTTTGTCATTTTATTGGCCACCTGCAATCCTTCATTTAGAATCACTTTCTAAAGATTAGAAAGTTTAATAACTGAACTTTATCAGTCCCATATCAGAGCTGGCGACTGATCTGCACGCATAAAATGCCCTACCCTTCATCATAACCTCAACAAATTTACTAATTTAATTTAATAATAATCTGTCAATCCAGTTAGTGTTTTAATTTCTGCTTCCACTGTTCAGGCAGAGTTATAACATATAGGACCTAATACACATCATTATCACATCTTAGATATAGTTATATAATAAATCGTTTTTTGCACATATTTCTCAGTAATAATACAGTGCAATTCATATTTTTGGTAATATCAAGTTACAGCAGTGTGTTTGATGAAACTAGGATCTGTGTTGCAAGCACTGAAGTCACATATGTGACCCTGGACCACAAAACGAGTCTTATGGGTATTTAAAAAATTTTTTAGATGTATTCATGGATTTCATCAGGTCCCTTTCCACAGGTGTATTAATCAAGCACAATGCAGTCTGCATTCATAATCTAGGTGCTTGATTTTATACACCTGTGGAAAGGGACCTGATGAAACCCATGAATAGGCTACATCGTTTGAAAGCTGAAAAAATAAGCTTTCCATTGATGGTTTGTTAGGATAGGACAATATTTGGCCGAGATACAACTATTTGAATATCTGAAACCTAAATATTGAGAAAATTGCCTTTAAAGTTGTCCTTTTCTGTTGGCGATTGTGCTGCATCCACTCACAAAAATACATTTTTTATATATTTAAGGTAGGAAACTTGCAAGATATCTTCATAGAACATGATCTTTACTTAATATCCTAATCATTTTTGGCATAAAAGAAAAATCGATAATTTTGACCCATACAATGTATTGTTGGCTTATTGCCACAAATATACCCGTGCGACTTATGACTGGTTTTGTGGTCCAGGGTCACATATTGCAGAAGATCTGACTCTACTTACGCAGAGAATCCTCTGGACAGACGATACTGTCGCTCTGAACATCTAGATCTTTCTGAAGAGAGTCCCGAACTACCAGGACTTTCATTAGTCTTCATTAGTCTTCTGGTGGCGGGACGTCCTTTGACTCTTGAGTTTGAAGCATAGCTGCGAGTGAGAACGGTGATCTCATCTGAATGAGCTGAAACCAGACAGCGCTTGCTTTAAATTAGCATTTGTTTCATGTTTTATTAAAGGATCACCTCACAAAAGTGCCACATAGACTCAAAGAACCTAAAAAAAACTATATGATATATAGTGCAAATACAGTTTGTGAGTTCTGAGTGCTTACTCAATAGAGTGGTCTAGGGATGAAGTGTTTTTGTAGGCCAAAACTCAGAAACGAGTTAGCATTTTAGCACTACCTGAAGTCAATGGGTTTTTTGAATGGGTTTTTGGATAAATGCTTGAAATAAGGTCTGTGGTGAACAACACAAGCTCAAGATATTTTCACATTTTATTCTACAAGTTTAAAATACATCAGTAATATCCCCAGTGATATTTTAAAGCTTTTAATTGAAAAAAAGGTGGGTGCTGTAAGCAGCGTTATAGTACAGTACATTTGCTCTGGAACAAGTAATTGGTGAATAAGACCAAAAATTGCCCCTTTGATATACCCAAAATGAATTATACCTCATGTTTAAACACTGTAAGGAAGGACTGGCCGAGATTAGCCTAGTTGTTCTCTACGTTAGATCATTGTAGTCACAGACATATTTGATGAGTGTGTGAGCACAATGGCCAATCAGAGGCGTTTGCGATTCTGCTACTTGGTACCGAAGTCTGTACTTTTGACAACACTACTAGCAAGAGGGTTCATGAGCGCTCAATGGCCGCTGGAGCTCAATCTCCGAAAACGTCGAAACAAATTGTCAAATATGTTTATAGTATAAGTCGCCTATTTGAGGTCTAAATAACTACATTCTTGCCTAAAAAACTCTTCTACATACCGTGACACAACAACAGTAGGCTAGTATTTGTAAAATGATGGTGGTTTACAGTGGTTCTCTGTGCAAACGGTGAAACGCTTCCAGTTCTGATACTGTGGGAATATCACACAGCTGGAAAAGGCTCTCGGATAATCAGATTCAGCAAATTTTTAAAGTTTACTTTGAGGAAGGTCACCATTCGTTGTCTGCGTGAGCAGGACATGTTTTATTTCTCCTTTTCTGTTCTGAAATGAAAAGAAGGCTTTTGAACAACATTTCATTTTTGTGTAGACAATCCCGTACACAGAAAAATAAGTGAATAGAAGCCATTGTTTGCTAATAATTTTGCTGTATCACTGGTTTACAGGGGTATTCATTCATTTTATGGGTTTGAAACTGCGTAGAGGTTGCTTTGAGTTATAAATGATTGTATTATGAAGCTCGTGTAGCACAACTCGTTCATTCTTTTATGATGGTTTACATTGGTTCTCTGTGAGAAATGTGGCAAGCGGAGTGATACAAACGGCGAAACGCTTCCAGTGCTGATACTGTGGGAATATCACACAGCTGGAAAAGGCTCTCGGATAATCAGATTCGAGAACCAGTGCGAACTGTTGTATAAGTAAGGGATAATGTACATCGAGCCGGTTGTTATCTGAGAATAAACCCCGACAGGGTGATGAGGAGCGGAGGGGTCTTCCGTCCGCCTGAAGGGGTTTATTCTCAGATAACAACCGGCTCGATGTACATTATCCCGCTTATTACACGGCTACTTGCCACATTAAAGTAAATAATTAGACTCAAAATATTGATCTGAGTCTAAATATTTGATCAGGTCTTTAAACGCAAAGCTTCGGCGGAGAGAGCAGTGGCTAGCGCGGCAAGTTCAAACTAGACGGACGTTTGTATTTTAAACATTTTTAAATCGTACCTGTTTGGTATCCTATAATCCAACAGTGTACAAAACAATAGTCACAAAATGTCAGCAGCTGCGTTTGAATGAAACAAGAGAGAGCGAGTCCACAACTGGATGGCATAATTAAATAACTGTACACAAAATATTGGCTCACCAAACGCAAAACTTCCACAAAGAAAAACCGTTCCTAGCACTGCTGACTTCAGTGACCCGGATGAGCCTGTGTTTCTGTTCTCAGCGGTTGCTATCCGGGAATAACACACCGCTGGATGGAGCGATTGACCAATCAGAATCAAGTATTCCACAGAGCCGTGTAAAAAAAGGAATGTTATAGAATACGGTTCACGCTTGTGAAAAAACAAAACGCTGTATGAACGCAACCGTATTAAGCGGCGCTATACGAACCTTTAGCATCTGCTCCACAGTTTTGTTTTGTGTGAAACATGACAGGAATGAACAGGGCGTAATCGACGTGACCGATTTGGTTGACCCGTCGTTCCAGTCCTACTTTTTAAGTCAACACATCATTCCCTGTTAGATGTTACAGCATTTATCATGTTTTTTTTTACGTTTATGATTTATAATGTATGTGAATTCACTTTGAGACCTTTGCGCACACGTGTGAAGTTATAATTAAACAGTGATGCCTTCTGTCACTGGGTTCATTCAGAGACGTGTGTGTGTGTGTGTGTGTGTGTGTGTGTCAGAGAGAGCTGTTTACAGGCTATGAGCCGTCCAGTGTGTATGGCAGTAAATGCCCAATAATTCATTATACATAACAACATGCTTTTAGATTTTATTTTGTTCAAATTAAATAATTTGAATTATTAACACAAAGAATTAATAATATATTGCTCAAGGCCTTGTTCACGCAACAACTTTCATTCTGTCCGGAGCATAACAGAGACGTTCACCTCTGTTTTATAGGCCTGGTGTTTTGTGTTGTGTTGTGATCTGATTCATGCTTGTGTTCGCAGTGAACTGGGTGTGAAACTGCTGTGCTCTCATGAATGACACACAAGTGCAACGGTCAAGGTCAAGATTTTAACTTTAGAATGAATTAGAATAGAATAAATAAACATTTGTGATTTTGTTTTTTGCTAAATCCTTCCACATGCCTTCAGAACACTTGTAATATACAGACCGAGTTGCATAAGATTATATATTATATACTTTCTTAAAGTTTACTTTGAGGAAGGTCACCATTCGTTGTCTGCGTGAGCAGGACATGTTTTATTTCTCCTTTTCTGTTCTGAAATGAAAAGAAGGCTTTTGAACAACATTTCATTTTTGTGTAGACAATCCCGTACACAGAAAAATAAGTGAATAGAAGCCATTGTTTGCTAATAATTTTGCTGTATCACTGGTTTACGGGGGTATTCATTCATTTTATGGGTTTGAAACTGCGTAGAGCTTGCTTTGAGTTATAAATGATTGTATTATGAAGCTCGTTCATTCTTTTATCAGTAGTGCATATTAGTCTGAGGTTATTTCCATGCTGTTGGTCAACAGGTTTGACCTCATACACTTAATTAAATTGATGTTGATTTCTTTTTCATTTTAATTTTTGGTTACACTTTATTTCAAAGATCCTCTTTAGACATTCTACTAAACTTAAGTAACTTTGCAACTACATGTCAACGAACTCTCATTAGAGTACTTATTGTACTAACCCTTACCATTACATAACAAAGTTACTTCTAGTCAGTATAATGTCTGCTGGGGAGCATCAGAATAAGTGTTAGCGGATATTAAGCAGACAGTCTACTAATACTCTAATGACTGATAGTTGACTTGTATTTGCTAAGTTACTTATAGTTAACTATCAAAATACATTTTTACCAGGTTTTTTTTATATGGCAAAGAAGAAACAGCACTGCATTTAAGATACAAATAACATAAAATGAAAGGGAAGGGAAGGGGGAAAATAAGTACAAAGAGGTAAACAAGGGAAACATCAGTCTGCAAGAAAGAGAAGGTCATAGTGTTTAAGAAATGTGTGATTCTTACTATTATTTATGAGTTTAAGAGATTTTACTGTTTAGAAATTGTCAGCAAGAAAGATTTGACAACTTTTGCTCTTGTGATTGATAAAATTTGCAGTGCAAAATGAAGAAATTAGCAATAAGTTCAACAACATAGTTACTGTCAGAAAAATAAATATCTTTCAGTGAATAGTTTAGATTACTTTAAAAAAGGGGATCAATTGAATTGATATTGTCAGGTCGGTGGTATTGTTAGATTGGATGACATAATCTGAATTTGCCATACGTTAACTTTTATTTAACTGATGCCACTGGTTATGAGCTCAGCCGTGCGTTTGTCTTTTTATTGTGTGAATTTAGTGACAGACTGTGAAAATATGATCATAAGTTTACTGTGTTTCACTTGCATTCTGAATCTCATTGACTTGAGCAACTGTTTGGTTGAAATGATGCTTCCTCTGATAATAATATCAAGATATATCTAAAATCTCATCCAAAGAATCAACAACAGTATGGAGGCATCGGCTCTAAGATGCTTTGACAAACGCTGAAAATGGTTAGATTGATCTGCGTTGGTGAGCCGAAGCTCTCCAGAACGTGTCACTCATAGTCACGAGCCTTTTAAACTCCTGAAAGAAATTATTCAGGAGTTTCTAGCCCCAATATGTCATACAGGCGGTTTCTCCGGTGCATTAGAGCGCACCAGCAGAACGTGGACAAATATAGCCTGGACACACACACCCTCTTCTGCTTTGTGCCGGATACCCAGAACTCTGGATCTGCCTAACCACTCAAAACAGGATGAGGCGTGTAAAAGCAGAGCCATGGCAAACTCGGGGAGTCATCCATAGGGCTGGGAGAAAAGTGAGTGGGACGTCCCGTTCACTGCGGCCTGGAGTGAGTCACTGTCAGCAATGCAGAAAAATCATATGAGTTCTGTAATGTGGGACTCGCTTCATCGACCGGGTCAATCAGCTTTCAAACACGCCAAAGGCATGCATGATATATCGGCAACCATATCGGCATCGGCCGATAACATGTTCAATTTTAATGTTATCTTATCGCCCCAAAAAGTCAATTTTATATATAAAAGCCCGATAAATAATGGATTATTTCCTTCAGAGACACTTCAGATGTTCAACATGATGGTTCTGAATTTCTTGAAATATGATTGAAATCCATTTTGAAAAGAAGAAAAAGTATGTCATTGCGTCATTTTGTGCAGATTTAAGTTGTATTAATATGTTTATTTTGTATAAATATCTGATTAATTTCATATAGGATGTTTCGTTGAGTTAAAAACCTGCTCTTTAGTTTACAGGTGTTTATTGAGCTCTTCAGCGAAATCAAATATTCAGCCTAAATTCAGTATGTTCATCATATAAAGCGATCGTGTCTCAATGCATATAGATTACTTTTACGATCTCTTTATGAACTTGTTGAAGCATCAAAGCTGTCAGTGGAGGGACAGAAAGCTCTCAGATTTCATCAAAAAGATCTCCATTTGTGTTCCTAAGATGAACGAAAGTCTTACAGGTTTGGAACGACGTGAGGGTGAGAAATAAATTTTTTGGTGAACTAACCCTTTAAAGTGTAATATACCTGCCAGTTGTTCTGTTACCTGTAATGTAATAAAATGTAATTTCATTTTAATACTAACTTTTCATTTGACTTTTTTAATGCAAACTGAAAAATGTGAAGACTGTTTACTGTATTATGTACTTATAATCATTAATAGCATAACTAATTTCATTTATTTAATATAATTAATTTTCAAATAGTTAAATTTAAAAACTAAATAATTACAAAAGTTTTTGCCATGTACCAAAATTGTTGCGATTTGAACTGAAATGTGACTAGTACTGGGACCGACTGCTGAAATGTTGGTACCGTGACGAGTGACACCCTAGTTCAGCGTGAATGTCAGTCAGAGACGAGCAGGAAGGGCTGTGGTTTCCTTTCGCCCATGGAAAGAGACAACACGCCTAAATCATGCTTAAGATCCATGTGAGGTCTCTCACTCTCTCTCTCTCTCGCTCTCTCTCTCTCTCTCTCACTCTCTCTCTCTCTCTCTCTCTCACTCTCTCGCGCTCTCTCTCTCTCTCGCTCTCTCTCTCTCTCTCGCTCGCTCGCTCTCTCGCTCGCTCGCTCTCTCGCTCTCTCGCTCTCTCTCTCTCTCTCTCTCTCTCGCTCGCTCGCTCGCTCTCTCTCTCTGTGTCTGTAATTCTCTTATTTCCTTCACTGTAACAGGTCACTAGAGATAACACTGTAACTAAAGCTTTTGAGTGAGATTATTATCTGATCAAGTAGCTGGTCATTTTTTTTAACAACAACAATAGAAGCCTTCATGAATACAGTGGTGTAATAACACCAACATGAAGCTGATTCCTGCAGACTGTCACTTACTCTACTACTGCACATCAGTGTCTGTTTTTATGTTCTTCTGCAGATCTAAGGTGTTGTTGTGTGTGGATAGGCCTGGGTGTCATGTTAACCCTTTGCTGATGGTGGCGCTGTAAAGTGGGCTTCAGCGCTCCATGTGGCGTACCGTGGGGTCCTGACCCACATACTGTACTACTGCTGCTTTTGGGTCAGATCTCGCTCGCTCTGTCTCGGAGGCGAAAGCAGGAATGTTGCTGCATAGTTAGTCAAGAACATGCTTAACATATTGTACATTTGTTTCTCTATGGCGGATGTAAACTCAGTCCATATGGAGCATTGCTGAATTATTCAAAGAATCTGCACATGTGAATGCAGTTCCCAATCTAAAAGTCAGTGTTCCTGCTTAACAAGGTCTTGTAGGCCAGCTCAAACCTTCTGGATCCCCCCATGACGTTCTTCCCCCATGGTTTTTTAAACACATTTTTGAGGTGATTGGACCTACAGTTCAAGAGTATGAACAGCTGCCTTGAAACAGCTATCACCAGATGACATGACCATTGTCCATCCACTTCTCAAAAAGCCAAATTTAGACCTGTCAGTTCTGACATATTTTAGGCCAGTCTCAAATATGTCTTTTATACCTACAATTTTAGAGAAAATAGTGTTTCACCAACTACTGAGCGTTCTGAATAAAAGCAAGATTTTTGAAGATCCAATCAGGTTTTAGGAAAAAACACTCCTCAAGTTTTAAACGATATTGTACTGACTCGACTCTGGCAAGTCTGCTGTGTTCTCTGCGTTTGACAAGATTGACCTGGTTCTGATCTCTCGTTTGGAGCACTGGGTGGGCTTTCAGGGAAATGCTCTTAAATGGCTTCAATCCTATTTTAATAGTGGAAGGTTCTCTGTTAATATTGGTTAGTTTGCTTGGGATGCAGCTCCTCTTATGTGTGCGGTTCCTTCAGCTTCTATTCTTGCTCCGATTTTATTCTCCTTGTATATGCTTCCCCATGGGTCGATTTTTAAGAAACACGGCGTCTCATTTCACTGTTACGCTGACGATACCCAAATCCATTTGCCCCTGGGATCAAATATCATGGGTTGTGATACTCTGTTGGCTTGTCTAGCGGATGTAAAGGCCTGGATGTCCCTTCTTCAGTCTTCTTCACCTCAGTGAAGACTAAACTGAGACTAGTTCTTGAATCTTCAGAAGCTGCTATCTGTCCTTGCTTAAGTTTTGGCCATTTGTCTCTGTGTGTGAAACCACTTGTGAAGAATTTGGGTGTGTTTTTCAATAGTCGTCTCAAGTTTGACAAACAGATTAGTAATGTAGTCTTTTTCATCTCAGAGTCCTAGCTAAAGTAAAGTCATGTCTTTCTTTGGAGGACTTTGAAAGTGTTATTCATGCTTTTATTTCAACAAGGCTTGACTAATGTAATTCCCTTTATATGGGTATTAACCAAGCATCTCTTAACCGTCTGCAGTACAGCTGCTATAGGCACCTTACCGGACGGTGTGCGTAAACGAGAGCACATCACTCCTGTTCTGATATCTCTGCATTGGCTCCCAATTTGTTACAGAATTGATTTTAAAGTCGCTGTTTTTTTAATAGCTCCCGTATATATTTCCGATTTATTGTCTGTTCACTATCCTGGAAGGTCTCTTAGGTCATCCGACCAGAGGCTGTTAAATGTTCCTCGGGCGAGACTGAAATCAAGAGGAGATCGAGCGTTTGCCGTTGCTGCACCGAAACCTTAGAACAGCCTGTGCACTGCAGGAGTTTAAAGCAAAACTCAAAACCTATCTTGTTTCTTCGGCTTTTAATTGTGATTTGTGCTGTGTCTGGTCTGTTCTATTAGTTATGTTGTACATGGTGTTAAATGTTGACAATATTTGATATAGTGTATTGAACCGTGGTTAATAATTGTTGTTTTTAGTGGTGCTACAGTATAAATATAGCTGTGTTGAGTTAAGAGTACTCGTGCACATCCCTACTTAATTATAATCTTTACTAGTACTGACTCTTAATATACTGGCTGCTTAATTCCACTCATTACTAGTAGTGACTGATGAACTCCACTTTATCTCATCTAGTACTGACTGCTGAACGTCACTCCATATTTTCTAGGTCTGACTGCTGAAATCTGACCTTTACTAAAAATTACTGCTAGTAATTGTGACTGATAGTAATTGAGTTCATTCCCTGTATAGAGCAACGATTCTTCAGTGTGAAATGTGATGTGCATCTGAAGCTGCACCGGATATGTTGACAGCAGGAGTGGAGCGGAGAAGTCAGGCTCATATCTTTCTCTGTTTTGCAGGAAAACCACACAGCATCGAGAGCTCGGAGCGCATCCAGCTCTCCGGGACGTATAACGTACGGAAAGGAAAGCTGCAGCTACCGGTGAACCGCTGGAGTCGACGGCAGGTGATTTTATGTGGCACCTGTCTCATGGTCTCCTCGGTGAAGGCCAGCCATACGGGCAAGATGCACATCCTGCCACTGATCGGAGGAAAGGTACTGAACCCAGGCTTATCTCATATGCTCATTAGGCAGAATGTGTGTCCCAAACCAATGATCCTACAGTCACCCCTCCTGAAGTGCACTGGACAAGAGTAGTCAAAAGAAGAATTGATATTCTTCAGACATTATGCATGACTTAAAATGATTGATCAGAACTGAATGTTCACATAGACCATGGTGTAAGTCAATGTACATTTTTTATGTAGGAACTTGTACAGTATAAATATATTTAAAATAAACAAGGGATGTTTAAGGTGACTTCAATATGAGTTCATTCACACTTTATATTGCCTGTGTGTGTTGAACCCTAGGCTATAAAGCATCTTTCCCAAGATCCTAGTTACTTTAACAACGAGTAACACTTAAAACAAGAGTTCAGTGAGAGGACAGCATAGTGGACATTGGTTAGTGAGTTGTAAAGTTTTATGGTGGTTTTGAGAGTTGATGAAGTGCTAAACAAACAGAGGTGCGTTTAAAGTCTCGTACTCTGTCAGTGTTCATTTATGTTCTAGACCGCTAGACTAAATATTGAATGCTGTCTGCCACATCAAGCATCACTGCCGCTGTTGCTCATTGTTTGAGTTCTTGATGTAGACAGACCTCTGACACTGATGAAGATGATGTGTTTTTCACCCCACTGCATGGGGAGCGTGTTTCATTCATGTGTGAGTTTGAGTGTGTTTCTGTTGTGTTCAGGTGGAAGAGGTGAAGAAACACAGTCACTGTTTGGCCTTCAGCTCAGCGGGACCTCAGAGTCAGACCTACTATATCAGCTTCGACAGCTTCACTGAACACCTGCGCTGGCACCGACAGGCTGCTAAGGTGTGTGTGTGTGTGTGTGTGTGTGTGTGTGTGTGTGTGTGTGTGTGTGTGTGTGTGTGTGTGTGTGTGTGTGTGTGACCGCCTCCCTCCTTCCACCTTGTAGAAATAATACGACCTGACACACTAGAGCTGATCCAAACTCTAGTGAGCTGCCTCACTTGCCAATATTTTTATACAGACCATGATCCTGAATCTTTCTATCATTGGTAAATGTCCAAAAACCATGGAACTAATGTTGTACCTTTTCTGTGCTTTTTTCCCCAAATCAGTGACTTCAGGGCTTTGGGTTTGAATGCTTTCGGTCTGTGAAAAAACTCAAACAACAAAAATGTGTAATAAGTTTTAAATATAATAAAGATTATAATTAATAGGTTGACAGACAGTCTCACCAGGGACTTTTTCTCCGGAAAAATTCCTAGATCGCATTTTGCCCATGTTGAGTAAGCGGCAAAATACCGGAAGTGGCGCATTCCATAGACGAGAATCCATGAACCCAATTATTAGACCGTTTTCTAAGGATGCACAATGTATTAAAACTATTTAAAAGCATACTATAGCATAGTGCTATTGTGAATTCACAAAAGCTGCGATTCAGTTAAATAAATATATGCGCTGCGGATTAAATATATATATACAGTTGTAATCTAAATGATTCAACCCCCATTGCAAGTCAGGTTTATAGGCAAAATTTACAGACTTTCAGATGTGTGCAATGAACAAATCAAACAAAAGTAATTGAAATAGCTCAACACAACAAATGTTTCAAGTGGTTTTCCCAAATTCAACTGAAAATTCAAGTTTTAATGACTTCTTCAGTCTCAAAATTCAATCCCCTGAATCGAATCCCTCTCGACAGCACACATCTGCAAAACAAGTGCTGTCTCAAGCAAACCTGATGCGACTAATCAAGGGCTTCATTAGTTACACCAGGTGTGCTTGAGCTAGAACACACAAAATATCTGAAGTGGCTAGGTTTGTTGAGTGTCACGTTTGACTGCAAGTTTAAAATATGGCTTAGTCAAAAGAATGGTCCAAAAAGTTAAGAGAAGGTATGATTGCCCTTCACAAACAAGGAACAGGATACAAAAAGATAGCGAAGGCACTACATGTTCCTAGAGACACAGTGTGAAGCATAGTTTGCGAGTTCTAAGTGAAGGAACAGTGGTTACTCTACCCGGACGGGGCAGCAAAAGGAAGCTATCAACGGCTGCAACCAGCAAGACTTGGAGGCACCAGGCACTGAGGTTTCAGCTTGCACAGTAAGGCACATACTAAATGCATGCGGTGTCCATGCCACAACTCCAAGCCATAAACCACTACTGACCCAAAAGCACAAGAAAAGTCGGCTCCAATTTGCTCAAAATCATATAAATAAGCCACAGAACTTTTTGACCCTATGGATCAGCGGTATCTCTGGAGGAAGAAGAATGAAGCATTAGCTGTAAAGAACTCTGTCTCTTAGTTCAGCATGGCGGATCTGTGATGCTCTGCGGCTGCTTTGCATCCTCGGCACTGGAAACCTGCAGCGTGTGGAAGGCAAGATGGATTCATTTTTGTATATCAGGAAATCCTATGAGAAAAGGTCATGCCGTCAGTGAGGAAGCTGAAGCTTGGGCGTCAGTGAACCTTCCAACAGGACAATGCAAGCATACCTCAAATTCCACCAAGGCTTGTTTGCAGAAGAAGTCCTGGAAGATCCTACAGTGACATCACAGTCACCTGACTTGAACCCCATAGAAAGTCTCTGATGGGATTTGAAGAAGGCGGTTGAGGCACGCGAACCCAAGAACATTACTGAACTGGAGGTCATTGCTCATGAGGAACGGGCTCAGATTCATCAGAAATGCACTTTATTTATTTACATGTGTGTAGGTTATGTGCGTTTCAGAGTGGCTCCGTTCACAGTAAATGCTGCCTCACATGAACATGATCTTTTTATTATTTACATGTGTGGAGCGTCTCAGACTCCATCTCTGCATATGCTGTGAGTTTGAGTTGCTTATAATGGTCATCTGGGAACGCAATGTACACCAATAGTACACCATGTACAACATGTAGTTTTATCAGATTTGTCACGTAAAACATTTCAAAATAGAAGTTTAAACTCTCGCTCTGAGTTCACATGTTTTGATTTCATATTCCTGTTCACGAAATTACAGTGGTTGTAGCATTTCCTTCGTAAAGAAGTGGCCAAATATTAAAGATTAAATGAACATTTGAGTTAAATGTTGTTTGGCCAATAATATCAAATATTAATGGAGTTGATCATGTTGTATGATTAACAACAACAATCACAAGGCCGTTGACACCTTCCAAAGGCATTTGTTATAATACATAATGTACATAAGATGATAGTTGATATATATATTTGGTGTTTCTGTTAAAAATCCTGGAGGGACTGAGCAATAACCCTTTACTGTAATGGGCTGCGTTCTGTTAACAGTGTGAACAGGGGATGTAGTGAGACCCGAACACAACTGAAGCAAAGCACAGAATGAATCAAGAGAATCTTGTGATCCGTACTCCACTTCCAGATCACTCTGTGTGTACTTGAAGACTGAACGATTGAAATGTCAGGGCTCATTTACTCACACAGACTACATTAAGCTTGGCAACACAACCCTCTTTTTAAGCGTTAAATCACCATACATGTCTGAATCACACATGGACTGGGGATGTTTGTTAAACATTTATGATGTGACTCGGTTCTCACAGTATGGTGAACTTTGCCCAGTCTAATTTTTTCTTGCCGTTAACATTTATCTAGTGATGTGCGTTCATTTCAGCCCTGAACATACTGTAAAGGGCTCATGAGAAATAAACTGGTTGGATCTGGCAGAAGTGCACTCGTTCCCCTGCTGTAAATCAGCGTGTGGACTTCAGACCTCTGTGCTTCTGCAGCACGTTTACACACACCTTCTCACCTCTTTACATAGTTGAAACGCAGATACTCTGGAGCTCCTCATTGTTCTGATCTAAGCTATATTTGCCCTGAAAATGACACCTCATCATTCCATCACAGAAAGAGTGTGAAAAGCCCTAGTTGGGAGTCCTACTTTAGCATACTTTACTACGAACGAACCATCCTAAACAAACGCAAGTAGGGCAAGCCTGGCCAGCCTATTTTACTGTGCCGTTCCCAGAGACAACCTTGTGCCGTGAGAGCCGTCCTGCCCACCGGGACCCTCAGATTAGAAAAACCTCACAAGAGGTTTCAGGCTGCTGTGTTAATGTGATCGTGTCATGTTATGAGCGACGTGTGCGGTGTTATTAATGAATGCTGGTTCACGAAGTCATGATAGTTTGTTGTTGAGGAGAGTGTGCTGCTACTTTACTAAGTGACCATGTTCACCTGCTGGACCAGAAAACCAGTGTTATTTCAGTATCAGTGAGATGTTATACACTGCCCGGCCAAAAATTAAAAAAGTCGCTGTTTGGATTTAAATATGCAGATGCTTAAGAGTGTATGACTGGATCATTATTGCAATGATTATTATGTTTCTAGCATGTTACATGTTTGGCAACAATTCTTCTAACCCTTTGGAGTGTGTAGCTTTTCATTTCTTAAACAACCATGTATGAAGACACATCATGGCCATATTCCAGGATGACAATGTCCAGATTCATCAGGCTTAAACTGTGAAGGAATGGTTGTGAAGAGCATGAAGAAGAATTTTCACACATGAATCTGCTCCTCTGAGTCCAGATCTTAAATTCACTGAAAGTCTTTGGGATGTGCTGGAGGAGACTTTACAGAGCGCTGGACTCTTGCACTGACAACACAAGATCTGGACCAAATATTGATGCACCTCTTGATGGAAATAAGTGTTGCGATGTTATTTCCACCAAGAGGTGCATATACATTTTTACATGAAGTTAAACAAAATGCAAATGGAAATGCTGTCTTGGCAACTAACAGAACTAATTTGATTGAAATTATCTATAGTTATATTTTATTTTATTTCAGTTAACGTTAATTTTAACTAGTTTTTAGTTATTAACTAGTTTTGGTTAACTATAATAACCCTGCAGAAAACGCCCACAAATGCGCAATTCCTTGTTGACCTTGCTGTGACCCCATACCTCGATGAATGACCTGTCTGTCTGCCTGTCCGTCAGATGGTGTCTCAGAGGATCAGTTCGGTGGATCTGTCTTGCTGTAGTCTAGAGAAACTGCCGCCCAACCTGCTGTACAGTCAAGACCTGACGCATCTCAACCTCAAACACAACTTTCTGCCGGCTGACCAGACGCTGCTGCAGCTCCAGAGGTCAGTGTGTGTTTCACAGATCAGCTTTCCCCCGCCTCAAATTTTTCACATTTGAATAAGTTTGGTGAATTCCAGCATTTTTAATAATACATTTGTATTAAATCAGAAAACAGAACATTTCTAAAAACCATACATTTCTAGGCCATTATTATTTGTATTAATTCAATCGATTGGACATTTTTTGGATTATTAAAATGAAAAAAGTTAAACCATTACAGTAGAATCCAGAACCATTTAAAATCCGGAAAACACGCAATTTGGGAAATAAAACTGAATTCATTGTGCCCTAGGTGTTTGGACAAGAATGTCAACATTGACATTTTATTGCAGACATTTAGACATTGTAGAAATACACTGCAATTCATATAAAATGAAAAGTACAGAAAGTAATTGTTTAAAGTGAATTAAATGAATACATGTCGAGGATAATAATCAAATGACTCACCGCCCCACTCGGTAGAATCCACTGTCATCTACTGTTGGAAATGGGAAATGCATCCCGTCTGACCAGAAGCGGAATAAAACTTGTGTTGCCAAAGCATTTAAATTAAACAGTGTTTAACTGTACGGTTGTAGCCAGTATCTAGTAAATGATGAGATTCTGTATGATTAGGCCAGGACGATCTTTAGTCACTTTAGGATTTACGCACTTTCTTAGAACTGTCAGTATCAGTATATCTATCAACAGCTTGAGAACATGAACATTTTGTTTTGATTTATTTTATTTTTTGTGTGAATTTTATGTAATACTGATGTAATGAGGTCATGCTAAATGCTACATTCATGCTACATGCTAAAACTATTAAGGACATGATGTGGATGGAAAGAAGATTTAACGAAGTAAGCTAAAATGTCATGGTTCCTCTATAAGATCTATAGGTTAATAGTTGCCAAATTTCCTCTCTTCTCCTGCAGATTTTCCCGTTTGCGGAGTCTCAATCTCTCTAATAACCAGCTGGGAAGTTTCCCGCTGCACATCTGCTCCATTAGCACGCTGACGGAGGTCAACCTCAGCTGCAACCACCTGACCTCCATCCATCCTGACGTGGGCAAAATGACCAAGTGAGTGTGTCCGCCACCACAGATGTGTTTGAAGGTGAAGCGTGTCGTTTCTGCGGAACTACAAAAATAAAGCACATTCAAACGTCCTTGCAAACGGAGAGTTGCACTTCCCCAAACACAAACATCACAAACTCAGCTCTTGCGGGTTCTTGTGAAGGCTTGTCTCAACTGGCTACTTTCACTAAAAGGTCCAGCATATTAGGAATACTTTTAGCTGTGTTGCTACGAGTCATGAGGAAGCAGTTGAGTAGACTAACACTCTGTCTAGAGCAAACGCAAGCATCATAGAAACTGAATGGGTGGATGATGATGCTGTATGGTATCGAAGCGTCCATCGTAGCATCGCAACACCCTGTTCGCTTTGACATGTTCATGACCTGTTATTCTCTCAAGGTCTAAATTTTGGCTTGCACTTCTGTAACCATTTTTTCCCCCCATGTAACACATCAGTCACACTCTTCTGGTCTTATTGTGACTGTTTCATCAGTGCAGTTTAGTCTAAACAAAATGTAAAATGTTACATATTATATGTAATAACTTGCTACTTTCCTTGTATTACTGTTATGAACAATATTAACCAATAATATTAAGTCTAAGGATCGCAGTCCAGTGAAAATACATTATTTTACGTGGACTGTTTTGCTTACCAAGGACTTACTTTGCACGAGTGCCCACTACTTCATCACCTGGAATCCGCAATGGAGCTGATTTCATATTTATAGTTTTTTTTCCTTATGAATTTGTTTAATGCACCATTCTGTAGGCCAGAATGTATTCTTGGGCTGTTAAAATATTAAATATAAACAAATATTAATTATGAATGTATTAATTTATTTATATAAAATATTTAAAAAAAGAAAATTATAATACAATTAACTATAACTGTGAAAAAAAATACAGTCAGCTTACAAGTATTGAACGTGATTAAATGTCAAAATAACTCCAATATCATACAGTAGAGTTGTGTGGGGTGGGGCTAAATTAAGTTGGCCTGCTGTGATGTCACAATCATGGTGCATTGTGGTCTATGGATTTGCCTGAAGTGTTTAGTTGAGTAGACTCGTTCCCTCGTCCAAAATTGAGGGGTCGATGGTCTGTCCAAATAAGCTTCCCTCCTTCACAAAGTTGAACAGTAGGGATTCCCCCGAGGGAAAGTGCTTATGGAAGTGTGTGTGTAAATCTAAAAGTGGAGTTAAACGCAGCCAGACTTACAGTAGATATGTGATGTGGAGTCAGGCAGTCATGAGGCAGTCATGTGACACTCACTGCACTACTGCCACCTGCTGGACACACTCGTGCTCATCCAGCCTCTCAAGTGTCGAGTTTCCAGAGTTTTACTGTAGTAACTATAATCGATGGCCTCCTTGCAGAAAAGCCTCCTTGCTTTGCATAGTAATACCCAGCTAACAGGAAACGTTAGCTCACGTTCTCTCAAAGCTATGAACAAACGCTCTTCCAGTAACATACATAGAATGTATGTTCAAGGTTATCTGGTTATTAATAATGCTCTCAAAATGTTAGCACTAAAACGTATGGATCGTTCTGTCCTGAAGCGCTTTAGTTGGATGTTCATCTAACATTGTAAAAATGTTACTACTTGATTCAGAAGGTTCAGAAAACAGTCAAATCTCATAATGTATGCAAAATGAAAACATGGAATGTCTCCTTAACATTCTCTTAACCAAGAAAACAAAATGCTGTGTAGTTGCTGTAGTTGTTGAGCTCATGCCCGTCTCTGTGTCAGTCTGCAGACGTTTGTCCTGGACGGGAACCTGTTGTGCGCTCTCCCCGTGGAGCTGGGCTTTCTGCAGAGGCTGGCCTACCTGGGCTTGTCCTTCAATGAGTTCACACAGGTGCCGTCGGTGCTGGAGCGGCTGCCCGCCGTCGAGAGACTCTGCATGGCTGGAAATAAAGTGCCGGTGCTGACGCTACAGACCTTCCGTCTGCTGACGCTCAAGCACGTCGACCTCCGGTGAGCACAAGCACATCACACAGACCACACACTAGCTGTGATAGTAGCCTACACTTCACACTGAACCGTGGGGAAATCACTGCCTCAAGTCTATTCAGTTATTTACTGTATTAGTTGAATTTAAAGTCCGCGTGAACCGGAAGTTACAAATGACTTTTCTCCAGTGTTGTGACGTATTTCCAAGTGAAACGGAATATTGAACAGAGGGCAGAGTTTTACTTTAGCGCTCCTCTTCTCCATCTCTGCTCATAGCAGACTAACAGGTTGAGGGGAGTGGTTAAGCGGTTTTCAACCCAAGCCGTCAAGCCTACGTCATCAGAAAAGGACGACATTTCAGCCCGGAAGTAACTTTTCAGACTTTGATTAAAGATTACCACGGCAAACAATTTTTTTCTGTGAATTAACTTGCACGGATTAATTGTTCACCACAAGACTAGTAATATGCGCTAACAAAGTAAATAGGGTCAATTTTGATTTCATGCCGACTTTAATGTGTAATAATTCAAATGTTCCTTCAAGTTTTGGAGTTCGTTTTTTGGCCAATACTCATCTGGTATCTCACGTGGCTGTGAAATCTACAGTGAATTGAAATCATATTACGTTTGATTTAGACATTCAGACACTGTTACTTTTCCTACTTTACTCTGTGAGAATGCATCAGAGATACAGTATATTGGTAACTCAACTGTAATTTGTGAACATTATCTAACAATGAACAATAATTCTTCAGCATTTAATATTCTTAGTTTATGTTCATTTCAACATTTAGGCTACTAATACAGTTTTAAAATCAAAAGTTGTGTCTGGTAACATTGATTAGAGGGACAGTTCACCCCAAAAATGTAAATGTTGTCATCAGTTACTCTCCCTCAAGTTGTTCCAAACCTGTGTGAGTTTCTTTGTTCTGTTGAACACAAAAGATGATGTTTGGAAGAATGTTGGTGACCAGACAGTTGATTGAAGCCATTGACCCCCCCTGGTCTGGTCACCAACATTCTTCCAAACATCTTCTTTTGTGTTCAACAGAACAAAGAAACTCATACAGGTTTGGATCAACTTGAGGGAGAGAACATTAACATTTTTTGGAGTGAACTGTCCCTTTGATGCTCTTTGAATTAACATGAAAAAACATGGGGCAACTGTATTGTAATCTCTAATCCAGATGTTTTGCCCTGATATGCAGTCTGGACGAGTCAATGCCAGTCAGAATCAGTCTGCATATATTCGGCAGTCAGAGTTGACAGATTTTACAGAAGATCACGTAGTGTATGATGAGCACAGAGACTCTATTTTTAGGTTCAGACTGTGATTCAGTCGGATGAAATCAAACATGTTTGATATTTTGAGCCCATTTTAGAACACGTTGTTTTCATTTTTCATTGGTCTCCTGGCAACAAGGCCCTCATTTTTCCGCGTGAGCTTGTTTTGAACGTCTACTAATGTGTGATTCTCAGTCTAATAGTGTGTGATGCCCAGTTGTAAATCCATTAACAAAAATCATTAAATGCTGAAAAAAAATCATTGCTCATTTTTACTTCATGCTAGCTGATGGATTATCTAATGTTAACCATGTAAAGCCTGACATATGAAATAATAGTCAGAAAAAATTTTGAAGTAACAGTTTATTGAACCTTTAAAATAGCAAACAAAAAGGTTTGCATAGGAGCTTTTGTTGAGGATAATATTTGCTACACCGGGGCTCTTATGGCTCATATAGTATGATATAGCCTAGTGAGAATATGGAGCTCATACTTGAGGAGGAAAAAAACAGTTCAATTATATTTAGAGCAAGAATATGCTATTTGAATGAATGAATCAACACTATAACAGATAGCACTCTTTACTCTATATCTGCCAATAATATGTCTTAAGAAGATGATATTTAATGCTTGGTTTTATGATCAAAGCTCTGTAGTTTTACAACATATAATGCAATACAATGATGAATGAGAGATGAACAAATAAACCTTTCTCAGAAGGCTGATGGAACATATCTGAACTCACATTTTAACATGATTTGTTTGAAATTATGTACAGATAATCAAGTAAAGCTAAAGTATTACTAACAATATAAAAGTTCTTACATTCACTTTATAAAAATCATTAAAGGTTTTACAACAAAAAGACATGTGGACCACAAGCTAAAAGTGGACAATTTATTCTAAAATGCCTTTTCCTTGCTAAAACAGTATGAACTATCAATCAGACGACAGAAATCATGTAGTAGATTGTGTACTACAGATATTTCAGCAACATTTTAATCATGTTGAATCATGTTGCATAATGTATTAACAATAGCTTTGGTGAATTTTTCCGTCTCCTCAGTCTGAACCAGATCTCCAGCGTGGTACCGGACGAGCCGGAGTTTCTGCGTCACGTGACGCAGCTGGACGTGCGCGATAACCGCCTGTCTGAGCTGGACGTGTCCATGTTCCCGCGGCTGGAGGTCCTGCACTGTCAGAGGAACCGCATCGCTCGCCTGCGTCTGCGTGGCTGCGCGCTCAAGGCTCTCTACGCCTCCAACAACGGTAGCGCCCACACCATTTTACCTCACATTAAAGGGATAGTTCCCCCAAAAATGAAAATTAACCCATGACTCTCCCTGAAGTCATCCTAGGTGTATATGACATTCTTCTTTCAGACGAATACAATCGGAGTTATATTAATAAATGTCCTAGCTCTTCCGAGCTTTATAATGGGAGTGAATTGCTGTTTCTGTTTTGAAGTGCATTCGACCATCATAAACAAACTCAATAAGGAACTTAATAAAGGCCTTCTGAAGCGAAGCGATGCGTTTATGTAAGAAAAATATCCACATTTAAAACTTAATAAAGTAAAATAACTAGCTTCCGGCCAAACGAACATACGGATCGAGCGCAACTTACGCGAGTAATGCGACGTACTGCTGATTTTTAAGCCCCATGATACACTACGCTACTTCTGACGTCACAAGTTGAGTTAGTTGCTTCTTAGGTATAAGTAGACTGCGTTTGGCCAGAAGCTAGAATTTTACGCTTCAGAAGGCCTTTATCAACCCCCCAGAGCCCTGTGGAGCACTTTTATCATGGATAGATGCCCTTTTATGATGGATAGATGCCCTTTTATGATGGATAGATGCACTTTTATCATGGATAGATGCACTTTTATCATGGATAGATGCACTTTTATCATGGATAGATGCACTTTTATGATGGATAGATGCACTTTTATGATGGATAGATGCACTTTTATGATGGATAGATGCACTTTTATCATGTATAGATGCAGTTTTATCATGTATAGATGCAGTTTAATGATCGACGGATGCACTTTTATGGACTTCAAAACAGAAACAGCAATTCACTGCCATTATAATAATAAATAATAATAATAATAATTCATTACATTTATATAGCGCTTTTCTCGGCACTCAAAGCGCTTTACATAGAAGGGGGAATCTCCTCAACCACCACCAATGTGCAGCATCCACTTGGATGATGCGACGGCAGCCATATTGCGCCAGAACGCCCACCACACACCAGCTTGCTGGTGGAGAGGAGACAGTGATTATAAAGTTTGGAAGAGCCAGGACATTTTTTTATATAACTTTTTTATATAACTTTTTTATTTAACTTATTATGTTCGCCTGAAAGAAGAATGTCATATACACTTAGGATGACTTGAGGGTGAGTAAATCATGGGCTAAATTTCATTTTTGGGTGAACTATCCCTTTACTATTTAACACACAACATCCATTCGTTTGCTTGATGCCTTACGACATCTGTTCCACAGAGCTGCAAGAGTTAGACGTGAGTCCTGTGGCCTCTAACCTCACGTACGTGGACATCTCCAGGTGGGTTTGATCTCTCTCACTTGTATCTTTGTTCTGATCTGATCACTGCGGTCAAACCCACATCGTGACATGAAGTTTCCTTGCGTGTGTCATCAGCTGTGTGTGTTCGCTCTCTTACAGGAACTGTATGACGTCTCTTCCCGATTGGTTGAGTGACAGCAAGAAACTGGAGGTTCTAGACGTCAGTCACAACAACATCGCTGAACTTCCTCCGTGGTGAGTGTCTGAGTGAAACTGCAGTGGTTTGTGCGTTCAGCCACATTTCAGTCACTCATGGACTCACTTATTTACATAGTCATTGCCATAGCAACAGTTTGGCATTTTGCAAACACTAACATTGATGCCAATAGTTAATGACAATTTAACAACTTTAAGGGAAAGAATCATGCCATTTAAAGTCGGCATAATTTTAATAAAAATGTTGGGCCCTATGATTTCCACAAAGCAGAAAATCCTGGGTAGGACAGGGTTTTGTGTTCTATACTTTTTAGGCACCAACCCAATTGCCTCGATACCATAGAGTATCAAAAAATGTCTTGTTGTTTGGTACCAAATTTCGATGACTAAGGGGTTAATCTCATCAACGTCAGTGAGCCAATGAGTGGCGAGGCATCATGGAAAAACACTAGTGTTACGTGGTTGCCCACAGAGACGTGGCTCATACGTGAGGCTGTAGTGTGCAAGCGTCCCAACCCCCATAGATGTAAAAGAAGTGGAAAAGATCAAAAGTGTGGCTATATTTCACCAGGCTCGCTTGCCAACAGCGCAAAATATTTGCGACAAGATAATTGCTGCCAAGACCGGCAACACAACAAATCTGATGAAGCACTTGACAGTGCACGGAATAAACTTACAAGCAGAAAGTTGCTCCGTCTTCGCCGGCAAGAAGAACTGGAACACGTCACAAATGAACCGAAACTCAGCGTATAGGATACTTGCCTCACAGATATGAGAAATAGCCTATAGAAAGCTTGTCTACTTTAAACGAACCAATTCGATAAATGAAATGAAATGAAATGAACCAATAATCCAAATGAAAGGTGCATTTCTCTCTATAGGCGCGCACGCGTTTACTATACTGCAGAGATGACAAGTCAGCATCGTGATCTTCATCTTTGCCACCAACACTGACTCAGAAAACACTAGTTTATTAAAAAACAATTAAAATGTCTCCTTGCTATTTTTTCCCGACACATTCATAATCATTAGGCTACTTTTGCCAGTGCAGGGAAGCAAACAGAGTGTGATTATGATTCAGGCAGCATCACAAGTCAGAATTCAGATAGGGATCAGTAGTGTTACAAACCTGGCACTAGGGAAGCAACATAAAGTACACAAAGACTGAAGTCTGCCTATCAAAAATAAAGTTTATTGAATTCTAAAAGAAAAAGGGGACTGTAGAGATAACAACACTGCTACTGAAGTGCTGGCTGCAAGACCAGAGAGAGAGAGAATGAGCATGTGTCCTGGATTTAAAATGGCGCCCATCAGGTGATACCAATTAACCGGTTGATTGCAGGTGAGCTACCAGGTAACTGCAACAAAACTCCCACGTAACAGGTAGCATTCAAATATTCATCCAGTTCCTTTTGCTTGAAGATCGAATCATCATGCCGGTATGGAGCCAAAGCTGGCCATAGGGTCTGTGCGGAGGACCTGTCTGGTTCTCGTGGTCTTTGCTGAGGATCTGTGCCGATGGCTGTCGTGGCGACCATGCCTTCACAGGGGATTGTCTAGTAGACACGGTCTCTGCTGACATTCAGGGCTGCGTTTTGGTCGTGTCTTGGTGCAGGTCCACCATCTGATCTGGATATGGACCGGATCCGGCTGACTACGGTAACCTCGGGATAAGGACGAGACAGACAGACTAATATTAATGTGGATGCCATTCTTCTTACAATGTAACAAGTACATTGGGTTTTATAGGAAGTGTTCCTGTTTCCAGATGACCTAATTTATGCAGCCTAACAATCATTTAACTGATAATGTGTTATGTGTATGCTAGGTTAAAGAGATGTGTTTCTAGTCTAGATTTAAACTGACTGACTGTCTGCAGAACCGGGCTAATATGGTCAAACTTCCTGGTTCTGGTAAGGAAAGCTGCTGCATTTTGGACCAGCTGTAGTTTGTTTATTATGCGTGCAGGGCAACCACCCATAAGAGCATTACAATAATCTAACCTTGAACGCATGAACTAACTTTTCGGCATTTATCATTGAGAGCATTTGTCGTAATATACTGTAGATATATTTTTTACGATGGAAAAGTGTGGTTTTACAGATGGTAGATATGTGGCTTTCAAATGAAAAATTGGTATCAAAGAGCAAACCCAGGTTCCTAACCGACGACGAACACTTGACAGAGCAGCCATCAATTGTTAGACAGTATTCTAGGTTATTATGTGTGGAGGTTTTTGGTTCAATGATTAAAACCTCTGTTTTTTTGTTGTTGTTGTTTTGTTCAGAATTTAGTATGAAATTTCTAGTCATCCATTTTTTATATTAACTATGCATTCCATTAATTTTGTGAATTTGTATGTTTCGTCAGGGCGCAAAAGAATATAGAGCTTAGTATCATCAGCACAACAGTAAAAATGAATGCCATGCTTCCTAATGATATCTCCCAAGGGTAGCATGTACAGGGTGAAAAGCAATGGTCCTAGTACTGAGCCTTGTGGTACTCCATACTGAACTTGTGATCGATATGACACCTCTTTGTTTACTGCGGTCAGATAAGTATGATTTGAACCATGCTAATGCAATTCCACTAATGCCAACGCAATTTTCGAGTCTATTCAAAAGAATGTTGTGGTCGATAGTATCAAATGCAGAACTAAGATCAAGTAACACTAATAGAGAGTGTTGAAACCACGATCTGATGATAAGAGAAAATCATTTGTAACTCTAATGAGAGCAGTCTCAGTACTATGATGAGGTCTAAATCCTGACTGGAAATCCTTGCAGATACCATTTCCTTTTAAAAAGGAACATAGTTGTGAGGATACCGCCTTTTCTATCTTTGACAGGAAAAGGTAGATTCTAGATCGGTCTGTTATTGACTAATTCTTCAGGATCAAGTTGCATTTTTTAAATAAGAGGTTTAATAACAGCCAGCTTAAAAGTTATTGGTACATATCCTAATGACAATGATAAATTAATAATATTAAGAAGCGGATCTATAACTTCTGGAAGTATTTCTTTCAGTAGCTTAGTCGGTATAGGGTCTAACATACATGCTGTCGATTTAGATGATTTAATGAGTTAAGACAATTCTTCCTCTCCTATAGAAACGAATGAATGAAATTTTTCCTCAGGGAGACTACAATGCACTCCCTGATGCGATACTGTAGTAGACGGTTGCATATTATAATTTTCTCCGTGATATTATCAATCTTGCAAGTAAAGAAGTTCATAAAGTCATTACTGCTGTGCTGTTAGGAAATGTCTGAAGTTGAAGTTTTATTTCTCATTAATCTAGCCACTGTATCAAATAACTACCTAGGGTTGTGTTTGTTCTCTTCTAAGAGAGTCGAAAAGTAAGCAGATCTAGCATTTTACGGCCTTTCTGTATACGATAACACTTTCCTTCCACAAAATGCGAAATACCTTTAGTTTTGTTTTCTTCCAGTTGCGCTCCATTTTTCTGGCTGCTCTCTTGAGGGCCCGAGTGTGCTCGTTGTACCACGGCGTTGGACTATTTTCCTCAATTTTTTTAAGCACAAAAGAGCAACGTGACTAAAGTGCTGGAAAAGAGAGAGTCAATAGTTTCTGTTGCAACATCGAGTTCTTCTAAGCTATCTGGTATGCCAAAGAGTAGAAACTGATCAGGAAGATTATTTATAAAGCAATCTTTAGTGGCAGAAGTGATAGTTCTACCTTATTTGTTACGGGGAGTTTGTTTTGCAGCCTTGGCTAAATGGAGTACACATGAGACTAGATAATGATCTGAGATGTCATCGCTCTGCTGCAGAATTTCAATGCCATCAACATCGATTCCGTGTGACAATATTTGATATGAAGTATGATTACGACAATGAGTAGGTCCTGACACGTGTTGCCTACGCAATATTCGAGTATAACTCCAATAGAGTTAAGAATGTCTCTAAATGCCAATCCCAATGCCTCTTTTTCGTTATCTACATGTATATTAAAATCACCAACAATTATGACTTTATCTGCAGCCAGTACTAACTCTGATAGAAAATCAGCAAATTCTGTGATAAAGTCTGTATGGTGCCCTGATGGCCTGTATACAGTAGCCAGCACAAATCTCAAACGTGATTTATCATTTACACTATATATTGCTATATTAAGCACCAACACTTCAAAAGAATTATATTTGAAACTAGACTTCTTAGTAATTCTAAAAATATTACTATAAATTACAGCAACACCTCTCCCTTTGCCTTTCAGATGAGGTTCATGTTTATAACAGTAATTTTGGGGGGTGGACTCATTTAAAGTAATGTAATCGTCTGGTTTTAGCCAGGTTTCTGTCAAACACAGCACATCTACAGTAGGTTATGATCTGTGATCATATCATTTACAAAAATTGCTTTTGAAGTAAGGGATCTAATATTCAGCAAACCGAGCTTTATCATTTGTTCATCTGTATTATGTCTGTTTTTAATTTGTTGAACATCAATTTAATTTTCACCCCTTAAATGGGTTTGGGAGTTTTTTTGTATTTCCTAATTCGGGGAACAGACACAGTCTCTATATGATGATATCTAGGTGAAAGAGCCTCTATGTAATGGATTTATCTGACCTCAGTGACGTGAGACGGCTAGCAGACGGTCGGTTTAGCTAGTCTGTCTGCTTCCTGCTTACTACTATAAATCTCTGTTGTGCAGCACAACAAATAAATGTAATTGTTAAAATTTCATTTGATTACATTTTAAAAGATGAAATTAAGTTATTTTTATTCATTTGACTACCACCGTTTTTGATAATACATTTATAGAGGGCCCTATTATTGAAATAAACAATTAAAGGTTCACTAAATAACTTTTGGCCCTCTAGTTAGCAGATAAAAAACAAAATGGCATGCATTTTGCTGAAGAACTTTGTTTTTGTTTCGCTTCGGCATTCACTACTAGGCTTAAGAGATATAATCAGTTTAGATGGAACGGATCTCAAACTGACTAGCTGAAAACATTACTGTTGCTTTACCCATTAATAGACACGGTACTTCCTTGAAAATAAATTCCAGCACAGCAACCACACAACAACCATAATGAAATGACCGTTCACAATAGATGCTTTACAATAAACTCTGTTAGAGAGCTACAAATGGCAATGTATCTGTTCAATAAAATACCTTACTCACCTGTTGAGTAATAAAAATGTCATCTCTGCGTCTTTTTTACAACATTTCAAATCCCTCAGTTCTGAAAAGCCAAGCCAGTGTTGATTCTTGTTTTATTGTCTTGTTTATTTTTTATTTATTTTTATTAGGGGATAGAATATTCAGCTTGTACAGCATTAAAATCATTATGTCTATGGAAAGTCCCCATAAAACATGAAAACACAAGGTGTGTGTGTGTTTGATGTGAGCTTCTGCACTGCCACACTGACCTCCCTGTAATCTCCGCCATCAGGTTGCTGTGCAGTGGCAGTTTGAGGAAGATCTTGGCCGGTCACAACCAGCTGAAGCGTTTGCCGGAGCGAGTGGAGCGTCCCGTCGTGGAGGTGATGGATGTGCAGCACAATCATCTCATCGAGCTTCCCTGTAATCTCTTCCTGAAATCAGAGAGGTGAAACACAAACACACTGAAGAGCGGCGGCACATCAGAGCTCTCTTCCAAAACACTAGTGAGCCGCCACATTATAAACATGCTCCTGAAAACAATCCCAGAAGGCAGTGCGACAGTCCATTCAGTGCTGAAAATATCCAAAACAGGGGTGATCTAGTTAGCCTTAGCTCGTTTGCTGGTCCTTTCAGCTGTCCTGACCAGCTGAAAAGTCTCCAAGACACCTCTAAAACCAGAAGACCAGCCGAACATTTGAGGTCAGCAAACCAGTTCACGTTATTAGACTAGCAACATGTTAACGTTGCAAAGCCCTCACTTTTTCCATCAGACGTACGAGCTCACAGAAGTTTGGATCAGAGTTTAGATGTGCTGTTCTCACTCACTGCATACATTAACCTGTCCTAAATCAGTTAAACTACTTTAAAATAAGTCTCTTCTGGTCACTAAGGCTGCGTTTATTTGATCAGAAATGCAGAAAACACAGTAATGTTGTGATATATTATTACAATATTATTAAAATAACTGTTTTGTATTTGAATATACTGTATTTGAAAATGTCATTTATTCCTGTGATCAAAGCTGAATTTTCAGCATCATTTCTCCAGTCTTCAGTGTCACATGATCCTTCAGAAATCATTTTAATACGGATGTGATGCTCAAGAAACATTTCTGATTATTATTATCAATGTTGAAAACCTGTTGTGCTGCTTAATATTTTTGTGTAAATTATGATACATATTTTTCAGGATTCTTTGATGAACTAAAAGTTGAATAGAACAACATTTAGTTGCAATATAAATCTTTTATAACATTATAAATGTATTTACTGTCGGTTTTGGTCAATTTAAAGGATCTTTGCTGAATAAAAGCATTAATAAAAAATAAAATAAAAAAAAAGCATAAAAAAAACCTAAACGTATACCAAAATTTTGAACAGTAGTTTATGAATTTTAATCTTTTTTTGTAATCTGATATGAATGGGAGGATCTAGTTTGGTCCCGTGTGCACTGCAAACTAAGGGTATGTTTACACGACAATGATGTACTAAAAGTGTACAATTGTTTTTTTTTTCTTTGCACTTTGTGAAATGTTTCGCATACAGACGGCAATGTTGTCAAAATGATGCCCTTTCACAGCGGATCCTCAAACGACTAAAAACGCTGCATTATGCTGCCAGGCCAGTAGTTGGCGGTGTCACTTTTTAAACAAACTACGTATTTAAATGCTTCTATGTATGTAAATAATATGTCTCCGCTGGTCCTAGAAGTGGTGCAGTAAATCTACACTTTGATGAAGAAGCGTTAATAAATTCAGTATCTAGAGGTAGCACAAACACAGTCCTGTAGTCCGCCATTGTTGGTTTGGTTGGTGCATGCCTATAGACTGAGCACATGCACATGATGTCACGTTTTCACAAATTCGCGTTTTTGTAGTTTACTGTTATAGAGACGATAACGGTATCGTTTTCAAAAACGTACACAAACCAGTTTTCAAATGTTGGTCGTTGCAAATGAAAAGCCAAAATGCGTATAAAGTTTTCTGTTTTTAGTTGAAAGCGGTGACGTGTAAACTCCCCTAAAGCAGTAAAATAAAACTCCACCACTGAAAACTTTGAAAACGCCATGACTAAGGGCTTTTGTGTCTCAGAAGTTGAATGTTAGCATTTGAACGTATTGCATTCGAGCGAGACTCAGTAACTCACTGTCAATAACGTGATTTGTCTTCAGTTTACGGTGTCTGAATGCGTCAGCCAACAAGCTGGAGAATCTCCCAGCATCCAGTCTGTCAGAAGAGAGCAGCAGTATCTTACAGGAGCTTTATCTGACCAACAACCACCTGACGGACAAGTGTGTGCCTCAGCTGACGGGACACACTCACCTGAGGATCCTGCACATGGCCTACAATCACCTGCAGACCTTCCCAGCCAGGTGACACTCTCAAACATCTATTTATATATCAATAATTGAATAACAAATAATTGAAGACGTCCCCAAAGGGAGGTGTCCAAAAACTGTGACAAATTTATTCCCAGACTAAAGCTACTATACACACACACACACACACACACACACACACAAACACACACACACACACACACACACACACACACACACACACACACTTGAAAATACTGTTGATAGCCTAAGGTCACAACTATGGCCCTGTTTACACCTGGTATTAAGATGTGTTTTGGTCGATTGGATCATAAGTGAACGACGCTAAATACAGGAGTAAATGGGGTCTAAAACGTTTTGAGCTTGTCCACTTTCGACCACTTCCAGAGGAAGATGAAAACTCATTCGCCCGGATTGCTTTCGTAGAGTAAACGCTCATGTGGTCGAATGTGTTCAAACAGCCACAAATGACCATCTACTCTACGCCTACTGACCTAATGCGTAAACATTATGGGAAGTCCATTATGGGACAGACAGGTTTAAACTTTGGCTGGAGAGTGGAGACCCAAGTTTGGTTAAATGTTCTCTCATCATTCCTGATTTCTAACGCACACTCACAGCGTTCGGCTGGTCTTGCGGCTGTCAGAGCAGAAACGAAAGCTAATGCTCTCCGTATGTTTTTAATATGTAAATTGTGCAAGCTTATTTCGTCTATTAGATGGAAAGATCTAAAAAAGCATACATTCACCTGCCCATAGACCCTCCCCTCGAAGAAATCAGGACAGAAGTGGTTGAAAGTGGACAAAAGAGAGGGAATAAAATAACAGGTGTAAACGGGCTCTTTTTTTAAAAAATCCTCAATTAAAATTGACCTGCTTAATCGGCAAATTACCAGAAGTGACGCATGCCAAATTTCACAGACACGCGCATTAAGCTCATCCAAATGAAATTCAGTCTGATTCATAGAATGTGTGTATGCGCAGTATATTATATTCAGTATATTCAGCAAATCAATATTGTCTGCTGTGCAGTAAAATGGCCAAGCTGGAGGAGCTGGAGGAGGTGGACCTGAGTGGGAACAGGCTGAAGGCAGTGCCCACCACCATCCTGAACTGCAGGCGCATGCACACGCTGGTGGCTCACTCCAACTGCATCGAGGTCTTCCCCGAGGTCATGCAGCTCATGGAGATGAAGGTCAGATCACTCACGCTGTGGTTGTTTTCAGTGTTCTTCACATTACTACATTTCAGTTTACAAAACTGGCTTTAATTCACAAATTTTTGTCCATGTATTTTAGTATGGCAGAATGATGAATGTGCAACTGTTTATGGAAACAAATTGTGCCATGAAAGTCATTCAGTTGCGAGATTTTCTCCGTTTCCAACCCTACTGTCCACACTAGAAGCAAAAATACTGCAGGACACCAAAATTTTCCTATGTGATGTTTAATATGCAGTTACGCAAATTATGTTATTGATTATTTTGGACTAGTGAGATTTCACCGAGCACTGGGCCTGTCATGATCATGAATTTTGTGTTGGCGATTAATTGTCATGCAAATGATTGCAATTAAAGTCCCCCTGTGGTGAAAATCAAGCTTTAAATGTTATTTATATGTCTATGTGGTGTTTTTAATATGCTTTAAGACAAACCATGTGTAAATTCAAAAGTCGACACCATTGCTGAGTATTTGCCTTAAAACTGCAGTGAACCAAAGACAGTCTCAAAAACACAGTTTAAAATCGCTGGTGTTTCTGACGTCACAAACTACCTTGTTAACCAATCAGATCAACGTGTGATCGTCAACGAGTGGATCTCTGAGGCTGCTGTGAGTGGAGGCGGGGCTATTTTGCATATTCATAGTACGGCGAATACTAAATGAGGCAAGGGTGTAGAGTTACATTCAAGCTATTTTAAGGCATGAGGAAAAATGTTTAAATGTAATTTTGGTGATCAAAGATGAGTTTTAAGGGATACAGTTATTGACTACAGGGGACTTTAACAATTTAATTGCTGTTTTGGTCATTCTGAAATGCCTGAGCTAAGTCTGTCGTCAAAGTGGTTCAGGATAATTCCCTCCCTGAACTGTCACATGATTGTGTTCCCAAACAGCAAAATCTGCCTCCCAAAGCAAGATAACACGTTTATTGCGGTTCGTCTGGGGCGCTCTGAGACGCATTTAATTTATTATATACAGTGGCTTCTCGTACTTAGTGATATTTAGCACCAGTTTATCAGGAACTGCTGGTTTTGTTCTCTTCGACTCACTGGATGGAAACTGCTTTATTCGCAAACATTTATGCAATATTCCAATTTTGTGCACAAGTAAAATTTTGCAAATTTGGATGGAAACATAGCTAGTGTAAGTCTAATACGTTAATAATGCAGTCTGATTAAACCCACAAACCTTCATTTTGTATGAAGGAAGACCTTTGACTATCTTTTATGTATTTTACAATGTGTGTGTTTTTTTTTTTTTTTTTTTTTTATAAACTCTGGCAAAATGTGATTGAAATTGATCTCAAATCACTGCAGTTAGATCGAATAACCACTATCAGACTATTAATCAAACATCCTACTGTGCGCTACACTGCTTGTATGGCATTCATATATTTGCGCTTGTGTTGTGTATGTAGTGTGTGGATCTGAGCTGTAATGAGCTGAGTGAGATCACCTTACCGGAGAGTCTACCTCCCAAACTCCAGGAGCTGGATCTGACGGGAAACCTGCGCTTGAATCTGGACCACAAGACCCTGGAGCAGCTCAAGTAAGGGGACACATGCATGTTCTTCCACTTCTGTCAGTGCCATATATGAGAATTTTCCCAGGTGTACATATACTCAGCAACTATGAAACTGATAAAAAAAAATTCTCCTAAATTGAGTGTTGTCGAAATTAACACAATAGTTCAGTGAGATTAATTGCAAAAGATTATGTACAACAATTAATAATGTAATTAAAAAATTTAATGTACAAATTCCGAAATAAATTCTGCAATAAGGGATTTTCCTACAATTCTAGAAACGTGTTCCTTCACTCAGAAAATGCTTGATGTAGCGTGCAAAGCCACTTTTTTAAATATCTGTCTAATGTTTTTGTCTGACATAATAATCCCTTTGAATTGTCTTCATTTGGGGGCTTTCTCAGCAAATATTGATATGTGCAACTATTTCATCTTATTGACCTCAAACAAATACTTTTATGATAAACACCTTTGAAACTCAGAAGTGTCCAATTACAGCAAATTCCATTCATCCGTTGCTATAGGAGAGGAAGAATTGTCTAAATTCGTTAAATCATCAAAATCAACATGTATGTTAGACCCCATACCGACTAAGCTACTGAAAGAAATACTTCCAGAAGTTATAGATCCGCTTCTTAATATTATTAATTCATAATTGTCATGAGGATACGTACCAATAACGTTTAAGCTGGCTGTTATTAAACCTTCTATTAAAAAAATGCAACTTGATCCTGAAGAATTAGTCAATAACAGACCGATCTCGAATCTACCTTTTCCTGTCAAAGATAGAAAAGGCGGTATCCTCACAACTATGCTCCTTTTTAGAAAGAAATGATATCTGCGAGGATTTCCAGTCAGGATTTAGACCGTACCATAGTACTGAGACAGCTCTCATTAGAGTTCATCATCTGATCGTGGTTTCATCCGATCATCTCTCTATTAGTGTACTTGATCTTAGTTCTGCATTTGATACCATTGACCACAACATTCTTTTGAACAGACTCAAATTGCATTGGCATTAGTGGAATTGCATTGGCATGGTTCAAATCATACTTATCTGACCGTTATCGGTTTGTCTAAACAAAGAAGTGTCTTATCGATCACAAGTTCAGTATGGAGTACCACAAGGCTCAGTACTAGTACCGTTGCTGTTCACTCTGTACATGCTACCCTTGGGAGATATCATTACACTGTGTCCTAACTACACACACTGCGACACGCGATAAAAGGTATATTTTCCATGTAAATCAGAGTTTTTGTCCTAACCAGCCGCGACGATTCTATTTTAGAAATGTTTTCTATTTTTCTGCGACGTCGCGCTGGAACAACAAACACAAAGTGTGGCAATGATAATAAAAGGTGCTGTTTATGTGCTTTGTTTAATGTTAAAAGCGTGTAATGTGACTTTGAATATCATTTAGTGCTCCAGCTTTGTAGCTGTAAAAGCAACAATGGATAATTCAACTCAGATTTTGAAATTAAACAAATGGAATCAAGAACGTTCAAACTGTGAACAAACAAGTGTATCGTTATTTTCGTGTTCATTACTGTGAATGGTTTTGCAACCATCTGTATTGTATAGAAATAAAAGTGACTTGACGTCTGCTTTCGACCTACTGTAAAAATTCATATTTTCACTTCCACATCTTTCAACTTACAGTAACATCCGCTGTTTCCGAATCGATCCGCCTCCCTCGTCGTTCTCAGCCAATGAGAGTGCAGGAGGGCCAGCTGTCTGGAGTCACGGCTACACCGAAGCCTCAGGCGTCAAAAACAAGTGAGTGACCACTGGATAACAGACTTCAGAGATCCTCTGTGTGAACGGTTTCTGAGTGTCTGACGTGTGCTGTTTGCGTTGCACAGACTGTGTGTGGCTGCGCTGTCTGTGAACAGCTTCTGCGGCAGTAGAGAAGCTCTGTATGGTGTGTTCGATGGCGACAGGAACGTGGAGGTGCCGTATTTACTCCAGTGCACCATGAACGACATACTGGCAGAAGAACTGCACAGGACCAAGAGCGAGGAAGACTACATGACCAACACCTTCCTGGTCATGCAGCGGTAAATGCACGCATAATAAGCGGTGTAGTGGTGACAATCGGTATGGAGAGATTTTGATTAATACTAAACATGTCTGTCCTTTTCCCTCTCCATTTAATAGCAAGTTAGGCACTGCAGGGCAGAAGCTGGGCGGTTCGGCAGCGCTCTGTCACATCCGTCACGACCCCACAGACCCCGCTGGCTGCTTCACCCTGACCTCCGCCAACGTGGGCAAGTGTCAGGCCGTGCTGTGTCGCGACGGCAAGGCGCTCCCGCTGTCACTGCTGCACAACATCAGCATCAAGGAGGAATACGACCGCGTGCGACAGCATAAAGCCATCATCACTGAGGTATGAGGAACGCTTCCCTCTGGCATTAAAGTCAACATGAAATGAAAGTTTGTTTCACTGTTCCCGATCTTATTGTGAACTATTCTATTCATCCGTGCACGTTTTTCCAGAGAAAAAATTCTCTTTGCATCAAAAATGTCATAAAAGTCTGCACAGTCGATTAGTTCTTTAGTCATTGTTTGAGGTTGAGGTGTGCGGAGCTTCTACGATAATATGGTAATGTTAATTTAATGTAATTGTTGTTTAATGATGTGGAAGCTGGCATTATCGAGTATGTCACTTTGCAAAAAAACAAACAAAAACACGCCATAACGAGTCCAATTAGATTTATATATGATATAGTTAAGCAATATCACATGAACAAGCGTGCTGTTTTCCAGAATATCAGCACGATTGCAAATGTGATATTGATTTTATACAACAGTTCAGTAAAGAACTTTTTTTGCTATATTTTGGCATAGAAAATAGTTCCTAACACACTCTCAACAGAACTCTTTGTGTCTCCGATCAACACACTGGTGTTTCATTCCTGAATGAATCAGAGTTTTTGAACGAATCAATGTTTCAACAATCCATTCATAAAGTCAGATGCTGCATCCCAGTTTACCTACGTATACTATGCTAAGTATGTATGTACTCTTTTTGTGAAGAAAAAGTAGATACTTTGGAGTGTGTTGCAGAAAAGTAGGCAAGCTTTGGGACAAACTACCACGTCATAAAATTGCCCTCCGTCGCAGAGTTATGTGCGTTCTGTCACCGTAAATAGCCCTGTCAATCATCCTGTCACAGTTAACATCCTCATTTACACATTTTATTTAATTACATTTATACTACTCACACAATACTTCTTACTGATCTGCAAGTTGTGGTTCTTTCATTCGGAGAGTGACCTACTGCTTTTTTTGCAACATTATGCATTTAATAGTTAATTGTCAAATGCATCTACAAACATCTTGCGATTGTGCTATTTGTGTCTTAATACAAGTTCACAATGTTGTTGCAGATGAAATATAACACTAATATTTTTCATCAGGTTAGATATTGCTAAATCAAATAAATCAAATCCCTTTCAGGGCGTCTCTACTTAACCATTGGTCTCACGAACATCCACCATACCTGTAGTTCTTTTTATTCATTTTTGTAGTTCTGAACCAAATCCTCCTTTAAAGCGCAATGGGTTGTGGCCGATATTAGCCGAGTTTGCACAGATCCACACTTTGAAAATCTACCGGAAATAGAAGACCATCCGGGGACTTTTGGCATACACTTTTCAACATACTATGCATTGAAAAACACATATACTATTTAAAATGTACAGTAGTCAACATTTGAAGTGGATCAAAACCTTTCATCAAAGTTATACATGAATTTTGAACAATACCCGTTCTTATCTTAGGACAACTTTGATTAACTTTTTTGATCCACTTCAAACTACTGTGTATCATGCACATTGGGGCGACATGCGACACTTGCTTAATTCCTGAATAAATCGGCCATTTTGAAGGAATCGTTTGAATGAATGACTCAGCGACTCACTAAGTTAAGACATGACTTGCTGCCACCTACTGGTCTTTTAGTTTCATTTAATAAATTATCATAGCATTATTTATAATGTAATTGCAGTGTAAATAAATGCTGCTTTACATGCAGCTTCTGTGCCACTGCTACAGTGCAAAATGGATTTTGTTGAGACTGATTTCATTAGATTGGTAACAGCACTATAGTGTCTTATTGAATATAAAAAGTATTGAGGTATCATTTTTGTCAATCTCGCACACCGCTAGTTTGAGGCTGTTGCCTTTGTAAAATCTCGCCAATAGTTACTGCGGTAATTGAATGCTGGTTAATAAGGATAGATTTGAAAATAGCGTTAGCATAGGGGGTTACGTGACTGCTCACATTCAGCTCTGACTCCATTCTGATATGAAATGCCCATTTTACATCAGCACACCAACTCACTGTGGAAACTAAAAGCCTGTCTTTTCTCATTGAAGAAAGTCACATTAAGGAAGTGAAATGCCATTTCATGTTGACTCTAAGGTGGATTCTGCTTATCTGTTTCTTTTATAGAAGTTAAATGGATAGTTCACCGAGTAACTAAATTTTTGTTATCATTCTTCATGCCCTTACTCGTGTCATGTTTTTCTTTTTGTGAAACACAAAAGAAGATATTTGAAAAATCTTTCAGCTGTTTTTGTATGTACAATAATAGTCCGGCAGTTTCAAGCTCCAAAGGTACATAATGATAAGGTAACATAAATCCGCACAACTCCTCTGAAGCAGCAATCAATTTGTAACAGTGAAAGTAAAATTTAATTATTCACGTCTTGAAACAAGTGAATAATACTGAACAACAACTTACATTTTGCTCTGTTCATCATGCAGAGTGATCATATACCTTCAGATGACCTGGATTAAACCTTTTTACCCTACTTTTATAGCATATGCTTCTTGGGGCTTGAAACTGCTGAATCCCATAAAACAGCTAAACGATTCGTCAAACGGAAGAAAGTAAATACAATACAGCTTTGAGGCTGACTGTTGGGGTGAACCATTCCTTTAACTCACACAAACACAGTCTTTGAACATCGTTTTACTATAACAATTAACAAAGAGCTATGTTCACTCACCAAAGTGCGCCACTACGGCGAATTCCTCTTCTTAAACAGGACAACAAAGTGAATGGCGTAACAGACTCCACCCGCATCATGGGCTATTCATTCCTCTACCCGGCAGTCTTGCCTCGACCGTACGTCAACACGCTCCCGCTGACCCCCAGAGATGAGTTCTTCATCCTGGGCAGCAGAGGTCTCTTCGACGTTATGGACCCCAGCGAGGCGGTGGAGGCCGTTCGGAAGGTCCCCGACGCTTTGGCGGCTGCCAAGAAGCTGTGCACTCTGGCACAGTCGTACGGCTGCACGGACAGCCTGAGCGCTGTGGTGGTGCAGCTCAGCGTGGCTGAGGACTGCTGTTGCTGCTGCTGCTCGGCGTCCGAAAGCATCCACGCGCCGCCACAGCCCCCGCCGAGCCCCGGGCCGGGCCTGTACCCGGCCGCCTCTGCCGGGGTGCCCCCGTCCTCCTGCAGCGAGATCAGCTCCGAGGTCAGCGCTTCCGAGATGAGCTCCGAAGTGGGATCCACCGCGTCCTCGGACGAGCCGCCTCTCCTCCTGCAGGACTCGCACATCCACCTCCATCCGCAGAGCCACGTGCCACAGCTGAACCCGCGCCTGCCCTGCTGCTCGCTCCACCTAGCGCCCAATGCCAGCAGCTCCTTCCAGAGGCAACTTTCCAGCGCCACCTTTTCCAGCGCACTCTCAGACAACGGCCTGGACAGCGAGGATGAGGAGCCCATTGCTGGAGTCTTCTCTAACGGCAGTCGAGTGGAAGTGGAGGCTGACGTCCACTGTTTGTTACCTCCGCCACCTCCACCTTGCACACCGGAAACCCCAGAGAAGCTTCCGGAGCCTGTACTGGAGACGGACAAAATTGGGAACTTTGATTCTTGGAGCAAGACCTTGGGGAAGCGGAGGGGGAATGGCTCGGTGGCGCCGCAGGAGCAGAGCCACAACTTGATTGAGGTGGCCGAGGCTCCTTCCAAGAAATCTGGGGGTTATTTCACGGCCCCCGCTCAACCCGACCCCGACGACCAGTTCATCATACCTCCAGAGCTGGAGGAGGAGGTGAAGGAGATCATGAAACAACATCAGCAGGACCAACAGAGGCCGGCCAAGAGTGAGCGACCTGCGGACTACTACGACACACCGCTCTGAAGGAGTCGTTGCATTCTACCTTCATCTACTCACCTTCATGTCGTTGGCATTATTACGCAGTTCTTGGTCTTTTGCCCAATACTGACATACTCTGACAGCATTTCTTGCACCAATGCCGCCACTTTTGAGTAAATCAGTTAGAACGACATGAGGCTGAGTGGATGATGACTGAATGTTCACTCAATACTCAAGTGGAGTATATTCTGCTTTACTGCAGTCAACCAATATGAAGCTGTGAGTAATCTACCTACAACGGCTCTGAAAGGTCACGAAACTGGGCCAAACAGGCAACGTATTATGACGCCACTTCCCACGAAGTCCACCAGGATCTCAACCAATCCCTTTAAGAGAACACAAGAGTGTGCTCTACCGTGCCTCACCCATTTCACTAGAGTTTTAAGAGCAGTTCACTACTGATTACTGACTGTTTTAACTTTTATTTACCTTAAACCGATACCTATATAATTCAACACTATTATTGCGATGTTAACTTGTCATTACCAACATCAAGTCTCTGGATATTTTGATTTTTTGTATTAGTTACCATATGTGAGAGAAGCTACAACAGACTTTAAGTTGATTTAAAAACAGAAGATTGCGTTGACATTAAATTGTGTTGTACGGTACACACTAGTAATACCACACTTAACTGTTGTAGATAGGGCACTTAAAGTAATACTGTATCTCTTCAGTAAATCAAGGCTTCGGGCCTGTATACAAACTAGAAATTTAGTGGAAATTTGAAAGACTAACTCCTAGGAGTTGCTTACTCTTTTATGGTGACTTCGTCACTTTTTACTAATCTTCTCTGCGAGAAATGGTGATTTTTTTTTTTTTTTTTTTTTTTCTCTTTCCAATGATTGTAAATAAGAAAAATATTGTATACCAATGCTTTTTAAGGGAACTGTGTGTCTAGAACAAGATGACCCTTTATGCATACATGCCAATAGATGTATATGTATCAGAAACATATACACACACACGCACCAGTTGTAAATGAACTGTGCATTCTGCCCAGTGCTGTCGTCACTTGCTGATCAATGAGCCATACACACACACACACACACACACACACACACACACACACACACACACACACACACACACACATAAACACACACTCATCCGCCTCTTTACACCAGCATGACTGTGTCAAGTCCTGTAATGCAATCCAATTTATCTGTAAGAAAATTATGCTCAAACCAACCACACAAACAGTTCCTGGTTTTGTTACAATAAATCTTAAATTTATGACTCTACAGTAGCTTTTCTTGTGGTGCTTTCTGATATGAGTGTTTGACATAATATATTTTTATATTATATTAATATATTTTTCCATGTCTCCCAGTTTACAGTTTTTTTTACCATCGCTAGGACCAGTTTCTCAATAATTAGCTCACTTTTTCAAAACTCTTCACACAGTGAGCACAACAGCAGTCTTTGTGAGCCAAACTGGATTATTTTCCATTGCTCTGGTACAAAATGCAGTCAATGACTACATCTTTCAAATTACATTCATTCTGTTCTTACTTTGACACAACTACAAAATTTGCTTCATTTCTACAGTAATACCATATTGCAATATATTTCTAATCTACAAAATGGAATCCTATCAATACAATTAGATGTAGATGAACACCTACATCTGTTAATTTCATTACTATCTATACAAAAGGGTACAAATGTACTGTAATTACTGTAATATAAACATGTAACATCATGTAACAGAAACTGCAGTGAATTCTAAACAGCAGAGAGGTGCAATTCTTGTTTTGTAAATAAGTTTTACGAAAGAAAACATTGCGTAATGCTACCAGTTGTCAGTGTTTTTATGTCATTGTTTTCTGGGTGACAACTTTTGCTAGTGTTATAGAAGAATGAGTTTGAGACACGTGTGTATGAAGTGTTTTGGTAGTTTTAGTGCATTTTGAATGTGAAATTAACTGCTCTGCCAAGTTAAAAGTTGGTTAGGAGAACTGTGTGAAGAGTTTTGAAAAAGTATTGAGAAATGTGTCGTAGTGATTGTAAAAACTGTAATATACAGAGGTAAGTACGTAAAAAAAATTGTTTATCTAAATCAAGGGTCTTCAACCGGGGGTCTGCACCGGTATGGCAGGGGGTCCGCCAATGTTTGTTGATCTCTTGGACTTGGACGCAATGGCCCATCAGAGGTGTTTCAGTTAGAATCCACTTACCGCTCAAAACGCCAAAGTTTTCGACAAAGACATGATTTGCAAGAAAGAGATACATTTTGCAGTGTAGACAACTTCATTGATTTTAATGGAGCTTTGTGTGATTGCGAACTGAGATGAGTGACAGCTTTCTAGTGATTGTAAAGCTATAGCCTCTATAATCCATTGAATTAAAGTTTTGTTTTTCATGCTGCTAAGAGTAACATCGGTCAATTACACGCTGCTTTCGTAAGTGACCTACATATAAATGCGGGATTCACGCTCGAAATTGCAGTTGAGATAGAGATAACTACCGCGGGAGAAAAATATGGAATGTCAAAATGCGCGCAATGTACTAAATGCAGACTAATAGAAAAATATTTGTATCAATATATTTTTGATATTCCATTAAATGTTTAATTGTCCATCTGACAGTAAAATTAAAATGCTATTTTTTTTTTATAAACTTGAATCCAAAGTTCAAGTAAATGTTTAATTGTCCATCTGACTACACTAGTAAAATCAAAAATCAAAATGTATGGATCTGCAAATCCTTTAAAATAACAACAACTGTGAATGACTAATGAATTGTGATTTTTATTGTAACATATGCTTGTTATGATGCCTAAATGCCTAAATGATACATGTGCAACAACAATAACGTGCATAGTTCCAATCTACTGTCTTAACATAATATAACTTAATTTTATAATTTATCATGAAATGGTTGGTTTCTATTTATATTGAAGTGCTATATGGTTAATATGTAGCTCTGTTTGTCACGTCTCACGTCTCTACGTCTCTTTAGCTCTGTATACAAACAACAACAACAAAATACAGTTTTGTTTAAATAGTATTTAGGCTTGACACAAGAGTGCTGATGTGCAGATTCAGAACAGACATATCTTAAGTGAAAAATCAAGGTTCATATTTAGCTTGTGTTTATAGTGAAATTAATTTATAAAAACCCAAAAAAGTCATAATGGCCTACATTTTAGCTAATGTCTAAAGAAAATACACTGAGAAAATGGAAAAACACATGCAGGTTGTCTGATTTACTGATACTGATATACACAACAAAATAGTTTTTTCTTCTAAACTCGACTGATTTCAATTAATGTTATTCTCTAAAATGTGCAATCTCCTTGATATTAAATTATGTACGTAATTGAATTATACACTTAATTTGGTCACTTAATAATAGCTTAGTTCATTGAAGGTACGTGGAAACATTGTTACTGATGTGCATGGTTAAATTATGTAATAAACACTTTTTTCAGTTTATTTTCTTGATTATAGCCTACTTTGTATGAATGTAATTCTTTGTCTTTGGATTTAAATTTTTTTTATTATTAATATTACATAGCAATTTAAGGTTTGAACCAATATAATTTGAGAACTAATACATTTGGCTGTAACAAATTATATTTTATTTTTTGGTGCATAATATGATTTGTTTTCCCTCTTTGGTTACCACAAAAACATCAAAATAACAGAAACTCTTTTAAATGTCAAACATAATTGTACATTAAAAACTAACAGGTTTTCCCCTTTACTCCATAACATATAAAATAATCATTTATAACATAATTTAACATTTACTCTTTTAATTCCGCTCTATTCCAAGCGTGCTGAACCACTGCCCAATTTGTAACAAAAATGATTCATGTGATCCAACACAAATGGACCAAGTTTAGCTCATTTCAGTGAAAAAGTAGCAAAATCAGTTTTATTATTATTATTATTTATTATTATTATTTTTAGCCAATATGAATAAGACATTCTTAGGTTAAACATGGACGATGGATTGTAACACACTTTCAATTAATCAACTAGCTGATGATTAGTCTCTTTCTGAGAGATGAGTGACAGGTTTTTACCTTTTGAAGACTTCTAGTGAATCCTAGGGAAGTGAAATCATGAGTTTTTGTCAACACTTTATTTTAAGGTGACGTAGTTACACGTTACTACATGTACTTACTATGGTAATAACAGTAAATTGTGCATAATTACAAGTAACTAACCCTAAACCAAACCGTAACTCATGTACATAGTAAGTACATGTTAATTAATATTACTCGGTACTTATTTGAGTAAGTACAATGTATCAACTTAAAATAAAGTGTAACCAAAATTTCTCTCAATGGAACAGATGTGAAACATCTTAAACTTTAGTTGTTCTCTTTTATTTGGGAAAACACAATTACACCTCAAAGAAAAACTCTGACAGGAAGAATTAATACGGTCTTATTGTCAATCAACCAGGTTTCTTGGACTTACAAATGTGTTTCTAATAGTGACTTACCCTGGTAAGTGTGTTCATGCATGTTATGACATTCAGACAGTGAACAAATGCTTTTTGGGGCCAATGAACAAACCACGTCTTGTCCTATTAATTACATCAACTAATCAATTATAAAAGCATTTTTCATGAATCATTCTCAGAGCGTTATTGTGTAAGACACACATTAAGGCCCGTTCACACCAAGGACGATAACTATACTGATAATGATGTAGTTCTAAAAGCAGCCTGAATTATAACTCTGTTCGTTCGTTGGCCAGAGGAGAATTGAGCGACTGAGTCTGGTTTCTCCCAAGGTTTTTTCCTCCATTCTGTCACTGATGGAGTTTTGGTTCCTTGCCACTGTCGCCTCTGGCTTGGGGAAACTTAATATTCAATGATATTATTGATCTGACTGCACTGACACTGTTGTATGAGAACTGAACTGAGCTGGACGATGACATCATTTTTCCAGAAATGCATCGTTCTCTCATGTTATCTCTGTAAAGCTGCATTGAAAAAATCTGTATTGTAAAAACCGCTATAGAAATAAAGGTGACTTGACTTAACTTAAAAATCGCTCTAAATATAAACGAGGATCAGAGTCCACACCACAACTTTAACAGCATTTTCCTGCTGATGAACAATAAAACATTGACAGCCATTCAGAATCCTTCGTGATTTAAAGAGCTTGAGCATTTAAAGCGGAAGGTGACAAAACTGCAGCGTACGCCGACGTCGTCCGCTAGTGTGTGCGCTAATGCGGTTATGGTCACAGTTATCTGTATAGTGTTCTGTGTTGGTGTGAATGGGCCTTTAGAGAGAACACATCAGATCCTCATGCTTTGAACGAGTGCATGTTTTTCATGGTGATTCCCTCTCCATTAAGCCGTGCTTTCCTCTGGCGCTTCATCACACAGGCCACGCTGACTACCGTCACGATCAGCATGACGGCAAACACCACGACAGACGCCAGAACGGCGGTGATGATGTTGTTTTGGGCAGAGCTCTTAAACTGGCATCTGTCGCCGTAATGCCACCAGTCGTTACCCACCGCGCACCTGCAGGGAGACACAACACACACACATGCTGCTCGTGACAACAAAAACATCTTCTGCTACTTAAGACTAAACTAATCATGACATAAACACTCATCCCTTTTTCAATTATCCAGGTCATAATGCGATTATGAGATTTGGGCAATATTGCATTTAAACTTTACCTCATGTAAACACAATACTTTGATCAAATTGATGCGATTAAACTCATAATCCTAAATATGTGCATCTATTCCGCTCTGCCCAAAGTGTGCACATGCTTCTGGTACATGGATGATGTTGTGATGCGCAGATTCTTTGGATGTTGACAAACAGGGCTTGACATTAACTTTTTTGCTCACCAGCCACTGTGGCTAGTGGTTTTCCATAGTTGCTAGCCAATTGTGACATTAATACCATGGGGGGAAAACTGCCATGTAGATATTTTTAATATTATCTCATAATTTGGCAGCAGGTTTATTAGGCTACTGTCACTTTAAGACCTGACTCACGGATTCATTATACTTTTACACATGCAATTTCTTAAACTTAAAACACAACTGAATGTGTTTATGTGAATACTCGCCATGTCCAATGTGTGTATTTGACTGTTTTAGCGCAATAAGCAGCGAACAATAATTACATTTAGTACTGAGAGGCAGCTTTATGTTCACACACTTTGGGTGGGAGTCAATTTACGTGCAATCCCACACTGAAATTCCAGCGCTGTAACACCAACATTCATCCGGAGCAAATGAAACGAGTGAGTGAGTGAGGAGAGGCGGGTTTGTGTGTAACTCGCTGTTGGAGAGATGAGAAAGTGCAGCTGGTATTGTGTGTCTATTCTGTGGGAAGTGAGTATTGAAAGCGTTCATGTACCGGTATTTCAGTATAGTCTGAGGTATAGTCTAGTCCAGCTTTCCAAACCAGTCCTGGAGACTGACTCCACTGCACATTTTATATGTCTCCCTTATCGGAAACACACGTATGAGATCCTGGGCTGGTCCGAAATCGCATACTTCCCTGCTATATAGTAGGCAAAAAACAGTATGTGACAAAATAAGTATGTCTGAATTCATAGTACTCGTAAAAGAGAAGGCAAAAAGTACCCGGATCACCCACTACTTGACACAGGTACATAGTACACTACATGAGGCCACAGGAGAGGATTTATGAACGGCAGTGAAGCGACGTAACTGACTCTGGTAGGTCACATGATAATGACAACATACATAGGCATAATTTACATCCCCAGCACTTTTTGCCAGGGTCAATATTATCCCCAAACATCTCGCTGCACGGCTATACCTAATGCAAACGAAACATTTCCAGTTGACGTTCATTTGTGTTAAATAAGAGGCGATCCGGCGATGAAATGTGTTGTTTTTGAAATCATGCTGAGTGTTTGTTGCCAATGTTATCAGTGGAGGAATGTTCTCTTGTGGCTCGTGCGCAGTCTTCACACAGACGAGCGCGTCAATCTATCGCCTAATGCCGCTGCGGAGACTCTATACTACGGTGGACCAGTAGTGCACGACACACCGAAATTAAAAAAGCAAACATAAGTTCACAACACAACGAAATTAAGCTGTGGTGGCGCGTCAAAGCATTCTAGAGTATAAATATACAGCTATAATGCATGTAGGTGATTTTGAATTAATAAATGTCGATATACAATGGTTAGCTACATACTGTTAAAACTAATCGTGCTGTTGATATATTTTTTTTAGACTGCTGACTAAGGCAAGGAAAACTAACTTCATCGCACTCAGAGAGCCCTATATTCCGTTGTGTTGTGGCTCATTTCCGTTGTGTTGTGGATTAATTTCGTTCGGTTGTGAACTTATGTATGCTTTTTAAATTTCGTTGTGTTGTGCACTACTGGGCCACCGTACTATTCTTTCCGGTGAAATCACAAAACAAAATGCACACAACATGTCCCTGCTTTCCATATACAATCATTAATGAACATCTTTGCTTCTTCGCTCTGAAACGTCTACCAAAAGTTCCACCATCAGACATTAGTGAATACAAATACTGATTGCGTGTCTATATATTTATTCACTAACGTAAAGAATCTCGGGACTAATGATATGTTGTGATATAGTAAACGTAAGAATGAAACTCACATTAAACATGAAATGTCGATACATTAAACAAAATGTACAACTGAAATTGATTTCTGGATGTCGTAATGTTACTTTTTCTACAATTGTTTTTGTACATATCTAATATAGCATTGTATTAGCAACAACGCACCCCCCCCCCCCCCCAGACACACACACACACTCCTGTCCCACCTGCTTTTTAAAACAAAGTTACGCCACTGGCAACATGGCGAATATAGTACGTCCGGATTACATTCATACTAGATAGAACATACTACAGTGGTCATGAAGTAATTACTTATTAAAAATAAGTACCAACTCAAAGTATGCGATTTCGGACGCAGGAGTGTCAAACACACTTCCTTGAGGACCACTGTCCAGCAGAGTTCAGCTCCAATGCTAATCAAACACACCTCAACCAGCTAATCGAGGTCTTCAGGATTACTAGAAACGAGGATTCGATTAGAACTAAACAAACAAAAAATACAAACATGACTGATATGTGAGTCCTACGATTGAGTAGAAAGGTTTAGATAAAGGGCTTTGAGTGATTAATAATCAGCATCTAACCTGACGAAAATATATGTATTCAATGTTATCCACATTATATTTCATCTGCAACAGATTGGTGGACTTTTGTAAAAATACGTTTGGTCATTAACTTTAAAATGCATCATTATGTAAATTGCAAACACATGGGGAGAGTCTCCCATGACTGGCAGATCAACGTGCTGCTACATTTCTCTCCGAAATGATAGGAAATTAAATTGAATGTGGAGGATTTTAACTTTGACAAGATGATTGACAGGGCAGTTTAAACGGTGACAGGATGTAACTAAGATGCAGAGCGGTCCGTTAAAGATGAAATTATGACAAAGTAGTTTGTCCAAAAGCTTGCCTACTCTTGTGCTACACACTCAAAAGAATGTACTTTTTCTTAAAAGCAGTACATACCTGTAGGGCATAGTATAAGTATATCAATTGAGATGCAGCGATATAAACTGTGCATTGGTAACAGAATCACTGCAACAGATCTGAGCACTAAAGATCTATTTTGCAATCAACTGCAAATACTTAATAATAACATTTCAAATAATAGCTTTATATTGTTATTTTTTTATTTTACTTAATTTGCAACGCTTCATGGGTTTAGTGTCTCATTTATCTTTTTTTTTTTATTCAGACAATCAAAGACTTTATAATTAAATACTTCATAAAAACATCGAAATAGTTTATAATAGCTTCATACTGTCATTTTTTTATTGTAGTGTCTTTTTGTCTGATTTATTTAAACCTTTTTTTCATGTTTTGTTTTGAGAGCTGGTTGGTTTCATTCATGGCTTACACTATTTAGTGTAGAATTTTTGGAAAACCCAATGGAATACTTCCAAGAACCAAAGTGTTTGGTCACGGCTCCACTTTATAACTGTACCACACACTAATCAATGTTAAAAAAACCTAAAAAAGTCCAGTGAACTGGCCTCTCACGTATTACCTGCACATCGCCTCTCCTGCGTCGTTCAGCACACACACGCCATCATTTTCACACTGTACTGACACACATGGGTCGTGAGGTGTAGTGGTGGTGGCAGATGTAGGGGAGGTCGCAGTAGTTGTGTTGGTTGACGTGTTGTTGTCTGGATTTGTTGGACCGGGTGTTCCAAGAGTTGAGTTTGTTGGAGTCATGGTTGTGGAAGGGAAGGGCTGTGAAGCAACCAAATGAGAGATATCTACAAGAACACAAACAGATGGACAAACGTAAGCACACAAGTAACATAGCATCCAGTTGACTTCCATTGAGGTCTTACCCCATTGACTTCCACAGTAGGAAAAAAAATACCATGGAAGTCAGTGGGGTACATCAACTGTTTGGTTACCGACAGTCTTCAAAAAAAAAAAACTTCTTTTTTGTTTAGCAGAAGAAAGAAACTCATTCAGGTTTGGAACAACTTGAGGGTGAGTAAATGATGACAGAATTTTCATTTTGAAGTGAACTATTAACCCATCCAAGTTAGTGCACACACATTAGGAGTGGTGAACACACACACATACACTGTGGGCAGCCATTATGCTATGGCGCCCAGGGAGCGTTTGGGGGTTAAGTGCCTTGCTCAAGGGTACATCAGTCATTTTCTGCCGGTATTGAGAATCGAACCTGCAACCTTCGGGTTACCAGTCTGACTCTAACCATCAGGTCACGACTGCCCTAAAAAACGTGACGTTGGATGTTACAATACTTTTTGGTGCTTTTTCACCTCTTGACATCTTTGTCAGCTTTGACTGTATGGAATAGAGCAGTGAGAACATTCTGTTAAACATCTTCTTTTATGTTCCATGGTGAAATACCTTCATACCCAGCAGGCAATGGACATCATTAGATGTTACAAATTGGTTGAATATAGTTAATTAAGTTATGGTATTAAGTAACCAAATCCCAACGTCTGCTGAAAGTCACAAGACTAACGTCCACACAACGTCAAATTATAGCATCATTAGACATTGATATTATGTTGGTTTTTAATTGTGATTGTAATCAAATTGTAATTAAAATCCAACATCTTCAAAATGTCTCATGCAAATTACATATTGGCGTTGCTATGAGAATTTTAGAAGACGGTCAGTGTTTGTTGTCAGTACTGACAACATTAGGTTTTGATATCAAATCAATATAAACTTTCAATAAAAATGTCATGCCTTGCCAACGATGTTGCTTGACATGATACAAATGTTGGGTTTAGACGTCAACCCAGTTTTCATTTTCAACCAAAATTTGACGTCTGGCCACCGTTGGAGCTGCAACAGCCCTGCACAGTTTAGTTCCAACCCTGCTCCAGCACACTTAGTGATGTTCGGTTCTTGAACGAATCCTTCTTTTGAGCTGGTTCATAGGAAGTAACCGGTTCATTAATCAAACTAAATCAAACTTTAGTTCTGGGTTGATGACGCAAGACGCACAAGCCGAAGTAGCACGTCTGACTCAAAAAAGAACCGAATGAGCCGGTTCATCCAGCTGTCGAAGTTTGCCGAGGATTACCGAGGAGTCTGATGAGTGAGTTGGCGATACTATGCAAGCCTGAGGCACGTACTGGACATATGCTTATTATGACTACTGTTATTGTTACTGTTATTAAATAACAATTTATTAAAACCTGCAAAAACCTTTCTGTCGAGAGATGTAAATATATTTTTCTATAGTTTATTGTGCATTCAGATGATATTTTAAGTTGTTAAATGGGTGGTATAATGCCCTTTTCACAAGATGTAAAATAAGTCTTTGATGTCCCCAGAGTGTGTATGTGAAGTTTTAGCAAAAAATACCCCACAGATATTTTTATATAGCATGTTAAAGTTGTCACTTTTTGAGGGTGAGCAAAAACGCACCGTTTTGTGTCTGTTCCTTTAAATGCAAATGAGCTGCTGCTCCCGGCACAGGGGGCAGAGCTTCAACAACTCATGTCCTTTTACCTCACACAGACATGCACTGAAAATTTCAACAACTTTTAGCCTTTTATGTTCAAACCGGAGTCAGACAATGATGGAGAGACTCAAGAAGTGACATGTAGAATGCAACAAAACATTTCAGAATTTTTAGTTGATGAATTTATGTAGCTTATATGTAGTTATCTTCTAGTCATTGATTAGCATATTCTGTCTTGATAATGTATAAATCTCGTTCCTGGGGGCGGGGTTTATGTCAATTCTAGGGTTGGTGATGTCACTAACCCGGGAGGAATGTTGTGTAGGCCCAACCAGTCGTTTGTTGTAGTCCTTAAAAAGTGATTTCTTTAAAAGCAAATATCTCCCTTTGCTTTGAAATTTGAGCATTGTAACTTTGCAGATGTTGTTTATGCTCAAACATTACACACTAACTAAAGGTAGAAAAGTGAAATCAAGGAGTTTAAAAGACTGTACTTCTATGTACTGCATTTCTGTTTCCCCGTGTCTTGGCTTTCAATTCTTTTCCTGTTGTTTTGGATTTCTCTGTTCGCCTGTACCTTGGACTTTGTCATTGTTTGGACTGTTGACCCTGTGCTTTTGACCTTTTGCCTGTATGGATTTTCGTTTCTGGATTTCCCTTTATTAAACGACTGCATTTGGATCCTCAACCCTGTCATAGCAATTTCATGACAATTAGGGGTTCCCATCATGGGATAATTTTATGGATTTAGTTTTAATGATTATTTTGTTTTGATTATTTTTTTATTTTGATTACATTGTATGTATTAAAAAGCTTGTAAACATACTTTATAACTAGAAAAAAAAAACTTTAAACATGAAAGTATACGCAATCATTTACAACATTTCTCTTTATATGCAACCTTTTTGGCGTAAAGTGTTCTTTAAAACTGGCTGAGTCTATACAGAACCCAATTGAACCTTTTATTTTAAGAGTGTAGGTTTAGATCGAAATGAAAGTAAACGAGATTTCATTCTATTCCTTTGTGCACTTAAAGTCTTTTTGAATACATTATCAGCTAATGAGAAATAAGTCCCACTGAGTTGTGCAATGGCCCTGTGTTTCTCAGTGCTCACCTTCCATTGTAAGGAGGAAGATGGCATCTCCGCCCTTAATGAAGTCTCGGCTCAGGGCTCTGGCCTGGGTGAGGTAAACAGGGGTCCCGGCACCTGGACCACGGAAGTACTCTGTCCCGTCGTCTTCTGTTACTTTCATCCCAACTTTACGTGGATCATCCCAGAAGAAATCTTCAGTCCCTAAAGAGGAAATTTGAACAGAAGAGTGATGATTCTGGGTTTCTCCAAAGGATTCTGTCAGAATTAAATGCATCGATCTGATAATCTACACCTTGGGATCAAGAGAGCTCCAAATTAAGACATCCAACCCCTTTCAGTGACCAAATTGAACAGAGTAAAATGTTTTGAATTAACTTGTAGTTAAATTTTAAAATGGACTAAAACATTTTTTAGTTGTTATATAGTGTCTCAGTCCACATTATATTCACACTGCTGTTTTAGGAAGCCAAACAATTTTATATAGTAACAATAATTTTATATTAAGACACTAATATGTGTCAGGTATTCAACAAAAGGATCCAAAAGCAAAGGTAACTCAATAAAAGTCTTTAATGTTCAACAAAATCAGTTGCAACGAGATTGCTCAGAACTGGAACTAAAGAGACGCTCTCCAGGAAGACAGCTTCGCAGTGGATACTTTGTCAGGAGAGAAAACGTGGAACAGAAAAATCTCTTTCGGTAGGAATGTCCTTGAAGAAAGCAGCTCGAGCAGAGATAACTCTTAGGTGAGGCGCATCACAGCAGGTAACAGGAGACAGGGTACACTAAGGCGAGTGCTGCTACACAAGACAAGACAATGGTAAGGCTTCTTGCTGACAAAATGAGAGAGCGTTACTCACACAATAATCCGACACAGGACAGAGAGAACAAACACCAGAAGTAGACCGAGTAATCAGACAAGACAAGACACAGGTGAGAGCGCAAAGCAGCGCGAGCGCTGATTGTGATGATCAACAGGTGATGACAGAGAGAGAACATGAAAGTGTGTGTGTGCGCTGGAGAGTGAGAGAGAGATGAGTGTCAATGAGTGCGTAAATGAGTGTGTGGTAGTGTGAGAGTGAGAGAGAACAGAGAAGCAACCCAGATCCTGACAATATGCTACTATTTTAATACAACAGCACTGTAAAATAAATGTAAATAATTATTTTATCATAAGTATATTCATATTTTTTCTTTACATTACAGTAGTAAAATTACACTACTGTTATTTTTTTCTTTACTTGCTAGAGTTAAACCTTCAAGCTTTTATTTTGCCACAAAATGTAAAGCGACCTTGAGCTACGGAAAGGTGCTATATAAATAAAACAACTTCTTCTTAGTAAAATGCTGTAATCTGTCTAGAAAAATGTTGGCTATACGAATGTGAAAATAATGCGTAACTGGTGCCCGTTGCTTTCCCAAATGCACGGTAAACTCACAGCGCATGCAGAGATGGAGTTCACTGTAAACTTAGCCACTCTGATAACACTGGATCACGAGCTGATCGCGTGAGCAAAGTTCACACTTTACTTTAAATATTATTGATATATTTAAACATTATTGATATATTTTATTTTTACTTTAGTGATATTATTGGTTTGACTGACACTATTGAGTTGAATTCACTATTGTCTTGCTACAGCTGCTTTACAGTAGAATTTGAACTTCTCTCATATTTGATTAAGTTTGTATCATTAGCTTTTTTAATTATAATTGTGAAGCTGCTTTGAAACAATTTCTATTGTATAAAGCGCTATAGATGACTTGACTTGATTAAATCTTTTGATTTGATAAGGGCACTAAGCCACAAGGCACTTTTGATTTTGATTCAACTGAGCAAAACACAATATTTTAGATATTTTATGTTATTATGGGGAGTATAAATATATTTGTCAGTTCATTATGACACAGTGGTGGGACACTGTGGTTAGATTAGTCTATGTAATTAATGGGAAACACTAAATTTGGCATGTAAACATTACAGAAATCTAGCAGGACATGATGGGAATCATATACCCAAATCAACAACACCTCACCTTCCACTTTCATTGTGGGGTCTGTTGTTACACTCCTCTGGTTGGACATACGTTTGCGGATGTCTGCGTTCTGGTCCATTAGCATCATGGTCATCTGCTTCCAGCGAGCAGGCCAGACCAGACTGTCACTCACGGCATCGTCCCCTGACGTTAAGTGAGCATAAGCTCCCAGCTCGCCTGGGTATCCAGCTGTGCCATTGGGATACAGGCCCATTTGGAAGGTGTAGCCATCCTTAGATCTGAAACGAGGGCTATAAATAGCAGTGCCCATTGGCATGTTCTCCAGAATGCTTCTGAAGTCCTTGATCATCCATACATGTTCAGGGCAAGTCGTCTCTGATAGGTTGATGTCGTCTAGTGAGAGTCCGCCTGTGTTTCCACTCCCTTTAATTCCCTCAAACACCACACGGAACTTTTTGGAGACGTTCAGGCTCACGTGGTGGATTTGCCACAGGCCACCGGGAGGCGCTTTCAAATAAAAGACATAAAAGAGTCACTGTTAATGAATAAAGCAGCTGGTTGTGTTGTTAATTCAGTCAACCTAGTGTTCCAGTGGTTATCTAGTAACAGCTACCCTGTAGAGTATGTTACTGCATAGCACTCATAGAGACAAACTATTAACCTTATACCTGCTAGTGGAAGGACAAATCTGATCTATCTGATTCACAAAATGTTTTCTCCTAAATATATTTCTTACTTAGTATCTGTTTTATAAAAGCAACAAGTCACTTTTCTTGTGCTGTTCTTTCTGTTGAGAAGCTCCTGTGCATTCAGGACCAATGGACCCTTTTCACAGACACTGATGATACATTTCCACAGTTATTAAAAAAAGTAATGTACAGTACATGCATTCATTACACTATACTTTGTGTTATACTGGCTTAGCACTGAATTACAGAAAACTTGTGAAAACTTCTTCCTGGGTCTTTCTAATACAGCTGCAAACTTGACATATTTCTGTATTATGGCCAATGTAATCAATCTCTCGAAATGTTCCTCCTTTTTTGCAAAGTCATCCAGCTATAGTGAATTGTTTCTTTTGCTAAATGGGAATACAAAAGTTAAATATAGTTTCCATTCACAACTATAGTTTGTGAAAACGGTGCATCAGCTGGTTAGATACCCATTTAAAAGTAGATGTTTTTTCTGATTAAAATAAATAAGGAAATCTCTAAAAATGTGAAATTTACTTTGATTTTCCCATCTCCTGGTAATGACGCCACAACACACAAATTATTAGAGATCATGGCCCATGCCACAGCTAGATTAGGATTAAGGTTGGATGAGCGCTTCAGGGCAGGCCATGGTCAAGCGTATCAGCAGGTCAGGCTGGTGGAGCCCTGCACACTTTTCCACTGTCGGGCCAGTGCGAGCCAGGGCTAACAACATGCTAGGGTGGGCCAATAGCCTTGGACCTTGAGCCAGTGACAGTCATTTATTAATTTGTGTCAGGAGTGCACATCAATTATGTTGAATAAAACTGGTCTTTACCATTTTACATAAAAAGAGAACCTATTCAGTTGCACCTGCTCCATATTTGTGATCACAGGAATGCACAAAACAACTCCATTAAGTCTTTTAAGTCCAAAGGCTTACACATTTAGAAAGATATTGATAACATATCATATGTTTGTTACATTTCTTTAGAAAGTGTGAGCATTTCTATTAATGTTCCACGATATTATGCGATCTGGCAAGGTTTGAGCAATCTCTCCCATGTCACTATAATGTTATCCTTTCAGCCAGAGCAACAGAGGGAGCTCATGAGAAGAATACAGGAGTTATAAGTTAACCGGAGTATATGTCATTTCTATCATGACAACTCTTGGGAGATTACAAATCTCTGGTAATAGAGATTGGCATGTTAATGGATATGCAATGTTAATGTATTTGGTCTTGGCAGAAAATATTTGCTACGCTGCTGCTGCTGCAGAGCAAATACCGAGACTTACTACTGCCAATACATTCACAGACATTGCTGTGAGCAGGTAAGACATGCTGCTGCTGCTGCACATATAACATACATGAATTAAACGCTCATTTATCGCTGATGCAACAGCAACCAATCAGCTGTGCCATGTAGATAACGGGATCGCTACAAAATGAGTCAGACTTATCAGCCTGCCCCATCTAGAGTTTAATGCCAGAAATGGGAGCTCCAGCACAAGTTCTACCGGGAAGTCACGTCATTCATTAACCACAGATCTAGCCAATCATCACTCAACATATGGAGGATAAGTCCGGTTATAACCCATTACTACGTTTGCAGAAACTGACGGCGGCATATTTTAGGTATATTTTTCCTCATATGGTGATCACAATCCCCATCGGTTCACAATCGGAAGTTATTTCAAACACTTGCTGGTGTCTGAAAGTGAGTTTTGAGCTGAAAATTGTTTTAAATTTCTTAAATGCTAAGGGTTAGCTGGTAGCCTGATATGATAACATGGGAAATGAACAGCAGTGTTGACACCACATTTGTTCATAACCACTCCTCAAGTTCCAGTTGGCCCGCTTTGGACCAAGGTATTCAGCGGGCCAAAAACCACTGGCCATTGGCCCAGAAGCCCTGGCATGCACTAGCACGCTCACTTTTGGCCCGACAGTGGAAACACGGCTAATGGCAGTATTGCAGGCTTATCAGGCTGACCTCCTGAAGGACCTGGACAATGGGCAGAGATTGTCGCTTGAAGCAGTTGCCGAACTGCGCCATACTGCGGATTTGTCACTCCAGGCAACTAAACAGACATCTGCTGCCATTGGCTGCTTTATGGTGACTATGGTGGTTTCATAGAGGCATCTCAGGCTTAGTCTGTTGGGGAACAAGGAGAGGGAGAAATCGTTTCTCATTGATGCCACGTTATCACCCTCTGGACTTTTCGACACTGCCGTTGAGACAGTGGTGGGAAACTTCAGAGAGGCGTAGGTGCAGTCGGAAGCATTCAGGCGATATATCCCTGACTCGGCCAGGTCCCCTCTCCTTCTGTTAAAAATCCAGGAGCTAGGGACAAAGGTGGCACGTTGACGAGACAAGGAGCCAAGATTTGAGGGAGGTACAAATTGACGACAGTCTAAAAGACTGGTTAAAAAGGATTAAAAAAGTAAATATATAATTCATCACCTTCCCCCCACCTCCACCATTTCCCTTCTCCCTTACCTTCCCTCACCCTCAGACGACGGTGTTGGGGCACAGTAGGTTGTTTGAAGCAGAATAATTTGCGAAAACATATTATATTCGCTTTTTGCATTCTGGCTTTTTAGGGACCAGCTAGATCGTTTGTGCTTAACACATATAGGAAAATATATGAGTTCGGGGGTGGGTGTTATAAACCCAGGGTTGATATATTTTGCGAGTGACAAGGATAATAAAGAGACTCCTAGAGACGGGAGAGATCTTAACATGCTAGTATGAGTGAATGCCACTGGCACACACCCTGGGAGTTTTTTAAAAGCAGGAGAGCTAAGGCTTCTCCTCCTTTCTTCAGCATTAATCAGCTGATGTTGGTATATGGCTTACAAACCCCGAGTGTGCCAGTAAGAGGCAGACAGAGTAAAAAAAAAGTAGCCCTGTTGCCCTCTCCAGTTTGAGGTCAAAGCAGACTACAGTCTTAAAGTAGAACGTTCTTTTGTTGCTAACGCTCTGCATTCGAGGGTGTGGTTGCGTGAAAAAGAATAAAGATGATCCAATCCCCTCTTTATTTGGTTTTCAGCATAGCTGAATCATTGGCCATGGTGAGATTATGTGACCCCTTCACTTTCACTTCACTATTTCAGCAGAGGTGTTTAGCATTAGAAACCAGCGGATAGTAATTGCAGAGGGTCAACCGTTTATGGAAGGAGCTGTCACGGTGAGATTACGGTTGCCTTCCTTCCGGTTTGACTGGAGTTGTTAGCAATTAACTTCTGAGGCAGCAGTCTATTGAAGGATTGGTCGCGGTGAGATGATGTGACCTCTTAACTTTTGGTTGCTTTAACTCCAGTATTATCTGAAGTGTTAGCAATGAACTGCTGAAGTTGGAGCTTATTAAAGGAGTTTTCGCAGTTAGATGATGTGACCCCTTCACAATTAAGCTGCACTTCTTACAGCTCAGCTGGAGAAACTGTTAAGAGACAACTATTTCTTAATAAGGTTGTTGGCAGTAGAACCTTACAAGGTGGCAGCCTACTGAAGGAGTGGTCTCAGTGAGATGATGCAACCCCCTCAAATTGTAGTTTGATCTTTTAACAGAAGGTATGGTTGTTATGTTACCTCTTTGTTGTGATTGCCCTCCCTCCAGCAGGATCTGAGTGCAATTGCTCCGTCGCCAGGAGGGCTATGATGAAGATGTGAGAAGGACTATCGCAGGACAGGTGCCCACCCTCTCTATGGCTTGTAAAGCGCGTGAGCAGTGCTAGCATAAGCTATGACAGACTGAATTGTTTCTGTGGGTGCTTTCACACTGGCAATTTAGTTTAAAACAGGGCATGCTGTTATGCAGAGACCATCTTGTCTGAGTTCGGCTGCACTGGAACTTTGGTGTGATTCGCATGAATGTGAAAGCCGTGCGATGCAGACCAATGATGCAGGGGGCACCGGGAACAATCACGCTCGTCAATAAAGATACTTTTACTTCGTATGTATCTTTATTCTTTCCCAAGGTTGGAGTTGACGAATGGGAATTATTTTGGGCATGTTCATACTGTCCCAAGTTCTCATTCTGTTTCCTCCCTAATTATTGTTGCATTGTAAGTAGGATCTTATGCTCCCCTGATGTGCATGGGTTGCTATATGGCATCTTTCTAGGCAAAAAGAGATATGTCTTGTGCACACCAGTCTGTAGAGCCACTCCCTAAGTGAAAGCGGTTAGAGCTGGAAGAGTGAGAGTTATTTGGGCGGGTTCTCCAGTTTTCATTCCTTCATTTCGTCCCCCTCCTCTATAGTTAATATGGTTTTAAGTAGGGTTATGCTCCCCTATTTAAAAGTCGCTTTCTGCAGCAGAGAAAAAGAGTATTTCGTAGAGTTATACTCCGAATTCCTCTTTTGGCTTGGTGTATGGCTAAGTATATATTCCCTAGCACCTATTGTCACTGGCTGTTAGGGGAAGAGGCTGTTATACAAGTCGCTGGGGATGCGCCCTGTAAAGTGTTGACGTTTACCTCCAAATTTGAGTTGTTATACCTAGCTCGCTATGATAGATTGTGCACATATTACAGCTTAATTGCAGCAAGCATTCCCTTAGCATTAGTGGGTATTAGTGTTCCCAAGGCGTCAACACAAAAAAGGGAACATCTTAGGGTTAAGCATTTAATCCCAGTTCCCTGAAAATGGAATGAGACGCTCAAAATTCATTCAAGACATTTGAGGCGTGTAATAAGGCGTGCTAAATAAATAAATAAATAAAAACCTGTGTGGTGCAAATAAAAGTCTTTGACAACAGTCACATTTAAAATAACGTCTGAGATTCATTAATCCAAGGCTGAAAATTTTTTACCTTCAATCTGCTGAATGAGATGCAGGGTCCCGTTCGGGTTTGCCATGTCGAACTCTCGCGTCCAGATCCTGAGCTGGTCACTAGCATGACCGCTGTTGTAGAGGAAAAACTGCAGGCACTGGAATCCTCGCTTGGGGTAAAGAATCCTGCTCTCCAGCAGCGCCTTGTTCCCCTCCATCCCAACCGCTGTGCTCAAGTGCATGAAATAACCCTTTCCTGAAAACATGATGGTTATACAGATAGTATATGAATTGACAATTGCAAGGCCTTCCACGTTTCAAAAATGCTCAAGTTGAGTGATTATGAGAGGTTTTTGTAGTCAAAGTAAAGGAGTGTTTGACTTTACTGAAAACGTTTTTTGCATGTTAGAGTTTTAGAGATTTTATAATTAATGTAACTAATGCATTTACCTGTTTAACCATGTAGTAAACCTGGTACCTGAAAATGTTTAACGTGAAATTCTGCAGCAGCTGATTTTATCGCTCAACTTTTGAGTTTTTTATCATTACGTAATCACCAGATCGAAATATTACAATTGTGTCCAAACACTGAAAATCAGCCTGAATGGCTTGACCAGCTGGAATCATTTACACAACACCATTTTCAACTAAAAACTGAAACCTTTTCAGTCATAGTTTTGGTCATTCATTTACAGGCAACTGCATTTTGGGGGCCTGAAAACACAAACTTTTGAAAACTGGTTTTAAAGTGCTAGTTTTTGAATATGATACCGTTATCATCTCCGTGTAAACTACAAAAATGCAAATTTGTAAAAATTTGCACATCATGTTCAGGTGCTTAGTGTTTCTTTACGAAAAGACATCACCAACTACTGGCCTGGCATGAGTAATACAGCGTTTTTAATCGCTTTCGCGGATCTGTGTGAACGGTAAATGTTTTGACAACGTTGTTGTCAAAGTTTGTGAAAAACGCGTTTTTCGCGTTTCGCGGAAACGTTTTTTTTACAAACTGTTTTCCAGTTTGTGAAAAACGCGAAGGAAAAACTTTTCAGTGTTTAGTACACTGTTGTCGTGTAAACGTTAATGTACCCTGAAGCCGGGGACACACTTAACGACTAGCTGAAACATTCTAACTGAGCTGAACACACTTACAGACAGTTTCCAAAGCCTGGAGCAGATTTTAAACACCGACTGTGAACACTGATCGAACGCAGCTGTCTCTGACTCTGCGCATTTGGGCATGATCCAGTCGTAAGTATCAAATTACTTTATAATTGGCCTAACAGTCATTAAGTGTGTACCCGGCTAAAGTTAACATCTCACTGGCATTCATTAATAACAGATGAATGCCAAATATATTAACTAACATTATACGTATAACATTCATATGTAAAAACTGTGAAAACATTTTTAAAAAATCATCAAATTCCAAGAGAGATTTCAGTATTCGCATGCCAGGTAAGTTATTCATGTGCAAAATTTTCAAAGTTATCCGAATAAATTTGCTGGATTTTTAAATGGAAGTTTCTTTCACATGTCCATGTGTGCAAGGGTCTTTAATCTGTGTTCTACATCAGCACCCTGTTCAGAGTGGTCACATTCACATTGCAAAACACTGAATTTAACAGATTAAATATTCTGCATTCCATTAATCTTCACGCACAAATGATTGTTTTAAAGGAACACTCCACCGTTTTTTGAAATAGGGCTTATTCACTTTCTTTCCTACATTTAGATAGGTGGGCAAATGCATTTTTGTCTCAGTGCATGCATTGTTTTAGTTTGACAGGGTCGGCGCTAGCTTAGCTTAGCACAATGAATGGAATCCTTTGTTGCCAGCTAGCATGTCCTGAGTAAAAGTGATATAAATTTTTTTTAAAACCCACCTAATTACTTCTTGTGGCCTGTGTATTCACAACAAGTACAAATAGTGATGCAGATTAACACTAGGCGATTTCCTAGGCAGATATTGACTTATATATTAAGGACTATATTAGGGGGAAGCACAGGCGAAGCACTGCTACTTGGGCGTGATATATCTGCGCCCAAGTAGCAGTGCTTCACCTGTGCTTCCCCCTAATATAGTCCCAAGTCAATATCTGCATAGGAAATCGTCTAGTGTTAATCTGCATTGCTATTTGTACTTGTTGTGAATACGCAGGCCACAAGAAGTAATTAGGTGGGTTTTTTAATATTTTTATATCACTTTTACTCAGGACATGCTAGCTGGCAACAAAGGATTCCATTCATTATGCTAAGCTAAGCTAGCGCCGACCCTGTCAAACTAAAACAATGCATGCACTGAGACAAAAATGCATTTGCCCACCTATCTAAATGTAGGAAAGAAGGTGAATAAGCCCTATTTCAAAAAACGGTGGAGTGTTCCTTTAAAGGGATTGTTACAAATGAAACTGATATTTCAAATGTCATACTGCACTGTCATATATACATTTCTGTATGACAAAAGATGAAGAAAAATGAAACCGAAGTGAAGTGCTCTTTTCCATACAACCAGAGTGAATGAGTGAACTAAAAAGTCAAGTCAAGTCAAGTCAAGTTTATTTGTATAGCGCTTTTCACAATACAGATTGTATCAAAGCAGCTTCACAGTATTAAATTAAAATAATACAACAAAGTTTGTTTCAAGAGGAATTTATTGATTGATAAAATTAAATTAAATATCCCCAAAATATCCCCAACTGAGCAAGCCAAAGGCAACAGTGGCAAGGAACCGAAAAACTCCATCAAGTGACCTAATGGTGTCCTAAAACTCCATCAGGTGACCTAATGGAGAAAAAAAACCTTGGGAGAACCCAGGCTCAGTCGGGGGCCAGTTCTCCTCTGGCATTTATGAGCTAGAGGCCGGATTGTAGTTTGAACTGTGGGATTATATGAATGCCTGGCTGAAGAGATACGACTTTAATCTAGTTTTAAACTGGGAGAGCGAGTCTGAGCAACGAACAGTATCAGAAAGACTATTCCAGAGTTTTGAAAAAAAAAAAAAGCACCATAACAGTTTTAAATTGTAAAATAGACTGAAATATAAGTTGTTATTCAATGAAAAATGGTCATTGCTGTAATGATAGATTTGACATCAATAATGCCAAACTGGTAATACAAGTGTGAGTAAATTATGAGAGAAATTTCATTTTTGGGTGAACTATCCCTTTAAAGGGATACTTCACCGTTTTTTCATATTAAACTATGTTATTCCCTTAACTAAGACGAGTTGATACATACCTCTCTCATCTCAGTGCGGAATACTTCGACTCGGCGCAGTAAAAAGTCACGCCTGATCCTCTTCCTAGTGGGAAGAGGATCAGGCGTGACTTTTTACTGCGCCTAGTCGAAGTATTCCCAAAGATACCATTGAATATACTGGGCTAAGCTAAGTTCTATCAAAGTTCTATCTATCGCCGCGCGCCAGAGCGATTGAGTGCACGCACTGATATGAGAGAGGTATGCATCAACTCGTCTTAGTTACGGGGAATAACATAGTTTAATATGAAAAAACGGTGGAGTATCCCTTTAAAGCTTTTCAATTATAAAGAATGCATTGAAGTTTTTAAATATTAAAAATCAACAAGACTTGCCATCACAACGTCCCATGTTGGTGTAGTCAGTGTCTGGTCCACCTGTAGCTTTGGAAACACGCTGCCAGCTTGCAGCATTTTCATGGCTTTGGATCATTCCACAGATATTTTCCGACTCAAAGTTACAGGAGTCCAGAAATGTGGAGGAGCTTGCTGTGAAGTAATCACATGCTGTCAGGTGAACCAATAGTACAGGCAAACTTTAAACATTCATACATTTCATCATGTTCTTCTGTACGATCTTGTTGCAAACAAAGTATTTAGTACACTTGACCATTGTCAACTTGTTAATGTTGAGAACGTCCCTCCTGCTGAGACCAGCAAGAATTGGAATCAAATCAAATCTCGAAACTTATATCAACACCCAGCCCTAAGCAAAAAGCACATCAGGTTCATGACTGAGATGCAAACCAGTGGTTCTCAACCCTGTTCCTGGAGCCCTACTTAGCGAATGTTTACACGACAACAGTGTACTAAAAATGGAAACGTTTTCCGTTTGCACTTCAGACTACGATGTTGTCAAAACAATCCCCGTTCACACAGATCCACGGAAACTATTAAAAATACTGTATCATTCATTCCAGGCCAGTAGTTGGCGATGCCACTTTGTAAAGAAACACTACATGCCTTTAGACTGAACACGTTTTTATAAAAAAAAAAATCGTTTTTGTTGTTTACACAAGGACAATAATGGTATCGTTTTCAAAAACTTGCACTTTGAAACAAGTTTTCAAAAGTTTGCATTTTCAGGCCCCCAAAACGCAGTTGTCGTGAAAATTAACGGCTAACACACGTAAAACGTTTTCGTAAAACGGTGTCGTGTAAACACTGCACATCTACCTAATCAAACACACGTGATTCAGGTCATCGGTTCATTAGTAGAGACTCCAGGACCTGAAATGTGTGTGTCAGACAAAAGAAACCTTCAACATGTGCAGTGTTGGGGGGTCCAGAAACAGGATTGAGAACCATTGACGTAAACTAAACATCACATTTTATGAAGGAAAGAGGTTTTGTCTCATTTTAGATGTGATAGTGTGTAAAATGCATTACTGCAGTTGTAGAGTCTGTTGAGTTTGAGCAGGTCGCTGTCGCTGAACTCCATACGCTGGCCTATGACGTCACTGAAGGCAGGGATCTTGGTGACTATGGTGGGATCAGTGCCATTCTGGAAAGCTTTCTTGCTGTAATGCATCATGGAACCATAATCATAAGGTACGTTCAGGGCACTGGATGTAGTGTCGTCGTATTTGACGAAGTTATGCTTCCTGTCTGTGAAATGAAAGTGTTTAGAAAATAAATCCATCCCGGAGAATATCTCCTTGTATCAAACGAGCATAAGAATAATCTGTTTGTTAATAATCTTCTAAATTATGAGGTTTTTTTTTTCATACTGTAAATACACGTGATACACAATGTAAATGTCATATATTGTTTGTGTTTTGGTTCTTTGAGTTTAGTTTCTTAACCACGGTTTACTCCAGAGCGGCTATATATATATAAATGAACTAAATTAATAACTTTTTTAAAAACAAAAATGAAACATCACTGAACTTACTTAAGCTGGACTGTGATGCTATTTTCTTCTGGAAACAAACTTTTTTGCATTTTTTTACTGTTATCGCTGTAAAGCTGCTTTGAAACAATCTGTATTGTAAAAAGCACTATATAAATAAATGTGACTTGACTTGACTATTTGTTATAGTTATTCGTTTTCTCCCTCATTTGCCCTGTGTAATAATACCACCAGTTCAGTTCTTTGTCTGTTGTAGAGTGTGTATTCTTCATCATGTATAGTGTGGTTCCCCTTCAAGGGAACTCAAAGCTTCAGCGTGACCATTCTCTGAAGTATGTGTGAAATTAAAGGACAAGTTCGGTATTTTACACTTAAAGCCCTGTTTTCAGATCGTTTCTGATGAAATACAATGGTTAAGATTGAAATTTGGACAAATGCTGCTGGCCCGAGAATTTCCGGTTTCTGTGGTAGCACCCCCCCACCTCCACAATGGTTGCATAGGTGCACTGGAATAATCCTTCCTAAAACGCATTAAACTTTCGTTTACAAAGACGTGAAACTCACCGAGTGGTCAGGGGTGTTCACTGATATGCTCACACAAAAATCGCTGTAGTTTTTCATCCAATACAAGTCAATGGAGTTGGACAAAAACTACGATAAAACCTGTTGGAAAGCATCTTTTGCAGCGATTTTTGTGTGAGCATATCAGTGAACACCCCTGACCACTCGGTGAGTTTCACGTCTTTGTAAACGAAAGTTTAATGCGTTTTAGGAAGGATTATTCCAGTGCACCTATGCAACCATTGTGGAGGTGGGGGGGTGCTACCACAGAAACCGAAAATTCTCGGGCCAGCAGCATTTGTCCAAATTTCAATCTTAACCATTGTATTTCATCAGAAACGATCTGAAAACAGGGCTTTAAGTGTAAAATACCGAACTTGTCCTTTAAGTCAATTCAATTGGCCGACAGCAGTCATATGATGTGAAATGGCACTCCATTATGACTATAAAACGGTGCCTGCATTTGACGGCATCAGTTTCTTTGTCTTCAGGAAGTGCTATAAGTTAAATCTTTTGTCTTATTTATTGTTGTTTGTCAAAATTAAGAAAGAGAAAAGGGTTGGGATGGTGTGGTGTGGTAGATATTCCCCTATGTATACCTGACTTAAGTTGTGTCTTCTAGACACCTGCGATTGGTACCACCAATCCAAAATTGGGAATAATATTGGGAATAATTGACTTAGGAATAAGGTCTCTAATGTTCCACTGTTTATATCCGAAATCGCATACTCTCTTGAGTAGGTATTTATTTTGAATAAGTAATTACTTCACGATCGCTAAAAAAGTATGTTCTATATAGTATGAATGTGTGTAGTACGAGTGTAATCTGGACGTACTATATTCGCGATTTTGTTATAATCATGTGACCTACCAGCATCAGTTACGTCGCTTCACTGCCATTCACAAATCCTCTCCTGTGGCCTTATGGGATAGTAAAGTGTTCATCGTAAGCACACTTCAAAATCTCGTCGGAAGTAGTAGGTCATCCGGGCACTTTTTGCCTTCTCTTTTATGAGTACCTTGAATTCGGACATACTACTCTTGTCACATACTGTTTTTTGCCTACTATATAGTAGGGAAGTATGCGATTTCGGATGCAGTCACCATCCCTTCTTTTTCTTCTTCTAATAAGGTTTTCTGGCGGTTGGCAAGCCAACTTCTGGTGCACTAATGCTACTGTCTGGACTAGAGTGTGGAGCAGGTAAAAAAATAAATTCTAATCCTGTTTTTAAGATATTTTATTCTATATTCTCTATTTTTTTTTTACATTGTTTTGCATGCTCTTTCAGAAGACTTTGCATATTGAATGCCTCTTCACCCATGTTTCTTACTTTCTCCAGTTCTAATCTTTATTTTTCATATTTTTTACATTTTATTATTACATGCTCTATTGTTTCTGTAACGGTATCGTTCTGGGGTACGTTTCCCGTAAAACGACGTAACTCGCTCCTTAACTACCATAGTACGATGCATCGTTGAAAAAACCAACTAGTTAGTCACGACTGTTTCCCCAAAACCGTATTGTCGCAAATTGGTCGTTCAGCCATGTTGGTTAATGATGTCACGCTGGTGGTGGAGTAATAACTCCTTTTAATGAATCTGTTTGAGATCTAATTAATGCTAGATGTTTTGCTATAAATTATGGACATGGCATCTGAGGACTATTTCTCATTTTTCTCAGTTATTTTGCTTTATTTCCAGATTCATCCATAGGCTCGTTCTTACGTACTAGAGCACGTTCGCACATGCACACTTTTCAAAAACGGTGCTTTAAATCTCTTGACAAACTAAAAGACGTAAATTACATTTGTATGTATTCTAAATAAAATATATAGATTGTACTGAATGTCAGTTTGCTTATTAGGCTCATGATAATGATTTATTGAGTCCACATTCATTCCAACCACACAACTCTACACTGCTGTTTGTGAATGTTCGTTGGAACTATGTTTTCGGTAAACACAGACTCGTTGAACTATGCTGATAACGACGGAACTAGCAACCATATAACAATGCTTTTGGGAAACGCACCCCTGTTCTGTTCTGTTCTGTTTTGGATTCGTTTTCATTCTGTTCCCTGTTGTGCTTTGCCTGAGTTCTGTTTGCTAGTTAGTTTCTATGGTTTCTGATTGGATTATGTTCACCTGTTGTTTATTTAGTTACCTTGTTATCTCTCTATATTTAAACTCTTAAGCCCCATTCGGACGGGATTCACTTTACAAGGGTAGATGGAGTAATGTAATTTTACCACAGGACGTCTGTAATATTAATGGCCAATTCGCACGGGATAAGATATCTCAGTAAAACTAGCAGAAGTGGGAGGAGTAACTCGATTTGCGCATCGCCGTCACCCTCCTGTCATCATGTGAGTATTATGTTGCTTCCTGATATCACGTGCGCAAACACATAACCTATACTTATAAAACAGTTATGTTCGATCGAACGATGAATTAATTAACTTCAGATTGGATTGTGTTGGTAATAGGCACTTACCTAGCGCTAAAAGATGTTTGGTGCCTCTTTGGTGCTTTCGATCTTCTTTCTGATTTGAATGGTGTGTGGAAAACACTTGAGATTTGCCACAGACTCGTCCCAGCGTCTAGAACGCAATTTAATGCTTTTTCAAGCATCTCCATACTTGAAAAACCGAGGAAAACTACTTTTAAACAGGAAAAGACAAAATATTTACGTACATATTTACAGCGGGTCTATTCGCACGGGATTAGTATTACCTGAGGTCATTTTTCCGGACCTTTTTACTGAAGGTAAAAGTCGCCGTAATTTTTACTGACATTGTCCGTAATGATTACTAAGATGCACATTCGGACGGGACTAAAATCACAGAGAAGCTCTGGTAATTATTACTTTACCCCACCTCTCCATGTTAAACTAGTCCAGTCCGAATAGGGCTTTAGTTTCCTCTCTTCATTGTCTGGTATTGTTTATGTTGGATGTGGTTGATTTATTCTGTTCTCCTGTGTGTTTCCTCTTGGAATTATTATTTTAAGGGGTTTTTACTCCTTTGTCATTACAGCCATCAATACTGTGACAGAATACCAGACCTAATACAATATTTTTTGTGCATAGGATATATTGAATCAAAAAATACCTTCTGCAATGCGGTCCCAGATGATGGAGACATAATCATCACGGTCAGAGCGGGATTGCTCATGCCAGAAGCCCAATGCATGGAGAAACTCATGCTCAATGGTGGCGATACGATCACATCCGCTGCCAATGGACAGCCTCTGTTTGCCAACTCGCCGGTTCCCAACTGATGAAAAGCAGCTATTCACAGACATACATATATATATTTTAACATGGTTCCTACACAGCTCATATTGTGTGGAGCAGCATGTACTGTATATAAGTGTTTAGTTGCTCACCCATTGCCTTTAAATACAGAGATATAGTTTTCTTCTCCACTCCATGGTGTGTAGTCGATACATGACTTCAACCGATACTGTTCAAAGGCCTTCAGGATAACCCCTTTTGCATTGATATCTGTCCATACAGAAATGTATTTGTTAGGGCCTAATTAATATGGCATAGCCTTTGACTGGCAACATAAGATATGGCCTCTCTGGCCGCTTCAATACCAATGACTGTCCACTTAGACAGGAAGAGGTCGTCTGACTGACATGTAAAGGGACCTATAACATTTTTTGTTTTGTTCAACGTCATGTATAGGGGCAGGTAAATGTTACTACAATAAGGGTGTGTTCACACTTGTAGTTCGGTTTATTTGGTTTGTTTGGTCCAGAACCTAAAGATAACGAACCTAAAGGCATGGGGATACATTCCCTACCTTATCTTGCGACTGAACTTACCGAACATCGAAAACTATGCTGTGTGCTGGGCTAAATCCACTCGTTGTATGTGCGTAGCCTACAACTGATGGTATTTTGACCAGCTGAGTGAAGAGCTTGTGTTAAGGTAGGGACACACCAAACCGACAACAAAGAACTAGCGCTGTTGAAAGCATGGGTCAGGGAAGAAAATCTGTGCTTGAACACTCCGAAAGGACTACAACCGACTGTCAGCTCGAGATAACTGTCTACTTAAGCAGATATATTTGTCTACATTCATCATTCAAAAGGGGAAAGCGAAACTAAGACTGCAGGTAAACCACAAACAAAGCAGCGCTTGCTTACCATTTTGAATACACATTCTTTATTCCACTCCACTCATGTTATGAAATATTCGCGCAGTGGAATGCTCAGGTAAGATGAAGTAAAATTATAAAAGCATTCTGTCTGTGTCGTCTTGACTTCTTTGCTCGCTTTCATCACTTTTGCTCTTATTCTTGTGCACTGACTCGTTCGCTAAACTGAACAGTCAGAGTTCTCTCTCTCTCACCGATGGCCTGACGCCGATCCTACATGTTGAATCTGCCAAAAAATAAAAAATAAAATGTCGGTGTGTGTGGGCTTGGTGTGTCCCTGGCTTAAAGTAGTCAAAACAGCGGCTGGAATCCCTCCATCACACACACAAACGAAGATCTGTTGCGAGGTGACGCAGTTCTGATCCCTGTACCGAACTGTGATGGGCAACATTGCGACTATGACGAGAAAAAACAGGTGTGTTTGAGCATTCTGTCCTTTTTAGGGTTGGATCTTGTGACATCATGTCATGTTTTTGGTTCGTTTACATGTCTTTGCATTCATATTTCAGTCGAACCGCACCAGAGTTCGTTTGGAAGCGGACCGAGACTCATCGTTTCAGCGGTCTAGGTCTGCTTGTTTGGTGCGCACCAGGGTTCAGATGGCAGCGTTCACACATATTCAAATGATCCATACTAACAGAGCAATTGCACCAGTGTTTGTTTTAATCAAACCCAACCTGCCATGTGTAAACACATTCTAACAGACAGAATTTTAAACCAAGCTCACGTTTGAGCTTCCAAAGGAACCGATGAGGTTCATTCTCGTGTTACGAAGCACATTCGAGCTTCAGCAAGAACCAATGAGGTTCATTCGCATGTGTTACGCAGCACGTTTGAGCTTCTGTAAGAATCAATGAGATTCATTATCGAGTTATGCAGTACAATTGAGCTTCAGCAAGCAGGTTCGGTTGAGCTTCTGTTTATGTTTGCTGATCAATGTTTATGAGTAAAAGTCTATATTAAATCTGTTCATCATATAAAGCGATTGAGTCTCTTCGGAAAATTTGGACTAAACCACTCAATTCATATGGATTCGTTTTTGAAGTGTCAAAGTGGTAGTTGCGTAACTGTGGAGGGACAGAATGCTCTCCGATTTAATCAAAAAGACCTTCATTTGTTTTCCGAAGATGAACGAAAGTCTTACGGGTTTGGAATGACTTATGGGTGAGTAATTAATGACAGAATTATAACTTTTGGGTGAACTATCCCTTTAAAATTGCATTGCTTTAAAATTGCATTAAAACTTATCAAAAGTGCCAAGACTTTTAAATTGTCACAAAATAGTTTTTTTTTTTTAATAAAAGCTGCTCTTTTGAACTTGCTTTTCATAAAAAAAGAATCCTGAAAAAATATATGACAGTTTCTGCAAAAATATATAAAAAAAATTAAAAAACACACAACTGCTTTCAACATTGATAGCAGCAAATCAGCATATTTTCAGCAATAATTTCTGAAGGATCATGTGACACTGAAGACTGGAGTAATGATGCTGAAAATTCAGCTTTGATCACAGGAATAAAATACATTTTAAAATATATTACAATAAAAAAACATGTTATATTATATTATTATTTCATTGTTGTACTGTTTTACTATATTTGTGATACTGTATCTGTATAAAAAAATGGACTAAAGAAACTCACCCAAATCATCCTCAAGGTAATAAGGAATCGTTCTTGGCCATCTGTATTCATCCCCGATTATAGAATTTCTCCCCCATTTCTGAGACAGAAACAGGACATTACATTCTGTCACATACTGTATGCAATTCACTGCTGAATTATGTTTATTCACATATACAGCATTAATGCTATAAGAACAGCAAACCACTCACAAACAGATCGTATTTGTTTTTCAGGTAAAATTAGTTAGTATCTGATAAACAAAATATCAGCTCTTACCTCATCATATAAAATATCTCCCTCAAAAAGATCAAGACCCGCATCTGAAAACATGACAAACAAGAAAAGACAGAAAGGCCATGGTCAAACAGACTAACCATCATGCAAAGCAAACACTTATAGACCTAGTGATGACATGTTCACCTTACCTTCATTAACATCAAACAGATCTTCTTTTCCACCATCTACATTATATTCTGCAAAAATCAATGCTAATGCAGTTAGGCACAGTTTTTACATTATGTACATTAAATACATTCTCAGCAAAGAGAGGAAGAAAGCACACTTACCGATCACTCGTTGTGTTGCCTAATATGCAAATCATGACAAGAGAAAAGATTCAAAAATATGTGGTAAATATCAATTGTCATAAGACTTTTCAGGTAACAACCAATACTTCACAATACATGCCGAATTACTTTAGAAATATCCATTATAACATGAATGATATGTGTAAAAGAGTCACTCACCTCACATCTACCTTGACAGCCAAAGATACATAAGATATGCAAAAGAAAAAGAAACATGCGAAACATGTTTGAGCTATGAAGCACAGAACGACTGACAGAGGAATTCTGATCTGATATCAGCCCAACAATGTTGTAAAAGATGCATAAAATGATAAAAAAAAGTGCAAAGCTAGCATGATGGACCTGATAGAGAGTAACAGCAGATCAATGATTGACAGAGCAGTAAATGCTACAAGTTCATCTGATTGGTTCTCTTTTCAAAATCAAATCTGATAATAGAGTTATGTTAGATCGGATCAGAAACAAGATGAGTGATGTATGTACTTTAAGAGATAACAGCGTTGCAAAACATGGCTGTTAGAAAATAAGAAATAGAACCATAAATTTAGGGAGTTTGTTTCCTAAAAACAATCCCACCATAATTTTTTTTTTCTTTCAATGAAGAACCAAGATTCCGCAGAGGAAGCCCATTCTTCTCTGGCACATATGAGAAAACTGACCATATGCTAATTAATATTAATAATGTTAGGTATAGGTGATCATTAACAACAAGGATATGTAAATTAATCACGTAACAGTGACAGAAGGTTGTCTAGTCTAATTTTGGGGAAAAAAGAGGCAGATTTGTTTAGTCCTGAGTTCCAGTTCCTACAAGAAGGATGAATGATGCGGCTGGTGAAGAATCATTCCGATCTGGCATAGATGAGGATGGACATCAGACAGGACATTGCTGGGGTAAAATGAGCCAGTGGGTAAGTTGGGTGAACCCCTTGTTTTTTGGAAACAGTGCACATTTGTTTTCTAATTCAGAAAGTGCCTGTCATATTTAGCATGACTGAGGAGGGCACGAGGGCCTTTTACTACTATATCAGCAAAGTCCATTTGAAAGAGAGCGTTTCTACTCACTTCTGGAGGCCAGAGCGCCTGGTGCAGGGCATTACTGGGTCATAAGTGAACAACACCCTAGACAAAGACACACATCACTGCCACTTTATTCTGAATCAATGGGTTAACTTGAGGATGGAGTAGCAAAGTTCTTATGTTTAGCTGTTAATGTAAAACTATAAGATATTATTCAGAGGAAGAGTCGGGAATATTTCCCACATCGCAATGGATGAGACTTACTCTGTTCTTTGCTCATTGAGATAAGATAAATCACAAGGGAAAAGATCACATGTCTCAATGACAACTATATGTGCAATGGATCCTCACAGGCTCTGTAATGCTGTAGATGCTGAGGAACCATTTTCAAACAAGGAGGGTTGGTAAAGATAAAAAAAGTATTATTCCACATCATTACTTATAAGATATAACATCAGGGCTAGACCATATAGTCTTTATAGTAAGTGGTACTGTACACCTGTCAAAATGATGACTAGTCTACCTTGGACATTGCAACGGATGTGATATAACCACATTCTGTGCTCTTAAAAAAACAAAGACATGTTTTTCTCACACAGTATAAATGGGTATAACCATTTATTACATAACTGAGGAGCCAAAACATTATGACCACCTGCCTAATATGCTGTTAGTCCTCTGTGTGCTGCCAACACAGCATCGACCCACCGAGGCATAGACTCTACGAGAGCCCTGAAGGTGTCCCGTGGGATCTGGCACCAAGACATCAGCAGCAGATCCTTCAAGTCCTGTAGGATACGAGGAGGAGCCGCCGTGGATTGAACCTGTTGGTCCAGCACATCCCAGAGATGCTCAATTGGATTGAGATCTGGGGGATTTGGAGGTCAGGACAACACTTCATTACGTTCCTCAAACCATTCCTGATCAATATGTGCAGTGTGGCAGGGTGTATTATCCACTTCCACCAGGGAACACCATTGTAATAGGGGTCTACTGGTCTACAACAATGCTTAGGCAGGTGGCACGTGTCAAACTTAACGTCCACATGAATGGCCGGACTCAGGGTTTCCCAGCAGAACATTGACCAGAATATCACACTCCCTCCACCGGTTTGCCGTCGTCCCACAGTGTATCCTGTCAAGTCAAGTCACCTTTATTTATATAGCGCTTTTTACAATACAGACTGTTTCAAAGCAGCTTTTCAACTGTACAGCAGCTCTAGAAGAAAATAGTGTCATAGTCCAGCTTAAGTAAGTTTAGTGATGATTCATTTTTGTTGTAAAAAGTGCCATCACTTCCCCAGGTACATGGCACACATGTATACGGTCGTCCATGTGATGTAAAAGACAACGAGACTCATCGGACCAGGCGACCGTCTTCCATTGCTCCAAGGTCCGACGCTCACATGCTCATTGAAGGCACTCTCGACGGTGGACAGGGGTGATGATAGGCACTCAGATTGGTCTGTGGCTTCCCAGCCTCATATTGCTGTGACATACAGTATTCCTCCCATAACCAACATTAAACTTTTGTGTGACTTGTGCCACAGTTGACCTTCTGTTGGCTCGGACCAGATAGCCTTCGATGCCCTAGCTTGTGCATCAAGCCTTGGGCGTCCAACACCCTGTCGCCAGTTTGTGGTTTGTCCCTCCTGTGTTGGTAAATTCTCACCACTGCTGGCCTAACAAGCCTTGCCGTTTCAGAGATACTCAGACCCAGTTGCCTTGCCATAACAATTTGGCCATTGTCAAATTCACAAAGATCTTTATTTTTGCCCATTTCTTCTGGATCAAATGCATTGATTATGAAAATTGATTGTTTGCTTACCGTCTAATCTATGCAGACCTTAATATGTGGCCTTGTTTGGAGATGATCAACACTATTCACTTCACCTGTGACTGCTCATAATGTTTTGGGTCTTTTATGTTTTAGGAATGTATTGCAATTGGATTGTCATATTTGGGGGCCCTTGGCATCAAAAACTAGTTTCACTTATGATTCTGCATATATTTTCTAAATAAAACTTTCTTTTGAACTTCCTTTCCTCTGTGTCTGTCTGTGCATCTGTCTTAAAGATGTAGAGAATTCTGCTGAGCACAACACAAAACATACATCCCTTAAAAGGAAACAGTTTCATCCAAATTATTAAATAAAAGTGATTGTAGCTTATCCTATGAATTAATTTGTTGCATAAATGATGTTTACATTTCTGTTGAAAAATTACTTTAGCATATAGGTAAATACTTTTATTAACAGTGATTTTAACAATTAGGTAAACAAAAATTTTAATCAGAGAGCATATCTTTATCGGATACCAAATAGATAAAAGTTGTCGTATTCATTGAAATGCCCTATTTGTTTTTTTTGGTTTTTTGATAAGTCATTAATTGATTTTTTAAAAGAAAAAAATATATAGCAAACCAAAATTACAATGATTGGTATTGAATAACCAATTGAGGTTTTTCCCACAATTATTTTAACTCATTTACTGTAATGCATTATTGTTCAATTTGACCAGAGGAAATTATAATTTAGTGGACAATTCAAGTGTGCACATTATTTCCCAACCATATTTCACTTTTTTATTAAATTTTTTTATTTAAGTGTCATTTGTGTTACACTCTTTAAAGTAATTTTTATTTATTTATTTATTTTTTATACAAAAACACACACTTGTGTGGCCTTTCTTGATCTAATACAATATATTTTTGCCTATTATTTCTATCTGGCTGCTCTTGATAGAAGCAGCGGCTGTTTTCAGTATCTCCATAAAAGCCGCCATCTAAGGGGGCATTTACACGACACCGTTTGCAACTAAAAACTGATTTTTTTTAACATGTTTTAGCCATTCATTTACACGACAACAATGTTTTGGGGGCCTGAAAGTGCAAGTTTTTGAAACCGATACCGTTATCGTCTCAACGTTCAGAGAAAATGTGACAAAAATGTGAATTTGTGAAAACGGTGACATCCTGCGCATGTGTATTACGTGTTCGGGCTACAGGCACATAGTGTTTCTTTACTAAATGAAATCAACTACTGCCCTGGCATGAATAATACAGCGTTTCAACGGGGATCATTTTGACAATGTTGTCATCTGTACGTGGAAAAACGTTTCTGTTTTTAGTACATCGTCATTCGTCATCATGTAAACATACCCTGATTCTGTTCACATTAAACAGGTTGAGGTGAGGGACCTGGGGCTACGACTACAAGTCTGTGAGGAATAACTTCGAATAACGAAGCAATTGACACAAGAATTGTGTCAAATCATTGACAGTTAAATAATTTAAGCTGATCTTATATGAATGGAAAACAGTCCCTGGAGCACTTCCTAAAATAATGTTTTATTTAATGCAGAACTGAGATACAACATTTACATTCATGTTGATTAAAAGTGACATAAACTGCTTCTATGCTCATTAAATAAGTCACACACAGTAGAAGATTAATGTACCTTTTTTATTTCTGGAAATGGCATGTAGTCACCACCGCACTACACGTTAGTGTCTGTCTTCGATTAGAAGATACAGTACGAGACAGGCTACCCTATTCAAACATGACCCCTTGCCCACAGTTAAAAAACCGAAATGACCAAATTAACTTTATTTCTTGATTTATCTCAGACTGATTGGGTAACTATGACAAATGAATGGAAAGAATAGTGGTGCATTAACAATCCAATTAGTAGTGTTTCTACTCCCATCACAGAAGAAAATAGTTCCTTGTGGCATTTGACAGCGACAACACACCCTTTTTCTAAAGGAAAAGTCTGTTTTGTAAAGCATGTACAAACAAGTTGTTCCACAGGACAGCTCATTCAGCACAACTGCAACTTCTCACTGTTTAAACTGCAAGTGAAGATGAACTTTGCTCACTGTGTGACAACATTGGACAAGGCTTTCTTATATGATTCTGCAGATCGCTGGACTGGGTGAAAGTCCTCCCACACGCAGTGCAGTGATACGGCCTCTCTCCAGTGTGCACTCGCTCGTGTCTTTTCAGGGCTCCAGAATGAGTGAAACCCTTTCCGCAATATGAGCACTTGTAAGGTTTTTCTCCAGTGTGGATTTTTTGGTGCTGTTTCAATGCACTGGATCTAGTAAACGTGTCTCCACACTCAAAACACATGTGAGCTCTCTCGCCAGTGTGTATTTTCTGATGATCATTAAAACAGCCCAAGCGCAAAAAGCCCTTTCCACACACAGCGCACACGTAAGGCTTCTCGTTTGTATGAATTTTTATGTGGGCCTTTAGGTTTGATGCCAAAATAAAATTCTTACCACACTGATCACACTTAAACGCCCTTTCTCCAGAGTGCGAGCGCTGATGATCTTTGAGGTTCGTTGCACATTTGAAACTCTTTCCACACTGACTGCACGTGTACGGCCTCTCTCCGGTGTGAATCCGTATGTGCCTTTTAAGGTGTCCTTTACACGTGAAACTCTTTTCACAATGAGGGCAGGTGAAAGGCTTCACTCCGGAGTGAATTTTGACGTGTTCATTGAAGTGTCCTTTATGTGTGAAACTCTTCCCACACTCAGGACAGGTGAAACAACTGCTGGCTTCTGTTCTCTGCTTCGTTTCTTGTGAGAGATTCTGTTTCGATTCTGTACAACTAAGAGATTTTTCTCCACTTCTGAAACTATGAGCTTCTTGATACAGATAAGTCTCCTCTGTGTCATTCACTTGACCTTCTTCTTTCACCTGCACCAGGTCTAAAAACGAAAACAGTATACGGTCAAAAATCAATTCACAAAAGGTGAAATCAAAAACAACAATGATCCAAGCTTAATGGCATAAAGCAAGAGCTGTCACATATCTATTTTTATCAGATCTCTGATGTGCTGATCGATGCACTGCTAATATACAAATCAATGTTCATTGCAGAATCTGTCCTCATATTATAAAGGGATAATTTCCCCAAAAACTGAAAATTCTGTCATTAATTACTCACCCTCATGTCGTTCCAAACCAAGACTTTCGTTCATCTTCAGAACACAAATGAAGATCTTTTTGATGAAATCTGAGAGCTTTCTGTCCCTCCACTGACAGCTACACAACTACCACTTTGACGCTTCAAAAAATTCATGAAGAGATCGTAAAACGAATCCACATGAATAGAGCTGTTAAGTCCAAAACATTTCTGAGACTTAATCGCTTTTTATGATGAACAGATTGAGCTTTTATTAAACATTGATCAGCGAACATAAACAGAAGCACAACCAAACACATCAAGTGAACATATGCTTGAGCTTCTGTTTCCCACAACTGATGTGTGAGCTGGTGTATGTTTAATATGTGAATAAAAGACTAAATTCAATCTGTTCATCATATAAAGCGATCGAGTCTCTTCAGAAAATTTGGACTAAACCGCTCAATTCATATAGATTAGTTTTACGATCTAAGCGTCAAAGTGTCAGTTGAGTAGCCGAGTAGAGTCAATGGAGGGACAGAAAACTCTCAGTTTTAATCAAAAATCTTCATTTGTGTTCGAAGATAAATGAAAGACTTAAGGGTTTGAAACGACATGAGGGTGAGCCAATTATCATTTTTGGGTGAACTATCCCTTTAACAATGTTATTTTAGTAAGTGACCAGGGAGTGTTGTATCATGATAAGGTGAAACAGTTTAACCAGTTATAAATGAGATACAGGGATTAAATCACATACACAACATCAGATGTTGTAAGTATCTGAAAGGATTTTCAGAACAAAACTCAATCACTTCTGTGCTATAATTTGATGTTACAACTGTAGGTTTTTATTCGACAGAATGTGTATGTGCATCTGCATTTATCTATAATTTAAGAAAATGACTTATTTTTTAAAAATAATTTTAAGTTGACCAACTAGTGATTGATATAACATGTAACACTTTCCAAAGTACTTTTAATGAAACCGCAAAGCATGAATAAAAACGTTTAGTGCATCTACATTTGCCACAACTATGAGAGTAACTAACACTGCTGTTTTTTAATCTTTAAATATTTGATAAATTAGTTCAGTATTTTGCAACCTGAAATTAAAATGGAATTCCTCACATTTGTTTACTTTGAATTAAAATGCTTCAATTGAAATGGGGTGTGGGGCTGATACAAAAACAATTGTGAGAGAGTGCATTTAACCAAGTATTCATGCACACGCATGCAAAACTAATAGAAAGGAGAAATTCCAAATGTAAGTTTGAGTTTGAGACAGGGCAAAAATACTGATAGCAATGGAAGAATGGACTAAACTCCCCAGTCTCCACTGTCTACTGCCATGGTTTTCTAAACAAACTCTATTTGAACTTAACACCGTTTCATTAGTGAAAACTCACCAACCTATTTGTTCTTCAGTATCTTCATCTTTCACTCTGCATGCTTCTGCATCACTCATGTCTTCACTCTCATCTTTAATACACTCCATCTGTACGAGAATGCCCAGCATTTATTTCTATGCAGATTGTTTCAAAGCTGCTTCACAGTAATAAACAGGAAAATAACGAGCAATGATGCAAACTTTATCAAATATGAGCTGTTACACCTGATTTTTTTCCTGTTCTTTTGGTAACGAGACTTTGCCACGTTTACGGAGATGAAAATATTCGTGCCATTTATTGGCCTGATTGAATGCCAACTCTCACACACACATATATTACGCGCTAAAAGCACATGCCGCGTTTGTTTACGTTTTTCACTTCCGAGCTTATGATAAGCCAGCACTATCACTATGACACCTTTAAGCGGATCGACCCTTTGTCGCTTATCCAGATCGGAGATGCTTTGCAAATCCTTCCTCCTCTAATATGCGAAAACGTATTTCTAATTCTTTATATTTTTTAGAGGTTTGCAAACTGATCTCGGTGCATTTCCGCCATCTACAGGGATGGAGTGAGGACGTTAAAAAAAAAAAAACAGTATAGACTAAATTGACATTGTATGCTCTTATAACGCTGATATATCAACATACCACTGGATAACAAATGTAGCTTTTAAATATATGTCACCAAAATTACCCTCTGACTTACATTTTTGTATTATTTCCTAAAGACCTTTATTTTGCTGCGTAGTTTCAATGACGTCACACGAGCTGCGGCGCACTCAGACTGCTGTGAAATGTGTATTGTGGTTATGGTTTAAGGTGTAAATAGTTACGAAACCTTCGAAAGTAGTTCATGTTATTTACAAATGTTCTGAAACAACATGGCAGTATTACTGCATTTAGCGTAATGTAATGTGAACGTAGATTATCGCCATATATGTGTTATTGTAATGCTTTTTGTAAAGTGCTGGTGGTCTCTTTCAAATGGCGCAACATTTATGAGTGTTATTATGGAACAGGGATTTATTTTGCATATTTATTTAGCTTTGATCTTTCCATTCAAATTTTCCCATAGTCTCAAACGTGACAAAGTCTCCTTTCCAAACAAGCAGTAAAACCCCAGCTGAGATCTGAGTGACATATTATTGTAAAGATGGAGTTTGTTAAAGAGGAGAGAGAAGACATGAGTCATGCAGAAGCGTGCAGAATGGAAAATGAAGATAATGAGGAACAAAGAGGTTGGTGTCAATTCTTGATTCTTCATTAATGACTGCTGACAATGAATACATTCTTGAACAGTTCACAGGAGCTGTAAAATGGTGTTTTAGTGAAAATGTTACAAAATGCATAATGATCATAACAGATCAGATGGCATTAACCCAGCTAACAAAAATATGTTCAAAGAACATTTTGCTAATGTTCTTTATTTTTTAAAACTTTATTTCTGGATGTTTCTATGAACGTTCAAAACATTTTTGCTTTAAAAACTTTTTTTCTTGGTTATATAAATGTTAAACGTATAGTCAATCCAAAAATGAAAATTCAGTCATTAATTATTCACCTTCATGTCATTGCAAACCCATAAGGCTTTCGTTCATCTTCGGAACACAAATGAAGATACTTTTGATGAAAACTGAGAGCTACTGTCCCTACATTGACCAGCTATAAAACTATAAAACACTTTGACGCTTCAAAAAGTTTATAAAGAGATCATAAAACTAATCCATATGAATTGAGCGGTTTTGTCCAAAATTTTCTGAAGAGACTTGATCGCTTTATATGATTTTCAGATTGAATTTAGGCTTTTATTCACATAAACATTCATCAACGCACAAATCAGTTTTGATAAACGGAAGCTCAAGCATGTTCGCTTGACGCACAAGAACCAATGAGGTTCATTCTCATGTTATGCAGAAAGTTTGAGCTTCCACAAGAACCAATGAGGTTCATTCTTGTGTTACACAGCACGTTTGAGCTTCCGCAAGAACCAATGAGGTTCATTCTTGTGTTATGCAGCACTTTTGAGCTTCAGCAAGAACCAATGAGGTTCATTATTGTGTTACGCAGCACGTTTGAGCTTCAGCAAGAACCAATGAGGTTCATTATTGTGTTATGCAGCACGTTTGAGCTTCCTCAAGATCCAATGAGGTTCATTCTTGTGTTATGCAGCACTTTTGAGCTAAAGCAAGAACCAGTGAGGTTCATTCTCGTGTTACGCAGCACGTTTGAGCTTCAGCAAGAACCAATGAGGTTCATTATTGTGTGTTACACCATACGTTTGAGCTTCCTCAAGAACCAATGAGGTTCATTCTTGTGTTACGCAGCATATTTCAGCTTCAGCAAGAACCAATGAGGTTCATTATTGTGTGTTACACCATACGTTTGAGCTTTCTCAAGAACCAATAAGGTTCATTCTCGTGTTACGCAGCATATTTCAGCTTCAGCAAGAACCAATGAGGTTCATTCTCGTGTTATGCAGCACGTTTGCGCTCCAGCAAGAACAAATGAGGTTCATCCTCGTGTTACGCAGCACGTTTGAGCTTACACAAGAGCAAATTAGTTTAATTATCGTGTTACGCAGCACGTTTGAGCTTCTGCAAGAACCAACGACGTTCATTCTTGTGTTACGCAGCACATTTGAGCTTCAGCAAGAACCAATGAGCTTCATTCTTGTGTTTCACAGCACGTTTGAGCTTACACAAGAGCTAATGAGTTTAATTCTCGTGTTACGCAGCACGTTTGAGCTTCTGCAAGAACTAATGATGTTCATTCTTGTGTTAGGCAGCACATTTGAGCTTCAGCAAGAACCAATGAGGTTCATTCTTGTGTTACGCAGCATATTTCAGCTTCATCAAGAACCAATGAGGTTCATTCTTGTGTTATGCAGCATGTTTGAGCTTCTGCAAGAACCAATGAGGTTCATCCTCGTGTTACGCAGCATGTTTGAGCTTCTGCAAGAACCAATGAGGTTCATCCTCGTGTTACGCAGCATGTTTGAGCTTCTGCAAGAACCAATGAGGTTCATCCTCGTGTTACGCAGCATGTTTGAGCTTCTGCAAGAACCAATGAGGTTCATCCTCGTGTTACGCAGCATATTTCAGCTTCAGCAAGAACCAATGAGGTTCATTCTTGTGTTTCGCAGCATGTTTGAGCTTCTGCAAGAACCAATGAGGTTCATCCTCGTGTTACGCAGCATGTTTGAGCTTCTGCAAGAACCAATGAGGTTCATTCTCGTGTTACACAGCAAATTTGAGCTCCAGCAAGGACCAATGAGGTTTATTCTTGTGTTACGCAGCACTTTTGAGCTTCTTAAAGAACCAATGAGGTTTATTCTTGTGTTTCGCAGTACATTTGAGCTTCTGCAAGAACCAATAGAGTTCATTCTCATGTTACACAGCACATTTGAGCTTCCACAAGAACCAATGAGGTTCATTATCATGTGTTACACAGCACGTTTGAGCTCCAGCAAGAACCAATGAGGTTCATTCTTGTGTTTCGCAGCACGTTTGAGCTCCACCAAGAACCAATGAGGTTAATTCTTGTGTTACACAGCACATTTGAGTTTCCTCAAGAACCAATGAGGTTCATTCTCGTGTTACGCAGCATATTTCAGCTTCAGCAAGAACCAATGAGTTTAATTCTCGTGTTACGCAGCACATTTGAGCTCCACCAAGAACCAATGAGGTTAATTCTTGTGTTACACAGCACATTGAGCTCCAGCAAGAACCAATGAGGTTCATTATTGTGTGTTACATCTCACGTTTGAGCTTCCTCAAGAACCAATGAGGTTCATTGTCGTGTTACGCAGCACATTTCAGCTTCAGCAAGAACCAATGAGGTTCATTATTGTATGTTACATCACACGTTTGAGCTTCCTCAAGAACCAATGAGGTTCATTCTCGTGTTTCGCAGCACATTTCAGCTTCAGCAAGAACCAATGAGGTTAATTATTGTGTGTTACATCACACGTTTGAGCTTCCTCAAGAACCAATGAGGTTCATTCTCGTGTTACGCAGCACATTTCAGCTTCAGCAAGAACCAATGAGGTTCATTCTCGTGTTACGCAGCACGTTTGAGCTTCATCAAGAACCAATGAGGTTCACTCTCGTATTACGCAGCACGTTTGATCTTCTGCAAGAACCAATGAGGTTTAATCTTGTGTTATGCAGCACGTTCGAGCTTCCGCAAGAACCAATGAGGTTTAATCTCGTATTACGCAGCACGTTTGATCTTCTGCAAGAACCAATGAGGTTTAATCTTGTGTTATGCAGCACGTTCGAGCTTCCGCAAGAACCAATGAGGTTCATTCTCGTGTTACGCAGCACGTTCGAGCTTCTGCAAGAACCAATGAGGTTCATTCTCGTGTTACGCAGCACGTTCGAGCTTCTGCAAGAACCAATGAGGTTCATTCTCGTGTTACGTAGCACGTTCGAGCTCCAGCAAGAACCAATGAGGTTCATTCTTGTCATGCAGCACGTTTGAGCTTCAGCAAGAACCAGTGAGGTTCATTATTGTGTTATGCAGCACGTTTGAGCTTCCTCAAGATCCAATGAGGTTCATTCTTGTGTTATGCAGCACTTTTGAGCTTCAGCAAGAACCAATGAGGTTCATTATTGTGTTACGCAGCACGTTTGAGCTTCAGCAAGAACCAATGAGGTTCATTATTGTGTTATGCAGCACGTTTGAGCTTCCTCAAGATCCAATGAGGTTCATTCTTGTGTTATGCAGCACTTTTGAGCTAAAGCAAGAACCAGTGAGGTTCATTCTCGTGTTACGCAGCACGTTTGAGCTTCAGCAAGAACCAATGAGGTTCATTATTGTGTGTTACACCATACGTTTGAGCTTCCTCAAGAACCAATGAGGTTCATTCTTGTGTTACGCAGCATATTTCAGCTTCAGCAAGAACCAATGAGGTTCATTATTGTGTGTTACACCATACGTTTGAGCTTTCTCAAGAACCAATAAGGTTCATTCTCGTGTTACGCAGCATATTTCAGCTTCAGCAAGAACCAATGAGGTTCATTCTCGTGTTATGCAGCACGTTTGCGCTCCAGCAAGAACAAATGAGGTTCATCCTCGTGTTACGCAGCACGTTTGAGCTTACACAAGAGCAAATTAGTTTAATTATCGTGTTACGCAGCACGTTTGAGCTTCTGCAAGAACCAACGACGTTCATTCTTGTGTTACGCAGCACATTTGAGCTTCAGCAAGAACCAATGAGCTTCATTCTTGTGTTTCACAGCACGTTTGAGCTTACACAAGAGCTAATGAGTTTAATTCTCGTGTTACGCAGCACGTTTGAGCTTCTGCAAGAACTAATGATGTTCATTCTTGTGTTAGGCAGCACATTTGAGCTTCAGCAAGAACCAATGAGGTTCATTCTTGTGTTACGCAGCATATTTCAGCTTCATCAAGAACCAATGAGGTTCATTCTTGTGTTATGCAGCATGTTTGAGCTTCTGCAAGAACCAATGAGGTTCATCCTCGTGTTACGCAGCATGTTTGAGCTTCTGCAAGAACCAATGAGGTTCATCCTCGTGTTACGCAGCATGTTTGAGCTTCTGCAAGAACCAATGAGGTTCATCCTCGTGTTACGCAGCATGTTTGAGCTTCTGCAAGAACCAATGAGGTTCATCCTCGTGTTACGCAGCATATTTCAGCTTCAGCAAGAACCAATGAGGTTCATTCTTGTGTTTCGCAGCATGTTTGAGCTTCTGCAAGAACCAATGAGGTTCATCCTCGTGTTACGCAGCATGTTTGAGCTTCTGCAAGAACCAATGAGGTTCATTCTCGTGTTACACAGCAAATTTGAGCTCCAGCAAGGACCAATGAGGTTTATTCTTGTGTTACGCAGCACTTTTGAGCTTCTTAAAGAACCAATGAGGTTTATTCTTGTGTTTCGCAGTACATTTGAGCTTCTGCAAGAACCAATAGAGTTCATTCTCATGTTACACAGCACATTTGAGCTTCCACAAGAACCAATGAGGTTCATTATCATGTGTTACACAGCACGTTTGAGCTCCAGCAAGAACCAATGAGGTTCATTCTTGTGTTTCGCAGCACGTTTGAGCTCCACCAAGAACCAATGAGGTTAATTCTTGTGTTACACAGCACATTTGAGTTTCCTCAAGAACCAATGAGGTTCATTCTCGTGTTACGCAGCATATTTCAGCTTCAGCAAGAACCAATGAGTTTAATTCTCGTGTTACGCAGCACATTTGAGCTCCACCAAGAACCAATGAGGTTAATTCTTGTGTTACACAGCACATTGAGCTCCAGCAAGAACCAATGAGGTTCATTATTGTGTGTTACATCTCACGTTTGAGCTTCCTCAAGAACCAATGAGGTTCATTGTCGTGTTACGCAGCACATTTCAGCTTCAGCAAGAACCAATGAGGTTCATTATTGTATGTTACATCACACGTTTGAGCTTCCTCAAGAACCAATGAGGTTCATTCTCGTGTTTCGCAGCACATTTCAGCTTCAGCAAGAACCAATGAGGTTAATTATTGTGTGTTACATCACACGTTTGAGCTTCCTCAAGAACCAATGAGGTTCATTCTCGTGTTACGCAGCACATTTCAGCTTCAGCAAGAACCAATGAGGTTCATTCTCGTGTTACGCAGCACGTTTGAGCTTCATCAAGAACCAATGAGGTTCACTCTCGTATTACGCAGCACGTTTGATCTTCTGCAAGAACCAATGAGGTTTAATCTTGTGTTATGCAGCACGTTCGAGCTTCCGCAAGAACCAATGAGGTTTAATCTCGTATTACGCAGCACGTTTGATCTTCTGCAAGAACCAATGAGGTTTAATCTTGTGTTATGCAGCACGTTCGAGCTTCCGCAAGAACCAATGAGGTTCATTCTCGTGTTACGCAGCACGTTCGAGCTTCTGCAAGAACCAATGAGGTTCATTCTCGTGTTACGCAGCACGTTCGAGCTTCTGCAAAAACCAATGAGGTTCATTCTCGTGTTACGTAGCACGTTCGAGCTCCAGCAAGAACCAATGAGGTTCATTCTTGTCATGCAGCACGTTTGAGCTTCAGCAAGAACCAGTGAGGTTCATTATTGTGTTATGCAGCACGTTTGAGCTTCCTCAAGATCCAATGAGGTTCATTCTTGTGTTATGCAGCACTTTTGAGCTTCAGCAAGAACCAATGAGGTTCATTATTGTGTTACGCAGCACGTTTGAGCTTCAGCAAGAACCAATGAGGTTCATTATTGTGTTATGCAGCACGTTTGAGCTTCCTCAAGATCCAATGAGGTTCATTCTTGTGTTATGCAGCACTTTTGAGCTAAAGCAAGAACCAGTGAGGTTCATTCTCGTGTTACGCAGCACGTTTGAGCTTCCGCAAGAACCAATGAGGTTCATTCTCGTGTTACGCAGCACGTTTGAGCTCCAGCAAGAACCAATGAGGTTCATTCTTGTGTTACGTAGCACGTTTGAGCTTCAGCAAGAACCAATGAGGTTCATTATTGTGTTATGCAGCACTTTTGAGCTTCAGCAAGAACCAATGAAGTTCATTATTGTGTTACGCAGCACGTTTGAGCTTCAGCAAGAACCAATGAGGTTCATTATTGTGTTATGCAGCACGTTTGAGCTTCCTCAAGATCCAATGAGGTTCATTCTCGTGTTATGCAGCACTTTTGAGCTAAAGCAAGAACCAGTGAGGTTCATTCTCGTGTTACGCAGCCCGTTTGAGCTCCAGCAAGAACCAATAAGGTTCATTCTCGTGTTTCGCAACACTTTTGAGCTTCCGCAAGAACCAATGAGGTTCATTCTTGCATGTCAAGCAGGCTCAGTTGAGCTTCTGTTTATGTTTGCTGATCAATGTTTATATGTGAATAAAAGCCTAAATTCAATATGTTCATCATATAAAGCTATCAAGTCTCTTCAGAATATTTGGACTAAACCGCTCAATTCATATGGATTAGTTTCACTATATCTTTATGAACTTTTTGAAGCGTCAAAATGGTAGTTGAGTAGCTGTCAATGGAGGGACAGAAAGCTTTCAGATTTCATCAAAAAGATCTTCATTTGTGTTCCTAAGATGAATGAAAGACTTACGGGTTTGGAACAACATGAGGATGAGAAATGAATGACAGAATTTTCATTTTTGGGTGAAGTATCCCTTTAAAGGGAATATTGCATTCATAATTTTGCAAACATTATTGGAATGTTATATTTGATTGATCCTTCGGAACCAATTAAGTTTTGTTTTTTTTTAAGTTCCATTGACGATTTATAAATATATATATATATATATATATATATTTTTTTTTTTTTTTTTTTTTTTTCTAGCGTTTTGACGAATGTTCTATTAACGTTACTGGAAGAACGTTTGCTCATAACTTTGAGAAAACCATAAGGTTTGCTAAAGTTCTGAGAATGTTCACCCGTTAGCTGGGAAATTGTTAGATTGCATTTGAATGTGTCATTCTTGAATTGATTTGGACAATTAAACATGTTTTAGGCCTGATAGAAGTCAAAGAGGAACATCAGGAACTCAATGAAGTGGAGGAGAAAGATCTGTACGAGGAACCTCATCATTTCATAAATGAAGAACAGTCTTGTAGTTGGTCACAGAATGATAATAATCTATCACAAGAAACAGCGCAGAAAACAGAAGCCAAAAACTCGTTTACTTGCTCTCAGTGTGGAAAGAGTTTCACACGCAAAGGACACCTGAAGATTCACATGATAATTCACACAGGTGAGAGACCGTACACCTGCCCTCAGTGTGCAAAGAGTTTCACATGCAAAGGAAGCCTTAAGGATCACTTTAAAATCCACTCTGGAGAGAAGCCCTTCACATGCCCTCAGTGTGGATGGAGTTTTGCACGTCAAGAAGACCTTAAGAGGCACATAAGGATTCACACTGGAGAGAAGCCGTTCACATGCTCTCAGTGCGAAAAGTGTTTTACAAGCTCAGGAGACCTTAAGAGGCACTTGCGAATTCACTCCGGTGAGAGGCCTTTTACCTGCCCTCAGTGCGGAAAGAGTTTCACACAGAAGGAAGGTCTTAAGGAACACACCAAAATTCATTCTGGAGAGAAGCTTTTTGCATGCATGTTGTGTGGGAAGAGTTTCACACATCAAAGAAGCTTGAAAAGGCACATGAAGGTTCATTCTGGAGAGAAATTACACCAGTGCTCTGAGTGTGGCAGGAGATTTGCAGAAGCTGGCAATCTCAAAACTCACTTGCTGTCTCACACTGGAGAAAGACCATTTAGCTGTGAGCGCTGTGATAAGAAGTTTTTTTTGGCCGTACACTTAAAGACACACATGAGGATTCATGAAGATGAAACGCGTTATGTGTGTTCTTTTTGTGGGAAGAGTTTTCTGTGGCTTAACGGGTTTAAAGACCATCAGAAAACACATATTGGTGAGAAACCCTACGTGTGCTTGGAATGTGGAAGCAATTTTACTAGAGCTGGTGAACTGAAAGTGCATGAAAGGATCCATACTGGAGAAAAACCTTACAAGTGTTCACACTGTGAAAAGAGTTTCACTCAGTCAGGAGCCCTGAAAATTCATGAGCGAGTGCACACTGGAGAGAAGCCGTACCTCTGCCCTTCATGTGGGAAGACTTTCAGCCGATATGGAAATCTAGGGAAGCATTTAAAAAATGCTTGCCCAAAGTTGAGAAACTGAGCAAAGTTCACCTTGAAGTGGAGCTGCATTATTCTTGATCAATTGAGAATCACGATTTTTTTGTTTCAAATAGAGATCACAATTCTAAATATACAACACAATAACAAAATAACATGTAATTTACTAGAGGTTCTGACAAAATGTTAATTGCTGCAGTCTTTTTAAAATGTTTAATTAATTTAAATAAAAAAAAAAAAAAAAAATGGTTTGAGTGAAAGATTCAACGACACAAATTGTTATTTGAAGTGCCTAGTTACTTCCAAAAGTTGATTTGCGCTATTTTGATCGCTTCCGTAGACGGAAGTGTTTATATCTGAATTATAAACTTTTATCCCAGTACTTATACCCAGTAAACAAATATTGTGTGGTTGAAAAGACTCTTTGTGAAGCTGTTTCACACGACAACTGCTCTCTCTGGATCAGTGGCAGCACCAACACAAATCTGAATGTTCCCGTGTGATTTTGTCAAAGGCTCAATAGACACAGGCTAATAGACACAGGCGAATCGTTGTCATTTAGGAATGAGATTGCGTGGGTGTTTGTAGATCTTTTAACGATTAATCATGCAGCTCTAACTTTAAGTCAAATACTTGGACAGAATATCCTCCAAAAAGCATTTTTGGAAATTTAGACAGGAAAATTAATGGAGGACAAAGTGTATTTCTATGAAATGCTACAAAATTTGTAGGGATGCTAAAAGAGAATAGTAATATTCTAAATGACTACTTTTTTTGCTCATCATTGGTTAAAAAATGGCAATATAAGCTTGTTATTCATTCTTATATCCTCTATCATATCTTTAAAATATAATTTTGGTCATCATAGTTCTTCAGAGAAGAACTGAAAATAAAATTGAGATTGTAATCAGTGTCCTATTGTAAGCTTAGCCATCGACTACTATTACTGTATGGATGAAAAGGAAACGAGGTAACTTCAGTTTTCCTATTTTGTTTTTATTTGCATAAATCATGGAAAGACGACAAATGCATATAGTTAAGGTGGAAAAAAGTGATGTGAAAGTGTGTATGTGTATCAGACATTTGAATGACTCACAGCCAGTCAAATGCATCCTTTTCTCTCCCTTTTATGTGGAAATATTTTTTGTGGCCATCAGAAAACACATATTGGTGAGAAACCTACGTGTGCTTGGATTGTGGAAGTAGACCAGAGTACTTTTACCAATTCACTGATTTACTCTTCCTTTTATTCATTTAGCAGACCAAAGGGATTTACCAATGAGGAATACATACAGTGATTCATCTTATGGGGGCAATAACACAAGAAGTGCTTAAAATAGAAAGTTCCAATCATTGTCTAGAATAGTATACTGGCTATAACTGTGTGGCACTTTAGAAATAGTGAAAGCATAGAAGAGATTTATTTCATGTAAACGTCATTAAGCTTCAAAGGTTTTCAGCGCACTCGTGCTTTTCATGAGAATCCAGTGGGTGTGAAGTGAATATGCATGACTGTAAAACATTGTTATGATACACAGCAGTCATTACTTCCCATCAGAAATGTTCTACAGCTTGACATCATCTCACACATTTATTTTTTCACAGCAAAATTTTCTATAGAATTTACATTCTTACATAATTTTGTAAGTCCTTGTAAATAATCTCATTAGATGTGTGATGTTTGTTGGTATGTCTGTAATTAAATTCTATGCGATTCTAGATGTAGAACTGTACCATCAGAAGTGTGAATGTATGAGTTCCATCTTACTATTAATGCTAATAGTAAAATAACATTTTGTATAAATTTGGATAGTGATGTAATAATTTGTCTAATAGTCCAATGGTTATACAATGAAATGCAACTCGTTACTTTTATCCACTATATAATTGTCATGCATCTAAAATTTGGAAGCAAAATGGCCATCAATACATGATGCAGAATTACTTGTAGGAAGATTATGCATTTTAAAATGATTATATGTAATCTCATTCCCTGTGCAGTTAGAGGACGATTGATTATTTTTTGGTTACAAAGACTACACTGCCCTCCCTCACTGAAGAATCTCCTTCACTGACACTGAAGTTAAAGCACAAGCCTAATTTAATCTATTCTACAGGTGAAGGCCAAGTTTGGACACAATAACCCAACAGACGTAAGAGATAGGAGGCTGGTCAGAGATTTGATGCGCTGCAATCACTTTCATTTTTGTACAAAAACAAATGCATAATAAATACTTTCACCTTGAAGTTTATAGTTTCTGACTTTATTTCAATACTATTTTATTTTATTAAAAAATAAAAAAGAGAGAGACCTGTTTTAATTGCTGTAGCATTTAGCAACAGCTAGTGGTCAAGCAGTTCAGTCTACAGGAGTGTACTTCTGATCAGCATCTTCTAGCTCCATCTGAAGCTGTTTGTACTGCAATACACTCAGTGTTTCCAACAATTCAACACCGCTGAGCTGCAAGCATAGAGACCTGTTACAGCCCCAACAAGACTGAAACCAGGAGTGAGAACTGCATTAACGCTGCCACTCTCTGACCAAGTATCCGTATAGAGGGTTTTGGTAATATTTGATCATAGGTTCTAATAGACTTATATGATTTTGTATGTTTTTCTTATCAAGTGTGACATTTTCTGGAGAATTTGAACAATTTCTGGAAACTTAAAAAAATGCATGTAGATTTTTAGAATTTTTCCATTTTTGACTCATATGTCCTGATTTCTTTCGTTTAATCTCGTCTTCTTCTATTTCTAGTCTCGGCTAACAGACGGTGGCGGCAATGCACTGTTTTAGTTTGCAAACCGCCGTTAAAAGGTATTTAGAAGAACCTCGGTCGCTTGCCGGTGACGTCATCAGGGCTGCGCCGGTCTGCTGAAAATCGGTCGAGAAGAGGTTTGTGTTTTTGAGCGGAATAATATGCATGTAAGGTGGACAAATGACATTAAATGATTTATGTTTTAGAAAAGTATCTAAGAGACATTATTATTCTCGATAATTAATTTACTAATAGATTTTATTCTCGATTTTAATAGTGTAATCATGCTTTATTTATTGAGTTCTTATAAATATCGAAACTTACATTGATTTTTCTTTAAGTGAAATGCCTGCTCACGTGGAACAGATTTATATATTTTGTGGTTTATTTTCTTTCACCAGTGATATTATAATTTTAAACGTGACGAAGACGCGAAAGTCTTGAGTTTTGACAGCTCTTCCTGACATACTGTAAGCGAGGTTGTTAAAGAGGAGAGTGAAGACATGAGTGAGACAGAAGCATGCAGAATGAAAGATGAAGATACGGAAGAACGAAGAGGTTGGTGATCGTTCTTGATTAATAAATTATTAACATTAAAGTAACAAAGCCTCATAGAGGCAAAATGATATAAAATACAACAAAACTCTATTATAGTGTATTTATTAAAATGCTGTCAAATCGCAAATTATTCTGTAATTAATTGTGATTAATCGCACCTAACATTAAAGTTTTTTATTGACTTTTATACTGTAATAATTTCACATTTAATCTCCAAATTAATGTAGAAACAACATAAAGACAGTAGTCTGTATTTTAAATGTTTGTTTAATGGGATCTTTTTATGAAAGAAGGCGAGTATCCGATACCAACACTGCTACTGATGTCTCTATGAAATAGATTTTTCCCCCCCTTAATTTTAGACATTCAGCATGACAGTATCATTCTAACATTTATTAGGCTTGAAAAAATATAACAGCTTTTAATTTTTGTGAACTTAAAACAATCTTCACATAAACCCATTATAATAAATGCCACATTTACCTGTGGGCTTCAATATATCAAGGCTCAACACTGAGGTTTTTTTCTACTGGCCCAGTCAGACTGGTAAAGATTTTTACTTGAACTGTCAAAATGCACAAAAATATATTGTTTTCGTTTTTTTTGACCCATGTAACCTTGTAAACGGTGCTTTAAGATTTTCAGGTAGGATTTTCAGGTAGTTAGGAAATAAACAGAAATTGAATAAAGTTGTCAAACACTTCACAGTCTTCACTGCATAAATTATTATATTAAATACAGATTAATTATAATTAAAGCTTCAAAAATGATTCAGTCAAGAGTAGTGTGAGTGATTTTCAATTTTTCTTTTGTTCTTTGATGATCCTTTTATTACAGACAGCAGGAGGTTTATTAGGCTGATTTTCTCACAACTCTTTACGTTGATTTAAGACTTCATTTAACTAATTTAAGACTGAGCTTGCGAGGATACCCGAAGCAAACAATAATAATAATAAACAATAATTTTGTGTGTTTTTGTCCGTTCAAGCGCTGTCTGAAGCGGCTTCTGTGCGCACGAGTCGTTGTGTGTGTCACACGGACAGGAGATTCACGGCAGTACTGCACTGCGTTCTCTTCTGTGTCTTTACGCGCTTGAATCGAACGTTTACTCTTTAATTTTGACTGCCCTAATATTTATAAATCATTTATCATCTTGATCTGATGGAACACATCAAATGTCAATCTATTTGGGATTATTTTGTTTAGTTTTTTTATCCGTCTTGTTTTATTTGTTGTACTAAAATATATATATATATATATATTTTTTTTTCACTATGTTCATTTTAGACCCAATGGAAGTGAAAGATGAAAGTCAAGAACTGAATGGGGTGAAGAAGAAGCCTCATAAATTAAAAATGAGGGAAAAGTCTTCAAGTTGCTCAGAGACTGAAAAGAACGTTTCACAAAAAAGAACTGAAGCTAAAAGCTCTTTCGCCTGCTCTCAGTGTGGAAAGAGTTTCACACGTAAAGGACACCTTGAGGTTCACATGGTAATCCACACAGGTGAGAGACCGTACACCTGCCCTCAGTGTGCGAAGAGTTTCACATGCAAAGGAAGCCTTAAGGATCACTTTAGGATTCACACAGGTGAGAGGCCTTTTACCTGCCCTCAGTGTAGCAAGAGTTTCACTAATTCAGGAGGACTTAAGAGGCACATACGGATTCACACAGGCGAGAGGCCTTTTACCTGCCGACAATGTGGAAAGAGTTTCCCAAGTTCAGGAGAGCTTAAGAGGCACATACGGATTCACTCTAGAGAGAGGCCTTTTACCTGCCCTCAGTGCGGAAAGAGTTACAAACAAAAAGAAGTTCTTAGGGAACACGCAAAAACTCACACGGGAGAAAGGCCTTTCGCATGCATGTTGTGTGGGAAGAGTTTCACACAACAGAGCACCTTAAAAGTTCACATGAAGGTTCATTCTGGAGAGAAATTACACCAGTGCTCTGAGTGTGGCAGGAGATTCTCAGAGGCCTGCAATCTCAAAACTCACTTGCTGTCTCACACTGGAGAAAGACCATTTAGCTGTGAGCGCTGTGATAAGAAGTTCTTTTTGGCCGTACACTTAAAGACACACATGAGGATTCATGAAGACGAAAGACGTTACGTGTGTTCTTTTTGTGGGAAGAGTTTTCTGTGGCTGCATGGTTTTAAAGATCATCAGAAAACGCATATTGGTGAGAAACCCTACGAGTGCTTGGACTGTGGGAAAACCTTTGCTAGAGCTGCAGAATTGAAAGTGCATGAACGAATCCATACTGGAGAAAAACCTTACAAGTGTTCACACTGTGAGAAGAGTTTCACTCAGTCATCAGGCCTGAAAGTGCACGAGCGAGTGCACACTGGAGAGAAGCCGTACCTCTGCCCTTCATGTGGGAAGACTTTCAGCCGATATGGTAGTCTAGGGAAGCATTTAAAAAAGGCTTGCCCAAAGTTGAGAAAGTGAGCCAAGTTCTCCTTAAAGTTGTATAGAAATATAAAAAATTATTACTATTATTTGCACGTGGTAGCAGTTATCAACTATACTGATGTCAGTGTGTGGTAAAACTTTACAATAAGGTTCTATTCTTAGCATTGGTTTACTACGTTAGTTAACATGAACTAACAATGGAATTATGTTACATTTAAAAAAAAAATAGTTCAACAAGTTCAACATTTACTAATACATTACTAAATTCAAAAGTTGTATCTGTTAATATTACTTAATGGACCTGAGCTGACGTGAACAGTTGAATTTTCATTAAATAACGTTAACAAAGATAAATAAATACTGTAGCAAATGTATTGCTCGTTGTCGTTAACTAGTATGACCTTATTGTTAAGTTCTGCCCAGTTTATTTATCTTTAATAAATCTTTCAAATTTAATTTTTGTAAATTATAGCTCTTCAATACTGAAAATGATTGCAAAAACATGCATGCTTGAAATGTGTGAGGTTGTGCTCTAGTAGGGTACATTAATCATGTATATATGTCACTTAATGGACTCATAAACCAGCAACTAAGATGTAGTTTTAGTGTTTCTAGCCATGTATGAAATTACCAGCTTAAGAAAGGAGCATGCAATGAGCACAATTTTACTTTAATTACCTTTTTAACATTGGTATCTTCATTTAACTTGATTGTAATACTGTAGATTCCTGCCTTGATGGAAGCATTAAATGTTGTCGTTTTATATTTAATGAACCTGTACTGGGTTTTTTGCAACACTGTAAAGTGGAACCATTTAATAAATGTGCCTTTAAATTCCCCTTTACACCACCAGATGGAGCCCTCGCCTCAAGCCTGAAACTGAACCGGACGCTCGCTGTTTCCTACTATCCGATTTACTATTGTCATATTCACAGTCATCTGTATCTTGCTTGTGTCACTCGAAGATAGAGCACTCTTTTGGACTTGTTTGCCTTGTCTGTCTTTCTTCAGTGGCTTGTGTTTATGAATGTTGCTTGCCTTCTGACTCTTGCTCTGAATGGCTCGTGTTGAAATATTTGACAGTCACTTTAATAAAAACTTTTAATTTCCAAAGGTTTCTGTAAGCTTGATCTTTTGAAAACCAAGACTGGCTTTGTAGTTGATGTGTTGATTTATGTATGTTTCTGCTATGGTGAGTTTGGTGGCAGATATTCCCAGGAATATTGGGAATGGAATGGAATGTTCCCATTTTAAGTGACTGTGATATTTGGCATAAGAACATATCATGGTCCGGTTGTCATTTGAGTTCAGTGGTTCACCCACTAGCTTTACATGACATCTTTAATCCAGTGTCTGTATGTTGGAGGTGAAGAGTCTTTCCATTTACACAAAATTAGCCTCCTAGCAAGAAGTGATCAGAAAGCGATAACATCAGACTGGGATTTTGTTGTTGACTAACAACCCATAATATTGCTGGCTACGCAAAACATTGACCAACCATTTTAGAGAAGGTCTCCAAAACTATGTGTCCAGAAAGTCATTAAATTGAAAAAGATTTGAAATTGCTATTGTAAATTTTAACCTTCCATTCACATTTTTTTTAACCTTTCAACCCAAAAAAGAAAAAAAAAGAAATACCACTAATACAGCTTGCCATTGCCATTTAATTTTTTTATTTCATGTCAACAGAACCTCAACTAGTTTCCTATCAAAAAAATAGTTGAAAAGAAAAGAAAAGATATAGAGGTATAACTTTTATTATATTACAAGTGTATGAAAATACAAATTTACCAGTTTTGTTATTGTATCACACTATATTGAGTCCTCCAGTTCAAGCTGACAATTCATATAATTATATAGGCTGAGAGAGTTAAATCTACCAGCTAGTCATAACAGCAAGCTTCATGCTTTATTACTGTGCTTAATCTGTCTATGAATGACTACAAACACAGCTCTGATCTGGTAACACTGAAAATGCAATGTACTGTAAAACACAGGGCCATATGCTTTTCAGAAATACAAGCGCTGTGACCGGTTTAAGGGTGCACAATGTGGTCTCATGATGAGGGAGGGTCTACCTGTGCAGAGGAGACCGGTATAGACAACACTTTTACTGCCAGAGAGTGGAGCTGTGGGAATATCTCCCTGTTTGTAGACCAACATTTAAGTGCTGTATTTGTATCTGTGTCTTGAATGGCATCGATGTACGTATGTGTCTGAGCTTAAATGCATGCATCCTTAGCTGAGAGGCTCAGCCGCTTGTGGGCTCGATAGCGAGCTAGAAGTTGTAGGCATTTGTCAAGTGGTGAGTCTGTGGTTTCATCAGCATCACTGTTAACTTCAGAAAGCAGCATATCTCTTTATCTGCTGTGGCTTCAACATCTGCAGTCAAAGTATCTGAAAAATACCACACATGCACAAATAATACATTCAAATGCATTATTTGGATTTAGGGACCTAAGGACCATTATTGTATGCATATTTTATGCTCTGCAATATACAGACTATATGGTAGACAAATAAAAAGAATAAAATGCAGAAAAATAATTTGTAGGTTATTATTAAAGCAAATGAAATGCAATAAGTGATCTTTTCAGATCCTCTCTGAATTTCTTCACAGAAACTGGATTCTCACTGTTGATTACATCTAGATCAACCCAGTAAAGGTCAAACTGATGGTCATGCATTGTTGCCAAGAAATAGATATTATGGTTGAACTGGTCCACTTTCCCATTTTGCTCAACCATTTTGGTTCTCACACAGATCCCAGAGAAGCTCTTTAACAGTGATTGGCGAAAGGGCTTTGGCTAATGGCCGGCAATGACTTCTTGACTATTTGGAGCAGACGAGTGTTTAAATCCAGTACAGTGGGGACCACCATACTAATACCCATCAGCAAGCAATTTTGCTTTTAAAAGACGTCTAAAAGCCATCCAAACACAGCCCTGACGTCTAGGCTAAAACAAGGCAAAATTTGGACTGTCATTGAACATTTGATAGAAGTCTAACCCATAGCCCAAGAATATCACACAGGCTACGCACATGTCAAAGGAATGAAACCAAACACATTGTAATCACTGTTGACTTTGCTTACATGATAGAATATCATACATCTCGCAAGTTATTTTGGCAAGAACGACATGTAACCAAATTCAAGGTTATTTTGGCTAGAAGCGGATTACTCATAGCCAGACTATATCGCGTCTATAGTTAACCGAGGCGGTGAAATGACGGCTATTGCTTGCTGGGTGGTGACATTTTCTCACATTTGTTTTCCTTGCAATGGGTGTGTATTTGTTGTCCATTACTTTCAAGAAATGCTGATTTTCAACAACTGACAGTGGTAAAGTTCAGCCAATGGAGAATTTGCATCATAAAGTTGCACTGCTTGTTTTGCCAATTCTGGTCTTGTAAATCCTGCTGTGCAGCTTCTGCTGGTTGCTGTTGTCTTGTGTACTCTCTTATTCTGGGACAAATCTACATTTTAGCGATTCTTACTCATTCAAAAGGAGGAGACTTTACAGAGTGCTTGATTCTTGCATTGTCCAAAAGAAGATCTTGATCAAATAATTTATTGAAAGAAATATGAAGATAAAATGTCTATGGATAACTCACTTTTAATAAACACTGCAATATTCCATAGCAAATAAGAGTTTGACAGTTTTGATTTCATGACTTTAAACTGTAGTGAGCTGAATTTATGAGCCGTTTAGAGCGCATTCGTTCCCTGGTGTTCTGCCTTGGCAGACCTTTATATATTTATTTATATATAATAATTTTTTATAAAGTAGGCCATGTTGTTGTATGTGCACTTGCATATTGTTGCCCTATTAGTTTCATTGCTTCTATTGTTCTCCTCATTTGCAAGTAGCTTTGTACAAAAGCATCTGCTAAATGATTAAATGTAAATGCATTTAATATTGCAAGAGAAATGTCAATAGCGCAAACAGAACATCTGTTAGAGGATCTTGAACATTTTCTAATTTTTTCAACAGCAACAAAAAAAGAAGTATATATATTTGTTAATCAATTAATCTTTGTTATTGGATGAAATTTTCTTCTTCGAATAAGAAGTCTATACAAGTATGCATTTTGGCGGACCTTTATTTTGATCTTTCGCGTTGTGGTGTTGTGACGTCGTTCGCGCATGCGTCATACGCGGCTCGGGCTCGAGAAATGCGGAAGGAGTGATTTGTGCTGTTGAACGCAAATGCATTGGTCGTATATAAAACTGCAAGGAAGTTTTGACTTGGTTTTAAGTTTGTTATGTGCTAGTAACGTGAAATTATTGTAGACTATTAAATGTAGTATTGCGCAGCTCTATGTGAAGATTGTTTTGTGAATGGCAAGATATACACTTGGTGTACTCTTGTAAAGATGGAGTTTGTTAAAGATGATAGTGAAGACATGAGTGATGCAGAAGCATGCAGAATAAAAGATGAAGATGGAGAGGAGCAAAGAGGTTGGTGAGCATTCTTTATTCTTTCCATTCTTCTTTCATGATTAACAAATTAAGTAAGGAGAATAGAAGTTTTCATGATCACCAAGTTTGTTTTTCAACCATATCTAATGTCATCACCATGACAATGGCATAAATAACTTTAAGCACATGAAACATCAATTAAAATAAACACTTGGTCCCTAACAGTCGGTTTAATTGATTTCATTTTAGACCTGGTGGAAGGTAAAGAGCAAAGTGAAGAACAGAATGAAGTGGAGGAGAAAAAGCAGGTTCAGAAACCTAATTATTTCATAATTGGAGAAAAATCTTTTAATTGTACCCAATCTGAAAATGATCTTTCACCAGAAAGAACAGAACTGAAAAACTGCTTCACCTGCCCACAATGTGGAAAGAGTTTCACATGTAAACGAGACCTTAGGAGGCACATAAGGATTCACACTGGAGAGAAGCCGTTCACATGCTCTCAGTGCGAAAAGTGTTTCGCAAATTCAGGAGACCTTAAGAGGCACTTGCGAATTCACTCCGGTGAGAGGCCTTTTACCTGCCCTCAGTGCGGAAAGAGTTTCACACAGAAGGAAGGTCTTAAGGAACACACCAAAATTCACACGGGAGAGAAGCCTTTCACATGCATGTTGTGTGGGAAGAGTTTCACACATCAAAACAGCTTAAAAAGGCACATGAAGGTTCATTCTGGAGAGAAATTACACCAGTGCTCTGAGTGTGGCAGGAGATTCTCAGAGGCCTGCAATCTCAAAACTCACTTGCTGTCTCACACTGGAGAAAGACCATTTAGCTGTGAGCGCTGTGATAAGAAGTTCTTTTTGGCCGTTCACTTAAAGACACACATGAGGATTCATGAAGAAGAAAAGCGTTACGTGTGTTCTTTTTGTGGGAAGAGTTTTCTGTGGCTTAACGGGTTTAAAGACCATCAGAAAACGCATATTGGTGAGAAACCCTACGAGTGCTTGGACTGTGGAAGTACTTTTATTAGAGCTGGTGAACTGAAAGTGCATGAACGAATCCATACCGGAGAAAAACCTTACAAGTGTTCACACTGTGAAAAGAGTTTCACAGTTTCAGGAGCCTTGAAAGTGCACGAGCGAGTGCACACTGGAGAGAAGCCGTACCTCTGCCCTTCATGTGGGAAGACTTTCAGCCGATATGGAAATCTAGGAAAACATTTAAAAAATGCTTGCCCAAAGTTGAAAAACTGAGTTCACGCTCAGGAATAAGCCTGTTATGAATAATTGAAAAAGCTTTAATTGTTTCCATTTATATTTTCATCTGGCCAAAATGTGGCTTTTTTTTTTTTTTTTTTTTGCCAATAATGTTTTCAGTTTGGTCACTAGAAGCAGGACTTTTATTTTGACATTGCTGAGAACACTAGGATCCCCCATTCTCTGTCTCTATTAGTTTTCTGTCTTTGTTTAACAGTTGTCAAATAATTTTTCCACATAATGTTGACAATGTGGATAGGGGTGTTCAGCTTGAGCGTTTAAACAAGCATGGTGGCACACAGCTATAACTTGCCTAATATGATCATCAGAAGAATTGCAATGCATTACAATCACGACCGAAAACAAAATCAACATTTAACAGCGTTTCCCACAGGATTTAGTGAAACTGTGATGGATGGGCCTAGGCCTCAAAGGAAGACAATTTTGTACATTTCAAAGTTAAATTCATAAATCTGGTGCACTTTGAGATTACGATATTAAGAGCTCCAACCCATAATCAGTGTGTGTCTTGAACAAAGTGCATTGACTTGTGCCTGAACTTTAAATGGGACACAACCCTTAGTTGTGACATAGTGACTCAGTCTACATTACACTACATAATACTACTAATAATATAGTATTATTCATATGACAGTAATAGCCATATATTGTAAAACAAATGCACTGAAAAATAAATGAAACGTTCATAATTAGTTTTGCCTTAATTGCTAAATGCAAGAGATAAACCCGTGCGCTTTTATTTTTCGACGTTTTATTTTAGCGGAAAACAAGTTTACAAACGCGTCTCATTACAAATCTAGTGAAATGCTGTAATCGTCGACAATATACTCAGCACATGCACAGATAGAGTTCACTGGACTCATTCACTGGGAACTAGGGCTGTAACCATTCCTCGATTAAAGTCGAGTTCTCAATTTGAAACAATACTCGATTGCAATTTACCCATGTCGAGTATCCGGTAAAATACCGGAAGTGGCGCCTTCCAAGGACGGGAATCCATGAACTGCATTATTACACTGTTTAATAAGGCTACGCGCGATATATATATGTATATAAAGCATTTACAATCATAATATAGCTTAGTGCTATTGTGAAATCACAAAGGCTGCGATTCAGTTAAATAAATTAATGCACAATTATTTATTTTTTCACAGAGAAGCACGACGCTTTAATTATTTACGTGCGTGGAGATTACATGTTAAAATGACCTCAGCTCCGTTCACAGTTAACACTGCTCCACACGAACTCGGTCTCTGCATGTGCTGTTTGTTTAGGTTTCCAATAACGTGCGTTTGTGAATGCAAAAAGTCGGACGCAGTTTGTGTTTGATAGTTGCACTGTTAATACGGTTATGTGCGTGGAGCATTATACTCGGGTTTCTCAAACTCCCATCTCTGCATGCTGTGAGTTTAGTTTGGTTTGCTTGTAACGTTAATCTAGGAACGCAGTGTGCGCCATTTCACAAGATTTGTAATGCAACTCATTTGTAAATCTATGCCAACACAGGAGAATACAGAAATATGTTTTTAAATATGCGAATTGTTGTTCATCGCAATTTCAAAATGTTCTTAAAGCCCCTGTGAACCGAAAGTTGTCCCCGACTTTAGTGTTGTGACGTATTTCCAAGTGAAACAGAATATTGACCTGAGGCCAGGGTTTTATTGTAGCGCGCCTCCTCTCCATCCATCACTCATAGGGGGGTTATGCGGCTGAATAATGACAATTTTCAGCTGAGATTTGGAGCCAAATTAGAGAGGTGTAAAAATGATTTTAGAAAGATGGCAGAATCATTATTTTATTTTACACAGAGATTGGTAGGTCTATTAGTTAAATCTGTTTACTTTAGCAATCTTTGTCTCATTATATGTCAACGATGACAGTTCAAAAATGGCAAAAAGCACTACTTGTGTTTTTTGCTTCAAGTTAGGATGCTTGTAACCCAAGAATTATTAAAGATACATTTCTAGTTTCAACATTATTTGTTCTTCAGATATTCCTCTTTTAAAGAAAAAAGTGTCAGCTGTATGCAAAGTGACCCACAGTTTTTGACCACTGAAAATGTGTGCAATTTACTCATGGAGCCACATTAAGATCTCCAGAACTCTGGGACTGAACCATCGAGGGCCTTTAAAATGAAGTTAACAAAAGGAAAGTTTGTTAAGAACCAGAATCTAAAAGGATATTCAGATATCTTTAATACTTCTTGAGTTACAGGCATGCAAACTTGAGGTAAAAAAACACAAGAAGTGCATATGATGAGACAAAGATTGCTAAAGTAAACAGATTTAACTAATAGACCTACCAATCTCTGGGTAAAAATAAAATATGGATTCTGCCATCTTTCTAAAATAATTTTTATACCTCTCTAATTTGGCTCCAAATCTCAGGTGAAATTGTCATTTTGACCCCTCTCTACAAAATAGTGGATTTCTCAGTAAATATACATCTGTGACATGTAATATTTTGGCTTTCTTCACTATTTATGTTTGTCTTTCTACAGAAAAAAATATTAACAAAATCTAAAATTTGAGCCGGGGAAGTTTCCGAATTTGGTTGATTTGCCACGGAATGACCCATTCGATTTTAGTCAGGATTACTGCGCTCCTACTCTATTGCGCTCCGCCTGTTTGGTGCTCATTTACTGATGTCTGTGAAGGTCAGTGGAGAATCGCTTGGCTTGCATAAGGCCTGTCCACTCCTGACAGCAAAAAGTTAATGTTTGCATGACCTTCTAACATTTACAGATGGAGAATATACCTGTGAAATGTAAGTTATGCACTGTAGAAAACCCCACATCTCAAACACAATAAACAGCACATGTCGAGGCAAGCTGCTTTAAACTATTTCATTTCATTTTTATTTATTTATCTCGAACAATCAGCAAAACAAAATTTTAAAACCACAAAATATAACACAAACAGTCAGAATTTAATAACAAAAATAAATAAAAATAAAATAAAATAACAATATAAAAGGATTATTTCGAGAAGGAGCAGGCGTAAGCAAATAGACTATACACGTCAACTATGTCTTACGAGTTCTTTTTAAGCCCTTAAAGGGATACTTCACCCAAGAATTAAAATGGATAACTTTTAATGATGTCTTTCCCATCGTTCTGGACCTTGAATGTGTAAATTGCATTGCTCCCAATGGAGGGACAGAAAACTCTCAGATTTCCTTAAAAAGATCTTCATTTGTGTTCTGAAGACGAATGAAGGTCTTGCGGGTTTGGAAGGACATCTGGGTGAGTGATTAATGGCAGAAATGTCATTTTTGGGTGAACTAACCCTTTAATATAAAGCATATTTCATGTTTAGGATCAATTGGATTATGCAGTTTCCCTGCAGAAGCTCATTTTGTGTACCACTCATAATATCAAACTACTGTATATCGATATAAACATTAGCTATTGCCTCATCCTGTATTGTTTATAAAATATATATTGATATATTGTACAAACTCGATATACCGCCAAGCCCTACTTCAGAGGCAGCGTATGATCAACAACAAAATAGAGATAGCTTTGGTGATAATTAAGCGAACATTTCATTTCTACAAAAGTAATTTCTCACTAGAAATGACATCAAAAGTGGAAAAAGTTGGTCAAAGCGTACATTTACACATTTTTCAACTGTAAGACAATTGAACGCACAGGATTGTGGGATATCATAGGCAGTGAAAGATACATCTAAGCTGCCTTAAAAAATCAATCAGATGAAGGTATCTCAGTAAACAGGATTACATGATCAGTGGATTCGCTACGTACCTTGTTGCCCTCCATATGCTGTTCAATTGGCAAAAGTAAGTGCCCACCAAGGCCAACAGACCAAAAGAAGTGTCTGTTGCCATTGATCGGTGTCTGTCGGTGCAGTGTGAACTGGCCTTTAGTCTCGAGTAGATGCTCTTCTGAATGTAATGCATGATGAAATTTGTTTTATAATTTCAGTCGGTTGAGGTTATTGTAATCAAAATAACTTCCCCTCCATCTCTTTTACTTTCTAATGATGTTTACAGGCACTAGGGCAGGACAACCTGTCACTCAATCCAATCAATTCCCCATAAAAAACAAGTCCCGCCCTACATTTTTCTTGTTCCAGAGGTCGTTTCACTCGGATATACATCATAACAAGGAAGAAAAGACTAAAACAACTTATGTTTCATGGCAACTCAAAATAAAAAAGATGGCACTTTTGATTCATGAAGATCTAGTGAGCTTTTATGTTCAGCAGTTGAAATGAGCTAAACATGAGTGATGTTGAGGAGAGCTTGTTATTAAAGTTCCCTTGTGGTGAAAATCAAGCTTTTAATGTTGTTTATATGTCTATGTGGTGTTTTTAATATGCTTTAAGACAAACCATGTGTTAATTTATAGTCAACACCATTGCTGAGTATTTTCTCCTTAAAACTGAACCAAAAACACGGTCTGAAATCGCTGGTGTTTCTGATGTCACAAACTACCTTCTAACCAATCAGATCAACGTGTGATCGTCAACGAGTGGATCTCTGAGCTGGGGCATGTTCAAGTTCAAAACGGTGCGCAACGTTTTGCTACGGTTTCCGGGTTGAACGTCATGTTTCCTGGAAACGGCGTGCACCGGTGTGCAACGGGGTTTGAGATGCGTTTTCTCTTGTTTGGTGGGTGTGTCAGAACTGCAGTCCAATCAGCAGCAACATGTATATAAAGCACGCGGTATTAAAGTGAACTCGCACAATGGCTTCAAGGAAAATAATGTACAAATGTGTTCGTTGCAGCGCGGTATACGCAACAACTGAGGACATTAGAAGACATGTTTGTCGTAAGTTTTATTGTAAAAATATAGGATATCAACATAATGATGTAGTTGTTTATATTTTTAGCTTCATTGCAAGTGTATGACATTTGGTATAGAAATAAACAATGGTAATTATAAAGTGCTTTTCCTAAAAATGAGAAAGAAAATACAGGGTATTAAAACAGTATGAACTACAAATAAAGTCAGTATGTGAGGCTAAATAGATGTGTTTTAGTCTGAATTAGGTAAGATGTGTGCTTCCATTTCAGCTTCAGCAATCCCTTTGGGACAGGCTAGTGCATCAAATGGGTCTAGTCAACTTCCACTGGGCCCACACATTCCCGCTGCACCACAGAAGTTAGCTCCTGCACCACAGAAGTTAGCTCCTGCACCACAGAAGTTAGCTCCTGCACCACAGAAGATGGCTCCTGCACTACAGATGATGGCTCCTGCACCACAGAAGTTAGCTCCTGCACCACAGATGATAGCTCCTGCACCACAGAAGATGGCTCCTGCACTACAGATGATGGCTCCTGCACCACAGAAGATGGCTCCTGCACCACAGAAGTTAGCTCCTGCACCACAGATGATAGCTCCTGCACCACAGAAGATGGCTCCTGCACTACAGATGATGGCTCCTGCACCACAGAAGTTAGCTCCTGCACCACAGATGATAGCTCCTGCACCACAGAAGATGGCTCCTGCACTACAGATGATGGCTCCTGCACCACAGAAGTTAGCTCCTGCACCACAGATGATAGCTCCTGCACCACAGAAGATGGCTCCTGCACTACAGATGATGGCTCCTGCACCACAGAAGTTAGCTCCTGCACCACAGATGATAGCTCCTGCACCACAGATGATGGCTCCTGCACCACAGATGATAGCTCCTGCACCACAGATGATAGCTCCTGCACCACAGATGATAGCTCCTGCACCACAGATGATAGCTCCTGCACCACAGAAGATGGCTCCTGCACCACAGATGATAGCTCCTGCACCACAGAAGATGGCTCCTGCACCACAGATGATAGCTCCTGCACCACAGATGATGGCTCCTGCACCACTGCATTTGCCTCCAGATCCTACACCACTTAATTTGTCTGTTGCTGGACCATCACCTTCCTGTGCTCCAAAGTGGGCATCAGTGTCAGACCACCAACATGTGCCAAAAGGTACATAAAGTTCATTACTTGCACAACTTTTCCAATGATATATTGTCTGTGACTTATCTATTTAAATGTGTGCTTTAGATTCAAAGCCATGGACACACAATGCAACATTGCTTTTAATTTCTCTGGCAAAGCAAATGGCTGAAGATTTTCAATCTCCTGTATTAAAGAAAGTAGAAGTGTGGAAAAAGGTAGCTGCACAAATGCAGGCAAAAGGCTATGACTTTGGAGCAAAGGCATGTGACAATAAGTTCAGGCAGTTAAAACACAGGTTTGTTTTGATACTGGCATTTGCATTATTTTGGGAGTTTGGCCACTTGAAGACATTTGCTATGTCTGGGTTTCTCTTAATAGATACAAAACAATAGTGGACAGTAAGAAGAAGACTGGGAGTGGTGCCAGCAGCTGGGTCTTTTTCTCATCAATGGAGGACCTTCTGGCTGATGATCCCAGTGTGGAGCCGGTCCTGGTCATGTCATCTTTTGCTGGTGATTATCTTTTCCATGTTAATTTTTTTTGTGCCACATTAACCAGAATTAGCACACCAGATTCAAAGAAAATCTTATTCATTATTTACTAAAAATAGTATTATGTAAACATTATTGGATGTTAATTGTAGGTTTTTAATTAAATCACTCTGTGATGGTCTCACATTAGCATCCATTTTGGATACATAGTAGCTCCAATGTTCTTGTACTTTTGTTAATGTACTTTTACTCCATAACTTGGTAGGGTTGCTAACAACTTTATTTAAAGGATGTCTATTGTGTGGCTCAGGTAATTAGAAGCTGGGTTAACTGGATGTTTAAAGAAGCTTTGTTGGTACATGACTCAAATTTAGAGGAGATGTCCATGTGAAAAGCAAAAAATTAATTTGTTAGAGGCAAGTGATGTTTGCTGCCTTCATCACCATTTTAAGCCATTTTTTTTTTCACATAGAGGCTTCTTCAGGATCATCAACTTCACAATCATCAACTTCGCAATCATCAAATTCACAACCCAAGGCATCAGCAGAATGTAGCAAAAGGAAAAGGCGCAAGTCTGAAGCACCTGAGTGGTTTGAACAGTATGTCAGTGAGCAAAGACGGCAGATGTCAGAAGTCATTAGCCTGCAAAAACAAGCAGTGGAAGTGGCAAGTGAACGTAACAACATCTTAAAAGATTTTGTTTCTGCTTTGACGAAGAAATAGCAATTTATGTTTTCTCCTTTTGCTACATTCTGCTGATGGTTAGGTTCTATTTTGTTTAATTACATGATGTACAGTATACTGTATATACTGAGAGAAATAAATGCAATATTGATCACCTCACCTTTGTGGCTTTTTATTAATTATTTGACTTCCATTCTGTTATGAAACAAAAACTTTGGAAAACTTAGGTGTACACAATAAGAATGAGTTTAACAGAAACTTTAATCATCCCCCACCAAAAATAAAGCAAGTTCATCCCTTTTTCTTTGACCTGAAGTATTTTCAGGGTATCCTGCTTCACAATCATTGTCATTGTTGCCATCCACTTCTTCACAATCCTCCATTTGGTGGCCTTCCTCCCCCAAGAGGAAATTGTGTAAAACACACGCAGCTGTGATGACCACTGGGACTTTTTTAAGGTCTCCCATGGGCAAGTATTTTAGTCGTCTCCATTTCCCCTTTAGAAGGCCAAATGCCCTTTCTATCACAACTCTGGTGGAGCTGTGAACCGTGTTAAAGTTTTTCTGTCTTTGGGACAAGTGCCCATTATCTCTGTATGGTGTAATGAGAGATGTGCTGAGTGGGTATGCAGAGTCTCCAAGCAGGTGGTAGTCACTTCTCATCACATCCTCGAGATAGTTATTTAATGGGCAGTTTCGAAACACTCTAGCATCGTGCACAGACCCTGGCCAACCAGTGTACACATCCAGGAACCTCATCTGTGATGTACACACTGCTTGGAGTTGAATACTTGCATGTCCTTTCCTGTTTATGTAACTGTTTCTATGGAATGTGGGTGCTAGGATGGGAATGTGTGTGCCATCGATTGCTCCAATGACTCCAGGAAAGCCAGTTTTGTTCTGAAAGCCATTTGCCAGGTTTGCAAACTCATCCTCTCTGGGCCATTGAATGTATTGGTTACTCAGTGTACAAAGGACCTTGCAAATATCTGAAAAAATATAATGAAGGGTTCCCTTTGACATATCAAACCGGTCTGCAACACCCCTGAAGCTCTCTTGGTTTGCCAACAACCAAATAGAGCACAGCAATTTTTTCGGGATGTCCAAGGTTCTGTTTACAAGGAAAGGACCAACTTTCTCACAGAGAGCCTGTAGAAAATTATATGCAACATTTATATTAGAAGTTTCTACATCCCTGATGCTGTAAATAAGCTGAGACCAATCTTGCTATGGCTGTTGTATACACACTGATGCACATATTGCTTTATACAGTGGAATTTGTAAGTAAATGTAATTAACATCAAAATAAATTCACTAAGAGCAAGTATATTGTTTGCACATGTTTACTTACATTACAGGCAAAATAACAGAAATAATGAAATCACAGGTATAGATCTGGAACTTTAAGTCTGTCACAATATTATGTAGTAATTGCAATGTCTTCTGGTCCTTTCCTTAGGAAGGTTTGCTAAACTGATGAAACGCTACACATCTCTATATATTTTGCTATTGAATTGTGAAGTGACAATTTCATATACTTTTCTATACTCCTCTGATTATATAATGGTAAATATTACAATAATATAGCAAAACAACAGTGATCAACAATAATGATAAGAAATAAGAAAATAGGGTCATACATATCATAACACAGTCTCGGAGGTAAGAAGTGGATTATCATTCACCTGAAATGTTTGTCTTTTCATCCTAAAATGCGAGGCAAATGTTGCATCACAATAATTAGGAACCACAGTTTCCACAAATCCCTTCACTCGATCGAGATGTTCTCTTTTGTTCTGGGCGGCAAGTGCAGTAACTGTAACATCGGGCATATTTTGTAGCATTGAACACATATTTATACCGACTTCATCAGGCTCCGAAAATTCTTCCCAAAGAACACAAAGAATAGCCTTCTCGGCTGCCATAGTTGCAACTCTTGCGTCATCACAACAGTGTGTTCAACGCATCACCGTTTCTGTTTAAAAAACGTGCAACGTTTTGTCGGGGCTGAACGCAGCCCTGGTGTGAGTGAGTGGAGGCGGGGATCATTTGCATATTCATAGAACCGTGCATACTAAATGAGTTAAGGGTGTAGAGATACATTCAAGCTATTTTAAGGCATGAGGACATTTTTTTTTTCAAGGAAAAAGCATTTAAATATGTCATTTTGGTGATCAAAGATGAGTTTTAAGGGAATAAAATTATTGACTACAGGGGGACTTAAGTTAATCAAATGTCATATTAATGATCAAATGCTGCCTGCATGGGTTTTTGCTTTTAGCTTATCCGATTGCTATGGGGTTAGAATCGTTTATTTTTCCAAATACCATTCACAGAAATTAAGCACATTCATAAATCATCAAATTAGAGATCCACAAATATATAGGAGTTTCACAAAAATTACTCTCCCTGGATTAATTTGCATGCATAGATTTGTGGATTTAAGAAAATTTCTATCCAAGACAGGCCTAAAAATACACAAATCAGTTAAGATTTGCCATGCCAAACAACAGGTGTCTTGTTTGGATTTGGCTGCAGTGATATGCAGTTAACCACATACCTCGGAAATGTTCACAGAACTCTTGTGAAACCACTTATAGTCAGTCAATTGGCCTGTGCATTTTAACTGACATACCAAAAGTGCTAAAAAAGGAGCATTTAGATTTTGAGGAAACAAAAGTATTCCATTTAAAAATGGAAATATATGCTGCTTCATACAATCCACAGAGGATTTAGACAGATGTTTGTGGTCAAATATTGCATAATTTTGTGCATTTATGAGACCAAATACTGTCAAATAAATTACTTATGAGCCTGTGGAAAAAAGTTTGCATGCAGTGCTGTAGACTAAAAAAAAAGTACATCCCCAAGTAAAAAAATTCAAGTGACCGATAACATCTAAATTTTTCAATTAGTCTGACGTATTATTTCTCATTGAGCCAATGTTAACAGACTATTGCAACAAGAATTTCACTTGGGCCAATTGAAAAATGTAGATGTTATCGGTCACTTGAAATTTTTGATTTGGGAGGGTTAGAATTTTTTTACAGTGTTTCGTTTTAAAAGGTTTAATTGAATCCTTTTTATATTTTCTCACCATCATGTCATTCATTTCTGACTGACTTTTGGCTGTGAAACACAAAATGAGAATTTTTAAAGAATTTTCTAAACAAAGAGAGGAAATGAGGACTGGAGCTGTACAACTCTAAAATGTCCTATATGACATAAAATGAACTATAAGTTCCATAAAAGTGGTCCATGACTTGTGCTTGATATTCTCGGTCAATGATAGGTTAGGATAGCTCTGTGTGAGGAACAGAATAATATTTAAGTAATCAATTATTCACAAAAAATCTTAAAATCTACCCTAGCTCTTCTTAGTCAAATCACATTTATTTATATAGCGCCTTTTACAATACAGATTGTTTCAAAGCAGCTTTACAGAGATAACAGGAAAATAATGCAAAAAAGTTTGTTACCATAAGAAAATAGCATCACAGTCCAGCGTTCAGTAAGTTCAGTGATGTTTCATTTTGTTGTAAAAAAGTTTAGTTTAGTTCATTTATATATATATAGCCGGCCTGGAGAAAACCGTGATGTCATCGTCCAGCTCAGTTCAGTTCTCATATAATGGTGTCAAAGCAGGCAGATCAATATTATAGTTTAATATTAAATTAAATGTTAAATTTTATGTCCCCAACTAAGCAAGCCAAAAGCCGACATAGGCGGAAAAAAAAGGCGACAAGTAGCAAGGAACCAAAACTCCACCAGGTGGCAGAATGGAGAAAAAAACCTTGGGAGAAACCAGGCTCAGTCGGGGACCAGTTCTCCTCTGGCCAGTGAACGAACAGTGTATGATTATGATTCAGGCAGCATTATAGGTCAGAAGTCAGATTGGATTGGAACAATCACAATATTATCCAGTTCCATCTTGAAGATCGGAGTCATCACACCGGTATGGAAATGGGTTTGTTGAGGATCAGTGCCGATGGCTGTCGTGTCGATGAGGCCTTCACAGGGGGGAGTCTAGTGGTGTCTAGTGGACACAACCTCTGCTGACACTTCAGGGATGCGCTGTGGTCGTGTCTAAGCGCAGGTTCACCTTCTGATCTGGATACGGCCCGGATCCGGCTGACTACTTCATGCGTTGGGGTCATGACTAGGTGCAGAAAACAGTAACAGTTACAGTAAATAAACAGAAAGACTAACATTAGTGTATATGCCATTCTTCTAATGATGTAACGAGTACATCAGGTGTTATAGGAAGTGTTCCCGGTTCCGGCTGGCCTAGTTTATGCAGCCTAATAATCATTTAACTGATTTGAATAATAGAAATGTAATGTTCTATATGAATGCCAGGTTAAAGAGATGTGTTTTTAGTCTAGCTTTGAACTGACAGAGTGTGTCTGCTTCCCGGACAATGTTAGGAAGACTGTTCCAGAGTTTTGGTGCTAAATAGGAGAAGGATCTACCGCCAGCAGTCGATTTTGATATTCTAGGTATTATCAACTGGCCAGGATTTTGAGATCACAATAGACGTGAAGGACTAAAATGCGTTAAGAGCTTGCTCAAGCACTGCGGAGCCCCACAGACTGTATTGTTGATTTATGGATCTTTGTTTTAAGCGTGCTCATTTGCATGTGCAGCTGGATTGGTTGCTGATGAAGAGACTAAAGATTCTTGTAATACTAATATGTTGCGCAGCTATCGGCATATCATGTACACAATCATTTCGAACTTCAAAGTACCAATTTATAGAGACCAAACATGGTATAGGTCAAGTTACATTGACCATTGATTCTATTGTAGAATACACAGTATCAGAAAATAATAGTATTAAAAGACATTACACAAGACAGTAAATCATTCATAAAATGTTCTGGGATGCATGTTCATTTATAGATCAGTTTGTCGATGAATTAATGCAGGAAAGTCTGTTTTAAGGTCTGTAGGTCTTTCCTATGGCCATTTTTCACAGCAATAAAGACATCTTATCTGATCGTCGCCCCGGCGACTGAAACCTTTCCTGCTCTCTTGTCTCTTTTGGGGGGATGTTTCATTCATTTCAGTGATAAGGCTTTGAAGCTTATTTGTTAAATGTAACAAATAGTTATGTGTCTGATTGTCTCAGTCGTTACAAAGTCTTGGATGCAGGATACGGCAAGGCTATAGGGAGAACACTACACATGGAATGTAAAGCCTTGTTTCCACCGCAGGAACTTTCCCCAGGAACTAGGAACTTTGGGCTGGTACTCGATGTGTTTCGACCACAGGAACCAGGGTCTAAATGAAGTTCCAGGTAAGAATTTCCCCCTCAAGTCCCTGGGTGCTTCTCAATATCCCTCCTCATTTCCTCGCTCCTATGACCCGGAAACCGATCGAGCTCAGCCATCTTGAAGGACTTCTCAATTCTCTAATTGCACCGCGAGGAACGAGGAATGAGGAACGAGGAATGAGGAACGAGGAATGAGGAACGAGGAGTGCTTCCAGAGGAGCAGCTTCCTGCACAGTAAATTTACTCTAATTGAAGAAAATTTTACTCAATGCCAAATAACATTTGGTCCCTCTCTGAAAAGAGTAAAAGTTACTCTTTTGATAGGGCAGTTTTTCCAGAGTTAATTATGCTCAATTTAGTGATAATATTTACTCTTTCCTACAATATTTAACTCTAGTGTTTTTTTTTTTTTATATATAAACTCTCATGCTATTTTACTCCGTTCAGAGCTACAAGAAATTGACTCAGGGAACTTCAAATTTACTCTGCCACAATTTACTTCCCCTCCAGAGTTGTTTATCATCAATTATGAGTAAACTATAAAGAATAACTAACTGTAATTCTTCTGAATTGCACCATTAATGTTTTACCCTCAAAAAGTCCTAAAAATATAAATGAAAAACTTGCTTTTCAGTCTGAAAATAAAATCAACAACTGTATACTCATGGCTCAAAATTGTATTTTTCATGCACCTGTTTAAACAATATTACACTTACACTTAATTCACTTGTAATCCTAAAAAATAAAATTAAATAAAATTAAATAATACTAAATACTAAAATAAAATAAAAATCTAGCACCTGTTTAATTCACTTGGGATCATAAAATAAATAAACAATGAAAACAATAATACTAAAATAATAGAAAATTGTGATGGTGATAATGTAAGAGAAGAGATGAAGAATTACATTAAACAATATCGTACAATAAACAAATCAGAATCCCAACCATAAAACATAAGAATGTCAAACAACTTGTGGTGCAAAATATCCCTTATCTCCAAAAACAGAAGGTGCTTCTGTGGTTTGTGCAGCTTTGTAAGCATGGATATGTTCAGCTAAACAAAATATTTTTAGTGCACTTGTAATCAAAAGGACCTGCTCATCTTTGATAACAATATTCTGGATTACATGAAATACAGGCATGTCATTTTGAACTTGAACACAAACCACTAACCCTAACTGATAAGTATTTCCACAGCGCTTGACCCATTTCACATTTAGGACCTTAGTCCACATGGGTACATCAAGTTTCTCAGCAATCTCAGCACCAACTTCCATTTCATTCAAGGGAGCCATTTTCCCAGGACCTAATTTCATGTCATTTGGATCAAATGTTTGCCAAATGTGTTTTTTTGCTAATGTTTTCATTATGTTTTTAAAGCTTTTCAACTGCTTTTTGAAAAAAGTTATGCTTCGCTTAGTAACGCATGCACCAACAATGTAGCAGTGGTCCAATTTTCTGGGGTAATGTACCATAAAATGTAGCTTTTCTCGCTGAAATCTTTCTTTTGCAGCCTTGACTTGAGGGTGGCAAAAGGTGAACCAGCATTTGAATGGAAGACATGTCGCTGTCCCAACCTGGAGACAAGGAAAACAAAATAAACACATTTGTTTTAGGTTTTTAGGTAGAAGGGGTTGAACATACCCTCCTACTCAGTTGAACTAGTTTAACTTAGACTTAACTTCACTTGTTTGATGTGCCGGTATAAATACATTAACCACTCCAGTACTTTAGGTTATACTGCACACAGAATCAGTATTAACAGCACATTCATGGCATTGATGACTACAGATGTGTGGATGAATTAAAGTGAAACCTCTACAGATATTGAACTGAGGTCATAGAGTTAAACTTTATCTATTACATATCAACCATACTTTTGTTATTCAGAGACCCAAATGAAAACAATGTCAAACTGTAAATCTGCAACTCCTGTACTAGGCCTTTGAGAAAAGATCAGGGTAGAAATGTTAGAAACAGGTGATTTTCATTCTGTCAGTTTACCCATTGCAAGTCTGTGTTGCATATGAATCAAGCATGTCTAATGGGTAAAGTTGTGACCACAATTTAAACTCTATAGATCTGAATAAAGCTATGCTTGTCATAAATGCATAACTTCCTATTAAATAATTTAAGTTATAGCACAATATACCTTCTTCAACTTCAGCATTTTGGACGAGGTCTTGGAGCTCACTAGTCTGAGTGAGGCCACGGCTGTGCAGTAACCTTTGGTTTTATGTTGGTAGACCACTTCTCCAACAACTTTGCAGAGGTCGCATCGCCAAATAGAAGTCCAAAATCTTGATCAATCTGTACAAAATGTCAAAGATAATTAGAGTAGGAACCACAGTAGAAACTCACTTTTTTACCTAATGAGTCTGTACTGCACAACAACAATAGACCTTAATTTTAATATTTGTATGTTTTCATGTTTAAAGATTTGAAGTCTCACATACCAAGCCTGGTATATCCATGACGAATATCAGATGACTCTTTAGGGTCGTGCAGCATCTTCTGGCGATAGACCAGTGTTAACCTCATCTCTTCCTTTACCACTGCCTCGTCAGCTGTATGCTTCATCAGGGCAATTGCTTCCTGACACTGATGTTCATCATTCAACCAGCTGTCTTCTTTGAAGGGATCCCTGTCAGTAGTTGGCCCACCTGAGAGTGTTGAAGACAATATGAAAACCAAATATGTAGTTCCTTTTCTTTCAAAAGCACAACACAAATACCTTAACTAGATACATGACAGGGAAAAAAACATGCATATACAGTATACCAGAGTGACTTTTAAACATACATTTTCAGAGTGAGATGAGTAAAATAAGCAAGTTGTATGTTCAATAAAATAAAAAAATAAAAAAGTTTATCAAGCCTTCCAGCCAAGCTAATAAAATCACTGACTAAACATCAAATCTCGCACCTGTTTGTGATTGCCGTTGGCGTTTCATCCCTCCCTCTGATGCTTCTTTCTACAGAGTTTTTATTCTCCATCCCAGATATCCACTTCCATCTTCTGCATTGTAATAATGCTCCTATGACCAGAACAATAGTAGTTATACATTACACAACTAAGGAAATAAATACCATATGAATTATAATGTAGATAATCTTTGCTCTGCAATATACAGAGTATATCCTCCTCCTGTAAATCCAAAAGATTGAGAGGCAACAGCTACTTACATAACCAAGCTTGCTCCTGGGGTCAGCCAAGTATGGGAATAGGGAGATTATTCCCTTTGCATATTCTTCCTTCAAACGCCGACAAGGGCTTGTTCTATACACACACAAACCAATTACAACCCATAACATCATAAACATCAATTTACAAATTAACATATGATTACCCATGTAACAGACCCACAACCTACCCATGTTCATTTGTCAACTGGGCAACCAATATTTTCACCAAGTCACGTCTTCTGCCATCTGACAGACTTTTAGTGCGCGTGTATTCGTTTATGACCTTCTCACCTCCAGGGCTGCTCTTTAGGATATCTTCAATCATCTAGAGGGGGGAATGATGTAATATTGAGCAGAGATGAGAAATTATTAACAACTGACAAGTGTATATAGTTCCTTCTATATAGATGTAATTCAAAATTGGTGATTCTTACTTGGGCAAGACGACATTCCCCAGCTCGATTTTTTTCAGGAGGACTTCTAATCAACATTGCTGTGTCATCAGACTCTGTATGCTTTTGATTCTCAGTCTCTGAGATATGAGCTTAAGCTTAAAGAATCTGCAATATAAACCATATCAACTCAAACCGATTGAGGAAACTGATTGCGGCAAACCATTTAAGTTTAAAAATAAATACATATGAGTATTGTGAACTTATATATATATTGAGTCATATTCACTCATAATTTAGTGTTGGTTTAGTCAATCATTTTGAGTATATGTACAGTAACTTGAATATTTTAAGTTCATTCCATTAAACTTTTAAAGTAATTTAAACTATTTAAACTAACTGGGTTGAGTTAATTTAATAAATCTAATCAAGTCTTAACAACTATATAGCTACTCAAATGGTTTTAGGAAACCGATTGCTGTAAATGATTTAAGTTGATTAAACTCAAATTAAATGTTATATAAGACAAAGGAAAAACATTGGTATAAAGCAATGGTGAAAGAAAAGGATGCAATTATTAACAGTATTTATTGAAAAATCCTTTATTTTACAAAAGGTTCTCAGGCATGAATGTTGTGAAAGATGGTCAGTCAGTCTCCTCACTGTCAAATATACAAACTTGCACAGGACTTCTGTCTACCGAACTGTGAAAAAAAAAAAAAAAAAAAAAAAAAAAAATCTTCCACTGACAAAACTGGTTTACTCACAGCATAAATGCTAGAATAGAGGTTATGCCTTATACTACTTTGATTGCATGCTATAACAGCTATTGAGAATAAGTCGAATAGACATATTAGCCTAAGCAAATTGGTGAATATTGCTGAGATTAGGGCTGGGTAAAAAATATAGATTTCTCGACTTTAATCGATTCTCATTTTAACAAGAAAAATTTACTCTAGAGAGGAGCATTTTGCTAAATATATGCACCATATCACATATTCATTATAATTTTTAATGTTCTTCAATATTTAATGCATGTTTGAATAAATCTGGCAAGTTTTTATGACAGCCCCCATTTAAATGTTTATATTTCATTTACCTTTATTATTATAAAAATAAATAAAAGTGTAATTAAGTGTTTGTATACAAATCAGTTCATTTTTACCTTCAATATTATAGTAGAAAGATCAAATTTCTTGGCAACTGAAGGAAGAGAAACCATTGGGAAATTGACAAAGGCCAGCAATGCCAAAGGAACTAAAACAGTTATTTTTATACCCCATAAGATACAATCATACACTTATTTTATTACTATTAAAAAAATATTTTCAGAGGGAAAAGTATTAATGATATTAACAGTATTAAAGTTTGTTATCTCTCACCACATTTCAAAAACGTGTGAAATGTAAAAGGTGTTGGAGAAAAAATATATTTCTTGCTATCTTTGAACTTCACTCTGACAACGTTGTTGGTTTGCATTCTGGAGGGACCAAAAAGACAAAGTTAAACATAAGGCGATAACACTAACAGTCAGATGAAAAAAGTAAAAAAAAAAACACATTTGGTAACAGTTTAGAATACTTTTCCGTCATTAATGAATAGCTACAAATGAGTAACACATTATTAACACTCTAGTAACTACTATTAACTAACAAGAAATCCTGGATAATAAATTAGTAACAAACAAGCAGCCAATAAGAGCTCTTACCGTCAGCGTTCACAAAACAGCCGCATGCTGATGATAAACATGACCCACGTGCTACACAGAACAAGAAAACACAAGATCCCCTGGCCAACGAAAATGCAAACTAGATGCTCAACAAAAACGCTTGAGACAAGAGTGCATGGTTAGGAAATGAACACTCATTCAGTGCGCTCACAAGGAGAGACAAAACATGGAGTATGAATGTCCAAATCCCGACACCGAACCGAAACAGAACTAGACAGAGTTTCCGGGATCCGAACACCATACTCCACACATAAAACATATCACGCAGACTATAGAGTGTATGGCTTGAGCGAACTCGAACACAACGACATTAGGAGTGTCAGAAGTCCGTCACCAGACCAAGAATAAACCAGACCAAGTGACAGAACCCAGCCCTTTCCAAGCTGTCGCTGCAGGGATGATGTCTCACAATGGAAGCACCTCTGCCCTCCATATTTAAGTAACAAACCTAGTTGAGGACAAGGATTTGTAATCGTGTGTTTGTATACACAAAGCTACAATGCTGCTGGTAGAATCAGCGAGATGGTTCACAGCCGCAGCCAGCCGATGAAGATTGAGCTGTGGCAGTGCTGGTTCTCCAACCCCAGCTCCTATGACCTAGTCGAATCAACTCAACCACTCACAAAGGGTCATAGCAGCTAAGGAGACAGGGCTATTGCCTCAACAATACAGCTGGACAGTCTTTGCTTGGAAACTGGCAGCCCTTTAGAGCGTACCCCAAAGCAAACAAACAGTTGATCCGATTGTCTAAACTGACTAGAACGCTCAATATAAATTCGGCTAAGGGGTGTGGGAGCCTTCGGCAGTTATACCTCCTATCAGCTCTAGGCCGCTCTGCCTCTGGTGAGCTAGCATCTGAACTGCCTTCAGTTCAGGACAGTTTATGTGCCACGCTTTTATGTGCATCTGTCCAGGGACCCATTCCACGCGATTTCAGAGGGGATAGCGCTGCATCCATGCATTTTGTGAAAGTGCGCGATGCAAATAAGCGACCGAATGGAAGGACCAGAAACTGGGAGGCCCTGGGCCTGATGTGCATGAGGATCTGCTTCAGTGTAATCATCCTGAATTAGTGTCGTGACAACAGGCTGTACAATGGCCTTAAATCCAAAATTGACCACAGGCCACGTCCTTCTTTGAGACCAGAAATGAGTGGCTGTAAAATCTGCTCTCCTGGTCCTCAGCCAGCACCATCTCTATTGCATGCTTTTGAAGTTGCATGCTGATTTTTGCACGCAAGATGGGAGCATCTTGGGCTGGGACAGCAGACATCACAATGCTGTAAAAACAGGGTGGTGCGAGTGTTGTTTCTGCTCGGCGACAGGGGATTGTTTACCTCAAATAAGCGAGCTGCTTGGGGCTGATGCAGAAGTAGAGGAGCGTCTGGCCGAGCATTGTCCTGAAATGCTGGACTGAAGAGGACTTAAAAAAACAAAACACAGATAGATTTAATAATGTAATTATAAAACTTGCCCTTACAAAATCACTTCCGTTGTGCAAATATTGCCCCTTAATATAGAAAAGTTCATTTCTGACCCTAGTGCGTGCCAGACAATTGTGCCAATAAATCTTCGACTCTATGCTTTTCCACCGTCGGGCCAAACCGTTCATGCTTAACCTTTCCATTCCGTACTGATCCGGCCCAGCCGGTACCGACATGGTTTCTTTTTCCACTGTGGGAGTGGGACTCTTTGGAATGTATTACATTTGCGTCAGTCATTGCCTTGATAATGCAAGAGTTTACAAACAATGAGATGTAAATGTAAACCTATGTAAACCGTGTCATGGTGGATGATCAGATATTTATTTTCATTTCATTTTTAACTTGTGTTTACGTTACTCAAATAGCACAGAGGAACTGGTAGCCAGGCAACAGACAAGTGGTGACCAATCCTGAGTGGCGATGACACTGCAGCTTAGTTAGCCAACTGTGCTGAGATTTATGGGCCGAGAACGGTTTGTAATCATGCCGTGCCAAACCAAGCTCAAGTGGAAACGCACCTGAGGCTTGTTTCATAAAAAGACACTAAGAAAAGTGGGGATTAAACTCCAACACCTGACTTGAATGAACCTAACAAATAAATTGGGGCTAAAGCGGTTCCATAAAAGGTCATTGAAGTTCACGCAATCCCACTAATTTGATCCAGGTTTATCTAGTCCAGAAAATTGCGTCTGCACGCTTTTTTCTTAAGCAGCCCTAGAGGTCGATCATGGATCAAATCGATCCACCTCAGCAAACAGCATATATTTTGTACTGGTTTATGCATTTGAGACATGGTGTTTTCCTCCGTGCAAAACGTACATTTCACAGGTCTATTCTCCATCTGTAAATGTCGTGCAAATATTTCCATTTTGCTGCTAAACTTCACATTGAATGAGCGCTGCTGCGCGCATCCGCGCCAAATAGGAGCGCAGTAGTCTTAATTCTGACTAAAATTAAAAATTTTATATTCGATATTTTATAACACCAGAAATATCTTCTAAATATAAACATTTATCTTTAGAATGTTGGATAAGTTGCAGTGAACTTATAGCTCATTACACTATAAGTGGGCACAAAACATTCAGCCAGTAAGAAAAGAAAACCTGTAGGGTATATACTGTATAGCCATATTTAAGTTGATTTTCTGTATACTGTTTTGTTTTGGTTTTTTTGGACTGATAGTGGTAAAGTCAAATAATGGTATGAGAGAGTGTCAGTGGTAATATCATTGTGTTCCTGTCGATCAGTGTTAGAGGAACGGTGTAACAACAGTTAGCCTGCCCTGGACCAGGTTAGTTTCCCAGCATAAGTTGCCAGAGTAACTGAGTTTGAACTATTTTAAGTTTGCTTTATGAAACAGAATCCACCGACATTAAGTCTGACTAACCAAAATAAGCCTGACTTGTATTCTTATCATGTATTATGGAACAGCCCTCTGGAAACGTTTTTAAGCCATGTGTCCACCAAAGCATTTTTTCCGTTAGTGCGATTAGTGTTTTTTCCCAACTGTTTTCACATTCTGCTTGTACAACGTCATCAGATGACAAAAAGAAGCATTATAACGGACCAAAAATATTTAAAACAAGAGCCAGAGAAAATACTTTACATTGTATCAACATTTTTATATAAACAACACAGAAACAAACTACCTGTGAAACGAGATACTATAACACATCTGTGGATATTCTGTATCATAACAAGCAAAGCGTCTCAACTGAAAAAACTCTGCGATGCCAAAAAGCTCTCAAGCGCCCACAGCTCGGCGTTTTCAGCAGAGTGCCTAGCGTTTTCAGCTGGATAAAAACACTTTGGTGGACATGCAGTCTTAGAACAGATCGGCCCGATTGGTGGAAAAGCGACTTGACTCTGTTTCTGTACGCCTGTGCCAGTAGGTGCCAATGCTGTAAGAAAACAAAATGGTTCTTGAATAAAGTCAATCTTATCACTCTCTTTACTCTCTTCTGAGTGGCACAAATTCAAAAAGTGTTATTATACCAAAGCAAAGGCAATTGAAAATTACTGCTTCACAATGTCGTCTTGTGATTCTGAAAGCCTTTAGATGGAGACATTACTACTAACTTACTAGTGATAGCAAACCCTTAACAGTAAACGCGCTGGTGTTCAGGAGTAACAGCCTTTGCAAACAAACAACAAAACCAACTGAAAGAAAAAACAACAACACAAGGACCATGAAGCCTTTAGGCAAATGGATAGTGATTGAGAGGAGAAACACATTACCATAATCTCCTCACTCAATGCATCTTAAGCCATAGTTCTAAAATTGTATATGAGAACATCTCTTGGACATCTCTGTAGAAATCACAAAAATTCTACTTCATTTTTAAGCTGCCAGATGAGACCAAATATGACAAAGTTAACACAGGAGTTAATGGGCCATTGTGAAGCATGTGACACAGGTAGAGGTGTTATTCTGCTTCTTTAGACAGGACCGTCCTGCCCCTGAATTGTCACGAAAAGTCCTCAATTCGTATAACAATGATCTCTTGCACCAGATAGTGTCACGGTTGGTAGATCCGCTGTCTCATTCTAGTCTGTGTGTTCATGTGTGTGTGTGGGTGTGTCTCAGTTCATTCATTGTTTCATGTGGGCGTTATCACTGATCATCCTGATCAGCGGCAGCTGATTGTAATAATCACAGCCTATTTAATGCCCTGTCTTTCGTCTTATGTTTGTCAGATCGTTGTTTGATGAATCCCTGTCTGCGTGCCTGCTCCTGTTTATTCCCTCGTGTTTCGCCTGCTCTGCACTGCACTGCACTGCACTGGACTGGACTGGACTGGATTATTCACCGCCGATCTCACCACGGATTCTTCACCGCCGATCTCACCACGGATTCTTCACCTGCATTCTCACTGTGGATCGCCTGTCTCAGCCCCTGTGTCACGCTCTCCTGTTTGCTGTGTTCCTGGCGATCGCATCAAGAAGAATACGTTGTCTGTCATTAACCTTGAGTATTTGTTACCCAATAAATACATTGTGCACTCGCACTTGTTTCCTATCAGTTTGTCGTTACAGATAGGCATTAGCATACTGTGGCAATCAAGAGCATTGTTCCATGACCAATTCACATGTATACTGTTAAAGGGATTACTGTAACAGAGGGCTGTATTGCACCCACATTTGCTCAGCCCTATACTATCACTTAAAATGGGGACAGTTACAATTATTTGTATCTTCCATCCATTCTGTAGTGGGATCGTCTGCATCTGTAGTTGTGTATAATGTTAACTTTTTATGAGTGGCCGAAATGCAGCCTATGTACATTATTGCTAAATAAATAAAAATAAATGAATGAATGACTGTTATTGTTTTTATTTATTTATTTATTTATTATTTTTATTATGATTAATTATTGGCCATTTCCACCACTAATTTCCATACTTCAACATTGTCAAATGAGTAGGCCTAAATAAGCACACTATTATATCATATTCTATAAAATGTTAATATCTCACATTTTGATCATGATAGGACTTGTATAGGCATACAACAATGTATGTAACATACAATTTATTATTATTAACATTCAAATTAAACCTCTAGAAATGTTTTTGGTAAAAACAAGAGGGGTTACATACAAGAGATCCTGTATTAGACCATATAGATTAAATAATTACAGATGTATTTTGTTTGTGTGTGTGTGTGTAATTTATAGTCTAAAGGTAATAGAGCGCCACAGGAATCGACAAGAATCCTGAAACCCAGAAACGAGTTTGCATTTAGACTTTCTGCTTCCATCATCCTGAAGTCGATTTGTCGGTTTTGAAAATGTTTGAAATAAGGTGAACACAAGCTCAAGATATTTTCTCATTTTATTCTACAAAATAAAATGCATTAGTAATACCCCTTTCATTATTTTTTAAAGTATTTACGTGCCTTGAAAAAAAAATGTCCACCAAGTAATTTAAAAAATCTAAATAAATCTATAACATAATAATAATTAAATGAATAAAATTAATAAACAAACATGTTCACAAATTAGGGCATTCAATTTCCAATAATTATTTTATTTTTTTTATTTTTAGAAACAATATTTAACTCCAGTTCACTAAAGGGCTGATTTGCCCAATGTTTTAATTCAAAAGATATTGTTTACTATTATACTAACGCTTACAACAAGTCTAAGGAATATAACCTCTTATTTTTTATTTATTTATTTATTTTTTGCCATTTTCGGGCTCACTTCTTACTCTCTCACATTTTTTAATTGAGGGAGGTTCTCAAATATTTGTATTTAAATAAATAAAATGTGACATATTCTTGAAACAATATGATCATTTCTGTAATGATTCTGTTGATGAGGCTTAGTTTGCTTCCCTCTGCTTATTAATGTTTCTGTTTTCTTATTAATTTCTTATTATTTAACATTAGCTATTTTTTTTTTTAGATTAAATCAAATTTGCTTGTGTTTACCCTTTTATTGTATTTGTTTTTCTTATCTGTTATATGTGAACATTTCTGTTGACACTCCTTAATATCCTCCTGAAGATGTTTTTATATTTTCATCTGTATATTATATCATTATAAAAATATAAAAAAAATATATATAAAATTGTATCATATAAAAATAAAAAACATGGCGCTACTAACTTTCGGGTTGTCTACGTCATCCCTGCGTCATCACGCCTTCTCACGCCAGTCTCCAGTTCAGTAGGCAGCGATACTGCTACAAACAAACACTGAAACTCGAGAAGAAGAAAGTAGCGTTGCCATCTTGTTCCGCTAGCGTTATCTTCTTATCTTCAGTGAGTGTATCGCTCAACAACAGCACACTTTACAGTGGACAGCTGCAGGTATTAAGTAAAGATATACAACGTCTGACTCTGGATATTCTCAGAAGGACGCGTGTATCTAGTGAACAGTAGGAGTTATGCGAATCAGATAAAAATATCTCATATATCACTGTTACTCTGAACGTGAAGACCCGCGTTTGAACAGGCCCAAATAACTCAAGCTGTATCACATCATGTCTTCGTCACATACAATTGTAAAGATGGACTTTATAAAAGAGGAGAGTGAAGAAATGACGATTCCAGAGCCATGGCGAGTGAAAACTGAGCAGACTGATGAACAAAGAGGTTTGATGCTTCATTATTTACTGCGTTCGGTAACAAAGCTTCACTGCTAGTTTTGGTGGCTGTGAAATAACAGTTAACGTTAGATTAGATGGCATACATTGACATGTAACTTTAGAGGGAAGATGCATGGCATAACGTGCATGACTAGTTTTATAAATATGTGCTAGGTCTGACGGCAATAATACAAGAATGACATAATCGATCGAGAAAGTATCATGTGACTCAGTATAATCCATTTCTGAAGGCACACGATAGGATTTGGAGGAAAACAAATCATCTAATTTAAAAATAATAATAATAATTGACCGTTCATGAGAGTAGCAGTTCGCGGCGACGCGCCTAGGAAAAGCCCCACGCGCACCATTTTGATCAAATAAGATTACCCTGCTGGGAAAAAACAACAACAATGGGAATTGTTTCGGTTTTGATGGAAACTGTAATGGTCCCTGTGGGTCTCTACTGGTTGGCATGTAAAAAAAATCCTAATGGAATATTGCCCAAAACACACAACCGGCCCAAAGGAGTGACCCCAGAGTGTGTCGCCCCGCCCACACCCAATTTCATTGGTTTATATAATACAGTAATCTTATTGGCGTAGACGCTTGATGCGAGCATGCGCATTCCTTTATGTGAGTTTATGAATGATCTACTACGCGCTGTTTGGCCACACTACAGAAATATGTAAGCAATAAGGTACAAGAGGCTGTGTTGTATCGTGAATAAGTCACGGCTGAAGGGCGTTTATTAGGCGGTTTATTTTTCATAAACTTTCATGAAGTAAAATCACTAAACGCCAATAAACAGCAATAGAAGTTACATACATTATTTCGCCATTGGATGGCGGCAAAAACTGTCTTTATGACTGAGTCAGTCAGTAGAGAAGACTTTTACATTGAAAGGACTCAAACTTGTGAACACGGAGAAGCAAGACGCAAATGACTAGGGCACGGGAAAACCCCTTGACTGTTAAAAGGACAAGATATGCAGTGGACATTCAAACTGATTTCTTTTTATTATGAATATAGGACTGACCTGAAGGAAAATGCTATGTCTACTGTAAATACAGGTACACTCGCTTACTCGATCTCTCACAATACTCTACTCTAGCTTCAATGAAAAATATCAATGAGATCAAACATATGTTTAATGGCTCGTTTCCACTGACCGGTACGGTACGCAATTATTTCCGTTTCCACTGTCAAAAGTTGTGAATGGTACCAAAATGCCGAACCGTACCGTACCACTTTTTCGGTACTCTTCCGTTGGGTACCTAGCACAGTGGTACGGTACTAAAGGGTGGAGCTAGACTCACTGCAGAACATTGATTGGTTGACAGTGTCGTCACTTGCGCGTGCTACAAGGGGAATGACAACATAAGAAGCATAATTTTTTAAATATAGAGTTCGGGATCGTTACGTCACGTCGCAATGTATTGTGGGAATCACGGTACGAAAGTAGATGTACTGTAGGTAATTAAAATGGTAATTGAATGTTGTTGCCCAGGGCACAGGAAATTGTTAATCCGGCCCTGGATCGGAGGTGTAAGCGCTCACTCCACAGACCAGGTAGGAGAAAATATCAGGGAAACTGAGGCTTGGTAAACTTTCATAATTAGTTCATATGGATCGATTCCGCCTATAATCGTTTTTTTTTTTTTTTAAGTAGCGTTGTTTGGCTTCATTATTAAGTTTGTCAGTATACGGTATAGACAACTTTTTTTGTCACGGTCCTTAACTCTTTCTCTTTCTTTCTCGGTGCCGGTGGAGACCGGCCGGCTACGCTATTACCTTATTCCAAACCGGCTTTTGCGTTGCCTCTAAAATGGCCGCCGTTACCCACAATGCACCATTCCATAACGTCTACGCCCGAGCTCTATACAGCTGAAATATAATACAACTGTTATTGTCACGAAATGTAATTTTAAGAGTTTTTCAGGTGAGAATGTAGTTGTTTAAAGCTCAAATCTGTGGTTTATTTATAAATCTTTATGAAAATTGTATCCAGGTTGTGATCCACCGTTGTAACGTTAGACTAGAGCGCTAACTTTGTATGTTTGACTGAATTGTTTTCTTTATTTCCTATTGTAAAGCTGCTTGTACTTTTTACTTATACTTTTATAATGACTTATTGATAAAACTGAAATTTAACAAAAAGAGACAGGGTTGAGTTTTGTCTTTTTTAAATTTTATTACAGTGAAGATGATCAGAGTACAAATGCACATATTGCTTGAACCATATTAATATGTTTTAAATATTTTTTACATTTAAACGAAAAGAGGCAGGGTTGTATTTTATATTTAGTTTTGTTATAAATAGGCTAACGTTATACATGCAGTGAATATAATCAATACGCGTTGCCTGAACCACATTTGTGTGGCTATAATGTTTAAGATTTCTTTAAATGAAAACGTAAAGAGGCAGTGTGGTGTTTTATAACATATTTCATTTTATTGTTGCCTAAAATACATACAAAGAAAACCGGAGTAGCAGAGCGAGTTGAGTGATGCTTTCGAGAACGCGCTGTTCCATTAGCAGAATTACCGGACTTTCTCTGAGTCGGACTTGGCAAGTCCGAACTTTGTGTACTTGCTATTGAGAAACGCCTAATATCGGCGCTTGTCTTCTTGTGACAAACATGCCGAGAAGCAAGAACAAGATCTGCTGTATGTCATCCATTGTTGTTTATGTCGCTTTCTTCTTCGCACGAAAATGACGTCGATCGCTTCTTTCCGGCATAGGCTACACCACGCCTATTAAGTAAGGTACTGATGGCAGTGGAAACGCTAGCCGATTCATGGTTTACCGTACCATACCGCTCAGTGGAAACAAGCCATAAGTTGCTAAGAGTGGTTGCTAGGGGTGTTGTGTAATAATACATAGAACCGTTGGGTGATGCGGTCATGGCCGTGTTTAATCGTGAATAAAACAGAACACAGCTATTGACCAATCAGAATCAAAGATTGGAACTGTCCGTTTTATAATAATTGATAACTATGATCAATTGGATAATGTTTTGATTAACTTGAATTAATCTTGGATAAACACAAATCAAGGTAGATTAATTTACTGTACAAACAATCGCTTCAGGCAGAACGCTGTGTAATATAGGCCTAGGCTACGTGCTGCTAAATATGGGGAACAAATTCTTCATTCGTGGCCACGATATATATAGGCTAGGTTTATATCAAGTGAAGTCAAGTCAAATTTATTCGTATAGCGCTCAATTCACATCGTTTCAAAGCAGCTTAACAAAAAGTCATATAAGCTTTAATATTGAGCAGTTTTAGGGCTGGGCGATACAAAGAAATATGTTGCTGATATAAATGATACACTGAGATTTAGCTATATTATATTTATTAATTTAGCCAGCAGATAAGTCAGTGCCATTTTTAGTGAGCAATGATCATGACAAAATTACTACCATTGCAGAGAAGAGATCATCTAAACTTAAAAAAAAAAATTAAAAAATTTGGGATGCACTAGGCTACTGTTTCAGCCGCATATATGCCCATTGAAAATGAACACATTTTAGTACAATGCAAATACATTAAAGAACCATGTGTACTACTGAGCATTAACATGTGTTTCATGGAGCGGAAGATATGATGACTAGTTGCCTATAAGTATTGTAATGGTGCACAGTGTTGCCAGATTGGGACAGTGATTTCTAGCCCAAAAGCTCACCAAAACCGCCCACTCCAAGAAAAAAACGCCCAAAATTGTACTGCCAAAAATAATGATATAATTTTATTACCATGTCATTCAAGGTTGATAAGCACCATTTTTATCTCTTTAAAACAAAATAACGATGATATAAACATGACTAAATTGTCCAGGTGGACACTGTCAAAACGGCAATCAAGAAATGAACCGATGACTTTAACCCTCGGAAGTACACATTGCAGAACATAACGCAGAATTTAGCAGTCAAAACTGATTCATCGTTGATTCAAACCTTTTTCAGCAGCTGTCAGGGTCGAGTAGAGTGAATGCAGTCTTTGGATGGTGTAAAAGTTGCAGATGTCTGGCTAGGCTAGTGTGCACATAATCATGGACAGGAGTCGTCCCATATTCGATTTCAATTCAAGTCATTCAACTGTGCTCTCCTCTCAGAGTTATATTCACCATTGATATCTCTCACCACATGAGTACGTTTTTAGAGTTTTCTCACTATCTCACTCTTTACTGATACAACTTACTGTATATGTATGTCACTTTGGCATTACCGATCACTTGAATATACAGCTACAAATTATCGAGGTAAATTGCATCTTCCTGCTGATCGCTGATTGGCTCGTCTGTGACATCAACACCAATGCCAGCTGACTCTGCCTGGGCGTGTGTGTTTAGTAATGTCATGATGACTGATTTTATGGACTACATGCACACTTTAGTTAATTTTTTTTAACCATTAAACTTTAAAATGTAGATGTTTGAAAACCGCCGAATTGACCCCAAACCAGCCCAAATTTTGTCCACCCGCCCAAAAAACTTTAGAGGCAGACGATGGACACGATGGATCGCGTACAAACCAGTAGGGTGTCAGAATGGTATATGTTTATACTTCTCATCCAACCACAATCAAATTCACTCTATCTGGATGGCGCGATTTATCTGGATTGTTTTTTTGTTTTGTTTTTTTACGATGATAAGCCGGAATGAAAACAAGCCGAAATGAAATGGGAGTAACGAGGCTATTTTTAAAATGTAAGGAGTAGAAAGTAGAAATAATTGCGTGAAAATGTAAGGAGTAGAAGTAAAAAGTAGGCTGAAAAATAATTACTCCAGTAAAGTATAGATGCCCAAAATTTCTAGTTTTCTACTTAAGTAAGGTAATGAAGTATTTGTACTTCGTTACTTGACACCTTTGATCATCATATTAGAATGATTTCTGAAGGATCATGTGACACTGGAGACTGGAGGAATGTACCAACTCATCTTTCAAGAGCAAGCGTTTTGCAAATCCCGCAGTTGTCAGTAAAATGACGTGTTTGAGGGCTGGTCGGGTTGTTTGCAGGTGGACAACGAACAACATAGGCGGGCCATTATGCAAATGTATTTTCTAGTGATGTATAACGAAGTGGGAAAACGACTTGTTTAGGCGGTTCAGAGTCGATTCTTCCTTTTGAGAGACAATAACTTTTATTTATCGTGCACTTGAAACTTTGCAGAATGTTTACATTTATAAACGGCTATATCACACACTGCATGAAAGGGAATATTGGAAAGAAACATAACGGGCACTTTAAAAGCACACACACACACACACACACATATATACATATACAGACCCTTTCAAAAAAATTTGAATATCATGGAAAAGTTTATTTATTTCCATAATTCCATTCAAAACGTTAAACTTCCATAGATTATAGATTCAGGGCCCACAACTTAAACGATTTCAAGTATTTAGTTGTTTATTTGTACATAATTTGGGCTTCCAGCTCATAAAACCCACGAAAACAGGATTTCCAAAAATTTGAATATTACATGAAATCACACAGTAATTACACAGTGATACCATGGTCATTGAACCAGGTTTTGGTTATTTTGGCAGTGTGGGCAGGTGCAAATCCTGCTGGAAAATGAAGTCAGCATCCCCATAAAGCTTGTCTGCTGAAGGAAGCATGAAGTGCTCTGGAAATGTCCTGGTAGACGGCTGCGTTGAGTGGACAGCACAGTGGACCAACACCAGCCGATGACATGGCTCTCCAAACCAACACAGACTGTGGAAACTTCACACTGGACTTCAAGCATCTTGGATTGTGTGCCTCTCCATTCTTCCTCCAGACTCTGGGACCTTGGTTTCCAAATGAGATGTAAAATTTGCTCTCATCAGAAAAGAGGACTTTGGTCCACTGTGCTTTATTAAATCCAGAGTCAACGCAGCCGTCTACCAGGACATTTTCAGAGCACTTCATGCTTCCTTCATTTTCCAGCAGGATTTGCACCTGCCCACACTGCCAAAAGAACCAAAACCTGGTTCAATGACCATGGTATTACTGTGTAATTACTGTGTGATTTCATGTAATATTCAAATTTTTTGAAATCCTGTTTTCGTGGGTTTTATGAGCTGGAAGCCCAAATTATGTACAAATAAACAACTAAATACTTGAAATCGTTTAAGTTGTGGGCCCTGAATCTATAATCTATGGAAGTTTAACGTTTTGAATGGAGTTATGGAAATAAATAAACTTTTCCATGATATTCAAATTTTTTGGAAAGGGTCTGTGTGTAAATAAATAAATAAATAAATAAATAAATAAATATATATATATATATATATATATATATATATATATATATATATTAGGATTGTAACAGCACTTACACTAACAATCCTGTATTATTTGAGCAGTTTAAGTTGTGAAACGGGATGTAACTACACAGAAAAAGTTATGAAGCATTTGTTTCCCCCATATGGTTTACGTTTCATGGCTATACTACAAAAAAGTAGGCATTTTAATGGTTATTAAAATTTGCCAATTCACTTACATTTTCCGTGCTTCACTGTAACCGGTTGTTTTAAAAGTAAAGTAGGGACAGGTGGATAATACTCTTGCACCACAGATTCAGTCGATTGAGCTAATCTTGTACTGAGCATGGAATATTCCTTAATTTTATTTCCACTATCTTGACAATCATCAGTTTGTGATTTTAACTTTTTCTTCTTATGTTCACATTAGGGCAGACAGAAGTGAAAGAGGAAAGTGATGAACAGAATGTGGACGAGAAACATCAGAATGAGGAACCTCAGATTGTCCTTACCGGACAGCAGGTTTTAAGTTGCTCCGAGTCTGGGAGAAGGTTTGGGCACAAAAGAGCTCATAGAAGTGGATTTTTCTTCTCCTGTCTTGAATGTAAAAGGAACTTTGAGTCTAAAGAGCACCTGATGGATCACTTCAGAACTCACTCTGGAGAAAATTGCTCAGAGACTACAGCAAACGTGTTTCCAGTGCGAACTGGAGCTCAAAAAACGGTCAATATGCCTTTCACGTGCCAACAGTGTCAGAAAAGCTTTTTGTGTAAGGAACACCTGATGGAGCACTACAGACTTCACACTGTAGATAAACCCTTCCCATGTGATCAGTGTGGGAAGAGTTTCATTCATAAGCAAAGCCTTAAGAATCACTTAAGAGTTCACACTGGCTTGAGGCCGTACGTATGCCAGCTGTGCGGGAAGAGTTACATACATAAAGACAATCTTAACGATCACATGAGGATTCACACTGGAGAGAAGCCTTTTGCTTGTGATCAGTGTGGAAAGAGTTTCACACACAAAGGAAGCCTTCTGCATCACATGAAAATTCACACCGGACTGAAGCCTTTCACTTGCCGTCAGTGTGGAAGGCATTTCACACATAAAGGAAACCTGAAGATTCATATAAGACTTCACACCGGAGAGAGACCTTTCACATGCCCTCAATGCGGGAAGAGTTTCATCTATCATGGAAACCTAGTAGGTCACATGAAAAAGCATTCAGGAGAGAAATTATACCACTGTTCTCAGTGTGGAAAGAGTTTCATTGAGAATCGACATCTCCAGAAGCACGAGAAAACCCATGAGACCGTAAGGCCCTTTGTCTGTTCTGAGTGTGGCAGAGGTTTTCTATGGCTCCACAATTTTAAAGAGCACCAGAAAATCCACACCGGCGAGAAACCTCACGTGTGCTTTGACTGCGGGAAAGCCTTTACGAGAATCATATACTTGAAAAGGCACCAAAGAATTCACACTGGCGAGAAACCTTACAAGTGCGCACAATGTGGAATGTGTTTCACGGTTTCTGATTCCCTGAAAGCCCATGAGCGAGTGCACACTGGAGAGAAGCCGTACAAGTGCCCGTCATGTGAGAAGTGTTTCGGCCGGTTAAGTACTCTGCTGACTCATAAGAAAAAGCATTGTCCAAATTTGCCGAAGTAAAGGTTGTGATTTGTTTGCAGGGATTGGGGGGGGGGGGCTAGCAGTTCTATATCTGCATTAATATGCTTAACAATTACATACTTTATCATATTTGTTGTAAGGTGATGCATGGAAAGAATGGTGTTGGAAGCTTTAATAGTTGGTTTCCGAAAAACTGGGAACTTTCTCACAAACTTGAGACTTTCCTCTGTGGAACACGGAGATTTTTAGCAGATTGTCCAGAGTGTTCTTTGTTATAATGGGAACGGGCTGGCAAGCTCCAAACAAGAGCCAAAAAAAGCACCATTAAGATAGTCCAGCGTTAAAGAGTGTAGTTGTTATTTGCTGTAAATTTTCTTCTCTACTGTAGCTCTCAAAACTCTAAAGTAATCGCTGTCCTTTGGAGTATGGCATGTCACATCAGGTTTGGCATCAGAGATGTCAAAAAAAAACATTGGTTCTCGCATGTCTCGTAAATAATGGCACAGCTGGTGTGTTTTTATAAACAATGGATTAACAATCCGCTGTGCTGAAAATCATTTCACTAATTTGGTGTTCCCGGTCAAAAATGACTTTGGAATTGTTTGCAAATTTGGTCATTAAAAGTATAATTTTTTGGATCTGATAGAACTTTGGATGGAAACATAGCTAGTGTGCGCTCATGCAGTTTTAGTTTTCTTTTTTAATACTCTTGAGTGAACTTTTTCATTCAAAAAAAGATCACTGAGGCCTATGATCAGTGGCTGCGTTTACACTGGCACAACAAATCTGATCTTTCATTCACATCTGACACAGATCGGAATTGGTTGCCCATGTGTAAACAAAAAATTCCGCACGAAATCCGTTTTTTTCCCGCATTTTCCACTTCCAAATGTGGTTTTAAATCAGATATCCGATATCTGGACATCCGACCCATGTCTAAACACGCATATCCGATTCCCCTTCGAATTCCAAGCCACCAAAAGGCGAGGAAGACACGTTTATTCACAAAGATAGCTTTTTAATGTTGTATTATGAGGCAGACGTGCCTGTATGCGCTCGCTCACAGCTTTTTATTGAGGTGGGAACTTAATATTTATCTTTGTAAAGAAAAGAAGTTGCGCGAACACTGAAACATTCAAGAGCTGGTTTTTAACCTCTTCTCATGACCTTTATAAACAATAAAAGTCATGGGCAGAGAGAGTTTTTATAAACTCTCTCTCTGGTGAATTCATTAAAAATTGGGCTACTTTATTTCACTTCAGAATTCTAGATCTGAGCTGTAGATAAACGAAAATATTCTCCGGACTATATATCTGTTCCGTCAGACTTTGCGCTGCTAAACATTCATGAGTCATGACAGCTGTTCTCTTGTCCATGCTGGCAAATAATCACGACCACCCAACAGGAATTACGTAAATAATTGTAATATCACGGCCATTCACGCTACCGTGTGTGGATAGTAAACCGATCACCGAAAATCATATTGGGCGGGAATTAATGTAAACACAGATATCAGATACAAGTCCTGTCTAAAGTGAGAGTAAACAGTTAAAAAAATTAAATAAAAAAAAGGATCTGGTCAAAAGATCGGATCTGTGCATTAAGACTTGCAGTGTAAATGCAGCCAGTCAGATCCCAAAAGAAATAATCTCTGGTTAAAAATGAACACAACATAATACTAATGAAATAAGGTTGTTTTGGGTATACTAGTATTCACACTGTTGGATAACAAAAATCAGTCAAGCCCAGGTGTGTGTGTGCGTGTGTGTGTGTGTGTGTGTGTGTGTGAGTGACGCGTGTGAGTTTATGGTTGGATAGGGTGCATTAATTACATTCTTTAGGTGTATTATAACCAAGGCCACAAATATGTAGTGTGCAAACTGTACATAATGAAGTTAATAGAAATAAAAAGGAGCAAAATCATCTTGTGTGTGTTTGTAATATTTATGAAACAAAGAGTGGGTGTGAAATAATTGTGTAGACTCTTTTTGATTATAAATCATAGGTTTTTGGTACATTTTTGCAAACTTGGAACAATTCAAAATATGCATAACTGAATTTTAGAAATGATATTAATACAAGGTGTTTAGGCAAGATAAAACAACTACTTGAAATTGTTTATTACACCAAAAGTAACTAAGGAAACAATAAATACATGTACATATAATGTGCAATAATTTGAGGAAGGGGAGAAGGAAAAAGTCAAATCTTTGATATTCATATTTTGTAGATACAATTGCCTTTTATTTATTACACAGGGCAAATCGCTGATGTGAATTATGTCGGTTCGAGTCCCACCTCGGACAAGGCTGAAATCACCCAATAGTCTACAAAGAATGCTGACTGTGAATGAAAATAAGTCACTTGTCACCGAGATTAATTTCTTTGTGAACTGATACTAATATTTCACTGGAAACTGCATAAAATATATGCATTATTTTACATTTCATATGCTTTTATGCCTTAACACTTTCATTGTATGGGATACATTTTTTATATTCATTTATTACCCATATGAATGTGAGATTGCTTAAAATGAGCTATACAAATTATATATATATATATTATTTATAATAATGATAATGTTTTGACCCAGGCACACAGAATGAGTAATATTACTGTTTTTACTGTGTTTTTAATTAAATAAATGCAGCCTTGGTGAAGAGACTTTTTAAATGAGACTGGGATGAGAGATGAGCAAGCTGAATTGTAGGTGGGTTCCAGTCAGCTTCATCTTCAAGGAGGAATCTCAGGTCCTTATGAAAAGAAAATATATTTCCCATATACAGTATGAATGATCAATTTATTACACGGTTTAACAGCGCTTAATATGTGGGGTTTTGGCAAGCGGCACACCAGGAAAAGTTCAGGGGTTCCCAATGGCCAGTCAGTCCTTCCCTCGGCCAATCGTGGGCCTCCTCCATGCTCGGGTTTAAACCCCACCTAGCCCTTATGTTAATCTGATCCTGCACACCGTACACCTGAGAGTCTCTGTTGCCGTAATGTAGTACCTGTCGATGTCCAGGACCTTCCGTGCTCTCTTGTGGATGCCATCACCTGTCACCTGCTTCCCAGATGCAGGACAGGACAGTCTGAACTTCTACATATGGTAGGGCATCAATATCAGAAGCCTGTGTTTAAAAAAGCAGTCTGGAGATGAACTTGAACTCTCTGGTGATGTCATAGATGCGCCATTTCTTGACTTCCAGAACCTATGTCCTGGAGGGAATTCACCTGATCTCCAAGAAGTCCAAGAATAACATTCAGTGGCTGTAGTTTCTTTAGACCGTTATTGATGTATTCACAATGGACTATGTAGTTGTTTATTTGGAATGCTTATTTTTGTCTAATATTCTTCACTTTCAAACGTTCAGATGTTCGAGTTTATGCTTTGGCGAATACGGGTGAAAGCTGCAAACTTCTCTCCACAGAAATGTCGGAAATTGTGCGAAATGCGCACGTGTAAATAAAGGAAACCTATAGGTCATATTGCCTTCCCTAAATGCATGTTTAACTCACTGCACATACAGAGATGGAGTTGGTGAAAGGCAGCATTTTCTATGTGAACCGAGGTGCTCTGAGACGCTGAAAACAGCTGAACCCGTGTTACACCGTGTTGCTCTTCCCTCTGAAACATGAAGCGCAACAGACTATTAAATCGCAGCCATAACTGTAAAGTTAGAATGTCATGTATAGATGAGGCAATAAAAGCGTTGCTCCATTTCTGTTCTTTTATTTACAACTGTGCAACATGTAGCAGCATAAATGCACTCGGCGTCTATCTACTCACTCTGTCTACCGTATATTCCTTATAGTTATGAATTATCATATATAACAACAGATTCTCAAGCTATCATTAAATCTTCCCTTTTTTCAAATATTATGCTGTATTAACATGTGAGCATTCCACAACAATACCAGAACACATAATAAATAAACAGCTTTCAGTGTCTTCTTTTCTTCACTCATGTCAATGTAATGTCTAACATCTTATTCAAACAATTGTTTAGAAATTAAATCTTTAGAATCATGAATGACTATCTAGGGATTCAAGGCAGACTAACGGTCAACCACATAGATGCTGAGGATTATTCTCCTTTGGACGTAAAAAACTTTTTTAGATTGTTCTGGAACGTCTTGCTCTTTGTTTTGATCTTGATTACTTAGATGTTGTTCAGCTTGTGTCTGTTCTTTATCCACACCTTTCTCTTCACTGAACTCACGTTGGTATGAAGATGGGTTGAAGAAGCATATAAGCTTTCGGTTTCTTCTCTAGTCTCCATTCTCTGTGTGAATTATGTAAGATCTCAGTGTTGTGTGTTTACAAACAACTGTAGCAGTCTTGTTCAATCCTTCCTCATTGTCCGTTTTGACTGTAATGGGATCACCAGGTTTGAGTTCAAGCAACAGTCGACAACCATGACGTGTGTCATTATATAGCCTGTAGTTCGATTTTGCCATATTGTCTTTTACTCTCACCTTTGAGAAATCAGGCCACCCAGGCATCACTTTCTTTTCCAGGACAGGAACCGGTGTTCTCAACTGACGCCCTAGCATCAACTGTACAGGGCTGTATCCTGTCGCTTGGATGGGTGTAACTCTGTAAGCTAGAAAAGTATCTTATTGCCTGAGAATGTGCTCACTGCTCTTTTGGCCTCATCATTTGACTGTGGAAATTACGGGCTTGTGGTGAAACACGCAAGCTTTTGCAAAATCCTGAAACTCAGGACTCCAAGTCCAGACTGTGTCGGCTCTCGGGAGATCATTATGGATGGGTTATCTCAGGCAACCCATGTAAATATCGACCTAGATAATGAACCATTCCCAAAATCATCTTTACTTCTGTCACGTTCTGTGGTGGTTGAATATTCATTATGGTCTCAACCTTTTTCTCATCTGGTCTGACTCCACGAGCATCAATTATGTGACCCAGAAACTGTATCTGTGTTTGTCTCAACAGACATTTGTCATCGAGTTTCAATCCCACATCAGAAAGTGTTTTTAAGACCCTCCGTAGATGTTTATGTCATCCATGTATCCTGCTGTACCTCCATGGTCTCTTAAGAGGTTATTCATCTCTCTTTGGAATATCTCTGGGGCACTGGAGATTGCGAAAGGAAGTCTATGAAAGAAATACCTTCCAAACGGTGTTATTAATGTCGTGAATTTAACAATCTCTCCAGTGGAATTTGCCAAAACCCACTCTCTCCATCAATTAGTGAAAACATTGTTGCACCTGACAGCAGAGGAAGTATATCATCAAGAGTTGGTAGAATGCACCTTTCACGTTCAACAGCTTGGTTTAAACTATTTAGGCCTACACATATTCTCACCTGGCCATTCTTCCTGGGCACAGGCACCATCGGTGTGTACCATTCAGTCAGGTCTGTTATTTTTTCAGTCACGCCACACTTCACCAATTTTTCTAGTTCATCTTTTACCTTAGAAAGGAAAGGAACCAACACTCTCTGTAATGGCATATGGGAATGTGTCTGCTTTCAGCTTGATTTTTACAGGAGTGGTTTTAAAAATGATTTGCTTGGTGAACTTGCTACACTGTCAATCCGCTGAACTAGCCCAAGGGCTGCAGAAAGTTCTCCGACTCACAAGCTATTAACTTGCAAATTGCTATTAAGATGGCGTTGCTGTTTTGTTGTTTGTTCATTCTGCTGTTTATTCTTTACTTTCGTTTCGTATTCACGATAAAGCTGATGGCTGGAGTAGGTCTGTTGATTCACTTACTGCTGCATGTGCCGGAGTCGTGAACTCGAGCCTGCTCTGTCTTCAGCCCTATTGATATAGGCTGCGTGTGAGCTTTAATTTGTTGTTTTGGTATTTGTTTTGTATATTCAGTTATGTTTTTCATGGTATGTTTTGTTTATTGTATTTTCTTTCCTTTTCGCTATTGTACTTTTGTCTTTTTGTTTTAGTTTAATGCTGATTATTTTGTGATTTATACATTTGCAATCTTTTTGCTTTGAATTGTTATCCACAAGTCAGTGCACATTTGGCCATACCACTTTGAGAAGACCTGATCTCGTCTGATCTCGGAAGCTAAGCAGGGTCGGGCCTGGTTAGTACTTGGATGGGAGACCGCTTGAGAATACCAGGTGCTATAAGCTTTTTAGTTTACTTCACTAATGTTCTTACCTTTTAAATAGCCGGTTTTTGGCAGCAGATTTCGCTTATGGCCATACCACTTTGAGAACGCTCGATCTCGTCTGATCTCGGAAGCTAAGCAGGGTTGGGCCTGGTTAGTACTTGGATGGAGACCACCTGGGAATACCAATATAGCACCAGGTTTGAATCTGCAGAGGGAACTCAACATTTTAGGATCATACATAATTGTCAGGTTAAAACCTGTCGATTGTGTATGAATCCGGAACACTTAATGAGGGATTGCCCTGAGTTTCAGTGCTACAAATGTGAACAACAAGGGCACTTTTCAAGAGACTGCTAGGTAGTGAAGTGCCCAGATTGTCAAGAAATCCTAGACAAATGCGAATGCTGGAGGGGAGGTAAAGGAGAGGAAGAATAGGAGCAACAAGAGGAGGGAGGACAGATGCAGGATGAGACTGTGGAAACCGAAAGGGAAGAGCAACGAGAGGAAACGAATGCAGAAAAGATGAAAGAAGCAGAAAGGATGGAAGGAGGAGTCAGCACAACAGAGGAGGAATCAACATATAAAAGAGAACTGAGCAAATGGAAGTGGAGAACAGGAAAAGAGACAGTGAAATAGAGGAGGACGGTGATACATGTGAAAGGGAAAAGGAGCAGAAGGCAAAGAAGGAAGATAAAGGAATGGGAGAAGAGATAAGAACTGAAGATGAACAGGACAATGAGGATTCGCAGAGGCAAATGGACTCACAGATTGGAATACAAGGACAACAGGAGATGGAGGAGTTGGACAAAACAGAAATGGAAAAGGAGGAGATGGGGAGAATAGAGTGGGGAAGGGTGATTACGACCAGAAGAAGACCGCTAAAGGTAACCCCAAGTGTAGAATTTGCATAAAAAAGATATATAACAAGAGAAAAATATAAGGAAAAGGGGGCAAAAAAAAAGAGAAAAAGATTGTGCCGAAAATAGTTTTGGGGATTTTGGTGGATGTGGAAGAAGAAAATAAATGAAGTGGACATTATTAACTTGTATGCATTTAATGCTGCTAAAAATAGCACTATTAAATGTTAGAGGTGTAGTGAAAAATTTGAAGGTAACATGTAAAAAAGCAAATGAAATATTATTACAGGAAACTAATTGGAGAGAAGAGATAATGGAGGGTTTTAAAAAGAAATGGAGTGGAGATGTTTTTTATAATAATGGTGATGGGAGAAGAGGAAGAGGGGTAGTGATTTTAATCAAAAGAGGAGTGGGAGAAAAAATAATAGTGTATGATGATAAGGAGGGGAAATGTATAGCGGTAAAAATAGAAGGAGAGGACTATATTTAATATACACGCACCAGTAATTGAAAAAGAAAAAGTAAAATTTTTTAGGAAAATGAAAGAAATTGTTGCTAATTTGGGAAATTTTGTTATATTGGGTGACTTTAATAAGATTTTTAGTAAAAATGGATATTACTGAAGGGATGGTTTTTAAATCTGATAGTGGGAGAAAAGAATTAAAAGGTATGATGGAAGAAAATGATTTAGTGGAAGTATGGCGAGAAAGAAATGAAGGGATAAGAGAATTTAAGACAACAGCTGGTGAAGGATTTCATGTGTAGAAGTAGAATTGATTTTATGTTAAGTAAAAGGGATTTAGTTGAATTTATAGACGGTATATATTATAAAGAAACTTTAAGTGACCATAAGATTTTATGGGCTGAAATTGATATGAGTGGAATAAAAAGGGGACCAAGGTTATGGATGCTAAATACTGAGATTTTGAAAAAGCCCCGGTGTGAATGAGATCAATATTTTCCTGTCTAGCTTTTAAATCTAAACGTTTCATTTCCAACTCGTTCTCGGAGACTCTTAAACGCAACACTTCTCTCTCATTGTCTAACTCTCGCTCTCGAATAGAAAGCTCTTTCAACCGGATAGAATCTCTCATATCAACGGGAGGCAGAACCCTCTTCTCTACCAAAACCGGTAGCAGAGCAGTTTTAAGCGTTTTTTTTGGAAGCGGACAACTCAATTTCATAATAAGTAGCCAATTCCAAAAGTTGCTCTTTTTTAAGATTATTAAACACCTCTACAGAAGGGTTTTCAGCAACCTCCTAAGCTATAGACATGATTAATATAACAGTCCAAAATAAACAAAACAAAATACTACAGGCTGCTACACAACTACAGAAAGAAAAAAACAAAGTGATCAAAATTCCCAAAATGACCACACAACTTTAACATGACACAACCACGCCACAATACTGACAAGTTGAGGAAAAGTTAGACACACTAATGGGATAAAACCCCAAAAATCTCTGCAGCCAACAAAAGTCTAAACTCGACCTCAGCCTGTTTAAACACTACCTTATGCAGTGCACTATTAAATCACTAAAGCAACATACAAAATAAACGAGTACCAGAAGACTGGGAGATTCACTGCTACACCCCAACCCCTACTTACCTACCCCCCAAAAAACTAAACTTAGCCTCACTAGTCTTCAGTGGATCCCCTACCCGGTGTACATTAAACGTTAAGCTTGTGAGGACGTAGCAGACCGATTGCGCAGTCTACCACAACCCACGAAACGTACTGACTAAGGATACCACAAAAAAGAATGAAACTAAAATAATAAAGTGGCAGACTCAGTGTCTGCCCAGTGACTTACTTATTGAGGTGCACGCTCCTCTACCCAGAAAAAAATTATGGTACTCACCAACAAGTCGCTCACAAAAATATTAATTCCTACCCAATTCAAAAACTTTTGAGTTTTTCAAAAATTCGGACGAGCCCCCAATTGTTATGATCAGGCACACTGGCCATGACATAAGATGACCGCAAAGTCAGTTGGACTCATTTGTCTAGGGGGTTTATTAAATAATTGAGTAAATTACCAACAAAACAGAAAATGGGAGATTGACTACAACAGAATAAAAACAATGCAGGATGATCAATCACAGGCGTGGTAGCCAAAACACAAGTCTCCAACCCTCTGCACGGAGTGCCTGAGATTTTAAAGGGTGTCTCTCCGCCCACTCGTTACAGATCACACCTGCACACAATTACAAATGAAAACATACTACCGAGCAGCAAAACATTAGAAGAGGAAACAGAGCCACCACAGGTAGTGGAGGGATATAACAGTGGAATAAAAAGGGGACCAGGGTTATGGATGCTAAATACTGAGATTTTAAAAACAGAAGAATTTTGTATGAAATTAGAAGAATTGATGAAAAGAGAGATGGAAGATCAATTATACAATGAAGATAAAAGGATATGGTGGGATAATATGAAATATGATATACGTAAATGCACTAAGGAACATAGTAGGTTGATACAAAAAGCCACAAAAGTAGAAGAATATAGAATAAGAAGGGAACTAAAAGAAGAGCAAAGTAAGGATGGAAAAGATTTACAAAGAATTATACATTTGGAAGAAAAAATAAAAGAAATAGAGAAAATAAAATAAATGTAAAGGAGCGATGGTAAGAAGTAGAGCAAAGTATATAGTGGAAGGGGAAAAGTGTACAAAATTCCTTTTTAACATGGAGAAAAATAGGCAAAGATCAGGAATGATTAAAGAGTTAAGAAGTAAAGATGGATAAAAAGTGACAGAAACAAGATATATTAAAGGAAATAAAAGATTTTTACGAAGAATTATTAAGAAGCGAGCGACAGGATCAAGAACATAATTTGTTTGAAGAAAGAATTAAAACAAGAGTTGATGATGATGACAAAAAGTTAGCTGAGAAACAAATTGGAAAAGAAGAAATAGAAGAGGCAATTATGCAATTGAGTAATGGGAAGAGTCCAGGAAGAGATGGGATGCCAAATGAATTTTATAAGGTTTTTAGCAAAGTATTGATACCGATTTTAAAAGAAGTTTATGAGGACATTTTTAAAAGAGATGAAATGAGAAATTTTATTGGGATAGGGTTGATTAATTTATTAATCAGATATTTAGACATTAAATATCTAAGAAACTATAGGCCAATAACAATGTTGAATAGTGATTTAAAAATTTTGGCAAAAATTTTAGCTAATAGATTAAAATTGATTTTACCGAACATAATTCAGACAAACCAAGCATATGCAATAAGGGGAAGAGATATTACGGATACTATTAGTAGTATAAGAGATGTGGTTAGTTTCATGATAGCAGAAAAGAAAAGAGGTTTTGTGATTAGCTTGGATCTGGAGAAAGGCGTTTGATAGAGTTGAACATACATTTTTATTTGGGGTCTTGAAACAGTTTGGATTTGGGGAAAATTTTATCAAATGGATAAAGATTTTATACATAGATGTAAGAAGTCAGATTAAATGTAATGGCACTTTTAAATTAAAACGATCTAAAAGACAAGGATGTGCACTATCAGCTTTGTTGTATAGCTTAGTTGCAAAAGCATTGGGGTTGGCTTTAAAAGAGGAAATGGGAATTAAGGGAATAGAACTAGAAGGAATGGAAAAATTACAGAAAGTGTATCAATATGCAGATGATTCGACTTTAATAGTAAGAGATGTGGATGATGTAAGAAAATCAATGAATATAATTGAAAGGTATTGTAAGGGATCTGGAGCTAAAGTTAATATACAAAAAAAAAAAACGTTTTTTATGAGTGTAGGAGAGAAAGTACAAAGTTTTTACTCTTTTAAAGAAGACGACAATTTGAAAATTTTAGGGGTTTGGATTGGGAAGAATGAAAAAGTAGGGAGATATTTGATGTGGGAAGAGGTGGTTGGAAAAATGGAAAGGATTTAAAATTATTGGAAATTAAGAGCACTAACATTAAAAGGGAAGGTATTGGCTTTTAATGCATTAGTACTGGCAAAAATGTGGTATGTTTTAGGGGTGGTGCCCAATGCCCACATGGATTGCTAGAAGGATTAAAAATGCAGGTTTAAATTTTATTTGGGATTCTAAACCACCAAAAATAGCTTACAACACAATAATAGGAGCAGTGGGAGACGGTAGATTAGGGTTGCAAGACCCAGAGCAAAAGAAAAAGAGTTTTAGAATTAAAACAGTGAAAAAGTTTTAAATGAAGAGAATACAACTGAATGGAAGAAAACTGAGTTTTTATTTAAACAATTGTGGGAATTGGGAATAATATATTGTGTATGAAATGTTAAAGGGAATCCCAGAGTTTTATAAAGAAGTTTTGGAGGCATGGAAAGATGTATGTTTTACACCAGAAAATGAGGATTAATTTTTAAATCAGCCACTGTTTTTAAATGAAAACATTTTATACAAAGGGAAAGATTTATTTTTTAAACATTGGATTGAGGCTGGTTTTAAAAAAGTAGGAGATGTCTTATATGAAGTGAAAGAAGGATTTTTACCAATACAAGCAATTATTGATGGAGTGGAAGAAATAAAAGAGGATTTTAATGTCAAAACTTTAGAGCAGGGGTGCCCAATCCTGCTCCTGCCGATCGACTGTCCTGCACAGTTCATCTCCAGTCCTAATCAAACACACCTGAAGCAACCAATTAAGGTCTTTAGGATCACTTGAAAAGTAAAGGCAGGTGTGTTTGATTAGGGTTGGAGATGAACTGTGCAGGACGGTCGATCGGCAGGAGCAGGATTGGGCACCCCTGCTTTAGAACAACAGTATGAACAGGTGAAAGAAGCAATACCAACAGAATGGTTAAAGAAAATAGAACAGAATGAGAAAGAGAAAGAAGGTAACAAAATGCAAGCTTTTGTAAAAGGACCTAAAGAACTGGAACATTTTAGTTTCAAATCTGGAAATGGAAAGAGTGACCAATGTTTTCACACTTCAGGACATCAATACTAAGTCTTGTTTACCTCTGAAATGGTTTACCTCTATCAAGTGGATAAATGGGGAAACAGCAGTGAGAGGAATCATATATTTGGAAACATTCTTTTTTTTTTTTTTTTTTAAGGTGCATTGCGCAACTTTTCATGTTAAAAATACCCGATTTCTAACCCATACATGCTTAAACAATTGCCTGATGGGCTGAATGAGCCCTTCTCTGATCACTGCGATTGCCTCTATAATCCTGTACAGTAAAATAAATAAGAGGGATTCGGGTCGGAATTTGAGACTGGGCGTGACGTCATGCGCGTTCACGGCACGCTCACCTGGCTATGTCTGGCAGGTTTGTGTATTCGCCGCCATTCTCCGTAGAAGATGGATTCTAAGAGACCGGCTTGTAGTTCATTTCAAACACCAACGCAAACTCCACGTAAGATAAAAAAAAAAGAAAACTTTTGTCTAGTGCAAAAGACAACCTCTGGTTGCAGGTTCGCTTGCCGCCAGAGGGGGCATAGTTCTGCAAAAACTCAGAGACTTGCGCAATGCACCTTTCAACAATATATATCTACATATCAGAAAAAAGTAAACAACACAACAATAATAACAATAACACAGGTAACAAGGTAAACAGAATAGAATTAACATTAATTAAGTAATTTAGCAGAAAATATACCAAAATAGGTTCTAATAAGTTATTATTTACAGGATTCTTATTACAAGATTTATACATGTACACATTGAGCAATATACAATATAGGTACAATATATACAAGGGGATGAGGTAATGCAGTGCAATAGTATGCAATGTTAAGCAGATACACTCACCTAAAGGATTATTAGGAACACCATACTAATACTGTGTTTGACCCCCTTTCGCCTTCAGAACTGCCTTAATTCTACGTGGCATTGATTCAACAAGGTGCTGAAAGCATTCTTTAGAAATGTTGGCCCATATTGATAGGATAGCATCTTGCAGTTGATGGAGATTTTTAGGGATGCACATCCAGGGCACGAAGCTCCCGTTCCACCACATCCCAAAGATGCTCTATTGGGTTGAGATCTGGTGACTGTGGGGGCCATTTTAGTACAGTGAACTCATTGTCATGTTCAAGAAACCAATTTGAAATGATTCGAGCTTTGTGACATGGTGCATTATCCTGCTGGAAGTAGCCATCAGAGAATGGGTACATGGTGGTCATAAAGGGATGGACATGGTCAGAAACAATGCTCAGGTAGGCCGTGGCATTTAAACGATGCCCAATTGGCACTAAGGGGCCTAAAGTGTGCCAAGAAAACATCCCCCACACCATTACACCACCACCACCAGCCTGCACAGTGGTAACAAGGCATGATGGATCCATGTTCTCATTCTGTTTACGCCAAATTCTGACTCTACCATCTGAATGTCTCAACAGAAATTGAGACTCATCAGACCAGGCAACATTTTTCCAGTCTTCAACTGTCCAATTTTGGTGAGCTCGTGCAAATTGTAGCCTCTTTTTCCTATTTGTAGTGGAGATGAGTGGTACCCGGTGGGGTCTTCTGCTGTTGTAGCCCATCCGCCTCAAGGTTGTGCGTGTTGTGGCTTCACAAATGCTTTGCTGCATACCTCGGTTGTAACGAGTGGTTATTTCAGTCAAAGTTGCTCTTCTATCAGCTTGAATCAGTCGGCCCATTCTCCTCTGACCTCTAGCATCAACAAGGCATTTTCGCCCACAGGACTGCCGCATATTGGATGTTTTTCCCTTTTCACACCATTCTTTGTAAACCCTAGAAATGGTTGTGTGTGAAAATCCCAGTAACTGAGCAGATTGTGAAATACTCAGACCGGCCCGTCTGGCACCAACAACCATGCCACGCTCAAAATTGCTTAAATCACCTTTCTTTCCCATTCTGACATTCAGTTTGGAGTTCAGGAGATTGTCTTGACCAGGACCACACCCCTACATGCATTGAAGCAACTGCCATGTGATTGGTTGATTAGATAATTGCATTAATGAGAAATTGAACAGGTGTTCCTAATAATCCTTTAGGTGAGTGTATTTACATTCACTAAAAACACATCTTTTTTTTGGTGTCTGATTTGATGCCAGACAATGAGAAAATGGGTATGTGTTTTATAGATGGTGTATAATGAATCGGTGAATTGGTATAAGAGGCAGATATTGTAACCAATATGACTTATTATATTTTAGCCTTATTATGAGAATATAAATAACATGGCAAATTAAATTACATTGTAACCCACAAAGTGCAAATAATGTTGAGGACATGTAAATCTCTGTGCACAGGTAATTCTGACTAACCAACACCATGTCTTAAACCAGGACCAAATTAGGTAAGTACTACTGGGATTAAACCAGGTCTAAATCATGTCCAAACTTGGGCAAAATCTAAACTAGGTCTAATCCAGGTCTGAACCAGGTCCAAACCATACCCCAGAAATCTGCTATTGTGATTTGGGGGATGTAGTTGCAGATGTAGTTGGCTCTCTAGTTGTTATTTTTTTAAACTTTTTTAGTTCCTCATCTACTACACTTTTGAAGTGTTCAAAACTGTTGAACACAACCCCTTTAAAACCTGAAGTGGTGGACTTCCTAGTTGCTGGGCAATAGGTAAATATTTTTTGGCTACTTTCAGCAGCCTTGTCTTTGGAGGGCGTGTACCTCTTACGCTGCCCACCACACTGGGGTACTTGGCAGGCCCAACAAGGCTTCATGGATTTATGAGGCTTGATTGGTCTGGATGTCAGCGCAGGAGGCAGTGTGAAAGGTATGAACCCTTGACTGCTGGATGCCCCACAGAGCATCATGGATGGTCCCTGTGGCTGTGCAGGAACCACTACCAGGACAGGTGCTGCTGACGCTCTGGGTGGGATGTACGTGGCCACAGGGGGTTTAGGTTGAATGGGCCGGTTCCCAAGCATTTCCACATCTACCCTGCAAAAATAAATCATACATGCGATGCTGAGTATAATTCATGAGAAATAATGTGTATGACTATCAATTCACATGGTTTGTTGTGTTTAAGTTTAAACCATTCAGCTGATAAATTCAGATATGTTCACATATTGTAATAAAGTAGTAAAGTCACATACTTGTGAAATGAAGAACTGAACAACTTACTTCCGCTTCTGACCATGCCTTTTCCCAGCTGCATGACGTAGGCTCTGGTACTGAACCTGAGGTCGATCTGGAGCTGGAAGGGTTTCTGGCAGAATAGGAGCTGCTGGCATTGGTTCTTCTGACAGCACTCTTTGGTGGGGTTTCACCTTTGGCATTACTGTTGCCCTGTAGTTAGCCTTCTTCTCTTCCCGTGCCATGAATGTAGAGATGGACTTGGCATTCAGATTGGGCAGAGGAATGACTCGGTCTACAATCTTTTTATACTGGCCCTTGATTACATTGGTGATTTTAGTGGGGGAGGTGAGACAACTGGCTGGTGGCCGGTTTTTCAGCATCTTAATAATGAGGTACAACAGACGACTATCCTCAGTTACCTGGGCTGCCTGAGGGTACCTCATCCAGGAGAACTTTGTCTTCTGTGCTGCTCTGGTCTCAGGTGTGTCAGCTCCCAAGCATCTGCCAAACAGGGTGTAACCCCACCTTGACTCATACCTTTTTACAAAGTTGCCTGCAGACCTGTCATGCTCATGCAGAGCACCAACTGCAGTGCCAATCTTCAGCCTTAGGTCAGCTGGCACTAGGTGACGGTCACTGTTGTCTGCCAGTTCTAAAATGAGCAGGGCCAAGGCTTCCACTTCCTCCAGTCCAGGAAGATGCAGATGGCTCTGGGTCATCAGCACATCCTGCAGAGCAGGACTGTCCTCCTCCTCCACCTGTTCTGATTGAGTGAGGATGACATGTTTGTCACTGACAGTGTCCATAGGATCCTCCTCTGACTCTGCACCCATGTCCACACCCTCATCTGCCAGCTTGTCCTCACTTTGTTCAGCCGTCTCCACTTCTTCACGGGACTGCTCTTCCTCAACTGCAAATATGTAATGTACTAATCACCAGTGTGTCTAGGCAGTTACAACAACTAACAGTAGACTAATGAATACAACATGGCAATGCTGCAGTTCATTTGTTTCATATTATGTAAAATAAAAATGAACTATATCATACATACTTGTCATGGATAGAATATGCATGATATTTATAGGTATTTGACCACTTTGTATGTATGTATATTGTTATAATGCAAGATTGTGTACCTTGCTGGGCATAGTAATCCCTTGCAGTGAAGCTGGTTGACTGGCACATGGCATACTCTACTCCAAGGAGCTCCTCCTCGTCTGGGTCCTTGTATACGGCAGGGTAGGGCATTGGAGCGGCAAAGTTGGGCTTGAGGACATGCTCTTTACCGAAGAGCACCTCAGCCTGCTGATTCAGGCACTGAATCTGCCGCGGGTCCATACAACACGTCTGCCTGCCATGACCACCAGCAACCCGGAGTGATTCCATGCGGCTGTTCCACTGCACAGCAAATGCAATCAGATACACCTGAAAGACATGACCATTCATGCATTATTGTACATCAGAAACTAATTTTGATTACAAAGTGGGCATCGCCCAGCAGCATGACATACAATTTGTCTTTTGTCCGCAATAGGCTATTTTGTGTGTGTGCATCTCATACACCCAGTTGATGCTCTGTGAACAGCATAGAGCTCACACACACACAGGAAGAGAGGGTAGCACAAAAGCAGGGAGGATACAGGTAAAATATGCCTAAGAACAATGATGTGTAATCAAACATTTTTTTTTTTTTATATTAAAGCTGTTTATACTTACTTGGAATGGCATAACTCCACATCTCTGTGAGGGAATGGCATTGTACAGGTGTGAGTGCAAGTCCTCCAAGGAGTTACTGCCTCGCCGACACCTGTACTTGTTCAGGCGGACACCATTCAGCACCACCACCTTCACTGACACATACAGCTGTATGCCAGGGGGGTCCTATAAAACATATGTTGCTTATTTATTATGGTGTCTGTGAGTTTGAGTTTGTATGATTTTACAATGATTAGTTCAAAAATGTTTACCCACCTGCATACAACTAAGATGCTTGCTTGCAGTTGCCCAGTGAGAATCCACTGCCTGTGCTGATTTGATCAGGTGGATTCCATCAATGTCAAGGCCTGCAGGTCCCTTGAACTCCGTAATGATGGACTCAATTGCTGAAGCTGTCTCCTGTAACAATCATTCACATTTATTTTATACAGTTATATCGCTTAAAATGTGAAATTATTTCAATAATTGGAAGTATTTCCAAAATGAAATACAGTAGTGTGACAACTTAGTTAATTTTAGTGAAGTATGTTTTGAGCTTCTTATACATAAAGATTGTACATGGATTAATATTACACTTAACCTCAACCCCACGGGTGATCCGTCTGACATAGCACCTGATCTGGTGAGGTTTAAGGCTATCATGTCCTCGTCTGAAAGACTGGCGTACAACTCCTGGTTGCCCTTCCTGACTGCCTGGATTAGGAGCAGGAAAGCTGCGCGCCCCTCTTCCCGCGCTCTCCCCCTCTGTTCGAGCCGCGCAAACGGCGCCGCTCACGAGGTATGTCAGAAGTGGACGGTCACGGGCTAGCTTCCTTTACGTTTCAAGAAAGCTACCGCACCCCGTTCGCGCGCGTCACTCACACATTTCTCAGTCCCCTCCTAAGTTCAGGTGACTGGAAATATCAATATTGCAATATTGAACTTAGAGCGGACGGTCACGAGCAATGTTCAGCACCCCGCGTGCCTCACTCACCGGTGAAAGGAGGAAGAAAAAGTGTTTTAGTCCCACCAAGGCCGGACCAACCTCCAATTCTCACACATTTCTCAGTCCCCTCTAAGTTCAGGCGGCTGGAAATACTAATATTGCAGTAAACGAGCCTGTTATAATACATGCATGCCTGCAAACAGACGCCGTCACAAGACATGTTGACGCTCTCTTATATGGTAGCGCTAACTGAAAGCTTATGTATTTCCCCCCTGTGGCTCAGTGGTGGACTTTTAGGCTTTTCGCGCCAGAGACCAGTGTTCGAATCCCGGGTCTGCCGGCAGACAGAATTATGACGTCAAAGCTTTCGCTCTGTCAGTCCCCTTAAAAAGGCAACTGCAGATGTGTATTTTGCTGCCAACGAGCGCGTTGTACAACCCGCTCGCCTGCACCCTAATGTTGACGCTCTCTTAAATGCTCGCGCTAACTGAAAGCTTATGTGTTTCCCTCGGTGGCGGAATCTTAGGCTTTTCGCGCCAGAGACCCGTGTTCGAATCCCGGGTCAGCCGGCAGACAGAATTATGCCGTCAAAGCTTTCGCTCTGTCAGTCCCCTTAAAAAGGCAATTGCAGATGTGTATTTTACAGCCAACGAGCGCGTTGTACAACCCGCTCCCCTGCACCCTAATGTTGACGCTCTGTTATATGCTCGCGCTAACTAAAAACTTATGTGTGTTCCCCTGTGGCTCAGTGGCGGCCAGAGACCCGTGTTCGAATCCCGGGTCTGCCGGCAGATAAAATTATGCCGTCAAAGCTTTCGCTCTGTCAGTCCCCTTAAAAAGGCGACTGCAGATGTGTATTTTGCAGCCAACGAGCGCGTTGCACAACCCGCTCGCCTGCACCCAAACACCGTCTTTACGGTACCCCAGAGAAATCTCATAAGAGTACAATTCTGGCTATCCGGCTCACGCCGATGGTGTCTTGAGTGTAGAAAATGTGCCCGCTTCCCAGCGTTCACCCCTACACAAAAGCACGGTTCCCCCTGTGTCATTTACTCATGCAGAGCCCACTCTAGAGCTGGCATATGCTGCTCGAGTGTTAAATGTAGGAAATGTGCCCACAAAACAGTGCCCACACCTACTCACTGCCCGCTCTGCTACACTTTTATCACAGGGGACGGAACCTTAATGCCACATACCGGCCGTGTTGTGAACGTAAGCCCTGTGCCCGCACACGAGCGCTCACACTTACTGATAAACACTGTATCCCTGGCGGCGCTCACGCGTCCCGCTTTTCTCGCCACAGAATGTTCTCCGTCCAAAGTGATCGAGTCATTGAGTGTAAACCGGCCAGCTATCGCTGTCAGCGAGCCGCCGTATTCAGGCATCAAGAGCGCGCGCGTCGCACCGATACCTCTGATACAGGTTCTCGCCCCACGCAGTGCGGTGATCGGAACCCAGAGGCCATTCTACCCCTAGCTATACATGCAAAAGCATGGGAAGCGATTCCGGGCGTGTCAGAATGGGTGCTGAATACTGTAAGCAGGGCTATTACTACAGTTTGCTCGCCGTCCCCCGTGCTTTCGAGCACGGACCGGGACAAGAGTGAATTTGGAAGTAGCAGCTTCGTGCAGAAATAGCAAAGCTGCTGTGCAAGGGGGCATTAGAACCGGTACATCCTTCTCTGAGCGAGTCAGGCTTTTACAGCCGTTACTTCCTCGTGCCCAAGAAGGACAGAGCTCTCAGACCTATCTTAGATCTGAGATATTTGAACAAAGCTCTCATGAGGCGACCGTTCAAAATGCTCACGGCCAGACAAATCCTCGCACAAATTCGCCCGAGGGACTGGTTTATTTCTCTCGATCTGAAAGACGCATACTTTCAGATCCAGATTATACCCCGTCACAGGCCATTCTTGAGATCCGCCCTCGACGGTCAGGTATATCAGTACACCGTCCTCCCGTTCGGCCTGTCTTTAGCACCCCGTAAATTCACGAAGTGCATGGACGCGGCTCTCACCCCCCCCCCCCCGTGAAGTCAGGGTATGCTGATTTTGAACTCAAGTTCAAGTTCGTTTATTTCTAAAGCACATTTACTTCCGGTTTTTGGCCGACCAAAGTGCTGTACAATAATCACGACAAGATACATGAAGAACCAACAACATCACTATCAACAGTCAAATATGATGCATTAAAAAATAAATACAAGTAAATTACACATTAAAAGCTAATCCAAACAGATATGTTTTTAGCGCTGATTTAAATTCAGATAAAGTGGAAGCCATTTTAAGTTGAGTAGGAAGATTATTCCATAGAGTGGGGCCCACCACTTCGAAAGCTCTATTTCCCCTCTTTTTCAAGCGAGTTTTCGGAATACGAAGGAGGAATTTGTTTCCTGATCTCAGTTCTCGGTTAGGAATATAAGGGTGGAGTAAATCCGATAAATAAGATGGTGCAAGATTATGTAAGGATTTGTAAACTAACAGTAAAATTTTGTAGTCGATTCTATATTGAACCGGTAACCAGTGAAGGGATCTCAAAAGTGGTGTCACATGATCAAATTTTTTGCCTCCTTTCAAAAAACGTGCTGCTGCATTCTGAACAACTTGTAGTCTCGAAATTTGATTCTTAGAAATGCCATAATAAAGAGAGTTGCAATAATCTAGCCTAGATGTTATAAAGGCGTGAATAGCAATTTCTAGAGAAGCATTAGAAAGAAAAGATTTAATTTTAGAAAAGGAGCGCAGATGAAAAAAACTAGAGCCCACTACCGAGGCAATTTGCTTATCAAATTGTAAGTTGTCATCAATTACCACACCTAAATTACGAACCTTAGCTAAGATAGTAAAATTTAAGAGATCAAGGTTAGGTAGATATTGTCTTCTTTGTTCGGAGGGGCAAAAAACAATAGCTTCCGATTTATCTGAGTTCAGAAAAAGAAAGTTTTTTGAGAGCCATGCCTTTACATCATTCAAACATGCTGATAAGTTACTAACAGCATTCACATTACCGCTGGTCAAAGGCAGATAAATTTGCATGTCATCAGCGTAACAATGGAAGGCTACATTGTGTTTCCTGAAGATGGATCCCAAGGGAAGTAAATATAAGGAAAACAGAGTGGGAGCAAGAACAGATCCCTGTGGTACACCACAGGATAACTTGCGTAATGAAGAAGTAAAATTTCCAATTTTAACAGAAAAAGTTCTGTTTGTTAGAAAAGATTTAAACCATTTTAACACTGCCCCGCCTAAACCCACATAGGACTCCAGTCGAGAGATGAGGATTCCGTGATCGACAGTATCAAAAGCTGAAGACAAGTCCAGCATGATTAAAACGACAGAAGCTCCCGAGTCAGTAATCATTTAAGACTCTAACAAGGGCCGTTTCAGTACTACGTAAAGATTTGAAACCAGATTGAAAGATCTCATATATACGATTTGTGGATAATAAGGACTGGAGTTGCAGAAAGACAATTTTTTCCATCACCTTCGAAATAAACGGAAGGACAGACACGGGGCGAAAATTTGCTAAAATAGATGTATCAAGTGTGGTTTTTTTTAGCACTGGAGTCACTGTGGCTCTTTTTAAGCTATCCGGGATAATCCCTGACTGCAAACATTTATTAAATAAAGTTACAAGGCCAGGTCCTACAATATCAATTAATAACTTCAGATAGCGGGGGTGCATAGTGTCAAGAGGACTAAAAGAGGTTTTTAGTTTTAAAACTATTTTCTTTAATGAGTCTAAGGAAATAGAATTAAAAATATTCCAAGAAGCCAATGGAGTAATTGAGGTCGAATTATCATCACTGGTATCTGGTATTTGAACTCTTAGGTTTATGATTTTAGTCTCGAAATAATTTAGAAAATTTTCACATAATGCTTTAGAAGGATTACGGAAAGTCTGTACAGGGGGATGTAATACTGAATTGATAATCGAAAAAAGAACTCTAGGAATTTGATGATGCTCCTCGATTAGATTAGAAAAATAAAGAGACTTGGCCTTCTTAACTGCATTCTGATATGTCCATAAACATTCTTTAAGTATGGTAAAGGATATTTGAAGCTTGTCTTTCTTCCATTTTCTTTCTGCTTTCCTACATAGTTGTCTCAAGGAGCGAATATTTTGATCTAACCAAGGCTCAGCTTTACGTTTCGGCTTTAGCAACCTATAGGGTGCAACAGCATTTAAAATCTCCAACCATACAATGTTTAAGGACTCAAGATGTTGCTCAACATCTAGATCTAATAATGAAGATTCATAGGACACTGAGGAAGTGATTTCATTAAAACGTTCAGTGAAAGCCTCGCAAAATCGCGGTGAGTACACTCGAACCTGTTTTAAATCAGAGACAGTTATGTGAGGCATAGCTGGAAGAGCAATTTTAAATATGATAGGAAAATGATCAGAGATGGGTAGTTCAATCACTTCAGTATCAGTTATTGAGAGTCCAAAGGACAATATTAAGTCCAACTTATGACCACGATTGTGTGTGGGTTCTTTAACCCACTGCACCAAATTAAAAGAATCAATAATATTCAAAAACTCCGATGATAAGTGATCCGACACACAGCAAACATGTACATTAAAATCACCTAACAATAAAATCCGATCGTAAGTAATAATTAAATCCCCAAGAAGCTCAGTAAATTCCTCTATAAAGTCCTTCGTCAGGTGCGGAGGCCGATATATTAAGACTAAGACAATAGGTTGAATCCAGTCAAGTCTTAATAGTTGAACTTCAAAGCTTGTAGGGTTAATGGAGGGTAGCATTTGGCAACGTGCTCCTAAACTGTCTTTAGCAATAACAGCTAACCCTCCGCCCCTACCAACCAGACGGGGAGAGTTATAGAAGCAATAGTCATTTGGAACAAGTTCAGAGTACGGGCTCAAATCTCCTACCTTCATCCAGGTTTCGGTGATAAACATGAAATCAAGGTTGTTAGATGTTATAAAATCATGTAAAATAAATGTCTTATTGACCAAGGAGTGAGCATTGATCAGTGCCATTTTAGGAGAATGCAAAATGCTGTATGGAGCTGAAGCTTTCCTCAGAGGGCGAAGATTTGAAGAATTTACTCCCATCGGACGAAGACGTCGAATAATAATCCGAGTGTCGGAATCCTGTAGTTGTCGTTTAGGAGAAGCACGGGAGTTAGTCTGAATATATGTGAGCCAACGAGATGACGGGACCGGCGTATAATGAACCGAGAAGCTGATCAGATCCTCGGTCCATGGCCGAGACGTAGAGATCTTACGGAGACCACCTCGCAGATAGATCTTTAGACTGACCAGTTTTCCGCTGCGTTTCCCACGTCTTCTCCGACGTTTCCTCGGGATAACATCCAATGGCCAACAGCGAAGAAAATCTGGAATGCCATCGAGAGTACTCCTGTAGGTATTATCAGCAAAATTCCCCAATTTCGCATCAAAGCCATCCATGCAACAACTGCGAATGTCCAGGAGTGTCTGACGATCATAAACAACGGGCTCCGTTTGATAACAAGGTATAAGAACACATAAAAACAACCAAATATAAAACCAACTATTTGGACGACTGGCTGATTTTAGCGCAGTCAGAGATGGAACTTATATCTCACAGGACAGTGCTTCTCAGCCATCTGGAAAGCCTGGGTCTCACGGTCTACTGGACCAAGAGCTCATTACTGCCCAGTCAGTCAGCCTCTTTTCTGGGTTTAGAACTGGACTCTGTGGCAATGACGGCTCGGCTGTTGACACAGCGCGCGCCGTGGTCAACGCCTGGCCGCGTCTTTCCAGATGTGCAGCGCCGCACCTCTAAAACATTTCAGAGGATGCTGGGCTGTATGGCATCAGCTGCAGCAGTACTTCAGCTGGGTCTACTGCGTATGCGCCCGCTGCAACGCTGGTTGAACGCTCGAGTGCCTCACCGAGCCTGGGCGTCCGGCGGCATACGAATCAGAGTGACTCAGAGCTGCGTTTCAGCACTGAGACCCTGCTTAGCGGCTGACTGGTACCAGTGGGGAGTGACAATGGGAGCCATCTCGCACCGAAAAGTTATCTCGACGACGCCTTCGAGGGCAGACCGGTCTTTGGCCTGTGGTCAGACCAGGAGAAATGCCTCCATATAAACTGTTTGGAGATGAGGGCGGTCGAGAACGCGCTCAAACGTTTCCTCCCACACATATGGGGCCACCATGTTCTAGTCCGTTCGGACAACATGTCCGTGGTGTCCTACGTGAACCACCAGGGCGGTGTCAGATCCAGGAATCTCTGCAACTGACAGAACGCCTTCTTGTGTGGGCTCACCACTTGTTACGCTCGCCGAGAGCCGCGCACGTACCGGGCCACATGAATGTCGGCCCAGACAGACTGTCCAGAGACAACATTCCCCTGGGAGAATGGTCTCTGCACCCTCAGACAGTCCAGTCACTGTGGCGCTTTTTCGGCAGAGCAGAAGTCGACCTTTTTGCGTCAAAAGACAACGCTCATTGCCCGAGATTCCTCTCGAAGAGCGAGGATGCGCTGGCCCAAACCTGGCCCAGCCGCCCGCTGTATGCTTTCCCTCCGATCTCACTGCTATCACAGGTAATCAAGAAGATCAGGGAAACGCGCCACTCAGTGCTCCTCATAGCCCCGCGATGGGAGAACCAAACCTGGTTCCCAGAACTGGTGAGGCTGTCGCACGTAGCCCCATGGCCGATCCCGGTGAGGAGAGATCTTCTCTCTCAAGCCGGTGGATCAATTTGGCATCCCCATCCAGAGCGCTGGTCTCTGCAAGCGTGGATAATCAACGGATACCCGCTGATCTGCCAGAAGGGGTCGTGAACACGATCACGCAGTCTAGAGCTCCTTCTACGAGAAGACTCGACGCGTCTAAAAGGTCAGTGTTCTCCAAATGGTGCGCTACTAAGAGCCTGGATCCACGCACGTGTGGGGTTTCATGGGTGCTCTCCTTCCTGCAAGAGCTGTTGGACAAGGGCAGGTCCCCTTCCACGCTCAAAGTGTATGTCAGCGTTCACTATTGCAGCGTTCGCGGAGACGACGCGCAGCCGTGCGATAGGAAGGGACGAGCTCATCATCCGCTTTCTTACAGGAGCCAGGAGGATGAACCCCCCGCGGCCACCTTCGGTTCCTATGTGGGATCTTTCTTTGGTCCTAGAGGCCCTAAAAGCGTTTCCCTTTGAAACGTTAGAATCCGTGGATCTGAAATACCTCTCGCTCAAAACCGTTTTTCTGATAGCTCTGTCATCAGTAAAACGTGTGGGGGATCTACACGCGCTATCCGTTAGCCCCACATGTCTTGAGTTTGGACCGAATGACTCTAAAGTCATCCTCAAACCGAGACACGGTTACGTCCCCAAGGCGATTGGCACTCCCTTTAGGGCGCAGATCATCTCCCTATCAGCTCTGCCATGCATTCGATAGCGAGGACAGTGATAACCTCCTATGCCCCTCTCAATACGAGAGAACCTCTAGTAACGTACTCGGTTACCTAACGTAACCTCGGTTCTCTCCAGAAGAGGGAACGAGTATTGCGTAACCTGCTGTGTCGCGCCACGAGCTTATTCGCTTCAGTCTATGAAAACCAGATTTCCAGCCTGTGAGCCCTTCCTTTATACACACTAGCCACACCCATTCTGGCGGGCTGTGACGTCACGCAGGGCTCACCGATAGGCTGCTGCAGTTGCCGCAGGTCAGCCAATGAGCACGCTTATACAGCCTGCTATGGTCTGCTGGCTGCCGCACTGCGTTGACAATAAATACAAAATTAAGGATAATTTTTGGCTTCAGATCTCGAGAAAAGATGACTTTACCCGTAGCGTAAGCAACATACGCAATACTCGTTCCCTCTTCTAGAGAGAACCGAGGTTACGTTATGTAACCGAGTACGTTTTACCGTGATGGGTGTAGTAAAGGACAGTAATAACAAAACTTACCATGCTTTTACCTCAGTATTGGTAGTTTTAAAGTGATATTTGTTGTAAATGCATATTAACCACAAAACTTAACATGCTTTTAATGCTTAATAATGTAACATCCAATATTTGTAAGGTAAATCAGTCATTTTTCTTTTACTATTATTAAAAATATTACACATAATGATATTTTCTTTTCTCTTTTTTTCAGCTGAAAAGACCAAAAGGGCCTTTCGGACTCAGTCAGCCCATTATTGTTTGAGGACAAGTAAACGGAGGAGACGGACAGCTGCAAAGGCAAATATTCGCAGTGGTATGTATGTGTTAGTTTTAACCCTAAATCAAACATTTTATCAAGCATTTGTTGTTTCTTAAACCTTTTCTCACAAAACCCATAGCCCAATCAGTACGAACATAGTCTCAAAGTCTTAATAATTCACAAGATTTAACAAGTTGTCAAATTCGTACGATACTCATACATATTTGTATACTCGTACATAATCCTGCAGCTTTTACTTTTAGTGCTGTCATTGGCTACTGCCTCAATTCCTGTCCATATTTATCGCGATATTTGTAAATCAGTTGCGCCCCTTCTTGGAAAGTAGTCGGATGTCCCACACACTGTCAGAAAGTTGTTCCAATGATACATGATGTCTCTCCACACCTCATATCCTACCTCTGTTTGCAAGAGTGGAAAAGCTTATCTGACATTATCATGTCACATGACATCAGATATATATATATATATATATATATATATATATGAACAAGATATATATCTCCTTTCAACACTGAATGTGTAGTGTTTCCCAGATACAATGTATTGAAATTTCTTGATATTTTATAACCTAAAATCTTTTGGATCTCCATCAAAACCATGTTCCAGAAAGGTAATATTTTTGGCCAACTCCAGAATACATGTAAATGGTCAACATCAGTATGTCCACGTATGCTCCAGCATAATTGTGGTGCATCATTTTTCCATGCAAACTCTTTCAATCTCTGTGAATAGGTAGTTACATGTTGTGTCTTGATATGATATGATATCACAAGGAGGAGGTGATACCACAAGGAGGAGGTGACGACAGCCTTCACGTGGCCTCCTCCGTGAGTAGCAAGAAATGGTGCAAGACCAGCTTGCGAAACTAATGTAGCCAACCAGTCATCATCTAGCTGGCAGACCGAGGTGCAAGAGACCGAAGGGACATGGTGCGTCCATGTCAGGACGAGTGACCATCCCGACCATCGAGTACCAAGGTCTGTCGGTGTTCCAACTTAATGTAGAGGGCCTTACCACCGCCAAAATGGAAGTCATCTACCATCTCGCTGACTCCCACAAAGTAGCAGCCGTCCTCCTCCAGGAGACACACCGTGACAGTGATAACATCCTCAAACTGCCCGGTTTCCAGCTTGCTGGGTCTACCCACAGCAAACAGCATGGACTTGCAACCTTTGTAAGGAACAACCTTAGTTGGACAGCCACTGGCCAATCTCCTCCAGGCTCGAGTATCGAATGGCTGTCCACTAAGGTGCAGACCACAACGGTTGTCAATGTCTACAAGCCCCCACCATCAATGCTGACCATGGCATCACTTCCACCGGCACCTGCACCCGCCATCTATGCAGGGGACTTTAACTGCCAACACATAGATTGGGGTTACAGTCATACTACACCAAATGGAGAGATATTAAGCCAATGGGCCTCCAGTGCCAATGCGTTGCTGCTGTTCGACCCCAAAGAACCTCCAAGCTTCTTTTCAGCACGCTGGAACACCCACACCAATCCGGACTTGGCTTTCGCTGTGTGGCACACGGCTCAAAAGCCAGAGAGACGTGTCCTGGATAGGTTCCCCCGCTCACACCACCGACCGTCCATCATAAAGGTCCCATCCCTGGTGCAGCCAGTTGTAGGGAAACCCGTCAGGAGATGGAACTTTCGTAAGGCAAATTGGCAGTCATTCACTGAGGAGACAGAAAAAACATCATTCTGTCTCCCAGATCCAGACAACGCCGATGTGGACGCTGGGTATGCTGCTTACTGCAGAGTACTCCATGGGGCAGCAAGGAAAACCATCCCCCGTGGCTTTAACACAAATTACATCCCGGGCTGGGATGGAGAATGCAGCCACCTCCTGCATGTCCACCAGCAGGCAAGCTCCAGGGAGGAAGTTGAAGAATCTGCAACGGTACTTCTGCAGAAGCTAGATGCCACCCGAAGGTCAAGGTGGATAGAAGTAGTTCAGTCAATTGACTTCACCCACTCCAGCCGTAAGGCGTGGCGGACAATAAACCAGCTGACAGGTAGAACACCATCGACCTCCCGGTGCCCAATAACAGCAAATGCCATCGCATCCCAGCTCCTTAAGAACAGCTGTTTCCCTGATGCTGATAAGAACTTTGCCCGCACAACATCACACCAGGTGACTTCCCTGTGTAGAGCAGCTAGTGTGGACGCCAACTTGTCAGGGGAATTTACAACAGCTGAACTCCAGACTGCCTTGAGTAAGACCAAACAAGGGAAAGCACCAGGCCATGATTACATCCACCCTGAGTTTGTGACTCACCAGAGTGTAAGAACATCTGTATGGCTCTGCTCATTCTACTCGACATGCCTTCGGAGGTCCAATCTCCCGAAGATATGGCGCCGCGCTGCTGTTATAGCCCTTCCAAAACCAAACAAGCCTGCTGAAGACCCCAAATCCTACCGACCCATCTCACTGCTCTGCGTTCCATTCAAAATCCTGGAGAGGCTGATCTATAATCGTATCGAGCCAATAGTGGACCCTCAACTCCCACGGGAACAAGCTGGCTTCCGGCGCGGTCGGTCAACGGTTGACCAGGTGACACTGCTCACCCAAGACATTGAGGACAGCTTTCAGGAAAAACAGAAGGCTGGAGTAGTGTTGCTTGATCTCACAGCCGCTTACGATACCGTTTGGCACCGCGGACTCCACCTAAAGCTACTAAAGATCATTCCCGACCGGCACATGGTGAAGTTCATCATTGAGATGGTGACGAACCGCAGCTTCACCTTAAAGACCAGTGACGGTCAATGCAGCAGGCTTAGAAGGCTGAGGAATGGTGTTCCGCAGGGTTCTGTCCTCGCACCGATGTTATTCAATATCTACATCCACGACTTACCGGAAACAACATCCCGGAAATATGGTTACGCTGACGACCTGGCCATTATGATGAGACGACAAACATGGGAGCAGATGCAGGCCAGCCTAAACCAGGACATGGACACCTTGGCAGCCTACCTGCGTGAGTGGCGTTTACAGCTCAGCATCGGCAAGACAGTTGCAGCAGCTTACCACCTGAACAACAGTGAGGCCAGACGGGAACTGGACATATTCGTTAATAACAAGCGTCTTGAGTTCCAGCAAGCCCCACGGTACCTTGGCGTACGCCTGGATAGATCTCTAACATTCAAACAACACCTTGAAGAAGTGACGGCCAAAGTGTCATCAAGGGTCGCAATAATTCGACGTCTCGCTGGTACTAGCTGGGGTGCAACTGCCAAGGTGCTTCGAATATCAACAGTAGCTCTCGTCTTCTCCACAGCTGAATACTGTGCCCCAGCCTGGTGCAGAAGCCCACACGCCAGGAAAGTCGACACTGCCATAAACACCGCCCTTCGGACTATAACTGGCTGCCTGAATTCTACCCCTGTCTACCATCTGCCAACACTAGCGGGAATTGCCCCGGCCGGCCTCCGACGAGAGGCTGCTACCCTCGCTCTTGCAAGGAAAGCCCAAAGATACAACTGGCATATCCTGCACAATACCACCACAACAGCACTGCCTCCTCATAGACTGAAGTCCCGCCACCCGTACAACAAGGCGGCACAAGACCTGCTCAGGTCCATCCCTGAGGACCTGTCTACAGAGGCATGGCTCGCGGCAGCTTGGAAGCAGGAGTGGGAGTCAGCAGGGCCCTCACGAATCCACCGTTACATCTATGACCCTGGAGGCGGTCTTGAAGGAGAGGATCTGCCACGCCGGCAATGGACTCTGCTAAACCGCCTGCGAACTGGGGTTGGACGTTACAAAGCATCGATGAGGAAGTGGGGCCTGGAGGACAGAGCAGTGTGTGAGTGTGGGGAGCCAGAGCAGACCGCTGAGCACATAATTACCACCTGTCCACTGTATAAACCACCCTCGGAGGCCGGCCTCTTCGACGTGGGACCTGAGATGAGAACGTGGCTGAGTTCTACTGAGCTGGACATTTGATGACGACACACGAAAGAAGAAGAAGATATGATATGATATGATAATGATATGATGCAGCGCCTGCCGCCTGATAATAGGCTACCGAGCTGGGGACTATTATCAGGCGCTGCGTCATATCATTACGCCTGCTGGACTCATGGTACTGCAGCAAAGTTTCTTGATTATTACGCAGGAATGAGAGTATAGTTCCTAGCCATATCAGCCTAGAAAATCGCAACTTTTCATTTTCCGTCGGTTTTAGTACACGATGTAACTACAGAAGAGTCAAGTTTTAAATAGGAAAAATATCGAAACTCTTTGTTAATTTTTTTGAGAGAGATGCTAATGGTCTTGTCCGGTTCAATTCATTATGCTAAGCTATGCTAAAAGTGGGACCCCCAGACCCGGAGATCGGCTGAATGGATTCCAAAATGATCAAACTCAACTGTTTAACTCTGGGGGAGTTGTATAATGAGCCTATTTCCAAAAAAAGTGGAGTATCCCTTTAACTGAAGAATAATCAGAGTCTCTGTTTCAGATGGCGGCTAGAAGATCTCAGGAAGAGGGCTGAAGACTGAGGAAGGCAGTTGCAAGACGGGATCCGGCTGACTTCAGGAAACAGGGGAGGGACTGGTTGACACTTCAGGACTGCGTTGTCATCGTGTCCGGGCGCAGGTCCTTCATCAGATCTGGATCCGGCCTGGATCCGATGGACTGCGGTAAACCTCGGATAAACAGAGAGACTAATATTAGCGTAGATGCCATCCTTCTTATGATGTAACAAGTACATCAGGATTTATGGGGAGTGTTCCCGGTTCCGGCTGATCTAATCTATGCAGCCTAACATTGAATTATAGATGTCTATAATGTATTATGTGAATGGTAGGTCAAAGAGATGTGTCTTTAATCTAGCTTTGAACTGACAGAGTGTGTCTGCTTCCCGGACAATGGTATGAGGACTGTTCCAGAGTTTTGGTGCTAAATAGGAGAAGGATCTACCGCCAGCAGTCGATTTTGATATTCTAGGTATTATCAACTGGCCGGAATTTTGAGATCGCAATAAAAGTAAAGGACTATAATGCGTTAAGAGCTCGCTCAAGCACTGCGGAGCTAAACCATTTAGTGCTTTGCAAGTAATCAGCAATATTTAAAAATGTATACGATGTTTAATAGGGAGCCAATGCAGTGTTGACAGAACAGGGCTAATATGGTCATACTTCCTGGTTCTGGTAAGAACTCGAGCTGCAGCATTTTGGACCAACTGTAGTTTGTTTATTAAGCGTGCAGGGCAACCACCTAGTAGAGCATTACAATAATCTAGCCTTGATGTCATGAACGCATGAACTAATTGTTCCGCATTTGTCAATGAGAGCATATGGCGTAATTTAGGTATATTTTTAAGATGGAAAAATGCGGTTTTACAGATACTAGACACGTGACTTTCAAATGAAAGATTGGTATCAAAGAGCACATCCAGGCAGAGCCGTCGCATAGACTGTGGCCTCACGCCACTAGGAGAAAAGTTTTTTTGTCCCCACCACTTTTTAAAACATCTCACCATGTACGAATTGGTGTGTACCAATGTACCAATTCTACAAATAAATAAAACGTCTCCAGTTAACTAGCAGAGTATTCATTTCGTTCTTTTTTTAAATAAGAGACGATCTAGCTCTGAAATGTGTTTTTTAAATCAAGTGATCAAAGTGCTCGTTGCCGCTGCGATCAGAGGCGCGGATACAGTGTTCTCTTGTGTGCCGAGCTCGCGCACAGGCCGCACTGTCTTCACTCGGACGCGCGCTTCAATCCGTTGCGGATACTCTCTATTCGTTCTGGTGAAATCACAAAACATAATGCACACAAACGTGTGTCTGCTTGATATACAACCACTGATGAACATAATCGGTTTTGATGAGAAAAAAAAAACTATACGAGAAAAAAAAAAAACTACACGAGTGCGGATTAGAACCCAGAACCTCTGACTCACTTGGCGAAAGTTCTACAATATTCCATTAGACCATTGACCATTAGAATACGCATTGACTGAGTATGCGAATCTATGTACTCACACGAAAATTCTCGAGCTGACTTGATGTAAAGCCACTCGTTGCAAAGTTTATTTTTTCCCCTCTGAAATAAATAGCAAAATGTCATAGCTGAGACTATGTGCATGATTATGCTGTATATTCTACTTGATAAAATCGTATTACAGCAAGATTATGCGTGCAATAGAACTAGAACAGCTTCGGCCGTGTGACTGTTATTCATGCGCAATTGACCATCCACATCAAAGAGCAGGGCCTCGCATTTCAAGTTCGCACAGGGCCTCACACCCCACCTGCGACGGCACTGCATCCAGGTTCCTAACTGACGACGAAGACTTAACAGAGCAGCCATCAAGTGTTAGACAGTATTCTAGATTATTACGTGTGGGAGTTTTTGTCCAATAATTAGAATCTCTGTTTTTTCAGAATTTAGAAGTAGGAAATTACTAGTCATCCAGTTTTTTATATCAGCTATACATTCTGTTAATTTTGTGAATTGGTAAGTTTCGTTTTCTTTCAAATTGGTTTTGAAGAAATATAGAGCTGAAATATATCAGCATAACAGGGAAAACTAATGCCATGCTTTCTAATGATATCTCCTAAGGGTAGCATGTACAGAGTGAACAGCAACGGTCCTAGTACTGAGCCTTGTGGTACGCCATACTGAACTTGTGATCGATAAGACATCTCTTCATTTACTGCTACAAACTGATAACGGTCAGATAAGTATGATTTAAACCATGCTAGTGCAATTCCACTAATGCCAACATAATTTTCGAGTCTATTTAAAAGAATGTTGTGGTCAATAGTGTCAAATGCAGCACTAAGATCGAGTAACACTAATACAACCACGATCGGATGATAAGAGCAAATAATTTGTGACTTTAATGAGAGCTGTCTCAGTACTATGGTACGGTCTAAATCCTGACTGAAAATCCTCACAGATATCATTTCTTTCTATAAAGGAACACAGTTGTGAGGATACTGCCTTTTCTAATATCTTTGACAGAAAGGGTAGATTCGAGATCGGCCTGTAATTGACTAACTCTGTAGGATCAAGCTGCGTTTTTATAACAAGCGGTTTAATCATAGCCAGCTTAAAGGTTTTCGGTACGTATCCTAGAGACAAAGATGAATTAATGATATTAAGAAGAGGATCTGTGACCTCTGGAAGCATCTCTTTCAGTAGCTTAGTCGGTATAGGGTCTAACATACATGTTGTCGATTTAGATGAATTAAAGAGTTTGCAAAATTCTTCCTCTCCTATAGCAATAAATGAATAAAACATTTCTTCAAGGACACTACAATGCACTGCCTGATGCGATACCGTAGTAGACGGTTGCATAGTTATAATTTTCTCCCTGATATTATCAATCTTGTTAGTAAAGAAGTTCATAAAGTCATTACTGCTGTGCTGCTTGGAAATGTCTGGGGTTGAAGATTTATTTTTCGTTAGTTTAGCTTCTGTTTCAAATAAATACCTAGGGTTTTGTTTATTTTCTTCTAATAGGTTTGAAAAATAAGCAGATCTAGCAGCTTTTAAGGCCTCTCTGTACGCAATCGTGCTCTCTTTCCATGAAATGCGAAATACCTCTAGTTTTGTTTTCTTCCAGCAACGCTCCATTTTTCTGGCTGCTCTCTTAAGGCCCGAGTGTGCTCTTTGTACCAAAAAAAGTGTGCTCTTTGTTTGGGGAATTGGGTGAGACGTTATGGATTTGTGTTTACTGTTTTGAGAATACGAGGCATAGTTTCAAGAAATGTGTTTAAGCAATCGAGAAAAACTGTAATATACACATAGATAATGAAAAAGATGCATTGGGTTTGGCATTTAAAGACATTGTAAACTCTTTTGGAGTTAGACAACACTTATCAGGACCTACCCATTGATGTAATCATACTCTAGATCTAATATTATCACATGGAATAGATGTTGATGCATCTACAGTAAACAAATAGCACTGGAATTTAATAAGTTTTTTGTTTCGTCAGTGGAATAACTGGTGCAACAAGTTAATGCAGAACAGCAACTAAAATTCACAAAAATTCGTGCAATAGATAGTGGAGAAATCGTTGGTGCCGTCTTTTTGGATCTCAAAAAGGCGTTTGATACTCTAAATCATGACATTCTTATCCATAAACTGTCTAATTTTAACTTCACATCATTAACTTTACAGTGGTTCAAATCATATCTTGAACTGAGAGACCAGTGTGTGGTGGTCAATAATGAAATGTCTACATTTTTTAAAATGAATACAGGAGTACCGCAAGGGTCCATTCTTGGGCCAGTGCTTTTTACACTGTATATTAATGATCTGCCAAACTCATGTCCTACAGCAGGATTTCAGATGTACGCTGACGATGCAGTGGTTTATGTGCGAGGGAAAAGTGTACATGCAGTTTCTGATGAACTGGCAAAATACCTGCAAACTGTGGCGGTGTGGTTTCAAAATGCAGGTCTGACACTGAATGTTGAAAAGACTATGTCTGTTTGCTTTGCCTCAAGATTCAAGTCCATATCAGAAGAACTAAATTTATCGATTAATGGGCATAAGATCCAGCAGGTCTCAGATGTCAAATACCTGGGCCTTGTACTTGACTCTCAACTTAAATTTGACAGTCATATAAAAAAAATCTGCCGTGTAGCCAAAGCAAATCTTTACACATTCAGACTGATCAGGGACTACCTACCCTTTCATGCTGCTCACACTTTCATGCACGCCATGATCTTCTCGCATATGAGTTACTGCATCTGCTCATGGTCACAGGCTACTGTTACTACAGTTAAGCCACTTCAAATGATTTATAACAGAGCAGTTAAAATCCTAGATAGGAAGCCCATTAGGTCACATCATTGTGTTAGTCTGAGGAATTTAAAATTTTTATCTTTTGCAAATTTCACTAAATTTTCGATGTTGAAGCTGATGCATAAATGTTTAAATCAGCAAGCCCCACAGGTCTTGAGTGAGTGCGTAGTTTCTCTCAGGGCTGTGGGTTCAAGGACTAGAGGAGCTCAGAACGGGAACTGTCAGATCCCGAAATGTAATACTTCATTCGGACAATCAGCTTTTTCTGTACAAGGCACTAAAGCCTGGAATTGTTTACCCACTGAACTGAAAGGAGAGTCAAACTGGGTCCTTTTCAAACACAAACTTAAAGACTCTTTAATCAGAGGTCAGAAATGTGACCACTGACTGTCTGTTGCGTTTATATTGTGTTATACTGTATTATTATTTTAACTATGTATTGTTTAATTTTATGTAAAGGCCCACTAGGGACGAACATTGAGAATTAGCTTCGGCTAAAATGTTGTAGTATGTAACATGAGTTTATGTAACATACTTGTCCCTATTCAAATAAACGAAAAAAACAAAAAAAACAAAAAAAAAAAACACACAATGGGCAAAACCCCTCAATTCTCCTGCAAAATGAAACTTTACATTCAAAACAATGTTATTTCTTCTCAAAATGGTATTTTGTTTTCAAATGACACACACAAAAAACACTCCCTCACCATATGAATAGTAATTTATAAGAACCAGTTGAACACTGATGTGCTCAATGTAAAACACTATGATGAATGGAAAACACTTCTCCATTCATCATAATGACTTAGGCCTTTTTTTACTCAGTGTTCACTTGCTACAGACAGTACATACATAAGTGTGTTGTAAAATATTTGAGAATATTGTTTTTATACACAGAACACACAAATACATGGTAAAAAAATATATTTTATTTTTCCCACAAAAACAATGTACACAGTGCACATCCCAACCAACACAAAGTTGGGCATACAGTGGTCTACATACAAAACAACAGAAGAATTGAATGTATACAGTTACAGTAAAAAAACTTTAAAAAAATCCAATGTTGGCATCCATTGCTCCATTGAAGAGCTCACCTGTTGCCCTTTTATGCTAAAGCTCTGATTGCTAATTGTAAAACTGTGTGACGGGTGTTTGCCCATGTGATGAGTCAGTGTGCATATTTGAATGGCAGTGTGTTCCTTGTGAAAACAAGAGATTTGCTGCATGAAAATTGTGCCAAAAGCAGAGAATTGTGTGTAGTGTTTTGAAAAAAAGTGTGTTTTAGAACTGCAATTTGAGTGTAAAGCAGGAATTGTGCTTGTAGTTTAGCAGAATTAGTTCAGGGGGTTGGTGAATGAGTTACATGTTGTGGTCATTGTGTCTCAAGTACCAGAATTTGTGTGTAAACAATTGAGAAAAACTGTATTCTCTCCTCTAAAAAATGTTTTATATTTACTTACAGTAAGATGTGTGTGACCATCATATGACAGTAAAAGAGCACACACAAACCTTATTCTAATATGGAATTGTATTGGAATGGTAAAGAGTGTTGGGACGTGACAGGAGGGCCTCCACTCAAGGATACAATATGATGAACAAGTCTAACAATGTTCCACATATGGTTGAAATACCATCACTGGCCTAGAAAGATAACATTCTGGGAGTCAAGACTATAAAGGAGGAAGGATGCCCTCCCTTCACTGTCACACTCTGTGTCACTCTGTGTGACTGTATGACTGCTGGCCTTTTCTTGCAAGAAAATAAACCTCAAAGACTATTGGAAATGTTTGTCTTTTATTCAGTGATAGAGTTTTGTTTGTCACCACACCTCCCTGAAGGCTCTCGAGGCGACAGTAAAGTGACTCAAATTTGGCCTTAAGGCTGATTTATACTTCTGCGTCGGACCTACGCCGGAGCCTCTACGCTGTAGGCAACGCGTTGGTTTTCATTTATACTTCTGCGTCGTTGTCCGCGTTGACGCGCAATTACACTTGCAGAGGGAGCATGTGAAACCCGAGGGAGGGGTCCTAGCAGACCAATCACAGCGCTTGCGTCCGCGTGGAGTTGACGCGTTGTTAAATTTTTTTGAGAGGTACACGTCAGGGTACGCGCGCTACACACAGCCTACGACGTAGCTACGGCGTGAGTTCGAGTTACATGTGATAAATGCAGGGAGATAGTAAAGCTGACGGGGAAGATTTCAGAACTTGAGACACGCATCCAAGCTTTAATCAAAGATAGTAAGAGTGCTAGAGCTTTAGATACTGCTGTGGATGCGACTAGCTTAGTGAACTCTGTACACTGTTCGGTTCCGGCTGTAGAGCCCGTGCAGCAGGGCAACTGGGTGACGGTGAGGCGCTGTAGTCGCGGGACAAACCACTGCTCTTCCGTTCCGATTACAACATCAAACAGATTCTCCCCACTCAGTGAAACACCCACTGAGAATCCTGTTGATTGTGCCCTAGTTATTGGTGATTCGATCGATTCGATTAGAGACACCAGCCACCATAGTCACATGTTTACCGGGAGCCAGAGCGTCTGACATCAAAGCAAATTTAAAAGTGCTGACTAATGCTAATCGTAAATTCTCTAAGATCATTATTCACGTCGGCACTAATGATGTTCGACTCCGCCAGTCGGAGATCACCAAAATTAATATCAAAGAGGTGTGTGAACTCGTAAGTACGATGTCAGGCACTGTAATTTGCTCTGGCCCCCTTCCTGTTCGCAGCAGTGATGAGATAGTTAGTAGATTGTGTTCACTCAATGGTTGGCTGTCGTGGTGGTGTCCGCTTAATAATATAGAATTCATAGTCAATTGGAAAAGTTTTTGGGGCAGACCTGACCTGTTGAAAAGAGATGGTATTCATCCCTCCTGGGATGGTGCTGCTCTTCTCTCTAGTAATATGGCACATAGTCTTAGAGCTCAAACATGACAATCTGGGGCTCAGGTCAGGAAGCAGACAGACTGGCTAAACCGACCGTCTGCTAGCGGCCTCGCATCACCAAGGTCAGATAAATCCCATCACATAGAGCCTCTTTCACCTAGATATAATCATATAGAGACTGTGTCTGTTCTCCAAATTAGGACATACAAAAAACATCCAAACCCATTCAAGGTTAAAAATGTTATTGATGTTCAACAAATAAAAAACAGATATAATACGGATGAGCAAATGATAAAGCTCGGGTTGCTGAATATTCGATCCCTTACTTCAAAAGCAGTAATTCAATACTTCAAAAGCAGTAATTCAATAATTCTTTTGAAGTGTTGTTGCTTAATGTAAATGTAACACTATCTAGTGTAAATGATAAATCACGTTTAACATTTGTGCTGGCTACTGTATACAGGCCACCAGGGCACCATACAGACTTTATCAAAGGATTTGCTGATTTTCTATCAGAGTTAATACTGGCTGCAGATAAAGTACTAATTGTTGGTGATTTTAATATACATGTAGATAACGAAAAAGATGCATTGGGATTGGCATTTAAAGACATTCTGAACAACACGTGTCAGGACCCACTCATTGTCGTAATCATACTCTAGATCTAATATTATCACACGGAATAAATGTTGATGCCATTGAAATTTTGCAGCAGAACGATGACATCTCAGATCATTATCTAGTCTCGTGTAAACTTCATTTAGCCGAGGCTGCAAAGCCGACTCCGTGTTATAAATATATTAGATCTATCACTTCTGCCACTAAAGATTGCTTTATCAATAATCTTCCTAATCAGTTTCATCATCTCAGCATCCCGGATAGCTTAGAAGAACTCGATATTGCGACAGAAACTTTTAACTCTCTCTTTTCCAGCACTTTAGACACAGTTGCTCCGTTGCGCTTAAAGAAGATTAAAGAAAATAGTCCAACGCCGTGTTACAACGAGCACACTCGGGCCTTAAGAGAGCAGCCAGAAAAATGGAGCGTTGCTGGAAGAAAACAAAACTAGAGGTATTTCGCATTTCATGGAAAGAGAGTTCGATTGCATACAGAGAGGCCTTAAAAGCTGCTGGATCAGCTTATTTTTCAAACCTATTAGAAGAAAATAAACAAAACCCTAGGTATTTATTTGAAACAGTGGCTAAACTAACGAAAAATAAATCTTCAACCCCAGACGTTTCCAAGCAGCACAGCAGTAATGACTTTATGAACTTCTTTACTAACAAGATTGATAATATCAGGGAGAAAATTATAACTATGCAACCGTCTACTACAGTATCGCATCAGGCAGTGCATTGTAGTGTCCTTGAAGAAAAATTGGATTCATTCGTTGCTATAGGAGAGGAAGAATTTACTAAACTCATTAAATCATCTAAATCGACAACATGTATGTTAGACCCTATACCGACTAAGCTATTGAAAGAGATGCTTCCAGAGGTCACAGATCCTCTTCATTAATTCGTCTTTGTCTCTAGGATACGTACCGTTCGTTTTTTTTCGTTTTGTTTAAAATTGGTTTTGAAGAAATATACAGCTGAGTATCATCAGCATAACAGTGAAAGCTAATTCCATGTTTCCTAATGATATCTCCTAAGGGTAGCATGTACAGAGTGAACAGCAACGGTCCTAGTACTGAGCCTTGTGGTACGCCATACTGAACTTGTGATCGATAAGACATCTCTTCATTTACTGCTACAAACTGATAACGGTCAAATAAGTATGATTTAAACCATGCTAGTGCAATTCCACTAATGCCAACATAATTTCGAGTCTATTTAAAAGAATGTTGTGGTCAAAAGTGTGAAATGCAGCACTAAGTTCGAGTAACACTAATAGAGAGATACAACCACGATCGGATGATAAGAGCAAATCATTTGAAACTCTAATGAGAGCAGTCTCAGTACTATGGTACGGTCTAAATCCTGACTGAAAATCCTCACAGATATAATTTCTTTCAAGAAAGGAACACAGTTGTGAGGATAACGCCTTTTCTAATATCTTTGACAAAAGGTAGATTCGAGATTTGCCTGTAATTGACTAATTCTGTAGGATCAAGTTGCGTTTTTATAACAAGCAGTTTAATCATAGCCAGCTTTAAAGTTTCCGGTACATATCCTATTGACAAAGAGGAATTAATGATATTAAGAAGAGGGTCTGTGACCTCTGGAAGCATCTCTTTCAGTAGCTTAGTCGGTATAAGGTCCAACATGCATGTTGTCGATTTAGATGATTTAATGAGTTTAACGAATTCTTCCTCTTCTATAGCAATTAATGAATCGAATTTTTCTTCAAGGACACTACAATGCACTGCCTGATGCGATGTTATAATTTTCTCCCTGATATTATCAATCTTATAAGTGAAGAAGTTCATAAAGTCATTACTGCTGTGCTGCTTGGAAACTTCTGGGGTTGAGGCTTTCTTTTTCGTTAGTTTAGCCACTGTTTCAAATAAACACCATCCAAGATGTAGGTGTCTTTTTTTCCGCAGTAGTTTCAATTTTTATATTTTTAGGTCAAACCGTTCTTGTCTGTCAGTCATATAATGCAGGTCGATGGTCACTGTCTCAAAGAGCATGCACAGAGTCCAAATTAAAACAATTACCCATCGTCCAAATTAATCAATGTGTACTTACGATGGGGAATTGTTTAATTTGGACTCTGTGCATGCTCTTTGAGACAGTGACCATCGACCTGCATTATATGACTGACAGACAAGAACGGTTTGACCTAAAAATATAAAAATTGAAACTACTGCGGAAAAAAAGACACCTACATCTTGGATGCCCTTGAGGTAAGCTAAAACATACCAAAATTTAATTTCAAAGTGAACAATCCCTTTAAGAGAGCAGCCAGAAAAATGGAGCGCAACTGGAAGAAAACAAAACTAGAGGTATTTCGCATTTCATGGAAGGAGAGCTCGATTACGTACAGAGCTGCTAGATTAAAAGCTGCTAGATCTGCTTATTTTTCAAACCTATTAGAAGAAAATAAACAAAACCCTAGGTGTTTATTTGAAACAGTGGCTAAACTAACGAAAAAGAAAGCCTCAACCCCAGAAGTTTCCAAGCAGCACAGCAGTAATGACTTTATGAACTTCTTCACTTATAAGATTGATAATATCAGGGAGAAAATTATAACATCGCATCAGGCAGTGCATTGTAGTGTCCTTGAAGAAAAATTCGATTCATTAATTGCTATAGAAGAGGAAGAATTCGTTAAACTCATTAAATCATCTAAATCGACAACATGCATGTTGGACCTTATACCGACTAAGCTACTGAAAGAGATGCTTCCAGAGGTCACAGACCCTCTTCTTAATATCATTAATTCCTCTTTGTCAATAGGATATGTACCGAAAACTTTTAAGCTGGCTATGATTAAACCGCTTGTTATAAAAACGCAACTTGATCCTACAGAATTAGTCAATTACAGGCCAATCTCGAATCTACCTTTTGTCAAAGATATTAGAAAAGGCGTTATCCTCACAACTGTGTTCCTTTCTTGAAAGAAATTATATCTGTGAGGATTTTCAGTCAGGATTTAGACCGTACCATAGTACTGAGACTACTCTCATTAGAGTTTCAAATGATTTGCTCTTATCATCTTATCATCTTATCATCATCGTGGTTGTATCTCTCTATTAGTGTTACTCGAACTATGTGCTGCATTTCACACTTTTGACCACAACATTCTTTTAAATAGACTCGAAATTATGTTGGCATTAGTGGAATTGCACTAGCATGGTTTAAATCATACTTATCTGACCGTTATCAGTTTGTAGCAGTAAATGAAGAGATGTCTTATCGATCACAAGTTCAGTATGGCGTACCACAAGGCTCAGTACTAGGACTGTTGCTGTTCACTCTGTACATGCTACCCTTAGGAGATATCATTAGGAAACATGGAATTAGCTTTCACTGTTATGCTGATGTATATTTCTTCAAAACCAATTTTAAACAAAACGAAAAAAAACGAACGGTACGTATCCTAGAGACAAAGACGAATTAATGATATTAAGAAGAGGATCTGTGACCTCTGGAAGCATCTCTTTCAATAGCTTAGTCGGTATAGGGTCTAACATACGTGTTGTCGATTTAGATGATTTAATGAGTTTAGTAAATTCTTCCTCTCCTATAGCAACGAATGAATCCAATTTTTCTTCAAGGACACTACAATGCACTGCCTGATGCGATACTGTAGTAGACGGTTGCATAGTTATAATTTTCTCCCTGTTATTATAAATCTTGTTAGTAAAGAAGTTCATAAAGTCATTACTGCTGTATTGCTTGGAAACGTCTGGGGTTGAAGATTTATTTTTCGTTAGTTTAGCCACTGTTTCAAATAAATACCTAGGGTTTTGTTTATTTTCTTCTAATAGGTTTGAAAAATAAGCTGATCCAGCAGCTTTTAAGGCCTCTCTGTATGCAATCGAACTCTCTTTCCATGAAATGCGAAATACTTCTAGTTTTGTTTTCTTCCAGCAACGCTCCATTTTTCTGCTCCAATCCCAATGCATCTTTTTCGTTATCTACATGTATATTAAAACACCAACAATTATGACTTTATCTGCAGCCAGTACTAACTCTGATAGAAAGTCAGCAAATTCTGTGATAAAGTCTGTATGGTGCCCTGGTGGCCTGTATACAGTAGCCAGCACAAATGTTAAACATGATTTATCATTTACACTATATATTGCTATATTAAGCAGCAACACTTCAAAACAATTATATTTGAAACTTGATTTCTTAGTAATTCTGAAGATATGACTATAAATTACAGCGACACCTCCCCCTTTGCCTTTCAGACGAGGTTCATGTTTATAACAGTAATCTTGCGATGTGGACTCATTTAAAGTAATATAATTGTCTGGTTTTAGCCAGGTTTCTGTCAAACACAGCACATCTAGGTTATAGTCTGTAATCATATCATTAACAATGAGTGCTTTTGGAGTAAGCGATCGAATATTCAGCAACCCAAGCTTTAGCATTTGCTCATTTGTACTATATCTGTTTTTTATTTGTTGAACATCAATTAAATTTTATTGTATGTCCTAATTCGGGGAACAGACACAGTCTCTATATGATAATATCTAGGTGAAAGAGGCTCTATGTGATGGGATTTATCTGACCTTGGTGACGTGAGACAGCTAGCAGACGGTCGGTTTAGCCAGTCTGTCTGCTTCCTGACCTGAGCCCCAGATTGTCATGTTTTATCTCTAAGACTATGTGCCATATTACTAGAGAGAAGAGCAGCACCATCCCAGGAGGGATGAATACCATCTCTTTTCAACAGGTCAGGTCTGCCCCAAAAACTTTTCCAATTGTCTATGAATTCTATATTATTAAGCGGACACCACCTCGACAGCCAACCATTAAGTTAATACAATCTACTGACTATCTCATCACTCCTGCTTGCTTAGGAACTAATGTGGTCGGAACCAAAGTTTACTTGACTGCGTTCTCTGGAATCCTCTCAAGTGGAGCACTTCTACATTCCGATCGGTTGCCGCCGAAACGCGTCATAGCTCATTACCATAAATTTGACCTGACTTCAACTCTCCTCGCCACTCTCACCGTCCAAGATGCGCCGCCCTCGCCGGAGCTCGCGCAGTTTCAGCCGGCAGATCTAGTTGTGCATTGTTCAAATTCACTACCCTTTCGTTATGTTCGTGGCTGAAAACAGCCACTACTTTAAACTGCTGTTAAAATGTATCAGATAAATATTTCTTTCTTTTTTTTTTGCATAAATCTATTAATCAACCTCAGTCCTGCTCAAAACTACTAAATGTTTTTTAAAAAATCAGGATTTTAACTCTTTAATTGCCAAATTCATAAATTATGTCACCGATTTGGGAAAAAACACACAAAATGACTTATTTTCAATATAAAATGTGAATGTGGACTTAATTTTTTTTAGCTTTTATCACAGTCTTGGACATGTCAAAGATTAGAAACAACATTGGTTTTGATGCATTGTTAGTTTTTGTGCAGCATCAGATTTTAACTTTTTCTCCCTCATTTACTGTTCGTGGCTGTTTTTGCCCCATTGACTTCCATTATAATCACATTTTTTGATTGCAAAGCCATGACACCATATAATCATGCATTTTTGATTGTTGGTGGTTTTCCCTGTTGGGAAGAGGTAAAATTTGTCATTTTTACTGTTGATAACCAGGTGGCACCATTAACCCTTTAGATAGGCCTGTGCAAAAAAAAGCTTAGTTTCTGGCTTTTACATGGAGTTATATGGAGTATAATAGCATATTTGTGTGTTTGTGTGTGTGTTTGTGTGTGTGTGTGTGTGTGAGAGAGAGAGAGAGAGAGAGAGAGAGAGAGAGAGAGAGAGAGAGAGAGAGTATGAGAACTCACCTTGATGTGTCTGAGAAAATCAAAATATGCACCTCAGCTCTCAGAACTACATGGAGTAAACAAAAACAAAGTAAGTGTATTTATGTATCGGCTGCCTTTTGATGGTGAGAAATGCAGACTAAACAAAGCAAGTGGATTTAAACACTTGCATGCAAGCCTGCTGGTCATTTGATGGTGAGAAGAGTAGCAAGCAACATGAGAAAGGGCTTGACTTGTAGTGAAGTTTTAGAAATGATTATGCAGCCTGACCCCTCCAGCGAGCTGCAGGATGTATCGTCTTCTCCCTCTGACACCACAGACTCAGGAGAGTCAGATCCTGATTTGGATGTGGCACCCTCATCATCCTCTCTAGCTTCCACTGAAGGCGAGGAAGATTCGGAGGATCCTGGATCTGGGTGGATTGGGAGAAACGCCGAAGTGTGGTTTTCCATCAACGCGGAGACAACTTTCTTCAGCCTGCCAACTCCCGTGACTCCAGGGCCGACGCGCTATGCCATCGCAAGGGTCCAGAACATGGAAAAAACAGAATCCGTTGAACACAGAATCCATGTTCTGGACCCTTGCGATGGTATAGCGCGTCGGCCCTGGAGTCACGGGAGTTGGCAGGCTGAAGAAAGTTGTCTCCGCGTTGGTGGAAAACCACACTTCGCCGTTTCTCCCAATCCACCCAGATCCAGGATCCTCCGAATCTTCCTCGCCTTCAGTGGAAGCTAGAGAGGATGATGAGGGTGCCACATCCAAATCAGGATCTGACTCTCCGGAGTCTGTGGTGTCAGAGGGAGAAGACGATACATCCTGCAGCTCGCTGGAGGGGTCAGGCGGCATAATCATCTCTAAAACTTCACTACAAGTCAAGCCCTTTCTCATGTTGCTTGCTGCTCTTCTCACCATCAAATGACCAGCAGGCTTGCATGTTTAAATCCACTTGCTTTGTTTAGTCTGCATTTCTCACCATCAAAAGGCAGCAGATGCATAAATACACTTACTTTGTTTTTGTTTACTCCATGTAGTTCTGAGAGCTGAGGTGCATATTTTGATTTTCTCAGACGCATCAAGGTGAGTTCTCATACTCTCTCTCTCTCTCTCTCTCTCTCTCTCTCACACACACACACAAACACACACACAAACACAAACACACAAATATGCTATTATACTCCATATAACTCCATGTAAAAGGCCTGTTTTTTTTGCACAGGCCTATCTAAAGGGTTATTGGTGCCACCTGGTTATCAACAGTAAAAATTACAAATTTTACCTCTTCCCAACAGGGAAAACCACCACCAATCAAAAATGCATGATTATATGGTGTCATGGCTTTGCAATCAAAAAATGTGGTTACAATGGAAGACAATGGGGCAAAAACAGCCACGAACAGTAAATGAGGGAGAAAAAGTTCAAATCTGATGCTACACAAAAACTAACAATGCATCAAAACCAATGTTGTTTCTAATCTTTGACATGTCCAAGACTGTGATAAAAGCTAAAAAAAAATCCAGTCCACATTCACATTTTATATTGAAAATAAGTCATTTTGTGTGTGTTTTTTTCCCCAAATCGGTGACATCATTTATGAATTTGGCAATTAAAGAGTTAAAATCCTGATTTTTTTAAAAACATTTAGTAGTTTTGAGCAGTTGATTAATAGATTTATGCAAATAAAAATGAAAAAAAATATTTATCTGATACATTTTTACAGCAGTTTAAAGTAGTGGCTGTTTTCAGCCACGAACATAACGAAAGGGTAGTGAATTTGCCCACAGTGTACTGTTGAGTTTTTGAAAAATTTCAAAGCATTTTCCCAAAATATGTGTCAAAATAAGATTAGTCACCAAAAATCATTCCATTTGCTGAAACACGGAGAAAGTTATGGCCAAATTAAAGGGATAGTTCACTTTGAAATAAATTTTTGGTATGTTTTAGCTTACCTCAAGGGCATCCAAGATGTAGGTGTCTTTTTTTCCGCAGTAGTTTCAATTTTGATATTTTTAGGTCAAACCGTTCTTGTCTGTCAGTCATATAATGCAGGTCGATGGTCACTGTCTCAAAGAGCATGCACAGAGTCCAAATTAAAACAATTCCCCATCGTCCAAATTAATCAATGTGTACTTACGATGGGGAATTGTTTAATTTGGACTCTGTGCATGCTCTTTGAGACAGTGACCATCGACCTGCATTATATGACTGACAGACAAGAACGGTTTGACCTAAAAATATCAAAATTGAAACTACTGCGGAAAAAAAGACACCTACATCTTGGATGCCCTTGAGGTAAGCTAAAACATACCAAAAATTAATTTCAAAGTGAACTATCCCTTTAAGACTCAAAAATACCCCGTAGTGGATGAAAACATCCCCAACAGCACATAAGGGTTAAAACTCACCCTCTCTCATCTGACACAAGTAAATACCGGTACTCTGCCTAGGTTTTCCCATCTTTGCCTTTACGCAGAGATTCTTTATGCATGACCTGCGACAGAAAACCAACAAACACCATGTAACTGTAATGCAAACCATAGTTAATAAATACATCAGAATGGGAAAGAGCTATGCTGTGTGCCTTACTCTTCTCAAAGCAAGCTGACGGAGTTCTTCGTGGGTCAAAATTCTATCCTCCTCACAGTCCTCGGCCTCATAATCACACCCGAATCTAGCACAATAAGACCAGGAGCATATATTAATAAAACAATAAAGTCATCATTTCCACCTATTTTGTGTACTTTTGTTTTATCTCCATAGACTGTGTCTATAGCTCAACATAGTGTATGAGAAGCTTCTCTCACCTGGTAATGGGCCTGAACGGACGTTCCAGAAGGATCTCAATGCGTCTCAGCACGTCTGGTTTCTGACCCAGCAGTAACTGAGCAACTTCTTTCAGGTCGCAACTCTTCTTCGGGTCCTATTTTTAACATTAGATACACCACTGGTCAGCATTTCAGAATAAGTAAGATTTTTTTCTCTTATAGAAAGAAGAGTATTTTATACTTATCAAGGATGCATTTATTTGATAAAAAAATACAGTAAAAACAGTGAAATATTATTGCAATTTAAAAGCACTGTTTTCTATTTTAATACATTTTTTAAATGTAATTTATTCCTGTGACCAAAGCTGAATTTTCAGCATCATTACTTATCACCAAATCTGAGGAAAAGCAAAATGATGATATTTGGCAACAGTAATTCCAATGCTCAGGAAGCAATTCAGATAGAGGGTGTTGTTATAGAGCGGGAGCATGAAATCGAATTCCTTGGAGTTATTATAGATGATAGAATTACTTGGAACTCTCATATTAAATACATAATCACTAAAATATCAAGAAGCATTTCAGTAATTGCAAAAGTAAAGCATACTTTAAACATCAAAGCTCTGCATACTTTATACTGTTCTTGCCCTATTTACATTATTGTTCTGTGGTATGGGGTAGTACTTGTATAAGCACATTAAAACCAATAGTAATGCTGCAAAAAAGAGTTATCCGATTAATTCATAAAGTTGGGTTTTTGGACCACACAAACTCATTATTTTTAAAATCAAAGATCATGAAGTTTTATGACATTGTTGAGATCCAAACAGTACAGATGCTATACAAAGCGAGGCACAAATTGTTACCAAGTCAAATACAAAGAAGGTTCCAAGAACGTACTGGTTGTTATGAATTACGTGATGAATAAAATGTTAGGACTCAGAAACATAGCACAACAAAAAGTTTAGCCCTACAGTTAATGGCGACAATTGTGGAATAACTTGGAGATGGACATGAAACGATGTCCAAACATCAAACTGTTCAAATATAAATTCAAGCAAAAGATTTTTGAAAAGGTTAGAGAAGAATAAATAAATTGCCATTAGGGGTATTTCTACCATGATCAGACACTGCAAGTGTATATAATCTAATTATTATTATTATTTTTTTTTTATTTTTTTTGCTGTTGTTTCCTTGTTGTTGTTTTGTTGCTTTTGCACTATGTTCCTTTGTACTATTGTAAAATGAGAATTTTTATTGTATTCATTTTGGGGGAGGGCGCTTTTGCTTCGGCCCACTCCTTTTGAACAGAATGTTTACTGCTCAAATAAACAAACTAAACTTAACTAAATTACTCCAGTCTTCAGTGTTAGTGCACGCTGGACTAAAATACTTTATACACACACACACTATCGTTGTGGTGTAACATTGTATTATTGTACATTTTCTTTTGTTTTGTAAAATACACTTGGGTTGGCTGCATATTTATCAGTGTTGCTTTAACACTATGGCTGTGTTCAAAATCTCCCCCTATACCCTCATTCACTATTCCCTAAATCACTCCACTAATATAGTCGAGTTAAAGGAGTGAATGAAAACGAGTGAGTGAATTCGGACATTGAGTGCGCAGGAAGGGCTGCCGGTTTGCATCGTTTGTGCTTGATGCTTAATAGTCATTTGAAACTTTGCAAACTGGCAGCTCTAATAATAAGAAACTCCTTCCTACACATATTCCATTTCAAAATTCCATACTTTTCCAGACTCAAATAACTTTTTCTATTAAAAAAAAGTGGTGAAAAAAATGTGTAGGGCAGTACATTATATTTCAAGGCCTTAGGTCTGCTTTAACACACTGCTTTAACACACTTTAATGGCGGCCAAGAAACCACACCGTGAAATGGGCTGATGGTGCAATAGGTGGCTCAGTGTGCATTGTCTATGCTAAGTTTAATGTAAGTTTAAAGTCTGCATATTTTTTTATTTTTGCAAAGATCCTTTTAGTGGCTCTGTAATACGGTGCTAAGAATATCATGAGAAGAAACCCAGAACACTTATAACCTGCATTTTTGTATAATGAAAAAGTGCACCTTGAATTCAGTTGTGTTAGACAATCACTAAACAGCTGCCATGAAAACACACTTCTATGATACATTTTTGTTCATTAAATTCTTAATTTTCTATTATAGAAAACTAAACAGGGGCAATAGTCTGGAAATGCAAATATTTTTCCATAATCTGCTTTCTTTTTTCCATACTTTTCCAGACCTGGAAATGACTCAAATCAAATTCCATACTTTTCCAAACTGCGTAGGAACCCTGGGGATTGAATGTGTGCACTCAAATAGTGCCCTATTTAAGGCTATAGGGGGTGATTTCGGACACTGCCTATGAAATAACCTGTTGGTACATTCTGGTCCTTTCGGTACCTTATAATTAATGAAGGCTTGAATGATGAGCAGTTCACTGGTTCTCTGCTCCACCAGGCTGAGGTACTTCATGATGTTACTGTCTTCGATCCCAGAGGAAGAGCCCAGCACGTCTAACACCTGTGTGCTGTCGCAGTCAATCTTTTTGAACACACTGTCTGTCCCTAGAATGACATCAACATAAGCTTTTGTGAATAAAAACGCAAGTATCATTCTTCTTCTAAGACGATAACGTGAGAATGTTATCATTTTTGATTCTTCCACGTGATTATGTTAACGCATGTTTGGGTGATTTTACTAGTACCTGTTTTGATCTGATGAAGGATCTTGCTGATGTCATCGGCCTGGGCTTCATAATCTTGAGCTTGAGTCTCACACTCTTGCTGTAGTCCCGTCGACCCTTTTAATTCCTCATGAATTTTCTCTTCCTTTTGGACACGTTCCATGTGGATCTGCTTGATCTCTTCTCTAATCTGGAACAGAATCAACACAAAAAATGGATTCCTACTGTTGTGTCTGTATTAAAATGTGAATATGAATAACATTATGCACGTTGCATGTTCATTTGGCCCAGGTTGGCCAATGTTTTGTTTGGTTTTAGTGTTGTTCTTATTAACTTAAACTAAAACTATTAAAATTGCTTTCATTAAGTGAAATAAAGCTTAAAATGAATTCAAATAAATATTAGACGAAAAACTAGAAATGTTGCTTTGACGATTAACTGAAAAAAAGTGGAAGTGCTAAAATTACTATAAAAAGAAAATAAAGCTAAACAGAAAAAAACGAATTCTAATAAAAATTACAAAATCACATAAGAAACTTAACTAAACATTGAGTATTATAGTAGAAATGCTATACTATATAATAAAAATACTATAATAGTACACAAATAATACTAAAATAACAAAAGTAATTTTACAAAGCTACTTTTTTTGCCTTGCACAGCTGCTTAGCGAAATAAACCTAATGAAACTTAAATCATTATCTCACAAAAAGTGGAGGGGACTGAACTGTCCTTCCTCAGTCATGTATTTATATTAAATGATCAGTTCATCTTGCGAACGGGTCTTTATTTGACTAGTTCTGTGATTCACACACTGACCTCTTGGATTTGCTCTCTCGCCGTCTCAACTTCCATGTTCTGATTCATCACAAAGTTGCAAAGAGAAAAGTTCTTGTCCTCAACTGTTAAGAAACACATAAAGAGTTGTAGCAGAATGCATTGCAATCATTTGTCTGCGCAAAACAGAAAACATAAAGCTCACCCTGAATGAAATGTGTTGCCAACATCTCCAAATGATCTTCCCCAGTCAATCTCTGGATCTGCTGGAAAACCTCCTCCAGAGGGTCAAACGTCTTGTCTTCGGCGTCTGCCCTCCTCGCCTCGTCTTCGGCGTCTGCCCTCCTCTGCTCCTCCATCTCTGCCATAATAGAAAAAATAGCTGGATTCAGAATCAATTAATCTATCAGTCTGTTACAGAGTATAACAAAAGTTTGGGATTAGCAAAATTTGTAAAAAAGTAAATTATATTTTTACTCCGCAAAGTAAATTAAAATATGTCATGACAAAATGGAAATGGATATGACAATGTTGATATGTTTGGTCTTGGCAGAATAGATCTGCTACACTGCTGCATTTCCAACACACCACTGTGAGCAAGATAGAGTACAACACAGTATTCGTTAATTAGGCGTAGCTGATGTGTACAAGTAGCCTGGTAATACCAGACTCTGCTACTTCACTTTGCTTCGTATACAGAGTCTGGCAGGGCATAATAGAGAAGTGTTTTCTCTCTCGCGGGGGGGGCGCTTGTCTGAAGTTTAAAATCATTGGTTACCCGTAAGCCAATCACATAACGTTTGGTTATGGCGTGTGTTATGCGCATGCTCAGCCGCATCTAACTTCCACTGTAAACGCATGTATGATGCAAAAACTAAACCATCGAGCGAAATACCGGAGTGAACATGGCTGTGAATGACTTTTGCAGATTATGTGAAGTAAATCTACAGACTGACTACAGGAGCGAAATGAAATTAGCGGAAGTAGGAAGTCTGACGTAGTCAGGCTAGTGTACAAGCGGAGGGTTTCTGAAAGCAACTGCTAAGTTCCACGTATTTGAAGGCTGAGCAGCGAGCTCATTGGCTACTGATACAGCAGGAACCAATCAGCTGTGCCCAATAGATACAGATGTGATTGCAAACAGAGTTAAGGACCTATCAGCCGGTGCCATCTAGAGTTTCATGACAGAACTTTGTCGGTAGTGCACACAATTTAACCAACAACAATTCTTGGTTACAAATATTGCTCACTGACCACATTGTCTGCGTCTCTTTTCATCCATGGCGGTTCTCGCCTTGTCCTTGGCGATCTCAAACTTGTCGAGTCGATGTTCATGAGAGATTGCTTTCTTCAGCTCCTTCATCTCAGCTGAGTACTCCGCAAAATCCTTCTTCATCTTGGCAACTTCGGTCTGTGCCTCCTCTCTGAAATACACACATATATAAATAGAACCGGCTACAAATGTCCAAAACACGTACTGAGGGTGGAGCAATGTGTAAAACCGTACAAAATAATAACTCTTATTATGTGTGTCATTACATCAGTATCAGTATTTGCTTTCTGCCATGCACAAATAAAAATGTCACTGAACTTTTGCTGTGCAATCTATCTATAAATTACAGGAACGTCTGTCTGTGTGTCTGTTATTCGCATATCTCTCGAACCGTTAGTCCGATGGATTTCAAACTCGACAGGTGTCCCGCTACGGGCACGAGTAAGTGCAGTGCCAAGTTTGACGTTGTTTGGATGAGAGATGCAAAAGATATCGTTAAAAATTTCAGTAAAAGAAGCCCCAAGAAGGTTGTGGTTTAAAAATAAACATTCTGACATAAACACTCTGTCAGCAACACTGTTGACTTCTGAATATTATATTTTATTCACGGCCATCATTTGTAGTAGCCAAGCGGCAACCTCCCTGTCTCTCTCTTGAAACCAACACGGAAGTGTATTAAACAGCAGTTCATCAACTGGCTGCAGAAGTGAGTCAAATCTGTATCTCCCCCATGTTGAAATGCCCAACTTTACAGCAGAAAAACACATGTTTACAGCCTGGTGCAAAAAGTGGCTTTAGTCTATACAGCTAATTCTGCCCGTCATGACAACTGTGAGGGGGGTGAATTTCTTTATAACTCATCCGTTTAAATTATATTAAACACACCAAACCAACAATTACTAAAAACACACACAAAACTGATTTTGCACGGGCACTTTGCACTAGTAAATAAAAAACTAAAACAGATTTTTTTTTTGTGAAGTTTTTCATGATTTTGGGAACTTTGTATATAAGCGAAGAAACTTAAAATCTCAAAGTACCTCTCATTAAAAGCTGTGGCTGCCATGTCGATCACTTCACCGATCTCCTTACACACATCTTGCAAGACCTGAAAGAAAGACAACAGCACTTGTTTGAACTGTGTTCAATAACTCCATCCCTCACACTCATCAAAAACACCCAGAATGACCAACCTTCTCCCGTCTGCGATGCAGCTTCTGGAATCGGGCGCGTTCCATGTGGAGTGTCTCGACCTCTTCTTTGAGCTGGCTGTTCTTCGTCAGCCGTTCGCTACACCGAGTAAGAGCCTGCAGGGACAACAAGGGAAAAACATTTAAGGAGAAGTTCATGCACACACTAGGGGCCAGATTTACTAACAGCTTTCGCCAGCGCAAACCCTCTTTTGGCGTTAAAAAACTACTGTCAGGATTTACTAAAGACACGCAGTGAAAAATGACCGTAGAATTATCGCGTGCGGCTGACATCATTGCAGATGCTTTCCCTTTCAGACACAGTATTTATGGGAGGAGAGTATTTAAATGAATCATGCAAGGTGATTTAATCAGGTTTTCAGTCCGATCGAGTCATCGATCCTGTTACTAAGGGATTATTTGGTTTCGTACAAACGTTGCTACTCACACCAGTTCTTAAGAAAATCTTTGTTATGATGTTCGTACGTTCTTTTTATAGGCTTCCCTATAAGGTATCACCCAATCCATGGTTTCATTTGAAAGCTTAGACTCTAACCTTTACAAAGGTTCCATCACTTTAGTTTTTATGATACATATCAAATGAAATATTAGCTTAAATATGCATTGGTCCCAGGCAAAAAATTCCGCTTTATGATTGCGAAGAAATCTTTCTACAAATATTTATTTTTTATATATTTCACAAAACAGTCAAGTCATATATCACAAGAAAGCTCTCATTCTATCTTGTATCTTCTGAAAGAATAAAATGATCAAAATCATAAAGCGCCTATTTTTTAATTTTTGTTTATTATAGCACAGACAACATATACTATAATATTGATCACATTCAGCAGCGTTTTATATAATTTCAAAGGGTTTTCTGTAAAATTACACTGTAATATTGCATATATACCACTGTATATGGGTATGAGCAGAGTTTAGATTTGGGTAGGTGGAAATTACATAAAAAAAAAGTAATATTCCTCCCTTCAGATTAATATGAACATCTTTTTCATTTTTTATTCTAGAGAAAAAAATATTTTTTCCAGTGTTTGCTGGCATATAGAGGAAACAGCCATACTTATCTGCATGTTGCTAGAGCCCACAGGGCCTGAGTTATACACTTTCAAAAATGAATTTAAGAAAAAAATAAAAAATAAAATAATCAAAAAGCACCTCTTTTTTGGGGGGGGGTTATTACAGCTCAGACAACATATACTTAAATGTTTATCACTTTTAGCATGGTTTTATGAAACTGTAAAGGGTTTCCTGTAAAATGACACCAAAATTGTCTATTTTGAAAAAAATATGTGGAAGTGGGTGGCTTTCCCCAAAAATGGTCCAGGAGCATAAGAGGCTAAGGAACAAATGAACCGTTTTGTATGGCCAAATGTTTTGTGCCCACAGTTGTGTGGTCAGTGAAACTGCATGCTGTGAAATGTTTGATTCTCTGTTTACCCAGTCCAGTTTGTTCCGCAGGGTGTGTGCGGCCTTCTGAGTCTGGCAGGCCTGAGACGTTCCACTCGCTTCCACCAGTTTCTTCTCCATATTCATGATCTGTAAACAAAATGCATGTAAATAAACATCTGTAGCACCAACAATGTGTGTTTAATAAGTTTAATAACTCGGCACATATGCACCTCCTGTTCCATCTGTGTTTGGGTCTGTCTCATATTATCAAGCTGATCCTCCACCGTGTTTCTTTGCTCTAGCAGAGCTTGGATTCTCTCAGTGTCCTGGCTGTCCTTCTTCCTACGCGATCGGCACTCAAGCTCACGAAGAAACTCCTCATGAACCACACGCAAGCTAGAAATCTCCCGGCTGCGGACAAACACCACACAACAAACAAAATATGCTTAAACACACACATTCCATACAAGACACAATGCAATACATGTACTGTACACAGGGCTCGCAAAATCGCTCGCCTGACGTCCCGGGGCTATTGCGTTTTCCAGTCGGGCTACCAAAATGCATAACCGGCCTGGCCGACGGGCTATCTGAAATAGTGTTCGCTTCAGTCTGGTTATAATCAGATCCAGCGTGTTCTTCATCTTCAATCTGCAGCGGCGCCGAGCAGAGCGCACGTCAGAAACAGAGGACAGGGTGTGTGTGTGTGTGTGTGTGTGTTCATCTGAGCCTCATTGGTCTGTCACTGCTCGTCAATGTCAGAATATTTGAGATGACCAATCAAATCAAAGTAGGCGGGACTGTTGTTCACAGAAGCTGCTGAGCGCGAATTTGAGCAGAGCGACTCGCTCCAGTTTACGGTCGAGTGCCAGATAAGATGCAAGTAGCTAAACTAAACATTTCACATTTGACAGCTTTTTTAGGTCATAAATGTGAAACGAATGACAAAAATAATCAGGCAAATGAACATACTTTTGTCGAATTTCGCCATTTTTAACTGAAAATAGGCCTATGTAACATGACTCATGTAATGTAATAATTAGTTTACTGTCATTGTGAGGGGACAAGAAACATTAACAAAGCCGTTTTCATCATGTTAGGCACAAGATTAATAATGAATGTGTACATGTTGAGAATTAATATAATACAATTTGTAGCCTTCAGTAAATTAAAAAAGTTCAGCTTTAGGAGGAGAAGAGACAGGGCAAGATGAGGAGATTGAGAGAAGAAGAGAGAGTGATGGATAAGAGGAGAGAGCAGGTGTTGACATATAATCTACTGCCCGCTGACATGGTTTTAAAGCTATTTCTTATCCTTTTTTTGGCCTTCAAACGTCTTGAAATGCACAGAGAAAAAAAACAAAAAACTAATAACCTCAAATGTAGGACCTCTTTGATTATAAAGCCCTGTCTACGGCCCTGTATTAGGAATAAGATCAAATGTGTACATACTGTGAATGAATTTAATAAACTTAGTTAGGCTACCTAGCAGCTTTCAGTAAATTAACTCGTCTGAGAAAATGATTCATAAATCAATCAGTTGCCCCTATGTTTACTTTCTTCACTGACAGACAAAAATGAAAAGCCTATATCAGTCAGAGCTCAGCTTTAGGAGGGGAAGAGACAGAGCAAGAGAAAAACAAAGAGAATAGGAGTGTGATGCAGAAAAATAATCAGCGGCGTGACATGGTTTTAAAGCTGTTGTTATCCAATTTTTTTGGCCTTCAAAACATCTTAAAATGCACACATGTAGATCAGAGAAATCAATTTTTTTCCCGAACCCCCTTAACTAGCCTACCTCACATTCGGGACCTCAGTGATGATAAAGCCCTGCCTTCTGCATGTTAATTAAACTAGCTAATAGTGAGCATTAGACCCTAAACTAAAGTGTTACCCTCACTGGGGGCTGAGCCACAGACACACACTGATTCATGTTCCACACTGGTGGTCACACACACTTCAGTTCAGTTAGTACCAGATGCATATTTGTAATGATGATTCTAATTTGATTATTTTATATCCAACTGTTGATATCTGTGTGTTGAAAAAGTTTTTGATTCATGTTTTGACTCCTAACCAATATTCTACATTAAAAATGGTCTTTCTATTTGGGCTATTTCTACCAACGTCTGCCCGAACGACGACCAGCGATTCTGAAATTTAGAGAGCCCTGGTACATAATGCAACATTGCAGGACAACATTAGATAGGCTTCTAATGATAAATCCTAACCCACTCCTAAAAGTTTTTTAAGAACAAATATAATATTTAGGCTACTTTATGTATGATAGGTTTTTCCAAAGTCAGTTAACCCAATAGACTTAATAAACCCCAAAACTCCTGAAAGTGTTTTGTGGCACTGACCTCTGTTTGCGCATCTCTTTCTGCGTCTGGACGCTGCAGGCCTGCCGATCCCGGTCCATTATGGTCAGCTGTCTCTGCAGTTTTTCAATCTCTGTCTCAGCTGGACACATGAGAACATTCATCGGTTCATGTTAATGATCAATAACAAAGTATCGAAGCTGATTGAACACGATAATATTGCCACAGAATAAATTACATTTACAACACAAAAAAAAATCTTCTTTTTTCAGACAAGGGAATGGAAAGGCTTACTGTGAGCCCTGTATGGTTTCAATTCAAATGTAGATTGCTGGGTGGGAAGCTCACCTGTGGAAGCACCGGAGATCGGAGGAAGCTGGACGTACTGCGGTCTCAGGCTCTCTCCGGGGTTTCTCCCAGGCGGTGGATGAGGTCTCGGGCTCTCTCTGGGGTTTCTCCCAGGCGGTGGATGAGGTCTCAGGCTCTCTCTGGGGTTTCTCACAGGCGGTGGATGAGGTCTCAGGCTCTCTCCCGGGTTTCTCACAGGCGGTGGATGAGGTCTCAGGCTCTCTCCGGGGTTTCTCCCAGGCGGTGGATGAGGTCTCGGGCTCTCTCTGGGGTTTCTCCCAGGCGGTGGATGAGGTCTCAGGCTCTCTCTGGGGTTTCTCACAGGCGGTGGATGAGGTCTCAGGCTCTCTCCCGGGTTTCTCACAGGCGGTGGATGAGGTCTCAGGCTCTCTCCGGGGTTTCTCCCAGGCGGTGGATGAGGTCTCAGGCTCTCTCCCGGGTTTCTCCCAGGTGGTGGATGAGGTCTCAGGCTCTCTCTGGGGTTTCTCCCAGGCGGTGGATGAGGTCTCAGGCTCTCTCCCGGGTTTCTCCCAGGTGGTGGATGAGGTCTCAGGCTCTCTCCGGGGTTTCTCCCAGGTGGTGGATGAGGTCTCGGGCTCTCTCTGGGGTTTCTCCCAGGCGGTGGATGAGGTCTCGGGATCTCTGGAGCGACATGAGGGTAAGTAATTAATGACAGAATTTAAATTTTTGTGTGAACTATCCCTTTAATGTTTTCTAATGTGGTTATAATTGGTCATTATTCTGTTTTATAAACATTTTCAATATTTTAAAGATGTATTGTTTTGAAAAAAAATGTATACAGAAAAGAGTCACATCAAAAATCACAGTAAAAATTTGTTTTATTGTTTTACAAAAAAAAAATTCAAATAAATGCTGCTCTTTTGAGAGTTCTATTCAAAGAATACTGAAAACTGTATCATAGTTTCCACGAAAATATGAAGCCGTACAACTGACAATCATAAATGTTTCTTGATCATCAGATCATCATATTAAGAGTGATTTCTGAAGGATCATGTGACACTGAAGACTGGAGTAATGATGCTGAAAATTCAGCTTCGATCACAGGAATAAATTACACTTTACTACATATTCACATGTATATTTATACATTTTTAGTAAAGTTATTTTTAATTTAGGAATATTTCACAATATAACTGTTTTTCAGGGTATGTTTGATCTAATGCAGGCTTAAGGTGTTCAGGAAAGTGTTTTTTATGTGAAAGATGTATTTGAAGTGACAATAAATGGTTTGCTATACTCTTTTTGTGAATTGTCTTATTTTGACAGTTATTATGAATATTAAATATAATCATGTTGATTATAATCGGTTGAAATTAGGCCTGAAAAAGACGTCTTTTTTCAGCGAAAGACCTGAAAAAGACGGCTTTTCACTTTTCAACCAAATTTTAACGTTGTTTAGACGACTAGCAATGTCTTTTCGACGAGTTTTTGCTGGGTGGGAATCTCACCTCTGGTCGTCAAGATTGGAGGAAGGTGGACGGACTGCGGTTTCTCTCCAGAGTTTCTTGCAGGTACGTCTGAAGCACACATCGGTTTAACGAGGCACGTCGGTCGTTTGAGCGAGCGAAATTTACTACTGTCCATATTTTAAGGTAAAACGGTGCACTGTTACACAATTGTACAACTGGATTTAAGTAACTGAAGTTAGATTTAGATTTAGTTAACTAAAAACTTTAGCTGATGTCTGTGACGTCATCGGAATGCTTCTAACGGCGACGTCACAGAAAAATGCATTATTGTTTTGATTTAATTCAAATGCACGGGGCTGTGGCGCACTCTCGCTAGCTCAGCTATCAAGATGAAATTTGAGACTTTTAGGCCGTGGGCCGGACCCCGAAATTGTGAATTTCACTGATCCCTGCCAAGGAACTAAGTAATTTGTTTACAGATGGCAGATGTAAAAATTCTTATAAGTACTGTAAGCATTGTTTCCAACCAGGGGCGTTTCTAGGTTCTAAAAACATCAGGGGCTGAGCCCAAAACATCAGGGGCTGGGGGTGGTTAACAAGATAACATGATTCGACACAGAGAATAATGTATATAGTAGGCTTATATACAGGGGGCAGACTGGTTCATAAATTCAGCCCTGGGAATGTAGCCACACCAGCCCACATTACCACACAGACATGCGCATTAAAATGTGAGGTAGTTAGGGGGGTTTGGGGGCATGCTCCCCCGAGAAAATTTGGATTTCTCGGACCTACATGAGCATTTGAAGGTGTTTGAAGGCCAAAAAAAAAAAATAGATGACAATAGCTTTAAAAGCATGTCAGTGGGCAGTAGCATGAATTACTTGTCAAGCAGAAAACAGATTCTTAAACATGAGAATGAGGAGAAATGTTGAAATGAATGATATACACACTATAAAATGGAAATGCAGAATGTTTCTGCTTATTGTTGACAATACACAATCACATATTCCAAACAGGAATGGCCTTAAATGAGAAATCTTTCAAGGATTATTTTGCATAGATGTTACATTTCAATCAAACACCAGTGCAATCTTTTTGTGTCCAGAGGCAAATTAGCAATTTATATTAGCATTAAAGACTGGTTTCAGCAACTTGTTTCTTTCTTGAGTTAATCAATGTTTTTGGACTGATCAGTTCAATTAAAGTTCAATTGTTCATTCATAAAGACAGTCAATTGTCACCACTTACTGGCTTAATGATGCAAGTTGCGCAAACACAGACAAGCGGAGTGATACAAACTGTGAAAATGCTGATACTGGTGAAATATTCCAACACATTCGAGGACCATATATATATAAGGTCCTCGAATGTGTTGGAATATTTATAAACTAATATAGGACTTATACATTTTATAAATATATATATTTATACTATGTAATAAGAACAACTGTGTTAAATAGGAACACATTGTAATAATGTTAATCAAGCTGACTTTTAATTACACAACTGTGCAGCAGATCACACTCACAATAAAAATACAATATAATTTAAAACAAAGACAAGCTCATTATACAAATGAAATAATATTACAGATTGGGTTGCTTATAGTTAAAAGAATGTCATGAACTATAATTTAGGCTAGATGTATTTTCCACATTTTTGGTCACAAAATATTTTTTTTATGACACAAGTCAGTTTTGGTGACTTTGCAATATTGATCAAATGTTAGAATATTAATAATGAAAAATGAGTAGGACTACGCCAAAATGTGTAACATGTATGTAGCCTACAAAGGAATTCAAAAGCCCCGACATAGAGTTTTGACGCAGCTTCTCCTTTTTTTTCTTTTTTTTATTTTGATTAATGCTGAGAACGGAAACATACAAAAGAGAAAGTATACATCACATAATATCAACCAAAACAATAATAAAGGAGACAACAGCAAATAAAAAAAATAAAAAAATAAAAAAAAGAGGTAGGGCCAGATTACATCACATAGAGATGTTCACATGAAGAAATCAAAGGCAGTGCAAATTCTAACAGTCCTTATAGCTTTCTTATTAGTAGATACTGAAATCATATTTAGATAATTTTCTACTTCTTTTAAAAAGACAGAGAAGACAGGTTTACAGTTTGAAAATTTGCATTTGTGAATGTAGAATTTGCTAAGGAAAATAATTAAATTAATAACAAAACAGATATTTTCATTTGTGGGGTCTGAGTCAAAATACCCAAATATAATGTTTCTCATATGTATTGAGAAGCCTGGCCAAATCTTACACTTGACAAATACATCAATATCATTCCAAAGCTTCTGAGTGTAGTGACACGACCAAAATAAGTGAACCACTGTTTCATCAGAATTCAAACAAAAAGAGCATGTTAGATCAATGTCAGACTTAAATCTTTGTATACGGGATTACAGGATAGAACCTGTGTATGAGCTTAAATGAGATTTATTTCACTGTATTTGTTTTAGAAAGAATTTCTGCTGTAAAGACCAGATTCTTTTCCAATTAAGGTTAACAAACAGATTATTCCAAAAGGAAATAACAGGTGGAACAGAAATCAAATTCTTAAGAAATAAAGATCTTATTTTATAGTTTTTAGCTTTGGACTGAGAAAAACAAATTTGACCAACAGGAGTATCACAAGGTTTAGGAAAGGATGTAGTAGATACTGGGGTGGAGTAATTACAGTTTTTAAAAAGCATACATAAGCCAGAGGGAATAGCACCCATTACTGTAGCAAATTCTTTTGGGGTTATTGGTATTTGGTGTTCGGAAAGAAATTCTGAATATCTGAACAAAAGACCTTGCTTATTAAACAACTGCTCCACCAAAAATAAACCATTACTGAACCAATTATTATAAAATAGAGACTTATTCTTGAATAAAATGTTCTTATTGTTCCAAATAAAACATCTCTGTGGTGAAAAGTTATGTTTATAAATTAGTGCCCATGCTAAGAGAACCTGACGATGAAAGTTGGAGAGTTTGATAGGGAGTTTGGATATATCATAATTACACATTAAGAGAAAATGAATGCCACCAAGTTGTGAAAAAACAAGTTGAGGAAAAACATTCCAGATAGAAGATGGTTTGGCTAGGTACTGATTCAGCCAATTAATTTTAAATGTATTGTTGAGGGAATCAAAATCAATAAAATTCAAACCACCACTATTATAAGAGTTTAAAGGGATAGTTCACTTTGAAATTAATTTTTGGTATGTTTTAGCTTACCTCAAGGGCATCCAAGATGTAGGTGTCTTTTTTTCCGCAGTAGTTTCAATTTTGATATTTTTAGGTCAAACCGTTTTTGTCTGTCAGTCATATAATGCAGGTCGATGGTCACTGTCTCAAAGAGTATGCACAGAGTCCAAATTAAAACAATTCCCCGTCGTCCAAATTAAACAATTCCCCATCGTAAGTACACATTGATGGCCTAAGACACGAAACGAGCGGCTTGTGTGAGAAAACGTACAGTATTTATATCGTTTTTACGACTTATACACAGCCATGTCCAAGTGATCTGATCTGACGTGCACCAGTCTGCGTACACGTCAGATCAAAGGGTTCAAAAAGTTCAGAAGTTCAAAAGGTAATTTTATAATTTTAGACTATATTTTTGCTTGCCTTGTGTTTTCAATGTTTTAACATGTTATTGACTGTTAATGGCTTATCAGTTACTATGAGACAAAATTGTTTCGATTAGTGGAGATAGCTGGACAAAACAGGCCTAAACTATTTAAATGTACAGTATGTAGTCAGTCAATTCCAACAGGACAAACTGGCAGCACACAGTAATGTTACTAACCATAAGTAAAATCTACCTGTATTTGGATAGTAGGTTAGTCCTAATGTCCAGCCCTGATTATGTTTGGGTATTTCCAAAGTATTTACTTTTTAGTAAAACATTAGACTATCAAGAATTACTGCAGTTTACGATTCATGTTAGTAGTTAGATGGGCGATTATATTTTCCCTATTAATGCTTTTAAAACTTTAACAGTTAATAACTTTGTAATTAACGTTACTGCACGTAAATCCATGCAGAAAAAAACTGTTAGAAAGCATTTATATGAATATACTGGAGAATATACAGGACTTACCTCTTGTTTGCTGTCACTGATCTCAGTCCATTGATGATAGTAGTGTTGTTTACGCTTGTCACTCACATGATGCACTTGACCCGGTCAGTCAATCAAAGCAATGGGGCCATCTGATTGGTGGGTTGAGGAAGCAGCCTGCTCAACAGAGCTCAGTGATTGGTAGAATGAGCTGCTCAACGGCGCTCAATGATTGGTCAATAATTGGTCAGTATAGGTACTTAGAGGAGAGTGCGCCTGGGAATACCAGGTGCTGTAAGCTTTTTAGTTTACTTCACTAATGTTCTAACCTTTTAAATAGCCTGTTTTTTCCAGCAGATTTCACTTACGGCCATACCACCTTGAGGGCGCTAGCGAGTAGCACGTTCCAGGAAGTGTTTGGCTGTAGTGGGTGAGAGAGGCTCACCAAACGTTTGTGTGTGTGTGTGTGTGTGTGTGTGTGTGTGTGTGTGTGTGTGTGTGTGTGTGTGTGTGTTTAACTAAGTCTTTATTTTCATCAGTGGTTGGTTTGTTTTTTTGTTTAGTTTATGATCTTCCTCCCAGCAGCTTGCACTGTTTGGCAGGAACTTCTGTGTTTTTTGCATCTTTGTTTTATTTGTATTTTTGAAGGAAGCGATGGTGACGGTGGAAGTAGGACAAGTGAAAGATGTGAGGGCATCAGATATTATCAAAGCAGTGACGGAGCGGATTGGTGAAGGAAGGATACTAGCGGTCAGACCCAAACAAACTAAGGAGTACGAGGTGACGCTGGAACATGAAAACGACACAGAGATTTTAATGGATGGATTGACAATTAATGAAGTTAACTTGGAGGTAAAGAGACTGCAAAACCAACCACTACGTTGTCTCCTTCATGCATCTGCCCGTCTACATTGCTGATGAGGAGATTGCTGATAAATTGGAAGGATGGGGAGTTTTCCCAATATCTAAAATAAAAAGACGAGTGTATCCGGGCACCAACATCGAGGATGGGACAAGGTTTGTCAAAACACGTTTCCCAAAAGAAGTTGTCTCCCTCCCATACAGTACAAGAATGGAAACGGCAGAGGGCCCACAATATTTCCAGGTGATGCACAGCCACCAGGTGAAGACCTGTCGGCTGTGCATGAGCCCGGACCATGTGGTGAAGGATTGCCTGGAGTTTAAGTGTGAGGAGAGGGGGCACTTCGCGAGGGACTGCAATGCAGTAAGGTGCCCGGATTGTAATTTGGTTTTAAATAAGTGTGAGTGTTGGTTTAGAACTGAATCAAAGAATGGGAATGGGTTTAATGAAGTTGATCGACAAGCGAAAAGGGGAAAAGAGAGTTTAAGAACTACAGACCAATTACGATTCTAAATACTGATTTAAAGATCTTATCTAAAATTTTTGCCAACAGATTGAAGGAAGTAATGCTGAGTGAGTATAATTAAAACTAACCAAGTGTACGGATTGAAAGGAAGAGACATACAGGAAGAGATACAACAATCAGTATAAAAGATACAATAAGATACATACATTAAAAGAACAAAGATGGGTTTATAATCAGTTTAGATTTTGAGAAAGAGTTTGACAGGGTAGAACATATTTTTTTTAATTTGATGTTTTAAAGAATTTTGGTTTCGGAGAGAATTTTATTATATGGATTAGGATTTTATACAAAGGTGCAGTAACACAAATTAAATGTAATGGGTTTTTAACAGAATGTTTTAAAATAACCAGATCAATAAGACAAGGATGTCCGTTGTCAGTTCTTTTATATTTTCTAGTTGCGGAACCATTGGGACTCACTATAAAACAAGAGGAGGGAATAAAAGGGATATGCATTGAGGGAGAAGAGAAAAAAAATTAATACGACGTTATTGGTAAAAGATCTGGAGAGTGTAAAAAAAGCAATGCAAATTATACGAAAATTTTGTATGATTGTCCCACTACGTGGGAGGGAGTTTTAGTAGGGATTGAAAGAAGATTGACTTTTGGAAAATGAGAACATTAACTTTGAAAGGGAAGGTTTTAGTTCTGAATGTTTCTAAACTATGGTATATCTTATATACGTCACCGATGCCGTTGTTTAGAATTTTTATGGGAAGGGAAGCCACCAAGAATAGCATATAATACTTTAATAGGAGCAGTGGATTAATTGATGCGGAACAAAGTTTAAGAGTGAAAATAATAAAAAAGTACTTGGATGAAGAAAACAAAGCGGCATGGAAAAGAACAATGGGGTTCTTTTTAAACAAGTGTAGCAATTTTAATCTTGGGGACAACATATTGTGGATGAGAACAAAAAAACTGGATGATGGAGGGATTGCCAATTTTTTTTTTTTTTTTTACAAAGAGTGCCTGGGGCAAATTTTTAACTAGTGTACATATTAATCCACAAGGTAGAGAGAACATTTTAAATCAGCCTTTATTCTTAAACAACGGCATTTTAAATCGGGGGAAAGAGATCTTTTATAAGAAATGGTGGGAGCTGGGGATTACAAAAGTAAGAGATGTTTTATACGAATTCAAAAAGGGATTTTTACCAATACAATGTGGATATAATGGAGGAAGCAAAGGAGGATTTTAGCAGACAAGAGATAAACAAATATGATGTAATTAAGGCCACTATACCTCAAGAGTGGATAAAGAGAATTGAAAACATGGAAGAGAAACAAGAAAAATATGTAAATGTGAGGCTGGAGGAAAACAAATGTTTGCTTTTAAAGAATGTACTGTGAGAATGATTTACTGTTTTTTTAGAGATGGTGTTTTAAAGAGCCAATTGTAAATGGATACTGGGTGCAGAAATAAAAAAAAAAAAAAAAGTATATGGTATAAATATACTATATATATGGAGTATATGGAGAAACATAAGGGGGAAGAGTGTGGAATGGGAACAGACTCTGGCTCGGGCTCGGGAACAGACTCTGGCTCGGGCACAGTCTCTGGCTCGGGCTCGGGAACAGACTCTGGCTCGGGCTCGGGAACAGACTCGGGCTCTGGCTCGGGAACAGACTCGGGCTCGGGCTGGGGAACAGACTCGGGCTCGGGGCACAGACTCTGGCTCGGGCTCGGGAACAGACTCTGGCTCGGGCTCGGGAACAGACTCTGGCTCGGGAACAGACTCGGACTCGGGCTCGGGAACAGACTTGGGCCTCGGGAACAGACTCGGGCTCGGGAACAGACTCGGGCTCGGGAACAGACTCGGGCTCGGGAACAGACTCGGGCTCGGGAACAGACTCGGGCTCGGGCTCGGGAACAGACTCGGGCTCGGGAACAGGCTCGGGCTCGGGTTTGGGAACAGACTCAGTCTCGGGAACAGACTCAGTCTCGGGCTCAGGCTCGGGAACAGACTCAGTCTCGGACTCGGGAACAGGCTCAGTCTCGGGGGCGAGACGAAGGGACGAGGCGAAGCCAGAAGAGTGTAGTCCCAAGGCGAGGGCAGGCCGACGAACACCCAAAGGCGATGCCAGAGGAATGAGGGAGCCCGGCAGAGCTGGTGGACTGATGGGCCATGGTGGAGATGAGGGAGGTAGGAGCCAAGGTCGAGCTGATGGATCGACGGGCCGAGGTGGAGTCCTGGAGGTTGGAGGAGGAGACCGGGGATCCACTGACCATGCTGGAGATGAACACTGGTAGACCCGCGTAGAGCTCACCTCACTGAATGTGGAATGTTGGTTAGCTGTGGGGCTAGCAGGAGGTGGTGACAGTGTGGTTGAGGAATGGATGATGGGAGAAGGTGGGAGAGAGAGGCTGGGAGGGAGTTCAGAAACAGGCTCAGGTTCTAGAACAGATTCAGGCTCGGGAACAGACTCAGGCTCGGGGACAGATACAGGCTCGGGGATATGGAAGTAAAATAATGGCAAATGTTTTTGAAACAAAAAAGCCGGTTGAATTGCACTACTTGAATTTTTTTAAAAAAAAAATAAAAATAATAGGCATTGCATTAACCATGCTTGCATTTTAATGCATTGTATTTTTAGGGCTTGCATTTTTATGGGCTGAAATTCAACATGGTTGAATATTTAAGCTGTGAATATTTCAGTTCAAAACATTTCAAACACATTTTCATTATTAAAAAATTCAATAATCCATATTCACCTTTCATTTCACTTCCAAAAAGTTTATGAATGAATGGCTTGCTCTAACTGTTGCTTGGTCTTCGTCAACAACACGCACTTTTGCACCAGCTGCTGGTGAGGTAGACTAACAGCAGATGGAGAGTATGCTCAGTAATCTACTGCTTTTCCTGCAGTTCCTGGATGTCAACGTAGAATTGTCTGTCGAATTTGAACCACTGAATTTGTGGAAGTGAATTTGCAAAGCGAAATAAAAATGGACCGAAAATTGCCTGTTGAATATTACAGGTTGTATTTTTAAACAGGAACAGGTCTAGGGACAGGAACAGGAACATGCTCTGACGTGGCGGCGACTATCCTGGCTGAGGGCTCAGGTGGTGTGGCGTCGGCGGCCATCATGGCTGAGGACTGAGGCGGCGGCCATCTTTGCAGAGGGCTCAGGCGGTGAGGCGGCAGCCATCTTTGCCGAGGGGCATGACGTGAAGAAGCTCTGGAAGGGTGGTCTCAGCAGGACGAGACTCTGGAAGGGTGGTCACGGCGGGACGAGACTCTGGAAGGGTGGTCACGGCGGGACGAGACTCTGGAAGGGTGGTCACGGCAGGATGAGACTCTGGAAGGGTGGTCACAGCGGTACGAGTCTCTGGAAGGGTGGTCACGGCAGGACGAGACTCTGGAAGGGTGGTCACGGTAGAACGAGACTCTGGAAGGGTGGTCACGGCGGGACGAGACTCTGGAAGTGTGGTCTCAGCAGGACGAGACTCTGGAAGGGTGGTCACGGTAGAACGAGACTCTGGAAGGGTGGTCACGGCGGGACGAGACTCTGGAAGTGTGGTCTCAGCAGGACGAGACTCTGGAAGGGTGGTCACGGTCACGGAGTTTCAACAAAATCCATCGTCGCACTGCAGATGTTGGACGTGCAGACGCTGACTCTGAATGGCATTAGATATTATTTACACAGACTGTTAATGCAGATCCATGGACGCATTTACACTGCAATTACAATTGCATAAATAATGTTATGAGATTATTTTTTTTTAAATATAACATTTTGAATATTGAAATATGAAATGATAGAATCGATGAAATTATACGTTTAAATATGAAACTAAAACAGCCAGTAGGTGGTGCCAGACTTATTGGCATTACTGAATGTATTGATGTCCTATTAAATGAAGATACAAAATTATTTGTCCATATTAATATAGTCCATAGAATAATGCTTCCATAAAGAAATGAGTCATGGCCATTGTGTCACTATTGTCTACACATGATCCATTGGGGCTTGAACTTTGATAATTGCCGCATGTGTCTATATTGTATTATTTGTCATTTATAATTTCATTGAAAATAAGTGTAAAATAGTTTTTTTTTTTTTTTATGGTTTATAATTTATAGTTTTTAATGTCACACGCATAAATTAGTAAACTATGAAATTTTGCACTTATTTTTTACATGTATGGAAAACCAATTTATGCATGCTCTGGATTTTGGCTACATCTTTGTATACGATTTTTGAGGGTCATAGCAATTCTGGAAATTCAGTAGCGTAGCCTAACATTAAATATGATCTTCTCAATGTTTTCAGCCCTATGATGAGCTCAGTAATATGGTCTATGATTGTCCTTCATGTCTGCTCATTTACAGTGTACTCACACTAGGCACGGTTGCCATGAACCGGGCCCGAGTACGATTGTCCCCCCTCCCCACTCCCCCTCTGGCCTGCACTCACATAGGGTTTCAGCATTCGTGCCGGAGCACGCTTACTTCATTATGGTGCGACGGTTTCGGGATAAACAGGAAGAGCGGCGCTCTCACTGAACACAATGGAGTCCAGCACGGTTAGCGCTCACACTGCATGCGAACCGCGCCCGAGTCCAACTGAACCGTGCTCTGGCCCACCTCTTCCAAGCGGGCCAGGGCCGGCTAATCGAGCCGCGCCCGGGCACGGTTCGGAGCACTCACACTAGTCAAACGAACCGCGCTTTGGTGGTCAAACGCACTCGGGCACGGTTCAAACTGGCTAGTGTGAGTACACCCTTAAAATCCAAGTCCATTTAAAAATCCAAGTATTTTGGCTACATAGTAAAGCCACGGATGGGGACAGAGTGGGCTTTTTTCTTTTTCTTTATATTTCAACAACAAATTGGAGTAGAAAGAATTATTACATTTAAAATGTTTATAGAGCACCTATATCGAGTTCAGTTACCTTAATTTATACTGAAACTTAATTTTTTATTACGATTTTAGCTGAATGAAAGTTTCAGTTTTTAGCCCTCCATACAGCAAGGTGGCGCCAATCCGCCATTAACTCAAAGAAGACGACGAAGAAGAAGAAGAACAACAACAATAACGTACAAGCTCCGAAGCACAGATTGTAAATAAACATTTCGTAAAGGTTTCTAAGTTTTACGGAGCCTTAATAAAACATCAGGTATATTGCTTTTTAAAAATTAATCATAATAAATTGTAGCTCGTGAACATGAGTGAAGCAGAACCCTCCAGAGTGAACACTGAAGAACGAAGAGGTTGGTGATCATTCTTGAGTCTCCATTAATTACTGCTGGTAACATAAAAAACATCCGTTCACTAGACTTCTTTAAAAAAATATGTGACCTGTGAAATAACATAAAAAAAATGTACAGCTAATCGTTCTGCTAACTTTCAAGAGAAAATACCAGCTAAAGTGGCCACCATTATCAAAAATGATATGACATTTTAATACATTCTCAGTCATCTTTTATGGAACTGTGATAAATTAAGTGTTAAATGTCCAACTAATTCAGCTATAAATAAAACAAATGAATGATGTTCAATTATTAACTTAATAATAACCTATTATTATTATTTATTAATTAACAGTTAATTAAATGTAAGAAATTACATTCAATCGGTTTATTATGCATTAATGTGTTTTCACATTATATAGTAAGATATGTATTTTAAATCAATATCATTCGTATATACTTAGGATACTCATAAAATTACAGTTTGGGAAGACCCGATTTTGAGGGAGGATCCGATTTGTCAGGACACCTGTGAGACCAAACACAGCGAGAGATGCAGTGAAGAAAGCTGTTGAATTAATAACATTTCTGCGAGATATAGTGAGAAGAAGCATTCAAATTTAGTGCAGAATTCTCTGTTATAAATCAGAGATATCAGATCAAACAGCGCTGACGTGGAAACCAGGAGAAATAAGAAGACTTTCAGTCCAAAATTAAGTAAAGTTTCAAGATGTCGCCTAGGATATACACTTATTTAAAAATAAGAAAGACATTAAATTACCATTGAAACCAGTAGGTGGTTGCAGAGGAGCGCTTGTTAGCTATTTTCACTGCCTAATATATATATATATATATATATATATATATATATATCACTTGTTTTTCTTTTGAATGAATATTTAGACATTATGAATGATAATAATTAAAGTTAACTTTATCCACATCTCAACTCAAGCTCAGTGCTTATTGTCAGCCCACCAGCGCTAGCGAATCAGGGGCTGGCGCGACTTTCTGGCTTCGGTGCTGCTGCCCTCAAATGTTAGTCTGGAGCCCTGTGAACTTAAAATAAAACTGCACATTGTAATTTCTGTAAGTTAAGTCTATTTATTACCAAGTCATTTGTCAATAATACAGTAAAATCCGGGAAAATGTGAATAACTGCGTTGCAGGTTGATTTAAGGTGTGCCTCTAAATTTTCTACTTGTGCTCCTAAATGTTTCTGTAAGGGGCTACAGTGCTCCTAGTAAAAAAAAAAAAGTTAGTCTGAAGCCCTGATTGTGATATTCAGAGATATTAATAAGTTAATATACTTATTATTGTGATATTCACAAAGCCACTGAATTATTTGTTGGAGTGGCCAGGTATTTAGTATCTTTAGCATCCGATTTAACTTTTAAAGACAGAAAAATTATCATACTAGTATACGAATAAATGAATTCAATAAAATTACTATTACAATCTAGTTTTCAGCCATTTTTTACTCTGACTTGTTAATTGTTGGTTTAAATAAAAAATGTACATGGTTGCTGCACCTGATGAATATCAGCCACCTGGCAACATTAATAATTACAGGGAATATATGTTGAATACTGAATTTTTTTTATTTCAATTACAAAAAAAAAACACAAAAAAACAAATACAAGTGAAATAAAAGTAGTAAATTCATATAAAAGTAGTACATTTATCAAAAACAGAATAAATCACATGCAATCACATTTTGTGAATGAATAATAAAGTCATGTTTTATATTGATACAAAAATAATAATCAACTTTCCATTGAGTTCACTGAGATTTTGCATTTACAATATCAACACTATATAATAACTAGAACTACTAAACCAAACGGGTTGGCTTGAAATGTTAGTTCAGGTGTGCATACAAAAGCAGTCCCAGTCTGCATGTTTTAGCCGTTTCTGATTGAAAACAGTTCAGCACATGTTCCAGTTTGTGCTTCTTTGACAAAATTGATGTACAGACTTTCAGACGTTTGCATTGAACAAATCAAACAAAAGTAGCCTAATTGAAATAGCTCAACACAACAAATGTTTCAAGTGCTTTCCCCAAATTCAACTGAAATTATTCAACCCCTTCATGACAAGCATCTTTAGTACTTAGTAGAACACACTTTTGCTGTTATGACCTGCTGCAAATGAGATGTATAACCAGGCACCAGCTTCTAAAGGAATCTTAGCCCGTTCCTCATGAGTAATGGCCTCCAGTTCAGTAATGTTCTTGGGTTTGCGTGCTGCAATACCTTCTTCAAATCCCACCAGAGATTTTCTATAGGGTTCAAGTCAGGTGACTGTGATGCCACTATAGGATCTTCCAGGACTTCTTCTGCAACCGAGCCTTGGTGCAATTTGAGGTATGCTTGGGATCATTGTCCTGTTGGAAGGTTCAATAGCCACGTTTCCACTGTTGGGCCAGTGTGAGCCAGGGCTTTAAATGGGATGTGCTGGGCTAATATCCTCGGACCTGTAACACAGAGCCCAAAACCATGCTGGGTTTCCACCGTCGGGCCAGAAGCTCCGCAGCGCTTCACTAAAACCCGCCCGTAACACGCCTCTCTGGAACAACGTCTCACAAACCCATTGTTTCATCAACAAATGGAAGTTTATCAGAAAACTAATCAGAAAGAAATCACTGGAAACTAGCGAGATCGCAACACAAACATGATAAAAGCGACCGGTTTACTTAAAGGGGACATATCATGAAAATCTGACTTTTCCGTGTTTAAGTGCTATTAATCGGGTCCCCGGTGCATCTACCAACCCAGAAAACGTGAAAAGTGACAACCCAGTAACTTTTGTTTTGGTAAGCCTTTCTCTGCAAGCATGTCAAAAAATAAGCCGATCAGATTTTGCTCCCTTTCTGATGTAGGAAGGGGATATTATTATAATATTACCGCCCCTTAATCTGCATGTTTCCACCTACGGCATCACCATTTGGTTTTCACAAGCAACAACAGTGTAACCAGTTCTAATGCAATGACAAATGTTCCTGCAAAGCATGCAAACTGTTCTGTCGTTGCTGCACAGACGAGCACAGAACACTATTTGACCAAAAAAATGTCACAACTGTCTTATAAAGACCTCAGGGAACTGTGTCAACTTGTGTAAAAGTTAAACATGACGGTACATGCAAGTTGATGAGATGAATCAATGTAACTCCACAACAACTAGCTACATAAATGTATCCACTAAGTATTCAGAAACGTCCAGTTATGTCTAAAAATGGGGACTGGGAGCAGCAGCTCATTTGCATTTAAAGGGACACACAAAAACAGCGTGTTTTTGTTCACACCCAAAAAGGGGCAAATTTGACAAGGTATAATAAATGATCTGGGGGGTATTTTGAGCTGAAATTTCACAGACACATTCTGGGGATTACATTTTGTTAAAGGGGCTTAATATGTCACCTTTAAAGATTTAAAACCCAAGCATCGATGTTTGTTTTACCACAGATTTACAGTAAAAAGTGATACATTGATCATAATGAATTAATTTGTGTAAAAATAAAGTGGTTAATAAATAAAAGTGTAATTAATAAAGTGGTTTACCATTATTTCACAAAAGAAAGCGAGTACACGTACTTATTCAGTCACGTCTGTTTCTGTTTATTTGTAGTCACAGAAGTCAGGACAGTATGTTTATATCACATTTAGAAAGAATGATAATTTCTACAAATATGCCACCAAAAATATGGCCTGAGGAGCTTTAGCACTCTCTCCCAATACAGTTATATTTTCAGTCAGAGAAACTTCTGTTACATACGAGAAACAGCAAACGAAACGAAAGTGAAACGATACTGCGCTATTCGTTTGAGCGGCGCTGCGTGGGACGTTTAGTGGTTTTAAATCATGGGCTGATCTCAATCACGTGACACGACACTGTTATTACACAGCGCTGGGAGATCCAGTGAGAAAGCGTTTGAATTCACTAATAACATCGCAGCGAGATCTAATTGGAAACAAATTCGGCGCAGAATTCTGTTATAAACCACACATGTCAGATCAAACAACGCCGAAGTGGAAACCAGGACAACCTTAAAAACTTCCACCCAACTCGAAAAAGGCAAAGGCTTTAGAAGGCTTTAGAAGAATTACAAATTCTGTCGCAATATTTATTGCCAAATCACTTACATTTGTTTAATTAATAAAATATATTGAAAGTAAATTCATTATGGATCATTACAAATACTTGCTTTAAAAGTACCAAGTACATTTACATTTAGCTGACGCTTTTATCCAAAGCGACTTACAATTGCTATATATGTCAGAGGTCGCACGCCTCTGGAGCAACTAGGGGTTAAGTGTCTTGCTCAGGGACACATTGGTGTCTCACAGTGGATTCGAACCCGGGTCTCTCACACCAAAGGCATGTGTCTTATCCATTGCGCCACCACCACCCACAAGTAGTCTCTCAGTGAGAAAAAAGAAAATCTGTATAGGAAAAAAAGATGCATCGGTAAACGTTTTATCATCTAATGGCAGCCCTCTGAATCATAATTGAATCGAATTGTGAGGTGCATAGAGATGCCCACCTCTATTATTTTATGACATATGCGGAGCTAAATGTGGATATCAGATAGTCCGGTATAAAGAGAATTGACTACTGACGGATAAAATAAAAACATGATTGTGATAGCCTATATGATTTGTCTGATTTCTTCAAGCGGGCGCGCTTAGTCTTTTGCATCGCGTCTAAATATTTCTGCCTTAAATGGTGATCAGAATCCACATCGGGTCACAAACAGAAGTTATTGTAAACACTCGCTGCTGTCTGAAAGTGAGTTTTGAGCTAAAATATTTTAAAAGTCTATAATGCTGATTAGCTGGTATATGGAATCATTCGGCGCTGCCGTCTCCAGACTCAGATAAACTCCGCCTCTGTTCATGATCACTTCTCTAGCCCGAGTTGGCCCACTTTTGACCAAGGTATTCGGCGGGCCAAAAAACCCTGGCCGTTGGCCCAGAGGAAGACCCAACTGGGCCCAATCAAGCCCCGGAAGAGAAAGTGGAAACGCGACGGGCACTGGCACGCCCGCTTTTTGCCCGACAGTGGAAATGTGGCTAATGGCCAAGCTTAAGCTACCTCACTGATGGCATGATGTTTTCTCCAAGGATTTCCTGACACTTCAGTGAATCCATCTTGCCTTCCATACGCTGCAGGTTTCCAGTGCCGGAGGATGCAAAGCAGCCGCAGAGCATCAGAGAGCCCCACCATGTTTATCTATAGGCAGTTTTCTTTTCAGCATATGCTTAATTCTTCTTCCTCCAGACATACCGCTGATCCATAGGGCCGAAAAGATACAGTTTTGTTTCATCGCTCCACAGAACAAAATCACAAAACTTCTGTGTTTTTTTTTTATTATTTCGAGCAAATTGTAGCCGACTTGTGGTTTTGGGTCAGTAGTGGTGTACGTCATGCGTTTAGTACGTGCCTTACTGTTTAGCTGAAATCTCAGTGTCTGTTCCCACCAATCTTGCTGCAGGTCTTTTGCAGGCACTCAAGGGTTTTTCTGAACCTGCCTTTTCAGAAATCTGGTTGCATCCATTGATAGCTTCCTTTTTCTCCCCCGTCCAGGTAGTGTAATCTTTCTTCCTTTAACTTTGAACTTGTGAACTATGCATCCGACGGTGTCTCTTGGAACATTTAGGCTACGTTCAGACTGTCAGCCAAATCTGATTTTTTTTGCATATCTGATTGAAATCCGATCATATTTAGCAAGAGTGCATGACAATTTGTTTTTTACAAATCTGTTTCAAGCTACATTCATATGTGGTTTGAAATCCTATTCAAATCGCATTTCTGAAAATCCGTTTCTGTCTGACTGCTCTGATCGGATTTTGCGTGGTTTATGTGAATTTCTCACGGCACGTGAAACGTAAACGTCAGACGTTGTTATAGTAAACATGCTAAAAGTGGCTATCAAAACAAGGCTGTATTGTTGTAAAGTGCAGGACAAGCAGAAAATGACAATAAAACGGAGAAATGTTTGTAAATCGACTGAGACAACAGCGTGGAAAAAAGCAGACAACATCTCTATTGCAAACCCCTCCTTGTTGCGGTTGTTGTTGTATTTGGCGTATTCCTACCAATGCGACGTCATTGCCATAGAAACCAATGCAGATATTTTCCTGGAAAACGAAAGAGCTGCATGGACACACGATACAGTGTGGACGTCAATCATTTTAGGTCAGATTCCAATCGGATAAACAAATAATAGGATTTGGACGGACTGTGTGAATGTAGCAATAGTTCTTTTGCTATCTTTTTGTATCCTGTTCCTTGTTTGTGAAGGGCAATGATATCTTCTCTAAACTTTTTGGGCCATTCTTTTGACTTGGCCATATTTCTAACATGCAGTCAAACGTGACTCTCAACAAACCTAGCCACTTCAGACATTTCATGTGTTCTAGCTCAAGCACACCTGGTGTAACTAATGAAGCCCTTGATTAGTCGCATCAGGTTTGCTTGAGACAGCACTTGGTTTGAACATTTGTGCTGTCGAGAGGGATTCGATTCAGGGTGTTGAATCATTTTGAGTCATTAAAAGTTGAATTTTCATTTGAATTTTGGAAAACCATTTGTTGTGTTGAGCTATTTCAATTACTTTTGTTTGATTTGTTCATTGCAAACAGCTGAAAGTCAGTAAATTTTGCCAATAAACCTGATTTGCAATGGGGGTTGTATCATTTAGATTACAACTGGATATATATAATTGTACATTGAACAAGCGTCTACTTGGATTGCCTGTATTAGCTTTTGCCTATGTTAGCCAGTTCAAACATGTAATTTTTTTATACAATAAAGAGGTTTATGATAAAATAGCATTTCCCTAGTTTTACATTGGTTGTACCACCTGACATGGAAAGGAACCAACCTACCCATTACTTAAAAGTAGCTACCTTTAGATTTCAAACATAAAATTATGCCATGGTATTTTATTTTGAATTTCTTATTAAAACAGCATTTTAAAGAGTTTTCTTAGTCTGTTCATTTGTGCGAATGGTTGTACCACCTAACGGTTTAGAGGTTTAAGATGCCAAAAATAATATTTATTATTTGATGTACTGAAAATGTATTCAAACTAAATAGGTTTTATAGAATAAAGTGTAGTGTTTAAAAAAAATTCAAAATTCACAAAAAAATCCCAATATTAAGCAGTCCAAAACAACACTTACAGATAGACATACAAATGAATGAGGACAGAGTTATGAGAAGGCTCAGAACTCATTATTAAATGTGTAAAACACAGGAGTAAATGTGTAAAAAACAGGAGTAATCCTGATGAATGCTTTAATAAAGACCTCTATATTAAGTTTCTGGGTGAACATGCACAAGTGTAAGACCTCGATTGAAATCGCGTTGAAGCGCCGGTACGCAAGAAAAAGTGAGGTTACGCTACAGATTAAAATATAGAAGTGCCTGTACTGTGAAGTGCCAGAACTACCGGCCCACTTCGAGCACTGATTAACATGAAAATTAAAACTACAGAATTAATTTGTCAATTACTCTTATTTCATTCTGTCTCTTTTATTAAATTTTGACATTTTAATGTGTTCACTTTAGGTCTGATGGAGGTGAAAGAGGAATGTCAACAAATAAATGAAGCGGAGGAGAAACATCAGTATCCGGAACCTCACAATTTTAAACCTGAAGGAAAATCTTTGACTTTTGTGAATTATTATTTTCAGTTTTTGAAAAAAAGATCTCAAAGAAAAGAGGTACAACATTCTTTCACATGCAATCAGTGTGGAAAGAGTTTCATTCGTAAACAACTTCTCATTGACCACATACGAATTCACTTAGGGTTGGAGCCCTTCACATGTGATCAGTGTGGAAAGAGTTTTGTGCGTAAAGCACTCTTGAATGATCACATGAGAATCCACACTGGAGTGAACCCTTTTGCATGCCTTCAATGTGGAAAGAGTTTCTCGAATGATGGAGATCTTAAGCTTCACAAGGAAATTCATATTGGAGCGAAACCTTTCAGCTGTGATCAGTGTGGAAAGAGTTTCAGACGTAAAGGACTTCTCAATGATCACATGAGAGTTCACACTGGAGAAAAACCTTATTTATGTGCACAGTGTGGAAAGAGTTTCATCCGTAAAGCACTCCTAAATGATCACATGCGAAGTCACACCGGAGAGAAGCCTTACAGATGCTCTCAGTGTGGAAAGGGTTTCTCACTTAGAGGAAACCTTTATTGTCACATGAGAATTCACACCGGAGAGAAGCCTTACAAATGTGATCAATGCGGGAAGAGTTTCACATTGAAAGGAAAACTTAAGCATCACTATAGAATTCACACTGGAGCGACACCTTTCACTTGCAATCAGTGTGGGAAGAATTTTGCACAGTCAGACAGCCTTACGTATCATCTGCGCTCTCATGCTGGAATAAAGCCATTTAAATGTGATCAGTGCGGTAAAGCATTTATTTTGGGATCACGTTTAAAACAACACATGAACGTTCATGCAAATGAGAGGCCTTACATTTGTTCTGTTTGTGGAAAGACTTTTTCACGTCTGGACTGTTTTAAAATGCACCATAAAGTTCATACTGGAGTGAAATCTCATGTGTGTTCTGAGTGTGGGAATAGCTTCGGCAGAGCCGGCGACTTGAAAATTCACCAAAGAATCCATACTGGAGAAAAACCGCACAAGTGTTCACATTGTGACAAGAGTTTCAATCAGTTAGGGCAGCTGAAAATACATGAGCGAGTGCACACTGGAGAGAAGCCGTACCAGTGCCCTTCATGTGGAAAGAGTTTCAGCTCATCAAGTGCTCGGCAGATTCATGTAAAGAAGCATTGTCCAAAATTGTCAAAGTGAGCTATCTGATCTACAACAATGAGCAGATGATGAGTGAAGATGAGTTGTTTCATTCAATGAATATTTGCTTTAAAAAAATCATCTGTATTGGTGAATATTTAGCTTGTTTAACAAATAGGAAAAAAATAATTAGTGGAGCAAAACTGATCTAATTAAAGTTATTTTTGTCATACTGATATTTCCACGGTGTCGTCTATTGCAGTTTCCCAAACTTTCTCCTAAAGTTTTATTGCACTACATTTTTTTTAATGTTTATCTGGTCTGATACACCCGTTTCAAGTCTTGCAGTCTTCACTAATGGGCTGATGAACATTGGGTTTATACAACGACAGTGGGAAAATGTGTTGGGAAAATGTGACTACTTAGGACTTCTGAATATCCTTAATTACAGTTCCTTAAAACTACGCACACACACACACACTACAAGAATTTTTGCCCAGTGCACACTTAAAAGATTCATTGGGTCTCATTCTCTAAAAACTGTGGATTATTTTGTGTGCATGCACAGGAGAAATTGTCACAAAAAAATTCTGCCTATTTCACAACGTGTGTATGCACGTGAATTTCTCCTTAACCTTGCTCTAAGGTTATCAATTTTTATATAACACCCCACATCATCTCCATAGAAGGGCTTTCCACACAAACTTTACAGACATTCATTATTATCATCAATACAAGCTATTGAATCATGGGGTGTACTTAGTTCTTCACACATGGCTTCTCCATTTGGGCCTAGTTTTTGTTAAAGGCCCACTTCAGTGCCTTGAAACGCTCACGTTAATATTTTTTTATTCTGATACAACACCAGATAAATTCTGCTCAATTATTGTGAACTAAAACAAGCAAATAAAAAAATTCAAGTAGTCAAGTAATATTCAGTGCATACAAATAAGCACCCATCAAAATGCAAAAATGGCTTAAGAAAAAGCAAACAAATACACAATATACAGTGAGGAGAACAAGTATTTGATACACTGCCGATTTTGCAGGTTTTCCCACTTACAAAGCATGTACTGCAAGCAAGTCTGTAATTTTTATCATAGGTACTCTTCAACTGTGAGTGACGGAATCTAAAACAAAAATCCAGAAGATCACATTGTATGATTTTTAAGTAATTAATTTGAATTTTATTGCATGACATAAGTATTTGATACATCAGAAAAGCAGAACTTAATATTTGGTACAGAAACCTTTGTTTGCAATTACAGAGATCATACGTTTCCTGTAGTTCTTGACCAGATTTGCACATACTGCAGGAGGGATTTTGGCCCACTCCTCCATACAGACCTTCTTTCGGGGCTGTCGCTGGGCAATACTTTCAGCTCCCTCCAAAGATTTTCTATTGAGTTCAGGTCTGGAGACTGGCTAGGCCACTCCAGGACCTTGAGATGCTTCTTACGGAGCCACTCCTTAGTTGCCCTGGCAGTGTGTTTCAGGTCATTGTCATGCTGGAAGACCCAGCCACGACCCATCTTCAATGCTCTTACTGAGGGAAGGAGGTTGTTGGCAAAGATCTCGCGATACATGGCCCCATCCATCCTCTCCTCAATACGGTGCAGTCGTCCTGTCCCCTTTGCAGAAAAGCATCCCCAAAGAATGATGTTTCCACCTCCATGCTTCACGGTTGGGATGGTGTTCTTGGGGTTGTACTCATCCTTCTTCTTCCCCCAAACTTTGGTGGAATTTAGACCAAAAAGCTCTATTTTTGTCTCATCAGACCACATGACCTTCTCCCATTCCTCCTCTGGATCATCCAGATGGTCATTGGCAAACTTCAGATGGGCCTGGACATGCGCTGGCTTGAGCAGGGGGACCTTGCGTGCGGTGCAGGATTTTAATCCATGACGGCATAGTGTGTTACTAATGGTTTTCTTTGAGACTGTGGTCCCAGCTCTCTTCAGGTCATTGACCAGGTCCCGCCGTGTAGTTCTGGGCTGATCCCTCGCCTTCCTCATGATCATTGATGCCCTACGAGGTGAGATTGACCGTTATCTTGAACTTCTTCCATTTTCTAATAATTGCGCCAACAGTTGTTGCCTTCTCACCAAGCTGCTTGCCTATTGTCCTGTAGCCCATCCCAGCCTTTTGCAGGTCTACAATTTTATCCCTCATGTCCTTAGACAGCTCTCTGGTCTTGGCCATTGTGGAGAGGTTGGAGTCTGTTTGATTGAGTGTGTGGACAGGTGTCTTTTATACAGGTAACGAGTTCAAACAGGTGCAGTTAATACAGGTAATGAGTGCAGAACAGGAGGGCTTCTTAAAGAAAAACTAACAGGTCTGTGAGAGCCGGAATTCTTACTGGTTGGTAGCAAGGTTATTTTCGTAAACGAAAACTGAAACTAAGACTAAAACTATTGGTCAAAAAACATTTTCGTAAACTGAAATACAATTAAAAATTCATAATAAATGAAAAACTAAACGAAACTAACAACATTTACTGAAAAACTAACTGAAATAAAATAATAATTAGCAAAAATAAATAATCGTTTTCGTATTTAATAAGCTCTTTACTTTGGTGGAAAGTCTGACCTGTGGCTGTTTAGGGAAATGCCTGTAAATGGCGCTTCACACGCGTGAAGTTGCTGAGGCGATTAACCGCTGTCCTGTGACGCACTCAATGAAGGACCAGCGAACACATCGCTAGTCCTAAGTGGCTGTTCATAAAGGATGCGTCTGTGGCAGTGGAATGGGAAATAATAACTCAAGGTAATGAGATGTAAGTTGATCTTCTTTTAACTTGAGCGCAGCGTTTTTAGAATGTCCTTTCATTTGCGAGACACGGGTGCAACAGCAAAACAAGTCCGTCAAGCACAAACATACCCGTACGCCGCTATGTAAGCCTACTGTATGTTTGAGATGTCATGCTTTCATGAAAGGTTGACAGGCTGCAAGGTGCTGTTGTTATCTTTGTTTTTACAAAAGATTTTCTGCTAATAATATTATTATCCATGTGGAGACATGTCCCGGGACACTACACACACACACACTCACACTCACACTCACACTCTCTCTGGTCCACTATCTTTGTTGCGACTCTCCATAGACGTAATGGTTTTTATACTGTTCAAACTGTATATTCTGTCTCCTTACACTAACCCGACCCCTAAACCTACTCATCTCACACACACACACACACACACACACTAACCTGACTCCTAAACCTACCCATCACACACACACGCTAACCCGACCCCTAAACCTACTCATCTCACTCACACACACACACACACACTAACCTGACTCCTAAACCTACCCATCACACACACACGCTAACCCGACCCCTAAACCTACCCATCATCACACACACACACACACACACAAACCCGACCCCTAAACCTACCCAACACACACACACACACACACACACACACACACACTAACCCGACCCCTAAACCTACCCATCACACACACACACACACACACACACACACACACTAACCTGACTCCTAAACCTACCCATCACACACACACGCTAACCCGACCCCTAAACCTACCCATCATCACACACACACACAAACCCGACCCCTAAACCTACCCAACACACACACTCACACACACACACTAACCCGACCCCTAAACCTACCCATCACACACACACACACACACACACACACACACACACTAACCCGACCCCTAAACCTACCCATCACACACACACACACTAACCCGACCCCTAAACCTACCCATCACACACACACACACACACACACACACACACACACACACACACTAACCCGACCCCTAAACCTACCCATCACACACAAAATTCAGCATTTTGACATTTTCAAAAAAACTCATTCTGTATGATTTATAAGCTTGTGTACCTCAGTTTAGGTCCCCACAGTGACACGAGTCCCCGTGAGTGTGTGTGCATTCAGGTTTAGGCCTAAGTCCCCACCGGGATAGAAAAACATGTACACTCTCACACACATACACACACACACACACACACACACACACACACACTCACACTCACACACTGCATAGATACTTCATTATTTAATCACACTGGCTTCACAGCAGGTTGTCAGATTAATTTAGATGTTTTTTGTTGTTGTATGTACCAGTGTCACTCTGCTACATTGAAAAAAGTAAACTATGTTTAACAAGATTTCATCTTTAATATGAATTAGTTTGTCTGAATTTTTCATCGTTTTTTTTTCTTGTATACTTTTAAGTTCCATTTATTTGGTGCTTTGTTCAATCTCAAACCATTATTTTAATTTTTATTATTAAGATGTCTGCACAAGAGTTAACTGTAAACATTAAACTTTGCTGAAATTATGCGTCTCGCTTTGGTCTACCCTGGAAGTGTTCTGTTTGCTCTGCTAAACTATAATTACTAAAACTAAAACTGAAACTAAATAAAATAAAAACTAAATAGAAATGTGTTTGCAAAATAAAAACTAAACTAAAACTAACAAAACCATTAATGAAACTAACTAAAACTAAACTTAAATTTAAAGCAAAATTGAAAACGATATTAAAATAAAAACCTTGGTTGGTAGGATATCAAATACTTATGTCATGCAATAAAATGCAAATTAATTATTTAAAAATCATACAATGTGATTTTATGGATTTTTGTTTTAGATTCCGTCTCTCACAGTTGAAGTGTACCTATGATAAAAATTACAGACCTCTACATGCTTTGTAAGTGGGAAAACCTGCAAAATCGGCAGTGTATCAAATACTTGTTCTCCCCACTGTATAGAATTGACTTACCTGTATATAAAATACAAATCTAGTCTCAAATGAGGCTTCAGCAAACATTAGCCCAAAAACAGTTGCACTAAAACAAAGTAATTATTTAAAATAATTAAATAATAAAAAAAACCTCTTAAATCAGGCTTTAAAAAACACCAGCCCTTTTTAATATCTAAACAACTCTGTATAAACAAAATATAACTCACCAGACCACCATGTTTCTGAAAACAAACTGCATTTGGGGGGAGTGTCAGCTACATTTTAAATGAAGTGCCACTCACAGTCCATAAGTCTTTTTAAAAGATTTGATACTTTGGTACTGACGGTTATGGTCTTCTTCTGCACGGTTTTCCCAGATTTTTTGGACATCACTTTTCCCCTTGCAGCCTTGGTCCCCTTTTCTGGATTAATTCCAACAAATCGTCTGAAAAATAAGAGGAGAATATCTTCAGTGAACAATGATTTAAAAGGAATAGTTCACCCAAAACATAAATTTATCCCATAATTTACTCACTCTCAAACCATCCTAATTGTATATGGCTTTCTTCTTCCAGTCGAACACAATCAGAGTTATATTAAATAATATCCTTCCCAGCTTTGTAATGGCACTGAACAGAGCCAAGTTTTTGAAGCTCTGTTACGTCTTATACTGTCATCTGTTTGGAGCTGTTGTTGTTGTTGTTGTTTTTTCCCTCCCGTACGCTCTTTCTTTTCTTTCACTGTCACTGTCAGCAGGATGATGCGGCTACCTGATTGGCTTATCCATCTGTCAATCATCCGGGCGATGTCATCGTCATCATTGCTGTTGGATGATGATTCAACGCGTCTACACCAATGAGGGCGCGCCATGTGCCTATAAAGAGCGCACCTGTGTTGGAGGCGGGAGATGACTTTGTGCACGCTAGAGCTCTCGCTTGTTAGTTTGCCTGACCTGTACCATTAATTGGATTGATGTGTTCTTTGAGAACTCAGTAATGAGACCTCCGTAAGTGAGGCTCATTTGCGCTGTTTTTTTCCTTGTGAGTATCACCATTTATTCTGTCTGGTGGTTTGATCTACTGTTAAATGGGGGAAGAGAAAAGAACAGCTTAGATATCACGTGATATACATATGCCACACTGAGAGATCAATTTGTGTTTAGAACACCAGTTTAGTGATTTGTGCCACTCCTTGTAAGTTTTGTTTTTGTTAGTAAGAATAGTTTATTTAGGGCGTCTTTTTGACGCTGAAGATGTTTTGTTTGGTTCTTGCTGGACGTTGATCTAGTCAGATTATATTGTTGTTTTTTTTGTTTTTTAGTGAGACTGGTTTTTGGTTTTATTTAGTTCTTTGATTTGGCACAAATCTAGTTCTTTTCTCTTTACCTTTCTTTATTATAATCTAACTAATTACTTTGAGGTGTCCTTCTCATGTTGAGACTCATTGTAATAAATCACTTCCCTAAGAAAACTCAATCGGGTGATGTGTTTGATGTTTTCCAGTACACGCTCATTATTTTAATGTTACATTCCTTAATCCCTCTAGATATTAAATAAGGTTGTAACATTAATGGGGGCTCGTCCGGGATGGTTATTTATAACTTCTCCCGATTAAATAAATATTGTTCATGTACTGGAAAATTTTGTAATGGTACAGGTCATGGATTGTTTGAATTTGTAAGTTTGTATCGTTCATGTCGTGGAATATAGTGTACTGGATAGGCATAATAATCATGACTTTGTTTAACTTACAAACTTTTGTTGAGAGTCCAACTTTAGAGCAGTTTGAGAAATGCAGAAAGGATGATTTATTATCCATTGCGGGTCATTTTCAGATTCCGGTAGTGAGACAGGCTCTTAAGAGGGAAATTAAAACTGTTGTGTGGAATCGTCTAGTGGAATTGAAGTTATTAGTAGGGCCTGTGTCAGACGAGTTAGATGGTGCGGAAGGTGGTCCTCCTGATCGTAATTTAACGGATCAAGACAGTGCGCGAAGTGAGGTTACTGATCCTGTGTTTGGAACTGAGAGGCGGACCGGTTTATCACCGTTTGAACCATTTTCACCTGTCTCCCCCTCGACTAAAGAAGATACGAAGTTAAAAGTGCGTTTAGCTCGTTTACAGATGGAAGCTCAAGATAAAGCACATAACCGACAGGCAGATTTGGATATGCGTCTTAAAATACGCACCCTTGAGATTGAGGCAGAGAAGCAAGTAAAGATGCGGCAATTAGAGTTAGACGCTTTGAGAATTGTTGGTGGCGTAGCTGTGCAGCCCGTTCCTTCTGAAGCTGCGAGCGCTACTCCTATAGTCATGAGTGCTCCTCCGATTCCAGTCTCAAGTTCGGCAACAAACACATTTGATGTAGGTAAATATATATCGTTAGTACCTCATTTCAGGGAAACCGAGGTTGATTCTTATTTTTGTGCCTTTGAGCGTATTGCGACCTCGCTCGCTTGGCCAAAGGAAGTGTGGACGGTCCTGCTCCAATGTAGATTGGTAGGGAAGGCACAAGAGGTATTTTCGACTTTACCTATTGAAGAAAGTTTAAAATATGAGACCGTGAAGCTGGCAATTCTCCGTGCGTATGAATTAGTTCCTGAAGCCTATAGGCAGAGGTTTCGAAGTCATAAAAAAAATTCTAATTCTACTTTTGTCGAGTTCGCCCGAGAGAAAAGTAATTTGCTTGATAAATGGTGTCATGCAAATAAAGCCAATGATTTTGCGTCACTGAGAGAATTGGTCTTGCTGGAAGATTTTAAGGGTTGTCTACCTGATCGTGTTGTGCTTTATTTAAACGAACAGAAGGTATCCACGTTGTCACAAGCCGCTGTTTTGGCAGACGAATTTGTCCTTACGCACAAGACTGTGTTTTCTCCACGTATAGACAAGACTACTGTAGCAACAATGACATCTGCTTTTCACATTAAGTGAATCATGTGATGTCGAACACATCTTCTTTGTCCAAACAGCGCTGGTTAATAATTCCCCACGGAATAATTCACCAGCGCCGGGGTGTCTGTCGCCCCCCCCCAGTTCAGCGCGGACTCCCTGTGACTTTTACAACCTCACAGACTCGTGACATTCCAGAACACACACACACATACACACACACACACACACACACACCAACATCCTTTTGTGTTTAACTTTTAAGTATGTAACTCAGGCTTGTATCTGAACTTCCTGTATGCATGTGTGATTAATGTTGTTTTGATCATATAGTTATGATCTTCGAGTGTTTGGCTCTGAAAGGTATTTTTAAAGAAGGTTCCTCAATAGTGGTTTTGTAACCCTACCTCAGACCATAAAACTTTACGACCCAGGAAAGCAGACATTCCCAGTAGAATCGCATCCCGTAATCCGATCTCATTGGCAGGTCATAAAAGGTTGACCACCAACCAACACCCAAAAACACACTCTGGACTTTGAAACAGAAACCCCCTTACAGAAAAGGACTTTTACCCATAAAGTCACTCTTAAATGTACTAAATATATAAATTTGTGTGTTAAGAGGTGTGTGTAAACCATAGGAAAGCATATGTCCTATTTGTAACATTAATAGAACTGCTAATGCCTATACTAATGCATACTAATGTATCTTTGCATCGCTACAACGTCTATATTCTATTTTTGATATCTCTGTAATCCTCTCCAGCTAACGGAGTTGAATTCCGATAGCAGAATTCAGTGATGCGCATTGTTTTATAAGTTCATATGTCTGGAGAAAATCCTCTCAAGTTAAAGTCAATCATGACTCATTCGAGTGGGCGTGTCTAACCGGACAAAGGAATCTTCCCGCTCGAAAAATCTCGACAGCTGATTCGTCCTACACGAAGGAGGGGACGGCACATGGGACACTGATAAAAGTCCAAAACCTTCCCTCTTCTCTCTCTCTCATCCTACGCTCAACTCATCCTCTCTTCGGACCTCCTTCTCCCCGGCGCAGCGCCTCTCCAAGGAACATCTGGAGGAGGCCCTGGCCTTCTCCCTCGAGCGAACCCATGTTCGAGTCGTAGCTGCGTCCTTTGCAACAAAGACTGTAAACCTCTCCCATCCCGGGAGATGAACCTTATTTTCCGGTAACATTAAATTCAAGTGAGCCTTTACATCATCTTGCGAAACGACCCAGAAGACGAAGCTAGACGCAAACCAGCCGGACACGCGCACGCGCGCCCCCTCTTCAGCACCATACTGAAAGAACACAGAATCTTGCAAGTAACGTAACGCTCTCTAAACGCTGATTTCAGGTGTCCAGGTCTTAGGTCTGTGATTTAAGTTACCCTCTATCTTCCCTCTATATCTTTCTTTCTTTCATTTCATTTCATTCTGATCACGCTATGTTTATGTTTTTGTTCGGTTAAATGTTTGTTTGTTTGTTTGTTTGCATTTTTACGTACGTTTATGTTTGTAGTTTATATAATCTCTAGTGTGTGACATTTTATTAATAAACCCATTTATACTTTTAATTGTCTCTGTGTTTGAAAACCCACCTTATAAAGTCAATGAAATTTAAAAGATCTAAGCTACAAGCTCGATATAAACTACATGTAGTAGTTCTTAATTCAGAAACTCAGTAAGTTTGATATTCGTGGCCAGAAGATAAAACTTTCTCGGAGTTTGTAAAGGGATACCCCCTTCTTAACTGTAATGATCTTACATTTATTCGCTGGACGAGTTAGATGTTGGTCAAGACAGTTACAGAACAAGGCAATCTCGATAATTGATCAAATAAATGTACATGCGACTTATGAATTATGACCATGAGTCATAATTATTAATATTTCCAAAATTCCCTATATTCTTGAGCTAATTCACATTTACCCCGAGTCGTTATTGTTACACTACTGTTGTAGTTAAAAATTCTCCTAATTTTGATCAGTCTCCCAGAACGAAATTCGTTTCGTCGTCATCGAAAGAAGCTCGTGAGTGTTTTTATTGCCATAAGCAAGGCCATTTAATTGCCGAGTGTAACATCTTGAAACGGAAACAACAGACTGGTCAGACGAAAAGTGTTGGCTTGGTAAATGCTGTTGGTTTATCTCATGTGGAACTAGCAGAGGAAGAGAATATTCCTGACGTAAGTTATAAACCTTTTGTGACTACTGGTTTTATTTCGTTATCGGATGATGGAAATGATCAAAAAGAAATCTATATATTGAGGGATACTGGAGCAAGTCACTCTTTTGTTCTGGCAGATGTATTACCCTTGTCCGCCGAATCATACAGTGGTTCGAGTGTTTTTGTGAGAGGTATTGAAATGAGCGTGGTTAAGGTACCACTGCATCGGGTGTACCTGAAGAGTGCGCTTGTTACAGGGTTCGTTCAGGTGGGAGTACGCCCATCGCTTCCGGTGAAAGGAATAACTTTCATTTTAGGGAATGACTTGGCAGGGGGTAAAGTTATACCTATGCTAGAAGTAGCAGATACCCCTAACATGTGTCTCCCTTCTGATGAGTTAACTCGGGATTATCCGGAGGTGTTTTCGGCGTGCGTAACTACTCGCGCGCAGTCAAAGAAAAAGATCACTGATATCGATCTGGAAGATACTTTCATGGTACAAAATCTACCTGTTCAAGAAAAGACAGCTACACCAGAGAAAAAGTCTAGTTTAAAAGGTTTTGACGGTGTACTCGATCATAATGTTTTAGAGTTGCCTGTAACTCGCGGGAGGCTTATTTTGGCACAAAAGAAGGATCAGTCCTTAAATAAGTGTTTCTCTAATGTTGTTCGATCTGAGACTGTTGAGAACGGACTCAATAACACCGCATATTTTATAGACGCTGGACTGTTAATGCGTAAATGGAGCTCTGTCGCTGACTCCGATTCAGATTGGAATGCTGTCTATCAAATTGTCATCCCCAGTGAGTATCGTCGATATATTTTATCTTTGGCGCATGAACATGTATTATCTGGTCATTTAGGAGTGACAAAGACGTACTATCGCATTCTAAGACATTTTTTTTGGCCAGGGTTAAAGAGAGATGTGGCTAGATTTTGTAGAACGTGCAGTATTTGTCAGGTATCGGGAAAACCGAATCAAGTAATTAAACCCGCTCCTCTGGTACCTATTCCTGTAGTGGGTGAAGCGTTCGAACAGGTGCTTGTAGACTGTGTCGGACCGTTACCCAAGACAAAGTCCGGTAACCAATTTTTGTGCACGATTATGTGTAGGGCCACTCGATTTCCTGAGGCCATCCCGTTGAGAAGAATTACGGCTCCTGTGATTGTTAAAACATTGCTCAAATTTTTTTCCACGTTTGGACTTCCCAGAGTCGTACAAACTGATCAGGGAACTAATTTTTTATCAAAACTTTTTGCACAGGTTTTAAAATCATTGTCTATTGAACACCGAGTATCCAGTGCATTTCATCCTGAAAGTCAAGGATCTCTTGAACGATTTCACCAGACATTGAAATCAATGCTCAGGAAATATTGTTTAGAGACGGGTAATGACTGGGACGAGGGTGTTCCTCTCGTGTTATTTGTGGCACGAGAAGCCGTACAGGAGTCACTGGGTTTTAGTCCAGCTGAATTGGTGTTCGGACACACTGTAAGAGGACCACTAAAAATTCTGAAAGAGAAAATGTTGGAGGTTAATTCTGGGTCAGAGGTTCATGTCTTGGACTATGTCAGTCGATTTCGGGAACGGCTACATCATGCTTGTAGGTTTGCACAAAATTCCCTGGTGAGCGTTCAGTCTGGAATGAAGAAACGATATGATGTAAAAGCTGTGCCTCGTTCTTTTAACCCTGGTGATGAGGTTTTAGTACTGCTGCCTATCCTGGGTTCGGCATTATCGGCACGTTTTTCAGGACCCTATGTAGTTTTAAAGAAAATTAGCGAGACCGACTATGTCATTCGAACTCCTGACAGAAGGCGCCAGTCGCGCGTCTGTCATATTAACATGCTCAAGTCTTATCACACCAGAGATGGTTCACGGAGCAGATCTACTGAGGGAACCATAGGGCCCATGGAAGCTTCTGTGGCTCTGACTTGTGGACTACCATTAAATCTGGAGGATGAGGTTAGTGCTGCTGATGACATAGTCTTACGAAATACTTCTCAGCAGTGTGCTAAGCTGGAAAACTCTGAGGTTCTGAAGAATTTGCCGATGCATCTTACTCACTTATCTGATGTTCATGTGCAGGATATTGTGGGTGTTATCACTGATTTTCCATCTCTATTTGGAGATGTGTCGTCGCAGACTACGGTGTTGCAGCATGATATTAATGTTGATGGCGCATTACCTATTAAACAGCATGCATACCGGATGAATACTGTAAAACGAACAATAATGAGGTAGGAAACTGAATATCTGTTGGAGAATGGGTTGGCTATGCCTAGCAGTAGCCCTTGGAGTTCTCCTTGCCTTTTATTGCATAAGCCTGATGGGTCGTTTCGTTTTTGCACGGATTATCGCCGTGTAAATTCAGTTACAGTTCCTGACTGTTACCCACTTCCTAGAATGGAAGATTGCATTGACAATTTAGGATCAGCCCGGTTTGTCAGTAAGTTGGATCTACTGAAAGGGTATTGGCAGGTGCCGTTAACATCTCGCGCATCTGAAATCTCTGCTTTCGTAACTCCAGATTGCTTCATGCAGTATCACGTGATGGCTTTCGGATTACGAAATGCACCTGCCACCTTTCAAAGATTAATCCAAACTGTACTGGCTGGAGTTCCCCATTGCAATGCTTATTTGGACGATCTGGTATTATATTCAACGGAGTGGTCAGAACACCTGAAACTTCTTCGTGTCGTGTTCGAGCGTTTAGAGAAGGCAACATTGACACTCAACCTCGCTAAGTGTGTTTTTGGTAAGGCGAGTGTGACTTACCTGGGTAAAGAAGTGGGCGGAGGACAGGTAAAACCTGTAGAGGCTAAGGTGACTGCCATTACCGAGTTTCCCGTGCCTACCTCACGGAGAGAATTACGACGTTTTCTAGGTATGGCAGGCTACTACCGTAGTTTTTGTGTGAACTTTTCTACGGTAGTTAGTCCACTAACAAATTTGCTTAGCCCTGCTCATTCTTTCATCTGGTCTGAGAATTGTCAAAGTGCATTTGAAACTGTGAAAGCTTTGTTGTATAATACTCCTGTTTTAGCTGCTCCAGATTTCGAACGTCCCTTTAAACTTGAGGTTGATGCGAGCGCTGTGGGAGCTGGGGCAGTGCTTTTGCAGGAGGATAATGTCGGAGTAGATTATCCCGTTTGTTATTACTCCAAAAAGTTTAACAAGCATCAACGAAATTATTCCGTTATTGAAAAGGAAACTCTGGCTTTGCTGCTCGCCCTTCAATTTTTTGAAGTGTATTTGGGTTCTTCAAGTGTCCCTATAGTCGTCTATACAGACCACAACCCGTTGGTGTTCCTTGCAAGAATGTACAACCAGAATCAACGCCTTATGCGTTGGTCGTTGGTGGTTCAGGGATACAATCTCGAAATCAAGCATAAGAAAGGGTCCGAGAATGTGCTCGCCGATGCCTTATCTAGAGTGTAATTTTAAAGATTTGAGTGGAATAAACATTATGTGTTTATTCTTATGGGGAGGAGTGTTACGTCTTATACTGTCATCTGTTTTTGAGCTGTTGTTGTTGTTTTTTCCCTCCCGTACACTCTTTCTTTTCTTTCACTGTCACTGTCAGCAGGATGATGCGGCTACCTGATTGGCTTATCCATCTGTCAATCATCCGGGCGATGTCATCGTCATCATTGCTGTTGGATGATGATTCAACGCGGCTACACCAATGAGGGCGCGCCATGTGCCTATAAAGAGCGCACCTGTGTTGGAGGCGGGAGATGACTTTGTGCACGCTAGAGCTCTCGCTTGTTAGTTTGCCTGACCTGTACCATTAATTGGATTGATGTGTTCTTTGAGAACTCAGTAATGAGACCTCCGTAAGTGAGGCTCATTTGCGCTGTTTTTTTCCTTGTGAGTATCACCATTTATTCTGTCTGGTGGTTTGATCTACTGTTAAATGGGGGAAGAGAAAAGAACAGCTTAGATATCACGTGATATCCATATGCCACACTGAGAGATCAATTTGTGTTTAGAACACCAGTTTAGTGATTTGTGCCACTCCTTGTAAGTTTTGTTTTTGTTAGTAAGAATAGTTTATTTAGGGCGTCTTTTTGACGCTGAAGATGTTTTGTTTGGTTCTTGCTGGACGTTGATCTAGTCAGATTATATTGTTTGTTTTTTTGTTTTTTTTGTGAGACTGGTTTTTGGTTTTATTTAGTTCTTTGATTTGGCACAAATCTAGTTCTTTTCTCTTTACCTTTCTTTATTATAATCTAACTAATTACTTTGAGGTGTCCTTCTCATGTTGAGACTCATTGTAATAAATCACTTCCCTAAGAAAACTCAATCGGGTGATGTGTTTGATGTTTTCCAGTACACGCTCATTATTTTAATGTTACATTCCTTAATCCCTCTAGATATTAAATAAGGTTGTAACAAGCTCCAATAAATGCATCAATCAATCATAAAAGTAATCGATATGAATCCAGTGGGGTTAATAAATGTCTTCTGAAGAAAAGCCATGCGTTTTTGTAAGAAAGATATCTGTATTTTTGTATAACTTTATAAAATATAATCACTGGCTTCTGGCATGGCCGTATGCGTGTTCATGATTGAGTTGAGTTCTGGCGGAAGGGTGACCTCTGACCTGACGCATGACGTATGGCGAAGACGTAGCGAAAGCTTAGGTTAGAATTGACGAACGCGGAAGTGCAGAAGGATAGAGCAAAACACAAAATGCCGGTCATGAATTAGAAGTCTAAAAAGAGACATTTTGAAAGAAAAGGACTTTGATATAAGATTTCATATGTCGGGTCAGAGGTCATTCTTCCGCCGGAACTCGAATCTCTCATGAACTCGCGTACGGCTGTTGCCGGAAGCCAGTGATTATAGTTTATAAAAGTTATAAACATGGATATTTTTCTTACAAAAACCCAACGCTTCACTTCATTAACCCCCCGGAGTCGTATGGATTTTATGATGGATGGATGCGGTTTTTGGAGTTTCAAAAACTTGGGATCTATTCAATGCCATTGCAAAGCTTGGAAGCCAGTATATTATTTTATATAACTCCAACTGTGTTCGGCTCAAAGAAGAAAGTAATGTACACCTAGGATGGCTTGAGGGTGGATAAATTTAAGTTTTGCGTGAACTATTCCATTGTCACCATACTAATACTAACATATTAATTAGTAATAAATAAAATAAGTCCAAACTTGTTACCTTTGAAGGAATTCCAGTGTGGATGCTGCTTCCTTTTGGTACTGCAAATTAAAGATGTAATACAAAGAGAACAATGCAGCAAGTCCAGAGAGAAAAGTTGGCTGCACACCCTCGTAGATTATTCGGCCTTCCAGGCTGATCATCCATCGTTTCATCCATTGCCCCGGATTATCACCTGGACCATAAAGGAATGGATGAATTAATGTTTATTCTATGATCTCTGGAGAGCTTGGTGTAGAAAAGGTAGTGAGAAATGAATACATTGTTTTATAACCTGAAAAAAGGCACACAATGTCATGTCTTACAAGATAACAAAACCTACAATATCGCTATAAAAATCAAAAAAGGAAAAGGAAAGCTTGTTTTAGTCTGTTTTTAACTTAACGCTAAGCCAGCTTCCGAGAGGGAAAAAAAGTTTACAATACAATAAAGTGTAGTGATTGTGTTGTAAAGACTCAAACTTGGCTTTGATGAATAAAAATGTCCTCAAATTCAAACCAGCACAGTGCAATAAAACATGATTCAAAGACAGTAAACTCTAGAATGAAGCACATAAATGTGAATCCTCTCATAATAGTAAAAGTTGTGTGAGCCTTGTTTTAGTGAAACAAATGGCAGACATGTATAATATGATATACTTACCAAGCATCAAACGAGGACTCACAGGCAGGTTACCCGTCTTTTCGAGGTCAGCAGGAGTGGCAGACATCTATTGTCAAAGATAACAATTTAAAGGTCCCGTTTTTCCTGTGTTTTTGAAGCTTTGATTGTGTTTACAGTGTGCAATATAACATGTGTTCATGTTTCGCGTGTAAAAAAAACACAATATTTTTCACACAATTTACTTATCTGTATACCGCTGTTTTCACTGTCCTAAAAACAGGCTGATGACTTCCTTGTTCTATGAAGTCCCTCCTTCAGAAATACGTAACGAGTTCTGATTGTGCCAGCGGTTCCTGTGTTGTGATTCGACAGCAGCTTAGCGCACATTGCCCGGAAAGGTCACGCCTCTTACCATAACGTGAAGATGCATGCGCTCTAAGTACAGCGTCCCTGGGAAGGTGATTTGACTCCAGGATGAAAATAACAGCGTCTCGACGACATGGCGACAAACACACTCTACAAACGCAACTCTTCCTCTTCTCCGTGGGAGCGCAACAAGACCACGCCCCCTTTTTTTCAGTGAGAAGCTCAAAAGTTGCGAACAGGCTTTTCTGAAAAAAGAGGTATGGCCACTTTTCCATCAACTCCACAACAGAAGGTGCTGGCACACTATTTATTTGGCTTCATTGCAGGCAGAAAGTTGTCTCCATCATTTTTTCTACTTCAGCTTTCTCAGCTCCCTTTGCACCTTCTCGACAGTAGAGATGCTCCAGCTTCTGACGTTTAGTCTCAATGGAGACATCTGTCTCCTCTAAAGGAAGATCAGGCTGAAACCGGGTGCAACCATATGTGTCAGTGGGTCCTCTTTTAACACCACTGCCAGATGACCGGTGCTGTCGGAAGCTAGTGGTCCGACTGAGGTTCTCTATTCTTGTCTTGATCTGGGCCAAAAGTGAGCTGTAACCTTCCCCTACAACTCGGCCAATCATGAAGCTGATCCGCAAAGCTCAGGGGATATTGATGGACAATCGCTTTACAAATGGTAAGACACTTTGCACGTGTTGGGGTTGGCTCAAATTTTCTCATTTCATCTGCAAGAACCCTGACCATTTGTCGTCTTGCTGGTGGTGAAGGTCTCTTTCCAGAGGAGATAGCAGACTGAATTTCTGCAGGCATGAGCTACCATGGTACCTGAAAGGTATTTGACCATGATTTCCTAAAATGGGATGTAGATGGCCGACTGTCTTCAAGACTGCTTGATTCTCCATCAGTAGTTACCGACATATTAGAAGAGCATGGCTGTGGTGAGGAGCTCCCACACGGTAACAATGGCCGGTTTTCTACAAATGTAGACATTGTTTACATTGTTTATTTGTTTACAAAACTATTCACATTGTTCATGTTACTACCAGGGTGAGTGCGCAAGCAAGCAAACAAATTGTTTAAGTGAAACTGAGTAACAATGCTCATATCTGATGAATTGAAAATTATAACCCCATTAACATCTCTCAACAACACACTTTTACATCTTCAGCCATTTTAAAATGAATAGAAATATAGATGAAGATGTGAGATTATAATTACCCATTTTAAAAGCATTGAGAAGTTTTCTGAGTTTTATAGTTGGTAGTATGTCACTGATGTCTTGTTGTTGAACAAACTGAAGATCATCTTTGGATTCCAATCCAGAGTCTACAAGTCTGTCAATCAAAAGCTGTGTGGTGTTCTTATCATTTGACGGCAAAGCCCTGAGGATGATTTCCTTCAGTTCTCCCACCAAGGCGGACATTGCTCTAAATTGAGACAAAAGAATGATGAAGAACTATTACAGACATATCAAACACTGTGTACTTTGACAAGGGATAATAATCCAGAAGGTCTTTCTGATTAACACAAGAGTAGGATCCATTCATTGGTATTAAGCAGTGAACACCCGTCAGGGATACTGCAAGTTTGGAAAAGTTCTGTGATGAAGTACACTGAAGTATTGTATATGACTGTCGTCACAATCCTCCCCACAATAAGCCCCTCATCAGTTTCATGAATGACAACATGCATGTTTTTTAGTTTTTTTGTATGTTGTGCCTTTCACAGTTGCCTCATGAGAAACCAAAGAATTTTCAGGCTGAAAATCATATCCAGATACAGACTCTCTTATGACATCATTGTAGTCACTCACCACAAACTCTTTTCTGCTACAATAGCAGGAGGGAAGAGCTCACCAGCATGAAGAAACACCTGCAGAAGCTGATGTCTTTCTGAGAGAATAAAGCACAGATTTTTAAAGTTATGTAGTTTTCTTACACACTGTTTGAAATACATGTGCTTACTTTCGAATCTTAATGTCCACAAACGGATGAGTGGTCCAAAATGAATAATGAGCTCTGGGTAGTGGCTAAGGTAATGATGTTTAGGTCTGAGAGAGTAAGTGGGAAACGTGTGTTTCCTAAAATGTAGGTACTCATCAATCAAAACTCTCAAATACCCTATCTGACCACTGTAAATGGCTGGTGCACAAAAGTGCAACAATTTCCCTTAACCCTCTGAGGTCTGAGCTGTTTTCTGGGCTCTGGAGGTGTTCTGACATGCTCTGACATTTGTGTTTTTTTCTGTTACTAGTGACATTTTCATGGCTAAAGTCTAATTACACTGTATTCAGCACAAACTCTGCTACAATAATATATCAGCAGCATGTATGTAAAAGTTTGTAGTTTTGAGATAATGACATTTATGCGTGGTTTGTGAAAATACAAAAAAAAATTCTCACTGAAATAAGGCCATGAAACCCATACTGATTATTTCTTCACAAGACTTTTGAAAATTGTATGACATAGCCTAGAATATTTGCTCCAAAACTGTGTGAAAATCACCCTGACTGCTCATTCAGATAAGACAATATATTGATTTAAAATTTCTAAGACGTGTTTTGTGTGACAAAGCCATATGCGAAGAGGCGTGATCATCTCATGAATATGTAAGCCTTCAACACCTGAGAAAGACAAAGACACTCCCCTAACTGTCCTATTAGGAGCTATCAGGCCCTGTCATTCAGAGCAACCTTGCACAAAGAATGAGGAGATTTAAAAAAGAATGGCTTTTAGATTGTTTGGATTTATTTACAACACAACACATTCCAAAAATACAAATGACAAAAGAGCACATTGAAAACAATGATCCAAAGACAGAGACCTTTGTGCCATTCCTAAAAACATACCTTTCATTTCCAAGGTGTTTGATTTTCACTTTACCATGTTCATGTACAGAGACTCATGTGAATGTTGAAGTCAGCAGGACTCAGTTGCATCTGGTCCCTGAAAGAAAAAAAAAATGAAAAAACTGTGAACATACTGATATCAAGAGAAACTAGGGCTGCACGATTTTGGGAATAGATTTTAGATTTTTCTGGTTAAAATTTCTTTTTAAAATTCACAGAATACACACACACACGTTTCCAACAATATATAATGAACACCAGGTTTGTTGTGCCTTGTAGGCATAGGCTACGCAGTGCTGCATAAAATAATAATAACAATAAATTAAATCTTCCAAAAGATTTCAAGAACAACTACGCTAGAGAAAAATATATTGATTATCATATGTTACTTCAAATGTTTCCATTCGTTATGATGATATGAAATGAGATAATAGTAAAAACATAAAGCCTAATGTTTGGTGCATTTTTCCTTTCAAACGCAATCGCGCTCCAAAATATGATACTGTACATTCAAACGCACAGCGCGCTCCAAAATATGATACATTCAAACGCCATCGCGCTCCAAAATATTAAACATTATGGTTATACATATCTATGTTTGAGCAGATATCCACAAACAGTATTTAACAGTAAACACGGGTCTAAATAGTATAATATTCACCATATATCTAGCAACAGTTCAACTGCAATGTGAAGTTTATGCAACAATACCATAAACTAATAAGTAAGAATTTCTTACCTTACATCTTTCTTGTCTTCAAATCGCGTTCTTCTTCTTCTGAGGTAAATCCATGTAAGCTCACAGCGTGTCTTCCAAACTCGACGAAAAGCAGAGACTTGTGAAGTGTTTTGGTGTTTTGTGTTTGAGGTAACGAGGGCGTTCGCGTTCCATGTGGAGATTTGCATGTGAATCTCTTTTGCGCGAGTGGGCGTGTCGAATTAAAAAGTAATTAGCAAGCGTTTGAGATACTGGACATCCTGTTGGTTTTATACAAATTACTTAAACAGAGAATATTTGTTTTCAGTTTGAATCCGATCATTTAAAAGTACACACTTAAATGTGTATAAAGGTATATGGCTCATAAATGTGTGAGAAGTATTCGCTGAGTTTTGTTTCAGTTTATAGACGTGCTCAAGAAAAAAAAGTTCACCGCGACGGAGAGGCAGAACGCACACCCTGTTTATTTTCTTTATTTTACAAAAGCACAATGTTTTGATTTGATTGTAAGTGGACACATACAAAAGTAGAAATATCACAGATTATTTTTTTATATTTCTTTTTTCTGTATAACCATAAATGATGGAGTAATTTAAGTTTATGTTGCTGCTATGTGAAAAAAATCCAGCAAAACGCGTCGGCGCGTTTCTCGACCTCAGAGGGTTAACAGTAAAATTAGTTGCCAAACTTCATTCACACCAGGTGATTCAATTTTGTCACCAATTAACATTGGCAGCATCCTCAAAAAACACCAGTTCTGTACAGCATCCCCACTTAGCTTCTCACTTCCTGGGTTAATCTCACACGGTCTGTCACAGTTGTCATTACCTAGAAACTTGAACTGACTAATCCTTCGATTCAATTCCAGGTACGTAAACTGTCTGTCAACCTTTACAAGATGTTGTATACATAAAGCAAGGTCATACAACACGACACCTTCAAACAAATCATGTCCAAGGCACGGGGGCAACCCTGGCTGAGAGACATGATAGAAGGAGAGCTCATTGAACAAAGAGTCAAACTTGATGCCTCCACTATGGGCCAAACCCTTATCACCAAATGATGTTTGTAACACTCCGCTGTACGAAATGTGGCTCTGGAAAGTGGATCTTCCTGAAAAGTATATTTGTCAATTTCACAATATCTGCAAAAGTATCTACTTCCGCTGAAATTCTCTAGAAACCCACCAATGCTATGTGAGTCTAAATTGTCACCAGCTATTGCCTGCAAGATTCCTTTAACGTTCAGTCCGTCTGGAAAGGTCGTTGACTAAGCACCTCATGACCAATTCTTGACCAAAGTACTTAAAGTCTTGTTCCCTTAAAGTCTTGCAACACCAGTTGCATTTGGTCAGTACTTGACCTATTATGAGGAAATAGATCCGCTAATGTGAGGCACATAGCTAGAATTTTATGCTTTTTCTTCCCAGACCCAAGAGGGTTCGCAACCTCAAAAGCATCTTGATATAAGACCAAGCCTAATGCAGATTCATCTGCGTGATGCAAGTTTGCAGTTATGTTTTCACCATCTCACACATCCTTTAAAATGTCCTTCAACTGGACACGACTGTGCACATCACTGTACTGTTCTCTTACAGACTTGCAGTGAAGAAGAGATTCAATTGTTTGTTTTTTTACTGGTACATACTGCACAACACACTCTTTACCTGCTTCATTCTGTCCTAGGCGAATAGGCACAGGCTCAACATAATGAAAGCTTTTCTTGAAAAATGTTTTTCTTCGCTGATCTGATCTTAATGTATGGCTATTACAGGATGTAAGAAGATCTTCAGCTTTAAGATCGTCAAGTACCATTTTTATCATTGCTTCTGGAACATTAAGTGAGATTACCTTTTCCTGAAGTCTGAAAAGCAAATTGGACTGATTGATTTCATGTATTGACTGCATGTCTTCAATGATTGTCTGAATGACTGAGGCTGGAAGCAATAGCTTGGCTTGCAATTTCAAATAGAACAGAGCAAGATTCCTTAAAAACAGTTTTGTCAACATTTTCAGGACTAACATCTGGTTCCTCATAATTTTCACCAGCATCAGTCTGTGAATCAGACTGAACATCAATGTCCTGAATCTGAGAGCAGCTGGCTTCAGGGTTTGCTGTAATGGAGTCAATTAGGCCTCCTATATTTTCGTTATGTTTTCTGGACAAATGAGAGGTAAATGTTGATTTAACAGTAATGTTTTACCACACTGCTTGAAAGGGCATGTTACTTTTTGCATTGTGACATGAGAAATAAACTCAGGTAAAGAAGAACTTTTGGCCCTACACAAACCAACATGACATTCCAAGTGCACATTGTGGTTTCTGCCCTATATCCTTTATGGTATCTGTACACGCTGAAACAGAAACAGATGCAGTGCAAGACGCTGTCATGTTGCTAATAGTTCTGCGATCAAGCCAGCAGCGGTTTGCATAGGCAGGTTTACAGTAATTAGACAAGAATTAAACATTTTGTTCATACCTCATTTACTGACAAAAAAGATTTGCACATGTGCCCGTTTCATAAACACTCATAATTCAAAACTTAAACTTCATAATTCACTTGCATGCTTGACAGTACAAACGCGTTATGAGTGCACGTGCAAATCTTACCCGTTCACTAACCGGCTTCTAATTAAAATTACAAAGGATTCACTGGATCTTTATATATTGTTATTTTATAAGTACTTGATAACAGGGCGATTAAAATAAGCGCGGAGCAGCAAATTACACCGGCAGATAATAAAAAATGTCTCTCATGGACTGAATGTGCACGTTAACATTATACCACACAAGAAAAAAAACTATTGATTTTGTTCATTCCCATTCATCTTTTACTTGGATAAAGTTTGGTAAAATATGCAGGTTGAATGACAATTAGGGATTCTTACCTGTGTGTGTGATAAGACGGCTGTATGACGGCAGTCTGAGCTCAATCTCACTCGGTTGATCAATTATTTGCCTAGTTAAAGCATAATTTAATGGAGGCATCTGATTTAAATCACAGAAGCTTCATTAGATGTTTAAGATGTTATATTTTAAAGTAATAGGTCATTTAAAGATAATACAATAATAAATCGTTGCAAACCTACCTCCTTCAGATAATCCAAAATGTCGCCTTGTGCACATTGGACAAAAATAGGGTATAATACTGTTAAATAACAGTGACAAACTGTTGTTGGTCGACCACGCAACCCGAAGTGAACAAGTCTTCCCATAATGCATTGTAAAAAAAAAAAGCATCTTGCTGTTATTACATGAAGACAGCATTTTGCTGTTAAATTTCCATGTAAATTTCCAGGAATTTTTTACAGTGTATGTTTTGCCACATAACCTGCTTTAGTAACACTAGTGTTGCATTTTAGGTGCTATAAATCTGGCTCATTTGTCAGATCCATCGCGTTTACCGTTTTGCAAGTCCTCACACAATTATGTAGAATTGGTTCAGATTTAGCTGATATTTGTGAATGTATATGTTACTGTGCCCTTTATTTATTGAATTATTATCTTGTATTTGTTGGTGGTGTCGTTTATTTAGAATTGTTCTGTGCCAAGCATATATGTTCTAATGTAGTAACCTGAGCTGTAGCAAATGAATTGCAATATTTTTTTTGTGTTTTTGACAGTTAGGGTCTTCATCGTACTACTAATGAAATGTAAGTTGTCAGTACAACCGTTTTATTTTATTTTTATCGTGAATCGGTCATTCATGTGAGGCTGTGGTTTACAGCAGTTAACGTTAGCTTAGCGCAGTTTTTAAACAATTTTAATACTGATGATTGGTGCCACCTACTGATGATTGGTGCGCGATTAGATAAGGCAATTTTATCGTTATGTTGACTTGCAGTGTTTGTGAATTCAAATTCGTTTCCTTGTCTGAATATCTGAACTACTGCAGAACCCACAGACATTTTAACAATGCATTTTTCTCATGTGGTCATAAAGATTGTGGAAGAAAGTTTTCCTCATTCAACTGCTTTGCTGTTCATATGTCAGGAACACATCCAGACAGGAGGGCCACACAAACTTGGAACCGGAATGTGTCTGTTCAATTAAAGTGTTCAATGAGTTTGTGCAGTGCAGAATATGCAGATGTTAAAGGGCTTGTGTCTCACTTGAGTAGCAACATACAAGAGGGGCTGACTGTAACTTGTCCTTTTGATGGATGTTCTAAGACTTTTAATGTAAAGACATCCTTTAACATCTCATATTTCCAGATATCATAGAAGGTGGGATGTCACCCAGATAACACCTGTTCATCTATCTGAAGTTGCAGAACAGTCTTCTCCAGGTGAGGGAGTACATGATGTTGATAGCGTACCTGAAGAAATTGATGTGATTAATACAGACCAAAGTAACAATGAAGTGCAAGATGCCTACACAAACAGTCTAGTTCTGTTTTATTTGGGTTTGCAGGCAAAGCAATTAGTTCCAGCTTCCACAATTACAAAGATAGCAAATGAAATGAAAATTCTTAAGGATATTCAACAGGAATGTACAATTGATGTGCTGTCTCGGGATCTTGAACAGTATGGTGTTTCTGCTGAGATCTTAAGATGTCTTGGGGAAAGTGCATATAAGCAGAGTCCTATGCTCAAGGCCTTACATGCTAATGGTCCTTTAAAGGGGAAATGAAGCAGTCAATCAAGTTAACATGATTTACAAAATGGATTTCCACTATAATCAACAATTATATAAGAAACATGACAAATGTAAACATATAAAAGAAAAAAGAAAAAACGTTATATCTTTCGCGGCCAGGGCGCCGCCATTGTGCAGTATTCTAACATGTGACGTCACGGGGTTGGTTGGCTTTAAAGCAGCACTCAGTAGCCGTTTCTCAATGTCAAGGAAGGATCCTCGGAAGCCAGAATTTCGAGGATGCTACGTCATCGACATCCGTCGAAGGACTGTTCCAATGTCGAGGATCCTCGGAATTTCAACCAAGGACTGAGTCCTTCGTTCGAAAAATACCCATATACAGGAAAGGATGCATATGTGTAGCCTTCGCGGTCTTCGCGCTCTCAAATCACCCACAATCCTATGCGCGCAGCTTTGATATCTTTTTCAAAAAAATTGTAAATGTCGGACGTTAACGGAGTCGGAGCGTTAACGGCGCAATATGCTTTCAAATGTAAGTATATTTACGTTACCAAACATTTGTTTAAAAAAAAAAATTACATCCATTATGTTATGGGTCAAATTGATCCGCACTGTTTAAACACACTTGACAGTCAAAGAATCAGTATGATTAAAAAGGAGTTTATTGATTTAAAAACGATTATATTGCCTGAGTGAACAGAACTGCGTCCATAGCAACGCTCTGTTTTTCATTTTCACTGACGTAATGACGTGCACTTGCTAGCCTGTTCCAGAGCCGTTGAAAAACGTGTTCTCCGAATGCTAAAGAGGAGCCTCGCCTAGCCTCTGAAGGAAGTGACTTGGAAGGACCAGTCCTGCCAAGGAAGTATCCTTGACATTGAGAAACACCTAGTAGCTTCGGGACTTCTTCGCTGTATTCTCGCTTTTTGCTCGCAGGTTTCTCTCCAGAGCTCCCCCCACAGCTTCGGAATAGATATTTGACAACACTGTTGTAAAAACTCGTTGTTGATTCTCAGACACCAGAGGCTATAGATCAACGACATCAAAGCAGATGGGACGTTCTTTAAAACGTCTTCTTCATTCGGGTTCGGACAGCGTGAGGGAGCGCAATAATGACAGCATTTTAGCAGATTTCTTTTGGCCGTAAAGCAATTGTTTACATCGCGAGACCTGATATCACGCGAGACTTCCTGACGCAGCGGCCGGCAGCCCGCCGGCTCAAAGTTGCAAGTGTGTATTTTCCGCTCACGGGCACCAGGGGGGTGCGAAACGACCACCATTCAACCCGAAATAAGTAATATAACCATTCCAATGACTCTGAAGCTGTTCAGTTAAGGTAAAAAAAGTTACTTAGTTCACCTTTAAAGGCTCTGGGCTGAGTTCAGTAAAACGCAGTGAAAGACATAAAACTTAACATTAAACTACTGTACGCATAAAAAGCGTTCATCTGCTATCATATGTCAAACCTCTCATACATGTTTGCATCACACTGGCTCGTTAACAAGATGCATGTGCTGGTCGAACCAGCGAACAACTGACGTTAGGTACAGTCATTGTTAGCTAACAGCTGTAAGCATGAACTAGCTAAATAACGCTAACTTAGTGTTTAGCTAGTTAAGTTTATTAGTACCAGACAAAAAGACGACGTCTAACGTTATGTTAACAAACTGCACACTGTAGATGTTTGTGAAATAATTTTTTATTCAATATAATGTTTTACATTTTACAGACATGTTACAAACTATTTACAGGCTATTTGCTAACGTTATAGCTGTGTGTGTGTGTGTGTGTGTGTGTGTGTGTGTGTGTGTGTGTGTGTGTGGACTACTCTTCAATCCTTGGCTCACTGAAATGACAAAATAAAAAAGCCGTCTTCCTGCTTCATTCTGTAACATACAGATCTGTATTATGCTATTGTTTTTGATTCTGTAACATACAGATCTGTATTATGCTATTGTTTTTGATAGTGTTATACATTTCTTACAGATAATCACGATGATCATTGCGTTTGTTTTACCGAATGTGGTATCTTCCTGTCAGCAATTACAGTTTTTCTATAAGCTTTTTTTTTATTAATGCCGACAGTAAAATGTTGCCAGATATTGCTACGAAAAACAAGCAACAATTTTTTTTTTTTTTATATAATAATCCGAAATAAGTTCAAAGCTTGTGTTTTGGAAATAAGATTAATATATCACGAACCCTAACATGCAACTTTCCACTTTAATAACTTCCTTAAGTGTGACATTAAATCAGAAAAACAAGTCCAGAAGACTACTGCCACATTTCCATTAGATGGATCTGGCAACACTGGATCGCACCCGCGCCCTCACAATGCGCTCTCAAGCCCCGTTCACTGCGCTAGATTCCCGCAGCAAAATGAATTGCAAACACTCATATGAGGTGGTTTAAACGGCTAATTAATCGTTCAGAGAGCTTGAAATTTTATTTTTGAATGTAAAAAAATGACCGAGGTCCGGAACTCGGTGACCTGGCTACGGCCATGTATCACCGGCTGTTCGACATAGCGACGTACCACTGCTCGGTTCCCACGCCGTATCGACTCAAATGCATAAGCAATGGGACACACGGGCTCAACAGGTCTTTCAAGTTCGTCTTCCTCCATTTCAAATCAATTGCGTATTCAGTCCGGTCCAGTAACGCTTCACTCTCTTCACTCACCAGCGGAACCAACCAACCCCGTTACGTAGGCTGTGACTTCACTTCAAAATGGCGACTCGCTAGCTAGCTAGATAGCTAGAAATTACAAAAATAATTTTGTCATATCTGTGGTTTTAACAACTTTTTAAAATAAAATTTTTGGCAAGGTGATTTTTCTAATATACAGTATGTAGCTACTACCAGTGCCAAAACATGGACGTTTCATTTCCCCTTTAACTACCCACCATAGATGGCTGCACTATTACAAAACACATTATAACTTTGTTCAGCCTGTTGAAGTCACACTTGGTTATAATGATAGAGGCCAGAAGAGGCACTATCATTACATTCAAATACTGAAAAGCCTCAGTGCACTGCTTAAAGATGGTAAAACATGTTGAAGATGGTATAGCCTACTCTGTGATTTCACTGATGGGCATGTCATTAGATTGAATGCCATGTTTGTGTCAGACCCAGACTCATTAAAGGTGATGCTTTTTCAAGACTCTTTTGAGGAGGCTAATCCTCTGGGATCTGCCAAGCAAAAGCACAAAGTTTTAGCTGTCTACTTCACTCTGGGAAATGTATATCCACACAACCGATCAACTGTTAATAAAATACAGCTGGCACTACTCTGTATAGAGAAAGACTGTAAATATTTTGGAGTGGACATAATTTTCAGTAAGCTTGTGTCAGACTTGTGTGAGCTGGAGGTAAAGGGCATATCTGTTGAGGGAAAGATATATACCGGCACTGTTGCATGCATAATGGGAGAGTATTTCTGTAGATACTGTCTAATGACAAGAAATGAATTTCACTCTAACCCTCTCACAGTTGTCACTCAGAGAGATCCTGGTGATTATAATGAGTCTGTGCAGTTTTTGGAGAGACACCCTGAAGTGACCATGTATCAGGGCATTAAACACAACAGTGTTTTCAACAAATTGTCTAACTTCCACGTGTGTCACCCTGGATTACCACCCTGCCTAGCACATGATTTGTTTGAGGGTGTTGTTGATTATGATCTAGCGATGTGCTTGAACTACTTAACGAAAATGTGGTTCAGTTACGAGTCACTAAATGACAGACTCAGATCATTTCCTGGTGAAAGCAGCAACAAGTCAAATGCTTTACCTCACAAAGGAGCAAAGCTTGGAGTCCATGCGGCCCAAAACAGGTGGCTATTGAGGTTCTTGCCTCTTCTGGTGCATGACCGAATTGCAGATGCTGAAAATGCTGTTTGGCAACTGGCACTACTACTGAGGGAGATTGTTGAATTTGTCTGTGCACCTAAACTTTCAGAGTCTCAGATTGCTTACATGAAAGTGCTGATCGAAGAATATGTGGAAATGAGGCAATGGTTATTTCCACATGTAAATCTCAGACCTAAACACCACTATCTGCTTCACTATGCTGACTTGACTTTACAGTTGGGTCCACTTATACATACTTGGACCATGCGCTTCGAAAGTAAGCATAGCTATTTCAAAAGGTACATCAGGTCAAGTCAAAACTTCAAAAATTCCCTTGCACACAGACATCAGTTGTTCCAAGCATATCAGAGTGCCGGCAATTTATTTAGCCCACAGGTTCAAGTTTCAGACTCCACTAGCTTTTATCCAGAGCTCTATGGTAGTAGCATAAGAGAAGCAGTTGCAGACTTTGGACTTACATCAATTAACTCAGTTGTCACAGATAAAGTCCAAGTTAGAGGCACTTCGTACGCAAATGGTATGCATGTCTTACTGAAATACACCAAAAGATAGCTACAGTTAGGGCAAAATAGCTAGCATTTTTAACTATAACTAGATATAGTTGGGAAAGCTATGCCATCACTCAGCAATGATCTGATGGATTCACTTATGGCTAGACTGGAGTTGATTGGAGTAAACAGTGTAAATGACCTTAGCTTTGTCAAGATTGAGGACGTCGATGGAATTCTGCCACCGATTCAGTGAAGAAGACTAATTCAAGCTTTTAATTCAGGTGAGTTTTTAGATGTCTAACCCTAATCTAGTGCTGTCAGCAAATGTTATACATTTTTTATTTAATAAAGTTTAACAAGTGTAAAAATTGATAATATTCAAATTGATTGAATGCTTTTTATTCATGTAATCTTAAATGAATTGTGACAGAATTAACCTTGGTACTGCTTCAGTATCCTATAAGTAATGGGTTACAATTTAAACATTGACCTTAAATTTATTTGTGTTGTTAATTTTAGCTAATTTGATTTTACTTGTATCTCATTAATATTATTATTAAAAATAAATCTGCCCCAAATCTTGGTATATTATTTTGATCAGAACTAAAGTGATTAGAGCTTTAGAGATTAGAGGCCATGACATGTATTTGCATGTACCATAGACTGTATTGTTTTAGCTTAAATAATGTCCAGTGCTCATGTTGTTAATTTTTGGTTATGTAGGCTATGTTATGCGTAGGGTCGGGTCACAAGCTGTACTTGACTCTGATTCTACACATCCTCGTCAGGATATCCATGTGCCCCCAACACCATCTCTGACACAAAGTTCCATAGAGTGTTCCACAACCCATGAGGTATATGTTGTACCATGGCACAAAATGCCCTCAAACCTCATTCTTGTCCTAAGTGGAAAGAAAAGGCCAAAGCCCAGTGAGAGAAGAGAGCTAGTTCGCATTGATCGTCATTGATGATCTGCTCCATAAAGAGAATGGAAGGCCTGGAAGAGCAAAGCTGCGGGACATTGCAAAGCAGATTGTAGACAAATATCCCTGCTCTTTCCAAGACAGAGAGCTCAATGGAAAGTCATTGGAACAGGATTTGATGCTCTCTTTATACAGCTTGAAAACAGAGTTGAAAATGTTCGGAGACCCTTAACCACCAGCTCAAAGAGGCCAGCAGAGGATGGAGATGCAGTGTGGGGAAAATCCACACATTCAGATCATTATGGATGTGTGGAGTGGCAGCCTGCTATTGAAGGTACAGATGAACTAAAATCTAAACAAGATGATTTGAAAAGTGCCTTTATATCCTATGATCTTCAGGAGTCCTGCATTAGAAAAATGATGGGTGAAACATATTGCATCCAGCGTGCAACCGCATCAACAAAGGAATCACTGTAAATCACTGTAAAAACTGTAATGGAAGAGTGGCCTTTCCTTTTTGAAGCCGTTATCCTGTTTGATCACACATGTACACTCGTTGGCTTTCCGGTGCAAACGAAGCTGCCTGAGGAATTAACAAAAAAAGGAAATACCATCAAAGACTTCCTTAATTCAAAAGGGATGAAGATTTTGATGAACTTTGTGACGCTGGTTTTGCGTTATGGTCAGACAAAATAAGTCACACAGAAAAATCGGATTTGAGCCAGATTTACGTGCAGTTTACTTTGAACGTAGACTGAAACTACAAGAACACTTAAAACCAATATAGTGTTTTGTTTTCTCCTTTTTTCAATACCTGTATGCTGTCTGTTTAAGGTGATGGACGATTCAAGATTGCTGTGGATCAGGAAATCGTTAATGATCACATCACCTCCCCCGTTGTGGCCCTGAGCTACACTTTCTCTTTGTTTTATGTTTTAAACATCAAATACCCAAAAGAGATGTCTCTCTCCCTGGAATTCATCCAAAGGTAAAGCCACACATTAAATGTTGAGTATATAGCATGATGTTGTGTTGCTATTTTTTAAAGGGGTCATAAACTGGCTTTTTAAAATTTCAGAAAATTATTGAATCTGGCTTTTCCCAGGATTAAATGTAGTATGTATTAAGAATTGCAATTGATCATTTAATCAGTGCATGACATTGCAGGGATAATTCACAAAAAAAAAAAAAAATTTGTAATTTACTCTGCCTTGTGTTGTTCCAAACCTTCACAAGTTTCTTTCTTCTGTTGAATACAAAATAATATATTTTGATTACCCAACAGTTGACGGTAGCCATTGACTTCCAAATAGCAAAGCGATCCTATGGAAGTCAATGGCACATCAACTGTTGGGTAATCAAAATATATCATTTTGTATTCAACACGAGAAAATCATACAGGTTTGGAAGAACTTGAGGGTGAGTAAATGATAATTTGTGGGTGAATTTTCCTTTTAAGCCTTAAAATGTGTCAATTGGTGGTTTACTTGTCAGAGGGAATAAAAAGAAATCTAATTTATTCTGAAGCTATATTCTCATTTATAAAAATTTCACTTGCCCAATCAAAAAAATCCCAGACAAACATTAGTGTCAAGCCCTGATTAAATAAGTACTCAAAGTAAGAGTTTATTCAACCCTGCCTGCATGTTACTCTATTTCAGTTTTATTCATTTCATTACTTGATTAACTAAAAAAATTAGTTTTTGCTCAAATTGGCTCATGGAAAAAGGTAATAACCCAAACGCAAACACATGAAGCCCTGTCTCCCACTTCATGCTCTTCTCTCAAGGACAAATGGAACATTTTAAAGGTGACAATAGTCTTGTTATAGACAAGTCTAGAAATTATTATTAATGATATTGAGGGCAACGTTGGTGCTATGGTGTTATTTTTATTATAATTTTTTATTTATTTATTTTTGATGGTTGTGAATCTCTAAAATTCACTTGTTTTGAATGTTATATTTGTTGCCACTCTTTGGTGTTACATCATTATTATACAGATACATTGTTTTAATTGTCTTTTGCTCTTAAAAAGCAAAAAAATGAAATATTTTTTTACAATAAAAGCACTTTTTAATATTGCAGACATTGAAAAGCTGCAGCCGTTTTTGTATTACTGGTTTGGTGTTTATTTAATTTTTTATTCATTTGTTTATAAAAGGTTTTGACTTTCAATTGGTTCTTGATAATTTCCTAATGAATTTTAACTTTTTGACAGTGCAAACCTACTATTATACACATACATGCTCTTATTTAATTGTCTTTTGTTGTTTAAAGCAAAAAAAGTATTCAACACAAGTACTCTATCGCACATTAAATGAATTGTCTTGCAAATAACAAATGAGGTAAGTTAACGTTAATGTTATGTTTACGTTAGACTTTTTATTGTCTTGTTTTTGTTTTAGACGACATACACACACGACACATTATTCATAGGTGTGGTTTGGGCGTAACGTGAAATAAACCAATCAGAGCGTCATCTCACATTCCCTTTAAAAGCAGGCGTGCTTGTTCCATGGCGGATTGCTATTATAACGGCAGATTTGCCAGGCGCACGCCAGGAGCGGTTCACAGCCGAGGAGACCGACGTTCACAGTCAGCACTTGGAATTTTTGTAGGAAAACTACTTTTTTTTTTTTTTGCCTACAACCAGTCAGCCTGTTTTACACATGTGGAAAATGAATTGCTTGGTCACTGATGCATGGAGGCCCAGGCATTAAAGCCCTTCATCCGGCTTTATATGTGTTGATGTCTGGACAGGAAGGGCAGTTGGATAGGTTTGATTTGCAAGACTTGCCAGAGAATGAAGTGCAGTTAAAGTTGCAACAGGTAGCCTATTATCACCTTTATAATTAACCTGAGGAACAATTAAATGGTAATGTAATATTGTCTAAAACTGGTATTTTTAGATCCAGCAGTGCAAAAGTGTGGGAGACCTAATTTCACTGAAGGCCTATCTTGGTGACTGGATTGCAGATTGTGGGGTACCCTGGATCTACAATGCTGGCCTTCCTGAAATGCCCAGAGTTTACAGCCTGGTCATTAAACACTTCATTTATCTTAAGCCAATATTAACGTGTAATGTAGTCATCAAACTTAAAACTATTTTATAACAGTACAGTTAAAATTGAAATAAACACCTTTATTTTGTTTGTTTGTTTGTTACCCCACGTCTACAAGCATGATTTCATAGTTCAAGGCTGGAATGAATTCATGTGGATCCATTTGGCAGACAGTGGAAAACAACTGGATGGTCTTCAAGCCTCTGTTTACTAACACACATAAGCCACAGTCAAGAAGTGAGTTTAAAGACCTCCTTGTTGAGAACTGGAGTGATGAAGGCAGCAACCACAGACAGATTGAAGAGGATACCATCTTTGCTTGGGAATGTTTACTCAAGAGCATTCAAGGTAGGTTGTAATATAATTGATTTATTTTGATCTATAATGTTGGTTTATGAGCTTAGTAGTTATTTCACTTGGGCCTGGTTTCACAGGTACTGGTTTTGACAGATCTTCTGACATTCATGTCAGAAGATCCCTCCTCTTGGCATTCCCAAAAAAGCTGAAATTTACTTTTACACACAAGAAGAGGGATCCTGGCGACTGCCTTATACATCAACCTGCTCAGTGGTGCTTTTCCTTCCAAGAGGGGTACTTGATGAATCAGAGTTAGAAAACCTGCTGATATATGCACTAAAAGGCTCAGTTGGGTTTGGGAAAATTTAGATCTGGTTCATTCAACTTCGGTAGACAAAAAGGCTATAGTTCACATTTAATTGAATTTTATTTTTCATAGTTTTAGCTGTGCCAGCCAACAGTTCCAAAATATAGTTTTTTTGTGACTGATTGTCACTAAACATAATTTCAATAGTTCTTTATTGTTAAACAATTTACAGAGAATAGACTGAGAACACAGCTGCATTTGTCTATGAAATACTTGTACAAAATATTTACGGATTAATTGTAATGTGAAAAAAAGGTTCAAAATGTTTTGAAACTTGCATTATAAAATTACATTTTGTAACTGAATTCTTGTGTCGTTTGTTTAAAATATTATTATGTTTAGTGTGATGATAGATAGTAAAAAAAATAAATAAAAAAAAGTACTGCTGTATTCAGTTTCCGTCAACTGGTAAAGGATCCAGCATTGTTTGAAGATTATCAGTATCTGCAACACTATCTCTAAAAGTGCTTTCTGGAACTGTGATGGCCCGTGTGTCATTATCATATTCTTCTACAACGTCAGTTCCATAGTCTTCTATGTCAGATGCAGTAAGGACAAGGTTTGGCTCAATAATTAAACCAGAATTCCACAATGCCAGTGGACTCATGGCACCCTCTGTTCTCAGACTGTGATAATTCCATTGAAGTGCATCTCATTATCTGGGTGTAGAATGTCCACATACTCCAGGTACTGAAACAGCTGCCTATAAAACCCTGTTCACATCCCCCCAGAGACGTTCAATCCTTTGGTTATGCACACTTCTTCCCACAATAAAACTTCCTTTGTCTGTGGCTCTTCTTTCTATCATATACTGTGCAACATATACATTTTCCATACCTCTGTCTCCCCGTACTCTTACAGGAAAATCAAATTGAGAGACACCATTTTGAAAAAATGACGTTACTGTGTTGGCACTATTGTTTGTGGCACATCTCAAATAAATAACCGTTCTGCTGAATCCATCGATGCAGCCGTGAAAAACAAATCTCCATGCAATCAGTTTGTGGTTGGAGTCAATATGCCTTGAGGAGAAAGAAAAAGAGGTTTAGTGGTATTTAGTGGTTTAGAGGTATTGTGTAGAAATAGCTCTTTAAGGTAATGATTGCAGGTCATTTAAGTTTGTAAACAACATCATTTTTAAGCAACTTTTATTATTAAACAAAAAATCATTTGTGCAATCTGTCAGTGATGTGATAATGAAATTGAGACAAATACACTGCAATTGGAACAATTAAAAAATATATATTTTCTTACTAATTGTCAGAATCAGTGTTATAATATTGCATTGTTCAGTTTACATACCATAAATCAGTAGCTCCCAAACTTTTTGCAGCACGCACCCTTTTCTACCTGTCAAGCCCAGAAATCCACCAGTGACTTATTTTTAAAAAGTATGTTGTGTCTCCCATCAGATGGTAACTTTTCTTGCTCTTGAAATGAGAGATGTGGGATTGGAGGAGTGACATCAAAAGGATTCCGAATCCATGTCTGAGATTGGTCCATAGGGGGGAAGTAAGTCCGCAGATTTTGGCTGAGCTGGTTGAGATGTTCAATTATGAGGCCTTTGACGCAATCACTTTGCACAGATTCCCGGGATTGCAAAAATTCAGATAGAAGAGGAAAGCACTCGGTGGAGTTTGTATTTATCCAGTTGGCCCAAACAAGCTTTTTAATAAGTGCTTCAACTTTGTCCTGGGTGTTGAAAACGGTGGTACTAAGACCCTGCAGACTTAAATTAAGTTCATTCAGAGAAGAAAATATGTCTGCCAGATATGCCAGCTTCTGAAGCCAGATGTCGTCTTGCAAGCATGAAGACAAGTGAAACGGGCTGTTAACAAAAAATTCCTGAACTTCACATCTGAGCTTAAAAATTCTTGCTAAAATCTTTCCACGTGATAACCAGCGCACTTCTGTGTGCAGTAGAAGTGTTTCATGCTCGCTGCCCATTTCGTTGCATACAGTGCGAAAAATCTGCTAAATTAACGGACGAGCCATTAACGGACGAGACATGTGTATAGGGTTTTACACAATAATGTTCATCACATAAATATCTGATGCATCTAATGCTAAATATATCACTCTATTATTCACTTGTTCCGTTTGGTGATGGAAATTCAAAGGGAGCACCCACGGTGTGGGTACCGTATGATGAGAGCTTTTCTCCAAGCAAGAGGACATTTGATTCAGTGTAAGTTTGTCTTTGTTTACATACTTGAAGGCTGATTTATACTTGTGTGTCGGACCTATGGCAGACCTGCACAGCCTCTACGAGGTGCCCTTTGTGTCTGTTTGCATTTATAGCTCTGCTTTGGTGTGTTTGTATTGTTCTGCAAGTATACAGCCAAACCAGTGGTGTCGTGTCGACTACTGGAGTAAAGCGCATCAGAAGCAGATATTAGTTTACTTTATGACTAATTGTTATTTGGGTAAATGTTTATTTGGACTCATGTTTTATGAGCTTTTCTTTCTACGTATTTGTGTGTAATCAGCCTTTGCACTTTCATTACAAGCAATCAGGCACTATTACATTTAGTCCCAATGAATGTGAAACTACTACAGATATATTTTGTATAATCCTGGGGAGGGTCTTTGGTTCTGACCAATCACAGCACTTGCATTCTGCGCAAATGCAATGTATAGTTATATTATGGAGAGGTGTAACCATCGTAGCTACACAGAGATTACGGCTTTGGTCCAATGTAGAAGTATAAACCAGCCTTCAGTCTGGTTTAAGTAGAAGTGATTTTCCCCAACTCTCATTAACTTTAAGCAAACGCAACATTACAAAAATCACAATAATATCTCATCATCTGAAGTTTCACTACACAGAGTGGACTCAGAGGGAACACAACTTCGAGCCCTGGCTAACCGGACTCTTCATAGCAGACAGTACTCAGTTCCTGCTTCGAATTGCATGTGGCATATAGATGGAAATCATACATTTATACGTAATTAAAACATTTTTTTGGATGGCACCCAACTGGGATTGTCAAATGTTTTGATGCCAAGGACCCCCAAATATTATGATCTCCTTGTGAGGGACCTGCATATTTTCATACTACACATTTATACTGTGTGACAATAATATAAGCATTATATTTTAAATGACAACATTGTTGTTATAATTATATTCATTATTAAATTACAAGACAGATTTATAAGGATGGTGATAGAAAAAGCCATGGGAATTTTCAAGTCAAAATGTGTACAAACTCTGATGTTCTTTTCTTGTCTGTCATCCCTTTTGTCTAAAATAAGCTGGCGATTCGCGATCCATGGAGGTATTGATGGGTTTAGTTGTCTTGTAGTGTATCTGAATGCTGCTACTAACAATAATGCTTGTGCTGGATGCTTTCCTTGGTACTGTTAGCCAGTGTGGGTCGTCAGATAAAGGAGCAGTAGCGTTGCATATTATATGCCCAAGCTAACATGCTATTAAGAAAATTCCACATGTGCACGGATGACGTCAAAATTAGCCTGTTTAAAGCATATTGCACTCCTTTGTATACTGCTCCTTTATGGACTAAGTTTAAAAATTCAAGTATGCAGAAGCTTAAGGTTGCTTATAATGACTGTATGAGGATACTGCTCAACAAACCCAGCTGCTCTAGTGCAAGTGACCTGTTTTGTAAATACAGGGGTCAGCACCTTTCAGGCATTATTGAGGAGACTCATCTATAAATTAATTTGTTGCCTGAACAACTCCCAGAACAGCATTGTTATGCTGCTAGTAAATCCTGGGTTTAGTGCCATACGATACCAATCATCACTATGGAAACACTGATATAAGTGTCTTTTATAGGAATGCCGTACACACTAAAAAAAAATGGTTCTTCAGCGGTTCTTCAGGGGTTCTTTGCGGTGGTTAAGGTGCTATATAGCACCACTACCATTTAAAGAACCTGTTAAGCCCAGTTTGGTTCTTCAGCGGTTCTTTAGCGGTTCTTTGGGGTGGTTAAGGTGCTATATGGCACCTCTTATGGTTCTACATAGCACCATTTAACAAAGGTAGGTGCTATATGGCACTTAAAGTGGTTCCCCTATGATTACAAGCCAATGAACCACTTTTAGTGCTATTTAGCACCATTTTTGTTTAGAGTGTATTGTAGTTTCTTCTGTTTTTATCTCTTTGTATATGTTTATATTTCTCTTTTTAATGTTGCATGTTATGTCTGTGCCTTCTGAATGGACCATGAGTTTGGAAATAAAGTTGATGATGATGATGATGATGAAAGGAGGAGAAAACATTGAGGTGGCTCAATTTATGGTACAGAACCGTGGAGAAAACTCATTTCTCACATTACGGGAAGGAGCGTTCACAATCAGAGTTAAATGAAAAATGTCTTGTATGGTTTGAAATCATGATGCTTTTCTGATATATATATATATTTATGTTGGCTTGACATGTTCACCAACAGATGATTAATGACCATAACAATAAAATTTCACCTGTGGCGAAGTTCTGGCAGTGACAGAAGTTGAGGCACAGTCATGCAGTGTGGCTTCTCCTTACGACAACCGTGAAATCAAAAACCAATAGTAGCGCAGAACCTGATGACGCAATTAGTGAGACAACAAATCACCACTTGCTCCATACACGCGTCCTCGAAAAGCCATACTCAAAATGAATGCTAAAGATCGCTTTTCTTTGATGGACACCATTTATATCCCGTATGTACAATTGCAATCAAAATTATTCAACCCCATGACCTGCAAGTCATTTCGCTGCCAAGAACACAATTTTATGAAAATTTTTAACAAAGGCATCAGTAAACTATTATAGAACGTTTATTAATACACATTTGAGTGATTCTGAGAACGTAAAGCAGAGTCATTTATTCTTTATAACCTCTTTACAAACGCAGCCTGTGAGTGCTTAGAAGCATCTGTCACCTCTCTACTGCAATCTTGGCCCATTCCTTGCTTGAAAAAGCTTCCAGATCACTGGTAATCTTTGGCATTCACGTTATCCCCGCTTTCTTCAAATTCCATCAAAACTTTTCAATGATATTTAAATCTGAACACTATACAGGCCACTCAAGAACATTCTAAGACTGATCCCTGAACCAAGCTTTAGTAGATCTGGAGGTATACTTTGGGATGGCTGTCCTGCAGGAAAGTACATTGATCATCAAGCTTTAGTTCAATTTACTGGCAAAAAAGGTGCCAATAAAGTCCTGTAAAACTATTGTTAATTGCTGTAAAATTGCTTTACAGTTTTGTACTTCTCAATTTTACAGCAATATACAACAGTTTTACAGGCAACTGTTTTTTTTTTTGCCTGTAAATTCTACAATAATTTTAACTTAAATATTTTATTATTATTTTTACAGTGCACCATGGAGGTGGTCCAGTCTCCTGTTCCTGTGCTGCGTTCCAGTCCACTTTTAGACACGCACTTGCGAACTTCCCTAAGCACTTCCCTTCAGGGGAATCCCAGCCGCCATTTTGAAGTGCGTTCCACTCTGTGAAGTGGACGAGGGAAGTTTATATGGACAGACCCTCGTTCCCTCGATTTTGACCGAGGGAGCGAGTCTACTTTATATGTACACTTCAGGCACCTATATGTCCCACAATGCAGTACGATTGTGGCGTCATATCAGCAGCTCGCACTCACAGCGCTAGCACTTCATTTATCCACACCTGACACCTTGCACAGATGATGGAGGGAAAAGCACTTTACACCTGTAAGTGAACTTAGTCATATAAGCAGTTTATAATAGAGATATAATTGAGATGAAACAACACAATACATGTACTGTAACTACATTAACTGCTTATTGTTTAAATTTGTAAGAATTATTCAAAAAGCTTTCGATTGAAGTAATCCTGTGCGTCTGGTCCAACAGGCTTTTTTATTCTAACATGGCATCCATCAATGGCACCCACACACTTTTTGAAGAAATTGCTATGGGCAAGTCTGGCAAATCCTTATCCAACTTTGTCTAAATCCTGAGGTTTAGGAAATTGAATACACTTGGTTCTTAGAGCTACAATTTTCAAGGCAATTGAATGGACGATCCAAAAGACACTGGTCTTTGGAATGGAGAACACACGAGACACAACACTATAAGAAGCCCCATGCCCAAGCAAATAGAGAAACACAAGCACCTCAACTACAGGATTCCAGCCATGCCTCTTTTTAATGTAGTCTAACTAACCAACATAGATATGGCATCTAAAGACAGTCTGAAGTCAGTCTTTGTGTCCACAATTTCTTCAAAGTAAATTTGAAGTACTGGAACACTGGGGTTGACCTTTGCAATTTGCATTTGGTCCTGAATTTGGAAGAATAAATATTTTGTTTAAATAATATGAACAAAAAATAACAATAACAACAATATAGTGCACCTAATAATAATAGTAATAATAATAAATTAATAAATAATAAATTAAACTATTAATTAATGACTATAATAGGATAGTTAATGATACATACATTAATTAGATTAGGTTATGTTGATGATTGTCATGATTAAAAGCTAAAAAAAAAACAATTAAAAAAACAGTCACGACTCACAAGATGTCCGTTCAGGGACAAATAGCTCTTTAATGGGTGCAGTTGTGGTTCAAAATAAATAGAAATAACAATATTGAAATTATTACAGATTCAAGACTAGACTGTTACAAATAAACAACCTGAATCTGGGACTGCATCACTCATTGTCTTTTCAGGTGCAGAAATTGCCAAATAATTCTGCAAAGTGACACCACTCCTAAAGAAAGAGCGACCACGGTCTCCACGGCAACCTCCATAACAAGTGATCAAGGGCTTAAGGCATTCCATTTAAACATTATGCACGAGTTCCGGTTCCACCAGTAAGTGAGCACTCGTGCAACGTAAGCAATGACGCACATCCGAGTGAACGAGACGGAGGGAAGTTAGCGAGTGAAGGGCATGACAATTTTGGACTGGAACACAGTCCTGGAGATCTGCCTACCTGCCAAGTTCAGTTCCAACTCTAATCAAACGCACCGGTCTGTAATTATCAAGTGCTCCAGAAGATCTTAATTAGCTTAGCCTAATTAGGGTCAGTTGTGTTTGATCAGGGTTGGAGATGAACTTTGAAGATCTCCAGGTACTGGATTGGACACCCGTGGTCAAGACTATTCAAACACCTGTCAAATTAAAATCTAAATGCACAGATATGGCTTTGATCTATAAAAAGGTTATGAATTTTAGTGTTCATAGTGTGACACTTGTTTTTATTATCTTCTTTTTAGGATTGAACGTCTTTGGCGAGATGTATACACACAAGTCCTTGATTTGTTCCACGCATTGTTTTACCATTTGGAAGTGACTGGACTGTTGAACTCTGATGATGAGATCCACCTTTTTGCTCTGCATTGGACCTTTTCCCCCCAGTTACAACATTAGCTTAACGCTTTTAAAGAAGCATGGAACTTGCACGGACTGAGAACGGTCGATCTCCATATCAATTTTGGCTGCAAAACAGAGATGCTGCAGATGATTTAGGGACTGTATGTTTGCACATTTAAACTCAAGAACAATTAACACTTACTCTTCTGCTGGTCCATTAAACCAGTGCTTCCAAACCCTGTCCTGGAGGCACAATTATTAACACATAATTGATGTAAATTATTAAATTGAATGTCCTTACTTATAACATCAGAACAATAAATGTATGCCTTGCTGGCACATAAATGCTTGTTATTTTGGTAAATGCATATGCATCTGTCCTTGTATTTTTTTTTTAAGGTTGATGAGGACTATGGTGTTGACTGGGATGGACCACATGCCATGGAAGATGCAAACAGCATTTCAATCCCAGATGTGCAGTTGCCACACAGGCTCACTGCAGAGGAGATTGCAGGACTTCCCAACCGGGATGTTCCACTAAATGACACAGTGAATGTTTATAATTCCACAGTGGCACAACAGACAGAGATGTTGAGATATTAGATGTTCTTGTTTTGAGCATTGAGGACTGACACCATGAACTGACATTCTTTTGGTGAGTTTATTGTAACTGTATGAAATGCCTGAACTGCAGCAAGGCTTTGTGAGAAACAAGAGTAATGTTTTCTTATTAACATTTGTATTTAATTTATTCTTATGTTAACTTCATTTAACTCGTAAGAATTTCGAACAATGCAAAACTGGGAAAGTTCCTTTCAAGAACATGCATTTAAAAAAAAAAAAAAAAAAATTTTTTTTTACGAAAACAAAAGAAAATGCTGAAGACGGCAAACACGTCATTACATTTTTTTACCAAACATGCATTCATCAGTTCATGAATAATTTTAAATGTAACAACTCAGACAAGGCCAGCAACTGTTCAAATCAGTTCAGCAGGTGATCCTGCATCAGTTCAGGTCAAACACAATATTTTACATTGCATCATTCCTACACATACAACCATCTGCTGCTGAACATTGAACGTGCATTAAACTTAATTTTTTTTAAATGTACAAGCACAATTATAATTTTTTTCCTGTTTGAATATATTCATGCAAGAAGGCAGTAACGTCACAAGATTGCTCCAGGTTGAATTGGGCTTCATCTTCATCACTGTCAGGTTCGTAAGTATCATCTAATACAAAGATAGCAGCATTGAATACAAGCCTAAACACAGGGCAGCAAAAATGATTCAGTAATTAATTCGACTACCCAGTGTTTTATTAGAAACTGCAATAAAACTGCAAGTATCAATAAAAAAAATTAAGTAGAAAAGACCTCTGGTTCCAGCACTAGTGCAGAAGATCTGGGACACAGTACTGCAGCTAAACTGGGTTGTTCTTTTATCATTCTCAAAACACCAGTATCTTTGAGTTGTCTCCGCAGCTGTGAGATCTGTTTTTCACGTCGACCAATAACTTTAACCAATAACCATAAACCATACAAATAGGACAAATGCCATGCAAGCCATGATAAATACCATGATAAACTTTTGTCCTCCTAACTACTTACGTGAAGATTATTTTTCTTTTGTAGTGGTAGACAGTGCAAGTAGCATATCCAACTGCAGTTAACAGCTTTCACCTTTAAATAAGATAATACATACCCCATGGTAGAGAATGGTTTCTGCCAACCATCTTCTGTTGATGTTGCTGACAACTGGCAGGTCCCAACTGATGGCCAGAATGTTGATACTGTCCTTTTCGTTCGGATTCAATTCATTCTGGCTTTCCATCTATGATTTATACAAATTGTGAAAATGTAAGACTTAAATTTGTTAAAATGTATATTTTTCCACATAAAAAAATACATAAGACAGAGACAAAAGACAGAGTATACATACAAAGGGCACAACTTGTAAATGAATGTCCAATCATTCTTCCCACAACTCTGAACAGGTCACCATCCAAAAGTGCTCTAGATGTCGAAGGAACCTTGCGATCATCTTCTCCGTTGAATAAAAGTGTTTTGCCACAGTTATCTGGTAAATTTATAACAAGAAAAATGCCCTCAGATGACCATTCTTAATAAACCCTTCAATTAGCTATGCTCATACTTATTAAAAAAAAAAATATATATATATATATATATATTTAAAAAAAATCTTAAAATGTATGACATCCTGTATTTGCCTACCCTTTGTATTACCCTAACTAAAGTGGAGGTCAAAGAAATGGTATGTCCAAGATACGTTCAACTGTTCAAATTGTATACTAACTTTATGAACACCTTTTAATGTAGTTAACAAGTTAACTGAGGTTCGGGAGCAAGGCCACGCCTCAACTAATCAGCTCATTCCCCGTCTGTATATTTACACTGAACCCACCTTCACCACACCATTTGTCTCAGTTTCTCGAACCTACCCACCCCTCCCCTTCCAACTCATCCAATCCTCCTTAACTTACTCAATTCTGAAAATTTTAACTTGCCAATGTCAAGTTCAAATCCATTGTGGAGCCTTTCCATTATCAATGAGAAAAAGTGCCGTGTTACTCCATCCCCTAATGCAGCATCTCCTGTTTTTAACACAGATTACATACAATTTACATAAAAACCACATTACTAAACACACTAAAATAAAACAAAATAGGAGAAAGGTTATACTCTTCTCTCCTATTCCTGCCCTCTCTAATTTGTTTTTCACTGAGGGACTTGGGACCTCACATTCCTTTCTTTTGGATAGGCAAAAAAAAAAAAAAAACGATGGGTGTAGGACACACGTGGTAGATTTTTCTTCTATGCACCTGACCTAAGTCTACCTGGGTCTCGTCTACAATCGACGTCCCCGAACGTCTACAGTCGACATTTAGTCTATCTCTAGCGCATCTACAGTCGACGTCGGCTGGGTGCTAATCCTATACTCTAGCGTGTCTACACATCAACGTCAGCTGAGTATAGTCCTATACTCTAACTTTTTCCCCTAACTAACTTGCTTCCCTAACTAACTTACTGCGCAGCAATAATAAACAGACAGACTTCAGCAAAGGTCCTTTACATTTTTAATCACGGCCGGGAAAGATCCCGAGCAGTTCTCAGATAATCCCCCTCGAGAAGAAGCACGGCCGGAGGATCTCAGACAAATTTCAGAGAGAATTGCACCAGAAAACAGGAATACAACAGTTTTTATAGAAAAAGAGAATGGGCAAAAATTACATGATACATTACACAATTTCCCTACAATTTGATTGGTTCTTCATAGACAAACCCTTCTGTTAATCACAAGGTTTGAAAACGAGACATCTGTCTAGTTTCATTTCCCATATTTGCAGGGCTCTCAAGTTTTGAAGACAGACAAGAGTGACATTTTTGGACTTGTTGCCTTCCACCTGCACTGTCTCTTCCTCTGTCTCCTCCTCTAATGGGCCTAGCCTTTTCGCAAACCTTCTCTGGGCCAGCATCCTCTAACCTGGCCTTTTTAGGGGACTCTCCTCTCAGGGCGAATGAGAGGATGCTTAATTGCTTTTTACCTGACATCTTTGAAAGAGAAAGACAGATGCAATGATTAATGCATCCATGGCCAGGATATAATTATAAAAGACATGATTTTAAAAGTGACCTATAACATCGACTATGCAATACACTTTAATTTATTTAGTGCTAATAAAATTATTAAGCCTATTTGGAGAGAGAGAGATGTTTATAATGTGACAATATGTCAGTCATCGTGTGATAACGAAAATATGACTAGGCCTAGACTACTTGTTCTGAGCAGGTGTTGTCAGTGAACAGGCTGTAAAACTGTTGGCTAAGTTACAGACACTCATGAAAAACTGATGCTAATTATCTGGGAAAAATTCTCTAACAGCAGTCAAGTTGTCACTATTTGTGTCAAACAAGTGAGAGCGGCGCGGCCAGAGAAATGTTGGGCGCTGCGGCATATTAAATATATTATAAATAGTTTTTCCGCATGAGAAATACAATGTGTGGCGGGAGAGCCCTGTATTCTTGAGAGCCCTGTATTTGTTATTTTTACACTCATACAACCAAAGTCACAAGTTTTCGCCAAAGGGGAAACATACATTTAAAATTCAAAAGCATATGAATGTTGTTCCTGCAAGCCTCCACCTTTTTACCCTCTGTTACTGGCATAAGCAAAAATATCATTGTAAAGGGTTAAGAGTTCAGTTGATAACGTTTTGGTACATTGTGTCCAAAGTTTGTTAGAATGTTAGACCTAGAAGGGGAAGTCAGATTTAGAGTTTGAAACACGGTTAGTTTTAAAAGATAGTTTACTATCTTATCTATTAAAAATCCATCACACACACACTTTTAGGTTTTTTTGCTGAAGGTCCAGCAGTGTTGGGACGTTTAGGCATGCGAACCCGTGAATTTGAGTATGGTGCAAATAATCGTAAAACTTCTGCTGCAACAAAATGGTCATAAAATATGAAATGTATATGTTAGTCTTTGGTATTTTAATAAATGGACTGTTTAATATCAGGGTTGCCAACTGACTTGCATTCAAACACATGCGAGTGGGGGAGATCACGCGAGGAAGTTTCGAATTTCGCTGCATTTCAAAGTTCAAATTTGGTAAACTCTGAATTGCGAATTCGTATGACGTGACCAATGAAAGATCGATGTCACGACATGACCTTTAAGTTACCTGAAATAAAAGAATAAAAAACGTTTTGCAGGTGTGATATTTTAACGTTTTGGATCGACTATTTAGATTTTTTGGTTATATTTGCTTGCTTAAAGTCTAGTAGTGTGACCGCAGGTAAAGCCGGGGTGTCCGGTCTGTACTTTCGTACAGACGCTCTATGGTCACGTAAGAGTGTGATCGTCAAATACACTCCACAGTCCAGACCCTGAGTGAAAGTTGGCAACTCTAGGCCTAACCGTTTGACGACAGACACCTTGTCTCTTCTCTTTCTACCAACTTACCTCGTGTCCCACCACTTCGATCCAGAGGCATCATGCTTAAGCTGGACGATGGTCTTTCTGAAGGGGCAGCATTTGCACTTTGTCGCTCTATTGCTTGGGCAGCTTCTCGGAGAAGCTGTGGAACTGACTTCCCTTACTTGAACCTTCTTGACCTTCTGTGTAATACCCCAACAACGCAACTCAAGCCCCACCTTGATGCAGTGATTGACAGGGCGGAGACGTGATCGGCTCGGAATGCATTTTCAATGTGCACATTGAATTTTGCTACATTCATTGCGGGACATTAAATGAAAATGCAAGTGTCTTGACTGTGAGAGTAAATGCAATTAAGAAAAATAACATTTGAATGATCATTTTGCCACAGTTTTTGCTTGAACATGTTACACATATCTAATCATTTCTGTAATAAATTTTCATTTTAATTTTGCTACTTATAAAGCATTAAAATAGTATTCAATTTACATATTAAAACGAGTATATGAAATGGCAAATGTAAATGATGTCATTTAATTTTCATTTTGCACCAAACGTTGCATAAATGGTAATGGAAAATGTAAATTTAAATACAGAATGCATTGACATTTTACATATTGCATTGTCATTTTGCATATTACATTTCAAATTGAATATTGCTACTCATATGCTTCCATACTATCGAACCTGTTGGTGTTTCCATTCCCCAGCAAACAGGAGTTCACCATTGCTGAAGGTTTTGCTGGACTCACACAATTCACCTCTGCACTTTCCACACGCACCCTTTATCCCGTAGTATGGGTCCTCTCAAAATGAGCAGCGAGTAATTTATTTTTTAATTTTTTACTTAATTTTATCTACTCTTTTTGCTTCTTTTTTTTGCCCCAAAACAAAAATGGACATTTCAGTTTTTTCCTCTGCAAAAATCTGATCTTGTTCATGAGAGTATGGAACTCCCGAATCTGTGGTCTTTGAAATGGAAATGTGTGCAGCATTGACCATACTTCAAAGATTTGCTCTCTGAAGCTTCGAATATTCGATGTTCGGGGTCGTTGATGGCGCCCGTCCTGGCAAGCCGTCCGCCTCGCTCCTTTGCTGTCGAGTCTGTTTTGCTCGTACTACTTTTTGCCTTCCGATATGTATCCGCTCTGCTGGCATATGATCGCCAAACCCTCCTCGACCTCAGGGCTTGGTCAGAGACCCTGTTGCCATCTGATCGCCCTCTGTTCAACCAGCTAACACCGGTGCTGGCGGATATCCCCGATCACCTGCGCCGTATGCCTACAGTCTCTCCTCGGAGGGACCTTAGCGCAGCTTAAAGCTGGAAACTCGCGGAGAAAGTTTACTTACATCCAGCCTCCCGATGCCGGCCCCGTCTCGTCCGCTGCCCTTCCTGTCGCATCGCGGACACGTCATCAGTGCACTGCCATCATGGTAAGGAATATCGCCGGGAACATCGCGAGACTACGGCACGCTGTGTATGATGGAAGGCGAGGAGTGGATCTCAGCCTGCTCCGCCCCAACCAGAGGTCTACTGACCATAAATCCCACATCAAAACTGAACTTTTTAACGTCCAGTCCTTGTCAAATAAATCTAGCCTGATACATGATCATATTCTTGAGAAAGATATTGACCTGATGTGCCTCACTGAGACCTGGCATCAACCTGAGGTTTTTTCATCATTAAATGAAGCTTGTCCCCTTGGATACAGTTACCTGCACAGGGCTCGCTGCACTGGTCGAGGTGGTGGCCTGGCGGTAGTTTACCGCGACGCTCTCAAGCTTTCTCCTCTGTCTCTACCTGATGTGTCCTCTTTTGAATATCTGGCTTTCAAATCAAAACCCCCCTCCAAGATAAATGCAGTACTGATCTACCGGCCACCCAAACCTCACCCATCCTTTATCGCAGAGATTCATGACCTATTCACCTCCTTCTGCTCTCTATCCTCCAATAATATTATACTTGGCGATATGAATATTCATATTGACAATCCCTCCTCCCCGTTGGCAGCTGAATTTCTAAATGTACTGGACTGTCTCAATCTCACACAACATGTTGATGCTCCTACTCACACCAGGGGATGCACTTTAGACCTGGTTATTTCTGACTCTCCTTCCATCAAAAATCTGTTGGTATATGACCTGGGCGTTTCTGATCACAGCATCATCTCCATGGACATTTCCAACCCGTCACCCCTCCCTAAGCCTAAACGTGATATTTATTTTCGCAATACAAAAAACATCAACCCTGCCATCTTGTACTCTGATCTCAAACTCCTGGCCTCAGTCAACCATCCATCAGTCAACAAATCAGTTGAACACTACAACTATTCTCTTCACTGCCTCCTGGATACACATGCCCCCCTCAAAACAAGAACTGTGTCTTTCTCCCGTTCTGCCCCCTGGTTCACGGATGAACTGCGCAAGATGAAGGCTGGTGGCCGTGCCATTGAGAGGCGTGTAAAATCATCTGGCCTGGTGGTACACAAGCTAGCCTACAAACATCCCCAGAAGGCCTACGCAGCGGCCCTTAAACAAGCCCGGTCCATCTACTACTCCAACATCATCAATAACAGTCCAGGAAATTCCAAACAGCTTTTTTCCACCATAAATCATCTCCTCAATACCAAAAACCAAACCCATACAGAACCCACAGCAGAACTCTGCAACAGGTTTCTTGTATTTTTCAAAGATAAGATCAACTCCATCCGGTCTCAGCTTTCTGGCTCCCCAGCTCCATCTCTGCCATCTGCCTGCTCACAACCTCCTCTTTTCAGCATTTTCACTACAGTCACACAGATTGAAGTCGAGGGTCTCATCAAAAAGATGAAGCCTTCCACCTCTCCCCTGGACCCCTTCCCTACAGCACTCATCAAATCAAACCTGTCGGCCATTAGTCCTCCCATCACACAAATAATAAACCATTCATTAAACTCTGGCCATGTCCCACCCCTACTCAAAACTGCCGTTATCAAACCTCTCCTGAAGAAACCCAACCTCAACCCAGAATGCCTCTCTAACTATCGGCCCATCTCCCATCTTCCATTTCTGTCCAAGGTGCTTGAAAAAGCTGTTGCTGCACAGCAGGAACATCTACAACGTCATTCACTGTTTGAAACATTCCAATCTGGTTTTCGTACTGCCCATAGTTCAGAGACAGCACTGTTGAGGGTAACCAATGACCTTCTCATGTCTGCAGATTCTGGATCCCCCTCTCTGCTCATTCTCCTTGACCTCTCAGCGGCCTTTGATACTGTCGACCACCATATCCTCCTAAGCCATCTCCATACTGACGTTGGTCTCTGTCACTCCACACTGGACTGGTTCACTTCATACCTTGCTGACAGGACAGAGTACGTCCGCCTGGGATCTGCCAGGTCCCGAACAGCCTCTGTCACTTGTAGTGTCCCCCAAGGATCTATCCTAGGACCCCTGCTCTTCATTCTATACATGTTGCCACTGGGTCGTGTCATCAGCCGACACGGCATCTCTTTTCATTGTTATGCTGATGACACTCAGTTATACCTGTGAACCGACTCAAACCTATGCTCTACCCCGGTCCTTACATCATTATCTGCTCCCTCATCATCTTCTGCTCCCTCTTCACCATCATCTCTAGCCCTCTCTAACTGCCTGGAGGAGATTAGGGCATGGATGAGTCATAATTTCCTCCAGTTGAACAGCTCTAAAACTGAAGCCATACAAATCGGCACCCCTCATCAGGTCCAGTCATCACCCATAACCACTATCTCTTTCTCCAGTCAAGACATCCCCCTCTCAACTACTGTTACCAACCTCGGTGTGAAGCTGGACCCACAACTGACCTTTGCAAATCACATCAAATATCTGTACAAAACCTGCTTTTTTCATATCAAAAACTTTTCAAAACTCTGCCCCTTCCTCACTTTCTCTGACGCAGAAAAACTCATCCACGCCTTAATTTCCTCCAGGCTTGATTACTGTAACAGCCTGCTTATCGGTATACCAAATAAACACCTTCAAAAACTTCAATTCATTCAGAACTGTGCTGCCCGAACTCTGATGAAAACCCGCAAATACGAACACATCACTCCAATTCTTCAGAACCTCCACTGGCTCCCCATAACCTCAAGAATTCAATACAAGATTGCCCTCATCACCCACCTTTGCATCTATAACAACGCCCCGCAATACCTCAAAGACCTCCTTACCCCTCACTCATCCACCCGTAACCTCCGGTCCCAAAGCACAAACCTCCTCCATCAGCCACGCTCAAGACTCCGCACCATGGGAGACCGAGCCTTCTGCTCTGCTGCCCCTCGCATCTGGAACTCCCTCCCTGAACATTTGCGAAAACCCCAGTCTGTGGACACTTTTAAAAAAGAGCTTAAAACTGTTTTGTTTAGGCAGGCGTTCTTAAGTTGTGCTTAGGCTTTGCTAATTTCATTCTGCACTAAAAACTCCTCTTTTTAGCTGTTTTTTCTTATGTATTTTATCACTTGTTTTTATTTATTTATTTTTTCTGATTTTAATTAGTTCAATATGGTCTCTGTAGCACTTTGAGATTCTTTTATGAAAAGTGCTTTACAAATAAAATGTATTATTATTATTATTATTATTATATTGTTGCAGTTTTTGTTTGTTTGTGGTTATTAACCAAGAGTGAGAATTTAAGGTGTTTTTTTAAATTCTGGTTTCTTTCTTGTGTGAAATACAAAAAAAATATTTCTAAATCCTACACCTATGTCCTTTGTGATAATTTCTTTTGGATTTGTGTTGATGTATGTAACTGGTGGTATTTATGCTTTTTTATTTATCGGGTCACCACCATTACACTATTGAAATATGTTTGAACATGATATAAGATATTTGGACTTCTCCCGGTGCTGTATTTTTACATTCATTAATTGCTCTATTTAGTTAATTTATGTCAAACTCTAGTGTGTTTTCCATTGATTTCTTTGGTGTATTCTAAAATTTCTTGTCTTTTATTATAATATTCCTCATTCATATTCAAAGTGTATACTTCAGAAAATGTCTTACCAATTAAATTGGCTTTATCCTTTTCTTTTATATATTCTGAACCATTTTCTACCATCACTGGAATGGTTGAATATTTTCCCTTACCACACATTTTCTTTAAAATATTCCACTTAAACTAGTCTCTCGTCCAATCGTTGTGCAATATTTCCTCCTGTATTCTCTTGTCGCTGTTTTAATTGTTCTCCTATAACTTACTTTTAGTCTCTGGCATTCTTGTACATTTTCCAATTCAAAACTTTTCTTTAATGTTTTGAATGCTTGATTTCTTATTTTAATTGCCTTTATCAAAAAGTTGATATTGAGCACTATATTGGTCATCACATAAATAATATATCATCCCCCATTTAAAGGTGATTACATCATGGTGATTCTTCAAATTTTAGCACTTTGGGTTAATTTTTATTTCTATTAATTACTTTTTCAAAATGTTTAGATTTTGTTGCTGCATTACTGTTCCAGAGTTTCAGTCTGACACCATGAAGACCTACCACAGAAATATTACATTTAAAACTATGACTGAAATCAATTTAAATCACTTAAATATTCTTTAAGTATTTTACCCAAATTTTGATCATATTTTTAACTGGCCAATTATAAAATAATTTATAGCAGGCGTTTTTAAAATATAAAGTATTTTTCAACATAAATTAATAGTCTTTTCTCACCTTTATGTTATAGCCATGCAGATTTACTAGCTAGACTAACTAGCTGAACTCAAATCAGCTGCAGAAGGACTGGACACTCCTGGTTCATACAGCAACACCAGACGACATTTATAGAAAATCATATGCATCAGTTTATTAAAGAGACAGTCAAAGACAACAAATCAGAATTCAGTGTAAAAAGAAAGAAAGAAAAAAAAAAAGCAGCAAGGTTTATAAACAAAAAGACAAACACAAAGATGAAACAGGCCGAGATGTCCATGAACACGAGGCCTGTCTCACACACAGCAGTGGTTATGAGGAGAATGCTTCAAATGGTAGCAGTAGTGTGCAAAACTTGTCACAGTGAAACATGTTCCCTATTTTTATCAGAAAAACATGAAATTGAGAACAATGGACCTAGATAAGAGTATTGTACACTTCATCAGAAATCATAAAAAAAATTAAAAAAATTAAACATTTTACTGAAAGACAAACAAAAAACTAGAGCCCTGTAAAATCAGCTATTTTTTTACCCGCAAATTCAATTACTTTTTTCACAATTTCAGTTTTTTCCCCATTTACATTTTTCTGGATTTCTTTAAATTTATTTTAATGGTTAAATGACATTCTATTAATCATGTCTAATTAATTGAAGTCATAAAACTTAACTTTATGGGATAATTTTTGGGAGAACTAACCCTTTATTTACTCACCCTCAAGCCATCCTAGGTGTATATGACGTTCTTCTTTCAGACGAATACAGTCAAAGTCTTATGGATTACTTTTAGGATGGATGCGCATTTTTGGGTAAACTAACCCTTTAACTACAATCTATTAAAAGGTTAACAAAAACTTTTTTCATGGCCCTTTGAAAACCATTTTGCTTTTTCCAGAATTGGTTTTCTGCTTTTTGTTTATCTGGATTCTGCTTTAATGGTTCAATAAAATGAATAATTAAGAAACATTTCTAATAATTTCTACAATAATAGGACCCTATGAAATCAGCTGGAATTTGTTCCCAAATTAAAAATGTTTCTCTATTTTAATTGTTCTGGATTCCATTACAATGGTTAAATACAATTTTAGTAATCATGTCCGATAACTGAAGTTATTGTCAAGAAAAAAAGAAAAGAAAGATCTGCACTTCTTTATCTTATTACATTTTAATTTTAGGAGTGCTGATCTTTCCATTTTTTCTTGAAATTTATGCAATTTACATGGATCGACGCAACCTGATTCAGTAGAGCGCAATGATTTCATCTTTCTTAAAGGGTTAGTCCACCCAAAAAATGAAAATTCTGTCAGTAATTACTCACCCTCATGTTGTTCCAAAACATTGCTTGCTAAACTTATGGTTGAGCCACTGTAGTCACTTGGACTATGTTCAAGTATGCCTATGCATTGTCTTTACTAACTTTCTGGGCCGGCAAGTTTCGATCCCATAGAAGCCTATGAAGGAGTGATCCAGCTCTCAGATTTAATCAAAAATATCTTAATTTGTGTTCCGAAGATGAACGAAGGTCTTACGGGGCTGGAACAACATGAGGGTGAGTAATTACTGACTGAATTTTCTTTTTTGGGTGGACTAACCCTTTAATAACTGAAATTGTAAGACTCAAATCAATTCATGATTAATGGTTTTAATACATTTTAATAATCAACAAGCATGTCTAATCAATTAAATTCATAAGACTTTAAAGCTGCAGTGCGTAACTTTTGGTGCTCTAGTGGTTAATAAACAGAACTGCATGCGTCTCCGGATCTACTTCTCTGTTTATGTCTATGACGAGTCACGTGGATACTGGACCAGTCTTAAATAGTCCCAGTATAAACACTTATTTCTACGGTGTACCGTAGTGATTTAGGATAAGACAAAAAAACTGTTTGGAAAATGGATTCATGCTGCAGCAGCTTTAGCCATTAAACATTTTAAAATGTATATATTTTTCAAGAAACTGTGTTGTTGAGAGACGCGGAACATGCAGATTTCAGATTTCAATAGTCTTTTTGTGATTCGATATTCACAGACACTGGCGATTTGTTTAAGTATACAGCAACACTCCTGATTTATTCATCCAAAATGTGCCAAATTCTTAGACATTCCATGTTATATGATAAATTTCATTTTTATAACTCGATTCCCAGCCATGTATTTCGCATCACAGAAATCACAGGGCCCTAAAAAAAACAATTTCATCAAAACATGGAAGTGTTTGGACCGGAGGATGAACTTTGCTCACTGTAACAACTTTGGACAATGCTGTTTTTTATGCATCTGTAGATTACTCGATGTGGCGAAACACTTGCCACACTGCGGGCATTTGTAGGGTTTCTCTCCGGTATGAACCCTCTCGTGGTCTTTCATGTGTCCTGAATGAGTGAAGCTCTTCCCACACGTCAGGCAGTGAAACAGATTCTCTCCCGTATGGATTCTTTCATGTGCTTTCAGGGATCCCGAAACTTTAAAACTCTTATCGCAGTACGAACACTTGTACGGTGATATTCCAGTATGAGTGTTTTGGTGTTGCTCCAAGTAGTTGGCTCTGCTAAAGGCCTTCCCACACTCAAAGCACACATGATCTTTCATACCGGTGTGAGTTTTGTAGTGGTCTTTTAAATTGTGGAACCACACAAAGCTCTTGTCACAGAAAGAACAGGTGTAGGGCCGCTCATTCGCGTGAACTTTCAGGTGTCTCTTAAGCTGCGATGCGAAGAAAAAAGTCTGGCTGCACTGCTCACAGCTGAAGGGCCGTTCTCCGAAGTGATACAGCAGGTGTTTCTTGAGAAGCGCTGCCCCGGAGAAGCTCTTGCCACACTGAGAGCAGTGGTGTAGCTTCTCTCCAGAGTGTAGTTTGGTGTGACTCATGAGGTTTCCTTGGTTCGTGAAGCTCTTCCCGCACTGCTGACAGGTGAACGGCTTCTCTCCGGTGTGAACTCTCAGGTGACTCTTCAAATGGCCTTTTTGTATGAAACTCTTCCCACACTGCAGGCATTTGAACGGCTTCTCTGCGGTGTGAATTCTGACGTGATCGGTGAGGTGTCCTCTTTGAGTGAAGCTCTTGCCACACTGGTCACATCGGTAAGGCCGTTCTCCGGTGTGACATCTAACGTGATCCTTAAGGTGTCCGTTGTGACTGAAACTCTTATCACAGTAACGGCACACGAACGACTTCTCTCCGGTGTGAACCCTCATGTGATCGCTGAGCTGTTTCTTACACGTGAAACTCTTTGCACACTCGTGGCATGTGAACGGCTTCTCTCCAGAGTGAATTCGGATGTGATCGTTAAGGTTACCTTTATTTTCTCCACTTACGAAATGAGGTTCCTGATGCTGATGTTTCCACTCCACTTCAGTCAGTTCTTGACTTTCCTCTTTCACCTCCACCAGGACTAAACAAAGGGGACAAATGTAAACAACAGAAGACAACACGTCACACATCTGGTCAATACTAGATATTGCTCGATACAGCTAAATATCAGATACTTATACAGCTAAGATAACTGGAGGTGACTGACACCGAAAGCTTTGCAAATTAAAGATATGAAGAAGCTTAGCTTGTGTTAAAAATGAGGCGGAAACAGTGCAGAGGATGCAGTTTTTTTCTAGGCATTCCATGGGAAACTTTATTTTATGCCATGAAAAATAAGAATGTAAAACGTGTTAAAATTATAGAGATCACAAAATAATGAGTTTACATTAAGCACGATTATGCTTAATAAGCCAACTATTGTTTGCACGTGATAATTATTTGCACGTGATCGTGTAAATGCATTAACCCGTTTTCATTTATCAGAGAAAGGTCATAAATTGCTTCAGCATAAACTGATCGACTTTTAGATTTTTGCCCCTTACGTCGATTTCGCCCAGCATGTAAATGCATTAACCGGATTTCTGTCGTCTTGAAGTGCGCATGCATGATACGTCACAGGAACGCGTCATTAAAGTAATAGTTCACTTCAAAAAGAAAATTCTGTCATCATTTACTCTTCAAGTTGTTTCAAACCTGTATGGATTTCTTTCTTCTGCTCAACACAACCGTTTGGTTACCGGCATTCTTCAAAATATCTTTTACAGATTTAAAACAACTTGAGGGTGAGAAAATGATGACAGAATTTTAATTTTTAAGTGAACTATTTCTTTAATGTGGATTTAAGCGCATCCAGACAGAGCGAGCGTTTTGCAGTAAGGGAGGAGGAAATATAGCGCAAACTCAGACTCTTTCTTCACCAAAAAAAAAAAAAGTATAAAAGTGCTCTCATCTTTTGCAGCAGAAGGAGAATTGGTTCAGTCAAAATGCTGCATCTGTAATGAGAGGATAATATATAAGCCGTATGTTTCCCGCTGGCATGTTGCAATACTCTTCTTCAGTTTTAAATGCTTTGTTTATTGCAAACGACAAATGAAATACTTCGAATCAGATACGCAAATTATTATATTTTGATGTCACTACCAGGAAATAACCTGATTTATTAATAAATGGGTTTGCATGCAAGTTATCGTGCATGTAAACGTGCTTTAGGAATATAACTGGGAATCATGCGACAAACAGTTACATGTTTCATCAATCTTTTACAACCTTCTGTCACTTGTCTGATCTTATAAAGTTCCAGAGATCTGAAAACTTTGAGGATATCATTACATTTCGATACATCTGCCCTTTCCAATAGGGGTGAGCGGATCGATCCTGAAGCATCGATACTGATGTTGTATCGAAAGGATCGATCCTCAAATAAAAATATCGATACTAAGTTATTTTATGACTACTGATTTTATTTATTTACTACTAAAGCTAATAAGTGTAGTTATGAACTATTTCTCATACACCTCTCCTTTCACATCAGTTTCACAGGCATCATAAGTACATATACGGTTGGCATCATAACAGAAAATAAAGGAGCGTCGTGTGGAGCTATTTCACTGCCGTAAATGAAAACACTGTGAACTGCGATGTATGTAGAAAAGCAATTCGCTACCGTGGCAACACCACTAATTTATATAAACAAATCAAAACACACGAAAAAGCGAGAAAAAAAAAAAAAAGCTCCTCAGACAGAACGAAAGAAATCCTTCAGACAGACCCCCGGACCAGCACTAAGAAACCACTGTCATCTCAGCTTCAGAGAGGCAAAGAATATCCAGGTAGCTACAGTGGTGAAAGTATTATTTTAGTCATCAGATCTTCAGCATTAATGTTAATTTTCAGTACCCTGGTAAACCAGAGTTCTCACGAGAGCACAAGTTGAATTTGCTCAGCGAGTTACTCTGGTGTCGAGCAATGGAGCTCATTAAATATGCCCCTCGATCTGAGCTGCACCAATCACATCGGGTTATCTGATATAGGCGGGCCAGAGGCGAGCTAAACAGATGACGACAGCACTGTGACGTCGAAGTCATCAGTAAACATTAAAGAGATGGCAATGGATGAATAGCAGTTGTTTGAAACGGCTTTGGCCGCTACAATGAACGAGTTAGACTTGGCTTTTTCCCAAAAGAGGAACAGAAGACGGCGCTCGAATCGTTCCTTTGCAAGAAGGGTGTTTTTGCTGTTTTGCCGACCGGAAGAGTCTAATCTACCAGTTAGCTCCGCTGGTAGCTAAGCGTATGGGGTTTATTGTTGTGATTGGTCGTAGTGTTATCCAATTGCGTGCTGTGAGATTTTCAAATGCATGCTTGGTGCCGCCCCTCGAGCTGGCCGATTTTCATTGATCGACACCAGACCATTTATCTTTTAGATTTAGGTCTGGATTTCCAGGCTACATTTTCAGTGTAATTCACCCTAAATTGGTCAACATTTGTTACTATAGCAGACTGATTAAATATAGACTATATATTCTGACATAAAATAATATATTCAGCCCACTGAAACATGCTTTCTAAATGAATAATTTCACTGGAATTGAAATCTATATATACACTCAAACCTGAAAAATTTAAATGGTTGAATATTCATTTTGTGTTACCAGTGAAAAGGACACTATAGGATTCCTATATTTAAACTACATGTAGATAGGCTTAAGGCTAGATTAAATTATTTCACCTAGGTGATTCCCTAAGAGCCATGGATATTACAAGGAGCCTTGCTGAAATTATTGCAAAAGACCGGCAACCTCTCTCTCTGAGGGTTTTAGGAATTTTGTCAGGACACACGATCCACGCTTCAGGATTACAAGTAGGGAAAATATGAATGAGTGCCGCTCAAGAGTGAAAAAAATCTCTAGATGGTGCAAACAGTGTTGTACTCACAACAGACATGTGGACATCAAGAGCCACAGAGGCTTATTTAACCGTCTCATTATTGATGAGAACTGGCAAATGCAAGCATATATCCTAGAAACCCGTCGTTTTTCAGGACAACATTTGCTCAGAATTAAAAAGAGTCACTGATGAATGGGGCATAACAGACAAAGTTCAGGCTGTTATCACAGATAATGATGCCGATATTGTTGCTGTTGTGCACAAAGCAGGTTAGGCACATTTAGTAGTTAAAGACTCCATTGAGGCTCTCCCTGATCTCCTTCACATCCAGCAGAGATGCAGTGGTGTTGTGGCTTTCTTTCACCACAGCACAACTCAAAGTAGTTCAGAAACAACTGAAGTTTCCAGAACACAAACTGATACAATCAGTTGAATGACCTCACTGTGCTTAAGTGAGGAAGACCACAGTCAGGTTCTCCATTGATGCCCTGAAACCATTTGAAGAGTAACAAGAGAGATATCAACGGAAAAACATGTTTCAGTTTCAAAAGGGATTCCCCAGGTGTCACCACTTCTGAGTTCAACTCCACCTTATGAGTGCCAAGGTAGCAAGTAGAGTTGTCAAAAAAGTGCCAACTTCGGTTCCGAAATCTTTGAGCGCAATCGTAAACACCTCTGATTGGCCATTGTGTTCACGTGCTCATCGGATATGTCTGTGATTGGCTACAATGATCAACGCACGGAAGTGTCTGAAAGTGTTTTAAAAAACAGGAGCTGGAGCATTTAAAAAGAACAAGCAGGCGTCTGTCTATCAGTGGACCGGTCCGCCGATAGACGGCAGCTTTCAAACGCTCTCGTGTGTATCTGTGCAAGCGCTCAGTGAAGAGCGTCATTGATGTATATTTACAACATGTTGAAGCGCTGATCATTGTAGCCAATCACAGACATATCCGATGAGCACGTGAACACAATGGCCAATCAGAGGTGTTTACGATTCTGCTCAACAGCGGCACATTTTTTAAATTTCAGTGCCGATTTGGCTGCTGAGATGTCCGCATAATGCCAGCGTCGTTTCAGAGGTATCGAAACCTTTTATGGTCTTGCTGTCAGTGCCTACCTGGATGCCAGATTTAAAAACCTTGGGTTCCGCGACATGGCAAATGTAAGAATCTCTTAAAGGACGGCTCATCACTGAAATTCAGTTAATGAACCAGACCTCAGCCTCTTCACATCAGCTCCTGAATCAAGCTCATGCTCGGCCTCAGCAATGGCTACTGCCACTACCTCAAGCTCCTCTCCTCCCAGCAGCATTTGGCACTGATGCCTTAATCGAAATGTGCCGGTACTCAGAAGAAAAGCCAATTCCACAGGATCAAGAACCACTACTTTGGGGGAAAATGAATGAGCCAACATTCCCCTGTCTTAGCAAGCTTGCCAAGAAACACCTGGGAGTCACTGCTTCATCTGTTCCTGCAGGAATGAGTTTCTCGAAGGCAGGACAGTTAATAAGCCAGAGAAGAAGTGCAATAAAAGGGAAAAATGTAAACATGTTATTATTTCTGAACAAAAACCTTTGTACTCAGTATTAACAGGGTGACAGGGCATAAAAGGGGTCTCAGGGAACATTTCTTTGGACACAGGAGGGGATCTGGGGTTAAAAACCAAAGATTGAGAATTAAACAGGTTTGTAGTAATTTTGTTATTATTATTTAGTTATTTTCAATTTATTTACTTTGTTTTTCCACAAACAAGTGTGTGCATTTTGTTTATAAACTAAGGCACAGAAGTGTAATGAAAGGGAATATTTTTCATTTGTTCTATTTTTGTGCCTTAACAAAACACTGAATCAAAAGTAACTGAAAAGAAGTTTTAAAACATTTGTTCAGTAATCATTTTGTGCACTTTTTTATTTTTTATTTTAAAACAGAGTAGTAGTACTACTGGGAAAGGGAGAAATTATGTTTTGGTACTATATTGTTGTTTTATTCTATTATAATTTTTATATTCTTCTTCTATTTTTCTGTTCTTAACCTGTTGTTATTATTACTATTCCCCAGTAATAATTTGGTGCAAAGTTCATGTTTGCAAATTCAGCTTATTACAGTAATACAAAATTTTTTTGGCTTAATTACAGGCACATTAAGAGCACAAATCACAAAATATTTAAGTGGTCATGAAAATGCTCCCAAATAAATGTTTAGGACGCACAGATTAAATTTCGAGCCTTGTTTTTAGAAGTAAAAAGTATCGGTATCGGATCTAAACCAAATTTTACAGTATTGCCCAATACCCACCCCCCCTACTTTCAAACAGACACCAGAACGCGCAGTAATCCCAGACAACTTAAAGGCTTCATGCATTCAACATAAATTATTTTAATTTTTTATGAAATATTGCAGTAGGCTACTTATTATAAGTGATTTATCAGCGCACGTCAATTAAAAAGAGAAAAATCACGTGCCTCATATTCTTTCATCACAATAACATCTCTTCTTTTTTTCTGGTGTAGTGTTGGCACGAGGTCGGGACTACATTTTTTCTAATTTGACAAGATGTTTTGGTAACAAAATCAGGTCCTCCTTCGAAATCGGGTCTCTGTTAGGACCCCAAGCAATCCCATTGGCTCCAAAAAATTATACTTTTAATAGGTATGATAAATTCGGCTTGAACAACGTTATAATGACCATTGATGTCTGTATTAGTTAGCTTACATACCAGCATAACATAAAGATACCCAATTAGCCTGATAGCTTAGCTTATATGTATAATAAATTATGCATTTGCACTTACCCAACATGTATTCAAAAGCATCTTTAAAGTATACGTGTTAAATGTCCAAATATTTCAATATAAGTTCAATATATATAATTATCAAGTGTCCCTGAAGAGCTTGGTTAGCTGGTCCAGGTGTGTTTAATAAGGGGTGGAGCTGAACTTTGCAAGAAAGTAGATCTCCAGCACAAGTAACACCCCTGACCTGAGATCAGCACTTCTTACTACAGCCGAGAAATGTAAAGAAGCGTGTGATGATGTGATGAAAACAGACACCAACCTCTTTGTTCATCAGTATCTTCATCTTTCACGCTGCATTGTTCTGGATCACTCATGTCCACAATCTCTACTTTAATATACTCCATCATTACAATATTATCACACATATTTGAGTTGTTAAACCCGAAGTTCTCCCCGCTCATTTTGAGTCTTCCTCAAGTTTAAGATGATGCGAATCGCTGCATTATTGAAACGTCTCGATCCAAACTAGCTTCCTCTACTCTTCTTCTTCTTCTTCTTCTTCTTCCTCTTCTTCTTCTTTTGAATTTAATGGCGGTTGGAAAACCAGCTTTGGCGCATTTCCGCCCCCTACTGGGACGGATGTAGAAGGAAAGAAAGAGGGAATTTTAGGGGGGAAAGAAAGAAATTTACCGATTTTATAAAGCGGTTGATTCAAATATGTGTCATCCCTTAATTTGCCACAAACTTCTCTCACATTTAAGGCCATTGCACACTGAGTCCGAAATTCGCATCCGAAATTTTCGCACGTTAAAAAAAAAATTCGACCTCACGTTATGTCAATCACGCTTGCACACTGTCTACGAAACTTTCGTCCGTAATAAAAAAATTCGGATCGGGTTCGATTTTCTGCGTTTTTCGCATCCACAGCCAGTATTTTGAGAGGTTTTTTCACAATTCAGAGCCACCGTACAACTAAAAGCGAACGACAAAATCCACAATGGATTTAGCAGCCAATTCGATCACTAATCATGTATTATTTGGGTATAAAATATAACCTGTATACAGCTGTTCTGTCTGCCCAGCGCTTCCGCCGCCCGCTTTGCGTGTGTGTGTGTGTGTGTGCCCATACCTTAGACATACTGCCAGTCTCTGTTCAGGATCGATTGGTTCACGGAAATTGGTGGTCTTGTTTTTAATATGTGGCTCCAGTATCGCTAGCAAAGCATCAAACTGTTCCACTGACATTCTGAGGTAAATTTTGAATCGCTCGGGATAATTTCGCAACTCCTTGATAAGGAGTTGAAACTCTCCTTCCTCTCGGCGCAATCTCAGTATTGGGTGGACCCAATATTTCCTCTTTCTTTTTCTCTTTTTAAGAAGAAAGAGGGCAACAAAATCATCCCCACTGCTACCCTTGACGAATACATTTTGTATTTTTTGCGTTTTTTTCCGCAAAGGTTTAATAAATACGCATCGGACTCAGTGTGCAAGGTTTCTGTGCGTGACGAATTTTCAGGCTGACGAACACGAAAAAACGCATACGAAAATTTCGGACTCGGTGTGCAATGGCCTTTAGACTTGTTAATTTCATATAAATGTCTTCCCTTTCCTTACCGTGTCCACAACTCTTGCCATATAACGTTACTCTTAATTCTCTTTTTGAGTAACGTTAACCCTTCATTTGATTTGTTCCAGAGTGAAGAGCAACACTGTGTAACGCGGGTTCAGCTGTTATCAGCGTCTCGGTTCACACAGAAAATGCTGCGTTTCACAATCACTATTGTAATTTATATACATTTTTAAAATTAGAGTTAAAACAATATAATAATATCAATAGGCCCAATACTCGCAGCCCTATGCATAATAAAATAAACATAAAAAAATATATACAGTATATATATATATATATTCAATATTCCATCTGTTTACCTGCATGTTGTTACCGTGCGAATGTGTGTGGAAATTGAAATATTAAATTAAAATCTGAGCGTTCGGCTGACAAAAAAACTTTTGGGAACCTCTGGTCTAAATGAAGCTGAGGAAAGGAGAGGGTTACAGAAGAAACTCCATAAAGAACAAGCGCTCAGAGTTGTGTGTTGCTTGTAGACTGAGAGACAAAAGCCTGTCGATCGCCCCCTGGAGGAGGAAGAAACAATGACGAGGCTGAGCTGTGCTTTACCTCACCGAAAGCAGACAGAAGCCAGAGAGAAAGCAACATGAAAGACAAATAAATGAAGCAATTGAATTTAAAAGGATAAAAGAAGAACCGTGGGAGCCGAGCCATTAAATGTATTAGTGAATTGATAAAGCAAAAGCTTACAGCACCTGGTATTCCCAGGCGCACTCTCCTCTAAGTACCTATACTGACCAATTATTGACCAATCATTGAGCGCCGTTGAGCAGCTCAATCTACCAATCACTGAGCTCTGTTGAGCAGGCTGCTTCCTCAACCCACCAATCAGATGGCCCCATTGCTTTGATTGACTGACCGGGTCAAGTGCATCATGTGAGTGACAAGCGTAAACAACACTACTATCATCAATGGACTGAGATCAGTGACAGCAAACAAGAGGTAAGTCCTGTATATTCTCCAGTATTCATATAAATGCTTTCTAACAGTTTTTTTCTGCATGGTTTTTCGGGCAGTAACGTTAATTACAAAGTTATTAACTGTTAAAGTTTTAAAAGCATTAATAGGGAAAATATAATCGCCCATCTAACTACTATGAATCGTAAACTGCAGTAATTATTGATAGTCTAATGTTTTACTAAAAAGTAAATACTTTGGAAATACCCAAACATAATCAGGGCTGGACATTAGGACTAACCTACTATCCAAATACAGGTAGATTTTACTTATGGTTAGTAACACTACTGTCTGCTGCCAGTTTGTCCTGTTGGAATTGACTGACTACATACTGTACATTTAAATAGTTTAGGCCTGTTTTGTCCAGCTATCTCCACTAATCGAAACAATTTTGTCTCATAGTAACTGATAAGCCATTAACAGTCAATAACATGTTAAAACATTAAAAACACAAGACAAGCAAAAATATAGTCTAAAATTATAAAACCATTACCTTTTGAACTTTCAGCTAATCATATGAAATGTCACATTAAAAGGTAAATCGGATAACATCCATAAAGATTACTCAGTACTTGTGTAGTATTTTATTTTAATTATTATTATTTTACAAAATCCCTTTTTACTTCTACTTTAAGTAATAGTAATAGCAGTACTGTTACTTGTGTACATGTACATTTTGCATCTCCTGGTCTTCCAGTGTTTAGTCCCCTGTACAGTTTGAAAAGAAGAAACTAATCTGAATCTGTTTCTGTTTTATTACAACAGATAAAAAGCATGGATTTGGAGGGACACGAGTGCAGTGTATGTGGCAGTAGTTTCTCTGTGAAGTCCAACCTGACTCGGCACATGCAGCTTCATGGTCCAAACACACTAAAAACTCCTGGGTCAAAAAGAGACCAACTAATTTCTGGGTTATTTCAACCCAGAAAATTGGGTTATTCTTTTTGACCCAAATTCTGGGTTAAATACCTGACCCAAATATTGGGTTTAAAAAACCCAACATCTGGGTAGAAATAACCCAAAAATGAGTTGATCCTTTTTTAACCCAGAAGTTGGGTCAAAAATAACCTAACTTGGGTTACTATCCCAGTATGCCTTATTTCAGAAAATAAAACTTTGTTTTATATTATATTACACACTTCAAGCACTTTTACATTTTTATTGCATTAAATTCAAATATAGGCTATATGAAAAAACACACACTTGGACATGTTTATTTTCCTATTTATTTTAGGTTACACTGCAATAACAATATTAAAATAAAAAATAGAAAATTAAACAACAATTTTCTGAAGAGCCTCAGAGGAATGAGTCCTCCTGTGTCCTCATCAAAGAGAAGAAATGCCTCCTCATCTATGTCTTCATCTGAAAGACAGAAAACAAGACAACATGAGTATTGTTAATAAGTCGAGACAATTGTGAACCAGACACTCTTTCATTATCAAGCTAACAAATAATCACTTTTAAGGGAATGCTGTGGCTTTTTATTTTTATTTTATTTTTTTACGTGACCCAAATCCAGTTAACTAATGTGGTTCTTTTGCAGCATTACCCATTTTGTGTGAATGACAGTCTATACTGTCCATCATTTCTTTCATTAACAAGTGTAATGACATTAATGCAAAGGTGAATATCTGGCCCATTCATATGCATAACAGCTTAAAGACAAGGCACAAGTATCTTTTAGGGTTATATATGCATACCCCACTATCGAAGAAGTTGTAACGTTACTTTCACAAAATCTTGCACTGACACATTTAAGCCTTATTAAAGAAAAATGTTTAGGTATAACTGTTAGAGAGATGATATAAGGGCAGTAATAGTAAAATGCTCACCTCTAAAATTATCTATCAGTTCAGACAGCCGCCACTCAGTTAGCTTTTCAGCAACAAAGCTGTCCATTCAAAATGACCTGGAGAAAACATAGCAATATAGAGGTTAACAACAATTCGAAGACTTGACCCGCTTCTTTAACGCTCACTACTTCAGCCAGTAGAGCACTGTATAGTATGCAGGCTTGGGAGGGTTACTTTAAAAATTTATTCTGTTACAGTTACAAATTACTTAAGGAAAAAAGTATTCAGTAACGTAATCCAAGTACCACAATATGAAAGTAATGTAATCTGATTACTTTTGGATTACTTCAAGGTCACATATATAAATAAAGTCAAGCAAGAAGAAATATAATTTTTTGGAAAAACTTTTATTTAAGAATTTGGTCCGGTGTAAAATATTTGCAAAATATAAACTATTTAAGAAAATGTCATATAGCTGTAAGTAGGCCTAACTATGTTGTAGCTAAAAACCTATTAAAACTAAGCAATCATGTCTCATTTCCACAACTTGGGAACACACAGCCAAAAATGGGGATATTTTGGGGATATTGAATTTAATTTTATCAATCAATAAATTCCACTAGAAACAAACCTTGTTGTATTATTTTAATTTAATACTGTGAAGCTGCTTTGATACAATCTGTATTGTGAAAAGCGCTATACAAATATACTCGACTTGACTTGACAGCCCTGAATATTTATGTAAAGGGCTATACAGACATCTAGTGGCTACTGTATGGTATTACAGATTATTTTTGTTTTATTTTTAACTAACATGTACAAGGAACAAACAAAAAACACAACATTTTAAATTTCTACACAATCTAAATATTCGTTTATTTTAAAATAGGCCTAGGCTACATGTTGACTAAAGCCGTGATCTTTCTTAATTTGCCTGACTAAACTTGGGGCGTTGGCAGTGGGAGTTCCCCTACGTTACCTAGGCAGCGAACATCCCTTTAAGTGAGAAGAGATTAAGAAAGGACATAATGGTACAACCATGTTGCTTGCATTTTCTTCTTTGAAAACAAAATATCAGCGGAATTTCCATGAATGGAAAGCGTTTTTGTCCCGTGGGCAACGTTTCTACCCGCAGCAGTGATTCATTCAGTGTCTGAGGAGATTGTAGACAGCTGTTATTTGCGCATGCACCAGCGACCGGCCAGGTCGCACACGTGAGTCATTACTGGCAACCATTTTGAATGTTTTTTGAAAAATTGACTGACAAAAATGAATCCAGACAATAGCCTATGTAAACCCCCGAAATCATAAGTTGCCTTATTTCATTGTGCTTTAGCTTTGCAGCTGTCTCTGACTGGTGATTGTTGAAATCTGTCTCACGCCTGTTTCACACATACTCCGTGTGCAGTGCGTATACAGTGCAGGAACAGCACGCGCAATAGTGCTTTCACATATGCTGCGTTTGCAGTGCGTAACTGATCTGCTGCTGTAGGCTATACCACAAATACATACTCACTATTTGTATTTCAAATCCAGAAGTTATCAGCAACTTTTATTTTAAAAGAGTTTTTTGTCAGCATTGCGATTCTCTTTTTGAATTGTGTTCAAACGTGAATACGTCTATTATAGAGTGTACACTCTATAATAGACGTATTCACGTTTGAACACAATTTAAACAACGTCAGCCTATTATTCAATGCATGACTTTATATTAAGTTGCTCAAGCAAGTGGTCAAATATTTAACCATACTTATATTAAATAGCAAACATTTTAAATTAAAACCTAAAATTGACAAAAACAGCCGCCTTGTTGAGGTAAATTGTAGCTTTCCTTGCTTTACCCCGATCTTAAAGTGAAAAAAAAGTAGGCTAGTATTTAATTAAATACATTTATGGTGAGATTACTACATTTTATTTAATTAATCGCATTTATGGTGAAATTACTACATTTTCAGGTCAACTGACACATAATTAATCCGACATAAATGGATTTGTATATAGCACAGCATATATCAGCAGAACTGTGCTTGTAATGGGCTCTCGGTGCACAAGATGGCGCCAGTGAGCTTCGGCGATGCGCGCGTGTGCATGTTCCCACTCATCCAGCGACTTTCCCATTTACTGTAAGGAGAAACTTGTATTTGAAACTTGGCTGGATATGAAGAATGTTTTTTTTAAATATATAGAAGATGGTGCTCTAGAAAACATCATTGTTATATTGTCCCTGCTGCTGCATACGACCAGCGGGCCAGTGCGCGGGTTAACCATCATTTTACCACAGTATTTGCAGCAAAAGCATTAACTAATACAAAGAACCATGGTTTTACTACAACAATTATGGTTTATCTATGATTGTTGTTGTAGTAAAACCTTAACTCTAGTGCTTTTAAGACTGAATTAAAATAATGATGCTATTATTGTGCTTGTAGTGCTTAGAATGTTCCCCTCTCAGAGTTATCCAGGGGCAATTCCATGCAAAGGTCATCTTTACCATGAAAAAATAAAGTTTTAACCAAAAGAACAAAACCCTTTTTAAGTTGTCCATTTAGGTCTGTAATATAGCCTACTGTATTAATGTGCTTTAACAAAAAATTCAAGAAAATTGCCTTGTTTATCCACCAGATATGAGGTGAGCAACAATGCTTAAATTACATTTTCAACCAGCCATATTTCATGCTTTCAAAAAAAGGTATCAAAGACCCCCCTTTTTAAACTTTATTTTAACAGTAAGCATTTTGCAGAAAGATGGAGGCATGCCTGAGAAATAAATATACTAATTTGGTCATAACAGCACTGCCTGTTGAATTTATAAGGGCTATAATAAAGAGGTCTTGACGCTTCAGTGCACTGTCACGTCCATAACGTTTTAAAGGTTTAGTTTATTTAATATGACAATTATAAATGCAAATAACTTGAAACTTTATTTACAAAGCTAAATTATGTTTATGCTTATTAGGATCGACAATTCATCTCACTACTTTGCTCTGAACAACCATAATAATGCGTTACGGACGCGACCGTTACGGACGCTTCATATTAAATCATGCATATGACTATTGTGATCTGTTTCAAGACAGAAATTATTTTGGCCACTTCATTAAAGTTTTGTTTTGTAGAAAGACTTTCTTTAAAGTGAATTTCGTTTTGTATAAATTGTATCTTAATTTTAAATCAAAGTTTCATCAACCAATTGCCTGGATTAATAAATAAGAAGCAAATATAGCAGACATGGAGGTGCAGGCGCGATCACTTGCAACACGTGAACTTGAGCGCGTCTCATAACTGAACAGAAACTCAACGTATGCCTCTCAGAAATATAGCCTATCTATAGAAAGATTGAAAGATCAAAACAAAAAGAAATAGGCAACTCTCTGATTGTGTAATCCGTATGAAAAGTGCTTTTTCCACCACCACGTCCCTTTAGAGGCTCGGTACGATCACGCTGACAAAATAATAATAATAATAGGCCAATAATATTGCGTGTCAATTATTTTGTCAAATAATTTTTATACGAAATAAAATGTGATGATTTTGACTCGCGACTGTGCATTAAAATCATTCAAGTGAGGTTGAGCAAAGAGCATCCCGAAAATAACGCATTGTGAACTGCAGAATAATTCCGCACGGTTTTTTATTGACCCCGTCGCTCCTCACTCTTCCCAAACGATGTACCACATCAATTAACTCGTGAGATTTACCAGCAAAAGCTGGGACAACAGCCTTGCATATATCCAAAACTTTCTGCCTGATGTTTTCTCCTGGTTGTTCGGGTAAACCGTGGAGCCGCAGATTCCATCTCCTTTTGTATCTGGAGAGATCCTGTACTTTATTCTCCAATTCACAGATTCGTCCTTCAGCATTTGTCACTCGCTTATCAACTCGCTCCACATTCCCCTTAACATCTTTAATTTCTTCTGCCAGAAATTCGACTGATACCTTCACTTCTTCGATGCCTTTATCGAGGATGTCGGCTCTTTCATTAATGACGGACTTGAGTGATGTTATTATCATCATGGCTAAAGGGGAATGCAGATCTTCATCATCATCATCATCATTCTTGCCTTTTTTGCGCGATGGTTCCTTTATTGGAGTTTCAGGTAGAGGAACGACTGCACCAGAGTCGAAGTCCACAGTAACACTTGCACCGAGATCTAAAGATGAATCCATCGGCTTAGATTTACGCTTTTTATCCTTTGACATAGTTCAAAAATTCTTCCAACGGTTCGAGCACGTATGAGCGCCTACTTTGATTTGATTGGTCATCTCAAATATTCTGACATTGACGAGCAGTGACAGACCAATGAGGCTCAGATGAACGAACACACACACACACACACACACACACACACAGCTGTGATCTGATTATAACCAGACTGAAGCGAACACTATTTCAGATAGCCCGTCGGCCAGGCCGGTTATGCATTTTGGTAGCCCGACTGGAAAACACAATAGCCCCGGGACGTCGGGCGAGCGATTTTGCGAGCCCTGTGTACAGTACATGTATTGCATTGTGTCTTGTATGGAATGTGTGTGTTTAAGCATATTTTGTTTGTTGTGTGGTGTTTGTCCGCAGCCAGGAGATTTCTAGGCTGCGTGTGGATAATGAGGAGTTTCTTCGTGAGCTTGAGTGCCGATCGCGTAGGAAGAAGGACAGCCAGGACACTGAGAGAATCCAAGCTCTGCTAGAGCAAAGAAACACGGTGGAGGATCAGCTTGATAATATGAGACAGACCCAAACACAGATGGAACAGGAGGTGCATATGTGCCGAGTTATTAAACTTATTAAACGCACATTGTTGGTGCTACATATGTTTATTTACATGCATTTTGTTTACAGATCATGAATATGGAGAAGAAACTGGTGTTCAGGCCTGCCTCTCAGGCCTGCCAGACTCAGAAGGCCACACACACCCTGCAGAACAAACTGCACTGGGTAAACAGAGAATCAAACATTTCACAGCATGCAGTTTCACTGACCACACAACTGTGGGCACAAAACATTTGGCCATACAAAATGGTTCATTTGTTCCTTAGCCTCTTATGCTCCTGGACCATTTTTGGGGAAAGCCACCCACTTCCACATATTTTTTTCAAAATAGATGATTTTGGTGTCATTTTACAGGAAACCCTTTACAGTTTCATAAAACCATGCTAAAAGTGATCAACATTTAAGTATATGTTGTCTGAGCTGTAATAACCCCCCCCCCCCCCCCCCCCAAAAAAGAGGCGCTTTTTTTCTTTCTTTTTTTCTTAAATTCATTTTTGAAAGTGTATAACTCAGGCCCTGTGGGCTCTAGCAACATGCAGATAAGTATGGCTGTTTCCTCTAGATGCCAGCAAACACTGGAAAAAACATTTTTTTCTCTATAATAAAAAATGAAAAAGATGTTCATATTAATCTGAAGGGAGGTATATTACCTTTTTTTTTATGTAATTTCCACCTACCCAAATCTAAACTCTGCTCATACCCATATACAGTGGTATATATGCAATATTCCAGTGTAATTTTACAGAAAACCCTTTGAAATTATATAAAACACTGCTGAATGTGATCAATATTATAGTATATGTTGTCTGTGCTATAATAAACAATAGGCGCTTTATGATTTTGATCATTTTATTCTTTCAGAAGATACAATTAGATAGACAAGATTTAATAGACAAATTCCTTAGAATGAGAGCTTTCTTGTGATATATGACTTGACTGTTTTGTGAAGTATATAAAAAAATAAATATTTGTAGAAGGATTTCTTCGCAATCATAAAGCGGAATTTTTTTGCCTGGGACCAATGCATATTTAAGCTAATATTTCATTTGATATGTATCATAAAAACTAAAGTGATGGAACCTTTGTAAAGGTTAGATTCTAAGCTTTCAAATGAAACCATGGATTGGGTGATACCTTATAGGGAAGCCTATAAAAAGAACGTACGAACATCATAACAAAGATTTTCTTAAGAACTGGTGTGAGTAGCAACGTTTGTACGAAACCAAATAATGCCTTAGTAACAGGATCGATGACTCGATCGGACTGAAAACCTGATTAAATCACCTTGCATGATTCATTTAAATACTCTCCTCCCATAAATACTGTGTCTGAAAGGGAAAGCATCTGCAATGATGTCAGCCGCACGCGATAATTCGGTCATTTTTCACTGCGTGTCTTTAGTAAATCCTGACAGTAGTTTTTTAACGCCAAAAGAGGGTTTGCGCTGGCGAAAGCTGTTAGTAAATCTGGCCCCTAGTGTGTGCATGAACTTCTCCTTAAATGTTTTTCCCTTGTTGTCCCTGCAGGCTCTTACTCGGTGTAGCGAACGGCTGACGAAGAACAGCCAGCTCAAAGAAGAGGTCGAGACACTCCACATGGAACGCGCCCGATTCCAGAAGCTGCATCGCAGACGGGAGAAGGTTGGTCATTCTGGGTGTTTTTGATGAGTGTGAGGGATGGAGTTATTGAACACAGTTCAAACAAGTGCTGTTGTCTTTCTTTCAGGTCTTGCAAGATGTGTGTAAGGAGATCGGTGAAGTGATCGACATGGCAGCCACAGCTTTTGATGAGAGGTACTTTGAGATTTTAAGTTTCTTCGCTTATATACAAAGTTCCCAAAATCATGAAAAACGTCACAAAAAAAAAATCTGTTTTAGTTTTTTATTTACTAGTGCAAAGTGCCCGTGCAAAATCAGTTATGTGTGTGTTTTTAGTAATTGTTGGTTTGGTGTGTTTGAGTTTTGTGTTTAATATAATTTAAACGGATGAGTTATAAAGAAATTCACCCCCCCTCACAGTTGTCATGACGGGCAGAATTAGCTGTATAGACCAAAGCCACTTTTTGCACCAGGCTGTAAACATGTGTTTTTCTGCTGTAAAGTTGGGCATTTCAACATGGGGGAGATACAGATTTGACTCACTTCTGCAGCCAGTTGATGAACTGCTGTTTAATACACTTCCGTGTTGGTTTCAAGAGAGAGACAGGGAGGTTGCCGCTTGGCTACTACAAATGATGGCCGTGAATAAAATATAATATTCAGAAGTCAACAGTGTTGCTGACAGAGTGTTTATGTCAGAATATTTATTTTTAAACCACAACCTTCTTGGGGCTTCTTTTACTGATATTTTTAACGATATCTTTTGCATCTCTCATCCAAACAACGTCAAACTTGGCACTGCACTTACTCGTGCCCGTAGCGAGACACCTGTCGAGTTTGAAATCCATCGGACTAACGGTTCGAGAGATATGCGAATAACAGACACACAGACAGACGTTCCTGTAATTTATAGATAGATTGCACAGCAAAAGTTCAGTGACATTTTTATTTGTGCATGGCAGAAAGCAAATACTGATACTGACGTAATGACACACATAATAAGAGTTATTATTTTGTACGGTTTTACACATTGCTCCACCCTCAGTACGTGTTTTGGACATTTGTAGCCGGTTTTATTTATATATGTGTGTATTTCAGAGAGGAGGCACAGACCGAAGTTGCCATGATGAAGAAGGATTTTGCAGAGTACTCAGCTGAGATGAAGGAGCTGAAGAAAGCAATCTCTCATGAACACCGACTCGACAAGTTTGAGACCGCCAAGAACAAGGCGAGAACCGCCAAGAACAAGGCGAGAACCGCCATGGATGAAAAGAGACGCAGACAAGGTCAGTGAGCAATATTTGTAACCAAGAATTGTTGTTGGTTAAATTGTGTGCACTACCGACAAAGTTCTGTCATGAAACTCTAGATGGCACCGGCTGATAGGTCCTTAACTCTGTTTGCAATCACATCTGTATCTATTGGGCACAGCTGATTGGTTCCTGCTGTATCAGTAGCCAATGAGCTCGCTGCTCAGCCTTCAAATACTTGGAACTTAGCAGTTGCTTTCAGAAACCCTCCGCCCTGTACACATCAGCTACGCCTAATTAACGAATACTGTGTTGTACTCTATCTTGCTCACAGTGGTGTGTTGGAAATGCAGCAGCAGTAGTGTAGCAGATCTATTCTGCCAAGACCAAACATATCAACATTGTCATATCCATTTCCATTTTGTCATGACATATTTTAATTTACTTTGCTGAGTAAAAATATAATTAACTTTTTTTTTAAAATTTTGCTAATCCCAAACTTTTGTTATACTCTGTAACAGACTGATAGATTAATTGATTCTGAATCCAGCTATTTTTTCTATTATGGCAGAGATGGAGGAGCAGAGGAGGGCAGACGCCGAAGACGAGACGAGGAGGGCAGACGCCGAAGACAAGACGTTTGACCCTCTGGAGGAGGTTTTCCAGCAGATCCAGAGATTGACTGGGGAAGATCATTTGGAGATGTTGGCAACACATTTCATTCAGGGTGAGCTTTATGTTTTCTGTTTTGCGCAGACAAATGACTGCAATGCATTCTGCTACAACTCTTTATGTGTTTCTTAACAGTTGAGGACAAGAACTTTTCTCTTTGCAACTTTGTGATGAATCAGAACATGGAAGTTGAGACGGCGAGAGAGCAAATCCAGGAGGTCAGTGTGTGAATCACAGAACTAGTCAAATAAAGACCCGTTCGCAAGATGAACTGATCATTTAATATAAATACATGACTGAGGAAGGACAGTTCAGTCCCCTCCACTTTTTGTGAGATAATGATTTAAGTTTCATTAGGTTTATTTCGCTAAGCAGCTGTGCAAGGCAAAAAAAGTAGCTTTGTAAAATTACTTTTGTTATTTTAGTATTATTTGTGTACTATTATAGTATTTTTATTATATAGTATAGCATTTCTACTATAATACTCAATGTTTAGTTAAGTTTCTTATGTGATTTTGTCATTTTTATTAGAATTAGTTTTTTCCTGTTTAGCTTTATTTTCTTTTTATAGTAATTTTAGCACTTCCACTTTTTTCAGTTAATCGTCAAAGCAACATTTCTAATTGATGTTTTTCGTCTAATATTTATTTGAATTCATTTTAAGCTTTATTTCACTTAATGAAAGCAATTTTAATAGTTTTAGTTTAAGTTAATAAGAACAACACTAAAACCAAACAAAACATTGGCCAACCTGGGCCAAATGAACATGCAACGTGCATAATGTTATTCATATTCACATTTTAATACAGACACAACAGTAGGAATCAATTTTTTGTGTTGGTTCTGTTCCAGATTAGAGAAGAGATCAAGCAGATCCACATGAAAGGTGATGTTAAGGTGGAATTAAAAGGGTTGACGGGACTACAGCAAGAGTGTGAGACTCAAGCTCAAGATTATGAAGCCCAGGCCGATGACATCAGCAAGATCCTTCATCAGATCAAAACAGGTACTAGTAAAATCACCCAAACATGCGTTAACATAATCACGTGGAAGAATAAAAAATGATAACATTCTCATATTTCATTGGCAGTGTCCGAAATCACCCCCTATAGCCTTAAATAGGGCACTATTTGAGTGCACACATTCAATCCCCAGGGTTCCTACGCAGTTTGGAAAAGTATGGAATTTGATTTGAGTAATTTCCAGGTCTGGAAAAATATTTGCATTTCCAGACTATTGCCCCTGTTTAGTTTTCTATAATAGAAAATTAAGAATTTAATGAACAAAAATGTATCATAGAAGTGTGTTTTCATGGCAGCTGTTTAGTGATTGTCTAAAGCCTGGTTCACACGGCAGGATAATTAGGCAGATTTTAGCCCCGATTCACCCCTTCCGACAATCTTAAGGATGCTCCGATTATCGTAAAATAATCTGATCAGATATTCCTGCCGTGTGTGGTGTGTTAAGGCTGCTCTCGTCTGCTCGGAAGGACGTCGGGACCGCTCCGATCTCAAATCGGGGATATCCAACATGTTGGATTTATTTGGCCCGATTTCTTCTCGTGTGTGGTGTCCCCCGAGCACGCAGCCTGTGGACTGTGGAGTGTAGCCAATCAGAAAGCGAGGTGACGACGCGGCGAGGAAACACCGGGAAATATAATCAAAACAGCCGGCGGCATCGCACACCAGAAAGTCCGGTGGACGTCAGAGATCATCGCCTTTTCTTTTGATAACGTTTTTTTTTCGGTTAAAAACAAACTACAAACTATTGCCACTGCATCCTCTTCGTCCGCCATGATTGTTTACTCTGAAGTCACGTTTGATCTCGAGGTATTTTGCGCGATTTCCCGTCTGATCTGGGAATGCTCGGGAGTCAAATCGGTTCGTGTGTGATGTGTTGATTTAGCCGTGTGGCTGTGCACCACACACTGTACGACCAAAACTGTTAGACCCGTGATTTTTTATCCCCGTGTGTGGGGTCTCTCAGGTTTGGAAAATCGGCCGACAATTTTAAAATCGTCCCGTGTGAACCAGGCTTAACACAACTGAATTCAAGGTGCACTTTTTCATTATGCAAAAATGCAGGTTATAAGTGTTCTGGGTTTCTTCTCATGATATTCTTAGCACCGTATTACAGAGCCACTAAAAGGATCTTTGCAAAAATAAAAAATATGCAGACTTTCGTGTGCGCATGAGAAACCATTAAACTTAGCATAGACAATGCACACTGAGCCACCTATTGCACCATCAACCCATTTCACGGTGTGGTTTCTTGGCCGCCATTAAAGTGTGTTAAAGCAGTGTGTTAAAGCAGACCTAAGGCCTTGAAATATAATGTACTGCCCTACACATTTTTTTGACCTTTTTTTTTTTTTTTTTAAGTAATTTGAGTCTGGAAAAGTATGGAATTTTGAAATGGAATATGTGTAGGAACCCTGAATCCCACAATGCACTGTGATAAAGAGTTTCTTATTATTAGAGCTGCCAGTTTGCTAAGTTTCAAATGACTATTAAGCATCAAGCACAAACGATGCAAACCGGCAGCCCTTCCTGCGCACTCAATGTCCGAATTCACTCACTCGTTTTCATTCACTCCTTTAACTCGACTATATTAGTGGAGTGATTTAGGGAATAGTGAATGAGGGTATAGGGGGAGATTTTGAACACAGCCATAGTGTTAAAGCAACACTGATAAATATGCAGCCAACCCAAGTGTATTTTACAAAACAAAAGAAAATGTACAATAATACAATGTTACACCACAACGATAGTGTGTGTGTGTGTGTGTGTATAAAGTATTTTAGTCCAGCGTGCACTAACACTGAAGACTGGAGTAATTTAGTTAAGTTTAGTTTGTTTATTTGAGCAGTAAACATTCTGTTCAAAAGGAGTGGGCCGAAGCAAAAGCGCCCTCCCCCAAAATGAATACAATAAAAATTCTCATTTTACAATAGTACAAAGGAACATAGTGCAAAAGCAACAAAACAACAGCAAAAAATAAATAAATATAATAATAATAATTTGATTATATATTATATTGATTATAATTTGATTAATTAGATGATATGCACTTGCAGTGTCTGATCATGGGGCAATTCTTAGACTATGGGCACTTTCATGTCCTTTGATCATATTTTATAAAAAACATTTAATTTTGAAAAATTAACACTTTCATAGTTAAATTTACAATGAAAGTACTTTAGGAACTTTTTACCGGTAGTCTACGATGATTTTTTCACCTTTTTAAACATCATTATACATGCAAATATTGCTGTTTTGTGCTTGTCCCACACCCAGACTTCTGACCTTCAATAATGAAAAAGAAGTGTAAAAAAATGATTTATCTATTTTTTTTTAATATGACTGAATAAAGTATCAGTAAAAGAATCAAAACATAATTGAGGTATTTAAGGTCAGACAACTATTAAAGGTACAATATGCAAGAATTTTGCATTAAAATATCCCATAATCTCAAGGCCAGTGTTATATATTTTGTTAAGTTGATTACTTACGATATCCCAAATGTTTCCAACTATTTTTAAATCGTGAGAAAATTGTGATTTTAACCAAGGAAACGGGGCGTTAGAGCAGGGGGGAGCTGGGAGTCGCCAGTCAATTGCGTCATATCCGCGTTACCCTCGGTTTCCGCTCGTACTGCGTGGAGTCCTGGACAAATGCGGAAGTTGTAGTTGTAGCGTCTATCCATAGATATATATGTGTTTATATCTATGGCGTCTATCAAGCAACAGACGTTAGCTTGCTTCTTGCAGTCGTTATGGAACACAATTATTCTTTACCGATTGCAGCTTGTTCTGTCGACAAAGTATGCTTAATTTTATATTTTCCTAATGTAGCATTCGGTAATAGTTATGTTTATGTAAGGGAAGTATTATTGCTTTAGATTTGTGTTTAGTTTATTGACATTGTTTATCACGTCTGGTGTTTATGGCCATGTAAATAAATATAGCATGTGTTATACATAAAGATTAATCAGTATTTTGGCAAATGATGTGGGTATGTTCGAATATACTTTTACAACAATTGTTTAGAACACGTAAAACTGCGCCGCGTTATCACAACAATGAATTCGACATACAGTAACATCTATGATAACCAATTTAGTATTAAACCTTACTTTTCTTGCGGTTAATTCATTTTAATGAAATAAAAGTGTGATGAGGTTCAAGAGTCAGGAAGGAAGAAGACAGGGGTCGGCGTGACTGGGACTCGTACTTTATTAAAATAAAGCAAAACAAAAGTCACGCACAACGCGCATTCACCGTGGCAACCGCGACGGCACAAAACAGTTCAAAAATGAGAGCTCGGATCCACCGGTTTTCTTTCTCTGCGTCAATTTTATCTTCAGTCTCTCTCTCGTTCCAGCGCGCGGCTTAAAAGCGGTCTCTCCACGCGGATCACAGCAATAAGACAGGTGTTCGTCATTTGCACTTGACCTACTTGCTCGTCTCTTCTCTTTCCCATTACAGACCGCGCTGAACCACGCCCCCCTCGCCACAAAAGCATGTCATTATAAAATAAAACTTAACCTCATCCATGAACATGATTTTTCAATTCCCGTCTGACTGATTTACATCCACGGTGGAGTTTAAAACGACAGTTCCCATCATTCCACGCTCCTTCACATCGTCATCAAGCTACGTCATTGTTGTTGTTTGGAATGTAGCGCCCTCTAGCGGCCAAAAATTCTTGCATATTGTAGCTTTAATGTGATTTTATATACAAAATATAGTTGTCCCACAGTATTGCCGTAATTTCCACCACAACGCTGTAATGTCCCTTTAAAAAGTTTTTTTGAAAGATTGTTTGGGTAGTTTCTATGGAGATGAACAATGACATCACAGTACATGTCTGACATGGAGGAGATTTTAAATTTCTTCAGAAACTTGGAGAAGAAAACTCAAGGTAAATGTTGCTTAAAATGAAAATATTTTTATTGTATGTCATTTCCAAACATGGCGTAACAATAAATGAGTTTGTAAATAAATAGATTTTTTAACACAAATAGATGTATTTTGCATGCATGCAATGCTAACTACCAATTCATAGCTAATATGTAATACTAGCTTGGATTTTTTTACAAAATACTGTAGGATTATCATTTCCACCACCGTCATTTCCACCACATTACCTTCTTGGGTGGAAATGACAAAGGTGAGGTGGAAATGACATTTATGCTTACAAGGTGGAATTCATAGATTGAGTGGCTACATATGAATATTTTATTTATTGAAATGTACAATGCTAATGTATTTATTCAAATATATATTTGTTTAAATGCCTTTTCATCTATTTTTAAGATGCTGCGGAGGTCAACTGGATAAAGGTCTCACTATTTGTGGTTAAAGTTGTTTACAGTAAGACTGTAACTGTTCATCTGGTTATGGAACCAAACAGACTAATGACTAATGATTTGTTAAATGGGTTTCAAATAAATGTTTTCTGTTTTTCTACATGGACGTCCATTCATTGTCATTTCCACAACACCCAGTCATTTCCACCACCTCATAACTTTTTTAAAAATATGTACAAAATTCTAATCACTCATTAAAAATTTCTGCATAGTTTATGGGATAATGTTCCACTTAATGTAATAACACAAGTAGTTATTTTTCTGAAATGTATCTAACCAATGCAATATTATATTTCAGGTTGTGGTGGATGTAAGCTTTGTGTTTGGGCCTCATGACAATTAATTTACTTAATCCACAAATCTATGGTAATTGCAATATAGGTATAAATTGGTAAAACTATGTATGAAAGTGGTCTTACACTGTTAAGAAATTATGTATATCATAATAATTTTAAATAATAATCAAATATTTGCAAATGGAAATGACATTTGTTCAGTGCGGATCGGAAAATATGTCAAAAAACACCAATTTGTCTTATAATGTAAGTGCGTTCTCTTATGGATCATTAAACTAGACTAGTTATATTTAACTGTTAGACTGTGACAATTTTGATTTGAACACTTTTTTTTACCTCAAGTTCACAAGGCCAAAAGTGCCCGTAGTTGAAGAACCACCCGGCAATTTATTCTTATCTAACTAGGGGTGTCCCCGACTATGTCGAATCATGTGTATGGGGGCGGGGCTTTAACAATTCAAAGCCGCGATGTACAGAAAATCACACAAAGATATATAAGAAAATGTATAAAAACATTTTGGATCAATAAAACTAAGAAATAACATAAATAACTCCAGAAAGGCCACACTGCAGACAGGATTTGCATTTCACATGAAAATCAAATTAAATCGGCTATATTACCTGTGCGAGCAGGCTCTCGGCTACAGCACAACATCGATGCACCGAAAAAAATAAACAGTTAATTTACTGAATTAAATTAGAACAGAATATACCTTTCTTATAAATAAAAATACAAAACGAAATAAATCAGAATCAAGTCACAAGATCAGGAGCAAATGTGTGCAAAATGCCTAAAGTGCAGGGGAACATATATTCAAAACACAAGTCACAAATAGTTAGATTAGATAACCCTGACAGATCAATAAATAAAATTAAAATAAAGAAATTATTAAAATAACGATAGTAGCCAGAATTTTCTACTTTGTCTTTTTAACTGCAGAAACAACAATAAATGCTAAACTGGAGTCGCAGTCTTTTTAGCTAAAAATGTTCACAGCATCCAAAAATCTAATTAGAACCGGCGGAAAAGTTTTGAAATCACTTGTACCCGATACCTGATCGAGAGAACAAATCCAGTCTTTCACTCTGTCTTTGGAGTTTTTTCAAATTGTGCGCGCGGATAAAATACATTCTAAAACACGTAATGTGAAAAACATTTAATCTCCAAAAATAGTTCAATTAAAATATGAAAACGCTTTACTATAAGAGGAACGCATTGCGTTCATATTCTGGGTTCATCTGCTTATCTGCACATATAGTAGCCTATTGTTTCTTAATAAAGTGTGTACTGTGTACATTAAGCCACGTTAAAGTGCCTTTTAAGCGTTTTAAAAGCTTTTTTCACGTTAAGCATTTTAGAATGTCCCGTGGAAAACCAACTTCTTAACGTTGGCCGGCAGAAGTGCGATCATGGTTTTCCTGATGCTAAATCCAGCCTTGGAGAATATCCTTTCTGATGGTGTACATCCACACTTTAGATTTTCTTATCCCAGGCATTGTTAAAGATTTAAATCCTTGCCGCCAAGACGCTCCTCTGTCAGTCACGGATTGAAAGTGAAACTTAAATCTGTCACGGGGTTTTTGGATTTATTCACGCACATTAAAAAATATTAATTAAAAGCTTCTTTCTTTGCACATTTTTATATACAGCATTATCATAATAGGCTGAATATTAACGTATTGACAGAAAACCTGTAGTTCTATGTGAAATCAGACATTGAGCGCCCTCATATAGCCAACGTGGCATGATCCTCTTTCATAACACCTCTGCGAAGATTCGACCGTGAGATGAGTGCTTTAATTTTTACTTAATTTTTTATGGTGTGTTGTACAATGACTGATCCCATTTGATCCCATTTATTTGATTCATTGCATGTGAAATAAACTTGAATTGAATTTGAGTAACTTAACTGAAGTAAAAATCTGTAATTGACCACAGACATTGATTATTGATTATGATTAAACTAACGTTATGTGATATGTGAAATATTCCATCCTTAGAGCACTCCAGATCCAGGACAGCTGCTTTCTGTCAGACGGCTGGTCGGGAGGTTTGGAGGCCCGATTCTGATGACCGTGATCAGGATCCGCTGCCCAGAGATGGACAAAGTAAGTTACACAATTTCCTTACTTGAGTGAAAGTAAGTTACAGATACTTCTGGTCAAATATTACTCATTTACTCACTTATTAAGTAAAAGTTGAAAAGACTGATTTTTACTTGAGTAAAAGTACAGAAGTAACGTTACTTGTTTTTAAAAGTACTTAAGTATGAAAAATTAAAAGTAAATGTCAATGCATTGTTTTATTATTGTTTGTAATACTTACAGTACCTTATGCCTCTGAATCTATGCCTGCCTACCTACCCACCCTCATATCAATATATCATTTATTTCTAGAACACAGTTCCTGTAGTGGGATTGAATGTGAGATTGAATAAGTGCTCTCAATAACGTCCACAATAGTTTCGGGCTGTTCCCTCAAATAGTGCCCTATTTAAAGATTTTTGGCTTTTAGGATGAATATGTCAGCCACTGTTATAAGCTAGTGTGCTCCAAAACACAGGGGGACAGAAATATCAGTTTTGGGGGGGTCAGATCATTTTTCTGATATTGTGAAAAAATATAATTACAGTTACAATACAATACAAGTCAACTCCTATTTTCACTGTAGGAACATTTTAATGTAAAGCGATTTCAGACACCCCTATTGTGGACCGTACCATTTTTAACCACCGTGGCTAGAAGCAACAGAGATAGAGAACGACTTCAACTTCTCAAGCAAGTGTCAACGTTGAATGACAAAACGCTAGTTTCAGAAAGTATCATTCTTTTCAACATTCCTTATTTGTATATTCAAAAATATTTAAAATAATCTAATTTAATACAGTTATCATTTTTCAATGTAAATTATTTAATTTTATTGGTAACAGGCACAGCCTAGTGTCTAATTATTTTAATTGAATATATTTATCAAATTTAAGAATTTGAAATGAAAGATGGAGCATACATTTAATAAAATTAGGGGAAAATGCCCTTTATAAAGGTACAAAAAATGATTCTGAGTGTTTTCAAACAGTGTTGTAATGAAACATTGACAATTTAAGCTTGAAGGGAGTAAAGCCTCTGTTTAGGCTATTAAGGAAATGTAATTTTGCCAAAAGAAGAACTTTTATTTTAAGTGTGATATGTTACCATATTATCATTCTTAACACTAAGAATTTGAATAATTGTAATGTGATGATCAGATGCAGATATCTAAATATAGGCGGTTTGCGGGTGGATTATTTATTTTTAGTAGTGGATTCGGGTGACTCAAAGTGCACCAGATTAATGAATTTATTTTTAAAATGTAAAACAAAATCTTATGGGGGGGGCATGAGAACCCCCCGAACCCCCTAGAGATACCAAGCTCCACCAACAAAAAAATGTGGTAAACATATTACCAATATTAACATATTATCTACAAAAAAAATACACATTTAATTATCTTATTATTAAAATACATTATTATGATTTTACCACCTGCGCCTCATTTTGAGCCAGGAAAACCCTGAAATAGGCAATAGGCTTCTTGTAAAGGTATTACTATTTACTAGTAATTAGAATGGTATTTCAGTGCACTTAACTTCTAACTTTTGGGAGTTGATCAAAACAGTTCTCTTTTGGATATATAATAACAATGAGATATTCTGTAGCCTACTGATTATCAGTTTGTTGCATGTTTAGACCTTGTATGTGTGTTGCACAACACATGTTGCACTTGGCGATCACGGTGGGGATTGATATGGTAGTGGACCATGATGGTCATAGAAGAAGTGAAGGAGCAGTACCCCCCAATTATGGTGGGGTAATTCGCACTCTGGCCATGCTGCCACAGCACAAACTGTCTGTAGGCGGCATGTCTATATTGACGCTGTTCTACACCCGGCTCCTGGCTGTCATCAACAGCAAAAATGTTATTCCAGGCCGCACGGGCCAGCCGCAACACCCCCTCATTCAACACATAGAACTCCATGTGTGCCATGTTGCTTATGCATTTTGCAGGTATCTGGTGACAGCAAAGCCTTTCCAGGTCTGTGTCCATTTTTCTGTCTGCAATTGGTGCAAGTGCACCAATGCAGGACATCTCCAACAGGGTCAGGGCTCTGGGATACCTCAAACATGGCCATCACATCAAACATAAGACCTGGCAACCTTGGATTGTATTCAACAGCCTGTCCTTCTGCACAGACTCCAGGGAATGCAGTTTTACCTACAACGCAAAACAATTTGTTAGTATATATATATATTGGGGGAAAGGCTGAATGTATCTAAAATGACGTCTTGACCAATAATAAACAAACCTCCATTTCAGCTGCACGTCTTGACCGCAGCTCCTGCAGCCTCGACTGTATGGAACGCCAAAAGGGTCAAATTTCGCCACTAACCAAACGCCTTTCATTCGCGTTTTTTTCTGTGGTACAAACGCCGCAAATTACGGCATTTGCAAAGCAAAATCGCCATCATTATCGGCGTTTTATTCATACAGCCAATGACGCCGTTTCTGATGCCGCAGGCCATCCATAGTGCGCCGTAATTTGCGGCGCTTCTGTCTGACAAAGACGCCGTAAAAAGCGGCGTTTTGTATAATATTATAATCAGCCCCTCCCTTTTCTTCAAAGTTCAGCCCATCTAATGAAGTAGATGGAAAGACTTATGTAGTAGATTGTCGATCTGAATGATCGGGTTTTGTTTTTCTAACGTTGTTAGGACTAGTGTTTGGACTTTTATCGTGTCATATTTTTTATTTCTTTATTGGGCGCGTGTATCCCCCTTTTTCCTTTATCATATGTGGGTATGATTTTAGCCTCTGTTTACATTCATGTCTGTGAAATACATTAGATTTCCCAGCAAACTTACAACCTTCAATAGGGCATTGGTATGCTTGCACGGGCAGCGGTGTCGTTTTGCTCTTAATGACAGGGGTTCGACCCCACACTCAAAAAAATGCTGGGTTGTTTCTGTAAACAAATTGTTAGGTTGATTGTGCTATGTCAAAATGTTGGGTTGTTTGGGGTACTGTAAACACATTATTGGGTTGCTCATGCTGGGTAAAATGAGTTGTAAGGGTCATTCACAAATAGTAATTGGGTTACTTTTTCATGCTTTGCGGAACTTTCTGGATTCTTCACATCTGACTCGAGGAGCACGCCACTCGGAGCAGGCAGTGTTTTATGGTAAGTTAATATGAATGTTTACCTATATTTTTAATAAGTTGTGGTGGTAGCAGCAAGCTAATTTCACTGTTCAACATACAGTCTTTGATATGGAAGTGTGAGGGGTAACGTATTTATTCTGTGAAACATTAAATAGCCACAGCTAGCCGGTTAGATTTTTTGACAAAATGCTGCATCGTTAAATCCTTAGTTGAAATTAAACTAGCTATATCAGCAGCCTTTTTGAAATATGCAGTTTAAATTCTAAATTCATCACGTAATCGGAGGCCTATTCATTGTGGAAGTTGCGTATTTAAAAGTGAGAAAAGCCTTTTGTATGAAATCCATACGTGCAGTATCTCTCACAGGGCTCGCACGTAAAATCAGCGGGAAATGAGTCTCTAATGTAGCCTGGGTTTCCCCATTCTGCCTTGTGCGCAGCACGATTTTATTCACGCTGCTAGGCAGCCTGGACACCATGGACCAGATTTTCCCCTCAAAAAGGGAACCAATCACAGAACGGGGAGGGAGCAGCAAGACGATGACGACGTCTATGCGACACACCGAAGCAGTTTCTTTATATCTATGGATCCAACATGGCATCAGACGCAAAGTTACCTTTCGATGCAGCCTTAGATAGTGTTCTAAGTAGTTTAAAACGCAAGTTTATTTCGTCTTCTTCCTCGTCGAACTTCTGTCGCTCTACATACGTCGTCTGGTATAATTGAAACGATTGGCTATGAGCTACGTACAGGCGCATTTGATAGACATTCGTACGCCCAATAAACTGCTCTGGGCATTCGTAAACCACACCTCAAATACGAGAAAATGAACATGTGGTTCCCAGACCACATCTCAATGAGAAGAGGTCTGACGTTAGCCAGGCTATCTCTAATGTAGGCTAGCTAGTGAGTTGTGAGTGAAAAGTCTGCTGGCATAGTTTTAGAAATACTCGTCAGAAGAAGTGACTGAGGTAAGTTCCAGCACAGTCTGCGTGTGTCTTCTGTAATGTCTCGAACCATCATTTCTTGTTTTTTTTTGTAAATGTATGACTTGCAATCTTTATAAACAGCGACTGAGGAAAGGAGAAATAAATGGACAGGCACCAGTTTTGAGAAGAAAATTATACCCGTTTAGTTGAACAAATGATCGTCAATATTGTAGACTTACATGATAACCTACCCTACCACCATGCATGTCATCTTTCATTTTATTGTGTAACATTTAAATGAGGCGATCATCAGCGCTGCCAGTCAGGAGATTAATGAGCAGCTTTGTGGGTTTGTGAGTTTTAATATTAAAGACACTATCAACATTACAGTAATATTTTACTTTTGATAAAGTAATGTTTTATTTGAATGCCTTAATGTTGATAATATTTGTCCAAATTACTCTTTTATTACTATTACTATAATTCAGTTTGCAAATACTGAATACACATTTTGTTTGTTTTTCTCATTTGGTAATGTTTGCAATCATTTTAATTGCATATTCAATAATAAATTGATACTTCCACAAAAAAAAGCTTAACTTGCATGTCAGTTTTATTGCAACACTCTTAAGTGATTGTCCGGGAAGCAGACACACTCTGTCAGTTTAAATCTAGACTAAAAACGCATCTCTTTTACCTGGCATTCATATAGAACATTATACATTTCTATTATTCAAATTAGTTAAATGATTATTAGGCTGCATTAGGTCAGCCGGAACCGGGTACACTTTCCTATAACACTTGATGTACTCATTATTTCATAAGAAGAATGGCATCTACGCTAATGTTAGTCTTTCTGTTTATTCTGAGGTTTACTGAAGTCAGCCGGATCCGGGCCGTATCCAGATCAGAAGGTGGACCTGTGCCTGGACCCATCCATGACGCATCCCTGAAGTGCCAGCCTTATCAGCCCAGTGAAGGCCTCATCGACACGACTGATCCTCAACAAACTCCTCTCCATACCGGTGTGATGACTCCGACTTCCAACCAGATGGAACTGGATAAATATTCGGAATGTTCTGATTCAATCTGAATTCTGACCTGTAATGCTGCCTGGATCATAATTATACACTGTTCGCTCGATGGCCAGAGGAGAACTGAGACTGAGCCTGGGTTCTCCGAAGGTTTTTTTCTCCATTCTGTCACTGATGGAGTTTTGGTTCCTTGCCACTGTTGCCTTGGCTTTTGGCTTGCTTAGTTGGAGACATTTAATATTCAACAATATTACTGATCTGCCTTAAGCTGGACGATGATGCAATTTTCATCTAGAAACAAACTTTGTTGTATTTTTTCATGTTACAGTATCACTGTGAAGCTGCTTTGATACAATCTGTATTGTAAAAAGCGCTATATAAATAAACATGACTAAACTTGATTGTGTAATCAACAGGTGAGGACCAACATGGTTGAATATTTACAAAATGAGACTGGAGCATTGCTGCACATTCTGTGCCTCAGGGATGAGACGAGGGGGACATGTCAGACCTTTGACATTGATTAACATTTGTATTCGATAAAGAAAAGTATTAAAGAAATGTATAAAAAAAAAAAAAGATTGAAATCACATATACAGTGGCCTCTCTGGTTTATTGTATTAAAGAGATAATAATTATTTTACATTCGTAATATAACAAATATTTGTTACTAATTTTATTAAGGCAATGAGACAAGAAATAACCCAGCACATGAGTAAGACTTAACCCAGCAAGAGGGTTAATTTCACCCACTGGTTGTCAATTTAGATGATTTTACGAGTTTAGTAAATTCTTCCTCTCCTATAGCAACGAAAGAATAAAATTTTTCTTCAAGGACACTACAATGCACTGCCTGATGCGATACTGTAGTAGACGGTTGCATAGTTATAATTTTCTCCCTGATATTATCAATCTTGTTAGTAGAGAAGTTCATAAAGTCATTACTGCTGTGCTGCTTGGAATTGTCTGGGGTTGAAGATTTATTTTTTGTTAGTTTAGCCACTATTTCAAATAAACACCTAGGGTTTTGTTTATTTTCTTCTAATAGGTTTGAAAAATAAGCAGATCCAGCAGCTTTTAAGGCCTCTGTGTACGCAATCGAACTCTCTTTCCATGAAATGCGAAATACCTCTAGTTTTGTTTTCTTCCAGCAACACTCCATTTTTCTGGCTGCTCTCTTAAGGGCCGAGTGTGCTCGTTGTAACACGGCGTTGGACTATTTTCTTTAATCTTCTTTAAGCGCAACGGAGCAACTGTGTCTAAAGTGCTGGAAAAGAGAGAGTTAAAAGTTTGTAGTAATTTCCTACTTCTAAATTCTGAAAAAACAGAGATTCTAATTATTGGACAAAAAACTCCCACACGTAATAACCTAGAATACTGTCTAACACTTGATGGCTGCTCTGTTAAGTCTTCGTCGTCGGTTAGGAACCTGGGTGTGCTCTTTGATACCAATCTTTCATTTGAAAGTCACGTGTCTAGTATCTGTATAACCGCATTTTTCCATCTTAAAAATATATCAAAATTACGCCATATGCTCTTATTGACAAATGCGGAAACAATTAGTTCATGCGTTCATGACCTCAAGGCTAGATTATTGTAATGCTCTACTGGGTGGTTGCCCTGCACGCTTAATAAACAAACTACAGCTGGTCCAAAACGCAGCAGCTCGAGTTCTTACCAGAACCAGGAAGTATGACCATATTAGCCCGTTTCTGTCAACACTGCATTGGCTGCCTATTAAACATCACATAGATTTTAAAATATTGCTGATTACTTACAAAGCACTAAATGGTTTACCTCCGCAGTGCTTGAGCGAGCTCTTAACGCATTATAATCCTTCACGTCTATTGAGATCTCAAAATTCCGGCCAGTTGATAATACCTAGAATATCAAAATCGACTGCTGGCGGTAGATCCTTCTCCTATTTAGCACCAAAACTCTGGAACAGTCTACCTACCATTGTCTGGGAAGCAGACACACTCTGTCAGTTCAAAGCTAGAAGTTTGACAACAAAATTGACTGATCGCTGATCGATTGCTCCTGTCTGCCTCGCTGCCTGCTGTGAGTTTGTTTGCTTCGGTGCTGTAAGCTCCGTATAGCCTCGTATTTCTCTGTTTTGAACCATCAATTGCTATCATTTCTAGTTGTTTATACTACTAAATACAGCTTACCCAACATCTGACATCGCTAGAAATTTGCCTGACATCGCTAGCTTCCGTTATTATTAGCACAACACGCTAGTAATTCGCTAGCCTGTTAACGCGCCACCCGTGCGCTCATTTATTATTTATTTTCTCTTGCGCGCCCGCGCCTTTGAGTTCATAAAAAGCCCAGGTGAGTAAGAATCAGTCAACAAACACGGTGAGTAATGTCTTGTCCTGTTATTGTCACCTGCACTTCATGTCACATGTTTTGCATAGCCTTCTCTGTTGGCAATATAGGATTTATGTGTGATAAATGCAAGGAGACAGTCAGGCTGACGGAGAAGATTTCAGAACTAGAGACACGCATCCAAACTTTAATTGAGGATAGTAAGAGTGCTAGAGCTTTAGATACTGCTGTGGATGCGCCTAGCTTAGTGAACTCTGTACACTGTTCGGTTCCGGCTGTAGAGCCCGTGCAGCAGGGCAACTGGGTGACGGTGAGGCGCTGTAGTCGCGGGACAAAACACCGCTCTTCCGTTCCGATTACAACATCAAACAGATTCTCCACACTCAGTGAAACACCCACTGTGAATCCTGTTGATTGTGCCCTAGTTATTGGTGATTCGAGCACACGGAACGTGAAAATAGAGACACCAGCCATAGTCACATGTTTACCGGGAGCCAGAGTGCCTGACATCAAAGCAAATTTAAAAGTGCTGGCTAATGCTAATCGTAAATTCTCTAAGATCATTATTCACATCGGCACTAATGATGTTTATATCATTATAAACGGAGATATCATTACGCCTGCTTCACCCATGGTACTGCAGCAAAGTTTCTTGATTATTACGCAGGAATGAGAGTATAGTTACTAGCCATATCAGCCTAGAAAATCGCAACTTTTCATTTTCCGTCGGTTTTAGTACACGATTTAACTACAGAAGAGTCAAGTTTTAAATAGGAAAAATATCGAAACTCTTTGTTAATTTTTTTGAGAGAGATGCTAATGGTCTTGTCCGGTTCAATTCATTATGCTAAGCTATGCTAAAAGTGGTACCGCCAGACCCGGAGTTCGGCTGAATGGATTCCAAAATGATAAAACTCAAATGTTTAACTCTGGGGGAGTTGCAAAATGAGCCTATTTCCGAAAAAAGTGGAGTATCCCTTTAAGTTCCTGTCTGATTATCATCTGCTTGCATACTCACCATATCTCCATATGGTTCCGTGTTTCTGTTAATAAAGCTACATTTCACTTACCACCTGTCTGACTCCTGTTCCATCCCTGACTATGACATATCCCTGAAGTGCCAGCCTCATCAGCCATGTGAAGGCCTCATCGACATGACAGCTATCGGCACTGATCCTCAACAAACTCCTCTCCATACCGGCGAGATGACTCCGACTTCCAAACAAATGGAACTGGATAAATATTCTGAATGTTTTGATCCAATCTGACTTCTGACCTGTAATTCTGCCTGGATCATAATCATACACTGTTCGCTCATTGGCCAGAGGAGAACTGGCCCCCGACTGAGCCTGGGTTCTCCCAAGGTTTCTTTCTCCATTCTGTCACTGATGGAGTTTTGGTTCCTTGCCACTGTTGCCTTGGCTTTTGGCTTGCTTAGTTGGGGACATTTAATATTCAACAATATTATTGATCTGCCTTATTATGTGTGGACGATGATGCAATTTTCTATGTTATCAATGTGAAGCTGCTTTGATACAATCTGTAGCCTATTGTAAAAAGCGCTATATAAATAAAGGTGACTTGACTTGACTAGAGTATGATTACGACAATGAGTAGGTCCTGACACGTGTTGTCTAACTCCAGTAGAGTTCAGAATGTCTTTAAATGCCAATCCCAATGCATCTTTTTCGTTATCTACATGTATATTAAAACACCAACATAAGAATTGGAAATGACCATCATGTAATTGGGTTGTTTGCTGATGATGTCATTATTTATCTTAAGGAGCCTGAAACTGCTCTCCCATTACTTATGAACCTACTGGAAGATTATGGGAAACTATCTGGATATAAATTAAATGTCTCAAAAACTCAGGTTCTATCATTTAATTATTCCCCATCACAACTAATTAGACAAAAAATATAACCTAAAATGGGACGCAAACACATTAAGTACCTGGGGGTATTTCTAACAAAAGCATATTCAGAACTATATTGTAATAATTATAATATTTTTAATAAGGACATCCAAAGAGACATTGAGAGATGGACGACTCTACCTATGGAATTCAGCTCGCGAATAGAGGTCGTGAAAATGAATGTTGTCCCGAGATTATTGTATCTTTTCCAAGCTTTACCAGTAACGATCCCTAAGATTCAGTTCAGGGCTTGGGACAGGACGATTTCAAGATTTATTTGGGAGGGGAAAAAACCTCGAATAAGATACACAACGCTACAAGCTAGCAAAAGACAAAGGTGGACTAGCCCTACCAAATTTACTGGAATGTTTTTATGCTGCACAAATTAGACCATGTTTATGCCTATGTAACCCTAGCTACATATCGAAATGATTTTTATCGGTATCTACAAATAAGGAATTACTTTGAAAGGGAGTCCAAAAAAAATGGATAGTACGGGGCCGAATACACTGGTAGAGTTGATAGTTGACTCCTATACAAAGAATAATATACAAAGCCGAGCATCCATTGCATGAGTCCCAGGGGAGCTCGGGGAAAACAACATGCGGGAACAGGCGGCCAGCAACGCGGGCCAGCACATGTAATAAGTAGGGCTGAAAAAATCAATTTTTCGATTAATCGTTTTTAAAAAGGTGGTCGATTCAAAATCGATTCTCAAAGGCCACGAATCGATTTTTTTTCCATATTTCTTTCTGCAAACATTGAACGTAAGATTAACGTTAATCTAATTACTAGTCTTCTCCACTAGATGTCACCCTCTTATTTGCCTTGCGCGATGTTACCAAGGAGTGAGAGGCGAACCTGTCATTCATTCATTCATTCAGTGCTTAAAATGGCGGTTTCAGGTGCTTTGTCGACGTTGATGCCACCTTCACATAAAAAGTCAGAGGTATGGAAGCATTTTAGATTTCGCAAGCAAGACGACGACGATAGTGTTGTGGACAAGAACAAAGCTATTTGCGTGATTTGTAATGCAGAGGTGAAATGCTGTAGTAATACTACAAATCTGCGGAACCATTTGATGAGACATCACCCAGACGTTACAACACCCCCACAGCCGAGCACACAACCGAAGATTTCAAATGCATTCACAAGCAAAATTCCTCACAATTCACCTCGTGCACAAAAGATCACTGAATCGATTGCAAAGACATAAGGCCATACAGCGTAGTCGAAAACGACGGATTCCGTTACATGTTGAATGTGCTGGAGCCTCGTTATTGTATTCCTAGTCGCAAACGGATGAGCGAAGAGATTATCCCAAGACTGTACAATGAAGTGAAGCAAAACATTACTCTGTCCCTACAGTCAGCAGACAGAGTGGCCCTCACATGTGACGGTTGGACGTCAAGACATCAAGACACCTATGTCACAATCACCTGCCACTATTTAGATAACTGGGTTCTCATTTCAAATGTGTTGCAGACCAGAGCTATGCAGGATAGTCACACAGGGGCAAATATATGTGCATTGCTTTCAGATGCGTTGGAAGAGTGGGGGCTTACTGAGAAAGACCCGATCATTGTGACCGACAACGCTACCAATATGATACGTGCCGTGGAGATGATGGAGCTGCTTCATATTGGCTGCTTTGCTCATACAAAAAATCTAGCTTCGCAAGCTGCGCTGAAACTTCCGGCCATCTCTCGGTTTCTAGGTCGAGTTAGGCGCATAGTGACATTCTTTCACAGGAGCGCTAACGCTAACAAAGTTTTCAAAGAAAAACAGACGCTACTGAACTTGCCCTGTCGCAAACTTAAAATTGACGTGGTGACCAGGTGGAACAGCGCGCTGGACATGCTCGACAGATTTTTGGAGCAGCAACCGGCAATCTCAGCCGCACTTCTTTCTCCTGAAGTCCGCCGGAGCGAAAAGGACCTTTGCACTCTGACAGAGGCGGATATAACTGTGGCCGAGGACATCGTGAAAGCTCTTCGGCCGATGAAGAGTGCAACTCTGGTGATGTCTGGGGAGAACTCCGCTACCCTCTCTATTATTGCACCATTGCACGCACAGCTCCTTGATGAGATGCGCTCGACTGCCAGTGATTCGACTGTCATTAAGGAACTCAAATCTGCTGTGCATGACAACTTGAGGTTTAGGTACGTTTACAAAAACAGCTAGTACTATATATAAAATGTAAACATTTGTGTGAATGTTACAACAGATTACATTATTGTTAATTGTAAGCTTGTGTATATTGATGCTATAAGGTAATTTAAATGTGATTGTCTAATCTTTAAAGATATGCAAATCTAAAAGAGAAGCTGTATGTTGCATCCGCCCTGGACCCTCGTTTCAAGACTCTTCCTTTCATCTCTGAAGGGGAACGCGAGGACACATTCACAACATTGATCAGTGAGATTGTCACTCTTGAGCAAGTTAAGGTAGGTTACAAGTTTTAAAACTGAAAATGTAAACATATTTTGCAACTGCATATAATGAATTAAAGTAAAATAATAAAATGGGCAACATTAAATTCAAATGTAATTTTAATTGACATTTTCCTTGTTTCTAACTATCAGCAGCAAGGATCAGATAGTGCTGGTAATGGAGGCAGTGCACCTGTACAGGAGCAAAAATCCCTTGGTGAAGGTGACCCCTCCCCAGCCCCACCAAAGAGGTCAAAAGAATCCTGTGCGCTGTTGGATCTGCTTGGGGCAGCCTATGCACCAGTGGCTACAGTAGTCTGTGCTACTGCTGCAGACAGGGCACGAGAAGAAGTTGGCAAATACAGAGAAGTTACACCTATACCTCTCTCAGAAGATTTTTTTTTCTTTTTTCTTTTATTTACCCTTTATTTTACCAGGTGATGTCCCATTGAGATATTTAAATCTCTTTTACAAGGGAGCCCTGGATCCACTTAAGTGGTGGTGTAAGCATGAAAGAGTGTACCCACTTTTGTCCCTCCAGGCAAAACGCTACCTTTGTGTTCCGGGGACCAGTGTCCCAGCTGAAAGAATTTTCTCCACAGCTGGAGACATTATTACAGCTCAAAGAAGTTGCCTTCTGCCAGAGCACGTTGACCAACTCCTTTTCTTGCAAAAAAATTACAGTTTCCAATGAGGGAATGTTACTGTACTTTGAGCCTACTGTTAGTAGTACTAGTGTTAAAGTGTTAGTTGTAATACTTACACAGTGTTAGTTGTAAAAAGTGTAATTTATGAATGTATTTATGTATGAATTTCTTTCTTCTGTTGAACACAAAAGTTGACTTCCATAATATATATAAAAAAAAAAAAAGCCATTTTGAGACCAAAAACAGTTTGCTTCCCCATATTCTTAAAATCTTTTTTTTTTTTTTTTTTAGCAGAAGAAAAAAATTATTATACATGATGAATACATACATAAATGATGACATAATTTTTTATTTTTGGGTGAACTATCACCAATAAGCCAGTATTAGTTGTCCTACATTGTTCATAGGCTTGTAGCCTCAATGTTACAGCAAATTTTGTAAAATTTTATGATTATTTTATCTTAAAAATGAAATAACCTGATCCTGTTTGATCAAGGAATGCGACTGTTCTGACTTTTTTCAGCATACATTTTTCATCTTATATCAAAATTGTATTGTATTTATTTAACATAATTGTATGTATTTGAAAATTAGAGATGGGTTCTGTTTTAATGTACCCAAGTGTACCTAAAATAAAAGTGTTTAGTATACAGGTTTGTGGCTCTTAATTTCTTTTTATTAATTACCCACTTGTAAACTTATGTTCACTGTTCTTTTTTATAAATATAGTATTTGTATTAAATCTATATTCATTGAGTTGAATCGAGAATCGAGTATAGAAAATCGAATCGAGAATCGAAATCGAAAATCGAATCGAGAATCGAAATCGAATCGATTTGAGAGCTTGTGAATCGAAATCGAATCGATCTGGAACATCTGAATCGATACCCAGCCCTAGTAATAAGCACTTCATAGCGGCTCACACAGAGCGGCTCTGCCGGTCTATGTATAACGTGTGAGGAAAGGCGGTCAGCAGCGCAAGCATATAAGAGAGCGTCAACATTAGGGTGCAGGCGAGCGGGTTGTACAACGCGCTCGTTGGCTGCAAAATACACATCTGCAGTTGCCTTTTTAAGGGAACTGACAGAGCGAAAGCTTTGACGGCATAATTCTGCAGACCCGGGATTCGAACACGGGTCTCTGGCGCGAAAAGCCTAAGATTCCGCCACCGAGGGAAACACATAAGCTTTCAGTTAGCGCGAGCACATAAGAGAGCGTCAACATTAGGGTGCAGGCGAGCGGGTTGTACAAAGCGCTCGTTGGCTGCAAAATACACATCTGCAGTTGCCTTTTTAAAGGGGACTGACAGAGCGAAAGCTTCAACGGCATAATTCTGTCTGCCGGCAGACCCGGGATTCGAACACTGGTCTCTGGCGCGAAAAGCCTAAGAGTCCATCACTGAGCCACAGGGGGGAAATACATAAGCTTTCAGTTAGCGCAACCATATAAGAGAGCGTCAACATGTCTTGTGACGGCGTCTGTTTGCAGGCGTGCATGTATTATAACAGGCTCGTTTACTGCAATATTAGTATTTCCAGCTGCCTAAACTTAGAGGGGACTGAGAAATGTGTGAGAATTGGAGGTTGGTCCGGCCTTGGCGGGACTAAAACACTTTTTCTTCCTCCTTTCACCGGTGAGTGAGGCACGCGGGGTGCTGAACATTGCTCGTGACCGTCCGCTCTGACATCCCTTGAGAACGGCGCAGTTTGCGCAGCTCGGACAAAGGGAGAGAGATCGGGAAGATGTTGTAATAGGCGAATAGCCAGAGAGCGTCATCATGTCTTGTGACGGCGTTTGTTTGCAGGCGTGCATGTATTATAACAGGCTCGTTTACTGCAATATTGATATTTCCAGTCACCTGAACTTAGGAGGGGACTGAGAAATGTGTGAGTGACGCGCGCGAACGGGGCAGGGTAGCTTTCTTGAAACATAAAGGAAGCTAGCCCGTGACCGGCATAGACATTCTGACATATCTCGTGAGCGGCGCCGTTTGCGCGGCTCGAACAGAGGGGGAGAGCGCGGGAAGAGGGGCGCGCAGCTTTCCTGTAACGTAAGGGAAGCTAGCCCGTGACCGTCCGCTTTCTGACATCCCTTGTGAGCGGCGCTGTTTGCGCGGCTCGAACAGAGGGGGAGCGAGGAAGCTAGCTCAGACTGTCCGCTTCTGCCATCCCTTGTGAACGGCGCAGTTTGTGCGGCTCGAAAAGAGGAAGAGAACGCGAGGAAGCTAGCCCCGTGACTGTCCGCTTCTAACATCCCTTGTGAGCGGCGCAGTTTGTGCGTCTCGAACAGAGGGAGAGAGAGAGCGGGGAGAGAGGTGCGAGGCATTTGAAACAATGCCTCGTAGGAAATTTCTCTTTTAGACAGAATGTGTGGCCCGCTTTGAACGAGCTAGGGCTCCTGCACCAACTGTCATATATGCAAAAAAAACAAAGAACACATGCTGAATTTATATTGTTTCAGTGACAGTGGTTCGTCCTTCCTGGAGAATCTGTTCGGGGACTGGGTGCAGAAGGGCACGGTGGTCAGACTGGATATCCGACACTGGCTGCACGGCTGGAATGCTGTTGTCATAAAACAGAGCCATGCCAAGTATGGGGTGTTCATGAGTGCCCTTGCAGGTGCAGTGCTGGCATACTACAAGGACGATATGATGCTCCTAATCCAGGCAGTCAGGAAGGGCAACCAGGAGTTGTACGCCAGTCTTTCAGACGAGGACATGATAGCCTTAAACCTCACCAGATCAGGTGCTATGTCAGACGGATCACCCGTGGGGTTGAGGTTAAGTGTAATATTAATCCATGTACAATCTTTATGTATAAGAAGCTCAAAACATACTTCACTAAAATTAACTAAGTTGTCACACTACTACCTGTGTATTTCATTTTGGAAATACTTCCAATTATTGAAATAATTTCACATTTTAAGCGATATAACTGTATAAAATAAATGTGAATGATTGTTACAGGAGACAGCTTCAGCAATTGAGTCCATCATTACGGAGTTCAAGGGACCTGCAGGCCTTGACATTGATGGAATCCACCTGATCAAATCAGCACAGGCAGTGGATTCTCACTGGGCAACTGCAAGCAAGCATCTTAGTTGTATGCAGGTGGGTAAACATTTTTGAACTAATCATTGTAAAATCATACAAACTCAAACTCACAGACACCATAATAAATAAGCAACATATGTTTTATAGGACCCCCCTGGCATACAGCTGTATGTGTCAGTGAAGGTGGTGGTGCTGAATGGTGTCCGCCTGAACAAGTACAGGTGTCGGCGAGGCAGTAACTCCTTGGAGGACTTGCACTCACACCTGTACAATGCCATTCCCTCACAGAGATGTGGAGTTATGCCATTCCAAGTAAGTATAAAAAGCTTTAATATAAAAAAAAAATGTTTGATTACACATCATTGTTCTTAGGCATATTTTACCTGTATCCTCCCTGCTTTTGTGCTACCCTCTCTTCCTGTGCGTGTGTGAGCTCTATGCTGTTCACAGAGCATCAACTGGGTGTATGAGATGCACACACACAAAATAGCCTATTGCGGACAAAAGACAAATTGTATGTCATGCTGCTGGGCGATGCCCACTTTGTAATCAAAATTAGTTTCTGATGTACAATAATGCATGAATGGTCATGTCTTTCAGGTGTATCTGATTGCATTTGCTGTGCAGTGGAACAGCCGCATGGAATCACTCCGGGTTGCTGGTGGACATGGCAGGCAGACGTGTTGTATGGACCCGCGGCAGATTCAGTGCCTGAATCAGCAGGCTGAGGTGCTCTTCGGTAAAGAGCATGTCCTCGAGCCCACCAGATCTCAACCCAATAGAGCATCTTTGGGATGTGGTGGAACGGGAGCTTCGTGCCCTGGATGTGCATCCCACAAATCTCCATCAACTGCAAGATGCTATCCTATCAATATGGGCCAACATTTCTAAAGAATGCTTTCAGCACCTTGTTGAATCAATTCCACGTAGAATTAAAGCAGTTCTGAAGGCGAAAGGGGGTCAAACACAGTATTATGGTGTTCCTAATAATCCTTTAGGTGAGTGTATCTGCTTAACATTGCATACTATTGCACTGCATTACCTCATCCCCTTGTATATATTGTACCTATATTGTATTATTGCTCAATGTGTACATGTATAAATCTTGTAATAAGAATCCTGTAAATAATAACTTATTAGTACCTATTTTGGTATATTTTCTGCTAAATTACTTAATTAATGTTAATTCTATTCTGTTTACCTTGTTACCTGTGTTATTGTTATTATTGTTGTGTTGTTTATTTATTTCTGATATGTAGATATATATTGTTGAACAAAAAAAAAAAAGAATGTTTCCAAATATATGATTCCTCTCACTGCTGTTTCCCCATTTGTCCACTTGATAGAGGTAAACCATTTCAGAGGTAAACAAGACTTAGTATTGATGTCCTGAAGTGTGAAAACATTGGTCACTCTTTCCATTTGTCCCCTTTACTTTACTTCCTACGGTGTTACACCAAGTGCCCTGATTTCTGGATAGAGATACAATTTTGGCAGAAATATCATTCATAACAATACAATATTATTTAACAGAAATATGACACTTAAATGTAAGACATAGTTCAGTAATACTCAAAAACTGACTGTCAGAATTCAACAACTGACCAACTAATAACTCAAACCAATGTCTAAAAAATAAAGTTTTTCTTTGGTGTGTGATATACTTATTATTCCAAATAAAAAAGGAGGAGAGAAGTTATGTTTAAAAGTCAAACACCATGTCAAAGGGACTTGCTTGTGAAAATTAGATAAACAAAGAGGTATTTTGTTAATATCAAATGTATACAGCAAAAAGGAAAAAATGTATACCACCAAGTTGATTAATTAAGAAATATATTCCACATAGAGCAATTATTTGTAATAAAACATTTTAACCAATTTATTTTAAAAGTCAAAATCCACAACATTCAAACCCTGATCATATGGATTGCATAATATATTTTTCTTTAAATATATGAGGTTTGTTTTTCCAAACAAAATCAAATAATAACTTGTCAAACTCTTTGGTAAATGTCTTGGGTACAAATAGAGCTTGGGAGATATACACAGACCTTGACAAACCCTTGGATTTAGACAATAAGACACGACCATAAATTGATCTTAGTATTACAGAAATTATCGACAATATTAAGAAACTCAAGGACAACAAATCTCCTGGTAATGATGGGCTTACTAATGAATTTTTCAAAACTTGCAGAGATGCGTTTATTTTAACTATCTTTAATGAATCTATAAAGTATGGAATTTCACCTCTAATTGACAATCTAATTTAATGTCTGTGATTACGGGCAGCACAAGTGGCTCAGTGGGAAACACTATCTAAAGTCTTTCCTTCAGATCTGGTTTCTCTCACGATCCAAAGATGTGTGAATTACAGATGCTCAGTTGTCTAAAGGTGTGAGTGGTTTCTTTTATTTTCATGATTTTTGAACAAACACACCCTACCCTGTATGTGATTTGCTTTGCAATTACAAATGGAAATTACATTGAAATAAACGTGAGTTTAAATTGAATGCATCCTGGGAGTGTTTATTTGGTCCAGAAACAGTATAAATTATCTAAATGAGACCTTAAATGACTTCGAAAATATGTCCACAATGACCACATTTGAACTAGATTTTAACCTTGTACAGAGGTTCCATGTACATCTGTATCAGAAAAAAAAAAAGCCGTCATAAAAACTTTCTAGTGGCTCCTCGGAGGATGTTTTTTCAATGTACGCTTTTGGGACAAATATGTTGAAAAGATGCCTTTTGAACATAATTTTGCTTAGTGGGTGTTGGCCTCCTGTGGGCAATGGCATGTCTCCTGTCAGCCAGAGCTGGACCATGTGTGGCAATGATGGCAGAGTATGATCACGGCAAACAACATGAGGGCCGATTGTTGGTGTGAGGAGTGTGTCCCAGATCAATCCAGTGCTCATCTGCTCCAAATCAGGATTGTGACCTTGGGCCAATTAAGTGCACTTTAATGCAGCAGACTTGACTGATTTACAGTTTACTTCATAATGATTTGAAATGATAACGTTTCATCGGTTATGACTTTGCATTTCAAAGATTAATTTTAAACAATACTACAGTTTAAAATATTGAATTGATAAACATTTCTGTGATCATTTAACCATAATCATGCAACATTTCATTAATTTTGTTTATCATGGGGCAAAATTTTATTAGTATGCTGTAATCCAAATCTTCGGGATGTGATGCTTTGTGCGAGGAACTGTTGTTGAGTGAGATTTAAAAGTTGTATGTGTACTTATGACAGTCTAATGGGGGCAGTCTAAAGGGGGTCGCGCAGCGCCACGTCTTTTAAATTCGAACACATTATTCTCTGTGAGAGTACACACACCGGCGGCGCCTTTCGGCGTCTGTCCGCGGCGCCCAGCAACTTAGGACCGTGTTCAAAATCCTGCCGCGCCACAGAGCGCCATTTACATAGTTTTATATTAAATTTACATGTATGTGTCTCAAATCGTAGTTCACCACCGACTTCACCCTGTGCTGCAATATACATTTAGTTTTATATTTATTTACAGAAATCAGAAAATTGCTGATGTTATCGGATTTTCAGGTGAGAGTTGTCCTAGACGTGGCGCGGCGCTGAGCTGCACGTCCGGTGTGCGGCCCCCTTAAGGGTGTGTTCATACAACAACAATGTACTAAAAACAGACAACAGGGCTTAATTACACAGAGAAGGTAATCAACTGAACAGAAACAGGTGAGGGGAACTGTAATGAATTCACTGGAGGCAAGCTGGTAGAGAACCAACAACTTTACTTCAAAAACATAATCAAACATAAAACAAGAACCTGGACAAACATTCAATACTTGATAAAGACACAGGGCAAACATGAGGGCTTAAATACACAGACTAATTACAAGACAAGGAACACCTGTGAACAATGATCAGATGATTAACCAATGACAAGACACATGGCAGGATCACATGACAAAACACAGAAACATGACAATGACAATGACAATGACAATGACAATGACAAGAACAAGAAACAAAACCCAAACCGTGACAGGAAATAATTAAAAACCAAGGAAACTAACTAGGGAACACAGACAGGCAAAACAGGGACAGAAAACAGTTAATGAAACGAAACTGAACATACACGTAACACCAATAAAATGACCCAACAGGCTAAACCTATCATTTGAGGTTTTAGCGTGATTGAGAACCCAGGGCTCTCAAGTCTCACGCATTGGGCGTGAGACACACGCAATTCAACCAGTTCACACGCTCACACGCCACACCGTGTATTTCTCACGCTGAAAAGGCAATGCCAACCAAGTTGTCCTGCGAGCTTTATATATAACGTTGTATACGAGGCGCAGGCACACAAAGTGAAGTTCTCTTACGAGAGGTTCTCTCGTATTGCGTAAGTTAGCTTACGCTACGGGGTAAAGTCATCTTTTCTCGAGATATGAAGCCAAAAAATTATCCTTAATTTTTATTCATTGTCAACGCAGTGCAGCAGCTAGCAGACCTAGAGCAGGCTATCTAGCGCGCTCATTGGCTGCTCCGCGGCAACTGCAGCAGCCTACCAGTGAGCCTGGCGTGACGTCACGCCCAATGAGGGCGCACGCGCCCTCACGCGTCACAGCCCGCCAGAATGGGAGTGGCTTAGCGTATAAAAGGAAGGCTCGGAGGCTGATACCCTGATTTTCGTCTCTTCAGCGAAGCTCTCCGCATCGCTGCACTCTGAGAGAAGCCGCCGCCGTCGAAACCAGCGCCTGCAAGCCGAGGAAAGCGTCTGAGGAAGCCGGCCGTCTTCGCCGCCTTCAGCCTTCCGTGCCTGCTTCGCTATCCGGCGTCATATCCTTTTACTGCTGTGTGTGTTCGCCGCTGCGACACATACTCTCGCTTCTAAAAGAGAAATTTCCTACGAGGCGTTGTTTCAAATGCCTCGCACCACTCCCCGCTCTCTCTCTCCCTCTGTTCGAGCCGCGCAACTGCGCCGTTCACAAGGGATGTCAGAGATGCGGACGATTACGGGGCTCGCTCTCTCCCTCTGTTCGAGTCGCGCAAACTGCGCCGCTCACAAGGGATTGCAGAAGCGTACGGTCACGGGGCTAGTTTTTCTTTACGTTACAAGAAAGCTACCCCGCCCCCCGCGCCCGTCTCCCGGCGAAAGGAGAAAAGAGTGTTTCACATCCATTCACACATATTTCTCAGTCCCCTTCTAAGTTCAGGCTACTGGAAATATCAATACTGCAATAAACGAGCCTGTTACACAGTACACGCTCGCCTGCAAAACATGATGACGCTCTCTGGCTACTCGCCCCTCTTCCCGCGCTCTCTCCCTCTGCTCGAGCCGCGCAGACCGTGCCGCTCACAAGGGATTGCAGAAGCGTACGGTCACGGGGCTAGTTTTTCTTTACGTTACAAGAAAGCTACCCCGCGCCCGTCTCCCGGCGAAAGGAGAAAAGAGTGTTTCACATCCATTCACACATATTTCTCAGTCCCCTCCTAAGTTCAGGCTACTGGAAATATCAATACTGCAATAAACGAGCCTGTTACACAGTACACGCTCGCCTGCAAAACATGATGACACTCTCTGGCTACTCGCCCCTCTTCCCGCGCTCTCTCCCTCTGCTCGAGCCGCGCAGACCGTGCCGCTCACAAGGGATCGCAGAAGCGGACGAGCACGGGGCTAGTTTTTCTTTACGTTACAAGAAAGCTACCGCCCGTTCTCAAGGGATGTTAGAGCGGACGGTCACGAGCAATGTTCAGCACCCCGCGTGCCTCACTCACCGGCGAAAGGAGGAGAGAGTATCTGTTGCCCCGCTGAGGCCGGGCCAATCTCCAATCCTCACACATTTCTCAGTCCCCTCTGAGTTCAGGCGGCTGGAAATATTAATATTGCAGTAAACGAGCCTGTTACAATGCACGCACGTCTGCAAGCTAACGCCGACACGAAACATGACGACGCTCTATAATATGCTCGCGCGAACCGATAGCCTATGTATTCTCCCCCTGTGGCTCAGTGGCAGAATCTTAGGCTTTCGCACCAGAGACCCGCGTTCGAGTCCGGCTCTGGCAACAAAAGTGTCTTTTTCCGAGCTCGCGTTACACAACTCGCTCGCCTGCACACAAACGCCGTTCGCACAGCGACCCAGAGAAATCTGAAAAAGAGTATTAATTCTGGTTATTCGGCTCACGCCGACGGTGTTTTGAGTGTAGGAAATGTGCCCACAGCCCAGTGTTCAACCCTACACACAAGCACGATCTCCCCTGTGTCTCTCACAGAGCTCACTCTCACAAAGCGGGCACGCGCCGCTCGAGTGATAAGCGTAGGAATTGTGCCCACGAGTCAGTGCTCACACCTAACCGCTGCCCCGGGGGTTAGATCAAATAAAGCTCCCCAACACTGGCCATGTTATGAATGTAAGCCCTGTGCCCGCCCACGAGCGCTCACACTTACTGATAAACACATTAACACCCACGCCGCTCTCGCGTCACGGGTTTCTCTCTGCAAAACGTTCTCCGTCCCAAGTGACCGAGTCGTTCAGTGCAGTCCAGCCAGTTATCGCTATCAGCGAGCTCCCGTTCCCCAGCATCGACAGCGCGCGCACCGCGCAAATTCCTCTGCTAGGAGTTCCCTATCCCGCGCAGTACAGCGGCCGGGACCCAGAGGCCATTCGACCCCTAGCTATGCATGCGGAAGCGTGGGAAGCTATCCCGGGCGTGTCAGAATGGGTGCTGAACATTGTGAAACAGGGCTATTCGCTGCAGTTCGCTCGCCGTCCCCCGCGCTTTCGAGCACGGACAGAGACGAGAGTGAACACAGAAGCAGCCCATCTGCTTCATACAGAAATAGCGAAACTATTGTGCAAGGGGGCGATAGAACGAGTGCATCCTTCTCTGACCGAGACGGGCTTTTACAGCCGTTATTTCCTCGTTCCCAAGAAGGACGGAGCTCTCAGACCCATATTAGATCTGAGATATTTGAACAAAGCTCTTATGAGACGGCCGTTCAAAATGCTCATAACCAGACAAATCCTCGCGCAAATCCGCCCGAGGGACTGGTTTATTTCTCTCGATCTGAATGACGCATTCTTTCAGATTAAGATTATACCCCGTCACAGGCCATTCTTGAGATTCGCCTTCGACGGTCAGGTATATCAATACACCGTCCTCCCGTTCGGCCTGTCTTTAGCACCCCGTACGTTCACGAAGTGCATGGACTCGGCCCTCGCTCCCCTGAGAACACAGGGCATGCGAATTCTGAACTGTTTGGACGACTGGTTGATTCTAGCGCAGTCAGAGGAAGAACTCATATCCCACAGACTAGCGCTTCTCAGCCATCTGAAAAGCTTGGGTCTCTCGGTCAACTGGACCAAGAGCTCATTAATACCCAGTCAGTCAATCTCTTTTTGGGAATAGAGCTGGACTCGGTGGCTATGACGGCTAGACTGTCGACACAGCGCGCGCGCCGTATTCGACATCTCGCCGCGTCTTTTCAGAAAGGCAGGTGTTTCCCCCTGAAAACATTTCAGATGATGTTGGGCCACATGGCTTCAGCTGCAGCGGTGCTTCAGCTGGGCTTACTGCGCATGCGCATGCGCCCGCTTCAGCGCTGGCTGAGAGCGAGAGCGCCCCGCAGAGCGTGGATTGCCGGCGGCTCGCGAGTCAGTGTGAATCAGGGCTGCGTCTCAGCCCTGCAGCCCTGGCTGGCGGCCGAATGGTACCAACGGGGAGTTACAATGGGAGTTATCTCGCACCGGAAAACGATCTCGACAGACGCCTCCAACCTAGGTTGGGGAACGCTTCTCGAGGGCAGACCTGTCTATGGCCTCTGGTCAGACCGGGAGAAATGCCTTCACATAAACTGTCTGGAGATGCTAGCGGTCGAGAATGCACTGAAACATTTTCTCCCATACCTGCGAGGACACCATGTACTAGTTCGCACAGACAACATGTCAGTGGTGTCCTACGTGAACCGTCAGGGCGGGATCAGATCCAAATCCTCTGCGCACTGGCGGAACGCCTCCTCGTTTGGGCTCAGGGCTCACTGCGCTCGCTGAGAGCCGCGCATGTGCCCGGTCACCTGAACGTCGGCCCAGACAGACTGTCCAGAGACAACGTTCCCCCCGGGGAATGGTCTCTGCACCACCAGACAGTCCAGCTTCTATGGCGCCTGTTCGGCAGAGCGAAAGTCGACCTCTTTGCGTCAGACGACAACGCCCACTGCCCGATATTCTTCTCGAAGAGCGAGGACGCGCTGGCCCGAGCCTGGCCCAGCCTCCCGCTGTACGCTTTTTCCCCCGATCTCGCTGTTACCCCAGGTGATCGGGAGGATCAGAGAAACGCGCCACTCAGTGCTCCTCATAGCCCCGCACTGGGAGAACCGGACATGGTTCCCGGAATTAATGCGGCTGGCAGACTCAGCCCCATGGCCGATCCCGGTGAGGAGAGACCTTCTCTCTCAAGCCCGCGGTTCGATCTGGCATCCCCATCCAGAGCGCTGGTCTCTGCATGCGTGGAGAATCAACGGATACTCGTTGATTTGCCAAAAGGGGTCGTGAACACGATCACGCAGTCTAGAGCCCCCTCTACGAGATGGCTCTACGCGTCAAAATGGTCTGTGTTTAACAAGTGGTGCACGGGGGAAAAATTCATCATCCGCTTCCTTAAGGGAGCCGGATGAATCCCCCGCGGCCCCCCTCGGTTCCGATCTGGGATTTGTCTTGGTCCTAGAGGCCCTGAAAGCTTATCCCTTCGAACCTTTGGACACTGTGGATCTGAAATACCTCACGTTCAAAACAGTTTTTCTGATAGCTCTGTCTTCAGTTAAACGCGTGGGTGACTGTTACACGCGTTATCAGTTAACGCGGCGTGTCTTGAGTTCGGACCTAATGACTCAATAGTCATTCTCAAACCGAGACATGGTTACGTCCCCAAGGTGATGGGCACTCCTTTCAGAGCGCAGGTCATTTCCCTCTCAGCCCTACCGGCATCCGGCAGCGAGGTTGATAGTAACCTCCTCTGCCCTGTCAGGGCTCTGAGGAATTACGTCACACGCTCCGCCGCTTTAAGGCGCTCGGAGCAGCTTTTCGTTTCGTTTGGAGGGCGCACCAAGGGTCTCGCCGCCTCGAAACACAGTCTGTCCAGATGGATAGTGGACGCTATTGCGGCAGCTTATGCGTCCAGAAACCTGCAGTGCCCCTTGGGCATCCGGGCTCATTCCACCAGAGGCATGGCCTCATCGTGGGCTTTGTCCAGCGGGATTCCCATTCATGACATTTGTACAGCGGCAGGCTGGGCCTCCCCCTCTACATTTGTTAGGTTTTATAACCTGGAAGTCCCCGCCCTGCAGGCTAAACTTCTATCAGTCTGAGTCGTGTGTATGTCCTGCCCACACTTTCGTGCGCGGGCTACTTACTCGGTTTAGCTCTCCTGGTTGAGCTGCACTAGAAAGGGTTATGTCAGTATAGACCGGCCGAGCCGCTCTACACCCCCTAATGTGTGCTTATGAACATGTACTGGCCCACTAATAATCTGTCGGCCACCTGTTTCCCACTTATCAGTGTTCCCCGGGTTTCCCCTGGGACTCATGTAGTGGATGCTGGGCGCGCACGGCGTTGACAAGGGGTTCCCGTAGCGTAAGCTAACTTACGCAATACGAGAGAACCTCTCGTAAGAGAACGTAATCGGTTACTAACGTAACCTCGGTTCTCTCTAGAAGAGGGAACGAGTATTGCGTAACCCGCCGTGCTCGCGCCACGAGCTCTTGTCGCTTCAGTCGACGAAAACCAGGGTATCAGCCTCCGAGCCTTCCTTTTATACGCTAAGCCACTCCCATTCTGGCGGGCTGTGACGCGTGAGGGCGCGTGCGCCCTCATTGGGCGTGACGTCACGCCAGGCTCACTGGTAGGCTGCTGCAGTTGCCGCGGAGCAGCCAATGAGCGCGCTAGATAGCCTGCTCTAGGTCTGCTAGCTGCTGCACTGCGTTGACAATGAATAAAAATTAAGGATAATTTTTTGGCTTCATATCTCGAGAAAAGATGACTTTAAGCTAACTTACGCAATACTCGTTCCCTCTTCTAGAGAGAACCGAGGTTACGTTAGTAACCGATTACGTTTCCTGCCACCAGCACGTATCTCGGCCAGATTGCGTTCATTACAAGGCAACACAGATGCGCGAACACACGGAAGTTGACGGATCATTTTTGGCCACCGTACGTTCGTTACTAGGTAACCAACAACATCGCGTGAACACACGTCGTGATGGAGAAGGTAAGTTGGAAGAAAGCTCGTCTAACATTTTTAGGCTAGAACATTTAATATATAGCCCATCGTTTACATTATTATTGATGCAGTCAAAAACTCTACAACTACTCTGCAACCAGGCCAGAAGCTTTGGCTCAGTTTGGCTAGCTTAGGTTTTCTTAAACTAAGGGAATGTTAGTTGGTATGGGAAGGAATGAAGATGTATTTCTTCATTTTATTTTAAATACATTTAAATTTGTTTATTTTATTTTATTTTAAATTATATATTATACTGTATTAATAGTCTTTCTAGTTACATTAAGGCTACATGTATTAAAGCAGAGTGCTCTGGGTAATATTTTATATCCTGTCAAAACATACATTAATCATTGCCATTGCATTTGTATTTTTCAAACACAAAACACATTTCATAAGCTGGACTGTGTACTCTTGTGTACACACACACACACACACACACACACACACACACACACACACACACACACACACACCTTAATAATACTCTAATATGTCATTTGTTCACAATGTCCCATGCACCACACAATAAATAATTATACCATTTTGACTAGACACATTCAAAATGCAAAAAGATTTGTTTTTCCAAACTGTTTGGAGCAATGTGTTATATTTTTGTAATTTTTGTATAACTTATTTGTAATTTTGAAATATAACATTAAAGAGTATATTTGATGTGATGAATTGCTCTGTCATTTATCAGATTTACCAATTGTTATAATTTCAATTTGGGCTGGTTAATTATGAACAATGGGTAAAATTGGGGGGCGGGGACATATGGGGGCGGGGCTCCATTAGGGCTCCTCCCCTAACCGCATGTGATCTCACTCCAAGCTTTTGGTAAAACTTGAGAGCCCTGGAACCTCTATTTATTTTAATCAAAATTATTTTAATCTGTGAACGTGGCTTTTGTGTAGTTGAAAACATTGATCTCTGTTCGGGATCATCATCAAAACTAGCAAGGACGCGGGAAGCATCACATGGTAAAACTCCGGCCCGCTCCACTCTTCCGTACGGTGGGTCTGACGGGTCTGTGTTCTAGTTTGCCACCCCATCATCGCCTGCGTTCAGTCTTAAGCATGACCCAAAACACATCGGGGTCAATCTGTTAACCCTTCCAACCCGTTAACAGGTCGAACTAAGGTTGGGTAGGTAGGAATTGTCTAAAAAACTTATTTTCCAAATTTGTTTAAACTTTATTTATATATCAATACATAATTAAAATGTAAGTACTCTGAAAAAGAAAGTATACAAATCGAGTGTCTGTAGACCTCTCACGACTGTTTTAAAGACAGCTCATTATTTCCATTCACTCCACCCCCTCCCTTCTGGGCTCCTTCCAAAGCCACGCCCCCAAAACACATGAACGCGCGACTCCGATCGCTGAGCTCAGAAGACGCATTATTTACCTGAGACGAGCGGAGAGGAGCGCAGTGCATGCAGTGACATCATGTCAGAATCACATGTAATAAAAAAATCTAACTTTATCATTATGAATATAAACAAATAAGATGTATTTTAGTACTCACTATCAAGCTAGCATTGGTAAAGTTTAAAGCTGCAGTAGGGAGCTTTTAGAAAACGTTGGCTTAGCCTGAAAATTAGAACAAGCACAGCTTACAGGTCACTCCCCCTCGCTCTCTGCTGCGTTACAGCCGTCCCTCCACAGCGGAGCCTGCCATGAACGCGCAGGCTAGTAAACATGCAGGGACACTGATGACAGCGGATAAACAGTTATCGCACATTCACTGGTAGGGACGAAACATCAACAATATGCTTTACATTGACTATCATGGCCTGCCCATACTTTGACTACAAACTTGGTCCTCAAATCATTACGTATTTTGCAATACATGTAACTTCATAACGTTGCACTCTTTCTATAAGTTATAAATAGCTAGCAAGATAATAATGGTAACGTTACAGTATCTAAGTAATTATTCTAGCGATGTGTAATGCTAAATAAGGTTTGCTAGTACATTATTTCAGCAACATGACAAGCCAGTGAATTAGCAGGTTTCTATTGTTGCTTTGCACAGTGCGTGACATTTTATCTGTATGTTATGCGGCTAGAGTTTTGACACTGAGTCAATGGACGCGCTTGTTTATCGTCATCGGTCTTTTTCCATTTACCTGTCTTTGTTGTATGAGCTGGTGCCACTCGAGAAATTGGCAGTTTTGGTTGTTTGTCCGCCATTAGCACAGCTGCGCGGCACACCGGCTATCTTGATTTTGAACGACGGTACGCGCTGTGCGAGAGAGGGGGGTCATGATCAGCGCGTACACAAGCAGGATTGACACTGCTAAGACACTCCTCCTGGCTCTGATTGGTTGTTTCTTACCGGGAGCGGTGTATTTCTGCAAATGGCAATAGGACCACTGGGAGGAGCCTGGGGAGCTTGATTTTTTCACAGATTATCTGTCTCATATTCTACTGTCAGGACATAATGACAGTTTTAACAAATATGTAAAAAATACATTTTTACAGAAGTTACCAACTGCAGCTTTAAATGGACTCAAATGCATTCAGTCACAAGACAGGACATTACCCCAAATTGTATGTACAAACCCTCAAAAAGATGATGAGATAACCATGAATAAACAGCCGCAAACGGTCAGCATTTAGTGCTGGCATCATGGCGGATGACTCAACGCTACAGCGAGGACCCGCGGCAGAGACACAGGAATTAGGACTGAAAAGGAAGAGTACTTGTTTGAAAAAGTTTGGAGGGGACTGACACCAAAGGTGACGAGAAAAAAACATCAGAGACGAGGTGTCAAACCTCAGCCAGTGTTCACAGAGTTTAGAAATAACAGACAGAAAGAGGGAACAAACCACAAAATCACTGTCGTCGCTCCTCCTTTTACGCTTCCGTAGCTCCTCGTGAGATACAAGGCCGATGTGTCGCTCATTTGATGCTCATTATCAATAACGGCCCTCTGCCTCGTCCTGCTTGCCACAGTAACTAAACAGTTTCTGATCCCATTTGACCAGATTGTACGGAAAAAAATACCATGGAAGTCAATGAGGACCAGCCATTACCACCATTCTTCATGTTCAACAGAAAAAATAAACTCATACTGGATTGGAGAGTGAGTAATTGATGACAGAATTGAAATTTTTGGGTGAACTATCCCTTTAAGAGCATTTCTGAGAAGATTTAAGTCAAGTCAAGTCAAGTCAAGTTTATTTGTATAGCGCTTTTCACAATACAGATTGTATCAAAGCAGCTTCACAGTATTAAATTAAAATAATACAACAAAGTTTGTTTCAAGAGGAATTTATTGATTGATAAAATTAAATTAAATATCCCCAAAATATCCCCAACTGAGCAAGCCAAAGGCAACAGATTTACACATACAAATATTGGAAACATGATGACTGTAAAAGATGAAAGCAGCTCGATCCAGAACTACAGGTGTAACGTTTACTGACTGTTGACCGGTAAGATTGTCAGACAGTAAAGAGTATAGAAGAATGGAAAGACTGTGTCAGTGAAGGTGGTTGTGAATGTGTGTAGATGTTTGTTAGTTACAGGGTCAGAGAATGACACCGTTCCTCTGTCATAGTCTAGAATAACTCTCACACGCTCAAGATCCTGTTCAACAGGAAAGCCAAACCGCTCACCCAGTCCGTACTGCACCCAACAGATATCAGTGTTATTGAAATCCCATCCCTTCCTCTGGTTTGATTCTGAAGTTACTCCAAGACTCCAGGCTGAACTCTCTTTAACCTCCACATCCCAGCAGTGTCTTCCTGAGTTAAAACCCTCTGAACCCAGAATACACTCATAGATATCAAATCTCTCTGGATTATCAGGAAGTTGTTGTTTGTTCTCACTCCATCTCACACCGGTCAGATCATCAGACAGGACGAGACATGGATTTGCAGTGTTTGGATCCAGAGTCACAGGAGCTGATGAGACACAATCAACAACTGCTTTTATTCTGATCTTCATATAATGATCAAGAGTGAAACCGTACACATGTTATTATGAATTATGACACTCGCCCTATTGATCAAACACATCATACATTTTCCTCTAATCAGTGTCAGTGTTTTTAATTTCACACAAAATTTTATCATCGGTGTGTAATGGCATCAGCGACAAACATCAAATGTGTGATTCAAACATGTGTGTCTCATCAAGAGAAACTGATATTTTGTAAAAGTTTAAATCACAATCAAACAATCAGAGCTGTAGAGATGAAAAACTGTATCTGTAAAAATTATGTTCAGCATCTGATCAAGGTCATTAAACTGGGTCTTAATGTGTGTGTATTTGTTTTAGATACTTTGTTACTGTCTGATGTGTCTGAAGGCCGTTTTACTTAGTAATGAATAAGCAATCATTTTAATATTTTAAGATGTAATAAATCTCTGTGGTGTGAGTAACTGAAGCAGGTTCTTCTGGTAAACACATCATTATCTGAACAGACCCTCATCACGTTTCTGAAACATGGAAGAATTAAGATACATGAGACAGCACTTCTAGAAACCCTTTCAAAATTGATTCAGGATTCATGAAATGCTATGCTTGAAAAATTCGGAGGTTCTCAATTATACCAACAAAAACAACTTAAGAAATATTTTCTTAAATCCCTTATGGAGATAAAAATATATCTTCATATATTTATGATAACTATTTCACAAGTTCACACTTACTTATAATTAAATAGAGTAAAGGTTATGCGTATTTGGCTTGCTGTCCAAGGGGAGGGCTCCGAGCTCGGAATTTGGCCTGAACCCAGAGTACTCCCCCAAAAAGCTAATGAGCAAAGAACAGACAGCAGATGGATTGACTAAAAGATGCATCAAAATGAGCACCGAAATTTGGCAGACTGGCATTTCTGGAAGAAGCCCAGTCGTTTGACGGGGATGGTCCATGCAACCTTCGACGGGAGCAGGTCTTGGCGTCGGACAGATGGACCCTACCGGCCGATGAATGAGGAAGAGAATGATTTTAGCCACCCAACCGGGGTAAATGCACTGTCTGAGAAAGGCAAGGCAAGAGAAAGGCAAGGTTGCTCGGCCAAGAGGCTCTCGAAGCATTCGAAGGGAGTTCAATACTCACGGCATAGGACGGATAAGCCTTGCCGGACAGATAAAGTCATGTTCGCTCAAATCGGGAGGGCTCTCGCAGCATCCGACGCGAGATCAATGCATAACGGCATTGGTTGGGTAAACCTCGCCAGCAGTCAAAAGAGAAAGCATAAAGAAAGCAGTCGCTCGACTAGTGTGGGCTAGTAAGCCGAGTAGGGTTTGGTAGGCCTTTTTGATGTGGAACCGATTGGTCCTTATATAGCTTTTGAATGTGTCTAATTGTAGGAGAACAGATTTGAGGTGTTATTGGAAACAAAAGCATGTGACAAGATTGTTATCATATATGAATAGTGGTTCAAAAGGGGATTTAGTCTGAGAGCTTCTGAATTGGAGGGAGGCAAAAAGATATTGGTATGGTTGGATTGGTGACTAGAGGTTGAAAATATAAACAAAATTACCTTTTTTTAACTTGGTGTGCTTTCTTTGTTTAATCAAATAGGAGATTGTTTCGCTATCGAGTACAGATAAGGCTGAGGTGGTGGGGTGGAATTTTGGGTTGAATATGGAAGTGATAGTTCAGAGCATCTAAGAAAACCAAAAAAAGTTCAAATAAACATAGCATTGAGTGCGAGGGCAGTAAAAACATTTTGTGAGAATGTCTAGTGTTATGGGTTGTCTGGTGTGGGATTGTTGAATTCCTTTAATGAGGGAGGTTTGTGAAATATTTATCTCGGGGAGGGAGTGCCATTGTAACGAGTGGGCATTCAGGCAGGCAAAGGAGAAAGGTGAGAAGCAGATCCAAATGCAGTTAGAGATTTATTAAAATAATCCACAAGGTTAAAAACACAGGGAGCGGGGGGAAACACAAAATTACCCAGGATACAAGCAAACATTTAACGACAAGTAAAACACAAGGGCTATTTATACACAAGACAAGACTAGCTTCAACAAGGTAACAAGGGGGCATGTTAAATTGACATGAGAACACAAGAGGCTAACCAAGAGAACTCACAAAACACATGGGGAGACCAAACAACATGAAAAGCAACGAAGAACTACAAAACATGGCACAAGACAGGAAATAGAAAAACTCCTCACACAAGACAAGGGAACACAGGCTGGGACCATGACAGAGCCCCCCACTAAAGAAGCAGATTCCAGATACTCCACAGGAAAAACAGTTCAGGAGGGTGGTGGAACAGAGGTGGAACAGGGGGAGGGATGGAGGGCCAGGCCAGTGGAACTGGATACTGAGGTGGATCAAGGACCTAGGGTGGATCAGGCAGAACAGGTGGGCAGGGCGGAGCAGGCAGTGCAGGGACGGCCACCTTGGCTGTGCATGGGTAGCCCCCTCCCAAAATCACACTCAGGTGTGGCGACCATCTTGGGACGAGACTCAGATGGGGCGACCATCTTGGGACGAGACTCTGGAACGGCGGCCATGACGGCTGGAGACTCTGGAACGGCGGAGACTCTGGAACTCTCCTGAGATACCTTCATCGAATTGATTTCTGAAGGCAGCATATATGTATCCTTTGCTGCCTTTGATATCCCACAATCCTGTTCGTTTCATTCTGTGACAGTTAAGCTAGAAAATTAAAGATGGCATCCGTTCAGTTAGGTTCAGTTTCAGTTCAGTGTTGTCGGGTCTCGTCAGTGTTATGGTTGTGTTTCCTCGTCTGCCTTTTTTACGATCTCTTTTAGGACCTCTTTTAAAGATGTTTTTTCTTCATCATGTATGATACTTAAGTCAGTGTGTTACAGAAAACCTGACCAAGATAAGATAAGAGGTGAAAGTTTTCTTTTTTCTTTTTGTGCTTGTTCCTGTACACCGGCCAGAACACAGTAACGAAAGCACAGCTGTTCAGGAAGGGGCCTAAAGGGAGCTTAGTGGAGTGGGTGCTGGATTCATGCGGATCCGCGCTGACCGTCGGAGCAGCGCATGACAACGCCAGGCCCACGCCCAACCCAGTGCCCAGCCAGTTACCACCCCGCTGGTAGGATCTACAGTATGTGCCTACCACAAACGGAGAGAACACCTTAGCCGTGATGTTGGAGCCCGTGGCTCTCCACCTCATCGACTCTCTGTCTGCGCGGTGGGCTCCACCTCCATCACCATCACCATCCTTGTCTCCAGTCGTCCCCAAGGTGACATTGAATATCTTCACTCCATGGCTCCTCCCTCGAGCCTGGGCCTCCATCCGCACGCCCCTGTTGAAGGCCATCCCCTAGATTCATCCACAATCCTCACCACCCTGGACTGTCTTGTTATCCATCCCCCTCCCGGATCTTCGCCCTCGACCCAAAGCCTTATCCTGTCTCACAATCCCTTCGCCCACTCCTCTCCAACCCTTTACCATCCCCTCGCCTGCCCCTAGAGCACCCACCCTCTTTCTCTTATTCTTTCAGGCATGGTGCCTTCGTGCCTTCTGGGAGGGGGCATGCTTTAACAGTTTCCCTTTGTTTGGATTTTGTGTTCATTTTACACTGTCTAATCTGTCATCATGGACACTAATGTGATTCATTATTCAGTTCAAGTGTGTGTCTTTAATTATCCTCATTTATCTGTATTTAAGGTCCCTTGTTTCAGTTCAGTGTTGTTGGGTCTTGTCAATGTTATGGTTGTGTTTGCTTGCCTGCCTCTGCTAGGAATTTCCTGTGGATACTATTAAAGACTATCTTGGATCTTCATCTTCTTCGTTGTGTGTGTTACTACAGTCAGTGTGTGACATTGTTAATACAAAAGTTGTCAATACAAAGACATACAAAAGTTGTTCCTAAGTTAAATTTCTTCAAATCAATTCCTTAGGTATTATTCGATATATTGTAATATATGAACGCAATATTTTGTAAATATATTCAAACCATTTAATATATTGATCATAAATATATGGAAATATATTATCTTTAGGGCAAATTAATGAAAAGCTTTGAAGTTGTCTGATTGTACTATCTTGCTCAAGGTAAATCTGAGCAATATATCTTAAAATATAACAAAATTATTTTTAAGAACATTCTTTATAAGATATCGAATTCTTCTTAAGTTTTGTCTTAAGCCACATCCACACGAAGCCAGAGCTTTCCCTATCCGATTTTTTTTTTCCCCGTTCCAAAAAAAAATTCCGTAAACACGGCGTCGTCTCAAGAAATATCTGCGTACACACGAAACCACTGAAACCGACTCAAAACGATGTAGTATACATGCCAGACCAGTATGTGGCGCTGTAATTCTGCCACAGATATACACTAAAAACGGAGAAGAAGACTTAAAGCATGCGCATAAACCTTGCGCGCTGTATACTATGGCTGTATACAACAATAATATTAGGCACAGTAGCTTCTTTTTTTTCTTTTCTTTTTTCTTTTTGAATCAAGAACTTTGTTGAACAATATGAAAAACCATAAATGTAGTTGCTGTGACTTAACGGTGTCTGACTAGTTGACACTTGGTGTGATGACATCATCGTTTCACAAAATATACGGATTGGCCGTACACACGAAAACGCAAGGGCGGCGTTTTCAGATTTATCCACCTTGGGACCCGGTTTCAAAAAATTGCGGTTTCAGTCTCCGAAAACGCCGGATCCGTGTGGACGAAACGCCAATACGATAAAAAATGTATACGTATACAGCGAAACGCGTCTCCGTGTGGACAGGGCCTTAAGAACAACCTTTAAAAAAAGATAAGAAAAGTAGTAAGTCTTAACTTACTAGAGTAACTTACTAAGTCTACAACATTAAGGATTACTATCCTTAATGTTGTGAATCTGGCCGCAGCTTTCTGAGGAGATTATAAAATCAGACATCCCAACCTGCACAAAGTCATTTCCGGGAGTCAAGAAATCTCCAATGGGGGGGGGGTTCTGATGAATTCGGTTCGAGAAATCTCCAACGGGGGGGGGGGGGATTCTGATGAATTCGGTTCGAGAGATAAAATCCCGGGGCACACATGTAGACTAGCACACACACGCAAGGTCTCTCGCTCCCTCTCTCTGCCGTGCGCGCACTACGCTTGCGCGCTCTTGCTTCCGGGAGATTTTAACTGATTTGCGGGCATCAGGGAGCCGCTATCAATATGCGGGAGACTCCCGGAACTTCCGGGAGATTTGGGATGTCTGTAAAATTAATAATTTTCTTCATGCACTCGAGAGACTGTCAATAGTTCCTCTAGTAAAACCATCATAATAGAAACTCTTTGAGGAACTTCAAAAACATATTTAAGTTCCTTGAGTTCACAATAATATATCTGAGCTTCATTGTTTCAGTCTGAAGAATCACAAATGGAGATTAAATAATCTTTTCACTTTTACACTGCTGAGTTTTTTCTGGCCTTGAGTAGATGAAGAAATGAAAAACATTCTCAAAGAGTTGATAATATTAATTATATACCAGAACTACTGTAGTATGACCTTTACTTGCTACAAACTGGAATAATATAGTACTTTTGTGTCATAAAAAACCTGTCCATCATGTGTGATTTCTAGTGTGTGTGTTTAACAGCACAGATCTTCTACAGACTCACTGTTTTGGACGATGTCCTGCATCTTTTTCCAGACTCTAAATGGCAGGTTGCCCAAGTAACGTGGCACATGAATCAAAGCTCCAGAAGCCATCTGTGGATCCGGCTGTGAGATCTGGACTCTGGAAGAACATTCAGGAGTCAGAACTGCAGTGGCTTTGTATCAGAAGCAGAGAGACCAGAGAGACCCGCATATCACTCACCTTTGCATTGAGACTGGAAACTCCTGCAGAACAAACACACCATTTATCATCAAGAACTCAATCAATCATCAATCAATCAATGATCTGAAATCAGACCTTCAGAAAGCAGACGTCATTGGCTTTCATCATCTCCTCCATGTCTTTGATTGTGTGTGAAAGAGCTGAGATGTGTCTGTTCGTCTCCTCCAGCTTCTCCTTCATCATCTGCTCCTTCTGCTCCTCTTCCTCCCTCAGTGCAGTGATTGTAGCTTCTTCTTCATCTCTGAGAAACTGATAAAGCTTCTCAAACTGCTGTTTAATCTGACGCTCTGTGTGCTCAGCTTGAGACTGAAATCAAATCACATTCACTTCAATCATCTCAAACACACAACTTTTTCTGGAGCAGCATGAAGAGTGAGTGGGAAAATGTGGGATAGTTAACTACAGCTTTAACTTTCTGAAGTACTAGTACTGTTGTAGTAGATGTTCTGTGTCTGTAGGGTGAAAATACACATTATCAATCAAATCCTAAGGTAGTAGCATAATGTCAGCAGTTCAGTGTCTGTTGCGCTTACAGGTTGTTGGGCTCATGAAAATAAAGTGAAGTACACAAACGTAACTTCGGGAGGAGTGAACCCATCTAATCTTTCAATTAACTGCCAGAGCATATAAGCAGCCTGAGCATCTCACCTTGCTCTGGCATCAGCTGTTTTGGAATATCTCTATCTCCCCAAGTCCACCAACATAATTTAAGCATCTCATTACATACTCATCTTCCAAGCACTAGTAGTCCCACTGGGGGATATATCTAAGCTCGAGTTGAAGCTGCTTCCTCGAGCCCCTCCACTGCAGACAGCAAGCCAAATACGCTTAACCTTATTGGCTTAAAGATTATATGGGCAAAATAACTTGTGAATCACATTATCTGCATTCGGCCATACTAATTAACTTACATGAAAATGCTTAAAGGATTAGTTCACTTTCAAATAAAAATTTCCTGTTAATTTACTCACCCCCATGTCATCCAAGATGTCCATATCTTTCTTTCTTCAGTTGAAAAGAAATTTAGGTTTTTGAGGAAAACATTCCAAGATTTTTCTCCATATAATGGACTTCTATGGCAACCAACAGTTTGAAGGTTCAAATGTCAGTCTCAATTCAGCTTCAAAGGCTCGACACGATCCCAGCCGAGAACTAAGGGTCTTATCTAGCGAAACGATTGGTCATTTTCTAAAAAATAAATTAAATTATATACTTTTTAACCACAAATGCCTGTCGTGTACCATCTCTGAGATGTGCCGCGCATTACGTCATCACGTTGGAAAGGTCACGCGTCATGCCATCTGTCTAAGTTATTTGTCTGTGTACTCCGGTTCAAAAGGTAGGGAAGGTTCATTTCATTTTCATTTCTCCAGTTCATTTTCTCCTCCAACTTCAAAATCGTCCGACATCTTTGTTTTAATTTATTATTATTTTCATTTTCATTTTTTTTGTGACCTTTCCAAAGTGATGACGTAATGCGTGACGCATCTCAGAGATGGTACAAGACGGGCATTTGTGGTTGAAAAGTATATAATTATTTTTTTATTCTTTTTTATAAAATGACCGATCGTTTCGCTAGATAAGACCCTTATTTCTCGGCTGGGATCGTCTCGAGCCTTTGAAGCGGCATTGAGAATTACATTTGAACCTTCAAACCGTTGGTTGCCATTGAAGTCCATTATATGAAGAAAAATCCTGGAATGTTTTCTTCAAAAACCTTAATTTCTTTTCGACTGAAAAAAGAAATACATGGACATCTTGGATGACATGGGGGTGAGTAAATTATCAGGATTTTTTCATTTTTTTTAAAGTGAACTAATCCTTTAAGGTGAGCGCGCTAGCCAATGGTATTAGTTCTGGCACATTAGCCTTGCACACTGCTGAATAACCACCTGACAGAGGCGTCTGTGCTTGATCATCATTATACACAAACAGTTGTGGTTGGTTGTGTGTGTGTGTGTGTGTGTGTGTGTGTGTGTGTGTGTGTGTGTGTGTGTGTGTGTGTGTGTGTGTGTGTGTGTTTCAGTAAATAAAGGAATATGTAGTTATGTCAGACAAATTCTTTCAGCTGTTTTAATCAAACTCGTAAACAAGTCAAAAGAATCAGCAATTACCTTTATGAGTTGAACTGTTTTCTCAAACTCTTCTTTAATGTTTTCTATGTGTTTAAGTTTCTCTTGTAATGACTTCAGTGCTGATATGAGCTCCTCCTGGAATTTAAAGAGAAAATCTATAAGACACAAGAGATTTCTGTAATATGATTTTATGTGTAATTCATAAGCTCATAATGCATAAGTGTTTATCCCCATCTTTAAATATGTCTTACCTTATGTGATGGAACAACTTCACTGATGGGTCTGAATGTGTGATTGACGTGTTTATGTGAGTTAATACACACTACACACACAGGCTGTTTGTCCTCCAGACAGAAAAGTTTGAGTTTCTCACTGTGTAAACTGCAGAGCTCCTCAGACCCTGAAGAACACCTCTCATTTCTCTTCTTCAGTAAAGACTCACACAAGTTTTTTAACACAAGATTAAGAGGAGGATCATCTCTTGAGGATCTTCTTCTGCAGACAGGACACTCCTGAGTTTCCTTGGTTCTCCAGAACTGTTGAAGACACTCTTTACAGAAACTGTGACTACATGATAAAACAACAGGATCCTTGAAGATTTCACAGCACACGGTACAAGAAAAATCATCTTCAGTTAGTGAAGCCATTTTCTCTATTTGATCTCCAGCAATCTGAACTTTACTTTCACTTTCTGAAAGATGTTTTCAAAAATTATAACACAAGAATCACAAAGATCTGCTGTTTGTTTAGAACTTTGCAAAAATCCTCATTGAAAGTTTTTCTCTTCCTTCTTCATTGATTGCTGTTTTTTGTTGTTGTTGCTTTTGTCGAGAGAGAAGAGAGTCAGTGTAACTGAAAGAAGTCAGACTCTTCCTGGTAAGTGTTGTAAGAGGGTGGCGTTTCTGATCACCTTTGGGTGTGTTAAAACAGGTCAGACATGAACATCAGGATTTATTCAGGTAAAATTTTAACAAAATGCATTCAAAAAGAACTTACATTGAAAATATCAAGTATAATGCTACAAAAACTCCAAACAAATATCGATTATAAAAAGACTCAAGAAACCTTAGTTTTATTTATTGCACTCTATTTGTTGTTGAGTGTGTTCGTAAGATAACTGTAAGGGAAACAGGAATTATTAGTCAAAAGGAATTATTAGTTAATTTATAGGGAATTTTGAAAGTCACTTATGTTACAGCCGAGCAAATGGCTCGTCCAGACTTTACAAACAAGACTTTATTGACTATTCTAATACAAAAACTAATACCTAACACAAACACACGCACATACACATGAGTTGCAGAAAGAAAGAAAAGGAGGAGAGAGTGAATTTCAAGAGAGTGAAATTATGAAATCCCAAGTTTCTAGCAATATATGAACTTTGTAAAACCTGACCTGAATGAACCATCAATCATTAATTTAACCCTTCTATCGTTTCTTAGACAGAGTTGTTACATTTTATATCAATACACCAATTCTGCTAAGAGTCTGGAGGCTACTTGCGTTTGTGTTTGGGGATTCCCTTAGGCGGAGTCCTTTGGTTTGAAAAAGGGGTTTTCTGGGTTAGTTGATTAGCTGGCGGGTTACTCATGTCTGGATTGACGTCTTGTTTGGCCAATTTCATTGTGTGTTGGCGTTTGCATGAGTTTTGATTGGAAGTTGAAGAACTTAAAACAAGACTCAATGGAAAAAAAAGAAACTAAGAGAAAGGAAAGAAAACTGAGACGAGAGTAGAGATGGCTTAAATGCTTGTTGGAGTCCTGAGATTTTTAAACTCAAATGTCTGCCCATCCTCCTGGATGAGGTCTGACCCATTAGGTATTGTCTTTAGTTCAGAGGTGACCGTGTTCCCTCCTCTTCGACCATAAATTACATATTATCTGTGGTCTCTTAACTTCTTGCTCTAAGGAGAGAGTACAGTTTAGACATGATTTCTATTATTAGGCATTCAATACATTTTACACAGATTTCAATCAAGCCATCGTCTGAATTAATTTGTCTGAACAGATACATGCAATGGTACAAAGTAAGGCACACTTTCAATCAACCATTCAATAGTTATAACATATACATGAATTGTGAGTGATTTAAGCATAATGGTCACATATAAAGGTTGTGGACATGATAAAAAATGATGCAGTTGAACGATATCTGATTACAAGTCCGTTTAGTCATCATTTTGAAATGATTTGATGCGTTTTTATATGTAAAACCCTTGTGGTAGATTTTTCCCTAAACCTAACTACGTACCTGGGTCTACAATCAACGTGCCCGTTCAATAATACTCTAGCGCCTCTCCAGTCGACGTCGGCCGAGTAACCTAACTAACTTGCACTGAAAAAAATGATTAGTTGAAATTAATAAAAAAAATTATCGTAAGTGGTTGCATTCAATTGATTTTATCTACATTTAAACAAATGCATTAAGTTGAACAAAAATGTATTAAGGTCAACTTAATGCTTTTGTGTAAATGTAGATAAAATCAATTGAATGCAGCCACTTACGATAATTTTTTTAAATTAATTTCAACGAATCATTTTTTTCAGTGTGCTTGCCTAAACTAGCTTACTTCCTGCGCAGGAATAATCGACAAACAGACTTCAGCAAATGTCCTTTAAATGTTTTAATCACGGCCGGAAGAGTTCCCGAGCAGTTATCAGGGAATCTCTCCCAAGAAGCAAGGCCGGAGGATCTCAGACAAATCCCATTGAGAATCCCACCAGTAAACACAAATACAACAGTTTTTATAGAATAAGTAGGTATGGCAAAAATGACATGAAAAATTACACAATTTGATTGGTTCTTCATAGACAAGCCCTCCTGTTACTAGGTAACCAAACTCTGTTTTTGGTTTCAAGTTTAGACATCTGTCTAGTTTAATTTCCCATATTTGTTATTTTTACACACACACAACCAAAGTCAAAGGGGAATGGCAACACAACATACAACATACAACATTCAAAAACAGAATGTTAGAATGTTAGGCCTAAAAAGGGAAGTAAGGTTATGTTAGAGTTATGATTAGTTTGATATACAGTTTACTATTTTATTCATTAAAAAATCCATCACACACTCAAATCCTACAGTTTGAAACTCACAGAGTTTCTCCAGGGTCAGTCATGAACAAATCTTTGTCAGAATGATTTCTTCACTTGCTCCAGTGATAAACACACGTCTGCTTATTGTGCGGATTGTCAGTGTTTGGAGACGCAAGCAAAGCTGACCCACATAGCAACATTGTGTCGGCCCAGATCCGGCCCACATTTATAATAGTATCTGCAGATTTGTTCTGAGGTGTCCATTTAGAACTCATCACTGTCAAATGTATCAGTCATTGAATCTTCTTTCACTTAATGCTAGACGACAGTTTCACTGGTTGCAGTTTGTTCACAAATGCATTTTCTCAAACTACCCATCCTATCTGAAACAATACTTGATTCCAATCATCCAACAGCCTAAGAGACACTGACCCTCTTTTCTTTTCTGTATCAAATATATCCAAAGAAAGTGGGAGGAGAGCCTTTAAATTGGAATAGTTTACCTAGGTCTTTTAGATCTATCTCTTCTTTTCACCAGTTTAAAATATCTCTTCTTAATTATTTGCATACAAGCTGCAACGGTTTTCCTCATGCGTGAGGGTTTTTATTTAATTTAAGTTTTATTGTCTATAACCTTAACTGTTAACTGTTTATTGTCTAATATCTAATGGTTGGATTGGGGAAGATATGGGTGGTTTTGGTGTGATGGAGAGCTTTTGTCTTTGTTCTGTTAGTATGTATGTATGTTTTTCTTGAAGTCCCCTCGAAAACGAGATGTCACATCTCAAGGGGTTTTCCTCTTAACAATAAATCTGACACATGTGGAATGATGGTCTAGCTCACATGCAGCGTGGACTGATGGTCCTTGGGTTTCCACTCCTGTTTCCCAGATCTGGGCCACAAGCAGGCCATAGCAATGCCACAGCAATGCCACATGTCAGCCAAGAAGCAAAGAAATAAACCAGAATTGGACCTTGGCTCGAGGTCATGGTGCAAAGGACCCTAGGTTGATTTTACTTCGAACCATCCCTTTAACTACTTGTGTTGTTTTATTTTAAATAGCCATTTTTCTCTATATTTTGATTCTAGTAATTTTGTTGTGCTACACAATGACAATAATGTACTTGAACTCGAAGCGTCAAAGTGGTAGTTGCGTAGCTGTCAACAGAGGGACTGAAAGCTCTCAGATTTCATCAAAAAGTTCTTCATTTGTGTTTCAAAGATGAAAGAAAGGCTTACGGGTTTGGAACGACATGAGTATTTGTAATTGATAAAAGAATTTTCATTTTTGGGTGAACTGTCCTTTTTATATTTTTAACTGAAATGAGAAATAAAGCTAGTATATAGCTAGTTTAAATTAAATATATACTCACGATTAATCAAAAACTTATTGTGAAATTGAGGATACACCATTTATCTTGTTTAACATTTTGTCATCATTTGCTATATCCAACAAAGTAAACCATCAGACTGAAGGGAGATTCTCACAACAAAGTTGCAGCTTCCTGCAAGGTAAATTTAGGTGTCTTTCCCAAAAAAAAAACGACACTTGGAGATTCAATTCACCAAAAGCCAAGGTATGGCAAACTCTGATGACGTCATCAAATCTTACTCGACATGACAACACGTGTGTGTGTGTGGTGCGTCCAAAGATGAATCACATATAGCTTTGATCATAACCATCTAAAGCAAATTAGACAGTTAATAGACCACTGAGACTATCTGAATTCTGACTTGTGATGCAGCCTGAATCATAAGGGGCTTTCGCACCGGGTAGTTCTAGGAACCTAGGAAATTAGTTCTAGGAACTAGCAACCAGGGTGGTTCCCCGAGAACTAATAGTTCCCTAGTAACATTAGGGGCTTTCGCACCAGGTAGTTCTAGGAACTAGCCACCAGGGTGGTTCCCCGAGAACTTATGGTTCCCCTAGGAACGTTTTCCTGGTTGCATTCACACCGCCAGTAGGAACTCTGAAGTGACGTAAGCCACTCCCGCAGCACTCCAATTGGTCCACACAGCTCTGATGCATCTCGAACAAGCAATCCATCAAGAATGGCGGTCGTTGTGTTACTATTGATGCTCATGGCTTTGCGAACCTACATCGGCATCCAAACACGGCGTATTCAACACGTTCGTTCAGCTCACCGTAATTTGCATTGACGGAGATTACAATCGAGCCGCTATTAGCTCGATTAGCTATTATTTAAAAAACTGCGGTCCCAAGTTTCTGTTCGTCTTGTTGGTCAGGGTAACCCCGCCCCCAGCCCCTGACGCAAGCGTTTTTACTTCTAGACCAGCAATGTTTTGGTGCTACAACTTTTGAAACTAGGCTCTGGCTCTGAACCAGCACTCAAACTGCCTTGGTGGAAAAGGGGTATGAGAGGAGCCTGAGGAGGAACTGAGGGACTGATGGGAGACAGCAAGGCCCCTCGGACCATCTGCTCCGCCTGGCTCAGACATCGCCCGAGGGCTGGAGAAGGGACTGGTGATGAACAAAAGAATTGGTAAAAAAATTAAATTCCGGAAAAAAGTCTGGTGGGAGGCTGGGCGGGACCAGCTCGTCCAACATAAAGCAGAGAGGCTCGGGAGGGATTAAAGGGGGTAGGGGTTCTTCCTCTCCAAAATCAAAACAATAGTTCATTTTGTTGGCCAGAAACTTACTTTTAATGACAGGAGTGTGGGCGGGGCTCCATTCTACACCCTCACACTCATAACAAACTCCCTCTACGATGGATTATGCAGGCGGCTTGCACACCTGGTCAGACACTCGAGGCTCCGGTTCCGCACCGATGTCTAGCTCAGTCATTTCTTTAATCACTGGCTACTGCATCACGGTTGCGGTTGGCTCTCTGTCTGTGGTGGGCTCATGCCGTTCCTCACCGTCTGGAGGTTCCTGGTTGGGCACTGGATTGGGAGTGGGGTTGGTGTTGTCGTTGTATCCAATAGTAAACGGCGATCCACAGGATACCAGCACCCACTCCACAAATGCAGCAAAGCTCCCTCGAGGTCCCTCCCCAGACAACTGTGCCTTCAACATGGTCTCTTGATAAAAATAATGAAAAAACACTGAATAACTGAATCACTTTGTGGGACAATCAAAATATGTTTTTGACTGGTTGGCAGTAGGCCAATGAAGTAACTGTGGCGAAAGTGTTGGGGGAGATTCCAGAAAGAGAAAAGGGAGGAGAGCACCTGCAAATGAGGTCATTGGTTAAAACTGCTAAAATTGGTTGCGAGTGAGATAGTCAGCTGTTCTGCAGGCATCTCGGCTTTGTTTGACAGCCAGGAGCGGTCTGAGGCCTGACATCGATGAGAGCCGTGGCTGGTGGGGCTTGGCAGATCACGCAAACAAAGGCTATTCCTATTACAAAGAACCATTTCCTATTAGGTAAGAGCAAATTTTTGCTTATTAATTAAAAAAAGTTTGCGTGATCTGCTGGGTCAAACCTGTGGCAGTGATCGGAGAAAGGGCTTCACCAAATCGAATCTAGAAAAATGAATGATAGAATAGAGGATATGGAGTTCCAGATTTCAAAAAAGTGCGCTTGCGTAGTGTAGATTAGGAGTAGGCCTGCTCTGGCCTGGGAACAGCCATGGGATGTAAGGAGCCCCTTGGTAGTGTAACGAAGTGTCACTCGAAGTGGGATCCATAAGCAGGCTTTTATTAAGATCGTAATCAAACAGGCAAATGTCGAGCACCAGCAAACACAGTAACTTAGAGAAAACCCAATCGTGGTCGATAAACAGGCAGTAAGTCAGGGCAGGCGGAGAACAGCCACAAACCAGAGACAATGCAGATCATCCAAAAGGCAGGCAGCAGCGAATCATAAACGATGTACAAACAGGGTCACAACAGGCAGGCATAAACAGGAATGAATGCTCAGAAATTTCAACCGTAGTATAAAAAAAAAAAAAAAAAAAAAAAAAAAAATACCTCAGAAAGAGGGATGGGAAAGAGACAGTTTAAATAGACCAGCAGACAGGCTACAGCTGGGCAATGTGATCAGTGCCAGGTACAGGGCTGATGGCAAATGTAGTGTGTATGTGAAAGAGTCAATATTCAGGTGAGGGAGCCCTCTGATGGCCGGAAGAGGTAACCACGGAGTTTGAGTGTGTGTGTGTGTGTGTGTGTGTGTGTGTGTGTGTGTGTGTGTGTGTGTGTGTGTGTGTGTGTGTGTGTCTGCGTGTGCGTGTGCGTGTGTGTGTGTGTGTGTGTGTGTGTGTGTGTGTGTGTGTGTGTGTGTGTGTGTGTGCGAGACAGAGAGAAATAATTCACCCTTTCTGGTTCTGACTAGTTTATAAACCAGAAAGGGAGTAACCAACTCCAACATACACTTTGAACAACACTTTGAGAGATTTTATTGGTAACTGTCATCCCCACTAGTGGACCAGAAATACAGGAACTGACCTGAGAAAGACTAATAAAATATCTTAATATTGTCTGACCATCTTGGTGAAAACTAATTAAGAATTGATGCAAGCTGGGGTTAGTAAGGGTAAAAAGGTGTGAAACATACAGTGATATTAATTAAGATTATAATGACATCAACACCTTTAGAGATACCACGGTCAGGATATCAAGTACGCAGAGATACTATAGGACAACCCTCCAAAATTGGGTAAAAAATGCCACACAAAAAAAAAAGCCTAAAAACAAAATGACCAGCTGAGGGAACATTTGATGTGGCTATGTGCAGAGGAACTGAATCATTGATTAATATATATATATATATATATATATATATATATATATATATATAGTGGTGTGAAAAAGTGTTTGCACCCTTGGTAAATATGATCAAATATGGCTGTAAAAAATAAATCTGCATTTTTAATCCTTTTGATATTTTATTTAAAAAATGTGCAAAAATCTAACCTTTCATTGAAGTAAAATAATTGAAAGTGCGGGGAAAATCACATTATGAAATAAATGTTTTTTCTCCATAACACGTTGGGAACAATTTTCCCCCCCCCTTTTTTTAAATACTTTTTGCAACCTCTTTTTTCCAAGATAACAGCTCTGAGTCTTCTCCAATAATGCCTGATGAGTTTGGAGAACACCTGACAAGAGATTAGAGACCATTCCTCCATACAGAATCTCTCCATCCTGTTCTCCGTTACAAGATTTCTAGCACAGGCTGTCAGGTTTAGATTTTTTATCTGTTGGTATTTGTCCAGGACCTCTGGCAGAAAATTAGGCCCACAGCATTAAAGATACAGCAGAGTATTTCATTTTACACATGGGGTACTTTTTTATCCCTGTGTGCACCAAACCCATCTTAAGTGTTTGCTGCCAAAAAAGCGAATGTTTTTGTTTCATCTGACGTTCCCAACGTGTTTTGGAGAAAAACATTTATTTCATAATGTGATTTCCCCCCCACTTTCAATTATTTTACTTCAACGAAAGGTTAGATTTTTGCACATTTTTAAAATAAAATATCAAAAGGATTAAAAATGCAGATTTATTTTTGACAGCCCCTTTTTTTAAATACTTTTTGCAACCTCTTTTTTCCAAGATAACAGCTCTGAGTCTTCTCCAATAATGCCTGATGAGTTTGGAGAACACCTGACAAGAGATTAGAGACCATTCCTCCATACAGAATCTCTCCATCCTGTTCTCCGTTACAAGATTTCTAGCACAGGCTGTCAGGTTTAGATTTTTTATCTGTTGGTATTTGTCCAGGACCTCTGGCAGAAAATTAGGCCCACAGCATTAAAGATACAGCAGAGTATTTCATTTTACACATGGGGTACTTTTTTATCCCTGTGTGCACCAAACCCATCTTAAGTGTTTGCTGCCAAAAAAGCGAATGTTTTTGTTTCATCTGACGTTCCCAACGTGTTTTGGAGAAAAACATTTATTTCATAATGTGATTTCCCCCCCACTTTCAATTATTTTACTTCAACGAAAGGTTAGATTTTTGCACATTTTTAAAATAAAATATCAAAAGGATTAAAAATGCAGATTTATTTTTGACAGCCATATTTGATCATATTTTCCAAGGGGGCAAACACTTTTTCACACCACTGTATATAAGGTCAAAGGTAAAAGTAAAAAGGGGGAAATAAAAAGGGAAGAACAACAAGTACTGATTTTATTTTAAAAAAGGGGAGAAGAATTATAAAAAATTAGGAGACAGGTCTAAGGGAGATATAATGACAAAACTGAAAAGAAAACGGAAAGACTTATGCACCACCTTATGACCCTTCAGAGAAACAGATGTCTGACATAACAGGGACAGCAGAAGTAAGAGGTAGAGCTGCACGATATTGAAGAAAAATGAGATATTCAAAATGAGATACAATATTGCTTTAAGTCTGTAAAATACATTTAAATTATATTTAAATATATTTAAAAACTAAAATGACATAACCTAATATGTTTACATGAACACTTGCCAAGACAGGCATTTTGACAGAACTGTATGTGTATTTGACTGTTAGAGTGCAGTGGGCCGCGAAAGATAACTGGATTGCGCTCGCTTTGGGTGTGTGTCAGACGGCGCAAGACCACAATGAGTTGTTTTCCGCGGCTTATTGCACTGAATAACTCTTTTTAATGACAAGCAAGTCTATACTCTGCTATATGGATCAGCCTAAAACTTTGACTTTTCTAAACTTTTTGAAGTAGCCTATTAAAATCATTCAGATATCGCAAGCTGTAATGCAGGATAATGAAGAAAGAGAGATAAGACACTGAATAATCACTTTGTGGGACAGCCAAAATATGTTTTTGACTGGTTGGCAGTCGGCCAATGAAGTAACTGTGGCGAAAGTGTTGGGGAGATTCCAGAAAGAGAAAAGGGAGGAGAGCAAATGAGGTCATTGGTTAAAACGGTATAAAAGTGTGAGTTGCGAGTGAGAAAGTCAGATGTCCTGCAGGCATCTCGGCTTTGTTCAAGTCTTGTTTTGACTTCTGGAAACTCTGCCTCTTGAGCTTCATTTGCAAGAAAGAGATGACTTTTCTCAATAACATAAAGTTGGTGAATGTCAGCCAGGAGTGGTCCGAGACCTGACATCGATGAGAGCCGTGGCTGGTGGGGCTTGGCAGATCACGCAAACAAAGGCACGGCTATTAGGTAAGAGCAAATTCTTGCTTATTAATTTAAAAAAGTTTGCGTGATCTGCTGGGTCAAACCTGTTGCAGTGATCGGAGATAGGGCTTCACCAAATCGAATCTAGAAAAATGAATGATAGAATAGAGGATATGGAGTTCCAGATTTCAAAAAAGATGCGCTTGCGTAGTGTAGATTAGGAGTACTCTGGCCTGGGAACAGCCATGGGATGTAAGGAGCCCCTTGGTAGGAGAAAAGGGTGGCCTTACGGTATTTACCACGTAAGAGAGTGTGTGTGTGTGTGTGTGTGTGTGTGTGTGTGTGTGTGTGTGTGTGTGTGTGTGTGTGTGTGTGTGTGTGTGTGTGTGAGGAAGGAAACGAGGGAGACAGAGAGAAAGAATTCACCCTTTCTGGTTCTGACTAGTTTATAAACCAGAAAGTGAGTAACCAACTCCAACATACACTTTGAACAACACTTTGAGAGATTTTAACTGTCATCCCCACCAGTGGACCAGAAATACAGGAACTGACTTTTTTTAAGAGAAACTGATGTCTGACATAACAGGGACAGCAGAAGTAAGAGGTAGAGCTGCACGATATTGAAGAAAAATGAGATATTCAAAATGAGATACAATATTGCTTTAAGTGTGTAAAATAAATTTTAATTATATTTAAATATATTTAAAAACTAAAATGACATAATCTAATATGTTTACAGGAACACTTGCCAAGACAGGCATTTTGACAGAACTGTATGTGTATTTGACTGTTAGAGTGCAGTGGGCCGTGAAAGATAACTGGATTGCGCTCGCTTTGGGTGTGTGTCAGACGGCGCAAGACCACAATGAGTTGTTTTCCGCGGCTTATTGCACTGAATAACTCTTTTTTATGACAAGCAAGTCTATACTCTGCTATATGGTTCAGCCTAAAACTTTGCCTATTAAAATCATTCAGATATCGCAAGCTGTGAGGCAGGATAATGAAGAAAGAGAGATAAGACACTGAATAATCACTTTGTGGGACAATCAAAATATGTTTTTGACTGGTTGGCAGTCGGCCACCCTTACAAAGAGAAGAAGATAGACAATTAATGAAGTAACTGTGGCGAAAGTGTTGGGGAGATTCCAGAAAGAGAAAAGTGAGGAGAGCACCTGCAAATGAGGTCATTGGTTAAAACGGTATAAAAGTGTGAGTTGCGAGTGAGATAGTCAGATGTCCTGCAGGCATCTCGGCTTTGTTCAAGTCTTGTTTTGACTTCTGGAACTCTGCCTCTTGAGCTTCATTTGCAAGAAAGAGATGACTTTACTGCAAACGACAGCCAGGAGTGGTCCGAGGCCTGACATCGATGAGAGCCGTGGCTGGTGGGGTTTGGCAGATCACGCAAACAAAGGTGCGCCTATGAGGTAAGAGCAAATTTTTGCTTATTAGTTTAAAAATGTTTGCATGGTTTGCTGGGTCAAACCTGTGGCGGTGATCGGAGAAAGGCCTTCACCAAATCAAATCTGGAAATTTTTAATAAAATAGAAGATGAGGAGTTCCAGATTTCAAAAGATGCGCTTGCGTAGTGTAGATTAGGAGTACTCTGGCCTGAGAACAGCCATGGGATGTAAGGAGCCCCTTGGTAGGAGAAAAGGGAGGCCTTACGGTGTTTACCACGTAAGAGGCGTCTGAGACCTGAGAGAGGTGTAAGAGTATTTACACCTGAGAGGGGTGTAAGAGTATTTACACGCAAGAGGCGTGTGACACCTGAGAGGTGTGAGAGTATTTACACGCAAGAGGCGTCTGAGACCTGAGAGGGGTGTATGAGTATTTACACGCAAGAGGCGTGTGACACCTGAGAGAGGTGTATGAGTATTTACACGCAAGAGGCGTGTGAAACCTGAGAGGTGTGAGAGTATTTACACGCAAGAGGCGTCTGAGACCTGAGAGGGGTGTGAGAGTATTTTCACGCAAGAGGCGTGTGAAACCTGAGAGGGGTGTATGAGTATTTACACGCAAGAGGCGTGTGACACCTGAGAGGGGTGTAAGAGTATTTACACGCAAGAGGCGTGTGAAACCTGAGAGGGGTGTATGAGTATTTACACGCAAGAGGCGTGTGACACCTGAGAGAGGTGTATGAGTATTTACACGCAAGACGCGTGTGACACCTGAGAGGGGTGTAAGAGTATTTACACGTAAGAGGCGTGTGACACCTGAGAGGGGTGTAAGAGTATTTACACGTAAGAGGCGTGTGAAACCTGAGAGGGGTGTATGAGTATTTACACGCAAGAGGCGTGTGACACCTGAGAGGGGTGTAAGAGTATTTACACGCAAGAGGCGTGTGAAACCTGAGAGGGGTGTATGAGTATTTACACGCAAGAGGCGTGTGACACCTGAGAGAGGTGTATGAGTATTTACACGCAAGACGCGTGTGACACCTGAGAGGGGTGTAAGAGTATTTACACGTAAGAGGCGTGTGACACCTGAGAGGGGTGTAAGAGTATTTACACGTAAGAGGCGTGTGAAACCTGAGAGGGGTGTAAGAGTATTTACACGCAAGAGGCGTGTGAAACCTGAGAGGGGTGTAAGAGTATTTACACGCAAGAGGCGTGTGACACCTGAGAGGGGTGTATGAGTATTTACATGCAAGAGGCATGTGACACCTGAGAGGGGTGTAAGAGTATTTACACGCAAGAGGCGTGTGAAACCTGAGAGGGGTGTATGAGTATTTACACGCAAGAGGCGTGTGACACCTGAGAGAGGTGTATGAGTATTTACACGCAAGACGCGTGTGACACCTGAGAGGGGTGTAAGAGTATTTACACGTAAGAGGCGTGTGACACCTGAGAGGGGTGTAAGAGTATTTACACGTAAGAGGCGTGTGAAACCTGAGAGGGGTGTAAGAGTATTTACACGCAAGAGGCGTGTGAAACCTGAGAGGGGTGTAAGAGTATTTACACGCAAGAGGCGTGTGACACCTGAGAGGTGTATGAGTATTTACACGCAAGAGGCGTGTGACACCTGAGAGGGGTGTGAGAGTATTTACACGCAAGAGGCGTGTGACACCTGAGAGGTGTGTAAGAGTATTTACACGCAAGAGGCGTGTGACACCTGAGAGGGGTGTAAGAGTATTTACACGCAAGAGGCGTGTGAAACCTGAGAGGGGTGTATGAGTATTTACACGCAAGAGGCGTGTGACACCTGGGAGAGGTGTGAGAGTATTTACACGCAAGAGGCGTGTGACACCTGAGAGGGGTGTAAGAGTATTTACACGTAAGAGGCGTGTGAAACCTGAGAGGGGTGTAAGAGTATTTACACGCAAGAGGCGTGTGAAACCTGAGAGGGGTGTAAGAGTATTTACACGCAAGAGGCGTGTGACACCTCAGAGGTGTATGAGTATTTACACGCAAGAGGCATGTGACACCTGAGAGGGGTGTGAGAGTATTTACACGCAAGAGGCGTGTGACACCTGAGAGGTGTGTAAGAGTATTTACACGCAAGAGGCGTGTGACACCTGAGAGGGGTGTAAGAGTATTTACACGCAAGAGGCGTGTGAAACCTGAGAGGGGTGTATGAGTATTTACACGCAAGAGGCGTGTGACACCTGGGAGAGGTGTGAGAGTATTTACACGCAAGAGGCGTGTGACACCTGAGAGAGGTGTATGAGTATTTACACGCAAGATGCGTGTGAAACCTGAGAGGGGTGTATGAGTATTTACACGCAAGAGGCGTGTGACACCTGAGAGGTGTATGAGTATTTACACGCAAGAGGCGTGTGACACCTGAGAGAGGTGTGAGAGTATTTACACGCAAAAGGCGTGTGACACCTGAGAGAGGTGTATGAGTATTTACACGCAAGATGCGTGTGAAACCTGAGAGGGGTGTATGAGTATTTACACGCAAGAGGCGTGTGACACCTGAGAGGTGTAAGAGTATTTACACGCAAGAGGCGTGTGAAACCTGAGAGGGGTGTGAGAGTATTTACACGCAAGAGGCGTGTGACACCTGAGAGGTGTGTGAGAGTATTTACACGTAAGAGGCGTGTGAAACCTGAGAGGGGTGTAAGAGTATTTACACGCAAGAGGCGTGTGAAACCTGAGAGGGGTGTAAGAGTATTTACACGCAAGAGGCGTGTGACACCTGAGAGGTGTATGAGTATTTACACGCAAGAGGCGTGTGACACCTGAGAGGGGTGTGAGAGTATTTACACGCAAGAGGCGTGTGACACCTGAGAGGTGTGTAAGAGTATTTACACGCAAGAGGCGTGTGACACCTGAGAGGGGTGTAAGAGTATTTACACGCAAGAGGCGTGTGAAACCTGAGAGGGGTGTATGAGTATTTACACGCAAGAGGCGTGTGACACCTGGGAGAGGTGTGAGAGTATTTACACGCAAGAGGCGTGTGACACCTGAGAGAGGTGTATGAGTATTTACACGCAAGATGCGTGTGAAACCTGAGAGGGGTGTATGAGTATTTACACGCAAGAGGCGTGTGACACCTGAGAGGTGTATGAGTATTTACACGCAAGAGGCGTGTGACACCTGAGAGAGGTGTATGAGTATTTACACGCAAGAGGCGTGTGACACCTGAGAGGTGTATGAGTATTTACACGCAAGAGGCGTGTGACACCTGAGAGAGGTGTGAGAGTATTTACACGCAAAAGGCGTGTGACACCTGAGAGAGGTGTATGAGTATTTACACACAAGATGCGTGTGAAACCTGAGAGGGGTGTATGAGTATTTACACGCAAGAGGCGTGTGACACCTGAGAGGTGTATGAGTATTTACACGCAAGAGGCGTGTGACACCTGAGAGGTGTAAGAGTATTTACACGCAAGAGGCGTGTGAAACCTGAGAGGGGTGTGAGAGTATTTACACGCAAGAGGCGTGTGACACCTGAGAGGTGTGTGAGAGTATTTACACGCAAGAGGCGTGTGAAACCTGAGAGGTGTATGAGTATTTACACGCAAGAGGCGTGTGACACCTGAGAGGTGTAAGAGTATTTACACGCAAGAGGCGTGTGAAACCTGAGAGGGGTGTAAGAGTATGTACACGCAAGAGGCGTGTGACACCTGAGAGGGGTGTAAGAGTATTTACACGCAAGAGGCGTGTGACACCTGAGAGAGGTGTGAGAGTATTTACACGCAAGAGGCGTCTGAGACCTGAGAGGGGTGTATGAGTATTTACACGCAAGAGGCGTGTGACACCTGAGAGGTGTATGAGTATTTACACGCAAGAGGCGTGTGACACCTGAGAGGTGTAAGAGTATTTACACGCAAGAGGCGTGTGAAACCTGAGAGGTGTAAGAGTATTTACACGCAAGAGGCGTGTGAAACCTGAGAGGGGTGTAAGAGTATGTACACGCAAGAGGCGTGTGACACCTGAGAGGGGTGTAAGAGTATTTACACGCAAGAGGCGTGTGACACCTGAGAGAGGTGTGAGAGTATTTACACGCAAGAGGCGTCTGAGACCTGAGAGGGGTGTATGAGTATTTACACGCAAGAGGCGTGTGACACCTGAGAGGTGTATGAGTATTTACACGCAAGAGGCGTGTGACACCTGAGAGGTGTAAGAGTATTTACACGCAAGAGGCGTGTGACACCTGAGAGGGGTGTGAGAGTATTTACACGCAAGAGGCGTGTGACACCTGAGAGGTGTATGAGTATTTACACGCAAGAGGCGTGTGACACCTGAGAGGGGTGTGAGAGTATTTACACCTGAGAGAGGTGTGAGAGTATTTACACGCAAGAGGCGTGTGACACCTGAGAGGGGTGTGAGAGTATTTACAGGCAAGAGGCGTGTGACACCTGAGAGGTGTATGAGTATTTACACGCAAGAGGCGTGTGACACCTGAGAGGTGTAAGAGTATTTACACGCAAGAGGCGTGTGACACCTGAGAGGGGTGTGAGAGTATTTACATGCAAGAGGCGTGTGACACCTGAGAGGGGTGTGAGAGTATTTACACCTGAGAGAGGTGTGAGAGTATTTACACGCAAGAGGCGTGTGACACCTGAGAGGGGTGTATGAGAGGGGTGTGAGAGTATTTACACGCAAGAGGCGTGTGACACCTGAGAGGGGTGTGAGAGTATTTACACGCAAGAGGCGTGTGACACCTGAGAGGGGTGTGAGAGTATTTACACGCAAGAGGCGTGTGACACCTGAGAGGGGTGTGAGAGTATTTACAGGCAAGAGGCGTGTGACACCTGAGAGGGGTGTATGAGTATTTACACGCAAGAGGCGTGTGAAACCTGAGAGGGGTGTGAGAGTATTTACACGCAAGAGGCGTGTGACACCTGAGAGGGGTGTATGAGTATTTACACGCAAGAGGCGTGTGAAACCTGAGAGGGGTGTATGAGTATTTACACGCAAGAGGCGTGTGAAACCTGAGAGGGGTGAATGAGTATTTACACCTGAGAGATGTGTATGAGTATTTACACGCAAGAGGCGTGTGAAACCTGAGAGGGGTGAATGAGTATTTACACCTGGGAGGTGTGAGAGTATTTACACGCAAGAGGCGTGTGACACCAGCAGAGAGGTGAGAAGTGTGGCTTCCATACCGCTTCCAGTGTGGGCACGGCCACGGGAAGTGAGGACAGCCTTTGGTAGGCGATAAGGGTGGTCTCATGGCGTGTCCCACTCAGGGAAGTTCTGCACGGGCAGGTGCTCTGGAGCTGAGAAGTGAACTGTTAGAATGTGAGCCTGAGTTTGTCTAGTATTTGTTTAATTGTTGAAAAAGCGTGTGATATTGAGTGTTTTCATGTTGGGTGCTGTGTGTGTGATATTAGTTGTCTCTGTGTTGGATGTTAAATTGTGTTGTATTAACCTTTCGTCTAAAAGTACTAATTGCACAGGCTGTGTTGTGTTGTTTATGCAAAGTGTGTTGAATATAAATGTTTTTGTGACGGCTTGAGGATTCTCTGGCATGAAAAAACTAGTAGAAAAATTGTAAAAAGAAAAAAGAAAAAAGATTGAATGTAAGACAAGGGGGAAGTAAAATAAATCAGAAAAACCACCCCTCCAGAACAAAAAAACATGCCCAAACATTTGCTTTGCCAAATGTTTGGACATCATCCAAATTGCAGATTCTGATCTAAACAGAGAAGCACGGCTAATAATAATAATAAAATAAGAAGTATCTGTTTTTTTTTCTGCACACAAGTAGAAATAAACAGTGACTTGTGACCACACTGTGTGTGTGTGTGTGTGTGTGTGTGTGTGTGTGTGTGTGTGTGTGTGTGTGTGTGTGTGTGTGTGTGTGTGTGAGAGGAAGGAAACGAGGGAGACAGAGAGAAATAATTCACCCTTTCTGGTTCTGACTAGTTTATAAACCAGAAAGGGAGTAACCAACTCCAACATACACTTTGAACAACACTTTGAGAGATTTTATTGGTAACTGTCATCCCCACTAGTGGACCAGAAATACAGGAACTGACTTTTATATGCTATATGCGTTGATCTAAAACTTTGACTTTTAAAACTTTTTGAAGCAGCCTATTAAACCATATAGATTTTGCAAGCTGTAATTCAGGATAATGAAGTAAGAGAGATAAGCACATCAAGTTACAGGGAAAAGGTGAGAGCAAGTGCATAAGACATGAGGATGAAAGGGAAAAGGAGGCATCAAGCCGAAAGTGGGAGTCACCAAGGTCATATAAAGAAAGACTAAAGAAAAGAGAGACATCTAATGAAAGTTTGGCCGATAAAATGAAGGAGTTAGAGCAAGACATAAGGACCGATGAATGGATAAAGAAAGGGAAGCTCTGAGAAAAGAGCTGGCAAAGATGGATTTCTGAAAGCAAAAGACAGACAATCAAAAATGTCAAATTTAAACATTTCTAATGATTGGTCACAAATACATTTTTCAATTGGCCTCATTGGGTTTTTGTGAATTTCATTTTATCAGTTGTGGCAACAGTCTATTAACGTGTGCTCAATCAGAAATATGTTGAGCTAATGGATGATGCCATTTTGTTTATCAAAACGTTTTTTGTTTATCCAATTAAATATTTTAAACTGTAGTAGCAATTTTATTTCTCACTGTCCCAGAAGAAACATTTATGAAAAACAAATACATTAAGCAAAATACATAATGCAGATAACAAGGTTGACATTTTATCACATCACTTTGTTGACAGATCAATCCAACACAGGATATTTGGTGAAAATACTTTATTTTAAATAAGGAAAAACACAGAATTCTTCTGCATAACAAAATGTCTTGATGTGGTGAAGAAAACTTTCAAAAACGGCACTATATAGGTTAAGAACCGGCATACAAAAACTAACATTACTAATACAGTTCCCCTGCATCACATCTGGCAAGTGACAGAAGAGAAGCTAGCTTACTTTTCAAACCAATGATGAAACAAGCAAGAGAAAAAACGAGCAAGGGAAAAAACAAGTAAGGGAAAAAAAGTAATTTGGAAGCCATGGATGATCCTCTTATTTTCCAATCAGTTGGGGGAAAAAAGTACTCAAAAACAGTTTACTAAGAGATCAAATAGGATTGGTGTAATCTGCTAATCCACTCAGAATTAAAAGTAGGCTAATTTCACAATTACCAAGAAAACACCAATAAAAATAATTGATAAGAAATTAACCTAAAAGAAAATAATAAAATTAAATTAATAAGCAGGCCTAACAGGGATTGATTTGGAGGATTGCGCAAACTGGTGGCCATCAAAAACACTGGAGTTTTCTCCTTAGTATAAACGGTTTGTGCAGTTCCCAGAGGAAATTCAAATAATTGACAAAAAGGATTATAGAAATATCGGGCATTTAGAGATAAAAATATAGAGAGAGAGACATGCTAGATGTGGGTATGACTGACCTGTTATATAAAGACTATGATATTTGTATCTTGTTATCCCTGGGAGACGATTTGAAATTTGATCCATTGCAGACATTTTGAGATTTTTGGATAGTTACTTAAAATAACTTGTGCATTATGTTGAATGAGCAGGATTGGGTGACCAAGCTAAACAGCCATACTGTATTACACACATTTTACAGAAATGGGACTCATTGATTTAATCCTAAAAGTTTTGAGAGAGTAGGAATCAATATAACGAGTGATAAAAATACTATAAATGTGACCGAAAATTAGGCAAACCAGACAGACTGAAACGCTGCTATTTTCTGCATTCTGCAAAGAAGAAAGATGCTTGCTCATTTCTGCAAAGAAGAACTTTCTTTATTAAAATTGCATGGGGAAACTGCTGTTATCAACCAGATGATACTTGGGAAATTAAGGGACAATTGAAAGAGATGGTTGCAGAATTTATAAAGGATGAATTTGATTCATGCGGATCTCTGAGTGTTCAATTTCCAGATGACACCAGCCAGCTTTTGGGACGGCTGCCTCGACTTAAACAACAGCAACTGGACTGTGCAACAAGTGAGAGCAAGAAACACAAGGACACGGCTGCAGAGAAAAGAAGAGGCATTTGGTTGGTGGGCCTTCATCCCCCCTGAAAGAGGAAGTTTAATCCTGTATGGACAAAGACAGAGTTGATGCAGAAACAACCAACAAAAACGTCCTGCCATTATGCAAAATTGCCTCCTCCGTGGCTTGACCAAAAGCCAGGCTGAGGAGAGGCAGAGAGACAACAGCATCCAGAGTCAAACCACTATGTCCCAACATGACGCCAGGCCCCTGAATGCCATCAAAGACTGACAGATCAAATGCATCGAATGAGGAGGGAAACACTCAAACAGCAGCCCAACCAGTTCAGCTGATCCAAGCAGAAGGACTTCATCCTTTCCTACGTGGGCACAGGTGATATGTTTTCAATGATCACTACAGAGACCGCTTCAAATTTCATTGATTGGCCATTTTAATTGTATTTTGATTATTCACTGGTCCAACAGCAGTTCTCTATATTCTGTTAAGCTAAAACTCTCTATTTGCTTTCTTTCAATAGACATTAGTCCAGCTGTACGTATTTCAAAACAATTTTAAAAGAAAGAAAAGAGGAGGAGAAGTTGAGTGTTTGCGTGACTCAACTATTAACTAAAACTGGGGCTGGACTTAGCAGAGAGGGACTATTGCATTAACCAACTAGGGGTAAATGAATAATTGATGATGTTGTCCAATGAACAGAGAGATTTGGGGATCTGCTTTCAAGACAGATCTGATAAGCTTGTATGATACTGAGCTCTCTATCAGGAAAAAAATGTGGATGATAAAGCTATGGGGCTGGTCACTCCATCTTGGTCAATAGTTTATTTTTTTAGGTTTAGAAATAAAATAGTAACTACAAACATTTCAAACTCGTGATATGACAAATGCTGTCATTACCAGGGATCACGTGATGTTAATATTGTTGGTCATGAATTCTAGATTATGCTGAGATCTCCAGTCATTTAAAAGAGCAGCTCATAAGCAACAGAAGAAAAGATTATGAAGAGAAATTAAATTAACAGATGACAAATCAGATTAGAGAAATTGATTTTGGTTCTTTTAAGCTGCAGCATGTCCAGGCCTACCAGATCATTTGATCTTGAAAAAATTGGGGTTTATGGCATCAGTGTTTAACACAACCAAATGGCAACTGATATCGGCCAGCTGTGTTAAACATTTAGATACTGTCACGTAGGGAATGCCACATTGCCTACATTCAATAGCTTTTATCATCAGAGTTACCAATTTAGAATGGGTGGTATTCGAACCTTGATATTTAGGATGGATAATTGAATGTAAAATTAAGTCTATATCGATAAGTCAATAAGGCATAAGCAAAATGCCTCAACTTCAGACTGTTGGACAAATGAGGTATAAAAGAACAAATAATTACACTAGCAACACTATTCACTATTTTAATTTCAGATGTGCGTGGTTTTGACATTTGCGAAAGGGGGGAAGTGATTAGAAAATAAAAACAGTCTATGATAGATGATTGATAGATAGCCGAATGCAATATTTGTGTTCAAAACAATGTCAGAAAAGGTGTGTGCATAGATTTGATTGGTCAACCAAGGTGAATACCAAATAAGTTTAAGCATATGGATGAAGTAAATCAGGCTTTGAGTATATTTGTATGGATAACTTATAAAATGCAGAATGGATGAATTACATTTATTGCAATCAACAGAAGTTCATTAACACACCGAAGACACATTGAGAGCATTGGGAGAACATCTGGGGACCCATAAGCGACATGACATGGCAAAACAGACAAATATTAAATTGGTTATTCTCTGAGAAAGAATGTGTTGTGTAAAATTTGAAGCTAACTGTTTTACTTATGTTCCAAATAATACAGCTCCTGATGAATCATTCACAGAGGCATTGAAGAAACTGAATAATAAGGGTAGAAGTCACTGCAAATGTGGGAGATAAGCATATTGGGAACTAGTTATATATTTGGATCATGGCGTAAATGGCTTACTAAAATGGGAATAATAATAGCTACAGTAGTTGTTATTTTTGTGCTGTTGTTCTGTCGTGTTATGCCTTTTCCTCAGATCAATGATGGCCAATTCAGCTAATCATATGATTAATGTGTCTGTGAGGAGATCTGGAGTTGATGCACCAATATGTATCCAATGGGTCCTGGATTGGATGAACTGGACGAGATTAAATAAAAAACCCTTAAGCACAATGTGGTAGGGAAGGGGTGCCTTTTCTTTACTCTTTATTTTCAAATTGATTGTATTATTTGGACAGTAAGGGAGTCAGTATGCTCATTGTATTTTTCTTTTTTTCTCAAATCATTTAGCATGATTAGAATTGGGGTAGAGTAGGCAGGAAGTTAGAGGGTGTTATGTTTGTTATTTTGGCGTATACCCCTTCCTGAAGTCATTTATTATAATCTATTTATTAAAATCAAGATCCGGTAACCCTTTATTTTACAGTCCCCTAATTACTAGGTATTTACCTAGTAAATACATGGTAAGTTATAGTTGTTTATTGGTAATTACCACAGGTAACAAGTATGTAAATGCAGAGAAACTACAAACTAATTACTAGGTATTTACCTGGTAAGCATATGGTAAATTATAGTATTTTAGTGTGTAATTACTTAAGGTGATTAGTATGCAATTACAGAGAAACTACCAGGGAAAAAAACACCACTGTTAAATATCAACTCAACAAAGTCCTGTGTACTTGTTACCTGTTTAGGTTGGTAATAACTCCGATTTAATTGTGTACTTCCTCAGAATGTAGGCAGACAATTTTTAGAAACACCTCCAGTATTACCCATCAATTCAAGTTAGGTTTGTAGTTATCCTAGGGTTATGTTGGTAACAGTCCATGTTTATTTATTACTATCTTGAAATTAAGACGTAGTTTCCAATAAATTACCTTGTCTTATAGTTGTTGTTCATTGCTACACCCATTTATAGAGGGTTTATCAAATAATTTACCTTACACTTACCTGGTAACTACCCCGCAGGAACAGTTTTTCATAATGTCATGGCACATCTTAAATACTGGGTATGTTCTTGCAAATGTTTTTACAATTTACTCAGTAAGTAAAGTGCAACTGTACTGTAAAATGAAGCCTTGTTTATTTCCATGGTATTACCGGAATTGTACCATATAACTTGATCATTCCCTTTTCCATATAGTCACATTTTTTTACCTCGTATGTCCTGCAACGTTACCAAGGAAAACATGACAATTTACTCAGTAAGTAAAGTGAAACTGTACTGTAAAATGAAGCCTTGTTTATTTCCATGGTATTACCGGAATTGTACCATATCATTCCCTTTTCCATAGTCAATTTTTTTTTTTTTTTTACCTCATATGTCCTGCAACGTTACCAAGGAAAACATGACAATTTACTCAGTAAGTAAAGTGAAACTGTACTGTAAAATGAAGCCTTGTTTATTTCCATGGTATTACCGGAATTGTACCATATCATTCCCTTTTCCATAGTCACATTTTTTTTTTTTTTTTTTCTCATATGTCCTGCAACGTTACCAAGGAAAACATGACAATTTACTCAGTAAGTAAAGTGAAACTGTACTGTAAAAGGAAGCCTTGTTTATTTCCATGGTATTACCAGACTCTTACCACATCCTTTGCTAACTTACTGCTTAAACATTTTTGAAATCACAAACTTTTACCGTGTGTTCTGCAACTTAACTAAAACATTCCAGCCTGGTCTCATTGTTAATACGTAGTATTAACACGTAATTTTCAAAGATAGAAAACTACATAGGCTACAGTTATGAAGAAAAACAACATACGTGTAATCACACAAATTTATTTATTGCGAAAATGTCAAAACCGGTACCAAAAGTCGTTCACATGACGATGTGTTGCAGTCACAGCCCTCTCTTTCAGTATATAATAATTTTGAATGAGGTAATTTACAGAGCAGAATTTAAATGATTAATCCATGAAAATGTTAATCCGGCTTCGCTCTGTGTGAAGGCGCGCGCGCTTCTCCATTTCAAATATAGTTTACCGACTGAAATACGACATGTCGCAATCTGTGAGGAACATAGACGAACAGGCGAGAGCCAATGAGCGTTTGATATCACTGCCGTAAAACATGTCGTAACGCTTCTTGAGGGCGCAATTTTTGAATTTGAATTCATCAACGAGCAAGGGTCCGCGGGATTTGACAGTTACAGACTGCGCTGTTGTTAAAGCCTGTGGAATGGAGATGAAGATCACTCACTGGATAAAGGGCTGAATTTGGATCTCTTTCTTGCAAACGTATGGATTCTAAAGATTTGGATTATATCAAGTAGGCTATAATAAAATTGATGTCTTTTGTGAATTTATGTTGGGTTTTGGTGTATTATTGTCCTATTGGAAAAAACGCATTTTGTGTCTCACTGTAAATAAACTAAATATAAAAATGGTTAAACGATTAAATAAGGTACTTTTAAGGTTTTAAAGTGTATTCTTGTTTAACTGCGTATGCTAATCCTCCGAAACGAGTTTGCAGCAGAAGGCACGAACAGAGCGAAATGTTATTAGTCTATGTCTTGAGTAAACTGCATAAATGCGACTGAAAACGTAATTGATAAGACATTTGAATGCAATAGAGTCAAAACATTAATGCCACGATTTTAATATGCATAAATAAGAATGCGTACAAATACGTCGGTATAGAGTTGTTCATACGTAAATAATTTATGTTTTTGTGCTGTTAATGCAAACATTTTACGTTTTAGTGCTGTAAATACTATACGTTTCTGTGTGTATAAAACGTAAGTAAATGTACGTATGGTAGAATGACACTTTATCACGTTGAACATTCTCAGTAAGTAAAGTGAAACTGGAACGTTACTGTAAAAGGAAGCCTTTTTATTTCCATGGAATTACTGGGATCTTACCCTATAATCTGTAATAGGTACAGTTACGTAGCTATAACAGATTATAGGGTAAGATCCCAGTAATTCCATGGAAATAAAAAGGCTTCCTTTTACAGTACAGTTTCACTTTACTTACTGAGTAAATTGTCATGTTTTCCTTGGTAACGTTGCAGGACATATGAGGTAAAAAAAAAATAAAAATTGACTATGGAAAAGGGAATGATATGGTACAATTCCGGTAATACCATGGAAATAAACAAGGCTTCATTTTACAGTACAGTTTCACTTTACTTACTGAGTAAATTGTCATGTTTTCCTTGGTAACGTTGCAGGACATACGAGGTAAAAAAATGTGACTATATGGAAAAGGGAATGATCAAGTTATATGGTACAATTCCGGTAATACCATGGAAATAAACAAGGCTTCATTTTACAGTACAGTTGCACTTTACTTACTGAGTAAATTGTAAAAACATCTGCAAGAACATACCCAGTATTTAAGATGTGCCATGACATTATGAAAAACTGTTCCTGCGGGGTAGTTACCAGGTAAGTGTAAGGTAAATTATTTGATAAACCCTCTATAAATGGGTGTAGCAATGAACAACAACTATGTAAGACAAGGTAATTTATTGGAAACTACGTCTTAATTTCAAGATAGTAATAAATAAACATGGACTGTTACCAACATAACCCTAGGATAACTACAAACCTAACTTGAATTGATGGGTAATACTGGAGGTGTTTCTAAAAATAGTCTGCCTACATTCTGAGGAAGTACACAATTAAATCGGAGTTATTACCAGCCTAAACAGGTAACAAGTACACAGTACTTTGTTGAGTTGATATTTAACAGTGGTGTTTTTTTCCCTGGTAGTTTCTCTGTAATTGCATACTAATCACCTTAAGTAATTACACACTAAAATACTATAATTTACCATATGCTTACCAGGTAAATACTTAGTAGTTAGTTTGTAGTTTCTCTGCATTTACATACTTGTTACCTGTGGTAATTACCAATAACCAACTATAACTTACCATGTATTTACCAGGTAAATACCTAGTAATTAGTTTGTAGTTTCTCTGCATTTACATACTTGTTACCTGTGGTAATTACCAATAACCAACTATAACTTACCATGTATTTACTAGGTAAATACCTAGTAATTAGGGGACTGTAAAATAAAGGGTTACCCAAGATCCCCCCTGAAAGTAAGGGGACGATGAGGGTCAGAGGCAGGTCATTGCCCGTGTTACGAGGTAATGCAACCAGATTTAAGGGGACGATAAGAAAGATGTTTGAATTTTTTATTTCATTTGCATGACAAATATCATATAGTATCAATATCAATAGAGTCTATTTTGATTAGTAGCTAGACAAATTTTGAGTGTAATATGACAGCCAGAGACTGAGAAGGAAAGGATCAACAAGCACCTCAGTGTTTAGCAGAAAGAGCAGACTCAACTGGTGGTTTAAAAACCCACAGCCTGCTCCAACGAGGGAGCACCACCGGATAGCACCTCAGACTACCCTGAAGTAGATGAGGTACCTCTGGCAACGCAGGAGCACCCCAGATAGCGCTCCAGGCTACCGGAAACGTCTGGAGTTCCTCTGGCAATGTGGGAGAACCAGTGCATCAAAATATATATTCTTAAGCATCTTATATTAACCGGAATAAGTTTAATCACCGATGTATTCTACATATGACAACCATGGGCAATGCTCAGACATTCCACACACGTTTTAACACAAAATGTTGATTTGTTTTTGATTTTGTTGAGCCCCTACAATGTTTAGTTAGGGAGGCGGAGTCTTTTACACTGCCCAAGTAAAAATTGTGGGCAGTGACGTTTGGCTGCGATCTCTTCCGGAGTGCAGTTACTGTTGTGGAGAAAAGTAATCTCTTTCTTGCAAATGAAGCTCAAGAGGCAGAGTTCCAGAAGTCAAAACAAGACTTTAACAAAGCCGAGATGCCGGCAGGACATCTGACTATCTCACTCGCAACTCACACTTTTATACCGTTTTAACCAATGACCTCATTTGCAGGGGCTCTCCTCCCTTTTCTCTTTCTGGAATCTCCCCAACACTTTCGCCACAGTTACTTCATTAATTGTCTATCTTCTTCTCTTTGTAAGGGTGGCCAACTGCCAATCAGTCAAAAACATATTTTGATTGTTCCACAAAGTGATTATTCTAAACTGAACTCAAATGGCACTGAGAACTGGGTAAGAGACAAACATAAATTACTCTCAAATGTAAATTGGGAAATTGAGAGGTGAAACCATGTTGATGACCTGAGTCTGTGGTAGAGTAGTGAGTTTAATGTGAAACTCGAGGTCAGGGACCAAATCTGTTCTGTGGGGTGCGGACTGGAGTCAGTCCTAGAGCCTCTGAACAAATGGGGTGTGGATTGGATCGATTCCTTTTCCTTGAGCTCTTCCTGTCCGATTTTAGGGAAAAATCGGATCTGTTGGAGACGTCCAATAGATTACTGAGGCGCGCCAAAAGAACACCACAGACACAGTACAATCAACATGGGAATATCTCACAGTAAAACAAGCAGATGTGCAAAATCTGATAAACCGGTGTTTTGCCAGATGAGAAGTTTATGTATGTAATCTTTTTACTCTTTTAATTATTTTTATAACTGTGTCATCTTTATATCTCTTTTAATTCCTTTTATAACTGTTTTCATTTTCCTTGCTTTTATTTTGTGATTATTTTAATTCCTTTCTGTGTAAAGCACTTCGAATTACCATAGTGTATGAAATGTGCTATATAAATAAACTTGCCTTGCCTTGCCTTGCCTTGCCTTGCCTAAAATCACATTCTTTCCTGACTTCTCTCACAGTAAGGTGACAAGATTTCTGAAATGGAAACCGGGGACTGCCCCCAGATCCTTGAGATCGGAGAATCATCATATTTTATGTGTTACTAGGACAAAATACAAACATAAGGGTGACAAGAGCTTTCTCACGAGTGGGTCCAAAACTTTAGAATGATCTCCCCCTCTCTATTAGATCAGCCAAATCACTAGGTACTTTAAAATTGAGGTTAAAATGACATCTGTTAAACGCTATGTGAGCACTCTCATGAAGGGGTTTCGATTGCAACTGTGTCTGTTTTATGTGGTTCTATGTATTTTTATCTCTATGGATTTTTTATTTATTGGTAACACTTTATAATAACATTCAGTTGTAAGTCATTTATAATTAATAATTAATAATTTGTTACATTTATATAGCGCTTTTTCTGAGACCTCAAAGCACTTTACATAGAAGTGGGGAATCTCCTCAACCACCACTAATGTGCAGCATCCACTTGGATGATGCGACGGCAGCCATATTGCGCCAGAACGCTCACCACACACCAGCTTACTGGTGGAGAGGAGACAGTGATGAAGCCAATCAGTATATGGGGATGATTAGGAGGCCATGATCGACAGAGGCCAAGGGGCAAATTTGGCCAGGATGCCGGGGTTAAACCCCTACTCTTTCGAAAGACATCCTGGGATTTTTAATGACCACAGAGAGTCAGGACCTCGGTTTAACGTCTCATCCGAAGGACGGTGCTCTTTTTGGCAGTATAGTGTCCCCGTCACTACACTGGGGTGTTAGGACCCACACAGACCACAGGGTGAGCGCCCCCTGCTGGCCTCACTAATACCTCTTCCAGCAGCAACCTGGTTTTTCCCAGGAGGTCTCCCATCCAGGTACTAACCAGGCTCAGCCCTGCTTAGCTTCAGTGGGCAACCAGTCTTGGGCTACAGGGTGATATGGCTGCTGGTCGCCATAAGTGGCCATTTATAAGTGGTTAGTTAATGATGAACTAATCATTTACAGAACATTCATAAATGAGTAGCAAGTGATATACTAACATTTTATGTATGTTTTGTAAATTCCGTTACAAGTCATTTACTAGTGATTAATAAATTATTAACTAACTATTTACGAAACATGACTATGCATTAATAAATGATTAATAAGTGATATGTTAATTATTGTACGTATGTTTTGTAGATTCAGTTATAAGTCATTTACAATTGATTAGTAATTTAACTAATCATATACAAAACATGAATATGCGTTTCATAAATGTTTAATAAATAATGTTAAAAAAAAATTGTATGTATGTACTGTATGTAGCAATTAGAGGGTGCAGAAAGTGTTGTAAATGCCTTGAATACACGTACAGATCATTTGTAACGGGTAAGTGTAACATATTTACAAGTGATGAATAGTTTACACTTTAGATTAGGAGATGCAGAAAGTTGTGTAAATGATTTATAACACATTCTGCATCCCCTAATCTAAAGTGTAAACTACTCATCACTTGTAAATGTGTTACATATACATTCGTAGATAACATTCGTAGATCTTATGCCTTTTTGATTCTTGAAGTGGTAATCTACAAATGAATTGTAAGACATTTACAAGTGATGAATAGTTTACACTTTAGATTAGGGGACGCAGAAAGTGTTGTAAATGATTTATTCATGTGTTTACACATCTATAACAGGTGTTGTACACTGTAGTGTGTACTGCAGTGTAAGTGCTGACTGGTGAGGGTATAGACAGCTGTCTTCTCTGAAACACATGGAGTCTAACCACTGTGCACCTGATGTGAGCAAAACATACAAATAAATTTAACATCATTTATTAAACATTTATGAAACGCATAGTCATGTTTTGTAAATGATTAGTTAATCATTAACTAATCAATTGTAAGTGACTTATAACTGAATCTACAAAACATACATAAAATAATGAACATATCACTAATTAATCATTTATGAATGATTAGTCATGTTTTGTACATGATTAGTTAATCATTAATTGTAATCAATTGTAAATGACTTGTAACACAATTTACAAAACATACATAAAATGTTAGTATATCACTTGCTAATCTTTATGAATGTTTTGTAAATGTTTAGTTAATCATTAACTAACCACTTATAAATGACTTACAACTGAACGTTATTATAAAGTGTTACCTATTTATTTTTATTTTTTTTATTGTGAAGCACTTTGGGCAACTCATGTTGCATTAAACTGTGCTATAAGAATGAATAAATGAAATTAAATGAAAATAATAATAATTATGAATTAGTTTGATAATTAGGGTTTTTGGTCTGGTTTTAATACAATTCATCACCGCACCCGCACAAAATAAATAATGTTCACAATGAAAACAGTTATATTAATAGTAACCATTGTAGTCAAGTCAAGTCACCTTTATTTATATAGCGCTTTTTACAATACAGATTGTATCAAAGCAGCTTCACAGTGATAACATGAAAATACAACAAAGTTTGTTTCTAGAAGAAAATTGCGTCAATGTCCACCCTAAGTAAGGCAGATCAATAATTCTATTGAATATTAAATGTCCCCAACTAAGCAAGCCAAAAGCCAAGGCAACAGTGGCAAGGAACCAAAACTCCATCAGGTGACAGAATCGAGAAAAAAACCTTGGGAAAACCCAGGCTCAGTCGGGGGCCAGTTCTCCTCTGGCCAACGAGCGAACAGTGTCTGATTATGATCCAGGCAGCATTACAGGTCAGAAGTCAGATTGGCCGTGTCGATGAGGCCTTCACAGGGCTGATGAGGCTGGCACTTCAGGGATGCGTCATGGATGGGTCCAGGTGCAGGTCCACCATCTGATCTGGATACGGCCGGGGTCCAACTGACCTCAGTAAACAGGGAGAGACTGGTTGACACTTCAGGACTGCGTTGTCATCATGTCCAGATGCAGGTCCTTCATCGGATCTGGATACGGCCTGGATCCGGTGGACTGTTGTAAACCTCAGACGCCATCCTTCTTATGATGTAACAAGAACATCAGGATTTATGGGGAGTGTTCCCGGTTCCGGCTGACCTAAACTATGCAGCCTAACATTGAATTATAAAAGTCTATAATGTGTTATGTGTATGCAAGGTCAAAGAGATGTGTTTTTAGTCTAGATTTGAACTGGCTGGCAGACGGTCGGTTTAGCCAGTCTGTCTGCTTTCTGACCTGAGCCCCAATTCATGTTTGAGTTCTAAGACTATGTGCCATATTACTAGAGAGAAGAGCAGCACCATCCCAGGAGGGATGAATACCATCTCTTTTCAACAGGTCACGTCTGCCCCAAAAACTTTTCCAATTGTCTATGAATTCTATATTATTTTGCGGACACCACTTAGACAACCAGCCATTGAGTGAGGACGATCTACTAACTATCTCATCACTGCTGCGAACAGGAAGGGGGCCAGAGCAAATTACAGTGCCTGACAGTACTTGCGAATTCACACACCTCTTTAACGTTAATTTTGGTGATCTCCGACTGGCGGAGTCGAACATCATTAGTGCCGACGTGAATAATAATCTTAGAGAATTTACGATTAGCATTAGCCAGCACTTTTAAATTTGGATGGCACGCTAACAGGCTAGCGAATTACTAGCGTGTTGAGCTGCCAATAACGATTTAGATTGAAGCTAGCGATGTCAGGTTAATGTGTGATGTTGAGTAAGCTATATTTAGCAGTAAAACAACAAGGAATGATAGTTAATAATGATTCAAAACCGAAAGATTTACGAAGCTCACAGACGCAAACCAACGCAGCAGCAGGAGCAATGAGGCAGACAAGAGCAATCGACAACTACAGTGCACTCCAATCGACAACTACAGTGCACTCCTAGAAATCACAGATCAGTTAAAACTAAAGGAGAAATATTACAGTCACATGAGGAGGAAGATTACTAGTTATCAACCAAAAATCCAATCTAGAATGTTGAATGCGCCCTGAAAAGGACCCCATGTAAAATGTTTTTTATGTGGGTTCTTTACATGCCAAACATCAATCAGATCAAGAAACTGGGATGTATTATTAATCAGGGGTTTATAGGAAAAAGTGTTGAAAGGAATGGGGTATCTATCCTGCCCCATTCTTGGAACAGAGTTAAAATCCCCTCCCATAATAATTTTGTCTGTAAAATATGTGTTCTTCAAGTCATCAATTTTGGTAGCCATATTCTGAAAAAAACAACTTATTAGCGGCCTTGTTAGTGTAACCATAAACATTAATCAAGATGTAATTACATTCATTTGATTCAAGAACCACCGTAATCCAGTGACCCTCCTTATCAACTGATAGTTCAGGGTATTGTGTTATGGTAAATTAACCTTGCTTTCTGGAAAAACCCCAGGAAACTGCTGCCATTAAAACCAGATGTCACCAACCGACGAATTCTCACTTTTCCTCTTCATTTGCCTATATACTGTATTTATAGTTTATATTTTATTTTAACACTGAGAAACTACTTTTGAAAAACTTTGGTGAATAGCACTTATTTTCTAAAAAGTTTGGTATTTGTTCTTAGAAAAAGACATTAGTGTGAAGACAGGTATCATATCAAACACACACCACAAGCAGGTTAAGGAATGATTTAAGGAATGATGAAATAAGGAACAGTGACAACACACAACATCTCCAATTGTAATATTTTTATTGAATATTTAATGTGCAAAGGTTTAAGTTTATTTTTTATTTTAATTTTTATAAATTATTGAATGATTGTTCTTATTTTGCTCATGATTGTTCTTTTATCTGTGCTGTTTTTTTATGGGGTTCCATTTGTGCCAAAAAATGAGTCGACTACTTTGTGCTTTGTACAATACATTTGTCCTTGACAACAGTCATTGCCTAGTTGTTCAGATAAATTATTATATGTTGATATGCATGTTCTCCGTTAATGTCATCTTGCTCTGTTGTCTGGTTCCGTCATCTATCTAGATGTCGTCTTGTTCTGTCATCTTAACTGTCGTCTCTTTCTGTCATCTGGTTCTGTCATCTTAACTGAACTGTCATCTTGTTCTGTCATCTGGTTCTGTCATTTTAACTGAACTGTCGTCTTGTTCTGTCGTCTTAAAGGGATAGTTCACTTTGAAATTAATTTTTGGTATGTTTTAGCTTACCTCAAGGGCATCCAAGATGTAGGTGTCTTTTTTTCCGCAGTAGTTTCAATTTTGATATTTTTAGGTCAAACCGTTCTTGTCTGTCAGTCATATAATGCAGGTCGATGGTCACTGTCTCAAAGAGCATGCACAGAGTCCAAATTAAAACAATTCCCGTCGTCCAAATGAAACAATTCCCCATCGTAAGTACACATTGATGGCCTAAGACACGAAACGAGCGGTTTGTGTGAGAAAACGAACAGTATTTATATAGTTTTTACCACTTATACACAGCCATGTCCGAGTGATCTGATCTGACGTGTGCGCAGACTGGTGCATAGATATATACACACTAGATGTCGCCTTGTCTACGGCAGTTCATTGGAACGAATGTCTTTAAGGCGACATCTAGTGTATATATCTATGCACCAGTCTGCGTACACGTCAGATCAGATCACTTCGACATGGCTGCGTATAAGAGGTAAAAACTATATAAATACTGTTCGTTTTCTCACACAAACCGCTCGTTTCGTGTCTTAGGCCATCAATGTGTACTTACGATGGGGAATTGTTTCATTTGGACGACGGGGAATTGTTTTAATTTGGACTCTGTGCTTGTGTTTTGAGACAGTGACCATCGACCTGCATTATATGACTGACAGACAAGAACGGTTTGACCTAAAAATATAAAAATTGAAACTACTGCGGAAAAAAAGACACCTACATCTTGGATGCCCTTGAGGTAAGCTAAAACATACCAAAAATTAATTTCAAAGTGAACTATCCCTTTAACTGTCGTCTTGTTCTGTCATCTCTTTCTGTCGTCTTTACTTAAACTTCGTCAGTTGAGTAAAGTTGGCAATAAATTCACAGATTCGAACAAATTCAGTTCACACATCACTGCTGTCCTGATGGTTATACTAAAACACTTATTTCGGAAAAAAATATTTTTTTATTTGTATATACAATTTTAAATGTATAATTTTTAAGATTTGTATTATGGAAAATATTCAATAACTTCACTGTAATACACTGTACTGTCGCCAAATTCAGTTCACACATCACTGCTGTCCTGATGGTTATACTACAACACTTATTTTGGATAAATATCTTTTTGCATAATTTTGATTATTTTTATTTATGAAAAAATATTTAATAACTTCACTGTAATACCCTGCATTGTTGCCAAATTCAGTTCACACATCACTGCTTTCCTGATGGTTATACTACAACACTTATTTTGGAAAAAATATATTTTTAAATATATATAAAAAAATTAATTTATAATATTGATGATTTTTATTATGAAAAATATTCAATAACTTCACTGTAATACACAGCATTGTTGCCAAATTCAGTTCACATATCACTGCTGTCCTGTTGGTTATACTACAACACTTATTTTGGATAAATATCTTTTTGCATAATTTTGATTATTTTGATTATGAAAGATATTACTCTGCGCATAGAGATCAATGTATTTTGTCCACTGCGAAGGAAAGCTTGTTTCGAGGAAAATTAGGTTGTAGCTGCTTGTCTACGTTACTATGATTAAAAAGAGGTGTTATTTGTGTAGTAATAATGTTTAGCTCACGAGTTATTAATCCGGGAAGTTCAAATCTGTGAATTAATTGCCAACTTTACTCAACTAACGAAGTTTAAGTAAAGATGACAGAAAAATATGACAGAACAAGACGACAGTTAAGATGACAGAACAATACGACAGTTCAGTTAAGACGACAGAACCAAATGATAGAAAGAGACGACAGTTAAGACGACAGAACCAAATGACAGAAAGAGACGACCGAACCAAATGACAGAAAGAGACGACAGAACCAAATGACAGAAAGAAACGACAGAACCAGATGATAGAAAGAGACGACAGAACAAGACAACAGTAAAGATGACTGAACCAAATGACAGAAAGAAACGACAGAACCAAATGACAGAACCAGATGATAGAAAGAGACGACAAAACAAGACGACAGTAAAGATGACAGAACCAAATGACAGAAAGAGACGACAGAACAAGACGACAGTAAAGATGACAGAACCAAATGACAGAAAAAGACGACAGAACATGATGACAGAAAAGATGACAGAACCAAATGACAGAAAGAGACGACAGTTAAGACGACAGAACCAAATGACAGAAAGAGACGACCGAACCAAATGACAGAAAGAAACGACAGAACCAAATGACAGAACCAGATGATAGAAAGAGACGACAGTTAAGACGACAGAACCAAATGACAGAAAGAAACGACAGAACCAAATGACAGAAAGAGACGACAGAACAAGAAGACAGTAAAGATGACTGAACCAAATGACAGAAAGAAACGACAGAACCAAATGACAAAACAAGACGACAGTAAAGATGACAAAACCAAATGACAGAACAAGACGACAGTTCAGTTAAGACGACAGAACCAAATGACAGAAAGAGACGACAGTTAGGACGACAGAACCAAATGACAGAAAGACGACAGAACCAAATGACAGAACCAGATGATAGAAAGAGACGACAGAACAAGACGACATTAAAGATGACAGAACCAAATGACAGAAAGAGACGACATAACCAAACGACAGTTAAGACGACAGAACCAAATGACAGAAAGAGACGATTAAGACGACAGAACCAAATGACAGAACAATAAGACAGAACAAGACGATTAAGACGACAGAACCAAATGACAGAACAATACGACAGAACAAGACGACAGTTAAGACGACAGAACCAAATGACAGAAAGAGACGACAGTTAAGACGACAAAACCAAATGACAAAACAATACGACAGAACAAGACGACAGTTAAGACGACAGAACCAAATGACAGAAAGAGACGATTAAGACGACAGAACCAAATGACAGAAAGAGACGACAGAACAAGACGACAGTTAAGACGACAGAACCAAATGACAGAAAGAGACGATTAAGACGACAGAACCAAATGACAGAAAGAGACGACAGAACAAGACGACAGTTAAGACGACAGAACCAAATGACAGAAAGAGACGATTAAGACGACAGAACCAAATGACAGAAAGAGACGACAGAACAAGACGACAGTTAAGACGACAGAACCAAATGACAGAAAGAGACGATTAAGACGACAGAACCAGATGATAGAAAGAGACGACAGAACCAAATGACAGAAAGAGACGACAGAACCAAATGACAGAAAGAGACGACAGTTAAGACGACAAAACCAAATGACAAAACAATACAACAGAACCAAATGACAGAAAGAGACGACAGAACAAGACGACAGAACCAAATGACAGAAAGAGATGACAGTTAAGACGACAGAACCAAATGACAGAACAATACGACAGAACCAAATGACAGAACAATACGACAGAACCAAATGACAGAAAGAGACAACAGAACAAGACGACAGAACCAAATGACAGAAAGAGATGACAGTTAAGACGACAGAACCAAATGACAGAAAGAGACGACCGAACCAAATGACAGAACAATACGACAGAACCAAATGACAGAAAGAGACAACAGAACAAGACGACAGAACCAAATGACAGAAAGAGATGACAGTTAAGACGACAGAACCAAATGACAGAACAATACGACAGAACCAAATGACAGAACAATACGACAGAACCAAATGACAGAAAGAGACAACAGAACAAGACGACAGAACCAAATGACAGAAAGAGACGACAGTTAAGACGACAGAACCAAATGACAGAACAATACGACAGAACCAAATGACAGAACAATACGACAGAACCAAATGACAGAAAGAGACAACAGAACAAGACGACAGAACCAAATGACAGAAAGAGACAACAGAACAAGACGACAGAACCAAATGACAGAAAGAGACGACAGAACCAAATGACAGAACAATACGACAGAACCAAATGACAGAACAATACGACAAAACCAAATGACAGAAAGAGACGACAGAACCAAATGACAGAAAGAGACGACAGAACCAGATGACAGAAAGAGACGACAGAACCAGATGACAGAAAGAGACGACAGAACCAGATGACAGAACAAGACGACAGTTCAGTTAAGACGACAGAACCAGATGACAGAAAGAGACGACAGAACCAAATGACAGAAAGAGACGACAGAACCAAATGACAGAAAGAGACGACAGAACCAAATGACAGAAAGAGACGACAGAACCAAATGTCAGAAAGAGACCACAGAACCAGATGACAGAAAGAGACGACAGAACCAGATGACAGAAAGAGACGACAGAACCAAATGACAGAAAGAGACGACAGTTAAGACGACAAAACCAAATGACAAAACAATACAACAGAACCAAATGACAGAAAGAGATGACAGAACCAAATGACAGAAAGAGACGACAGTTAAGACGACAGAACCAAATGACAGAACAATACAACAGAACCAAATGACAGAAAGAGACAACAGAACAAGACGACAGAACCAAATGACAGAAAGAGACGACAGTTAAGACGACAGAACCAAATGACAGAACAATACGACAGAACCAAATGACCGAACAATACGACAAAACCAAATGACAGAAAGAGACGACAGAACCAAATGACAAAAAGAGACGATAGAACCAAATGACAGAAAGAGACGACAGAACCAGATGACAGAAAGAGACGACAGAACCAGATGACAGAAAGAGACGACAGAACCAGATGACAGAAAGAGACGACAGAACCAGATGACAGAAAGAGACGACAGAACAAGACGACAGTTCAGTTGACGACAGAACCAGATGACAGAAAGAGACGACAGAACCAAATGACAGAAAGAGACGACAGAACCAGATGACAGAAAGAGACGACAGAACCAGATGACAGAACAATACGACAGAACCAAATGACAGAACAATACGACAAAACCAAATGACAGAAAGAGACGGCAGAACCAAATGACAGAAAGAGACGACAGAACCAGATGACAGAAAGAGACGACAGAACCAGATGACAGAAAGAGACGACAGAACCAAATGACAGAAAGAGACGACAGTTAAGACGACAGAACAAGACGACATCTAGATAGATGACGGAACCAGACGACAGAGCAAGATGACATAAACAGAGAACATACATATCAACATATACTAATTTATCTGAACAACTAGGCAATGACTGTTGTCAAGGACAAATGTATTGTACAAAGCAGTCGACTCATTTTTGGCACAAAGTGCACAGATAAAAAATAGAGCAGAGATACAAATCTTTTTTTTCCTTTTCTTTAAAAAAAAAATCTAATCTATTTCTTTTATTTGTGCACTTTAATCTGTGCTCTGGTTATAAAAAGTAAAGAGATACAAATAGAGCAGATATAAAAACCTGTAATCATTGTGGCAAGCAGAGCGGAGATGGTGGCACATGAGCATCACATGCGCACCACACCATCTCGCGTCTCACGAGGACCAGGCCTGAACTATTTACATTTTACATTTTTATATTATTATTGAAGTATTTTGTAAACTTGTTGCTCTGCAGCACTTTTTTTCCCAGCTGTTTTTTTTATATCCAGCTGTTGTTTTTGTGCACAAGTTCCTCATTGAGGATTTCCAGCTGCTTCAGGAAGTCTATGTCGGGCTTGATATATCTTACCACTGTGAGATGATCAGTGACATCCTCCACTGTCATGTAATGGTGGATCATGAGGTATGCCAGAAAAAGAGTAGGGGCGTAGCTGACACCCTCAGTGCAGTGAATGAACACCTTATCTGTGGAAATAAAAAGAGAAAGACAGTAAGAAAAAGTCCCAAACAGTTTGTCACTCCAAAACACTTGATAAAAGATCTTACTTTTTGGGGTTTTCTTGGCCTTGTGGATGAATTCGGCAGCTGACAAGAAGTATTGGCTGATGTTGGAACTGTGCGTTGTAGGCAAGCCACAATAAGTGATGTTCATGCCTCTGTAGTATCTCGCCCCTGTATTAACGGTTTCACTCGAGTCTTTTTCCCATGGGAACCTCAGCTTCTTCACAGCAGCAGCATTGAGGATGTGAGTAATACCCAGCTCCTTCATTTTCATTCGGTCCCTTGCTATCTCTCTGCACAAGAACACAACAGCCATGATTAGTCTTTCACTGCATAGGATTTACAATGTAGAAATATTATTGTGTTTGATTCCTGTTCCTAATCCTGCATTACATTATTAATCACATGGTTTATATTAGTCTATATTAGGTTTATATTAATGTGTTGTAGACTTACTCATTTCCAATGAAGATGTTGTCCCAGACCGCAGTGACAGGTTCCCGATGCTGTATACAGCCCTTCACACGCTCCTCCAATGGGAAACAGGTTTCTTCTTGAACTAGCTCCTGCTCGGATGTGCATGCATAAGGAACGCTTGGACCTGGAACACAAGATTCATCTGAATCAACCAAATCCAATTCCGGCTCCAGCTCAGGAACTCTTGGACCTGGAACACATGATTCCTTGGGATCGACCAGATCCAATTCAGGTTCGTCGATCCCACTGCTGCTCCCTGCCACTGATCCCTGCCACTTCTGTTGGTGACACCAACACTGAGATGACACGTTTGACTTCATTCTCCTGCTGCTCATCTCTCTCTCCACACGCTGAGGTTGAGTCGATCATATGCAAGTCAGCCTGCACAGCGTCCCCCTCTAAAAAGCTGTAACTGACTGACATGTCATCAGGTAAATCAACCTCCAGCTGGGCACTGATCACTGCCGAGCTACCGAAATGGTCGTAGATGGCATCGGTGATGGTAAACTCCAACTGCACATCTTCCTCTTCTGGTACCCAGCAACTGTCACCGCTGTAGAACTCGCCGTTGACGTACACCTCCAGACACACCTGAAGTTGGTAGACATTGCGAGTTTTGTGTCTAATGCTGTCAAATCAAAGACGTACAGTTGTCAAACTATATGTAATACACACTGTGCGTGACTCTGTACAGTTTGAGTCTATGAACTGTGAGTAAAGGTCTATAAAGAATTACGTCTTATTGCAGTGTTTCTAAAGTTTGTATCTGTCTGTGACGTCACCAAACACTGGGACGTAACCAAACACTATGACGCACCATGGTTGCCATAGAAACAGATTGTTTGGCAAAAGTAGCGGCCCAATGGTTTATGTTTTCGCTTATTCTAGAATTATATATATATATATATATATATATATATATATATATATATATATATATATATTATTAATAATAATAATATAAATTCAATAATTTAACACAAATTCCTGTACTCCGAAGACCTTTATTAAATCGATTTCAATCACCTCAACAATATATTGGTGTTTTCAAATTAATAATAAATGGACTTACTAATGATAATCCCAAGGATATTTCTTGTTTTCTTGTATTTCTTGTTTTCAATTTTATAGTAAATTGTATAATTCATATAATCAACTAAATGATGCAGATTGTTTTCTTAGTAATCAACCAGTATTAATAAGATTACGTCAGACTACAAAAATTCATGTAATAAAGAATTAAATATTGAGGAAATTACAAATTGTATACATTTGTAAAAAAAAAAAAAAAAAGAAAGAAAAAGAAATCTCCTGGGAATGATGGCTTGAAAGGGTAGTTTTATAAAAAAAGACATTGTAATGACCTTGCACCCTTTATACTTGCAGTTTTTAAAGAAGCAGTTGATTTGGGAGAAATGCCCGCATCACTAAAACAAGGGGTAATTACACTTATACCCAAGCCTAACAAAGATGAATTCTTCTTAGAAAATTGGAGACCAATTAGTTTGTTAAATAATGATACTAAAATCTTTTCTTACATTTTTGCAAAAAAGACTTAAGAAAAATCTAAATACAATAATTGATGAAGAGCAGTCAGGTTTTTTGAAAGGCCGTTATATTGGAAATAATATTAGACTAATTTTAAATTTAATTGATTATAGACACCTTATCCCAGATGATTCTTTTATATTATTTATTGATTTCTATAAAGCGTTTTAAACGAATGAACATTCGTTTATGTTTAAAGTTATTGATTTTTTTGGTTTTGGTCATTTTTTTCAAAAAGCAATTTATACGCTTTATAATGGTTTGAATAGTTCAGTCCAATTATCTCACGGTTCCTGTCAGAGATTTGATATGGGCCGTGGGATAAGACAAGGATGTCCTATAGTCCATGGACAAGTATGGGCTTTTTGTTTGTATCAAGTCTTGGTATATCACTATACCTCACTCCTGTCTGTGGAATTATCTACAGTTATCTCCACTGTCTAGAAGAATTATAATTTAGAATAGATTATTTACCATAAATTTTGAAATTGGAGGAACGTCTGCGAATGACATATTTATGGTCTTTTTTATGCCAAATGGGAATGTGCCTTGAGTTTTATAGCTCATGATTTCTTCATACATTTTTGGATCCATTGCTGGAATGTGCCAGCAAGAATAGAAATTCAGGTGACAATGTTGTGTGGTCATCTCCACATTTATATTAAATCTCCATTTATAACACATTTATTAACTTGATTAATTGATTGATTTAATTGGTGCCCTCTGAAATTGTATGTTAATTAATTATGATTAGAATGTTATATTGCACCCATGTATCTTGCATGTGAAGGTAATAATAGCAATATATGATTTTATTCATATTTATTTATTTTTATGTCATACAGGGAACATAAAAGGTGTCTCCTGAAAATGTGTTTCCCCTGTGACAAAAATATGAGGAACTCTTTTTCTCATGTGTATTTTGGTGACATTGAACATATTGTTAATACATTTTACTGTTTACAAAGTTGTATATCATAAACCTGTCATCTCTGACGTTTTGCAATCTTTATAAATAATAATAAGACAATAATATGTGGCATTGAGTTTGGACGTCAACACGGACAGATAAGGCAATTTTTATAGGCAAAATTCGACTCAGACATTCAGACATAATACAAAAACTTTGAACAAGTGCAAGATTAATTCAATTCACAGAAATATTACTGGAGTGTGAGAACCATTGTATTATGCTGCAGTGTAGCAAGACATTTAAATGTTGCGCCAATGCTTTTGTCCTTTATCGCTTTCCGTACATCCAGCTGAGCTTTGACACACCTCGTTGAGGAGGAACAGGAATTCCGGTAGGGAACAGAATCGACTGCTTCACCGTTCATTCACACTTGCACTTACATTAGTAAACATGTTATTTTTACATGAAGACATCTACTAGTTTAGCTTTTACCAAACTATATTGCTATACTGAGATGAGTAAAAATCGACTGAAATATGTTGAAATAAAATGTCATTGTATAAGCAACGTGTTAAACTGCAAATTAACATTTATATGCTAATATATCATAAAAATGATATGTTACAGAAGAAATATGAATGTTTAGACAAGATTTTGTTGATTAGTTTTGGATAGATTATAAAGTTTTCACTGTAAAAAAGACTACTGTCACATTAAATAACATTTTGTTCGCCAATTTCTGCTCATATGTTAAATATATAGTATGGAATGTTTTGTCAAAAATAAAGTAGGTATATTGAATTATCACCTAAGATGTTATAGTGTTTGTTCCAATATTCAAACTAATGAATCCTTAACTTTGAAATACGTATGATAAAATTGATACTTTTTAAAAAGAAAGATTACACTTGAAATATTGTTAAAATTGTAATTGTTGTTGATTTACATGTGAAAACTATTTAATATAGTAGCAAAAAATATATTTACAAGGTAGATGTAAGCAGCATCTTATAGGTCAATATAAGCCTTCTCATTAAATTATTTATTATTGTTGTTTTTTTAGTGACACATTTGGGGAGAGGATATATTCCAAAACTTCCTGAAAATACAGTATGAGAATGAACTGCATAGTCACTAGAAATGTTTACTTTGGATATTATACAATTTGCATGCATACAAAATAAGTCCTCACATTCTTTCTTGTGGTTCCCTCTCAGTGACAACATCCATTAGTCAGAAGTCTTGTGGACACATATTTAGTATGTGTTTTGTGGCCTTATTTTTATTTTTTTATAACCATGCATAAACATTATTCTCTCAAAAATACAAACATACAGTACATGTTGCTCACATATTATGGTAGCCCTGTTTGTGCTAAATAGAGTGTAATTACTCCTTTGCCATTGTGGTGAGATCTGGTACTACTCTCACTTTCCTGAATAACCCCTGGTATCTCTGTGTCTAGGTGGTCTTTTGCTGTCAGGTCAGAATAGATATAATTCCCTCATTAGCTTGTTATAATTTATACCAGTAAATCTAGGTGTAGTCCCTACACTCCCAGGAAACAATAATAAACATCATTTACTAGACATATTAATAAAAATCATGCTTACCATCCAGCAGAACCACTCTTGGAATCCTTGTTTTCTTTGTTTAGAAAAGGATTAATAAATTGCTCTGTCTATTGCTTTTTAGAACTGTTTGTAATAGCTGAAGTAAAAACTTAACAGTGATTGTCTTTTTAGAAATAAAAATTTATTTATACAAAAGATTAAAACACTGGTTACACAAAATTAAAACTCGTAGCAAATTAAAAAGAAAATGTTACAGGTTATAAAACTTCAGCTTATTCAATCTCAACAGGGCAGTCCTGTATGAGTGAATATTACAAAGGCTAATTACCTTGAAGCAGTTCAAGCAATTGGAGTAAATACGTACTTGTTCTCATCCGAGGTTTCTCAAGTTACAATAATACAGCAGAGCAAAATTAAACCAAAAGAAATTCAGCTAGGTTTAAACTAGAAGAGATTTGATTTCTCTCTAGGGATGCAATCGACATCAAAATCAAAAATGCAGCAACGTACAGTCAAAAATGCAGTCATATTTATACGGAACTGGGTTACATTGTTCTAATACAGTTTCTTGGGTTTTTTCCAGAGGAACTCAGTCTCATGACTGAGCCTTGCAACATCAATCGTCTCTTGCTTCAGACGGGGGTTTTCGCTGATATCTCTGTTTCCCATATATGGGTATTCTTGCGTCCTTTCCGTCCTCTGCGCTTTGGGCTTCTATGTATGTGTGTGCGTGCATATGTGTTTGGAAGTGTATTTGTAGGTTCGCAATACCTATTAAAATTCACAAATCCTGCCACACCCCCTCTCGAACGTACAATGGCACTTTCATGTACAATCCTCCTGTCAATTCCATTATGCTGCTCTCTAAGAAAATTCCTAGGGTAAATCACATCAAGTTCATCAATTTTAACTTTAAAAACAAATTGCGTTGGAATAATGAAGTCTAAGCAACACTCATGAAACCTATATACTAATTCACTTTCCCGATGGAAGAAACCCATCGTCACTCTCCCGTGCTGGGTCAACAGACTCTCCATGCTTCTGCGGAACCACCGCTGGGACACAGGTTTCCACCTGAACGAGTCCCGGTGTCTCGGGGCCTGATCCAATTTTACTAGATCTTCTGGGTACAGAGCCAGCTCGGAACCACTGTCCGCCAAGCTCTCGTCCAACACTCTCAGCTCCCACCGGGCTTGTGTCAGGCGGCGAAGACAAATCTAATGGATCAATCACATTGACATAAACAATTCGCCCGTTAGCATGTGCTTGTTTAGTACAAAACCCCGAGACCACCTTATTTTTCCATAGGTAGGTCTGAATGTCAACACAGCACGTAGTCTTGGTCACACGTTCCCTGTTCCCAATTAGTAGTTCAATTGCGTCATCTAAATCGATGATCAGCCATTTCATCGCAATGATAAATCTCATTGCATCATAGGTTAAGTAATGAGTGCAGCCTGGACCCGTAAAGTTAGCCCCTCGATCATAAAAAGCAAATGTTTTCATTTCGGCCATGTAATAACCCTTGGAAAGTATACATGATTGACAGAAGTTTTTAAACTCAAAACAACCCCGTTTGTATGCTTCAATCTTCAACGGGTAACATTTAACCTCTAAACATTCATCACACACTTTATACATCCCATATCCGTTGGCAAGTCTCCTGTCTCCCGGACCCTACAGCAATAACACAAAATAAAACAATCGCAAATCAACTTATGTTATTACCTCGTAGAAACAGTAACCCCAAAATTCTCATAAGATAATAAGTAACCACATATAAAACTTAATATATTCCTTTTTATCTTCAATAAAAAGAAAAGAAAATACAACTACAGATTAATAAATCAAATCATCAAAAATCTGAAAATAATCTAAAATCATTTAAAATGGCACTAAAGCGCCTTTCTGTAACTTTCCTTAGAAATTATAAACGAAATAGAATAAAACATAAAAAAAAAAAAAAAAATTCATAATTTTTTTTTTCTTCTAATAATAATAATGAACATAAAACAAAAGTATCATCGTAAAAAAAAAAAATAATAATAAAAAAAAGAAAGAAAAATCACCTTTTTTTTTTTTTTTTTTTTTTTTTTTTTTTAAACTTGTCTGACAAAGCAAGACAAAATCATAAAATCAGATCAACTTAAAACAAGATCAGAATTAGGAATCATGTCCCCTATATAGTCGATCATCCATGAAATAAAGTAAACAAAATAAAATGGTGATTGATCAACAAATCAAAACAAAAAATCAACTCAAGAGTAAATAACCCCTAATCCTATATGGTCTATAGAACCAACAACTTATTTTCTACATCTGTCTAAAAATGTAAACATTAATGAATAATCATTGATCCCAACCAGGATACCCAGAAAAAATAACTTTGGTTCGTTCACTTTTTTGGAAGTCCCTGCCATTAATAAAACAATAAAATAAAGTATAGCTAGCTTAATCACTAGTGGTCTTAAAACTGTATTTCTTCTATAGCTAATGATAACCAAAAACGTGTAGGTAAGGAATGCCAGTCCCAAACCAACATATTTGAGCCAAATCATTTTAATATAGCACTGTGTCAAGTTATACACAGCGATGGCAACGGCAAATATCATAATTGCGATAATTCCCTTAAAGCCAAAAATTTTAATATAACGAGAACTTCGAAGTAATTGGGAAATTAAAATTAACACTAATGAAAAGTCATTAAGAACATTATATAAGGTCAGGCTTAAGCACATCAAGACTATTTGTTCTGGCATGCGACTGGTCAATATTCCAGTAAGCCAATAGGAAATTAACCAAAAATTGACAGAGATAATACTCACAATCTCCTTTGGAGATTCGTCGCAACGCCAAGTAGAATTGGTGCTATTGCCTGCCATCATCCCAATTACTTTTTCTCAAAAATTTAGAATTGAAAAGGCCCGAGGTTCCGTCTGCAACCGTCAAGTACTGTAATCTTGTCACTCCCTCAGACCTCCTTATAGCCCCTCTCGCTATACAGGTCACACCTCCGTCTCCAGCTCACTTGCTGTTTTTAGGAAGTTAGGCCTTCCTGCTCCTCACTGGTTTTTGCTGAACCAGACTCTTTCGAAAGTTTCCTGCACACCAGCCCCAGTTTTGTTGATTTAAACACCATTACCAATATGACAATTATTACTATGATAATTGTTAAGCATATGATCACTATTTTTATGTAGTATCCATATTGTACTATTAGGTCCCAAACAGAGACCGCAAAATCCTTCACATTATCTACAACCCATAAAATAGCTTTTTTCTGAATTTTCCAATATACCGTAAAAATATCCCCCCTATTCGGTTTAATTAATTGGGCACTTAGATCCGCTACGTACACCCATGCCGGTCCAACGGAAAAACCCTCGATAAAATCATCGATTGGAAAGAAAAATCCTTTTAATTCAGATTCGCTATTAACCAGCCTGGCTAGAGCGCATTTTTTCATGACCTGATTCTGTGCAATCATCATCAATGGAGCCGCACTAGTTATAGAACTAATGTCGTACCATGCTTTAGCGCCACCAGCCGTCGTAGCTCCTACTATCATTAGATCTTTAAAGGTACAAAATATATGTTCTTCCTCATGCATCCAAGATATATTTGGACTAAACCTTGTTCCTGGCGTTTTGACCTTCCATGAGTCAAACATCTCAGAGCTACAATACTGCTCTTTACCTGGGAACCACAAATATTTAACATCCTCATCTCGTCTAAATTCAAACCTGCCTAGACCAAAATTCCATGAACTTGACCTAATCTTCCCTTGATCATTATCCAAAATCTCCGGCCTCAGGCTATTTCGTGAGAACGGTTGAGATGTTTTAATATCAAATTTTGACGAGGCCATCATTACTCTATAATTACCATGTCTCAGGTCTGATGGTTTCATCATTGGTATATAATACTTAGTGCTCCAATACCCATGGGCTAAATTGTGACTGTTCAGTCCCACAGTTCTATTGTGTCTATAGTAAAATGTTATTGGGAATATGTCTTCATTAGCTTTATGATTATTAAATGACCTCCACGTTATCGTATGATTGCTGGTCTTATCTAGACCCATCGCAACCGGAAAAACGTCCCATTCCCTGTATAAAAAGTTTGATAGGCCAATCCAGCGCAAAGTCCCCTTATTACTCGCATCACTATGGTTCTTCCAGATGCCTTGATTGGTATGGGTAACTCGGAGAACACTAGACCAGCCCATACAATACAGAACAATAGCCGATCTATATTGCTGTTCAGTAATATTATTTAAAATATATTCCATAATACCCGAATGGTTCGCCAGTTCTAACGATAATCCAGGCCTAGGGCTATAATTTAAAGTCACTGGATGGAGTCTACTGCCTCCTACCCCGTTTGCCCACAAGGTGTCATTAATGGTCCATGTTATACGTTGACCTTCTGCTTTCACCATGTCATTATCTGGGTCCTGTAATCCCATCCATTCATGCCACAATTTAATAATGTTAGCACCATGCCGCTCAAAAACTTTATCATCCCATATAGACGTGTCATTCAAATAACACACCCATGCAGATGTCGTCTCATAAGCAGACATACAATGTTTATCAATGTCATACCAAAACTGATTCTCAGGTATATCACTTAGGAATTTATTTTTCTTCAGAAACTGACATTTCTTGTGATTTTCGCACATTTCTATGGGCATAATGAGCTTCTCACATGTCACCCATTCTAATTCCACATAAGCTGGTTTAGGTCTATTTTTGTATATACCAATTATCAATACATATGGGTTTAGGCCCTTAGGCCAATAGCCTTTTTGCACTGGGTTCCGATTATCCATATTATTCCATGTATTCTTACTTATTAAATATTTAGAGCCGCCCGAAGCAGATCTTCCACTCCGCCCTCTGCTCTTTCTTTTATCGTTTATTGTCATGGCAATAGATTTTTCAGAACTATCCTTTCCCAGCCAAGATCTCTTCACTATTGGGACAACAGTTTTAGTCAAACAATCCCAATCATCCATTTTCGTGATCTGTAGTATTGGACTGTTCCATAATCTATATACAACCATGGTAGACGTCAAATTAAAGACATCCGAAAGATTATACTTAAGGCCCTGTAATTTGACATGTGTCTGATTATATCCTTTTAAGTAATTCCATCGTAACCTAGTTTTATTATTAACAACCTTGTTTCCATAAATCTTAGGTCCTTTTGTGGCACTCCTACGCTTAGTACCTGTGCAGTTCCAGAATGACTTGTCTATATCTTTTATGAATCCTTTAAACATATTCCTTATCATTTTTGGTCCATATATAGTACCATCAAAATTCACAGTTTGATTGTAACATATTTTTGGTACAATTTTCTCAACAACAGAACAGGAGGCTACTCCTACCTCATTTGTTTGATTTTCTACTGTGATCCCAAAACCAACTATAAGGAGACATACTACCAGAACCATCTGTAGGGCTAACAGGAACAGTCCTACTTCACTTCGAACACGAAGTAACTCCTGATACTTCCCCTTTAGTCCGCTTCCTCGTTTCACCATTCTGTTGCTGAAAAACACAAAAAGATATAGATGCACAAAAAACCTCCTAAGCTTTCCCTATCTGCCCTTTTAACCATGCGGACATTCTGCTCAGTTTGTTAGGCTTTTTGATGTTCATCCTTTCAACTTTAACCCCCTCTATTGATTTGCCTATGCCTAGGTAATCAGAGGTGGTGGTGATAAAAACTTTCACCTGCCATAATTCACTTGCCCTTTGTGAATCAAGCTTAACTTTAATTCTAACTGTCCCTAAGAAGGTCTGTTGTGACCTTGCTCTGACAGTCAACGAGGTTTCCCTTACAAAATGACTATATTCTCTAGGCATATATATAGGAAATTCCTCCTGAAAGGACATTTTGGTCATCAATTCAACAAGTAAGTCATGTACATTGAATTCCTTATACATTCCTTCCTCTTTAAACTGAATTGAGCAACCATTGTCATAAAATGGATCCCTCACCACCGTTTTCCAACGGTTCAAGTCAGTATCCCTTGACAGCGTTTTATCCAAAACACTATCCTTTAACAATGGATCAGAATCCAATGGCATTGGGCCACCAGAACTTAACAGCCTTTCCCAAAGGAAGGCTTTCTCTGTATTACAGACCAAAGCCAAGGGATTCACTTCCCAGTTATTCATAATTTTATCATCAATTAAGCAGCCTAGACTTGTCTCAGTTTTCCTAGACTGCCAAACTTCCTTCAAACTGGTAATTTTCAACCATCGTTTTCTTATCATTAACTTGCACCTTGGACACTTATTCAGTTGTCCTTGGTTGTCTAGAGTACATTTACACTCTTGACCTCTGAGACTCAACTGTATCTTACAGTCTATGCATGTTTTACAACCACAATTTCCCGTGGTTAATTCATATTGCCAGACTGACCAACGTTGTCTGGACAACCGGCACAATCCACAAATGCTTACATCTCCCAGCGAACATGATCCTACGGACCTGTCCGAACAATACCATTTCGGTACAATAGTCATTTGGCTTCTAAGCCAATGCTGACTTTCTCTGACCTCTCTAGGTCCTTCCCAGAGGAGTTGACAAATATCCTGTTTGCCACAGATCACACAGTCAGTAGGTTTCCTTCGGGTTGTTGCAGTTCCTGTAACACAGTCTTTATGCCATATCTTTACTAAGAAAGAGTCACTAAAGTCTTTACACACTACAACAGTGCCCTCTGCTGGACACTTAGCGTCTGTCTGGAAACTTACTTTAGGTCTGTATACCTTACTCATGTTCAATATAATTAATCTTTGCTTTTCACAAGCTTTCTGATGGACCAAATCCCGTTAGCTTCTAATCTAACAGTAGTATTTGAAGTTAATTCAACTACTTTATCCTCAGTCCCCGTTTTGCTACGGAAACGCCCCTGTTTTTGCTTTAATAGTATAAATACTTTATCTCCTACCGTGAATGGGTTTTTGCTTGTGTCGTCTGGTTCACAAGTTCTATTGGTCTTCGAGACCCTATAATTAAGGAAATGGGTGCATTCATTAATTAAAGTATCCCACTCACCTAGGCCTTGATTCTTGACAAACCACTCTTTAGCCGATTTGATAGCCCGTTCAGCGCAGCCATTGCTGCAAGATTCATACTTAACCGACTTAATTAAAGTAATACCCTGCTCTTTGCAGAAGGACTCTACTTCACGACCGGTTAAATTATGTGCATTATCCCCTCTCAGACGTTGCGGTGCTCCACGGTACCTAATCCAAGTCTTTAGGCTGTCTACTACAAATGCACTTGTTGCCTGCTGACATGGATAAAGTTGTATAAAGTTAGAGCAATTGTCCACAATAATTAAGAAATAAACGTTCTTCCTCTTTGTCTTCGGAAGAAGAGGCCCAGCGTAGTCTGCACTTATTTCAACATTCTCTTTATCAGTTTTGATTTTTCCAAAATCATGATATATACTGGTCATCACTTTCCTACAATCAGGACAGTTAAGCTTAATCTTTTGATAATTAGTTTTCAAGTTCTGAATATGTAGGCCCATCTGCTGACAGTATTTCGCAAGATATGTTGTTGAAGGGTGAAACAGCTCATCATGCAGTTTCTGCAGCAAGTCCCCTTCACTCTGTTTAGTAATCGCACGTATGCGTATGTATTGGTCAATTTCCTTATTTCCAACTGCTGCAGGCGTTGTCTGAACTGTGTGGCTTGATTGATGCAATACTTTTGGTTTCACAACCTTGTAATTTTCACTTATGCTCTTCCACAATTCTGCCTGAGCTAACGGTTTGCCTTTAGCGTTATTAAAACTATTAAGTTCCCACCTATCCAGGTGTTCAATTAATCCTAAGTACGTGTATTCGCTATCTGTGACTAATAAACAATTAACGTGATTATTAGTTCTCATGTGCGCTAATGCCTTAGCAACTGCAGTAACTTCAGCTTCCTGAGCACTTTTGTCATCCTCTAACCTTCCCTTTTCTCTGTGGATAATTTTACCTCTCAATTTCACCAGAAAACCCCACCACGTTTGTCCTTTCTCTGAGCTTCCGTCAGTAAAGTAGCACAAATGTGCTGGGTTAATCAAAGTCTTTTTCTCCTTTTTAGGAGTTTTTTCATGTCTAAATTCTATCTGATTGTCACTGATTAATTTAGTCCATTTTGACCAGGTAAAAGTGTGAACACGCTTATTTTCATTCACTAAATTCTTTGCTTCCCTGGCTAATAATTCAATACCTTCACTTTTGGCAATGACTATAATAGATCGTTCTGCAGCCAATGATTTAATGATTAGCAAATTTCTCGCTACCGTGGCTAATATATCTACTGCAGACAAATTCTCTTGTTTCCTCTGAGTAGCTGGTTTTTCATGAGAGATAAACATCACTGGGCTTTTAGTATTACCTTACCTACTATAAGGTTTTTGTCAGGATCTCTTCTGATAATCCTCCCAGAATTTAAAGCCATTTCTATGATTTCACATTTGATTTTCTCAAGGTTTTCGTCCCATTTAAAATCTCCTCCTGAAGTGGCTTTATACAGCAGTTTTGCTTTAGCACTATAACCAGGTATTAAATCTCTTACAAAATTTAATCTTCCTAAGAGACTTTGTAATTCTCTCAAGTTCGTTATAGTTTTATTTTTTAATTCAATTAATTTTTCCTGGGTTGATTTAGCTATACCTCTGTCCTCACCTGATATTTCAAACCCTAGGAAGTCAACCTTTTCTTTTCCCAACTCTAATTTCTTCAAGTTCAAAAGAAAACCTGCATCTGTCAGTCTTTTTATCGTTTCTGCCAACACCTTCATATGTTCGTCCACTGTCTGAGTGGCTATTAAAACGTCGTCGATATAAACCGTAATCGGCAATTCCTGTAAAATTCCTAAAATTACGGACTGGAAAGCGTTGGGAGCATTGCGTAATCCCTGAGGTAAACGGTTATAGACGAATTGTCTGCCCTCATAGGTGAAGGCGGTCCGCCCTCGACTTTCCTTTGCCAATGGTATTGACCAAAAACCATTAGCTAAGTCGATTTTAGACAATATCTTGCCACCATTCAAACCGTTTGTCGCGTCCCGTGCATTTATTAAATATCTGGTATCCGGTACCGTTAATTTATTCAAAGCTTTGTAGTTAGAAACTAAACGCCAAGAACCATCCCCCTTGGCCACGCCCTGAATCGGGGAATTAGTAGGACAATTTTCTCCTACACTGATTACCCCTTTTTTCAATAATTCATTTATTGTTTCTCCTATTTCTTTATATGCTGCTTTATTCAGAGGGTATTGCCTCTGTGGCGCTGGAATTCCACCTACAATAGTATATTCATATTTGTCTGACAATTTCCCACAATCATTTTTGCTTTTTGCGTAATGATTTTTATATTTTTCCAACAATTTCCTCAGCTCTACCTTTGGTAATAGGGTCTCGTTTATAACCCTATTCATTTCTGACTCCAGGTCGACCGGTTTAAGTCATCTAATTATTTTGTCAGAATCAGTAATCTTTTCATTCATCTCTTTAATAAGAATGGCATCCTTTAGACACATCAAATTCGAGCTGTCTAATATGCAATGTAAACCCTGCCAATAATACCTATCTCTGGTTACTGGCTTCATTTCATTACTAAAACCAAAAACCCGGTATTTTCCTTTTAACTTAACTGCCCCTTCGGGTAATTCTGTTACTGTCGTTACCTCAGCTCCCGTGTCCAAAAGGAATCTAATACCATTATAATTAATAAAAAACTCTTGGTCTTTTGATTCTTCCACTAAACTAGAGGCAATGGTCGCTTTTCCTGGAGCTCTTATGTCCTATTGTTTTTTCTCTCTCTCTGTTCTATTGGTTTTGACAGTGCGTGTCCTTTCTTGTCTTGGTTCTGCTTTTTTATTCCTCTTTTCGATATGGGCTTTTCTCTGTTCTTCGTTCATTTTTGCCCAGTCTTCTGGTTCAATATATTTGTTATTTCTTTCCGGCTTTTTATTCTGCACTTTTCTGGTCTGTGGTTTAAATTTCTTATCTATACTCCTCGAAAAATCATTTCTCTGAGGTTTCATTTTTATCCCCTCACTGGATTTGCTGTTAAACTTCTTGAAATCAGTCTTTGGTTTGACCCTAACCCCCTCTGCTGGTCTGCTTTTGAATTGACCTTGTGTTTCTTTCAACTTCTTCCTTCTTTTGCATTCTCTGTCATATCTAGCTGCAAATTTAGATAGCTCTGTCCAATCAGTCTCTGATCCCCAGCTTGCTATCACCTGGCAGCCCGGCAGTTCAGGAGCTAGTTTCTTCAATTTGGCTACCATTTCCAGCTCGGTCCAGCCTTCGCTGGCTTTATAAGAAATATAGGGCCACAGACCTGTAGCTTTTACTGATTCTACTTCTTCTCTAAATTCCTCTTCCTCATCTGTCCCTAAGACTTGTGCATGATGGGCATTTAGGATTTCTAGCTTTAAAGATAATCCTGTATGGAATTTAATCATTTGCTCTATCAGTGATTTAGTAGCATTTATGGATTTTCCTAAATCAGCTACCATTTTTGCTTTTAGCATTTTATCATCCTTTGCACCTGGAAATCTCATATTCTGCAACATCTGAATTGTAGTAATGCCATCACCCTTGGCCTGTCTCGATGGACCACGCCTGGGCTTAGGAGTCATTTCTTTTTTAGATGTCCCCTCTTTTCTTTCTCTTTCCTGCCGTGCAACGGCCGCTACTAGAGACAGATCTATCTGTGTGCTAATCAGAGAGGGCACTTCCTGACTGTCACTCTCCCCCTCTGTGTCAGACTCTGACCTCTCAGACTCAGACACAGAATCAGAAGGTTCCTCTTCTTTAACCTCCCTTTGCACATATTTCTCATTCCTATCCTTTTTGATAGTTCTTTTATTTAAGTTATCGCCCTGATTTGACTTTTGTTGTTTTCTGGGCGCTTTTTCTTTATTAGGTGGTGCTTCCTGATGTGTGGCTTCTCTGAGTTTCCACACATCATTAACTGTTGGTTCCTGTTTTTCTTTTTTCTGTTCACCTAATAACAAGTAACACAACGATTTTTGCATGCAGTCTAGCTGTTCTGCCAGCATATCTAATTTTGCCTTAGAACTAGTTCCGGGCATATCCAGAATTTCATCTGGAGTAGGTCCGCAAGCTAGTTTCACTATTTTCTGCATCGCTCCCTTTACAGCTGATAACTGTGAATCTCTGGGAGCAAAAATGAGACCAGGACATGTCAAAAATGTTCTTCCTCCCAGCCTGTCATGTTCTCTCTGGTGAGAGCTACTTCGCCTCTCGCGAGATTGACTTCTAGATTTTTTGTAATTGACAATCTTTCTTCGAGGTATTTCCTCATCCTCAGTATACTCTGAACTCGAGCTTCCTTCTGACTCTTCTTCTACTTTTATTTGGTATCTTTCTTTGTTTTTTCTATCTGTAGAGGTTTTATAGGGCCTAAAACCTGTCTTTTCTTTTTCCCATGTTTCTTCCCCTGTTATCAGGGGACTGAATCCGGCTAATATATTTTTACGTTTAGGAATAGCTCCCGTCTCTACCGTCGTCATGTCAAAGTTTAAATCTACATGACCATAGTCACTTCCAGCCGCTCCCTCCCTGTCAGTGTATTCTGAAGGGGTGGGGGAGTCAGCCGTGATTAAAGCGTCTGGGTCAGGAACACCGTTCCTGGTAACTCTTATGTCGGTCCCTTTAATTATTGGTACAGTAATATCACTATCCCCAATTTCAACGGTAACCTTTTTACTTCGACTTTTATGGCCTACTACCTGGACTAATTTACTTAATCCAGCTTCATTAGAAGTATATAATGTATCATCAGTAGCCAGTAGTTCCCCATTACCTACTTGCCCTGCATCTTTTAATTTTTTATTTAATTGGTCTTGCGATAGCAAAGTAATATTGGTTATTTTTTCCATGACTGTGTGAATCTGTGCACTCCTCTGAGGCTCTTTTTTGGTAACAATCTCTTTATATGAGGTTTCTAGTTTAGGTACTCTATGGTCCTACAGCGCTGCCTCTGAGATCTCTTGTTACCTCTGTCGTGCCCAACCAAACAATCTTATCTCAGGCGTCCCCGAGATATTTACTGAGGTTAGGAGGAAATAACTGTTTCTGTAACTTCCTCAAAGCACTAAGGAGACATTGTTTTGCATTTGGATTTAGCCGTTGTCTTAGTTTTTTGAAAACTATTGCTCCCTTAGGTTCTTGTGGGTTTTATTGGGCAATTAGACATTGACCCAATCCCGGACGAGCCCCCATGTGGTGAGATCTGGTACTACTCTCACTTTCCTGAATAACCCCTGGTATCTCTGTGTCTAGGTGGTCTTTTGCTGTCAGGTCAGAATAGATATAATTCCCTCATTAGCTTGTTATAATTTATACCAGTAAATCTAGGTGTAGTCCCTACACTCCCAGGAAACAATAATAAACATCATTTACTAGACATATGAATAAAAATCATGCTTACCATCCAGCAGAACCACTCTTGGAATCCTTGTTTTCTTTGTTTAGAAAAGGATTAATAAATTGCTCTGTCTATTGCTTTTTAGAACTGTTTGTAATAGCTGAAGTAAAAACTTAACAGTGATTGTCTTTTTAGAAATAAAAATTTATTTATACAAAAGATTAAAACACTGGTTACACAAAATTAAAACTCGTAGCAAATTAAAAAGAAAATGTTACAGGTTATAAAACTTCAGCTTATTCAATCTCAACAGGGCAGTCCTGTATGAGTGAATATTACAAAGGCTAATTACCTTGAAGCAGTTCAAGCAATTGGAGTAAATACGTACTTGTTCTCATCCGAGGTTTCTCAAGTTACAATAATACAGCAGAGCAAAATTAAACCAAAAGAAATTCAGCTAGGTTTAAACTAGAAGAGATTTGATTTCTCTCTAGGGATGCAATCGACATCAAAATCAAAAATGCAGCAACGTACAGTCAAAAATGCAGTCATATTTATACGGAACTGGGTTACATTGTTCTAATACAGTTTCTTGGGTTTTTTCCAGAGGAACTCAGTCTCATGACTGAGCCTTGCAACATCAATCGTCTCTTGCTTCAGACGGGGGTTTTCGCTGAAATCTCTGTTTCCCATATATGGGTATTCTTGCGTCCTTTCCGTCCTCTGCGCTTTGGGCTTCTATGTATGTGTGTGCGTGCATATGTGTTTGGAAGTGTATTTGTAGGTTCGCAATACCTATTAAAATTCACAAATCCTGCCACACCATTAATATGTTTATAAGCAACTGAAAAAAGCACAAATGTCAGGGCATGTCAAAACATCTCAAGGACCCCAAAAACACCTCAGACGCCAGAGGGTTAAATGAAATGTTTTAAATTAACTTAAGCACGTGTTTATAGTTAGACTAGTATTTATTTATTTATGGATGTATTATATTTATTTGTCTATTTATTTATTAACATGAGTTTCATGAATATACCCGTCTCGTCCACGTTCCAAATATCCTTAGCCGTGAATTTGTGGCGGTCCAGGACCTTCACATTGTTCTCATTGAAACTGGTTGTGCACTGCATGCTGGTTGTTTGGGGGCGGCAGATGAACAGGGAGGTGCTGCACACTGGAGAAATGCTGTGAGCCAGTCCTTCCCTGCCATCTCCTTCTTCTCCCAGGAGGCAGGGCATTTGCAGAGAAATCTTGCTGCAAGTTGGTTGAACTTGCAACAAGTTGAACATAAGTTGAACAAAAATATGTTAAACATTTTTATAACTTATCTTGGTAATCACTGTTTGTGTGTGTTTTGTATTCATATTTAACTGTATATAGTTCCGAATTTATTTGTATTCATATTTAACTGTATATAGTTCTGTATATTGGTGTTCATGTGAATGTAGGATGTAGTTTAATTTTGTGTTTCCCTGTTTTCTTCACACTGACCTATTTAGGGCTCAAGCCAAAGTAAATTGCAGCTGCTCTTTTAAGATATGCCTGTAGCTTGCCCTCCTGCTCTGGGTTGAACACCCTATTATATGGGTTCAAATAGCCTGGGAGCCTAACTTGCAGTAGGGTTGTCTCAGCTCTCCTCTTCACGTAGCGTGACAGGGTGACATGGTTGAGGTTATGTATTTCAGCTGCACACCTAATGCTGACCTCCCTAGACACCATATCTAATTAGGCCCTTTCATATACCTCTGGCTCAACCTCTCCTCTCCTTGTAGTTTTTTTTCTTATTATTAGCATTTTCTGTAGGTTCATATGGTTAAATAACTATTAAACATCGAAAACACATCTTATGCATTACAAATGTTTTCATTATTTATTGCAAAACACTTTTTTTATTCAATGCTTAAACACAGTGTGACCACATTAACCGCGGTTTTCCTATTACCAGGTTTAACTAGCCTACCATTTAAACCTGTTTTGCCCTTAAACTAAAAAACTCTGATATTGCACACTTAAGGGTGTGTTGCAGTACTAATACATCTGCCATATTATCATTACAATGGCACATGAAACAATAAATACAACTTGTCAACTTGTCCAAAAAAAAGGACCGCACGGATTTACTAACCTCACTCAAAAACAGCTTTCCGGCTCTAACTCCAAATCGGCATGACGTAAAGAAGTAATGTTTTCGCGGGTCTGGCAGTGCTGTACGTGCTGACGAAATTTTGCATACATGACGTGAGTGGTTTTCAAGGAAATCTCAATGGTTCATCCGTCCCGCGTTTCAATCGTCCCAGCTCTCCCCTATAATGTAATATATTTCTTATATTTTTTAAGTATTTACATTATAAATGTTTCATATTTTCAAGCCAGTTATCAAAAGCACAAGCACACCAACATGTACCAGTCTATATGACATATGTACTAAAGCAGCGTCTCCCGTCTTAAGCAGGGGTGCCGTGCAAAAACGCCTCGGTTACGACTGTAACCTCGGTTCCCTGAAGAGGGAAAGAGCGTTGCGTCGAAACTGACGCTATGGGGAACGCTTTGCGTGATGACGTCTTGAAGCACATGTAAAATCAGTCCAATGGTGTGGCGGAATGTCAGAGGCGGGTGACGTCACGTACCAGGAAGCTATAAAAGCCGGCCCGAAACAGAAAACGAAAGCTTCGTAGAGTCTGAAGTCGTGCTGACAGGCATGAAGGAGATATGGCAAGACGACGCAACGCTCGTTCCCTCTTCAGGGAACCGAGGTTACAGTCGTAACCGAGGCGTTCCCTTTCAAGGGAACTCGCGTTGCGACGAAACTGACGCTATGGGGAACGTCTATACCAACGCCACCATAGCTACAAATGTCTGTCCTGTGTGTAATCAAGTGAGCAGCACTAGGAAGACAAAACCTGAGACCCTGGAGTAGAGTCTAGGTCTAAAGAGTAGAACCTGACGAAGGTGTGCGGTGAGGACCAGCCTGCCGCATCACAAACGTCCTGCAAAGATACTCCTGATATAAGGGCCTTAGAGGCCGCCATACTCCTAGTAGAGTGCGACCGGACAGCCAAAGGAGAAGGCTGTCCAGCCGCCTCATAAGCAAGTGAGATAGCCTCAACCACCCACTTGCTCATTCTTTGCTTAGACACTGGACCTCCCTTGTTAGGGGACCCAAAGCATACAAACAATTGATCGCTTTTACGCCACAGGGCAGCTCTGTGGACATATGCGTCTAACGCCCGCACAGAGCAAAGCAAATTATTCGCCTCCTGGTCCGCATTTTGAAAGGGAGGAGGACAGAAGGCCTGCAGAACAATAGGTCTAGCCACATTAGTGGGGACCTTGGGGATATAGCCCGGTCTAGGATGAAGAAAAGCTTTGACCATACCCGGAGCAAACTCCAAGCATGACGGAGCAACCGACAATGCCTGGAGATCCCCTATTCTCTTGAGAGAAGAAATGGCGAGAAGAAACAGAGCTTTCAGAGTTAGAAATTTCTCAGGAACCTCCTCAATGGGCTCAAAGGGGGCCAGGGAAAGGCCTTGCAGCGCAATGGACAAATCCCATGGTGGCACCCTAGAGCGAACTGCAGGCCTCAGCCTCCAAGTGCCACGAAGGAAACGAGATACCAGAGGGTCTTTCCCCACAGACATTCCACCCAAAGGAATGTGGTAAGCACCTATAGCCGCCACATAAACCTTTAAAGTGGACGGGGTCAGACCTGCAGTGAACCGGTCCTGCAGGAACTCCAGAACTGTACCAATTGGGCAGTTGACTGGATCCAACCGACGGTCACTACACCAAGAAGTGAATACTCTCCACTTCAGGGCATAAAGTTTCCTCGTGGAGGGAGCTCTGGACTGTAGAATGGTCTCAACAACCTCAGTTGAGAGACCTGACTCTATGAGCTGGGCCCCCTCAGAGGCCAAGCCCACAGGTTCCACAGTTCTGGTCGGGGGTGAAAAATCGAGCCCCCTGCTTGGGACAGAAGGTCCCTCCTGACAGGAAGCTCCAGAGGATGCCCGTCGAGGAGGGACACAAGATCGGGAAACCATACTCTGCCCGGCCAGCGCGGGGCTATAAGAAGCAGGCAAACCCGGTCCCTGCGAACTATCTCCAGAACTCCCGGGAGCAGAGCCACTGGGGGAAAAGCGTACAGACGTAGCCTCGGCCACGTCTGTACCATAGCATCCAGTCCCAGAGGAGCTGGATGCGTGAGGGAGAACCAAAGTGGACAGTGAGACGTCTCTCGAGACGCAAACAGATCCACTTGTGCTTGGCCAAACTCCCTCCATATCAGCTCCACCACCTCGGGGTGGAGCCTCCATTCCCTGGGCCTCGGCCCCTGTCTCGACAGAGTGTCTGCTCCTATATTCTGGACCCCGGGGATGTAGGCTGCCCTGAGTGACAGCAACTTCCCCTGGGACCACAAGAGGATATGGCGTGCCAGATTGGATAATGGGCGCGAGCGCAAACCCCCTTGGTGGTTGATATAGGCGACTACCGACGTGTTGTCCGTATGCACTAACACATGGTGTCCCCTGAGATCTGTGATAAAGCTCCTCAGAGCCCGGAAGACAGCTAACATCTCTAGGCGATTGATATGCCAGGAACGATGATGGTCTTCCCACAGACCTTGAGATGAGCGACCCTCTAGGATCGCTCCCCAACCCGTGAGGGAAGCATCCGTCGTTAGCAGTTTGCGACGACAAGGAGCTCCCAGCACTGGGCCCTGGGACAGGAACCAAGGTTTCTTCCACATAACCAAGGCACGTAGGCATCGCCGCGTGACCTTGATTGTGCGAAATGGGTTGCCCCTTGGGGAAAACCCTCTGGTCCTGAGCCACCACTGCAGGGGCCTCATGTGCAGTAGTCCAAAAGGTATCACGTTGGAAGCTGCTGCCATGAGACCCAACAGTCTCTGGAACTGTTTGACAGTGAGTAGCTGGCCTAGCTTTACACTTTTCACAGCTGCAAGGATGGAATCTACACGTGGCGGTGACAGGCGCGCCTGCATCGACACTGAATCCCAAACCACGCCTAAAAAAGTGGTCCTCTGAAGTGGAGAAAGCACACTCTTCTTGGCGTTCAGCCGTAACCCCAGCTCTTTCATATGGGCGAGGACGACATCTCGATGCCGAATCGCCTCCTGATGCGACTGAGCTAAAATCAACCAATCGTCGATGTAGTTCAATATGCGAATACCCTGAAGGCGCAAGGGCGCCAGAGCTGCATCCACCACGCATTTGGTGAAAGTGCGGGGTGATAAAGCCAGGCCGAATGGAAGAACTCGATATTGGTATGCTTTGCCCCCGAAAGCAAACCTCAGGAACTCCCAATGACACGGACGGATGGAAATATGGAAATATGCGTCCTTGAGGTCTATCGTGACAAACCAGTCCTCGGACCTGATCTGTGGCATGATTTGTCTCAATGTTAACATTTTGAACTTGAGCTGCATGACTGACTCGTAAAATGGGACGCAATCCCCCGTCCTTCTTTGGAACTATGAAGTACCGGCTGTAAAACCCGGTTTCCCTGTTGGAGGGAGGTACATATTCTATGGCCCCTTTCTCTAACAGAGTGTTTACTTCCTGTTCCATAACCAGAACCTGCTCGGGGCCCACCACTGTGGGCAGGACCCCCATAAACCGAGGTGGGCGTTTCTTGAATTGTATCTGATACCCTTTTTCCACGGTCTGCAGGACCCACCGAGAAACATTTGACAGTAGCTTCCACGCTGTCAAAGATTCTACTAGAGGTACCAGCCTCTTGAGACTGGTTTCTGGATTTTGTTGCTGTTGAGTAGTCGGTTCGTCGCCCTGTAACGGCGCACCGGCAGGGAACGACCGAACAGACTGCTCTAGCACCCTCCTCAGAGGGGGCGGGCATCCAGAGGCCACTACGTTTCCGGGTGGACCTTGAGATATGTGCTCGCCGGAGACCGCTGCGCCCTGAAACACCGGAGGCGGCAGGGTTGGCAGACCGGTCCCCTGAGGGTACCGAAGAGAGACGGGCACCGTAAAAAGAGGTGTTGACCGCTCTGCTTTGGGGGGGGACTACCCTCATTCGTCCTGAGCCCTCGGACATCAGGACTTTTTCCCAGCAGCCTTCTTGGCGGTAATAACGGTCCGCAGATCCGTTCTACCCCTCGAAGACTGCTGGGTTTGAGAGCGCCCTCCGTGTCCCCGAGATTTTTGTGGGGGAGCACGGGAGGAAACGCTCTGTTTCTGAGTGGCACGGTGCTCAGCGCTCTTTTTAGATGAGTGAGGCTGCTCCCGCTCAGCAGCCTCAATGAAAGAACGGCGGGGGAGAAGTTTCTGAAGTGCAGCTGCCTGTTTTGAAGCTTCTTGTGATTTAGCTACAGCACTATTAACTGCATCTCCAAATAACCCTTGAGTGGAAACTGGTGCATCTAAAAGAACATGTTTTTCTTTGTCCTTTATATCACTTAAGTTGAGCCACAGATGCCTCTCAGTGGCCACCAGGGCTGCCATAGAGCGGCCGATGGATTTAGCCGTCTCCTTGGTGGCCCTGAGAGACAAATCTGTGGCTCTACGCAGTTCAGACACAGTATCGGGACCAATTCCCCCGCCCTCCTCAGAATCACCCAATAATTCAGCCTGGTACGCTTGCATTAGTGACATTGTGTGTAGACACGCTGCAGCTTGGCCGGCGGCGGCATAAGCCTTATGAATAAGGGTGTCACGATTTCGATTTTAAATCGAAATCGATCGAAATTAATGCTCAATCTCGATTATCGAATCAAAAAATGGAATCGTCGATGCTGCCACGCCCACGCCCCATATGTCACGTCACCTCGGCTTGCCTGTAATAGGTAAAACTCCTTTTCTCGAGAATATTGAAGACTTTATTTTAAAACGCATTGCAGCTGCACAGCGAGAGCATCATAGCTCGTCTGAGCGAGCTGATTGTCTGTGCTGCGGCAACTGCACGAATCTATGGCAAGTTAGCAGTGGCGTGCGGTTCAATGAGAGCGCTTGGCACCCTGCTAACCTCGAGCGCGCCAATTTGGGCGCGGCTGAAGTGTATAAATTCAGAGAAAACTCGCCTTTAGGACTTTAGGTTTAAATCGACTGAAGCGAAGTACCTGATATGAGCGAAATAGCACGGCAAGGCAACGCAGTACTCATTCCCTTATCTCTAAGGGAACCGAGGTTACGCAAGTAACCAAGTACGTTCCCTTACGAGAACGTTCTCTCGTACTGCGTTGCAAATTATTTTATTTTTTTTAAACGCCGTGCTATTCGCCTGTGACTGCTCTGAGGAGTCCAGGGAGCTCCAGGACTATAATAGGTAATAGGTTATATTGTTTAAGTTTCCAATTGACTGAAGATATAAGTTATTGTTACATTATGTTGTTAATAAACGTTTTAAATTTGACAATGTAGTGTGTGGTACATTGCGAACAAAGGTCAGATATTATTATATTGCAAAAAAGTCTAAAAATGGCATAGCTTGTGCTTTCAATTTTTATTTTTTTAAATCGAGAATCGAATCGAACCGTGACTTTAGAATCGAAAATGTAATCGAATCGAGGATTTGGAGAATCGTGACACCCTTACTTATGAACCAGGGAAGATGTGTACTTTACTGGCTTGGATGGTAGTGCAGGAGCCTTCAGAGAAGATGCCGTTGCTGGAGAGAGATAGCTCGCGAGCGTCTCTTCCACCTTCGGCATCTCCCCATAACCATGCTCTTTATAATTGTGAATGGATGAATAGTGTGATGTTTGTGCAGTATACACTCTATATGACACTGGTTTCCCCCATGATCTCGACACCTCGGTGTGGAGATCGGGGAAAAACGGAAGGCTTCTGCGCTGAGGCTGTGCACGAGATGGCAGGAAACGCTCGTCGAGCTTGCTTTTCGAACGAGCGCCCTGCCGATCCTCTGGCCACTCAACAGATAATCGCTCGACAGCTCTCGTAACTACATCGAGCAATTCTTCAAACGCATGAGACTGAGGTGGCGAATCCTCAGACTCAGCGTCAATACTAACAACGTCCAACTCCTCAGAGCTGGACAATTGCAGTATTGGTGCCTCCATCGGGGGGGAAGAAACCGCAACGCGTGCTTCCACACCCTGATGAGAGGCACTGGATCTATCAGAAGGAGGCTGAGATAAGGCAGAGCCCGTCTCAACATCCACTGATAGATCCATTTGCGAACCCCAGGTCTGTGATCGACGCCCCAGAGCCCTGGGGAACGCGATCCTGAGCGCTCTGGAAGAACGCCAGGCGGGATCGGAGCGTACGCAAAGGCAGCGCGTCACAATGCTCACAGCCAGCACCCTCGAGTGCTGACTGGGCATGCTCCTCTCCCAAACAAACAACACAAAGGATGTGAGTGTCCCCACCCGTTAAATAACGCGGGCAGGGGTGCACACACAACCTATACTGCTGCTTGCTCGCCATACTGAATATATATATATATGATATAGACAGACAACACCAAATATACAGAGACAGATTTCACACAGAGCGCAACTGAAGACTCAGAAAGCTTTCGTTTTCTGTTTCGGGCCGGCTTTTATAGCTTCCTGGTACGTGACGTCACCCGCCTCTGACGTTCCGCCACACCATTGGACTGATTTTACATGTGCTTCAAGACGTCATCACGCAAAGCGTTCCCCATAGCGTCAGTTTTTTTTATTATTTTTTTTATTATGTACCATCAATCTCGGATGTCTCTTAACAACAAACAACGCACAGAAATTTATAATAAAAATGCAAATCATATAATAATAATAATAATAAAAAGTTTTCGGCATTGAAATTTACATGATTTCTTTCCAGTGCTTCATTCCCAGTGCGTCCACATAAAGCTGCCTCTTTTTCATGGCTTGTTGCGCTTACAGTCAAATCATCAGAACATTTTGTCACAACATCCGTCTTGCCACGTATTTGTTAAATGTACTTAGTTTTTTCCTGTATTCACTGTCTTTCATCTTCAAGAACAAATCATCCAGTTCCTGCGTGCTACGGCAAGGATTGAGCAGGAACTCAGAAATGTCGATTGTTGGCTGGCCAACACTTCTTAAAAGAGTTTCAATGGCTGACAGCTTTTGGCCCATTTTGTCAAGTCGAATAAACATGGCTCGTTCAAGTTTCTTCAACTCTGTGTTGTCTGAAATGTGCAGTTAACATGCAAAAGGAAAGCAGGGTGATAGAACTGTATCTACATTTAATTTATGTAATTACAAAGACTACAAACCCAAAAGGCGCACGTGACGTCATACCTTTTCTCTCAATGAATGAAGCTAACTTTACTGAAGCTAACGTCTGTCATTTTTTCTATAGTCTTACGTTATAATCGTAACGTTACGCTGTCATGCCCTGAGTGTTTTGTACCGGACTGCACACATACGAGCAACGGATTGGTGACGTACATAGTGCGAGACGAGAGATGTAGTTCATTGAACGATTTTCACATAAAACTAAATGTCACTCTTCTGTTTTATGACCAACTGCGACTTTCTTGACTTTCATAATTATCTTTTAAATTGACAAACATCATATGTGTAATTCAAGGCACAGTTCAGACGGAATAAAAAGATAAGTTGTCTCTCGATAAGTAGATAAGTATGATTTAAATCATGCTAGTGCAATTCCACTAATGCCAACATAATTTTCGAGTCTATTTAAAAGTCTTTGTGGTCGATAGTGTCAAATGCAGCACTAAGATCGAGTAACACTAATAGAGAGATGCAACCACGATCGGATGATAAGAGCAAATCATTTGTGACTCTAATGAGAGCTGTCTCAGTACTATGGTATGGTCTAAATCCTGATTATCCTGATAAAATCCTGAAAATCCTCGCAGATATCATTTCTTTCTAAAAAGGAACATAGTTGTGAAGATACCGCCTTTTCTAGTATCTTTTGACAGAAAAGGTAGATTCAAGATCGGCCTGTAATTGACTAATTCTGTAGGATCAAGTTATGGTTTTTTAACAAGCGGTTTAATCATAGCCAGCTTAAAAGTTTTTGGTACGTATCCTAATGACAGACCTCTAGAAGCATCTCTTTCAGTAGCTTAGTCGGTATAGGGTCTAACATACATGTTGTCGATTTAGATGATTTAACGAGTTTAGCAAATTCTTCCTCTTCTATAGCAATGAATGAATAACATTTTTTCTTTAGGGACACTACAATGCACTGCCTGATGCGATACTGTAGTAGACGGTTGCATAGTTATAATTTTCTCCCTGATATTATCAATCATATAAGTGAAGAAGTTCATAAAGTCATTACTGCTGTGCTGCTTGGAAACTTCTGGGCTTAAAGCTTTATTTTTCATTAGTTTAGCCACTGTTTCAAATAAATACCTACGGTTTTGTTTATTTTCTTCTTATAGGGTTGAAAAATAAGCAGATCCAGCAGCTTTTAAGGCCTCTCTTTATGCAATCGAGCTCTCTTTCCATGAAATGCGAAATTCCTCTAGTTTTGTTTTCTACCAGTTGCGCTCCATTTTTCTGGTGCGTAAATAGCAAGCATTTAAAATTAATAAAAATTGTGCAAAACAATCCCGCACCCTGTTGTGGCCCTGTTAAAAAGCACAAACAGTATTACTTTAATTTGACATGAATAGTTATTATGTTACTACCTTGAAAGCGATAATGTTTCTTTTGATATTTGACGATAATGGCGCTCTGTTCTCGTCCAGGTTATGTTCTTATATATATATATATATATATATATATATATATATATATATACTGTATATAGTTAAGATGTGTGAAATTACCAGTAGCACCTCAATGCAGAACACGAGATCCGGGGGGCGGAGTTGGATCCAGATAAAGGGGTGGAGATTGGTAGGTTTAGGGGTGGGTTTAGGGATTAAGGGGTGGAGATGGGTAGGTTTAGGTATATGTAAGGTGGGAGGAGTTGGATCTAGATCCGACTCCTCCCCGTGGATTTCATGTTCTGCAGTGAGGACCATCTCGAAATTACTGCTTTGTGACTGCGGAACCTTTGGGGACGTTTAAAATTGTGCAAAACAATCCCGCACCCTGTTGTGGCCCTGTTAAAAAGCACAAACAGTATTACTTTAATTTGACATGAATAGTTATTATGTTACTACCTTGAAAGCGATAATGTTTCTTTTGATATTTGACGATAATGGCGCTCTGTTCTCTTCCAGGTTATGTTCTTCATGAAGTAGCAGCGCGCACGCGACCAAGTTTTCCTGTTATTTATTTAAAGCTGCTTCGAAACAATCTGTATTATAAAAAGCGCTATATACATAAAGGTGGCTTGACAAGTAACAACATGCTACTCTGGGCTTTCTGTGCAAATTCTGGGTGGCCCATCTTACCCCAAGAGACTAATTTTGTCTTTTTACTTCAGAATAAAAATTATAAAATTTACTCCACAATCAAAAAAAAAACGTTGATGTGTCCACAATTCCCTCATTAACAATATATATATTTTTTGGATACTTAACAATACAGTGTCATTGATTACTATTTTCCAGAGACACAAAAAAGATAAATTAACCTTAAAAACTGCACTACATCCTTATGCATCACTTTCTGCCAGGACTTTTACGTGCTTTTCCCAAACCACTGAAGTGATGTCGACGTCCGGGTTAGCAGTAGCATGAGCCACTTAGAATGTAGGTACTACGTTTGGTACCATTCTGGGCATTATTATTGGGGTAATTTACGAGATACATCATTGGATCCATTAGCACCTGCACTAAGCCATCCGACTGATTTCTTGAAATAAGCTCTAACTTTAATAATGTTCAACCAAGGGGTGTTTGGCTCGAGATCATGGTGCAAAGGACCCTAGGATGATTTTACTCCGAACCATCCCTTTAATGGCTTGGTCTGATGGGTAATCCCCTCTCCAATTGGGGTATCGTCTACAGCTTTAATCTTGATAGGAGGGTTGCACGATTGGGTAGGAATGTTATATTTTCTGATTAGCTCTTTATGAATGAGGTTCAAAAATGTTCCAGAATCGATCATCGCTGTTAATGAAATGGATGTATCTTCAGTCTATAGTCTAATAGGGAGCTAATAGGGAATTGTTATTTAGAAGTGAGAAGTGTTCAATATTTACCCGAGAGGTTGTTTGGGTCTTGTGTGGGCAACTTTGACTGCGATGGCCGGCTTCACCGCAGTAAAAGCAAAGTCGGAGTTGTCGTCGCCTCATTCTTTCCTCCTCAGATAGTCAAGAGAGACCTAAATGCATCGGTTCGTCTTTGCTTCGTTTGGCGGCGGACGTGGTCATCGGTTGCGAGACGACAGGTGGGGAGTGTTGAGATACTCACATTTTTTCGTTTGGGGCCTGCCTCATCAGATTATACATTTTTATGGTGAGAGTCACAAAGTCAGAAAATGATAAATTCTTACCTTTACAAGCCAGCTCTGACTGAAGATCAGGGTTGAGGCTCTGTTGGAACACAGCTCTCAGTGAAACATAATTCCATCCACTTCTCGCATCGCGTTCGGAACATGATGGCATAAATCATCAGCGGTACGGTTACCCTGTGACATTTGGAGAATCTGCATTGATATATTCTTGCCCCCAGCGGGATATTCAAACACTTCTTGCAGTTGTTGGACGAAATAATCAAAAGATGCTCTAAATCGTACATCCATGTCCCAAACTGCCGCAGCCCAGTCAATAGCTTTGCCAGATAATAATGTCATCATAAAAGCACATTTCTTACCATCTGACACGAACTTGTCCTCCTGGTTATCAAAGTAAATCTTTACTTGACGAATAAAGCCTCTACACTGCTCTGCACATCCATCAAATTGATCAGGTAATGCAAAGCTTACCATTTTTGCCGTGGGCGATGGAAGAGACTGGATGTAATGAGTCAGGTGTTCGTTGACAGACTGGAGTTTAGCAAGTTGATATTGGTAGCCCTTTAACACTTCACTTTGATAGCCGAAAGCCACTTGTAGGTTAGAAACTTCTGCTGGATTCAGTTGAGGCGAAGTATTCTGTAACGAAGAGGCTGAAGCGGTGTTAGAATCCATTTGCAAAAGTTTATTAACAGCAGGCTTAGGGACAGAGACGTTAGGCCAGGCAGAAGGTCAAAACCACAATATCAGTCCAATCTGTTTCCACACACAAGGATGATCCAAAGGGAAGAGAATAGTAAGCAGGCAAAAGGTCCAAACACAGTCACACGTCAAACTCAGACTACCAAGGTAAAGGGATATGATGCAATAATTATGGTCCATTTTTGCCATTGAATTTTATTTCAAATTTTTACAAAAAATTTTTCAATTAATGCAGAATTTCAAATTAATATAGAGACTAGGCCTTTTAAATCCAATTTTTGAAGGCAGATTAGCGCCATCTGTTGAGAGAAAATAAAATAAAACATGTAATTGTATGGTGTTACCACTAGATGCCTGTATAGCTCTCTATAGAGAGGCTTGTGAATTCCCTACTAGTTTTTGGACAAAATTACTTGACTAAAATTTACAAAAATTCTTACTTTTGACTACTTTTTGTCAAGGTTTATATATATATATAATAAATATATTTTTGTTGCGTTTGTTGCGGAGAAAACTGTTTGTTGCTGCTACCTAACAGTTACGGAAAACTGCCGCCACTTTCGGTCCGAAAGTTTCGGAGCTAACGCGGTGTTGCGTGATAGCGTCACTGGACTGACAAGTGATATGCCGACATCATATTTTTCTTTTGTAGCTATTTTTCGTAGCTACTGTACATAAATGTCCTCAAGAAACTATAAAAATGAAATTATTTATTAATTCATTATTATTATTATAAAAATATAATTAAAATTAAAAATGTAAATTGTTTTTATTAATCTGATTAGGCACACCCATAAATCCACGCCTGCCCTTCCTTGCTGTACACTTTTTTTCTGCATTGTGGTTGATTATGTTTGACATATTTGTTCTGTTACAGTCACACTAAACAGTCACCATGGGGACCGTGCTTTCTCCTGTCCTCTTCACCTTGTACACATCTGACTTCCAGTATAACTCCGGGCTCTGCCATATGCAGAAATACTCAGACGATACTGCGATAGTTGGCTGTATCAAGGATGAACAAGAGGGGGAGTACAGGAGCCTAGTTGAGGACTTCGTGAGGTGGTGCAGGACCAACCATCTGCAGCTGAACTCGTCCAAGACCAAGGAAATAGTGGTGGACTTCAGAAGGAAGAAACCACATCTCCAGCCTGTGTCCATCGAGGGGGTTGATGTGGAGGTGGTCAGGACTTATAAATATCTGGGGCTTCAACTGGATGACAAGCTGGATTGGACAGAAAATATGGACTCTCTCTGCAGGAAAAGGCAGAGCCGTCTGTACTTCCTGAGAAGGCTGGGGTCCTTCAACATCTGCAAAAAACTACTGCAGATGTTTTACCAGTCTGTGGTGGCCAGCGTCCTCTTTTATGCTGTAGTTTGTTGGGGAGGAAGCAGCAAGAAGAGAGACGCTGGTCGACTGGACAGACTGGTAAGGAGAGCTGGCTCAGTAGTGGGCTCAGAGCTGGACTCTCTGGTGACAGTGGCAGAAAGAAGGACCCTGGACAAACTGCTGTCCATACTGGACAACGCCCACCACCCTCTGCACAACACCTTCATCGGGCAGAGGAGTGTGTTCAGTGGCAGACTGCTGTCCCAGCCCAGCTCCACCAACAGACTTAAAAACTCTTTCGTCCCACTGGCCATCAGACTGTACAACAGCTAGTCATGGCAGGGAGGACAATATACATTTGGATAATCTCTGCCTCCCTCTGCACTCTTTACCTCAATTTGCACTGTTTAGTGTTTTGCACTGTTTATTGTGGCTACGGTGTTATAAGTTAAGTTTATTTTATTTTTATTTTAATAGGTTTAATGTATGTTTAATGCATGTATGTTTTCGTATGCTACTGGATACTTGAATTTCCCTCTGGATAAATAAAGTATCTATCTATCTATCTATCTATCTATCTATCTATCTATCTATCACTAATTCATTGGTGTGTATAAGTGTGTGTGTGTGTGTGTGTGTGTGTGTGTGTGTGTGTGTGTGTGTGTGTGTGTGTCTGTTTTGCACTCTTGATGTTTCAGAGTTTTACCCCTTTATTGCTGTGCACTTTTTTCTGCATCGTGGCTGATTTGTAGATTGTACACACAAAAATATTCTGTGTTTCCATGTTTTTTGCCCATTTCCCATTCATTTCCTAATTTTTGACCGCGAAAACCGTGAGTTTGACAAAAAAACAACAAAAAAACAAAACAAAAAAATGTTACAACCGCTTAGCCTTTTCAAATCATGCCCTCAATTTTTGTGTGTGTTCATATACCAGGGGCCATAAAAGTCACCAGGTTTTGTACCATTCCGATGAAGCTACGATTTTTTACATTTCAAAATGTAAAACTTTTCGGTCAAAAGTGACCGAAGAGCACGAGTTAGACTGACTAAAAAGAATTACCCCATAATTCTAAACACAGCAACACATGAAAAATCAAAATATTATCCTGAATGTCTGTGTAGTGAAATGTGTTTGTGCATAAATACAATGTGCAATCAGTGCGATATTTGCACGTCAATATAATATTATTTTAACGCATTAAGGATTTTGAATTAATCGCGTGCGTTGACAATTAATATATAATAAGCTAATAAATTACATAATTTTATCATGTTTTCCTATTCGTAATTGAGCCTGAACACTTGTGTACTCGTACCTTTTTTTAATGGAAAATGTGGCAGGAGGAGTGTGCAGCAAACTTAGCTTCAGCAAACTTTAAATTTTCATCGTCACGTGTTGATCGCGTACTAGCTTTATCAAGCGTCTACACGTGACGTCACACGTGCAAGCGTTGTCTCACTGTGAGGACACATGTGTCCTTCATTTGGCACTGGGAACTCTAAACAACAATATTTGCGCTGTTTGTGAAGTGATATTAGCGAAGGTCAGTTCTGGTAACAGACAGACCATGGTGAGCGTCGTGCAGTGTTTCATGTCTAAGCTGCTTTCCCCACTGTGGCGCAGAGCTCATGAGGATGAGGAGGAGCAGGATCTTCACTCTGAGGGTTAGTGGATGATGTGCTATTTTAAAGTAAGTTAGGCCCCGCGCGTACAGGTGAGACTGAGCTGTTTGCTGCGTGTGTGTGTGTGTGTGTGTGTGTGTGTGTGTGTGTGTGTGTGTGTGTGTGTGTGTGTGTGTGTGTGTGTTCAGGTGTGGCGCAGATCCGACAGGTGCGGACGGGCGTCGTGACACATCTGTGCGCGGATTATGGTCTCATAGATCATGCGGTGTATTTCACATCAAAAGTTGTGTTAGGAGGAGTCGTGCTGTGTGTGGGAGACTCGGTTCAGGCCCTGGCCGTCCGGGAAGGAGCTCATGGACAGTGGAGGGCGCTCAGGGTGAGATGAATGTCCATGAATGAGCATAGTAGAGTAATTTACACATTTACAGTTGGCGTTCTGACTTGCATCTGCTCTTCTTATATCTTCTTGCTCTTAATAGGCTTAATATGTGTGTTCAATAAAGCATTAAAACAGAAAGTTTTACTGATATAAGGACTCCTTGCTTACCTTGACATGTTTGTCAATTCAAGTGAAACATGTCAAGGTATTAAAGAGAGCTTATCAATAAAACAATAACATTTAGTGTCAGCCAACTTTTTCAAACTCTTTTAAAAATGTTCCTGCTTTCTGGCTGGTTTGTTCAAATACAACAAAATATCTACAGTTTATATTTGGTAATATTTCAGCCCCCTAGACTTTTTAAACTGGTGGTTTACTTCGGTATGTCCAATGAAGTGCAATAAGCTGTGAAAGAGAGCTGAATTTTTTGCTACATCTTTACATTAAATAGTACAGCAAAGTTTATGAAATGTAACACTTTAGAAAATGAAATTTGTGAATCGCCAGAAGATAGAATTGCAATTCATATGTGAATCGACCCCCCCCCCCCCCCTGTCTTATTTCTATTGTACACTATTTTGTCATGTCCCTGAGGCACTTCACTGAATTTGTCTATAATGTTTGCCAATATTGTAAGTAGGCTATTTGTTACATTCATGTGAAAAATATTATGTTACTATAAAGTGATGTCCCTGTCTGAACTCAACCCCGTCACGCCAACTATTCTCTGCCTAGAATAATTTAGACTTTACCCATATGTGACAACATTTACCAGAAATGACATCATTCAGTCTCTTTAACAGTGGTGCCGGAGATGGTAAGTAGCGTCATACATATTCATATTTTTTATGTTTATTATAGTCAGGGAGTGTACTGTCAAGCTTAACAACTCGAAAAAAAGATGGAAAATTATTATTTTTCAAAAATGTATTTTGTACAATATAGCCTATTTCATTGCTGCCATATATGGTCTACTCTCCTACACTACACAAGGAGCAATGGCCATTTTGTGCAAAAAACCTCAACCCCCTCAAACTCTCACATATATGTATATTTCTCATTGTTTCGGGGTTGCAAACTTGTGACAGAGTTGAGTTTTTCATTCATTTTATGAATAATTTTAATACAAAAAAATAAAATAGTCATGGTTTCAGTAAAGGTATACTTACCAAAATCATGACAACTCATAATTTTGTTATGAATAGAATATTTAATGTAATGTGTCCACTTCAACATCGACATCGACAAGCATCCTATGTCAGAAATGGCAGCCGCATCAGCAGCAGAAAGACAGTGTTAACATAAAAAACAAAAAGACTCAATCTGTCTATTTTGAACGGACAGATCTGACTTTGACCACACACACACACACACTGTCTCCAGGAACAGGGTTGAGAATCATTGATTTATTGGGTATTTCTATAGTTGTGTTGTGAGAATGTGAAAAGTAACTGATTGTGCAGTCTAGATGTTGTTCATTCATTTCTTCTGGAAAGTAGTAATATTATGAGCATCTTTTTTTATTTGAAGTGTTGTTGATTTTGGAATACATTTATTAAAAAGTAAATGATGTGTACAGTTTGTTTTGTTGATTTCAGGTGGAGCTACAGAGGGACATGTGGGAGAGTGGAGGATCAGAGGCACTCAATCAGGACTCTGACAAACCCAGGCCTCTGATTGGAACAGTGACGTCATGTGATCGGGATGGAGGACTTATAAACCAGACCACGTTTTTCCCACGATCGGCTCTCTGCGAAGGTCAGAGGAGCAGTTTATTCACTTTAATGCTCAATAGGATGCTGTGACAGGCCTTTATTGCAGCTCACATACTGATATTGGATCTCAGTGTGTCAATATTTAAAGGGCTTTTATCATGTATCTGTAACTGTCCGAACACAAAACTTTTTCCCCAGTCCAAAAAGAGCATTTATTGAGTTTGAGATAGTGTTAATTTTGTCAGCTATTTTTTATTTTATTTAGTCTTAGTCTTGTGTCAAATTTACTTTTTAGTTTTATCATATTTAGTCTACCTTGTCCTGTTTTTGTTTAGTCGACTAAATGTGTTTTAGTCTAGATCTAGTTAATGAAAACTGTCACATTTTCATTATGCTACATAATGGTTAATTGATAAATCGGCTAACGATAAAGTCGATTGTTGTCATTTAAGAAATTTATATTTACATTTCATCAGAATTATTGCATTTTCATATACAGTACAAGCACAAATCTAGAGAATGTCAACTAGTACGCATGGTTTATTTGACCTTATCCTTTTCCGTAGATTTTTTTTATAGGCTATTTGTCATAAATTAACACATTCTCTACACATTCTCTCTCAAATTAAAACGGTGAAATTCCTCATAGTAATTTCAGTAATTCCAAACTTACTTTCATGTTTTTCTATTGAAACAACAGCAAAAAAGGATTGTGTTTTGTCACACAGATCTGCGCAAGCGCATTTATTCATGTAGTCGAGATCCATGTCTGGATTTATAACAGTACGTCACTGAGAAGGATGCATCGCAGATTTAGTCAACAGAAACCAGTGCAAGCAGCTCGTAAAGGAACACAGACTGACTGATTTACACTTTAATTTAAGAAGAATATCTCAAATGGAGTTCGCAGTTTACTTGTTTGTCTTTGTTTGTCTGTGTTTTCAGATCGGCGCTGCTTCCGCAGTGTAGAGAGAGAGTGTTTGCACATAGTTGCCAGATTGCAAATATTAAGTAAAAAAAAAAAAAAAAAACACCAGGCAGAAAATGTATCCAAGAAAAGCTCTGATTGGCCGATTTTAAAATCTTGACATCTGGAAACCCCAAACAGGAAAGCTCATAGAGGCTTGTTTAAAAACAAACAAAAAAATTTGTCAACGAAATTGCATGTTGATATAATCACAGTTATTGTTTGGTTGGTGTCGTTTTGTCATCGTAAGTCATAAAAAAAAGTTTTTTTGTCATAATTTCGTACAAAAAAAATGAACACTAGTTTGAGCTATAAAACTGAACAGCAAGTTTGTGACATGACATCGATGAACAGAAGCGCCCATGTCAGTGACACCTGTTGGCTGACCTAATACTGTCGTGGCAAATTCATGATCTTTGGTTCAGGTCTTCAATGTCTGAAAAGAAATCTTTCAGAGTCGAAGTTTCAGGTCTCAGGAGAATTAACTTTATTGAGCAGTTCAACAAAGTGAGATGTCAGCTTCACATCTGATCTTACAATGGCTGCACTCGAGTCTTATACCTTTTTAAAAAGAGCCATCTTTTTCTTTTTGCTCCTCCTCGTCACTTCGCCACGATTAGAAACACCTGCATCGATGTCTTATCCTTGCGCATGCGCTTTTTAAAAAAATGACTTCATATTTGTTTTTTTGAGTACTTTTCCACTCTTTGGGTACTTTTCCACTCTTTGGGTACTTTTCCACTCTTGTCTTCTCACAACCTTTTACCCAGTTTTATCCTCACATACTCTTTTGACCTGTTCTCTCTGTTTCCCATAATTTTGTCCTCCCATACTCCTAGGCCTAATTTTCACTAAAATTACAGCATGCATTTGGGCCCATGTATGAGACAGATGAAATTCTCCAATAATACTTGGTCTTCACAGTCATGGTGAGGTACAGTAATAAAGAGAAAGGAGAATAAATGCTGTTATTAAAATCCAGGGGCTTGCAGCCAGTTGCAACAATCCTCTTAGGCTAGTAATAATGCAGGAATACAGAAGTTTTGTAAATTTCAATAAAAACTGATTTTTTTTTATTTTTTTTTATTACAAAAAAAAAACATTGGGTTATGGCTGAAATTAGGCTTTTACAATTTCTTGATTTTATACAATCATCTTTTTAATGAACGATATTGACTCTTAAATCCCCAAATTCAATCTTTTAGTCAATGCTGTTTTCAGTTGATGCGTGAACAGAACTTCCCCAAACATTAGTTTTAACGCCTCCCATCCAATAACCACAATATGCTTTGTGCATTTATTCTCAGCATTTAAATTGACCTTTCAAATTCAACAGATTGTCTGTTCCTTTTTACCACTGGTTATAGCAATTAACATGAATGAACATCAGAAGGAATGCTGAAAGATACAGAACCACTTACTGAAATCAATCATGTCTCATGTAATCGATTAATCAGTGTTTCAACTAAGGAAAGGTGTCAATAAAACAGCTTGTAGACAATAGTATGTCACATAGAAAGTCACATTTACCTCAGCAAAGTCATTCAATGAATATAAACTCATTAGTCAGCTAGAAGAGAAAACTCAAGAGCATCATTTATAACAATTTAAGCTGGAAATGTCATTTACAGGTCTGTCCAAAAAATGGGACTGAAAGTTAACAGGTTAATGTATTTGAATAAGTCTGTCAAAAAAATTAGTTTTTAGTACAGCCACTGTTTACATGTTTATAATTCAACAATAGATTGTAATAAAAAAGGAATACTGATTTAAGTTAGCCAGCTACCCAAATTTATAGTGAAGCTTAAATTTTTTTGCTGTTTTTGTCCAGAGAAGTCAATGGGGTGCAACAGTTTCAAGCACGAAAAAGGACATGTAGGTAGTAGTGTAAAAGTAATCTATATGACTCCAGGGCCCGTATTCATAAAGATTCTAAGAATCCTCTCAGAAAACTCTTAATTTAGCTTAAAAACTTTTACGTAGGAGTCTTAGCTTAAGAGCAATTCGGGACTGATCTGAGAGCAACTCTGAGTAAGGAAAAAACAAAAACTTTCATCTTAGTAAGGAGGCGGGGTTGCTATGTATGACACAATCTTTTGAGGACTGTGATTGGTTGGTTGTCCAAGAAGGGGAAAAAAAAGTGATTTTAAGTATAGGGTCTATTCTAAGCCTTCACTTTGAAATTACATGCGTAATTTTTTCCTATTTGACCGTTCTCACACACACACACATTATATATGTGTATATAAATCCTTTTTATTTTTATTTACCATGCTGTTAATTTCCTATAAGGTATTTGCTTGGCTTAGAATGAGAAAAATTGTTCAACTCTTTCCAATTACACTGATTGCTGGCATGTCTATTTAAGTGGTGGTTAGAATGTTGGTTTTAATGTATCAAATATGGAATTTTCCCAGTTGTCAAATATCGTAATGTAGTGATTACTTTCATTTCTGGCGCTATGGCATTTCTGTGCTGTGTCGGAGATGTTAGCGCGTCTCTCATAAGATCAGTCACAAACATGATCCCTGCACGATCTAATCTATAGCGTCTTATTAACTCACTGTTATTCATTGTCTGCAACACATTTCTTCTCCCTCTTCGTCTTTCTGCCATTTTCTCCTCTGCTAAAGAAACTCTTAAGCCTCTTAAAAGTCCTCGTCCGTGCTCCTAACAATTTTGACCTTAAGGCCTCTTTTAAGGGTTAAGATGCTTTCTGAATTACTTTTTTCTTTACTAGGATTTTTTCTTTAATTTTAAGAGTAAACGCCCACATTTCTAAGAGTTTTCTTTGAATTTTGTCACTAGGAGCTACTCTTTGCATTAAGATTCTTTATGAATTACGGGCCCAGGTGTGTAATCCAGGTCTTCTGAAGTGATGCGACCTCTTTCTATGATGAACCGAGTGAAAGTTGCTATTTACTCTCAAGAGTTTGAATTGAACCCTTTACAGGGTTTTTGCAGCTGGTCTCTCTCTGATGGATCAAATGGTCTAAACACGTTTAGGTTTTGCTGAGTTCACGAATTCATTACACCGAGAGAAGGATTTGAGCAGAGGAGGCAAGGCTACACAAAGCTGATCCTGGCTGTGTAAAAGAGGAAAAACTGAAAAAACAACAAAAAGAATTTCATATGTAAAATACGTAAGGGATAATCCACGGCTAGCCATGCATTAAAGGATTTTAATGCACGACGTAGAGGCGAAGAACCACCCGACGCGAAGCCTCTGTGCATTAAAGGGTTTTACTGCACACCTTCCAGCCAATCAGAATCGAGTATTTAAACAGCCCATGGTATAAATAAAAATATCACACACAAAAATTTATTTAAAAACACTCTGTTGCATATCTTTTTTTACCATTTAAAAAACAGTTTCACAGAGTGTTGATTGTGTGTGTGTGTGTGTGTGTGTGTTTCAGGGTTCGAGCCGATGAAGGGTGACTGGGTGCTGGCGCAGTATGTGGTCAGTCCTGCAGAATGTAGCAGTCAGGCTCAAGCTGTCTCTCCACTGCGTTACCGCCGCATGGACGGGGTCAGTCATTTTCACGCTGGGCATGTGCAGTGTCCAACCCTGCTCCTGGAGGACCGCTGTCCTGCAGAGTTCAGCTCCAACCCTAATCAAACACTCCTGAGCCAGCTGACCAAGCTCTTACTAGGCTAGAAACTTCAGGCAGGTGTGTTGAGGAGAGTTGAAGCTAAACTCCGCAGGACAGTGGCCCTCCAGGACCGAGTTTGGACACCCTTGAGCTAGAATTTTTATTTATTTTTTCAAGCAGAGGGTCTGTTCTTTCTTTTGGTATACTGCATGTTCAGCTATTCATACAAGCAAATATTCTGTGGGCCATGACATTTTTTTGTGAAAATGATCAAAAGCGCTGCCTGGCAACTTAAAAAAAAAAAAAAGAAACGCTGGTGGGGAAAGAGTTAAGAATAGGAATTAGATACTTGTTATAAAACAAATATTTCTGTTCTGCTTATCGATTCACGTGTGTGCATTTTAATGTGGATTTAAACCATTCAAGCACAAGTAGACACTAAAGAGAACTCAATTCAGCACTCGCAGACTGTTTCCTGTGCCTGAATTGAGTTCTCTCTCGTGAATGGAGATGAATAATGACACTATTGCTTTACAGCAGAAGTTTGCATCATTGATTTCCTGTTTATTACCCTGATGCTGTTTTGAAACAATCTGTATTTTATGAAGCGCTATAAAAATGAAGGTGACTTGACGAATGCAGAAACCAGAGCTGGAATGGGAATTTAGTTGTGATAAGTCAAGTTATTGTCATTTGTGCTGAGCGTTCGTGCGTTGCTCATGACTCTCGTGTCGTCTGTCTCTCAGGTCAGTGTGACGAGAACACAAGGCAACAGTGGCGTAGTGGAAGACAGCGTGTTCTTCAGCCTGGAGTCTCTGATGGTGCCGTCGGGCTTCAGACCTGCTCGCGGTGACGTGGTGAATGTGGTGGTGTTGGAGAGCAGTCAGTCGCTCTACTGCTGGAGAGCTCTCTGCATGACGCCCGTTCAGCACAGGTGACGTCTTCCCTCGCTCCTGCGTGGCCACGTTTGCACCGACTGCCATTTATCAGAGAAAACTCACAGAATTTGTTCAGGCCGCACAAGACTTAGAAGTAAACACCCACTGCTGTGATTGTTGTTTAGTTATTTATTAAAATCATTTTTAGCATCCCAACCATTACACTTGTGAAATCGATCATCTCTTCTGCTTAAAGGGGTGGTAAAACGCCTTTTTTCGAAGGCTTGATTGTGTTTGTGGGGTGCACTGTAACATGTCATTCCTTCGGATGAGACGTTAAACCGAGGTCCTGACTCTCTGTGGTCATTAAAAATCCCAGGATGTCTTTCGAAAGAGTAGGGGTGTAACCCCGGCATCCTGGCCAAATTTGCCCAGTGGCCTCTGTCCATCATGGCCTCCTAATCATCCCCATATACTGATTGGCTTCATCACTGTCTCCTCTCCACCAGTAAGCTGGTGTGTGGTGGGCGTTCTGGCGCAATATGGCTGCCGTCGCATCATCCAAGTGGATGCTGCACATTGGTGGTGGTTGAGGAGATTCCCCCTTCTATGTAAAGCGCTTTGAGTGCCGAGAAAAGCGCTATATAAATGTAATTAATTATTAATTATTATTAATTATGTGTTCATGCTTCGTTTTTAAAAATTCGCATTATTTTTCACATATTTAACCATTATTCTACACTGCTCTGTCCCTCCTTCTAAAAACGGTCGGATGATTTCCGCGTTCTATGAAGCCCCCCCCCCTTCAAAATACGCAATGGGCTCAGATTGGTCAGCTGGCCCAGTGCGTTGTGATTCGCTAACCTCCAAGTGCACGTTGTTCGGAAACGTCACGCCCCCTTATCTTTACCGGTAGTTTGTGCTTCAATAAACAACGGCGTCAATATTGCCATACCAGTTTGAGCCCGATTCAGACCCAGAGAATGTTAGTGGAGAGGATCGAGCAGAACCTGTTCAAGAACGGCTGTTAAAGGATGTTTCAGAAAGGTATGTTTTTTAAGACTGCAGATCGCTATATGACACTGTTACTTTTGTATATTTAGAACGATTGTAGCTAAATATCTGTCGCCTGAACTATTAATCCAATACGAACCCTAAACATTGGCTTTACAACAGTAGCCAAATCAAACACAAAACCATGTTTAGCATGCCTGTAGATAAACAAGCATGTAGATAAACAATACATAAAAGCTATAATCAAAGAATAATTTACATTGATCACATAAACGACAACAACCATGAACATTCCAAGTTCGCTGCGCTGGTGATATTAATCAGAAGTTTGTATGTGTTTGTCGGATAAGTAACTTATGAATTAACGTTAGCATTTAACAAACTGGTTTGTGGAGCCAAACAGCGTTGTCCTTCGTTTACTTCCTTGCTACAACGTACAATTAACAATACGAACTATCACAGGAAAACACAACGACGAAAAATAAATCATACTTACAGGTTGTGGCCCGTAAACAGTTTCTGTTTTTAAAGTTGGAACTGCTCCATCTTTCAGGACTAGCCGTTGTGCGAATCCTTCATTGGCGGAGGGGTTTATGTAAATATTGGGCTTAGTGATGTCAGCAAGCCCGCAGGAATGTCGTGTAGTCCCTACTGGCCGTTTTTTGTAGTTCTTAGAAATGTATTTCTTTAAAAGCAAATATCTCCCTTTGCTTTAAACTTTGAAAGTTGTAACTTTGCAGATGTTGTTTATGCTCAAACAGCAACATTACACACTAACTAAAGTTAGAAAAGTGAAATCGTGTTTTACCACCCCTTTAACTAGTTGCAACACGAAGTATATATCGGAAGGTATGTTGAAAGATATAGAGCAATTTACTGAAATCTGTATCATGTCACATGTAATCGCTTAATCAGTGTTTCAACTGCAGAAAGGCATCAATAAAACAGCTTGTAAACTGTAAATGTCATATAACGTCACATTTACCACAGAAAAGCCATTCAATGTTCAAAAACTCGTTAGTCAGCTTGAAAAATGAACTTCGAGAGGGGGATTAAACAAACAGTGCCTTACTGACGTGATCTGACTGGAACTTTGTTAAAAATGAAGTTCATCCACGCTTTCTTAATGTTAGGATCACAAGAAAGGCAATGCAAAGGGTGTTTTTCCTCAACTTGGCACTTTAAAACCTCTTGTAATCCTCAGAGGTGGTAGTAATCCTGTGTTTGTGTCTGTCTCGTATTTACGACTGTATGACGTGCGGATCAGTGGGCCGGGCTAAAGAGGCATTGATGTAGAAGTAGGCCTTGATCTTCTGCAGAGGCGGTCTTTCCTCGCACTATGACGTAATAATGTTACAAAATTCAAAATGATTCGTTTTCTTAGCTTGGTTTCAATAAGAGCTGTTTTTGGACTAATGTGGAAGTTTTGAGTTCTGAAACTTGCAGGATATTCTTATAGTACAATGACCTCTTATGTCAAAAGATCAAGGAAACTTTGATTTCTCAATTCATGACCGCTTTAAATACATCACTTCACAAAGGGGAAAAAAGCTACTGGTTTGACTCCCAAGCCCACTAGAGGGTGGAATGAGTAAATAAACCAAATCAAGCAGTTTGTTTATTCTAGGTAAAGAAATAAGATGACTATCGGTTAAAATAAAAGTGTGCAGTGTATTAAATGAATGTTCATGCATCAAATATTATTTCATAAATTGCCTTAACGATTATAAACTATGTTTTTATGCATAGTTTAATACAAGGAACATGTATGACTGGTAACAAAAGTGCATGTAATAAGAAGCGGCCTTGAGAACCTACGTCAAATGATATCAGTAATATGAGATTATGTATAATGTGAACGGAAAAAATCTAAACTGTCAAAAGTTTTTCTAATGACAGTCCAGAAACCTATGAAGTACCACTCAGCATCTTTAAGGGGCCATTCAGCACAAGTGTTGGAAAGTGTTCAAACTGAGCACTCCTCTCCATAATTGACATAATTACATAATTAATGACATAATTAATTATAAACGGTATCATGAATTAAACCAGTCATTGAAAAGTTTGTTCTAAGAACTAATTTGATCAGCTGAGTAAATGAAATAAGGAGATCAGTTGCCCAGTTAAATGTAATTACCGAAACTTTAATTTTGGTTTCAAAAAACAAAACAAAAACGTAGGACATCACTATTTAAAATATTAAATTCTTGGCATTCTACCCTGTGCAATATTTGTTGTTTTGTTTCATAAGAGAAGGAAACAAAAAAGACAATTAAATTGCTAATTGCAACTCTTTTACAACAAACCAATCACAAACCAAACTGTCATAATCGTGAATTGAAACATTCATTCACTTACAGTCATGACTTTCTCCCCCTCACATCTTCTCTCTGTGTGTGTTTCTGATAGTCCAAACCCCTCGGAGCTGAAAATGCCTGACACTGAGATTCACAGTTTGATGGAGAATAAGGGTGGGCTTCAGGTCAGCCAGGAAACACAGTTTGGGCCTCTCCTACTGGGACACCGCAAGGAGCTGCTGATCTGGATCCAGTGAGTTCACACACGCGCACATGTTAGTTAGTTTTAATTAGGACGAAAATCCTTTCATTTATTTCCCAAATTGGGGTGACATTGACCAAAAATTATATTGATATTTCTGGGATTTTGTCAATCCAGGTTTTTTGTTGACAATATTTTGCAGTGTGTTTCATCACTGGTTGCTGATGATTTTCATTTTCTGAGCAGTGGTCAGTTCACAGCAGTGTGAGAAATTAACTTTCCATTAAAAGGCAAAAAGCCTTTTTTTTTTATTTGTCTCCTTGAATTGATTTCCGGGGAATTTTTCCTTTACCTTTTGTTACATTTAATCAATACATTCAATTAAAATAACAAGACACTACAGGCTGATATAAATAAATAAAATCTGAATATCAAAATCCATTTTTGCACTGCAGAAGTGGCACAGAAGCTGCATTTAAGCAGCATTTAGATGTATTTACGCTATAATTACAATAAATAATGCAATGAGATTAATGTTTTAAATGTATGTTAAGTATTAAAATATGAAATTAGTTTTATTAACCTTTTTTTAATGAAATTATACTTTTAAATAGATAATAAATATATAATATATAATACACTGTCTTAATGAGTCACTTAAAGGGATAGTTCACCCAAAAATCTAAAGTAGCCCATGATTTACTCACCCTGAAGCCATCCTAGGTCTATATGACTTTCTTCTTTCAGACAAATACAATGAGTTATATTAAAAAAGTCCTGGCTCTTCCAAGCTTCATAATGGCAGTGAATGTCTTTGGAAGTCCATCAAAGTGCATCTATCCATGATAAAAGTGTTCCACGCGTCTCTGGTGGGGTAATAAAGGCCATCTGAAGTGAAGCGATGCATTCGTGTAAGAAAAATATCCATATTTAAAACTTTATCGACTAAAATAACTAGCTTCCGGCAGACGACCGTACGCATCGACATTTACACCAAAAGAGTAACACTTGAACTTGACGCACAAAGTTTGTGTAAGGCACGTCAAGTTTATTTGTATAACGCATTTCACACATGCTTGGGATTTTAGTTTAGCTTTCTCTGGCAGCACAAAATCAAACGTAGCCTAAATGTCATGACACTGCGGAAGATAAAATTCGCTCTTCAGACCTTTTACAACAAGTGTCAGTTGCTTGGAACATCAGGAGAAAACATGAAGATATCAGAAAAGAGATGGTCTCTGTCCTGCTCGTGTCCCACATCCCTCTCCAAGCGCAGAGCGGTAGGCTATATATAAAGCGTCTTTGTCGGAAAATATAAAACAAATGTTTTTTTAAATATGTAACTTATATTATTTAAGTTACCAATATTTACTGATATGTATTTCAATGTTGTACAGGCTGTAGTGTGGTGTTTCACTGACGGAATGCTAAAATAGACACGCGCTGTTACCACACACACACACACACACACACACACACACACACACACACACACACACACACACACACACACACACACACACACACACACACACACACACACACACACACACACACACACACACACACACGGGTTCCCCTTCATCTCCGTTCCAGCGCTTTTCTGCGGCACTGAGGACAGCGACTCAGTAGCCTACCTGTGGCTCTTGTGTCGCTGTCCTCAGCTCAGTGCTGAAGCGGACAAAGACATACACCTTGGCAGTAAGCCTAACTTCATTTATCTCTTTTGAACGCTCAATACACAAAAAGACTGAAATGGAATTATATCTTTGGAGGGTCTGTTTCTCTCTCCATTTATTTACCCAGCACAGCGAGCAGGGAACTGTCCAAAATTATTTAACTGTTTCTTATAAATTCAGAATGACAGAAGAACTGTATCGACATGAAATAACAGCAGCATTGAATCTGACACAGCTGCTAAACACAAACAGCAGGAAAACGATACAAAATTATTTCTCCTGTAGCTTATTTCTTCAGAATAATTAAATGAATAACATATCTAACCATATACTGTAAACTACGGCATAACAATCCGAGATAGCTGATAAATAATCACACATGCACACAATTCAATTCAAACTTGCTTGTGGGACTTGGGGCTTGTTACAGCAGGAGACGGCGGGATTTCGCGCTGAACACAGCAAGAATGTCTTGATATTCCAGTGAAGCAGTCAATTCCCTTTCAAATGAAAGCAGGGACAAAGAGTTCGGTCTGTCTGTCAACATTGTTGCCCTGGTGCCACTTTTTGTCCGATTGACAGCTGAAAAGTCTCTCCACAGTACATGTCGTCATTTGCAATGTGAGGAGGGGACGCAGGAGACTGTTCATGTTGGGGAAAATATCACGGGGGCATGCGTCGAGCACTTCTACAAGTGTTTCTTTTTTCTAGTTTGTGGTCTTGTTGTACCCCTCCTCTGTTCCCCGACATGACTGATGCACTGTCAATCCCAAATCCGACGCACAGCCCCGGCTCCAGCTGCAATGGCTCCAGCACTTCCAAAATCTTAGCCGATATAGCATCTGCAGTCATGTTGTCCGTTTCCACAAATCCCACAGCCGTTCTTTCAATGTGCCGTTGTGCAGGTATCTGACGCATACTGCCACTAGCTCTCTTTTTGACAAGTCTTTGCACTCATCTGCTAAAATCGCATAATATGTGTCCTGCTCATCATGCAAAGCTGCCTTTTATTTTTTTGACAAGGAGTGATGCTGCGATTTCCAGAATCTCATTTTGTATAGCGTGGTGCAGTAGTTTACCATTCTAGGGTAATTCATCCAGTCGCCTTTTTATTTCTGGGTCATATTTGGAAACCAGGTCAAGTAGTTCCAAGAAAGTTACCCTTGTTTAACGCATCTGGGTTTTCCCGATGCCCACGCAATGGGATTTCTTGTTTTGCACAGAACAGGACGAGATCTATTACCATCATGATGGGCTGTCTATGTCTTTCGATGAAGGACTTGTCGCTGGCATCGTTGTTCAGCTGGTTAATAATATTTCCCCGTCCTGGCTGGTGACTTTGCTTGAAATCATCCAGCGCATTTTCCCTTGCGCTGCAGCAATCTATCCTCATAAGCTGCTTTAGGGAAATGACGACAAGACTTACAAAAAACAGCATCTCTTGAGATGCTGTATTCCAGCCACGGGAATTTTGAGTACCACCTGTCAGGAAAAACTCCCATCTTTCCCCAATATGTGTGTGGCTGGGAATGTACGGAGTTTGGGCTGGCTTGCAGCCTCATCTATTGATGACCGGTCTAGCGGAGGTTGTGACAGGAACGGCGTTTGTGCTAGGCTGCTGAACCCTGTCTCCTCCTATAACACATAAAACGCTATCATAAGTTATGCTCTGCCTACTTCCAATATAATTTTTCCCTCCAGAAAATGTGCATACAGACAGCCAGACACTAACGTTAACGTTAGCCTAACTGTTAGCAGCCTACTTGCCTTGCTGGTGTGAGGGGGTGGTTACTACGGGAGGACTTGATGGGGAGAGGGCGGCCAAGCAGGATTGTAACTCGCAACTGAAAATGGGAGGAGTTTCCTCCTTCTGCTCCTCGGAGCATTTCTTGCTGAATTTAAAATAAAATAAGCTACTTTTTGTTTTAAGTTTCATATTAGCAAATAGCTACTGTCTGTCTCATTGAGCTTTCTTGAAAAGCTTGCGCGCCAACGTCATTCATTTCATTGGATCACTTGCTGGCGACGATGCAGCCTGTGGGCAGGCTTAAGAGTCCACACGTGGGGTAGAAGCCGCTGATTGGCTGAGCTTTCACTCAAAGCTTTCCTCGGGCTGCTTATTGGATGAACTGCTAGAATGAAAATCACTCACTACTCACTATAGGCCTGGGTCAAAATGGTAGCGCCCAATGGTAGCGCCGCGGCTGACACACACCACGGTGTCACCGCCGGTAGTTGGTCCATTACCACCGCGGTGGTAAAAAACTGCCACCGTCACAGCCCTAGTTATATCGCACATCTTGAGGCTTTACATAATCATCAGACGATCTCAGTGAAATGTAAAGGACGTACAGGAGTGGGTTGATATTTCACATGAATCGACTAGTAAAGGTTATACTTTTGTATGCAATTTAAGCAAATGAAAGATTAAAACTCTGTCTACATCGAAGACTTCAAGCACATACAGGTGAATAGATTATTATCCTGCTTTATTGCACTCTATTTCAAATGGTTATTTCTGATTTAATTACAATGATGACCCGCCATAGTTTACTCTGTCCTGCCACAGTTTTGTAATGAACCTAAAAGATCACTAACGTGGTGTTTTGCGTCATTACTTTGACAAAGCATCTGTTAATCGAACAGAAAACAAAATCGTGATATGGCTTAGTACGCATATCACACGGCAATGGCTGCGATCTTACTGAATAGGTTGTGGCTGGTTTCAGAGCGAAGCGCATTGTTCACGCCAGCAGCTCATGATTGTTCACAGTTCACAGAAAGTGAGCTCCATCGCTGCATGTGCTGTGAGTTTAACCTGCAGTTTTGACTCTACTCCTGTGCATCCAATTTAACTTGCATATATTTTGTTCTTGCATTGTTACATTTGTGGCAATTTTGCACTTTGACAGTCAGTATCTTTGAATAATTTCACAAATGAAAACAGTACTCTTTGAAATAATTTGCATTACGTTGCTTTAAACCCCAAAATATACAATGTCATTGTAAAAAAAAAAAGAAAAAAAGCAGTTTCAATGTAGCTAGCTAATTTTTGATATTAATTTGTTTAGCTAACTACTTTTTTAGAGGGGTAGCTTGACTATATCTTAACTACTTTAACTTATGAGTAGCTTGTCAAACTACAGTTTGTCAGCAGTGTTCGCTTCTGTTGCAGCTTTGTTTGGAACTATTTTAGCTTGGCGAAATTGAGTAAAAACAGACACTTGTGTGTCTATTATGTGACTTACAATATTAACTTGTAGTTTATTGAACCTGTTGTATAAAATCAATAACACATTCACAATTGTGCTGATATTCTCGGTCATTCGACTAGGACTGTCAAGGCAAAGTGAGTGACGTACTTGATAATGTCTGCTTCCACAGCATCAAAACAACAATTACCATATTACTGAGAAGCATATCTCGCACCGCCAGTTCCAAACCAATATGACTTCTGTTGTGGAAACACTAAAGGAAATGTTTAGCAGTGTCTGAGCTGTTTTTTCTCCATACAATTAAATTAAAATCCCATAAAAAGTAACCTGTATGACCCATGCGCAGGAAGAACAGGATTGGCATTTGCTGTTGTGTGTGTGGCGTGACTGACTGCGCTGCACCAAATTAGTAAAAAAAAAAATATGAGAGCAATGACGTTTTGCTGAACTTCTATCGTTTTCAATTAAAGATAGCCACTCAGGTGAGTAAGTGATGACGTTTCATTACTAGGTGTGCTGTTCCTTTAATGTTTGAATGCCTTTATTATTACAGTAATGTGACGGAAATAAAAGGACTACATTGTGACATCATTTCATGAGTTGAAATTGAAATTGATTGCTCGTGATGCATTTGTTGCTTCTCTCTCTAAAACAGAAACACGGGCTCAGAGAGTCACAGGCTGAAGTGCTGTGAGTTTGCAGGATGGGACTCGGGCCAGCAGTTCTGTCTCAGTTCTGTGTCTCTCAGCAATGGCAAAACTCAAGACATGCGTGCCTCCGGCAGCGGGGAGGTAGAGGACGGTGAAGGGGAAGATTCTGTGGAGACTCAAGCCCTGTGGATGCTGGAGATTGAACCCAGAGAGAAAGTGTCCGTGACCATCGGCTGTCAGGCCAAGTGAGTTTTTTTTTAAATGCATTCATTCACTCAGTATCCCCTTTCACACAGTAATCCCAGTAAATTACCGTAAAATTGCCTGAACAACATTACCGGTAAATACAAAAAATGTGCTGTTCTGGCTTTTTACCGGTAACGGACCATTCACACATCAGTTCCAAATACCACACATGATCTGTTACCGGTAATTTACCAGTTAAGACTGTATGTGTCATTGGGGCAAAATTGCATTGTTGAGAAAAAAAAAATCTGTGTGTAAGTCGCATTTTATTATTACATTCAGGAATAATGTTAGGTATAGTGGTGTTCATATAAACAGTATTTATCATAATTGCCGAGCCTAAACAGATTTTTGAAACGCAAGTGACTGTGCAGGGAGACGTAACTGTACGGTCAGCAGCACGCTGATGGAGAACACATCTGTGAAGTTTCTCCTCCAGCTCAGGCCAGCGAGCTTTGTGTCCACCATTAGCTTTAGTCATATTCATTTCATTAAGTGGTGTTTCACCTTTTCACCAGTCTCTAACCAATTTCTCGCTTGCATCAATTTGCTTTCTGCTGCTCTAGACTGAACTATGTAACTTTTTAGAATTTCAGTGTTATGAAGAGATGTCAGGTGAGCTAGAACTGGTTTGTTTTTCATGCGCATTTGTGTGTATGCGTACTCTATTATGCATGCTTGACTTCAATAGACCTTAGTCCGGTTTTAATGTTTTAACACAATAAATGGAAAAAATTATAAAATATTTATTTCAAAATGAACAGAAACCTTCATTTGACGGTGTTCACTGACGGAGAGTTGACAAAAACTGACGGAGTTGACAAAGGTCCAACTGAAGTTACAACAACACCTGCGACTGCAGAGACTTCAACATTGTATAAAATATATAAATGTAAAAAACTTTCAGGACTATGTGTCCTACTGTGAGATCCACAATGAGCAGGAAATAGGAAAGGGGTCCTCAGAGTTAAAGATGACCATGACATTGCCAGATTTATTCAGAATTATAAAAAACAAAATCCTGACGGAGCTGACGCAAACTGAGGACACAACTTTGATAGGCAAAACTTTGTATTGTTTGATATTACAGAACTCTGCCTTTAAATTGAAACGTATATTTTTGAAGCTGACAGCTGATGTAAAATAAAGGCTCGAGCCGATCAGTTAAAAAAAAAGCTTAATCGTCCCTGATTACATCCCTACTTTCAGTGGATTGTACTGTTATTTAGCAACATACATTATATAGCTGACATCACGTCTTCCCGATAAAACAGAAACTTTCAGTTGACAAAAACGGCATGAAACAGTTGCGACTGATGGAAAAAGCTAACGGTTTAGTTCCTGTCTCTATGAAGCCCCTCCTTCTGAAAAGCACACTGTGCTCTGATTGTGATTGGTCAACCATCTCCAGCGTGTTTAGGAAATGTCCCACACTAATAACTAACTCAACCAGGCCCTGCACCTTTATTCTGCGTACGCCTTGCGTTGGAATTATTGAAATGAGGAATAATGTGACGTGTTCGTTCCCAGAAGAAAACTCAAGACTACAATGGAGGCGTTTCAGGGAGTTCAGTGACATAGAGAATAACTCCCGCTGGAGGGACTTTGTGCTTTATAACTTTGCAGAGCTTTTTCATGCTCAAACAGCAACATTACACACTAAAGATAAATCTGTAAAAAAACATAATAGGTCCTCTTTAACATTTTAGAAATTTTGTTGTTGGTTTTTCTTTCTTTTTTAGATATCTATATATAGTTATATAGTTTTTTTTCATTTTAATTTCAGTTTTGGTTATTTTAGTGTATCGAGTTAGACTAAAATGAAAATGAGAAACATTGCTTTAGATTTTTTTTCTTTTTTTTTTAAATGTTTTTTTCTTTTATGGTTTTAGTTGACTATAATGATCCTTGTGTGTGTGTGCAGGCTGACGGCTGCACACGTCTTTCTGGTTGAAACACAGGGTAAGGTGTTTTAATGCTCTTTGAATGTGTTTGCTGTAGGACTCTGGGCCGCTCTGCTGAGCTGCTGCTCCTGCACTTCTCCTCGTTCACCATCGCGAGGCGTCTGGAGGTGTTGGTGAGCTGTGCAGAGGAGGGTCTGCTCAAACCCAGCATGCCCTACACCGCTCTAACAGCAGTGCCAGCGCAGCCGAAGCCCGTCCAGGTGCTCACGGTCACGGCTCCTCCGGCTCCCATCAGGTGACGCTCGCTGATCTCCTTTCCTTGTTCACTTCCTCAGTGAGGTTCTCTTCAAACTGGAAGCTGGCAGTGTCTTTAAAGGGATCATATGATGGTTCTAAAAATAACATTATTTTGTGTATTTTGTGTAATGCAATTTGTTTTAGGTTAAAAAAAAAAGTCATTATTTTACACATACCGTACATTATTGTTGCTCCTCTGTGCCCCGCCTTTCTGAAACGCGTCGATTTCAATCTGAAAAGCACGCTGTGCTCTGATTGGCCAGCGATCCAGTGCATTGTGATTGGCCTGAATACCTTACGCGTGTGAGGGAAATGTCACGTCCCTTTACCATATTTGGAATATCTGCTCCCAAAGCAATAATGACAGGTTATAATCCTGTAACTACCTTATCAATCTAAACCGGAAATGCAGATGATCAAGCTGATCGATCAACTTTGGCAGGTTACATTACATTACACTTCTATTACATTTATTACATTCCCTCCTCTTCATCTCAATTGCGAGTTATAAAATCATAATTACGAGTTATAAAGTCTTTCTGAAGAAAAAAAGAATTGGACTTTAACTCGCAATTATGATTTTATAACTGATGTGCGAATTTATATCACTCAATTCTGAGAAAAGAAGTTAGAATTGTGAGATGAAAAGTCACAATTATCCTTTAAATTGTTTCATTCTGCGGCGGAAACAAGCTTCCATAATATACTGTGCATAATTGTGTGAATAGTGAAAATGTACACTAAATATGTACAAATGTTTTTTTGTTTTTTGTCTTGCTTTTTGAGCATTTTGTCTCTTTTGACAGGCTTACAAGGCGGCATCTTCCAAACTTCTTGGGACAGTATGCCGTTCCGCAGGCTCTCAGAGATTGTGTTGAAGCCCAGAAGGACGTGCTGGTTGTCCAGCCGGCTCTGGCAGAGGTAACGTGGACTTCAGTGCTGTCTCTCCCACATCATCATTCAGCTCAGTCGTCGCTCATAGGGCTCGATGAAATTACCAAATTCTGTGTTTTCCGTTTAATTTTTTCTGGATTCAGTTTTAATGGTTAAATTAAATGTTTGTTATCCAAAAGCATGTCTAGTTAGGTGAATTTATGAAACTCATATAATTTAACAACAATATTTTAAAAGGACAATTCCGGTATTTAACACTTTGAGTCTATTTTGTAGCTTGTTTTGGATGAACAAGAGTGGTGGACAAACAAATTTTGACAATGGTTCCTGTCTCGACTTTTTGACTATTTTAGAATTGCCCATGACCGCTTTAGAATGGGAGTCTATGGGCCATGCACAAACATGTGCTTAAAACAACCCTTAACGTTCGTTTTCAAAACTGTTCAACTCACCGAGTGGTTAGTGGTGCACAAATAAATACAGTGGAATAAAGAAGAACGTTTTTCAGGTAGGTCTAACAGTAGTATTCGGTTAAGAAATACTACAGAAATTGAATGAAGCAATCAAATGTAAAATAACACTGGATAGGATAGTCCTAATTGTAAACATTAAATACAAATTTATCCTTGCAATTAAAGTTAAGAAAGTTATTCAGTCAAGAGCGGTGAGTGATCATATTGTTTTTTGTTGTGTTCAAGTAATATTGAGGTGTATTAGGCTGCTGTCACTTTAAGAGTGAATGTATGGATCCGGTATACTATATACACGATATATTTCGATACAACACTGATTCGTTGACATCGATACTGATATGAGGCCTCCAAACAGAACTTTTAAATGATTACTAAGAGTAAAATGGGTAACGATACCCACTTAACATTATATTTGAAAGTCGTTTTAACATTCAATACACCTTAATTACAAATTATTAGATTATGTTTTTGTGAGAAAAGAGCTGATGCTGTGATGTATATTATGAGAGTGTTTTTTGACCTTTGATGCATGTAAACTTATTATATGAGACCTCCGAAACAAAATGAGGAACCTTTAAAGTAGCATAACAAGGGCTTTTTAATAGCAGTTGTAAACAAGGCTTGGGAGTTCAAGTGTAATCACCATAGAATTGCACAATAATGACTTTTAAATACATTTCTTGAACATTCCTGGTTGGACAAACATAACCCCACCCCAAATCTCAGCATTTAAGTATTTTGAAATACTACTTTTTTTTTCTTTTTTTTTATACACGTCACTTTTTAATAGAAGTCATTATAGCTCCTCTCCTGTTTTCCTCCTCTCCAGCCCTTGAGTTTGTCGTCTATGTTGCGCCGTTTCTCTGCTCTTCTGTGGTTGGAGGAGCTGGAGGCTGAGAGGGAGCTCAGAGAGTTCAGCCTCATCGGCGCCATCCTCAGGAAGGGAGCGGTAAACTTACACCTGGAGGTGCCAGGACTCACCGAGGGCCGGCCAAACCTCTTCATTGGTGAGGATGTTCTCTAGTAATCTGTACCTTTTAATCGTTAGCATGTATACATTTAGGGAAAAAAGATTCAGCTAAAATGAATTGGAAAGCATAAGAAATGTCATAAAATAGCCCCAATAAATCTAGCACCACATTCCAAGACTCCTGAGGCAAGGAGGAACTGGAGAAATACTGAATCCAAAATATAATAGTTAAAGTTGCAGTATATAATTTTGTGTTCAAAATTTGTAAAATGAGCGAGTACATCATGAATCTGTTTTCCAAACTGTGTTTTTGTCTTATCCTGAATCACTACGGTACACCTATAATAAGTGTTTATATTGGGACTATTTTAGACAGGCCCAGTATCCGCGTGACTCGTCATAGACATAAACAGAGAGAAGTAGATCCGGCTACAATGTTCTTCCACAAGACGCATGCAGTTCTGTTTATTAACCACTAGAGCGCCAAAAGTTACAGACTACAGCTTTAATCACTGATAATATGAAATAATACTGAGGGAGAATAATGTGAGGGTGAGTAAATGCAAAAAAAAAGTAAAATTTTTGAATGAACTATTCCTTTAAAAAAATGTAAACAAATAAACAACTATTAAAGGTGAACTAAGTAACTATTTTACCTTAACCGAACAGCTTGGAATTGGAATAGTTATATGACTTTTTTCGGGTTGAATGGTGGTCGTCTCGCACCCCCCAAGCGCCTGTGAGCCAAAAAAAACCACCTTTGCAACTTTGCAGCGTCAGGAAGTATCGCGTGATATCAGGTCTCGCAATGTAACGAATTGCTTTACGACCAAAAAATCTGCTAAAATTCTGTCATTATTGCGCTCCCTCACGCTGTTCGAACCCGAATGAAGAAGACGTTTTAAAGAATGTCCCATCTGCTTTGATGTCGTTGATCTACTAGCCTCTGTGAGAGTCGCCAACGAGTTTTTCGACAGTGTTGTCAAATATCTATTCTGAAGCTGTAGGGCGAGCTCTATAGAGAAACCTGCGAGCAAAAAGCGAGAATACAGCGAAGAAATTCCCGAAACTGCATAGCCCTGCTTTAACATTGGTGAAAAGGAAAATAGCAAATGTTGCTACAAAATCTAATTTTGTATTATTGTTTTGATTGGTGTACAGAATACTAAAATTGTTTAATCCTCCTCTAGGTGATAAAGTGGTTCTGAAGAAACCCTGTAGTGGAGGAATTGTTCTTGAGTATATGTCTTATATCACAGAGGTATCTTGACTATTTCTATTCTTAATGTTCAGATTATTCTTTCCTTGTAGGTCTGAAACTAATGACTGTTCATCTCAGTTATTAATCTGACCATTTCATCAAATAATTAATTTACGTTTAAATTTATCAATGCTTTTATCAGTTTGTGGATTTCCTGGTAATCAAACCCATTTAAAAAAACAAAAAAAAAACATGTTTCAATAAACAAATTAAGTTGTAACCAATAAGAGGGTGAGTGTTTTGCAGGAATGCTCAAATCCCCTCTTCTGAACATAGTAGTGCATACTGAAGTAGCTTTGTCCTGTAAATGTATGTGCATTTAACAGCACGTGCAATCTGATGATAAAAAAAAACACCTGATAAAATGCTTTTGAGCATAACCCTAACTTGCACTCTTATTCTGTGGCTTGTGTAATTTCACAAACACTTGTTTTGCAATATAACCGTATTATACGTCACATCCATATATAATGTGTTCTTGTTTTGGTCACTGTTTGTAATATGATTGATATTTGTCAAAGACTCAGACTGTGTATTGACTCTCCCAGATCTCAGAAGATGACGTGAGTTTACGTGTGAATGCTGATTTCCAGCATGGTTACCTCGGAGAACCTCTGGACGTGGAGTTCACCTTCAACAGGTGCTGCTGGCTCGCTCCCCCTTCACAGTGCTGGCATTTCATGTCGAAAGATTCTTACACCAATATCCTGTTTTTCCCAGGGTGACCACGAGGAGGTGCCATTGTGCTTTGGAGCAGGTCAGACATTTTGGCGACAACAGTAAGAACAACATTGTGTTAATTATCATATAATTTATATTTGCAGTGTCATATTGCTTTGAGGAATAGCGCTCTGTTGCAAATGGTTTCTTTCACCATTTGGCAAATTATAACACTCCCATACTTTTATTTCTGAAAATGTTCTTGCGTAGAAATGTGAGCAGCAGTTAAAAACAAGTCTCAACACCTTTCTAAAGTTCTTGACACAATATCTAGAAAATGTTAGTGCCTCCTATGAGAGATAAAAACAGTCTTGGATTATTTAGTGTGACATGCTAAACCGCAGTCAATTAAATATCTTTTCATTGAATCACAGCCTCTGACAGTCTCAGACTACTGTTACGGTGGCCAGTCTAATGTCAGTATCGGACTACTGTTACGATGGCCAGTCTAATGTCAGTATCGGACTACTGTTACGATGGCCAGTCTAATGTCAGTATCGGACTACTGTTACGATGGCCAGTCTAATGACAGAATTGGACTACTGTTACGATGGCCAATCTTATGTCAGTATCGGACTACTGTTACGATGGCCAATCTTATGTCAGTATCGGACTACTGTTACGATGGCCAATCTAATGTCAGTATCGGACTACTGTTACGATGGCCAGTCTAATGTCAGTATCGGACTACTGTTACGATGGCCAATCTAATGTCAGTATCGGACTACTGTTACGATGGCCAATCTAATGACAGTATCGGACTACTGTTACGATGGCCAATCTAATGACAGTATCGGACTACTGTTACGATGGCCAATCTAATGACAGTATCGGACTACTGTTACGATGGCCAGTCTAATGTCAGTATCGGACTACTGTTACGATGGCCAATCTAATGACAGTATCGGACTACTGTTACGATGGCCAGTCTAATGTCAGTATCGGACTACTGTTACGATGGCCAATCTAATGACAGTATCGGACTACTGTTACGATGGCCAATCTAATGTCAGTATCGGACTACTGTTACGATGGCCAATCTAATGTCAGTATCGGACTACTGTTACGATGGCCAATCTAATGACAGTCTCAGACTACTGTTACGATGGCCAATCTAATGTCAGTATCAGACTACTGTTACGATGGCCAATCTAATGTCAGTATCGGACTACTGTTACGATGGCCAGTCTAATGTCAGTATCGGACTACTGTTACGATGGCCAGTCTAATGTCAGTATCGGACTACTGTTACGATGGCCAGTCTAATGTCAGTATCGGACTACTGTTACGATGGCCAGTCTAATGTCAGTATCGGACTACTGTTACGATGGCCAATCTAATGACAGTATCGGACTACTGTTACGATGGCCAGTCTAATGTCAGTATCGGACTACTGTTACGATGGCCAATCTAATGACAGTATCGGACTACTGTTACGATGGCCAATCTAATGACAGTATCGGACTACTGTTACGATGGCCAGTCTAATGTCAGTCTCAGACTACTGTTACGATGGCCAATCTAATGACAGTATCGGACTACTGTTACGATGGCCAATTTAATGACAGTATCGGACTACTGTTACGATGGCCAATCTAATGTCAGTATCGGACTACTGTTACGATGGCCAATCTAATGACAGTCTCAGACTACTGTTACGATGGCCAATCTAATGTCAGTATCAGACTACTGTTACGATGGCCAATCTAATGTCAGTATCGGACTACTGTTACGATGGCCAATCTAATGTCAGTATCAGACTACTGTTACGATGGCCAATCTAATGTCAGTATCGGACTACTGTTACGATGGCCAATCTAATGACAGTCTCAGACTACTGTTACGATGGCCAATCTAATGACAGTCTCAGACTACTGTTACGATGGCCAATCTAATGTCAGTATCAGACTACTGTTACGATGGCCAATCTAATGTCAGTATCAGACTACTGTTACGATGGCCAATCTAATGTCAGTATCGGACTACTGTTACGATGGCCAATCTAATGACAGTCTCAGACTACTGTTACGATGGCCAATCTAATGTCAGTATCAGACTACTGTTACAATGGCCAATCTAATGTCAGTCTCAGACTACTGTTACAATGGCCAATCTAATGTCAGTCTCAGACTACTGTTACAATGGCCAATCTAATGTCAGTCTCAGACTACTGTTACAATGGCCAGTCTAATGTCAGTCTCAGACTACTGTTACAATGGCCAATCTAATGTCAGTATCAGACTACTGTTACAATGGCCAATCTAATGAAGGACCAAACGGTTCAATCAATTGTGACCAAACTCTATTTGTTAGGGGATGCCCTCGGCTAGTCTTCTAGTCGCACGTTTACGATATTAATTTAATTACTTAAATATATACTAGGGGTGTGCTGGTACACAGAAGTCATGGTTTGGTACGTTCCTCGGATGGGGTCACGATTCGATAAGAGTTCGGTACATTTACAGAAAGCAGCGGTTGCTTTGTTTACAGGGTTACCGGGGTAACCGCTGCATTTCTATATTAATATATTTTATTCTGTATTAATATCGATACATCAGCGCCACCTGCTGTCAAAGAGAGAGTGTGTGTTTTTATTCAGCGCGTCTCCTTCACTCATCCCGCCATGCGCTGCTCATGTGTGTTGGGCTTGTTTACACAAGAGTGCGCGTGCCTCTTTGACGCAGCATACAGTGCATCACATATTAATATGCATTTTGTCAAGAATTAATAAAACGGCATGTTTCAATCAACACAGAAAGGGGTCAACAAGACCTGCATGTTAACGGGTTTTTAAGAATCATGGTGGTTTTGTTCTGGATGAATCCGGTCCTACGGTTGAGATTTTTACCATTTAAAAATATAAAGTGGATGAACATTTGAGTTGTTTTGTATGGAGAAACAATAGTTTATGTTTGGTGTTGCTTTGTCTTGGTTGAGTTCTGTTTCCCAGCATGCTCGCACAGCAGCCGCCCCTGTGGAGCGGAGAGTGGGGTCCACAGGAAGAGGAAGAGCATCTCCCAGAAGAGGTCAAAGTTCATTTATTCATCTTAGTTATGACGAGACCTAAACACGCTTGGAGTCCGTAATTATGATCATGTGTTTGATAAGTCTGGCTATGTTCTGATTATGTCATCAGGAGAAGGACGCAACCCAAACAATCAATGGCTCATCGTCACTGACAGCGGAGATGGTGTCTGTGGCCACACAAACTAAAACAGGTAACTCAGAAAATAATAAGTGGAATTAACTTTCATTTTCATCACTTATAACTGTGCACCTCTTTCAGGGACCAAGTGCTTTAGACCCTATTGTAATGGTTGGATTTCTTTATTATTTTTCTTCCCAAAACTGTCTATGGACGCCCTAGGAAATGGTACATGGGAATCTGGTGAAATTTGGCACACTGATTATGGTGCTCCTGAATAGTAATGTGACTCTCGGACCAACTCCACAGCACTACCGGCAGTTCAAAAATTCTCTTTTCTTTTGGTGACACCCTTTGTTCACCCGATTACTCTTCTCGTGCTGATCACAATCAGTGTCTTAACCAAAACTAGCAAGTACAGCCCCCCCAATGTTTATACCATGGTTAATGAAAATATAGAAAAAGTCTATTAATTAATCATATATACTGGCGTTCTGAGCTTTTATAAGCTCTGAGTTCCCATATGAGCTGATCGGATCAATTATCAGTGCAGTTTGACTGTAGCCCAATTGTTTGATAAATATCAAATGATAATGATAAAATCTGTGACCCAATTGAATTCTATTGAGAATTTAATCACCGTTACTATGATTTATCAAGTTTTAGTGTATTTATTGTGGCAAATTTTGACTAACTTGCTACAGTTTAATTACTAATCTTTTTAGTAATTAGGCCGATTTTCAGCTTTGTCGTGTGTCGTTTGTCATGCAGTGTCCAGGGGGAAACGAGAGGCGATAAACCTCTCCCGACCGGCAATCGGATGGTCGGATGAATTTCTGGGATGTCAGAAATGTTGGTCGCTCTTCGTGACTATATCGCACAGTTGAAGCAGAGCTACGAACTGATTGCCCTAAACACAAAAACAGAAGTTTAACCATTTCATCTTTAATGCAGCAAGAAAGAAAACGAAAAGAGAGAGATCTTTAAGTTCTGTACAGTAGCTATCAAACTATCTTGCCTCCAGTTCGTGTTGCAAAATTGATAAACCATATTACCCACGTCTTCCAAGCCACTTGCGTGTAGCGACACCGTGCCTCTTATTAATTTGTTATATAATGTTCATGTTAAACAAGCTGTTTTTGAAATAATGCTGTTTTTAATTTTCATTGATGACTGATTATTGCAGTGTTCTGACATGTTATAGACTGTTAATAATTTTAATTATAGGCCTATAATTCAGTGTAATCTCCTCATTGAAAAAACATTTAGGTGGGAGTAAGCTTCCATCTAATCTTTTTTGATCCTCGCAGCATGTCAGTTATGCTGTGATGCACTATGAAATTATTGCGTGGCAAATGAATTATAATAGCCTATCAATTAAATAATAAAAGTAGGCCGTCCCTAATAATATTAATACAATAATACTAATAATAATTGAATACATAAATTGGAAATGCTAAATCCTCTTGATATTGATAGCTGATGCTTGTTTTGACAATATCTCTGGATACACAATATCATGGTCTATTGGCGCAAAACGGGTTTATTGCACATATTTCACACGTTTAGTGTGAGCAGTGAAGTCGCAGCTCGACGTTCAGACTGTATAGTGTGAGCACATAAAACGCGAGCTTTGGCTTTACATCGCATGAGATCTACTCGTTCAGTGTGAGTAGATAACCTTGCTGAAATCGCAGTGTATGCCCGCCTTAAGATGTTGTAGCCATAGTTTCTAGATGTGTAGGCTGCTATTTTTAATAAATGCTATAGATCATTTTTTTAAATAAAATCAACATTGGCCTTAGCATAGTTGTGAGGAGTCATCAGTCTTACCTGTAATTATAGCCTTATTGTAACAAATGCTGTAGTTCAGTGGTTCCCAAACCTGTCCTGAAGGCCCCCCAACACTGCACGTTTTCTTTGTCTCCTTAATCAAACACACCTGATTCAACTCATCAGCTCAATTAACCCATGTGATAATGAGCTGATGAGTTGAATCAGGTGTGTTTGAGTAGGGAGACAAAGAAAACGTGCAGTGTTGGGGGGCCTTCAGGACAGGTTTGGGAACCACTGCTGTAGTTAATCAAGAGCTTTAAAGTCTGGACCTTCTTGAATTGACCAAACAATCGATATTAGGAAAAACCTGTCCTTCAGATACTCCAATAGATGACAAGTCATTGAGTTTGATAAACTGTTAGCTAGGAAATGAACTTTTTCAGTGTAAGAAAATGTTTAGTGAAGTTTGACTTCCCGTGGCACTTTACAACAACATGAACTTAATCAGCACTATGATCTGAGGGTACTTGCCAGATTTGGGAACAGAGCCACCTACAGGCCAAGAGATCTGAAAAATGTCTGGTTTTGCTCCTAAATTGAAATGTTTGTTGAAATATCATGATCTGCCTATGTGTTCTGTGGTTCATGCTGAATCCGTCAATACCAAATATTTGTTTTTGTTTTTTTTACACTGTGATGCATCAGCACAAAATTTGGTAGAGATCATAGTCAGCACGTCCTGAAGGTCCCTGACAAGTTTGAAGACAATGCCACTTAGTGCTCACCTTTCTGAAGTGGACCGTGTGTGTGTGTGTTTTTTTTTTTTTTTTGTGCTATGTTTACTTAGCATACTAATCAATAATCTTGTTATTGTGGCTTTTGCTGCTTGCATATATATTTCCTTAGGAATTTGTCATTATGTGATTTGAGACAAATCTATGCTATTTCAGATTTGACATTGTCTGCAAAACACATCCCAAACCCTGGCCAGTTCTTCAACGTTCAGCTGAATTCTGCCCAGAAAGAGGCCATTAAACAGATTCTGAGTGGAGAGTGTCGACCCACGCCCTACATCCTGTTTGGGCCTCCTGGCACAGGCAAAACCATTACACTCATAGAAGCTATTCTGCAGGTAGTTACTACACAGTTTGTGCATGTGCCTGGAAATCTGCGAGGCAGAGCAAATTCTTTTAAAACAAAGGCTATTAATAAATGTTTAAGGACTGCATAATGTTTAAGTGTGCTCTAGTGGTCGGCTGATATTTGGCATTTTTAAACCTATTAGTGTCTGAAGCAGGACTTTTATTTTGAAAGTAAGTAGATGCAAAGGACGTCCCATTCTGTCTTCATTAGCTTATTGTCTTTAAAGTTCTGTCTTATAAAATTATTAGCCTATTAAACAGAATTGGCTTCCTTTAATTGGTAATCGAAAGGCAAACTCTGTAATACTTTCTCATGTACTGTCGGTATTCAGCAAATACGCATTCATATAAATGATCACTAGTTTGCTCAATTTGTCACTAAACAAGTTCTCTTTATTATAACATTAATGTCTAGCTGAGTCAGAAAGAATACAGGAAATGTACTAAAACAGAATCATCAGTCATTGCCTTTTTTAAAGCCACAATTTACTGACACTGTCATAATTTGCTGCTTTATTAGAACATATGATTACATTTCCGTTTTCCGTTCCAAGATTACATGTTTGTTTTTTCTCTCACATCAAAGCACAATAATGTACATAACCATTATGTGGACGAGTAGTTAATTTCAATGCAATCTGTGCAAGTTGTCAAAAGACAAACCCCACAACAATAACTAACCTGCAATAGTGAACTCTTGCACTGCTGCTAAATAAAAGAGCAAGCTTTGCTGTTTGGCATTTTTCATGGCAATAAATTGGTTGGATTGGAAATAAATAATTCATCGCTGAATTTCTAATCTCTCAGCACTGTTTGTAGTATACATTGTGTATTTTGTTGTGTGTGTATTTTGTGTGTGTGTGCGCAGGTGCATCACCGCATCCCCTGCAGTCGTGTGCTGGTGTGCACCCCCTCCAACAGCGCCGCTGACCTCGTCTGCACGCGCCTGCACCAGAGCGGATACTTGAACACTGCCAGTCTGGCTCGTGTTAACGCCACCTGCAGGCCAGAAGAGGTGCGTTGTGTCTCCAGCTGGAACTGCAGCCTGTTGTTTGAATGCGTTTCTCATTCTGTCGTTAACAGAACACTGATTAAATAGACCAAGGAGGTTTTATTCCAGGACCTTCTGATCTTTACAGGCAGTAAAGCATTTTATTTATTGTGATCATATTTTGTGCTCTACAGTCTATGCCAGAGGAGTTGCGTCAGTACGCAAGAGCTGGAGAAGATATTCGACATGCCAGTTTTCATCGTATTGTTGTTTGCACTTGTTCCAGTGCTGGAATGTTCTACCAGATCGGTCTACGGTAAGACGCTGATATTTAAGGACCTTCATTGCATACTGTGCACTACATGGCTCTTTTCTTAAATATACTTCATAAACTAATGTGCTTTATTTTGACACTTAATCCACACTTAAATGGGTTGGTTCACAAATGAGAATGCTGTCATCATTCACTCCGGTTATGAATGTAGCGACTGACGTGTGAATATGGCACATGCGCTGAGGTTTTGTGCAGAATTCATGTAAATGGAAATGTGATCGGACTAGGGGTCAAATAAACAGAGCTTTCAGAATCCAAAATCACGACATATCGTTTTAGCATCGATATCATGGTGTGCGCATCCGCGATAGTCACATAGCAGGATGTACGAAGTATAGGGATCATAGTTGATCCGTACAGACCAGGAACCATGTTTCGAAACGCACGTGAATCTTGGATTAATTTCAAAGTTTAACCATCATAGACGGAAAGTTTATCATTTGCATGTGTTTTAGGTCCTGTCAGTTTAAACATTCAAGTGATTTTAAACCGTTTGAGTGCAAGAATAAGCTTAAACGAACACACGCACGCAAAAATTATGTAAAAATGTCCTTCTCGTGAGTTTTCTAGTAATTCTAGTAAACGCAGTCGATTATGGCTTATCTGTGCATTCGGTCTTAAAGTGACAGCAGCCTAATATTCCTGCTGCTGACTGTCATTCATGTTAATCAAACAACAAAAGACATAGAAAAAATCGATTTTGTAGCTTTAACAAAGATTAATTATATTTAATTTATTCAGTGAAGACTATGCTGTGTTATTTTACATTTGGTTATTCAATCCCTGTACCTGAATACTGTTAGACTTACCTGAAAAACATAAAGCACTGTTTATTTCATTTGTATCTTTGTTCTATTGTATTTATCTTGGCTTGTAATTTCTTTATTATTTTCTATGCAGATTCAGTCCCCTACAAAATCAACCCAATCACTCTAGAATGTTTAATTCTTTCCAAAGTCATCTGTTGAAAGTTTTCATATCGCAATAAATATTGCAGAAAAACTAAATATCGAAATGCCCTAATGTAAACATATCTAATGGGGTCCAAGAGTTTCATCCTCTGAAAAGGACACAAAGATGGCGTAAAAGTAATCCAGATGACTCGGTTTGTATTGAAATATAAGGGTTATTCACTCTCAAATTAATATGTCATTGGTTCTTGCACAATGGCATTATTTCACATGATATGCAAAGAACTAGTGAGGTTTGAATTTAATTTTGGAATTTTTTTTGTGTGTTATGTGTGTTTTTAGGATTGGTCATTTTACCCATGTGTTTGTGGATGAGGCTGGTCAGGCCACTGAACCTGAAACTCTGATCCCTCTGAGTTTGCTGTCTGAGGCAAGTGGGCAGGTGAGACTTGACAATGTTTGTGTTGACCCTTTGGAACTATATTGAGCTATACTGTTCGTTTGTTTATTAGCCTATATCCTCTGACTTTTACCTATATCTATTCAATAGATTGTGCTTGCTGGTGATCCAAAGCAACTGGGGCCAGTGGTGAAGTCGAGACTTGCTGCTGTGTTTGGACTAGGGGTTTCTCTTCTCGAGAGGCTGATGGGAAATCCGCTCTACAGCTGCAGCGATAGAGGCTACAACCCCTTGCTGGTCAGGAGAGATCACAAATGATTACTGTTTGTTTGTTTGTTTGTTTGTTTGTTTGTTTGTTTGAGATAAAGCAATATTCTGAGTTAAATGCTGTCAGTTACCACACAAAATAATGTGGTCTATGGACATTCAAATGTTTGGAATATATCAAGTCATTTCACTGTTTTAAAATTATGACTGAAAATTCACTTACAATCCATTTAATTAAATCTGGTCTTAAAGCCTGAAGGAGTGAGCCTACAAATGGCTTACTTGCAGATATCTCTGCATTTTAAGCTGAGATATAAGAAGGTAACATTGGGGAGGAAAATTACATCACCTTTAAATTTTTATTTAAAAATGAGGCATATAAATGGTCCATTCTCTAGACCAGCCATTCTCAAACTGTGGTCCGCGGACCACTAGTGGTCCGTGAGGGTACTGCAGGTGGTCCGTGGAAAGGCTAAATAAAATATAAAATAATATTTTTTTTTACCTTCATTTTACCAGGAAATTCCCATAAAAAAAGAAAAGTAAAAAGAATATGTAGGCCTATATTGATATAACATTTTAATTAAATTGTCAAGTTATTGTGTGATTACTAAAATAGCCTAGTGGTGTTCGGCCTTGACATTCAAGTTCAGTGCCGTTAGAACCACAACATTGGTTCGGTGGATAGCAACAGGTTCTCTGAAGAGAAAAGGGCAGAGGCAAATATGTTCTCATTATCACATCACACGCATAGCCTTTAATGGTGCGTTCACAACGGACGAAATTTCGCTTCAAACTTTTGTTTTTACGCGCGTCAATTTAGCTCTTGACGCGCGAATTGATACAAAGTGGTCAAGCGTATCACTAGACGCGGCAGGCGCGAATTTCACATAATCCCTTTTTGAATTTGACGCGCTATTCGCGTCCGGTGTGTGAACGCACAGTTAGGCATAGGCAGTTTATATGAAACGAAATGTTTATAAATGGAATGAATAAGGCCTGTTATTATTTAATTTCCAGTTAGTTTCTTGATCTCGCGTTTCTGAAATGTTTTGCAGATGTGCTGTTAAGTGGACAAACTTTTTGAGGACTTGTAAAACTCTGAAGATTAATAATAATAATAATCCCCTAAAATCGCCAAAGGTTTTGAAATGTTGACTATATTCCAGTGTTCTTATTACTGTATAGATTTCATACTACATTGCTATGGAAATAAGCCTGTTGTTCAAATGAACCTGATTATGCCCTGGGCGCTTGAGTAGCCTAAATAAATAAATTAAATATGTGGCAGCCGTTGTGTGCAGTAAACTTTCCTTTAACAAGCCTGTGATGTGATGACCAGTTATAGTTTTAGTGCTAGTAAGCCTATTTAGAGGTGCAGATTAATTCAGGTAGGACTGTGTGTAGACATATTTTATTATGTGTATTATGAGGTGGTCCGCGAAAATTCTTGATTACAAATAGTGGTCCACACACTCAAAAAGTTTGAGAACCCCTGCTCTAGACTAATTTCAGTATTGAAATGATCGCCTGGAAGCTGCAGCTTCTCTGTCAAGAACCTTTAATTGACGCATTATGATTTGAAATCAACAAAAACATTTAAAGTGATAGTTCACCCAAAAATGATAATTCTGTCATTAATTGCTCACCCTCATGTCGTTCCAAACCCGCAAGACTTTTACCTTCGAAACACAAATGAAGATCTTTTTGTTGAAATATGACAGCTTTCTGTTCCTCCATTGACATGTGCACAACTACCATTTTGACACTTCAAAAAGTTCATAAAGAGATTTTGAAAAGATTTCTGAACGGACTCGATCGCTTTCTATGATGAACCGATTTAATTTAGGCTTGTAGTACCGGATTGCTTTAGCCCATACAATGATTTCTCCAGTTTACACACCATTTTCTCATTTGTCTGAGATTTTACATCATACCCCTCTGGCTGTTCCATGTAAATTTCATAATCAATCGGTGCATGTAGGTAGGCAGTTTTAACATCCATCTGATGAAGGATCAGATCCTCCTGAGCAGCTTTCTGCATTAACACTCTCACACTGGTAAGGTTAGCAGTAGGAGAAAAGGTTTCTCCATAATCTACACCCACCTCCTGACTATACGAGGCAACATAGCGGGCCTTATACTTGTCAGATCCATCAGCATTGGTTTTGATGGTATACACCCATCTACCCCCCACTGCTTTCTTGCCCTCAGGTAGGGTGGTCAAAGTAAATGTGGTGTTATCCCTCAGTGATTTCATCTCCTCATCCATTGCATCTACCCACTCTCTGGAGTTGGATGAAGTCACAGCTTCTCTGAAAGTCTGAGGTACATTGGAAACCATCTTATAGCAATAATCAATGCTGATCTGCACCTGATCACTCTCCACCCCATAGAAATCTGGCCTCCTTCTCTCTCTACCAGGGTATCTCCTCTCTCTACTCAGGGTATCTGGAGAATATGATTCTGGCTTGACCTCAGCTGGCTGTAGACTTATCTGGCTTGGGCCTAGCCTAGTCTCTGGAATGTCACACTGCTTGGGTTTGTCAGGGTCAGGTCTGGTTGTGCTATACTGCACACCAACGTCATCGTCATCAGACACGTCATCAGTCTCCTGTCCCTCAATATTGGACATAAACCTCACCAGTCTGTGTTTCATCACCTTTCTACTGTCAGGATAGTAGACCATATAGGCTGGGCTGTTCTTATCATACCCAACAAAGATGCCTTTGTCAGACCTTGAGTCTAGCTTCTTCCTGTCCTGTCTATAGGTATAACACACAGTACCAAACTTCTGCATCCTGGACATATTGGGTTTCCTTCCTGTCAGCATAAAGTAAGGTGTTTGTTTGGTGCGGTTGTTGAAACATCTATTCCTCACCACTGCTGCTGTCTGGACTGCATACGGCCATAGCTCCTGGGGTAACTGACTTTCTAAGAGCATACATCTAGCCACATCAAAAAGAGTTCTCCAGTTGCGCTCAGCAGTGCCATTCTGGTGTGGTGAGTATGGTGCTGATGTCTCATGTCTGATTCTGTTCCTGCAAAGTAGTACTTGATAACCCTGTCCAGTAAACTCACCACCATTATAAGACCTGATACTCATAACATTCCCATATGGGGCTGTGTCAGCTAGGAACCTCTCTGTGGCATTCACTGTGTCACTTTTGTGCTTCAGAAAGTACACAAACACTGCACTTGAGTGGTCATCAGTAAAGGAAAGTGCGTACCTATACCCTTCTCTGGACTTTGGGTCAATGGGGCCTGCCAAGTCAGTGTGTATCAACTCTAGAGTTGACTTGGCTCTCACATCAGACTTTCTGTTCCTACTCTGAGTGAATTTACCTTGGACACACACATCACATTGCATAGAGTTGAGTACTTTACCCTTGATTTGCATACCATCCACAACATTCTCTAACTTCTGAACATCATTAAAATTGCAGTGTCCCAAAATCTCATGCCACTTCAAAATATCATGGCAGCGCATACATTGATCATCACAGTCATTGTTCACTGGCACAGTAGGCAAATAGAACAGCCTGTTATGTTCATGAATAAGAAAACGTGTACCGTCTTTATACTGCAGGACGTCTTCTCCCTCCTTGAAGATCACTGTTGCCCCGCTGGAAGTTGCAGCTCTCACGGAGAAGATGTCTTGGGGATAGGAGGGGATATACAGCGCCTGCTTCAGTGTGGCACTGAGGTGCCGCCCCCTGTTGTCGACCAGACACACCTCTGCGCTCCGCGACCCCCTTGCACCTTGTGCCATCGGCCAGCTCCACGCAGTGCGTCTCGGCTTGGAATCGGTCGTCAAAGCTCTTGAACCTGGCCAGGTCGGTGATGATATGCGATGTCGCACCGGTGTCCACCATTAACCCCTTTCTGGTGACACCGCTCCCTGGCTGACGATCACTGGTCACCAACTTGAAGGCAAAAGTGTTGTCTGTCTCCTCGTACACCCCTTGTGCGTTGTCCTGCCGCTGCTGTTTCCGTCCTCCTCGCCATGTGATACGCTTACCCTGGCTGTACCACTGTTGATCACGCTGACACTGTCTTGTCTTGTGTCCTCTCTGGCCACAACGGAAACACTCAATGTCCCCGCTCTCAGTGCTCTGCACCCTTACGTCTTCTCTGGCACTGGCCTTCCTTGGATGCGCCCGGGCCCCCATGACATTGTCTTCGGCCACAGCTGTGCGCATACCTTCAGTGCTCTCATAACTCCGCAATTTTGTCTTAAAATCCGCAAAAGAGAGATTCTCATCCCTTTGAGTCACAAAAATGGAAAAAGACTTGAATGATTCTGGCAGCCCCTTCAAAACCATTGCAACTAATAGTCCATCACTCAATACTTCTCCAGCATTCCTCAGCGCTGTGATTGAGGTCTCGGCACGTATAACATAGTCAGTCACACTCTCACCACTCAGCTTTTGCAGGGAAGTCAATTCTGTGTAGAGACTCACAATGTGGGGCTTACCCTTGCCAGCATAATAGTCCCGCAAGATCATGAGTGCTCCACGCCCGTCATCCGCAGCCTCTCGCATGACCAGGGACAAACTTTTGTCATCGAGGAAATGGATCAGTTCAGCATATGCTTCAGCATTCTTTGCTACATCCTCAGCCAGTGTGTCTGCATCCGCACCCACAGCGGGCCCATTCAAAGTTGTGTCCTTCAATTTTTGCAACAGCAGATGGCCCAAAAACGTTGTCTCCCACAGTTCATAGTTCTTTTCGTCTCCGTCGAACACAAGACGAGACCAACGTGAACTTGTCCTTTCGCTCATGGTGCTGGCACTCCAAACCTTGAGACTCTAATTAAAACGTGCAAACAAACTGTCTTGCTACTCACGCCGTATCTGGACGAACGTCAACGCATCTGGGCCCATAACCTGTTAAACAGAGCTTGACTAGATACTAGGGATGGCTGACGCGAAACAGTCGTTCCGAAGCTTTGCGAGATCCCGAAGCGCAGATGTTTCGAAACACTGATTCGAAGCGTGATTCAAAACACCCATGTCACGTGACTATGGCCAAACGAAGCCTCGAAATGTTTCACTAAGTGTTTCATCAGGTGTGGTCCGCCGAATCAGCGTTTGATTGACACGGTCGGGAACAGACACACAATCGCACATCTGTATAAAAGTGAAGTCAACGCATATTGACCTCGTGGGTTTTTGTGAGAGGAGTTTGATTTTGAGATAGCGGACTTTTGGTGATATAGTGACATAGTGCGATTTGATTAGTTATAGGCTATTTAGGCTTACATTTAAATTTACACAACACATTGACTGATAGGCTAGAGACAGACAGAGTATACATATAGTGACAAATTAATAGATACATAGATATAAATATATATAGACAGCTAGATTAATAGATAGATACATATATAGATAGATTATATATAAATACATAGACAGATAATAGATAGATACATATATAGATACATAGATTATATCTAGATACATATCTAGGTACATATCTAGATACATATTTAGAGACATAGATAGATTATAGATACATATCTAGATACATAGATAGATTCATATAGATAGATACATAGATAGATAGATTTGGATAGATAGATAAAATGGAGGCTCCCCAGAAGAGATGCTGTACATCTGTGGTGTGGGAGCATTTCCGTTTAGAAACCCCAAATAAAGTGAGATGTGTGTATTGTGATCGGCAGCTAGCCTACTGCAACAATACATCATCCATGATGCGCCATTTGAGGAGAATTTGAAATTTGCGTATTTGCCCAGAACTCATGATCCACTAACTTACTGGAAAGAGAGAGCAGTAATCTTTCCTCATTTCTATGTCTTAGCTAAAAATATATATTTGCACGTCAGCAACAAGAGTCCCTTGTGAGAGGATTTTTTCAAAGGCTGGAGAAATTATCTGTAAAAAAAGAAGTAGGCTAAGTCCTTCCACAGCAGAGAAATTAATATTTTAAAATAAAAATCTCAAAAAAAGTGAGACATTGTGGCTTGATTTCTTTTAATATTCATTTTGCAGGACCAAAATAACATTATGCACAGTGAGGAGCCTATAGGTTACAAGCTTCACATATTAGAAAAATACAATAATAAAAAAACAACACTTTCTTTTAATGGCTCGTCAAGGTTGTTTCAGATCAACACCTGCAAGTGACCACTAGGTGTCACCGTTGAGACGGGTGTCGGATTGATTCGAAGCCTCGAAACAATATGGCCCATTTCGTTCAACTGTTTCATTGCTTCACGAAGCCTCGATCTGCCCACCACTACTAGATACCGGCTAAAGACAGAAAATAAACATGCTTCACACAGGTTGCAGTGAGAATACACAATCAATTGTTTATTGGTACAGGTGCAGCTTAAATAGAACATCACATGGCATGGTCACATGACAAACACATCTGAAAGGAATCCACAATAATTGAGAGCATACTCATTAACCAATCAGTCAATTAACAAGTACTACTCCAAATGAGTAATACTACAAGAATGGATAAAGCAATAAACGAGTGGCTCTGTTCAGATCCTGTGATGGGCAGGGATGGGCAGTATTTCAGATACATGTATTTAAAATACATATTTGAAATACAAAATACTATTTTGTATTTTGTATTTTAAAGCCTTTGGAAAAAATCAAATGTAATTTGTATTTAAATACATTTAAGATGAGTATTTTTGTATTTTCAAAATACATAAAATACTTTTTGCCAGTCAACCTCTTTATCAGGGTATTGATTTTGTGCATCAACTAGTTCAGACATTCACTAGCTCAGCATTAGATCAGTGATTTTTTTTTTTTTTTTTTTTTTTTATTTGAGAATGTCATGATCAATTCTACTTGTTGATTAAAGTTAAAATAGTGCATTATTCACTTCAGTTAACGTGAAAGAATAAAAGAGCAGAGACAAGTGGGAAAATAGCGTAAGCCAATCAGTCTTGACCGGTTGTTTATTTTGATCAACTAGCTTGTCAAATGTGTTTAAAGCATTACTGCATGTTAGGGCTGGGTGATATGACACTACGGGCCCTATCTTGCACCCAGCACAATTGACTTTGTACACCGATGCATGTATCATTCCTATTTTGCACCCGCGCTCAGTAGCCTGGCTAACGTCAGACCAAGTCTCATTTGAGACTTGGTCTGGGAACCACATGTTCATTTTCTCGTATTTGAGGCGTGGTTTACGAATGCCCAGAGCCGTTTATTGGGCGCTATGAATGTCTATCAAATGCGCCTGTACGTAGCTCATAGCCAATCGCTTCAATTATACCAGATGACATTATGTAGAGTGACAGAAATTCGACGAGGAAAAAGACGATGGGTCAAAGATTTATTTGTACACGATGGCGTTTAGCGAATATTACCGTTTGTGCAAGATAAACATGAGGGTAGAGGTAACGTCGAGTCTGATGCCATGTTGGATCCATAGATATAAACAAACTGCTTCGGTGTCGTCATCGTCTTGCTGCTCCCTCCCTGTTCTGTGATTGGTTCCCTTTTTCAGGGGAAAATCTGGTCCATGGTGTCCAGGCTGCCTAGCAGCGTGAATAAAATCGCGCTGCGAGCAAGGCAGCATCGGGAAACCCAGGTTACGCGCTCAGTGGACTTCAGGGGAAATCATTGTTGTGTCCATGAAGATGTGAAAAAATAGGCATAAATCTAGCTTACACATTTACCCAAATTATCATACGCCTGTTTAACCGAAGCTAATCTGGGTGTGTTTCTCCATCCCCAATGTCACTTCTCTGTGTTTTACGGCCCTGACGAGAACGTCGCTCTCCTCGGCTGTAAACCGCTCCTGGCGTGCGTCTAGCAAATTCGCCGTTATAATAGCAAATCCGCCATGGAACAAGCGCGCCTGCTCTTAAAGGGAATGTGAGATGACGCTCTGATTAATTATTTATTTTAAAAAAATCAAAAGAGTTTGAAATTCAGTCTATGCTGTGGAATCAAAACTGATATGGAGAATTGTGAAACCATGATATTGTTACTGTGAAGTAAAATTGAGATTTTGGTCATATCGCCCATCCATATTCTTTGCTAATTAGCAGAAAAGGTTCCCACAGTTTTACATACAGTATGAATTTTTTAATAGTGTTCACCACAAGTAATAGACTACATTGTAACCAGAAATAAGTATATAAATGGCTGCTATTTTGTATAAGTTTATTTGTAATTGCCAGAAAGAAAGAAAGAAAGAAAGAAAGAGAGGGCAGAGATGAGGTTAGGAATGATAAGTCAGTAGGCCTATGTAGTTTCTTCATTCACTGTGACCTATCCCTGCACTGGATGGCCAATTTCACAAGTATTTTGTGTATTTTCAAAATACAAAATACTGTATTTGTATTTAAATACATTTTTCCACACAGTATTTTGTATTTGTATTTTAAATACATTTCCATGTATTTATGCCCATCTCTGGTGATGGGGAACCACTTCCCAGGCTCTCCATCACAAAACCTCCCCTTTGTTGAATCTAGTTTAATCCTTGTTTTGTAGGTGACGAAGCTGGTCTATAACTACCGCTCCCACGAGGCTCTGCTGGAGTTGCCTTCACGACTCTTTTACGCGGGCGAGCTGTGTGTGCGCTCTCAGAGAGCTGTGGTGGATGCTCTCTGCCACTGGAACAGACTTCCAACTAAGGGCTTCCCATTTATTTTTCATGGAGTTCGGGTATGTAAAGGCTTAAATGTCACTTCTCAGGCCCTGCATATGTTTTTGTCTGCTGTACATGTCGATTGTGTTTTGAAGGGCACTGAGATGAGGGAGGGCAGTAATCCATCATGGTTTAATCCTGCGGAGGCAGTGCAGGTCATGATGTACTGTTGCCAGCTAGCAAAGAGACTCTACAACCCCATACCAGCTACAGACATCGGCGTCATCGCGCCCTATAAAAAGCAGGTGAGTATCTGTACTGCAGATGGACAGTTTTCTCACCATCTGGCCACGATTTCAGACCCTATGTCTCTTTACTGTTTTGTTTGACATCGATACAATGTGTTATTATTTGCAACCTCCCCCTCCTTGTTTTACAAGATTTGAAATGCATAGCCCCATGACGGAAAATAGTTTGAAAAGAAACCTCATCACTTCAGACTGACTTTACACCAGGGCCATTTTTTCCATTACAGACTTTTAAATTTTAAAAACATATGTTTTAAATATTGTGTGGGAAACGGAGATGGGATCAGTTTTCCAGATACAGAAGCCACTTGATGTTGACCAGTGTAAATGCACTGTTCCCTAAATTGGCTAAAGATCAGATCTGCTTGATCACATGTTAATGTCAAGTGTAAACGCAGCCTGTAATTGCTCTGTAACAAGGACACATACAAATTTTTAATAAAAATGATGTATGGTATGTATGTATGTATCTAAAATATATTATAAAGGAGTAGGGGTGTAACGACAGTCATATCGTGATATGAAAATGCGACGATATGTATTGTTGATGTAAACAATGATTTGTGATATAGAGTTAGTTTTATCCAAGCTTACTGTATTTATGAAGCACAATTCACCCAGAAATGTAAATTCTGTCATGTACTAACCTCATGTCGTTTCAAACCTGAGATTTTCGTTCAACTTCCAATTTTTACGAAACTTGAAGTAATAATCAATCGAGTGGTCTAATCCAAATCCAAGCCTGAAGAGACACGATGGCTTTATATGATGAACAGATTTACAACAAAGTGAATAGTAAACGCATACGTTCAAATGCGGGAGATGGCGAGCACCGGGAGAGTCTGTGTGTGCGCGGCTTATCTGTGTAAGAGCAAATGCCTGCATTAAAAGCATGATTCTATATGTTGAATATAATGCAATGAAGGAATATTTGTGGGTCCTGATTAAAAAAAAAACATCTTCTTCATTTTGGCTTAAAATATCGTATTGCATGTTTAGTATCGCGATTTGTATCGAATCGTGGCATCATTATCATTACACCCCCAATAAGAAGCTATTATAAGTGCATTGATTTTGGAGTGGTTAAATGCTGCCCACTTCTCTGGGTGTGTGTGTGTGTGCACTTGGATGGGTGAAATGCCCCTCTGTAATAATGTCTGTCTGACCTGCTCTCTGGCCTTTCCTAATGCCTTGCTCGATCTCTGCCACTGGAAGTAAAAGTATAGTTTATAAAAAGACTGTTCGATCTATCAAAATGTACCTATACAAGTGCTAATCTAAGTATTACACAATAAATTGTAAATGTCAACATAAATCAGGCTGAATAATTAACTTGTTAACATTTTCTGAACAACCTCTTACATTGCGGGACATCTTCTAACTAGCTGACTTTACCTGTCACTCTCCAGTTCTGTCTCTGAAATGTCTTCAGGTGCAGTAAAGGGATACCTAACATTTTGGATATTTTCTTTAGAGCAGCATATCCCAGTCCTAACTCTTGTGCTAACAGAACCGTTCTTACATTTATATCAAAAGCTACATCACTCCTTGATGACTCCTGTAGACGTGAAGATGAGAACACTTTTTCTGAACCCATTTTCTCGTGATTTACATTCTTTGCACTCTAGTAACAGACTGCTACAAAACCTTTGATTTTGGGGATCTATGTTTATTTGTAGAGCATCTGACATACAATTTGGACATATCAATTCTTCAATCAACTCGTTCAAACGCGAGATGTGCATTATTAGCCACTGCTGTGTAACGGCTGAAATCCACGGGGATATTCTTATCGTTGTTCATTGCATGTATTTTGCGCTTCGATGCACTATAAACATCTATTTTCTCGCAAATAAAATCTTTTTTGCATGTACTTTCCTTTCTTCGAGCTATAGAAAGCTGCTTGCGTCTCTTTTTTGATGCTTTTGCATGGAAATTCTGCGTTTTCCCCATCTCTACCGCACTGATGTCTCAGTCTGGTAAACTAGCGGGACACATCACGTGACACATTTTGGCAAATCAGGTTACCAGAAATGGACTTTAATCTTCCTTAGCCAATGACATTTCGCCTCGTGGGCTCAGATCAGCCTTTAGTTTCTCCCTATTGGTGAGCTCTGAATATGAAATTACCATATTTAGACTAGCTATCATGACGCTAGAGAGAATGAGCTTTCCAGATACCAAACACACACTGTTTTTAAAAGCGACCACTGAGGTATATCGGTTTGAAAAATGCAAAATTTTGATAAAGTTAGAGGAAAATGACTGATGTAAGAACACAAAATGTCAAAAAAAATAAAATAAAATTATGTGAACTTTTGTCCTTTTTATGGTTTCACTGACGACATGTTATAGAAGCAAAATATACCAAAATCGACCGGTATGCACAAAAATGACTTTTTTGCCAGCCGTGTCTTGCCTTAAAGGCACAATATGGGATTTTTTCTCCACTAGGGGTCGCTAACCTATTTACAATAACAAAGGCGTAGATTGATGACGCAACATTTGCTATGAATTATGGATTTTGTCGTCAACGTCAAGCCGACCGATCTAATAATGTATATGGATTACTGAATACATCGATGCTTTTATCATGACTGTGATATGAAGCAGTTCGGGATTGCTAAGAGACAACTATCAGCTCCAAACGCGATGCGAGTCCCGCGGATATAAAAGGAATATGGACATTTCATTCTACCGAACTACACGCAGAATTACTACTCACAGGTCAGTTTATTAGACAAATTAAACTTGAGAGGTAACGCAGCGCTGTTTCACTTGGTCTAACATTACACTATCACTCTAAACTGCATTTGAATGTGTTGAAATGTATGTGTTAACGTTAGTTTGTCTGTATGAGACTAGCAGTAAGCTAGCTAGATCAACATTAGAATAACATACAGATCATATTCTAACATTTTATCATTGTTGAACTATATAACCTTGATTAGTTTTATGTAAATGTGCTCACCTGTTTAATAAAGTACATGTAGGAGTTGTCGAAGTCTCGGACGTGGAGCTCTCGTTTATATAGTGTCCATGGGAGCTCTCGACATCTCGAAAACACCGCGCTGATATTGATTCTCGGTTTAGTTCTCCTTTTTTATCCAAAGTCTGCTTGCCATGGTCCATAATGTTTGAACGAAACAACAACAGCGTGCAAATAGACATTGCGAACTACACAGTTGTCCGCGTCAGTTTGGTTACTATCAGAGGGCTCTGGTTCATAGCTCTGGTTGCCATGGCAGCACGAGCGGAAACCAGAGACAACACGGATATGACGGCATTGACGGCGACAAAACGGAAATAAAGACACGGTCCGTGTCTTCGAATTAAAATATTAATTTCTCTGGATTTAGAAGTTAATTGGAACTGTCGGGATAATGTAAATACACAACTTTAAAAAATATATAACCTAGATATAGTGATTTTTTATATTTTTAAATAAAAAAAAATACATATTGTGCCTTTAAGTTGTGATGGTTCCAGCAGTTGAGCTTATTCCACCAGAGAGGAGAAGAGAAGGTGAAGGTTCTGGAAAGTGACTTAATGGCTTGTTGTGAAGGAACGGGGAGCTGCTTGTTCAGTGACTGTAACTGGCAGGAGAGGCCTTAAGGCCCTTTCACACCGGACGCGTAACGAAAAAGCGAAACGAAAAAGCGAATAGTTTGCGTCAAAACCATTCACATCAGCCAGTTTTTTCACCGCAGCACATTCGCATTCGGTGTGGAAGCACTCATTACACAAACAGCTGATCGAAAAATAAAACCATCGCGCGAATTATTCGTGCGTCAAAATCGCGTCCAGTGTGAAAGGGCCTTTAGAGTTGCAGAAGTGCATGAATTAGGTGCAGTTTCAGTGGCAGTCCTGAAAGCAAGCATCAAAGCCTTATATTTGATTCTGGCCACAACTGGGAAACAGTGGAGTGAAATTAGGAGGGGTGTAACATGGGTTCTCTTTGGCTGATTGAAGACCAGATGTGCTGCTGCATTCTGGATCATCTGCAGAGGCTTAGTAGAGCATTGCAGTAGTCTAGTCTTGAAATTATTATTCTGACAAGAAGGGTTTGATTTTCCTGATGTTGTGAAACGCAAAGCCACACAATCCGACTGTTTGTGAGGTAAAGCTCAAATGGTCATCAAAAACAACCCCCAGGTTCCTTGCTGTCCTGGTTGGTATTGGTGTTGTAGACTCCAGTTGAACAGTGACGTTGTGGTCAACTGATGGGTTTTGCAAGGATTACAAGGAGCTCCGTCTTTGCAAGATTGAGCTGGAGATTATACTCCATCCAAGCAGAGATGTCAGAATGACAGACAGAGGTACGAGTTGAGACAGTGGGATCATCAGGTTGAAATGACAGATAAAATAACTAATCCTTGTATGATTGTTCCCAATGTCAATAGAGAAAATATGAGGACCCAGCACTGAACCTTGAGGCACGCCATTGATTAGCTGTTTTGACTCAAACACCCCTCTTCTCCATGAAACCCTGAAAGATCTGCCTGTAAAGTTAGACAGAAGCCACCTAAGTACCGTGCCTTTGATGCCCATGTCAGAATTGGTGTATTGGAGGATTTGGTGGTTTACAGTGTCAAAACCTGCAGACAGGTCTAGTAGAATAAGGACAGATGATTTGGAGTTTGCTCTTGTGCTGTTAATTTTGCCCAAAATTTGTGCAGTGTGAAATGATTCAGTGTTAGAATGTAACAGCTAGATGCTTAGCAACCAACAGCCAGTCACATGCCTCATATTCATGTGCTTTGGACAGTCACGGAAACATCATGTGCTGTATGTAAACAGTCGTTTCAGCATTTGAGGGGAGGAAATGTCACATGGTGATGGGAAAACTCACCAATTTGAGTGAAGTTTCATTCTTACCTTTTATAGTTTGAAAAGTCCATTCAGAAAAGTACAGTCGGCAATATATAATACAAGGATGTGCAGTGCTAGAGCTTTTATGTAAACGGTTTGCATAGTTTGTCCAGTCAATGACACTGACACAGCAAATATGCAAATAAGATCGTTAACCCAGAGTTTAGGAATGTAGAGTGATGTCAGATTATGAATACCCAGGATGTAACCTGAAACCCAGGATCACCCAGATTTTGTGTGTGTGTGTTGTCAGGTGGAGAAGATCCGTGTGCTGCTCCACAGGGTGGGTCTGGGAGATGTGAAGGTGGGCTCAGTGGAAGAGTTTCAGGGTCAGGAGTTCCTCATCATGATCCTGTCAACGGTAAGAAGCCCTTCCTGGATGGGTGCTTTGGAAATAAGTGAACTGTGGAAAAGTTCTGAATCCAGAGACCTACTTTAACTAATTTGGAAGTAACTGAGGCCATTTTGTAGACTTTTATATCCACTGTAACATGTAATGCTATTTTTAACAACCAGACTGACAAACAAAATCGGAGTAAAACAGGAACTATAAAGATGATTTTTTTTATTATTGTACACTTTACCATACTGCTCAGGGTTTGCACACAAACTAATAACCATCCTAATAAATCTGGTGAAACTGGTTAAACATCTACTGTATTATAATGAATGTTTAGAAGAAATGTTTGAAGTGGTCTGTTAAATGAATTAACACATATGTATAAATGACAGGTGTTCAGATTTGTCTTTCTTCTAAGATGAATAAACTTTTCTCTTTTTGTTAACTGTAGGTCCGGTCCAATGAGTCCTTGCTGAATGAAGAACTGCAAAACGTGCTGGGATTTCTCTCCAACCCAAAGCGTTTCAATGTTGCCATTACACGAGCCAAAGCTCTCCTCATTGTTATCGGAAACCCACACATTTTAATCAAGGTGAGATTTAAAGCCCTGTTTACTTCAGTTACTACTGAATGTCTTTTGTATGGATATGCAAAAACGAATCCACTGAGGGGCGCTACACTCTAAACTTTCTGTCAACTCAGTATAGAGTGGTGCAGGAATCAGGCCCGGCGGGTGCAATTCTGCCGCTCTAGGCGAAAAACAATTGTGCCGCCCCTAGGGCTGGTTTGAATACCATTTTTTGAGCTTCGAAGCTTCGGTAGATTTCTAGGCTATCGGTAGTAATGAACATCGAATATTCGAGGGAGAGAGGGTGCTGAACATATTCTTCTCTCTAATAAAGGCAGTATTCTCTATGTGTCTGTCTGTCTGTTTGCATTTTTATTATTTCGAGAACCGTTCATCCAATCGACTTCACAAGGGAGTGCAGTGTCGCATTTGGTGCAATATAGATGGACACGCGAGACGCGACATATTAGTAAACTAAAAACTGAAAGGTAGGGCTTATATGCTCCCCCCTGCACTAGTGATATTAAACGCACACACACAGGTCTGTTAACTTAAGCAATACTTTTAAGGTAGTCTAATATTTTTCTGACTAACAAATTACTGACACAGTAAAGGGTAGATTTAAATAAAGAAAACGAAATTTAAATAAACAAAAACAAAATTTAAATAAAGAAAAAAAATTAAATAAAGAAAAAACGAAATTGAAATAAAGAAAAAACGAAATTGAAATAAAGAAAAAACGAAATTGAAATAAAGAAAAACGAAATTTAAATAAAGAAAAATGAAATTAATTTAAATTAAAAACGAGATTAATTTAGATTGATAATAACAGGTAAAAAGGCTACATTTTGTTTATTTTATTCTATTAGACCAATAGTAGGCTATACATATAACGCAAACCAGCAACAACACACAAAGACCAATAAGCCATAGGCCATATAACGCAAATAGTGCACAACACGAGTGTGCGGTGCCCAAAATTTCAACAATATTAGTACAATAAAAAAGTTTATGCAGGAGGCAATGCCTGCTGGCATTTTTCTTTAAAAGCAGCACTTTTCCAAATAATCACATTTCAGCTCCTCAAATTACCATTGCAAATCTCTTTACGCCACTTTCTTATGTGCGTAAAACACACACATATTAAATGTCCGCAAGCACATTATATCATTAGCAGGTTCAGCATCTTAAACAACGACTAAAGAGCAAATAAAGCTTAACTTAGGCCTACCTTTCAGAAGCGCACACGGCGGGCCTTCATCGCAGCAAAGGTCTTAACTGCATCCTCTATTTCGATTCTTTGTTGCCAGTTCATGTTCTATGGAGATTGTTGCCAGTCCATTAAGTCTGTCTTGTTTCATTGTACTGCGAAGGTAGTTTTTTATTAGTTTCAACTTTGAGAAACTGCGTTCTCCTGAAGCCACTGTAACAGGAAGGGTGAGAAGCACTCGTAATGCTACAAAAGCATTGGGAAAAACTGATTCCATCCCGTTATCACATGTGAACTTGAGTGCGTCTAGGGGTTTAGTTCCAGCTGGTAGACGTCTACTCAAAGCAGTCAACTCTGCAAAAAGCTCTTGTCCATCAACATCTCTGGAGTCGCCGTGTGTCAGGGCTTTTTCCAGCGCTGTACATTCTTGGAGAACGTCAGTAGCGTTTTTTTCCTTGATGGATGCTATGTCATACAACACCCCAAATATGTTCCCATGCTCCTGGAGTTGAGAAAAATGCTCTTCAATAGCATTAATAGAGCAGTCAAGTATTCTGTTGAAGAAAAACACTTTGTAATCCTGTTGTGGATCCATCACTGCCTCATCCTCTCCTTCATAGTGAAACATTTTTTTCCTCTTTCGTGGTCGCACTGCACTTTGTGGAGGAAAGCGGGCCTCTGTTTCCAAATCCTCCGCCAATACTCTTGCATTGGACAGCACTCTCTCAAAACTGCTGTCTGTGCGATAGTCCACCAGGAATCGTTTTGTCAAGTTCAGCTGTGCCACTGCACAAGGTACATCAAGACTCGTTGTTTGTAGTATTTTGCTGGTCACATTTATCTCATATAAAATGTCATACCACGTTATGATGGAGCACATGAACGGGTAGGTTTTGATCTTGGCTGCAATGCCTCTGGCTTCACATCTAGTTTTAGCTCCACATGTGCCTGTTAGACTGTCATCTTCTGCCACTGACAGCAGCGCATCATATACATCCCCCAACTGGTGTCGGATGGGTTTGAGTGCATCGACCCGACTTTCCCATCTTGTGTCACTTAAAGGCTTGACTGTGAGGCCACGCTCACCAATGTGCTGTTTTAACACGTCCCAGCGAGAGGTGGAAGCAGAGAAAAAGTTATAAACCTCCTGGATAGTTGAAAAGAAGTCGACTGCCGGCAGACAACATGCGGCTGCATCATTAACTACCAAGTTAAGAGAGTGGGCGCTGCAAGGCACATAAAATGCCCTTCGGTTTATGTCTAGCACTCTTTTTTGCACACCACTATGCTTACCTCGCATGTTTGATCCATTGTCGTAGCCTTGACCTCTCATGTCCATAATATCAATATCCAGCTCCCTAAGTTTCTTAATAAGGACCTCAGTCATGCCGGCTCCTGTACAATCAGTTATCTCCGTGAATTCCAAGAAATGTTCTCTGATATGCACACTTCCTCCCTGTGTTGTAACAAAACGTACAATCACGGTCATCTGTTCTCTTCTGCTTACATCGGGAGTACAATCTAAAATGATAGAGAAGTATTTAGCTGACCTCAGCATCGTGAGAATTTCCTGCTGAATCTGGGATGCTAGCATTGCTACGATTTCATTTTGAATATCTTTGCCTAAATAGTGAATGTGTGTTTCTTTTGAAGTCACTCTCCTAATGTGTTCAGCCATAACGCTGTCAAAAAGACCTATCATCTCCACTAGTTTCAGAAAAGTGCCATTGTTATGCTCAAATAATCTATCTGAGCTACCACGGAATGGCAGGTTTTGCATAGCCATTACTCTGATGAGACTAACCAACCGCTGCAACACATTTTGCCAGTGTATTGTCTCGGCAGCAAGTTTCCGCTGATTTTGTGCATCTATGGTGTTTTGCGAGACCAATCTTATGTCCAACTCTTTCCATTTATGAAAACTTTCAATGTGTTCATTTGATTTTTCATGGTTGCTAAGGATGCTTGACAAATTCTTCCAGTCTTTAACACCATCTCTTCCAAGAGCTGATTTTCTCTCGCTTCCACAAAAAAGTTTACAGCAGAAGCAAAACGTAACATCCTTACTCACTGAATAAACTAGCCAGGGCCTTTCCAGCCTTTCTCCATTTGTCAATGTCCGTCTATAATGACACACAGAAAACTTTCTGTGTGCACTGTCTCTGGGAAAATCAATTTCTTTCACTTGATATGGTCCTCTCTCAATTAAAATGTCTCTAAGTCTTTGGGTTACTGTTGTTGGCCAATTACTGGGATCATTTAAAGTATCTTTCTCACTGTGTACACTTATTTGTTCACTGGCTGAGTAAGCAATCTCCTGACCTGGTGATGGTGGACATGACGGTAGATTTGAAGGCAGGCTAATGTTAGCATCTGCTCTCGGGATGCTGCTAGCACCTGCTGTTTCTTCTTCTGTAGAAATTCCGGTAACGTTAGCTGCGCTAGCGGTCTCTTGGTTCTGTGGTGGACTTGAAGGCGTGTCGGTGTCATCCTTACTACCTGGATCAATATATTTTAACAACAATCCCCTCTGTTGTTGGTGTGCTTTATCCTTCAAAAGTCTCCTCTTTTTGTATTCGCAACCAGATAATTTTGGTCGTTTCGACATCCTGCGTACAGTGCGTAGTCCTCCCTGGGTGATTCATTCATTCGTTCATTGCGTATGTCACGTGACAAATGAACGAAAGACTCGCAAGGTAATTATTTGTTCCCTGTACATTATTTTTGACTGAATTATAATGATTTCTTAATTCAGAATATGATCATTGCGTAGGTGGATGTGATCGGGGAATTTGGATGTTAAAAGTATAACATTTAAAGCCACTTAAATGAACGAAATGACTCAAATAAAGATTCGTTCATTTTGATGAACGAGATCGAACAAGAATAAATGAAAATTAAGTGAGTTTTTGCTTAAAACAAGCAAATTTTTCTGTCCATGGGGTAAGAAAAAAAATCTTAAAACAAGATTATTTTTCTTACCCCATGGACAGATCATTTTGCTTGTTTTAAGCAAAAACTCACTTAATTTTCATTTATTTCCCCTGAAAACAAGACATAATATCTTATGGCATTTTACTTATCTAGTAAAAGATATTGATTTAAGAATTTCTTGAATTTAGAACATCTTGATTTAAGATTTTTTTGATATTTGGACTGGAAACAAGACTAAAATACTAAGTAAGAAAAGCATTTTTTGCAGTGTAGGATGAGAATGCGTTGGAACTTTCCATCATTCAGTCATGACTCGTGAGAGCAGGGGGCGGGTCGGGGCAGCGGCAGCTCAGCAAATCATATAGCCTTTTGTGAATTGTTCATTCCCGGTTGGCACACATTTTGCCGCCCTTACAAAAGTGCCGCTCTAGGCAATTGCCTAGTTCGCCTATATGGACGCGCCGGCCCTGGCAGGAATGATGTCACTTTGTAGGCCAATCGTCAGGTTAGTGTCACGCTGGTTCCCTCTACAAAAACCCAATAGGATTTTTTCATAGGCTTTTGGATTATCGGCAAAAACAAGTTCTGTGATCAACTAAAGTTTTTGATACTTGCACGTTTTGTCCATCAAGATAATTATCACAGATGAACATAACTTTTATGAATTTTGAAGCCTAAATGCAGTCGCCAGAAGTAAAAAGTTAAAGGCTATAAACGAACCACACCGCAGTCTCACGACTTCAACGTCACCATCACTAAGCTTCCCGCAACTCTTTCAATTTTTATCTAAAAACATTTTCCCAGAGCGTTTGTGTTAGAATAGTTTATAAGAGCACAATTATAAGCATAACGCTGCTGTAAAAGAGGACTGAGTTTAACTGTTCGTCTGATGACGTTTATTCTCCTCGACTGCCTCTGTAGTCTCACTTCTTAGCAACCGCCTTTTTCAAGACACGTAACAGCTTCAAAAAATCACGAGTGGGGTAATACTGATGTATTTAATGCCATAGAATAAAACGTGTAAGTGTCTTGAGCTTGTGTTCACACAGACCTTATTTCAGCCTTTTAACCAAAACCCCGTTCAAAAAACCCACTGACTTCAGGACGATGGAACCGGAAGTGCTAAAATGTGAACTCGCTATAGCGTTTTAGCCCACACAGTGATGTCATGCCTGCACCACTCTACAGATCCTGAGCAGTAGATCAGGGCTGCCATGCACTGGTTTAAATGAATCATGACAACTTCTGTTTGACCTGATTTTTTTATTTTTTATTAATTTGTTATACAGCAGTTCATTGCACTTGCTCTACATAAAAAGTAGTTTAGTATGACATTCCGCAAGGCAGTAAAAATATAGAAATATCAAACACATAAAATCACAACAAGCTTCTGAATAGAGTAATGGAATGGAATAGAGTCTTGCTGCAATTTTAACTAGTCTTACATTCACTATCTAGACAAACCTCATTCTTTACATGGAAGGAAGGGCAAAAAAAGACCATGGTAATATATCTAGCAGGGGTAAAGGAGATTGGTTCTTGTACTTCTGAATGCCATATTTTGAAGATATAGAAGAGCAAGTTCACTATGATACTGATAATTTACAGATTTTAACTTTATTTGACTACACTATTAATGCTTTAAAATGTGTTTGTGTAATTAAAACTATTGAAGAAATAATTCTGGATTGTTGATGGTGCCTGGCATACGGTTTCATTTGGTCCTTCTCGTAGTGTTTGTCTAAATGCGTGCGCGTGCGCGTGCGTGTGTGTGTGTGTGTGTGTGTGTGTGTGTGTGTGTGTGCGCATCTATTCCTGCAGGACCCGTGCTTCAGTGCTTTGCTGCAGTACTCGTATGATAACCGAGCGTTCGTGGGATGTGACCCTCCAGTGAGTCTACGGGCCTCTTCAAGGTTTGCTCATTTGGTTTTTGTCACATTCAAGAACTACTCGTGTCTTTCTGGGTCAGGAATAAATGGTTTCATCACTTAATGCTGTTAATGTTTTTACAGGATTCTCTCCGAAGAAACCTAGAAATCACTTTGGCCTGAACTTGGACCAGCGGAGTGTTGGATAATTATTCCACGTTTTTTTTTGTATTAAATAAATAATGCTTATTAACATCTAAATCCCTCACTGAAAGACCACACTAGATCTGCATGAGCGGAAGAATAGAAATGCGTCTTCCTAGTTCCCAGAACAAGTAGTTCTGACTCAAACTTCCTGAGATTTGTTTGTCGTGCCTCTGGCTGGATGGGGCGGTGTTGAGGCACTGCACTGTGAAAGCCAGTGTTGATTTTCTGTTATGTTCCTTGAAATGTGTTTATTAAAATCATTTCAGCAAGTATTCGTTTTAATTGTTCATCTGTTCCATACTTCCAGAGGGTGACGTTTTTATATCTCAAATGAGATATGATCTTCGGTTTAGTTGTCTGACAAAGTATTGGTGGTCTGAACTTTATTGCCTGACCATCATCTAAAGCAATCAGTGTCAACTTTTGTAACATTATGGCCAGGTGTGGTATATATGGTATTCTGTAATTCTTAACAAATCTGAATATACAGATGTGCTCGAGGTTATCAGAGATTGATGGCACTGACTTTGAAAACATTTTCCAATTTAACAATCCGACATGCTAATTGTTGCGGCCTGGCACCTCGTAAACATGTCTTTGCTCTCTTTCAAACTGATAACTCGTGTACCCTAATGTAACTCCTGAGAATTGCCAGTCGTGCAACCAATCAAATTGGAGTTTGATGTTACCCAATGAATACATTTGTGAGGTGTTTCTCATCAAATGTTGTACTTTCTCAGACAGTATGTCATTTTTTTATTGCTTAAGTGCAGCAGGCATAATTAAAGCTGTTTTGGGTCGTAATAAAGCAGCACTGAATCTAGTTTTTACAAGGAGTCGAGCTTTAAGCATGTTAGCTTGATGCAGATCTAATGCTTGAGAGTTACTGAACCCTTTAAAGTGCCTGGATTTTTCATGATTTCTATTTAGCCTCGGAAATACACTATGTACGTTCCCAGACATCCTATTAGGCCCAAAAATCATAATTGCTGTGTTACTTTAGATAAAATCATTCTCTAAATGGTCAGCGACTTAATACAGTGGCAATCAGTAAATAGTTGCATATTAACACTTTCAGACCCTCATTCATTCCAGTGGACATGATTTTTTCTGTAGCTTTTCATGGTTTCTGTCATGTGACACCATCCAAATTTCAGAACATTATTAGACCATTAAAATCTTCAATTGAAATTAACTATGGTGGTCTGTGCAATTCGATTGCAAATGCCTCTAGAAATTTTTTTTTTTATTATACGTGGACTTTTTAAGAATTGTCATCTGGCTATATGTACTGTAAAAAAATAATGACCATTATTAAATTATGATTCTTTAAGTCTGAAAGGACTCATTCCATAATGACTTATTCCAATTTATTTTTTTTATCCGTGATTTTGCAAGGAATTACATTGAATTTTTCTGTCACCTAATGCCATGTGTGCAAATGATCATGGACAAAAGCTCTTACGGACCTGCATGAGAAAAAAAAAGGCAATATGTGAATGAATTTCTTAGCAATCACTGAAGGCTAAAGAGACCATTGAGCCTGAATACTCAACATATTTTACAAAAGTAAAGCCAATAAAAAATAACACCAAGATATTTTCTTATGGATATCTGAATAGCCTTCGGATACGTCAGAAGTGTCTTTTAAATCAAATAATAATCGCTCATCATAAACTGCCAAAATTATATTTTTTAATACAAATAAGAGCTCTGGAGTGTTTCATGTGTACCATTTAAGATATCCTGTTATCCAAATAAGCCCACTATGCTTTTTGGTGTCGGTGCTTCATATTTTATTAAACAAACTTGAGTGTTCTTTGGTTAATCAACTTCATCAAAAGAGCTGAACAAGAGTTAAACATGACTGATCAGTGTTATCTCTTCATTTAGGAGAAAGGTGAATTTTTTTTGGTTCAGACGTTCAATGTGGAAGGCGAGAAGATAAAGTGTACCTATAACAAGCAAAGTGGAATGAGAACATTTATTGTATTACTGGTATATGCTGGTGGATTGTGGATTATATATATATTTCTGCAAATGTTGAATCTGTGTTACCCTGAAATATGTTATTAAATTTTCTGGGATCAAATCCAATGTCATTCAATGATCATTACTTTTCCCAGCCGATGATCATGAGTTTGGTAGATCACTGGGGAAAGTTAGTCAAGAGATTGAAACAGATGAATGTAACGTATTTATGCATTTCACATGTACATAGCCAACACTGCTTATGTCACATTTATTTATATAGCACTTTATACGATACAGATTAATTCAGAACATCTTTACAGTTATACACAGGAGAAAAAAAACATGTCATATTATCAAATCATCAATGTTGCAAAATTCTTCAATGAGGAAACAATGAATCCACTTCTAATAACTAAAACGCACCTCAAGAGAAGAAAATATAGCGCCATTAATCAGCTCAATTCATTTCTCATTTGATAGTTACATAAAACAGTGTGATCTTTTAAGCCACCGGCTCGGTTACTCTCTCACCATGCGCAAGCAAGTGTGTTTTTATCTGGGATTTTCAGCAATAGTCACTCAAGGTCTCAACGCAAGTAATCGCTCAGTTCTCCACACATCACTTCTCAACAGCTTGAACTAAATTTAATGCTTAAACTAACATGAAGGAAGATATAATATTATTTAGCAACCCTCTTGTACAATGAAAGTATTTACAATTCATATGATTTACAACTGCTAGTCCCAACATAAACAAAAGCAATGTTATTCGTTTTCCAAATTTATATTTTGACTTGTGCTTCACAAACGAGCACAATCTTCGTGACTAAAATTCATTTTAATAAACTACCCTGTAATATTCTAAAATTGCTCTTTATATTTCTTAATATTTTCTTAAATTTGCCATCACTAATTGAAACAATGCTTTTCTCTACGACCGGGTGAAAACTCATGTACAGGTTCCTCGCTGCATTCCCACACCCAACACACACACACACACACACACACACACACAGTATATTTTATGGTTCTTTCAAACTCGCCGAGGCATAAGCCACTCAGGATTTCTCCTTTGCGTGCCATCTCAGGTGTCTCTTTAAGTGTGCGGACAGGATAAACCTCTGACCGCAACGATCACATTTGAAGGGCATCGCTCCAGCATGATAGAGCACAGGAGTTTTGAAATTGCACACTTGCGCAATTTTCTTGTCACTGTGAGGACTTCGGCTTGATTTCTCGCCCACGTGAATTTTCATGTGACTTGTGAGGTTTCCTTGATGTCTGAAATTATTCCCACACTGATGGCACGTGAAAGGCTTCTCTCCGAAATGACAGATTATGTGTTTCTTCAGGTCTCCCTTGCGCGTGAAGCTCTTTTCGCACTGAGTGCATGTGAAAGGCTTGTCTCCGTTGTGAATTAACAAGTGGTTCTGGAGGTTGATTTTTTGCGTGTAACTCTTCCCACACTGAAGGCACGTGTACGGCCTCTCGCTGTGGATAGTCATGTGATCCTTAAGGTCTTCTTTACATTTGTAACTCGTTCCACAATGTGGGCATCCAAACGATTTTTTGGCCCCTGGACTTTGTGTCATTTGTGAGTTTTCTCCTGATGTGAAGCTCTGAGGCTCCTGATTTTTCTCCACTTCATTCTGGTCTTGACTCTCCTCTTCCACTTCAGTCAGGTCTGAAACGAACAAGTCGGTGATAATCAATTCAAGAGCAACAATGGTGAAAGATGATGAATAAATGAACCTCATTTGGAGGGCAGGTAAAAAGATGAATTATTTTACTATGATTATTGATGTGATAAAATGGCATCAAACGTTGGTAAACAAATACACACAACATCATAATTATATTTTCCGTCTATTCAGGATCAGACACCAACCTCTTTGTTCCTCGGTTTCTTCTTCTTTGACTCTGAATGGCTCTAGATCAGTCAGATCCACAATCTCCACTTTAATAAACTCCATCGTCACGCAGATCTCGATCGACAAACCTCTGGCTTTTCTTGCTTGTTTGGAAACGGGTCAGCGATTACGATCGAGACGAGGATAAAGATCAAATCGAAAGGGGGGAAAAAAAGGCAACACACAGTATTCTGTTACGGGTGATCTTAGGACTATAACACTCAGACATTAAGGTTTGTGGTAAAAGACGTTATCAACACGTCGCATGCATGCACTGTAAATACAATCAATAACAACCAACATTAATGTCAACATTTTATTAAACAAAACAGTTGTAGTAACATTACCAAGTTGCTGGAGCAAAATGTGTAAAAATGTGTGAACGTTTTGTATGGTTTTATACCGCTGAAAACACAAACCTTTTATCCAGCGGACATTAGAGAAGACGCGGGCGCAGTGCTTATGACGTCACGCGAAGAAGAATAAAAGCAAAATAAAAGTCTCTAGTAGAACTATTGACCAGTGCTTAACTGAACTTAAATATTTAAATGGATATGGAGAAAAATACGAAACAATACAGTACATTTTATTTGAGTTATTTTAACTACAGCTCTGATAAAATTCCTGTCAAACTATCTTTTTTATAAACAACTTAACTCCACATAGCTATGTCATTTGTCACAGCAAGGATATGCTGTACAAAAATGTTTCCATTTATTATGATAAGTTATTGGGCAAAGAATTACATTATTTTGGTTAGCCAATTGTTTAATTACACAGATGTCACTTTTAAGTATGAAGAATGTGCATTTTATTATGGAATGCGCTGGCTCTCATAATTATGCTCTCGCTTTTGGAGCCATTTCCGCCCAATTATTCGAATCTTTTGCGAATCATTTGTTTCGAACCAGTGAATCGGAGCGCGTTTCAAACTGCCAAAAGTCACGTGATTTCAGTAAACCAGGCTTCGTTACGTCATAATTATTTTGATATGTTTCGAAATGTCCGTGGTTCACTTTTGTGGGAATAAAGATGAAACTCTGATCCATTTATTTTTCCAGTGTTAAAATACTCATACCATATGGAGATATAAACTATTTCAAATGTTTTAAGCGCTTGATTCTTCCAAATCATTTCAGTTAAATATATAATCTGTTACTATAAAGGCACAGCTACTACTTCAATGAATTACATGTGTGTGTGAAACTTAACATATATTTTCGATCCTTTATGTTTGATACATAATAACAAAAAACAAAAAAACAAAAAAAAAAGTCAAACCAATGAACCAATGTCTGTATGTTTTTTAGCCGATCTCGGATCAATACATTTGTATTTAATGACACATTTGTTCACAAAATAACCAAAATACACTTCATATTTAATGGCATTATATGATTTGTTCATTTCATTTAATAGATTACACCTTTAATAAAACGTTTAATGGGTTTGTAACCCCCAATTTCCACCGGCTGCGTTACGGCTCCGGCACGGTCAATAGGTTTCCATTAAAGTCAATGAGTGTATTTCCACTGAATGCGGTACAGCTGCGTTCCGACTCCGGCAATCCGCAGCCCTCCGTAGCAGATACGCAGAGCTTCTATTTTTGCCGGATGCCGGAGCGCTCCGCAGCACTACAGGGCAGAGTACGCAGGACAGGAAGTCGAGTGACAAAACAGAACAGCCAGAAACAAAATAAAAGATCCGTTTAATTTTCAAAATGAAATACACCGCGCTCATATTTCCCTACACTACACCTTGAAAACGTCATAATGGGCGGAGACAGCTGGCTTGTTGAAGTTTTAACCCCGTTGACACGATGGATGAAGAAATGCTGATTATTGAGGTACAGAATCAACCCATCATCGGCCGTCACATCCTTTTTATAAGGACAACATTAAAAAGGATGCAGCGTGGAAAACTATTGCAGAAGTGATTGGTTTGGTAGTTCTGTTTATAGAAACTACATATCGCGCGATCAGACCAGAATTCGCGAGATTACATGGGGTCTCGTGACGTCAGCTGTCAGTCATGACCGCAGCCGTTGCGCAACAAATCCGGACCTGGTGGGTATTGACGGACGACGGAACACGGAGCTGTCACGCAGCGGAGCCGTTCCGCAGCCGTTACGCATCTGGTGGAAATTAGGGGTTAGAGGTGTTTTCATGCAGTTGGTTAGTATTTGAGATTTGGCCTGAGTTTTCGTTGCATTACACCGTTTTGACCAGCAGGGGTCACGAGCCTGCGGCGTTTCCAGCGCTTCGAAACACTGAATCGTTTTGTGAAGCGATTGGTTCAATTGATTCGAAAAGCGTTTCCCCACATCACTAATTATGTTTATGAAGGGACATAGTACGTAAGCATTTTTTTTTATTTTTTTTTTTATAGATATGTAGAGAACATCAACTGGGAAAGAGTGGTATATTTTTGTAATTTGTTATAAAATTAATGAAGTGTCTTTTTTTCGAGTCTTAAAAAATACAAAGGTTTATTTCTGATTATACAAATTGCTCCAAATATTAAGACATTTGTGAAGACATGATGTGTTTTTATTGGTTGTGAAGTATTGCAACTGCAAGTATGCCAATAGCCTACCAAGAATCTCTGGAAAAACATTTTAAATATTTTGATGGAATCTTTATATGAAAATTCGTAATTTCACACATTATAAGAAAGAAGAGTGGTGTTTATTTAATCCATCTTGTTTTGTTTTTGACGTGTAAAATTACTAAGCCTTTTAAAAAATAATAAAAAAAATTTGAGGCCTTAAAACTTAATTTGGTTTCTGATTCTTCTAATAGAAAGTTGTGAAAACAGTAGGCCTAAATCTTTTCAGTAAAGACATTATTTTCTTGCCCACTGGCATATAGCATATTGTCATTCTGTATTTCTTTGGGGCTTTTCACACTTGAAATAGTTAACTCTGGGTCATTCTAAATCCTGGGTCATTCTAAACCCGGGGTGAACAGAATCCTACCCCGGGGTTAATTAATCCTGGGTATTCATAAGCTGCCGCTTCACACTGCACATTCCTAAACCCAGAGTTGAAGTCCTTTTTTGCTTATTTGTGGTGTCAGCGTCTGACTGGAAAAACACAACACATGACCTGTTTACATAAAGGCTTTAGCATTGGACGTCCTCATATTACACATTGCTGACTGTAATATAAGGTTTTTTTCTGAGTGAACTTTTCGAACTATAAAGGTAAGAATGAAACGATCTCTTCTTCATTCTAAGTCGCATTTTCCATGGCCGTTTGACTTTTTTCCTATCATACGCAGAAACGACTGTACACATTGCCCGGTGTTTCAGTGACCAAAGTGCGTGAATATTCACCTTATTCTTCGCCCGTTCTATTTCCCATGATTCATAGCGGGTTCAACTGACTAAACGGTTTTCTACTTCCGGTTGAAGTGTTTGTTTACATAGCATGCTAGCACTAGCGTAAAGGCTACGGTGATAGTTTGTAGTAATTAAAGTAGTAGATGGGTAGCCTGGTTAAAACCAGACTATTCTCAGTAGTAACTGAGTTATAGTCTGGCAAAGCTCCATAGACAAATCATTTCCAAAGGGGCGTCACCAACGGGTGTCGCTCAAATGCCTCTGGGCGCAGTTGGATAGACCTAAAACCAATCAGAGATCGTCATCGTGTAAAGCCATATGCTGCGTCCCAATTTGCCTAAGTTACACTACGCCATAAAAGTATGTACTCTTTTTGTGAAGAAAAGGTATTTACTTTTGAATGTGTAGCAAAAAAGTAGGCAAGCTTTAGGACATACTACTGCGTCATCTTTATCGGACGGATCTGTCGCGTGCATCCTGTCACTTAAACTGCCCTGTCAATCATCGTGTCACAGTTAAAAAATACTCTATTAAACACTCTATTAAATCTAATTTAATTTCCTACCGTTTCGGAGAGAAATGTAGTAGCACGTTCATCTGCCAGTGGGTCTTTTATGGAGACTGTCCTCATGTGTTTGCAATTTGAATATAATGCATTTAAAAGTTGAACGGACGTCGCTCAAATGCCTCTGGGCGCAATTGGATAGACCTAAAACCAATCAGAGCGATCGTCATTGTGTAAAGCCCGCCTCAACGTTTCTGATTGGTGCCGCGATTTCGACGGCATGGAAATGGGCTTGAATGAGCTCTTTGCCAGACTACTTCTCGAGCAAATCTGAATTTGCCGGAAGTTGTCTGAGTTTTCCCAGGCTAGTAGATGGGTCAAGATGGGAAGTAGTCGGTGGCTACACACCGCCGATGAAATCTCAAAAGATTGTGAAGTCGACCGTATTAGAGTGCCACATCCCTCAAAATTGACAGGTTGGGTGGATGACATGAAGCTATGGCCAGGAGTTAGCCATATTGACATCCTTAATTATTTTATCTTTTCGGAGGGTGTAGATCGTGAGGAGATGCGCAATTACAAAAGCACCGAGGCCTTAATTACTTTTTTTGTAATAAAGTTGCCACATTTCTTTACTGAAGCACGGAGAGACTATGACTACGTTTACATGCTGTCAAATATCGGGTTATGGTCGGGTTAAGGTCACTATTTGGGTTTCTGAAACATTCGGAATAACCCGTTTACATGCGTGAGCAGAGAGAGTTACTCATGTATACATGGAATTTGTAATCAATTGGCAATATCCCGATGTAAACGGCGACGCACGTTTAGCGTCTGGACGTACGGACAACGTTAAGACGCAATGTGCGTCATTTCCGATTCTTCTTCCTGTATCCAAAGGCAACAACAACTGCAGCAGCACGCGGATAATGAATAGTTTGGGGCAGATAGCGATCGCCTTTGTTTGCGATTTCCTCCTCGCTCCAAAAGTGTGGTGCTGTGCTGCGTCTCGCCATGTTTACCTCTACTTCTTGTTTACTTCCGGTATACTGCACGCGGATTTTTGTATGCGCCGTCTATACTCAAAAGACCAAGATTCCTTGCGAATAGAACATGCGCAGAACACAAATCAATGTTCCTTTTGATGGGGATATGCCGATACGCGTTTACATGACCAAATATTCGGGTTAGAAAAGGGGTACCCCAGGGATAATATCCGGGTTTTTAAAAACCGGGATATGAGCATATCCGGGTTTTTGCCGGTGTTTACATGGCCGTGCGTGACCGGGTTATTGCTAATATCCCGGTTTTGAACGGGTTATTGGCTGCATGTAAACGTAGTCTATGTCTTTTTGAAAGCAGAGGTAGACAGGAGTCAAAGTGCTAACCAGCCTAAACTTATTGCTTGGGTTATGCTGCAGCAGTCGGGGGGGATAGAGACTGTCGGATGTTCATGTGTTGCTGGGTTAGGGAGATCGTGCAGTCATGCAGCAGCTATCCTTTGGAAGGTATGAAGAAAAAAAATTCACTTTGTTTTTATCTGTGATTTAATAAAAAGATGAATGTTTTGTTTTTTTCGCTTTAGTTTAACAGTGTGGGGATGACACAATCTGAAACACATAGCAAATGGATATAGATCAGACTCTGGTAACGTATTAGGTGAATGTGCTCATTACAGGTTGAGAATGCAGTTATTACCGGGAAGACAGGGCTTGCGTGTACAGATGAGCAGCGCAGGTGGAATGCAGGGACAGTCAGGAACCTTGAGCCAAAACGACTGAGGGACATAAACTTCAGCCACCACAGGGGATGGTGTCAGGTGCGCAGCCACTACCAAACACCCCACAATATATGTCACATGCAGAATTTATAAACAATGTAGACAAAGACCCAACAAAGCCACTTTTTCTGTTAAAAAACTGTCTATTGGGCAAGTGTTACAGTATAAAACCAGTAGTGCAACCCTGTAGCCTTGCAAATACTGCAGTAGATGCAAGATTTTTAAGACCCCATCAAACCCATGCCGGTTCTGATCTCACATGTGAGACATGTAAAAGTTTCTATGAGTTGTATGATCAAGTGAGCAGTGCACAGGCTTCTACTTTATAATCTGAAACAAGTGAGCAGAGTTCGTCCGATTTGTGGCACAATGCAAGAAAATAGACTAACTGAGAATAACTGCAAGTTCAGCTAAAAAGGTTCCTTCTAGAGCATCCACCAATCCTGATCAGTTTATGGCAAAGCACCTGTACCCCTCTAAATTATGGTAAGGAGAATGAGGTGGTTGCTGGTAATGCACTTCGAGAGCAAGGCATGAGTATTACACATAGGGGCATCGTTGTTAGTGTCACAGAGCCATGGTTGTCAGCCAGCCCAGATGGGGTAATTGACTCATCTGTCCTACTCCAAACAAAATGTCCCATCCCAAGTAAACTCCATTCTACCCTCTTGGATCAACCTGATCATAACTGCAGTGATATCAAGCTAGTAGATGGAGTACCACAACTTCAGAAAACAGGTAGCCGAGGATATTACATGCAGGTACAATTAGGCATGTTGTGTGCCAGTCTGAAGATGGCCAAATTGTTTATCTGGAGCCCAAATGACACAGTTATGTTCACTGTACCATTTGATGAGCCCTATGTTCTGGAGAGGGTAGGACATCTGAAGAATCACAGAACAACTGTTAAGTGCTGCTGCACTTGTATGAACAGTATGAAAACTCATTTTTTTACACAGTCAATTCTGTACATTTAAAAATGCTGAGCATAAGTATTGTTGTTACTTATACAGACTGTTGTTCATGTAAAATTGTATGCAAATCTGATCAAATCTATTGTACATAAACTCCATCTAAGGTGGAAACAAGAGAGTTGAATGTTTCCAGTGAGACTCCAGTGTAGAGGAACGAATCGGCATCACTCTGAAGCATGGAGTAGCTGAAATCTTCAGTTTGTGTTGTGGCATCTTTGGCTGTCTCGTCAACACCCTGCTGTTCATCATAGTTGTGGTCCCAAAGCGATGGATCTTCCCACTGGGTGGAAATAGTGCTGTATGATGGTTGTGGCACCTCAGGTATGCCCTAAAAAAAAGAGCACATAGGCTACATGTTAAACTCTACAGTTTCTGTCCATGTTTCTCACACTGACAACATTACAGTAAAAGCTTATGATAAATGGTGATGGAAGCTCTTCCTCGCTCAGGCTAACAACTACCTGGCCCACATAACGATAACAGCTAGCTCTACGATAGCCCTCAGTGGAGTTCATAGTACTAAACCTACAGTAGGCGGCTGCATATATGGGGAAAAAAACACACCTAACCCTAAAAAAAAAATTTGAACAAAAGGTTTCTCAGCTGTTTTTTGTAGTATTAGGTGTCCTTAATAACATACTAAAAGTTTACCAAAGTTTGACTACTAGAAAGGTGTAATTTTCAAGATGGCGTCCAAGATGGGCAGGAAGCCCTTAAAATGTCCTAACTCCTTCATTATTTGACCTAGCCAAGTAACCTTGGGGCCTAACTCCATGTTTTCTGGGTCTATGAATTCATTGGACTTGTCTAAATTGCACTGACATGATTGCATACTTATGGAATACATGATTTTGTGAGATTACTGTAAGGTTTTATCTTTGTTTAGGGTGAACCAGAGATGTAAACGATTTAGCCTATGTCATGTAACTCCTACTCAGTATGTGTTTTTGGACACATACCCTTTTTTTCTAAAATACAGTATGTAAAAGTTATTGCACCCAAAAGTAACTTAAATTGGAGTTGTATAACTTTGATCATAAACAACTCTGAATTAGCCCGAACAGAGGCCTGTGTGTGAACCCTCTAAAATGATCACTCATTTTAATTTGAATAAGGTAATACATATGTAATGCGTCCTCTATAGATGTTTTGAGTATAAAAGTGGCATTATACTAAACCTCAGGTTTAGTCAAATTCAGGTAAACCTTCAGACTTGAACCGCGGTTTCTTCAGCCGCTACTTCTTCGTCCCAAAAAAGGATGGGGTGTGCACCCCATTTTGGACCTGCGTCGTCTGAATTTTTCCCTTTACAAAGGGAAGTTCAAGATGCTGATGTTGAAAACTATCCTGGCGCAGATTCGAACAGGGGACTGGTTCATCACCATGGACCTATTACCACATCCAGGTCATTCCACGGCACAGGAAGTTCCTTTGGGAGGTAAGACGTATCAGTATTGGGTCCTTCCATTTGGTCTAGCTCTGGCTCCGTGGACATTCTCCAAGTGCATGGATGCAGCTCTGGCCCCCTTGAGGCTCCAGGGCATCCGTGTGCTAAATTATCTAGATGGCTCATTCCAGAGAGTTGGTGTGTCGTCACAGGGACGTCCTTCTCCACCACCTCCGGTCTCTTGGTCTCAGGTTGAATGCTCAGAAGAGTGTCTTAACTCCTTCTCAACAGACCACTTTCCTGGGTGTCTAACTCGATTCTCTCTCGATGCAGGCCCGTCTGGCCCCTACTCGAGCTTCCAGTCTCTGTGCGTGCTTGGCCCGTTTCACGCTCGGCCATCATGTAGCGGTGGGCATATGTCGCAGGCTTTTGGGGCTCATGGCAGCAGCCTCTCCTGTGCTGCCCTTGGGTCTCCCTCATATGAGACCATTCCTGTGGTGGATGAAACTCAGGGGCATTCGCCATTCTTGGTCTGCATTCCGCCTGCTGAGAGTGTCGCAAGATGGTCAAAATGGGTGTACTTTGCCTTCGCCAGGTTGTCACGACGGACGTCTCTTTGACTGGTTGAGGTGCGGTCTTTGAGGGCAGACCGGCGTGCGGTGTTTGGACGAGCGAGCTTCTCTCATGGCATATAAATTGCCTCGAGTTGCAAGCCGTCTCTCTGGCCCTGGATCATTTTCTCCCGGCCCTGATGGGCTGTCATGTCATTGTCAGGATGGACAACATGGCAGTGGTGCCCCATGTAAATCGCCATGGAGGCTTGCGGCCGCGCACCCTCGACAGGCATGTGCACCGCCTCCTCCTTTGGGCTCAAGACTGGTTTCTTTCGCTGAGAGCAGTTCACGTTCCAGGGTACCTGAATGTCGCAGCGGACTTTCTGTCGAGACAGAAGCTCAAGTCGGGGGAATGGATGTTGCACTGCCAAACAGTGGCTCAAATTTGGAGCATATTTGGCGAGGCGGAGGTGGACCTCTTTGCTTTGCAGAGCTCGACACAGTGTGGTTTTCCCTGTCTCATCCGACGCCTCTGGGGATAGATGCCCTCGCTCATCCGTGGCCTGAATTGAGACTGTATGCATTCCCTCCGGTCAAGCTAATCCCTGCAGTCCTTTGCAGAGTGAGGGAGTGTGGAATCCGTCTCCTTCTGGTAGCCCCATTCTGGCCATCCCAGACGTGGTTCTCGGAAATTAGCTCCTTAATGGAGGGATCCCCTTGGCAGATTCCTATCAGGAGAGATCTGCTGTCTCAGCTCCAGTATTGCGTCCTCCCAGGCTCTTTTCAAGGGAGTTCCTTTAGAGAATATTTGTGTGGCGGCAGGTTGGTCCTCTCCGCACACTTTTATTAGGTTTTACAACTTGGATTTAGATGCGGCCCCTGGTTCCCGGGTTCTTTCTGTATGAACTGGTCGCCTAGGTCCTAGTTGAGTCTGAATTGAATTGAATATGCTTGTAACCAATTGCTTTAATATATAATTGTACTTGTTATCACTTTTCCATCATGCAGATATGCTAATTAGAATATTACATGGCCCAAACATGTATTGGGCACCAGTATTCCTGGTCTAGGAGGAATACAATGGAGTAATTGTCATTTTAAGGACCTGACAGCCGCCATTTTGAAAATTAGGCCTTTCTTGGAGTCAAACTTTGGTAAACTTTAAGTATGTTTTTAAGTACATCTGATACTACTGTAAACCACTGAGAAACCTCAAGCCGTCAAGCCATATTTGCAGCTGACTACAGTAACATTCAGTGGAGGCATAAACCATTTTAATGGCCATCTTTTTAACACATTTACTCATAATGGGCATATTGTTCATAAAAATGTAGGTTAGACTGCCCACATATAACACGAATATTTTTGTAGCAGGCCGGTGGAGCTTGTAAAAATGTAAACAACCGGAGGTAGCTAACTAGGTTAGCTGTGAAGTGGTGCTATCGCTAACCAGCTTCACAATTCAACATTAAATCTGGCTTACCTGTCGCTCCGACACGAACAATTGCACGTCTCTTCTTCACCACTGGTCTGTCATATACAAGGTATAATTCCGGGTTGGGATGGTCATCCGTGGGCCGTTTGTCAACAAAATGGTGCGAACAGACATACACCTTTTTCGGTGGATGCTTCAGTTTTAGCGCAGCTATCCACTCTAACCGTCTACTCTCTGGCATTGAATATAGCTGATACGGAACCGGATATGGGCATTCTCTCCTTTTTATCTTATGCTCAAAGCACTCAGTTTCTAAAAAAGTTTTGTATCTTCTTTGAATTGTTAAAACAACCAGCAACAGCACATGTGGAGCCTGAACTCATTCTCTCGCTGCTAGTACAGATAGTAGGTCGATCGCTATGAACCGGAAGTAGGCAACCGGAGTCGTCGTCATGGCGGCGCACATTGTTTAGAGCAGAAAAGAAACCTAATATTCTCGGGACAGCAGCATGTGTCCAAAATTTTATCTTAAAGGGATACTCCACTTTAAAATGAAAATTCTGTCATCATATACTCACCCTCATGTTGTTTCAAACCTGTATGAATTTCTTTCTTCTGCTGAACAGAAAGGAAGATATTTAGAAGAATGTCAGTAACCAGACAGTTTCTGGTCCCATTGACTTCCATAGTATATATTTTTTTCCTACTATGGAAGTCAATGGGACCAGAAACTGTCCGGTTACTGACATTCTTCTAAATATCTTCCTTACTTATTTTGGAAAACTTTCATCAAATTTGATTTAGAGCTTTTATGTCTATGTTGTAATTCTACAACGTTTGGTCTGAGTGGTAGTCAAAATAGCCTGTGCACCTTACACATTACATAAGGACACTGCACTTTTCAAATGATCACAAATTGAAAAAAAAAAATGTAGTAGAAATGTAGTGTTACATGATTCATTGTAACTAAGCTCTAAATGTGTTTTTCTGTTAATTTTTTACTTAGTTTAGCTTAGACCATTATTAAACACATGAATAAATTGTATGGGATATTTGAAACTTCAGCATCTATAGCAGTATTTGAAACTCACTGTATCTTTGTAGTTTTTTTGTTTGTTTTTTAACTTCTAAATGATCCTGAGCCATTTTTTCTCAGTGTAGCCCAAGCAGCAGTTAGTAGCATTAGGAGATAGAAAAACAGATTCTGAATGTTCTGGTATTCTTGGGATGCCTGTTGCATTGTCCAGGGACAGGTGCAAATGGTCTTGAATGTGAACCTGTAAGTGCTCTGGGGGGATGCATGTGTTCTTTTAGTATGATAAGTAGAGAGCATAATAGGCTGCAATAGACAGTATTGTTTGAATGTAGTGAAATGTTGATTATCACTTCATTGAAATTATAATTATATAAAAGAGTGATTACCACTCTTCCTGGGGGGATGCATGTGTTCCTTTAGTATGATAAGTAGAGAGCATAATAGGCTGCAATAGACAGTATTGTTTGAATGTAGTGAAATGTTGATTATCACTTGATTGAAATTATAATACTTATGGGCATGCTAATGGGACTACTTAGATTTCTACCCACATGGTCTACCACCCTGTCTATTCTTTCAGTTTATCTACTACAATGTAAGACCCATATGTATTATTCACATATTTAACTTCATCATTTTTTACTTTTTCCATTTCAGAATGCCACCAGCACAGAAAGGTCTTTTATTCAGTGTGCAGGATGTGATTGCTTCAGTCCAAAATGGAGAGAGCGATTTTGAAATGGACTCAGACGACACTGATGCAAGTGACTCAGAGAATGAAGATGCAGGTGAAATGGACAAAGAAAACCACCAACCCATTGACTGCCCAGCCAATGATGATGTGGAAATCAAGCCCCAACCAATTAAACACACTGTGCCCCGGGACAGGTTTCGCTGGCTGAAAAAGGATTTTATCAGTCCCAATACCGTAAATATTTTTTTCCAATTTTTTTTATTAATAAATGCTTATTCATAAAACTATGATTGTTGTGTGGTTATTACTCATGATATATACTGTTATGAAGCTAAGTAAGCAATCAACCCTGCAAATGAATGCTTAAATGTTCTGTATATCTGTTCAGACAAAGTGAGTACAAACACAGAAGTTCTGCTCCCAACAATGCCCAATGTTGCAAATTTACAACATTTTCCTAAAAACTTACTAAAACGTAAAAAATCTGAAAACTCTTTCATTTCTACATCAGAGGCCTCCTAAAACAATATCTGGGAGGTCAAAAAAATTTTTGCTCATTTCTTTCTATATCTGGGTCTTACAGTTTAACCGTTCTATTTCATCAGAAACGATCTGTAAACAGGGCTTTAAGTGTAAAATACCGAACTTGTCCTTTAATACAATACATATTGGCCAGGATTATGCCTTAGTTCAATTAAGACATTTAAGTAGCTTTAATATACGTGTCTTAGAAAAAGAAAAAGAAAACATTAGTCTACTGGTCTGCATCTTGAGACAAAACAATGGAAGTGAGATATTTTAAGATTTATCAGTGCAAGTTGCTTTCAGTTAAAACAGCTCAATAATGCATTTTAGTCTGGGACTAGTTTAAGCCTTCTCTGTGAAACCATGATTGTTTCAAAGCAACTTTACAGTAAGAAACAAGAAAATAACGGTTGTAATACATATCAATTGGTGTCATTGTTCAGCTGAAGTCAGTTCAGTACCATTCAATAACTCTGTAAGATCAATTATGAAATGAGTTCAATTCAGCTATAAAGCAACTCTGCAGAAAACAGTAATGTCATCGTCCAGCTCAGTTCAGATCTCATACAACAAGTTTCCGTTCAGTCAAATCTTTAATATTTCTGAATTATACCTCACAGGATCACTGTCATCAGAGATTGGTAAACTTATATCTAAAGTGTTTTAAATTGTATTCTTTTTGCAGATTGTTTGCAGTGTCATACAGCTTATGACAGATGACCAGCTGAAGGAATATCTGCCTTCCTATAGTGACCGACTGGATATTCGTTGATGGCGAAAAGAAGAAGAACCCAGTAGCCGAAAATCTAAACTTTTTGATCGGCTAAGAACCAGGCAAGCAAGAAGCAGAGGTGACACTCATACATGAGCAATGTATGCGAAAAAAGAATGTCAAAAAATGCTCAAAAGAGTATTCGAAATATTGAAATGGGATGAAATGGAGATTTCGAGAAGGGAAGTTTATTCAGGTCCGAACAAAAAGAGGTGGGGGTACACGGAAAATTTGCGTGTCAAAGGACTAAACAAAAAAATATCTACTTGAAAAGGCTGCTGTAATGGAAAATTTAGATTTTCATTGATTTACAGTATTGAATTTCATTTATTTGCAGTAAGACATTGAAATTATACTTTTGATACCCTAGGGTCAGAGGTGGTCCGATTTAGGACCAGAGGAATTTAGGAATAGATAAGAGAGCCTGTAAGCAGAAACTATAGAAATATTGAGAAATTATATAAAAGGCGGCTCTGTCCTTCCCTGATTGTCGCACTTGCTCCACAGTGTACTTTGGGTCACTTCTGTGTGGGCAACTGGGCCTATTCTTGCAAGAATAAATCAAGCGTAGCGTTAGTTCTGGCAGGTCACGTTAGTCAAGCTTGCATCAGCTGACCCTCATTACTACCTATAGTAATACGACACCTATCACCATATACATATAAGCTCCTTCAGTATTAACAGCAGCAGCTATCGCGTTTCTCAGGAGCTAATTACTCTCCTCCATCCCCAGCTCCTCCTCTCGCCCTGTCAGGATTTGACATTCTGATTCCCCTTGAATCAGAATAATTATCGAATAATGTTGTGCTTTAAAATCTTGAATTAAATATATTTGCATACATTCATGTTGGTTCTGTTCTGTTTACCCCAAGGGGGATTATTGCTGCTCTCCCTGCTCTTATCCATGCTAGGCTGCATGGATGCGCAGGGAGTTCTCACCCAGAACGGAACCATACCGCCAATCCAAACTGTATGCTAATTGTCAATCATATTTGACGGTAGTGGTCCTGACAGAAATACTTTTTAAAAGAAAATTTGACTCAGAAATGTCTCTTACGCAGTGATGATTGTTTAATGAGAATTTTTGCCACAACAGCTGCCGAGTTGTTTTTTCCTGGTGAGAAATGTTCCGTGGGAAGCTTCACAGATTTTGTGGTCGATGTAACAGACTTTCAAGAGCAAACAATAGATGAGCAGTTTACAGTTGGAGAACTTTATGACCTGACCAAATTACCAAGCTTGCGTTTTTACTTGACAACCAAGAAGAAGGCCATCACTAGTGACACACAATTAGACACACTTCAACAGCGAAACAATTCAGACAAGTCAGACCTAATTTATGTAGGGAGTAGCACTTTAATTGAAACAGGCAGTGGAAATTCTTGTTATTCATCGCGGTCAGGCCTTTCGACAGCTTACTGAAAATTTTTTGTGACGAAAGTCATTCTTCCCGATGGACGGCTGGAAAATGCTGTTGATGAAGGGGGGGTTTTGAGGGATGTGCTTTCAGAGTTATGGCATGACTTTTATGAGCAATGCACTTTGGGAATAACTTTAAGGTCCCTTATGCCTGGTTCAGATTACACGATTTTAGCCAGATTTTGGCACAATCCGTTTCACGTAAGGTGTCGTGGGGATTCGTAAACGACAACGGGCGTCGGGACGCAAGATTCAATCGTTTCATCTCGTATAGTGTTTCATAGTGGACAACAACCGACGCCGCGTCTGCGATGCTTCACGACATCACAATAAAAAGACTAGCATGTTTACAGTTTTTCTCGATTGTTTGCACACATTTTCTGAAAGCATGCCTCATATTCTCAGAACTCTACACACAAATCCAAAAAAACACACACAATGGGCAAAACCCCTCAATTCTCCTGCAAAATGAAACTTTACATTCAAAACAATGTTATTTCTTCTCAAAATGGTATTTTGTTTTCAAATGACACACACAAACCATCATATGAATAGACATTTATAAGAACCTGTTGAACACTGATGTGCTCAATGTAAAACACTATGATGAATGGAAAACACTTCTTCTCCATTCATCATAATGACTTAGGCCTTTTTTTGTTCAGTGTTACACTTACTACAGACAGTACATACATAAGTGTGTTGTAAAATATTTGAGAATATTGTTTTTATACTCAGAACACACACATGGTAACAAATATATTTTATTTTTCCCACAAAAACAATGTACACAGTGTACATCCCAACCAACACAAAGCTGCACATACAGTGGTCTACATACAAAACAGAAGAATTTACTGTATACAGTTACAGTAAAAAAAATATAAAAAAAATCCAATGTTGGCATCCATTGCTCCACTGAAGAGCTCACCTGTTGCCCTTTTATGCTAAAGCTCTGATTGCTAATTGTAAAACTGTGTGACGGGTGTTTGCCCAGGTGATGAGTCAGTGTGCATATTTGAATGGCAGTGTGTTCCTTGTGAAAACAAGAGATTTTCTGCATGAAAATTGTGCCAAAAGCAGAGAATTGTGTGTAGTGTTTTGAAAAAAAGTGTGTTTTAGAACTGCAATTTGAGTGTAAAGCAGGAATTGTGCTTGTAGTTTAGCAGAATTGGTTCAGGGGGTTGGTGAATGAGTTACATGTTGTGGTCATTGTGTCTCAAGTACCAGAAAATGTGTGTAAACAATCGAGAAAATTTTTTCCAGGTCCTCCATTACGGGTTCCGTCACATGTATGACGTTGACCAATAGGAGCACAGAAGCTTTTCCGTAGGCTACACAGCTTTCAAAAATGGCGAAACGAAAGAGAGACAATGGTGCTGCTAGGTGGAGTTATGAAATGGAGGAAAGGTTTGTGGAGCTGTGGCAACAGTACTCCTGCCTGTATGATGTTTCATCGAGGGAGTACCATGACAGAATAAAAAAAGAAAAATGCTGGCAAACAATAGTGGAAGCACTTCAGCAACCCGGTGAGTACTGGAATTAGCATTAAGCTAGCTAATCATTCATTAAATTTTCCTTCGCTATAGAGAAAATTGTTTGTGTGTGTGTGATAATGTATCTGTGTGTGTGAGTGTGTGAGTGAGTGAGTGAGTCAGAGTGCGAGAGTGAGTGTGCGAGAGTGAGTGAGTGAGTGTGCGAGTGAGTGTGTGTGCGCGAGTGAGTGCATGTGTACAGGTCCTTCTCAATAAATTAGCATATTGTGATAAAGTTCATTATTTTCCCTAATGTAATGATAAAAATTAAACTTTCATATATTTTAGATTCATTGCACACCAACTGAAATATTTCAGGTCTTTTATTGTTTTAATACTGATGATTTTGGCATACAGCTCATGAAAACCCAAAATTCCTGTCTCAATAAATTAGCATATTTCATCCGACCAATAAAAGAAAAGTGTTTTTAATACAAAAAAAAGTCAACCTTCAAATAATTATGTTCAGTTATGCACTCAATACTTGGTCGGGAATCCTTTTTGCAGAAATGACTGCTTCAATGCGGCGTGGCATGGAGGCAATCAGCCTGTGGCACTGCTGAGGTGTTATGGAGGCCCAGGATGCTTCGATAGCGGCCTTAAGCTCATCCAGAGTGTTGGGTCTTGCGTCTCTCAACTTTCTCTTCACAATATCCCACAGATCCTCTATGGGGTTCAGGTCAGAAGAGTTGGCAGGCCAATTGAGCACAGTAATACCATGGTCAGTAAACCATTTACCAGTGGTTTTGGCACTGTGAGCAGGTGCCAGGTCATGCTAAAGAATGAAATCTTCATCTCCATAAAGCTTTTCAGCAGATGGAAGCATGGAGTGCTCCAAAATCTCCTGATAGCTAGCTGCATTGACCCTGCCCTTGATAAAACACAGTGGACCAACACCAGCAGCTGACATGGCACCCCAGACCATCACTGACTGTGGGTACTTGACACTGGACTTCAGGCATTTTGGCATTTCCTTCTCCCCAGTCTTCCTCCAGACTCTGGCACCTTGATTTCCGAATGACATGCAAAATTTGAGCAACCACTGAGCAACAGTCCAGTGCTGCTTCTCTGTAGCCCAGGTCAGGCGCTTCTGCCGCTGTTTCTGGTTCAAAAGTGGCTTGACCTGGGGAATGCGGCACCTGTAGCCCATTTCCTGCACGGTGGCTCTGGATGTTTCTACTCCAGACTCAGTCCACTGCTTCCGCAGGTCCCCCAAGGTCTGGAATCGGTCCTTCTCCACAATCTTCCTCATGGTCCGGTCACCTCTTCTCGTTTTGCAGCGTTTTTTGCCACACTTTTTCCTTCCCACAGACTTCCCACTGAGGTGCCTTGATACAGCACTCTGGGAACAGCCTATTCGTTCAGAAATTTCTTTCTGTGTCTTACTCTCTTGCTTGAGGGTGTCAATGATGGCCTTCTGGTCAGCAGTCTTACCCATGATTGCGGTTTTGAGTAATGAACCAGGCTGGGAGTTTTTAAAAGCCTCAGGAATCTTTTGCAGGTGTTTAGAGTTAATTAGTGAATTCAGATGATTAGGTTAATAGCTCGTTTAGAGAACCTTTTCATGATATGCTAATTTATTGAGACAGGAATTTTGGGTTTTCATGAGCTGTATGCCAAAATCATCAGTATTAAAACAATAAAAGACCTGAAATATTTCAGTTGGTGTGCAATGAATCTAAAATATATGAAAGTTTAATTTTTATCATTACATTATGGAAAATAATGAACTTTATCACAATATGCTAATTTATTGAGAAGGACCTGTATGTGTGTGTGTGAATGAGCGAGAGTGAGGGTGTGAGTGAGTGAGTGTGTGTGTGTGTATTTGTGAGAGTAAAGGTTTTATACCAATTTATACTTCTGCATCGAGTGTACGGCGTAGTGTACGTCGTAGGCTACGCACGTAGGCGACGCCGTTGTGAGCATTTATACTTCTGCGTTATGTCTGCGTTGCTCTGCAGTTGCACCGCCGAAACGCTAGTTGGCGGGGGCGGGTTTTAATGTTCCACTGTGTTTAGATTCCTCGCGGGTGTTTTGAGTTTAGGCTACTACAACAAGCAATGGCGACTGAAAGAGAGCGGATCATGTTGGAGTTGGAGCTTATTGAGGTGGGAAAACAGTTAATTTTAGTGAAATTACTCAAATTAAAAGGCAGAAACGAGAGAAGGCGTCGGAGGAGATGGTACGTGCGACCCGTGAACCTGATGAGGCAGAAGGAGGGTGAATTTTCTGTGCTTGTCCGGCCACTGAGAGACATGGACGAGGAAATGCACTTCAGATATTTCCGAATGTCTGCAGGTAGATTCAACGATTTAGTTCGTCGTGTGCAGCCATTTATCGTACATCAGTGTACGCACAGTATGCCTGTAGTGTAGACATTACGCAGAGACTGGCAATCACCCTTCGAGTTTTAGCTTCAGGTGGAAGCCAACAGGCTGTAGCAGCTAGCTACAAACTGTCGTCCAGCACAGTGTCTTCCATAGTCGCCGAGGTATGTAAAGCTTTGTGGAAAGCACTGCAGCCAGAGTTTCTTCCCTGCCCTTCAGTCGCCCAATGGGAAACTATTGCTGCCGATTTTTGGCGACTGTGGAACTTTCCGAACTGTGTTGGCAGCGTAGACGGAAAGCATGCCAACATAAAAGCACCACCGCACGCAGGTAGCGACTACTACAACTACAATGGTGCACACTCCATTGTTCTGATGGCTACCTGTGATGCCAGATATCGCTTCACCATGGTGGATGTGGGGGGATACGGACGGGAAAGTGACGGTGGTGTCTTCAAGGAGAGCCGATTTGGTTCTAGGCTTCTTGAACACAAACTGAACCTGCCCCCACCAGCCAATCTGCCTGGAACAGGAGTCAAAATCCCACATGTGATAATTGGTGATGCTGCATTTCCCCTACACAACAACTTCATGCGTCCCTTTCCAGGTATGTCACAGACAAGATTTATTTAATGTAATAGTACTTCATGTATATGTGTATATATGGTGGTGAATTCAGGTTGAGTGGGACACTTTTTGCCATTGAGATAACTTGGAAAAAGTGTCCCAATCAACCTGAATTATATATATATATATATATATATATATATATTCATTCCTGATCACAGCTACATTGACACTCAATGATTGCCTATCAATTTATACTGTTTTATTTTGCTACATAGGGATGAACCTGCCAATGGATAAGCAGACCTACAATTACCGTCACTCCAGAGCCAGACGCGTGATTGAGAATGCATTTGGCTTTTTGGTTGCAAGGTGGCGAATCCTTGGACGACCTCTAGAATGTCTGCCAGACAAAGCAGTTGATATTGTGAAAGCTTGTTCTGTTTTACACAACTTCCTGGCCTACACAGATGAGGTCAGCACACCTGTTAGCAGATACATCCCTGCTAATTTCACAGACACTGACACTACAGGGTCACCTCAGCTCGGGGAGTGGCGCAGAGTGGTGTCAGGGGACACAAATCTTTTGGAACCACTAGATCCACGTCACCTTTCAAGGGCCCGCTCCACCAGAGCTGCAGTTGGTGTGCGGAATGACCTGACGGCCTTCTTTCAGTCACCCCACGGAATTGTGCCATGGCAGAACAACATAGTGTGTCGTGGTCAACTTGGTCAGTAAATTGTACTGGTGTAAAATATATGCACCAATAAATGACATGCAACCATGTAAATAAAGACCAGTTTTAACTGTTCACGTTGTTTCTTCTTTAATTACAGTAACCTGCACAATACAATGTGCAAACTATATACACAAATGGCCATCTATGTATAAAATAATGTAACATGTAAAGGTGCAATGGTCTAGAATTGTTTATATTAAATATAGATGCAAAAGAGCAAACTATAGTCAAGTCAAGTCAAGTTTATTTGTATAGCGCTTTTCACAATACAGATTGTATCAAAGCAGCTTCACAGTATTAAATTAAAATAATACAACAAAGTTTGTTTCAAGAGGAATTTATTGATTGATAAAATTAAATTAAATATCCCCAAAATATCCCCAACTGAGCAAGCCAAAGGCAACACTATACACAACTATACACAAATAAGTAAACTGTTATTGATCTTAATTTGCTGTAACCTGAACCATACAATATGCATACAGCAGGAAATGACATAATTGGTTCAAACTATATATACAAATTGGTTAAAATATGTAAAAGATAGTGCAATGTATAAAGGTGCAATGGTCTAGAATTGTAGATTAAAAATAGATGCAAAAGAGCAAACACACACAAATGGGCAAACTATACATTAATCTTTATTTGCAGTAACCTGCACAATACAATGTGCAAACAGCAGGAACAGGCAATTTTTTGTATGCAAACTATATACTCAAACGGGCATACTATGTACAAGTTAGTGCAAAGTATTAAGGTGCAATGATACACTATTAACAATAAAAATGCACGAGAAAACTGTACACAAAAGCTACAAACTATATAGTATAACCTGCACAAATAGGTGCAAACAGACAAAATGATTAAAAAAAAAATGCTAAAGTGCATACTATTTCCAAAAATGTGCAAACAATAAAACCTGCACAAATAAGTGCAAACAAGCAAAATATGAATAGATGCAAAAGTGCAAACTATATATGCAAAAGTGCAAACTATATACACAAATGTGCTAACAGACAACTTACTAAAAGATGCAAAAGTGCAAACTATATAAAGATAGTGCACAGAATTAAAAGGTGCAACGTTGTAGAAGTAGGCACAATTGTTTATTTTTTCTGCTGCCACTCAAACAGGACCTTGGACACATCAAACATTGCCTGCGCCCTGTGCTCCTCCGGCACCCTTCGCAGCATGTCGGCAACAGTGTGCCCAAACCGGTCGCTCTCGTCATTTCCATGACTCAGTCTCTGTTGCAGCTCGACCCGCCATTCCTCCAAATGAGCCTCCAACCGAGCAACTTGCATTTGGACCCAGTCATCTTGTTCCTTCCTCTTCCTTTTCTGTGCCATCCTTGGACTGGGGGACTGAAGAGATGTCTGGGGGGACTGAAGAGATGGCTGGGGGGACGGTGGACTTGATAGTTGGTCGTTATTGGCTAAAGGTCTCACAACAGCCGAACCATTGGAGTTTGAGCTTGAATCGCTCCCATCCTGCGATTATGAAAGAAATAGTAAATAGTGTAAGTTAGTCTTTTATATATAAAAGCTGATGCATCCAGTGTTAATTCACAGATAAACAGAGCTATGAATACTGCATATTCCTACATTGCAAATGCTACGTTGTTGCGTTTGTATTATCTGCAAGCCCAATATAATTACAATCTATTACATATAATATAAATACAATATAATTAAAACCCATTACACATGCTTTTTGTTTCACAGGTATATTATTTTTGCACTAATCAATAACGTTAACGTTACTCCATTTACGGCGTGGTAGCATTGCTAGTTAAGTTAGCTAACCTAAAAACAACAGAGGTTCATAAAGGACGTGCATTATTTACCTTATCGTCAAAGTTTGACTCCGTAAGCCGGTGTTTCACATGAGGTGCCAGCCAAGACAGGAATAAATAAAACGCTGGGACTTTTTTCCCTCCTGGATCCCCGCTCCTTGTGGCGAGCTTTTTACGGAGGCGAACGTACTTGTCTCGACAGTTCTTCCATCTCTTCATACAATCCGCTACATCCAAACCGACGTTGGAGGAAATCTCTCTCCACGAATTCGCTGCCATCTGGCAGTCTTTGTATTCTGCAGAAGACGAGTCATACAGATGGCTGTATTTCCGGACTTCTTCAACTAATCGCTCGGTCACTTGGTCCATTTCCATTTTCTTCACTGAACTTTCACCTGAACTTCTGAATTTAAAAATGGCGGGCGGTGCAGAAGAACACACCGGAAATGCGTAGCCGGAAATGCGATGCTACCAAGCCGACCAATCACAGATCTTGCGGTCCGCGTCGTCGCGACGTGTAGTTACACTTTTGAGGAGGTGCGCGTCAGGGTACGGCGAAGGGTACGACGTATGGTACACGTCTATGCATAAGCTACGCCGTACCTATTGCGCGCACCCGACGCAGAAGTATAAATTGGCCTTAAGTGTGATTGACAATTACAGAGACTATATTTTACATGTGCTCGATTTGTAATCTGATTTCTTACTTACAGCCGGTGAGGTCCAAACAAAAGCTGCTTCCCTCCGAACAGAGTATGGGAAACTACTCGTTCAAAACCGGCGACAAAGAATTAACTTCCAGACAGAAGTGGATTTTAAAAAACCTGCAGTTTCTACAACCTTTTGTTGTCCAACACGTGTCTCAGTCTACACTGAATGTAAGTTTGGGGTAAAGGTTGTTACAGTACTTTCAGTCTTTTAAATAAATTTGTGAGCTTTCTATTGAGAATGAGGACATACGTCATGGTAGCTAGCTGTCACGTGATGAATTGGGAGGTGTCTGAGCCCGTCCACCATTTTGGGATCCTACGCTATCGATTGCCAGGGGCAACAGTGTAAGAGCGATACAGAGACGAAGCAGGAAAGACGGCTCGAGGAATTATCATCACGGCGTTTAAACAAAGAAATTACGTGAAAATTGAGAAATGGAGAAATGAAGAAATGGAGAAGGCGGCGGCAAAAGAAAAGGGTCCTTACAGGGAGAAACTTACTACAAGCGCCAAGCAGAGGTATTTAGAGAAGCTGGCTGATATCAAAAACGTCGACCCATACGAGCTGCCTGCAGCAGAATGGAACAGAGACCTAGACTGTTTACCACTTTGCACCTATATGGAAATGGTTAATTAATTGGTTTTTGGCATCAGTTATTACACTATGCAAGAATTCAAAAGCCTGAAATCCTTGGAAAGCTACGAGACATTCTGCTGCGGCTGGGTGCACGACTTGGTCATCTACAAGCCCCCAAACTATGAAAAAAAACTTGTACTGGCAAAGGTAAGTTGCTTCACCTTTTGTCAAGTCAAGTCACTTTTATTTATATAGTGCTTTTTACAATCTATATTGTTTCAAAGCAGCTTAACAGTAATAACAGGAAAATAAAGTTTGTTTCAATGCAGGCAGATCAAAAAATATTATTGAATATTAGGTGAATATTATTTTGTATTATTTTAACCGGTCATGCATTCACGGCGGCTCAGCGAGCCTCCTCTCACACCATGGGCCATCCTTACACCATCGGGACAAGTTTGTTCAGCCCACTGCACATGCATAGCTGGTGTAGCTGAGTCATGCACCCATGTTGGAGCCCCCTGCTCTTTATGGTTGATGCCTGTGTCCGGTTGAAGGAAAAGGCCACAGTCACTGATGAACCGGCCTACTGGATGCTGCCAAGCAGCATCGGCAAAGTCCATCCAGAGGTTGGCCACAGCATCGACTTCATATCTGCTGCTGCTGCAGGTCTCTAAACAGACGCATTGATGGTGAGACCCACACCAGTCCTGCGTTGAGAACACGTGCGGCCAAAACAACAACAAAAACACCGGAAGAGCTGGAAACATTCTACAGGGATCTCCATAACACAGGCACAAGATCAGCCATTTTGAGTGTGCTACCAGAATACTGTGAGGAATTTCGAGACCCTATTCTGCCCAATCAGAAGCTTACAGTCTCTGGCAAATGTTCGTGGCACTAGCCTTGATAGGAGTGATCTGTCAGCGCTGCAGAAGCACTGCCAGACCACAAGAATCATTGCTGATGTGTCAGAGGAACAGGCAGTGCAGATTGAGAGAAGGACGAGGGGACAGCACACCTCGTCACTTTGGTTTGCAGCACGGGCAGGCAGAATCACGGCCTCCTCATTGATTGCACAGTGTCTATGCAACAGACATCAGCTCACTAGCTCTCTCCACCATAAAGAGGGTTTGTTACCCTATGCTCGGGCCAGGAATAGCAACCACCAGTTGTGGTATCAAACAGGAGGAGACAGCGAGGCAGGCATACACCACCCAAACAAAAGAACAGCACAGGGTTTCACTTTATTTTGATGGTCCCTTTAACTCATTCTGTTGACTATAAGTAACGTTGCACCTGCATGTCTACTAACTCTCATTAGAGTGTTAGTAGAGTATTAATAGACTGGTAGGGTTAGGGTTAGAATAAGTTGACATGTAGTTGCAAAGTTACTTATAGTCAGTATAATATCTGTTGGAGGACCATCACAATAAAGTGTTAGCAGATAGTAAGCAGACAGTCTACTAATACTCTAATGAGAGTTAGTTGACATGTAGTTGCAAAGTTACTTATATTCAACAGAATGTTCAAAAGGGACCATCAAAATAAAGTGTTACCCAGCACAGAAATCAACAAGTGCAAACTTGTGGGTTTTTTGTCAACCCGGCCTTCCCACAAGTAGGAGCATCACCAGATGCCATTGTGAGTTGCACATGTGTCATAATTCAGGGGCGGAAGCAATATGCAAGTAAACTCTTTTATTGTTGGTCAGAAGACACAGCAAAAACACACGGGTGGGCTGGTGGCGCAGGGACTTGATGGTCAGCGTGGAGGTGAAGACAGGTGACGGTGAATCCAGTGAAGTGAACATCCAACACGACGAACACCACGAAAACACCGAACAGGACACGATCAGGAACTGGAACAGGAACAGGAACTGGAACCGGAAGAGCAGACGACGACAACACACTGAGGACACCAAAACCAACGATCTGACAGGGAAAGGAGAGTGCGATGAGTTTATATAGCAGAGATGATTGATGGTAGCTGATGAGGGGAATGAGATCAGGTGGAGTGCTGATCAACTGAACGAGCAGCCACGCCCACTCACACACACCCACACACACCCACACACACAAAACAACAAATACACGAGACACGAAGAAACCAGTGAATTCATGAACCGTGACAGTACCCCCTCTCCTAGGAACGCCTCCTGGCGTCCCCAGACTCCCTTACCTGTCGATTGTAATCATCGATAAGAGAGTGATCCAGGATGTCTCTGGCAGGAACCCAACTCCTCTCCTCCGGACCGTAACCCTCCCAGTCCACCAAGTACTGGAATCCGCGTCCCCTCCGCCTTGAGTCCAGAATGCGATTAACCGAATACGTAGGTTCCCCTTCTACGAGACGCGGCGGGGGGGGAACCGGGACGGGCGGATTAAACTGAGAACGAAACACGGGCTTGATTTTGGAAACATGGAAGACGGAATGAATCCTCCTGTACACTGGAGGGAGTTTGAGGCGGACTGCCACCGGGCTAATGATCTTGGTGACAGTGAATGGGCCAATAAATTTGGGAGCTAGCTTATTAGAGACGGAGCGGAGAGGAATGTTCTTAGTAGAAAGCCACACTTTTTGACCAACGACGTATACGGGAGGCTTAGACCGGTGGCGATCGGCTTTAGCCTTGGTGCGCGCTCCCGCTTGGAGTAGAGTCTCGCGGGCTCTAGTCCAAGTGTGGCGACACCTCTGGACAAAGGCGTGAGCGGAGGGGACCGCGACTTCGGATTCCAGACTAGGAAAAATTGGTGGCTGGTAACCTAGACTACACTTAAACGGCGATAGGCCCGTAGATGATACTGGTAACGAATTGTGGGCGTACTCCACCATTGACAGTCGTTGGCTCCATGAGGAAGGATTCTTGGAGACCAAACATCGCAACGTTCTCTCCAAATCCTGGTTGGCTCTCTCAGTTTGGCCATTGCTCTGGGGATGAAACCCTGAGGACAGACTAACAGTCGCACCCAGTAATCTACAAAATTCTTGCCAAAATTTGGACACAAATTGGGGTCCTCTGTCGGAGACCACGTCTGTCGGGAGGCCATGTAGCCGAAAGACGTGGTCAACGACTGTTACCGCTGTCTCCTTGGCTGAGGGTAATTTGGGCAAGGGAATGAAATGGACCGCCTTCGAGAATCGGTCCACCACGGTCAAAACTACCGTGTTACCCTGAGAGGGTGGGAGGGCGGTGATAAAATCTAGAGCGATGTGGGACCAGGGTCTCGAAGGGATCGGCAGCGGTTGAAGGAGCCCATCTGGGGGTCGATTGGAAGTCTTACCAGTGGCACAAACTGAGCAAGCCAAAACAAAACTGTGAACGTCACGAGCCATACATGGCCACCAAAATCGTTGCTTAACTAAAGACGTGGTACGACTGACTCCTGGATGACAAGCCACATTGGAACAATGACCCCACTGAATGACGTTGGACCGTAATTGCTCTGGCACAAATAACCGGTTCGGTGGACAACCGGGCGGAGGCGTTACCCCTTCTAAGGCCGTTCTGACCTTCGATTCGACCTCCCATGAGAGTGTGGAGACAATTAGGGACTCCGGAAAAATGCACTCGGGAGTAGACGGGCGATCGGAATGGTCAAAAATACGTGACAAAGAATCGGGCTTGATGTTTTTGGAGCCCGGGCGGTACGAGAGAGTAAAGTCAAAACGTCCGAAAAAAAGTGCCCACCGAGCCTGCCTAGAGTTCAATCTTTTAGCGGTTCTAATGTATTCCAGATTCTTATGATCAGTCCATACGATAAAAGGTACCCCCGACCCTTCTAACCAGTGACGCCACTCTTCCAATGCTAACTTGACTGCCAACAACTCTCTGTTACCAATATCATAATTACGTTCGGCAGGGGACAAACGATGAGACAAAAACGCGCACGGATGCATTCTGTCGTCTGTAGGAGAACGTTGGGATAACACTGCACCTACCCCCACCTCTGACGCGTCGACCTCCACCATGAACTGACGTGATGGATCAGGGGTAACTAGGATGGGGGCTGAAACAAAGCGGCCTTTCAGTTTGGCAAACGCAGCCTCGGCTGCGTCTGACCACCTGAACGTAGTTCTGGGGGAGGTCAAGGCGGTCAGAGGTGAGGCTAGTTGACTGAAATTGCGAATGAACCGCCGGTAAAAATTGGCGAACCCCAGAAACCTCTGTAGGGCCTTACGGGAATCCGGACTTGGCCAATCCACCACAGCCTTAACCTTCTCAGGATCCATACGCATCCCCTCAGACGACACAATGTACCCTAAGAAAGGAACAGACTGTGCATGAAAAGCGCATTTCTCCGCCTTGACAAAAAGACCATTCTCTAACAACCTCTGAAGCACTCGTCTGACGTGCTGAACATGTTCCTGGAGAGACGAAGAAAAAATCAATATGTCATCCAGGTAGACATAAATGAACTGATCGACCATGTCTCTCAGCACGTCATTGACGAGTGCCTGGAAGACTGCTGGACTATTGGACAGCCCAAAAGGCATAACCAAATATTCAAAGTGCCCCCTGGGGGTGTTAAACGCAGTCTTCCATTCATCCCCCTTCCTGATGCGGACCAAATGATAAGCGTTACGTAAGTCCAGTTTTGTGAAGACCGACGCTCCCTGCAACCTCTCGAAGGCTGAAGACATCAACGGCAAAGGATAAGTATTCTTTACCGTGATGTTATTCAGCCCTCGGTAATCAATGCAAGGTCGCAGAGAACCGTCCTTCTTCCCCACAAAAAAGAACCCCGCCCCCGCAGGAGAAGAGGAAGGTCGGATGAATTTGGATGCCAGAGAATCAGAAATATATTTCTCCATGGCCTCCCTCTCGGGAATAGATAGAGAGTAAAGCTTGCCTTTAGGCGGAGACGTACCTGGCAGTAGATCTATTGCACAGTCATAGGGACGATGCGGAGGGAGAGAAGCAGCCCGAGACTTACTGAACACTTCCTTCAGGTCCAGATACTCCGCGGGCACGTTTGATAAATCCACTGCCTCCTCCTGAAAAGCAGAAACAACAACAGACGGACAGGCAGACGCAAGACAGGACTCATGACAAAAACTGCTCCACTCCAACACTGATCTCTGCTGCCAGTCAATCTTGGGGTTATGCTTGATTAGCCAGGGGTGACCGAGAACGACAGGTGCAAGGGGCGAGTCCAGGATGTAAAATGAGGTAGTCTCTGTGTGATTGCCGGATACAGTGAGTGTAATGGGTCCAGTGGTGAATGCGATGGTGGGAAGGGCTTGACCATTGAGGGCGTGCACAGCAATGGAATGGGTGAGTGGTAACAGGGGAGCGTGAATCTTGTGAGCGAATGTGTAGTCCATGAAGTTCCCTTCTGCCCCGGAATCCAAAAGTGCAAGACAGTCGTGAGTGTTGGCTGACCATCTAAGTCTTACCGGAAGGAGAGTAGATGTTGATGAGGTCTTCTCAGCGGAGATCCCACCCGACAGTAGCCTCAGATTTACTGCCGGGCTTGCCCTTTTACCGGGCAGTTGTAAGCGAAGTGACCAGCAGTCCCACAGTACAGGCAAAGGCCCTGGGATCTCCGCCTTTCCTTCTCCTCCCGGGAAAGCCGAGCTCGCCCGACCTGCATGGGCTCGTGATCGTAGACGGGGCTGACCGCGTCCCCGCCGCTGGCTTGCGTGGTCTCCACGGTGGTTGAAGCCCGAACCGGTAACTTCATCCGTTCAACACGAGAGAGACGAGAATCCACGCGAAGCGCCAGGTCGATGAGTCCGTTGAGTGTAGCGGGTAAATCCAACGCGTAGATCTCTCTCAGGACGCGGTCAGCCAGCCCATGCAGGAACATGTCCCACTGCGCTTCCTCGTTCCATTGACACTCAGCCGCCAAGGTCCGGAACTCAATGGCATAATCTGATACGGATCTGCTTCCTTGCTTGAGATCCGCCAGGGTTCGTGCTGCTTCTCTTCCCGCGACCGCGCGGTCAAACACCATCTTCATCTCGGCGGCGAGTGTCTGGAACGAGGCACAACACGGATCTTGATTCTCCCACACCGCCGTCCCCCACAGAGCTGCCCTCCCAGTCAGCAGTGTGAGTACGAATGCCACTTTGCTTTGTTCTGTGGCAAATGTTCTGGGTTGCAGAGAGAAATGCATAGTACAGCGTGTTAGAAAAGCTCTGCAAAAATTCGGCTCACCACTGTAGGGTTCAGGGACCGGTAGACGGGGTTCTGACTGGGAGGCGCTTGATGGTGGAACTGGGGGAGCGGCCGGTGTGGGTGGTGGCGCAGTGGGAGCTCGTAGATGTTGAAGCTGCTGGGTGAGCTCGGACACCTGCGCCACGAGAGCTTGAATGGCCCGACCCGACTCCATAGATGTCCTCTCTTGAGCCTCTATCCGAGAAATGGTTACTCTGATGAAGTCATCAAGCGAAGAGGATCCACTTGCTGCTCCCATCGTCTGGTCAGATCGTTCTGTCATAATTCAGGGGCGGAAGCAATATGCAAGTAAACTCTTTTATTGTTGGTCAGAAGACACAGCAAAAACACACGGGTGGGCTGGTGGCGCAGGGACTTGATGGTCAGCGTGGAGGTGAAGACAGGTGACGGTGAATCCAGTGAAGTGAACATCCAACACGACGAACACCACGAAAACACCGAACAGGACACGATCAGGAACTGGAACAGGAACAGGAACTGGAACCGGAAGAGCAGACGACGACAACACACTGAGGACACCAAAACCAACGATCTGACAGGGAAAGGAGAGTGCGATGAGTTTATATAGCAGAGATGATTGATGGTAGCTGATGAGGGGAATGAGATCAGGTGGAGTGCTGATCAACTGAACGAGCAGCCACGCCCACTCACACACACCCACACACACCCACACACACAAAACAACAAATACACGAGACACGAAGAAACCAGTGAATTCATGAACCGTGACAACATGTTGTGGGAAAGGCTGCATTTAAGTTAAATGCCCTGCAAAGTACAAGGACTGCACGGTCCTTGATGCATGTTCATCAGATGACCGCAACTTCTGCCTGCATGTGGTTGATGGACAGGTGCACCTCAAGAAGAACCACCAGTACTACAGCCAGGTCCAGACTCAACTTTTTGTAACAGACAGTGCGTACTGTGACTTTGTAGTGTGGACACTGAAGGACTGTGTGATTCTACGCATAACTCCAGACACTTTTTTTTTTGGAAGGCACGGCTTCAGAAGGCACAGGAGTTCTTCCTGAAGGTGGCTCTCCCTGAACTCATGGTGCAGTATTTCACAATACCACCTACCTCCCAAGCATCGTTTGGCCCCAGTGTGCTACGGCAACAACAGCCACTGGAAGTGTGTGTAAAGAGGCCAAGAAAGCAGCCTGCCAAAAAAGACAAAGCACCCATGAGAAATAAGTCAGTGTGGTGTCTCTGTGCTGGACCAGAGAAAGGTCAAATGGTGGCATGTGACAACCAGAACTGTACAGTATAGTTGTATCACTTCCATTGTGTGGAGCTTGTGGACACCCCTTCTGCTGACACTCCTTGGTTTTGCCCTTCTTGTGCTGATTAGTATATGATTATTGTACATCCATCCACATTACATTAATGCATTTTTCATTGTGATTTCTTTAGAGCACATGGTGAAAACATTATATTAATACGCTGTTCATTGTGAGTTCTCAATAAATACTGTTAAGTCATATAAAAGTGTTTCAAGAATTTATTTCAAATGTCATTTCACAGTAGATTAGATTACACTTTAGTTTAAACAAAACAAAGTCCGCACTCAGACAACACTTTTGCACATATTTGGCCAGGCACAGCAAACAGTGACAATCTTGTCCTTAACGCCATTGTGTTTTCACCTTCACATTTGAGAAGCATGTTCACAGTTGAGTGTAAGAATTTAAATTTGTTCCACACACCAATCCTGAGATGTGCTATGGCCCTAGTCTCCTCCGCATCTTTCGCCTCCAGCGGTGCACGACCCCTTGTGAAATTAGGTACTTTAACCTCAGCACACATCATACCCACTCTTTCCCTGATATCTTTCGCCTCCAGCGGTGCACGACCCCTTGTGAAATTAGGTACTTTAACCTCAGCACACATCATACCCACTCTTTCCCTGATATTAAATCCCCTATCTGCCAGCACAATGTCAGCACAGCACAGTTTGTTGAGGAAACCACTTTGCTCTGTTATATGTTTGTTACTAGCGCGCCCACCCCACCCTTCGGATATGAAAGATATTACACCCTGCATGGTATTACACACCATGGTGTATGCGTGTTTATACTGAGAGAAAGTCTGTGCCCTTGCAAGTACATTTGAGGGTTTTTCGATAAAAACCTCAAAACAGTCCACAATGGCGGCCAGATTTTTTCCAAACGATTCCACAAACTGGTGTGGCATACTGGCCAATACACTTTCTCTGCTTGGCCAGTACACCAATGGAGACAGCCATGAGTACATCACACTGAGAGTATGGTGAAAGGCATCACTGGCTGTTGTCCTGTGCACCCGAAACAGACGGCCGAGGTGATGTATTGGCAGGTCTAGTCTGAGGCGCATAAGAGTCAACAGGACAAGCTGGAAGGGTGAGAGCTTCTTCAAACTACCTTGAGGCAGATATGGCGTGAGACTGAGTAGAAGTATCTGAAACATTACATAGTTTGGAAGTCCTTTTGTGATGTTCTCTAAAGTGGGGAAAGTTAGTGTAGAGCAGTGGTTCCCAAAGTGGGGGTCGGGACCCCGGCGCAGGGGTCGCGAGATGATTTCTATTAAAAAAAGTGGAAAAAATATATAGGCCCTATATATTTTTGGTGCAATTAATTTAATTCAATATTTGTTAAATGGTGTTTGCTGAAAAGTCTGATAAAAAAATAAATATATATAATATATATATTTTAATTAAATTTGTAATTTTGTCCCAGACATTACGAGATTACGTCATTACAGAAATGCCCTCCACTTCTGCTAAGGGTGGAGCCCGCCAAGCCCATCACTCGGACCCGGCTTACTCCAAATCAATAAAATACAGAGAGGAATTTATTAAGTATGGATTTGTGTGTCAGGTCATAAACGGAGTACAACATCCCCAGTGTGTAGTGTGCGATGAAGTCCTTGCTCACGAGAGTCTTAAGCCGGTAAAAATGCAAAGACATCTGAACACTAAACATCCCAATCTCGCTGCTAAACCTATCGAGTTTTTACGCAGAAAAGAGGGATGGTTACGAGGGCAAAAGAAACTCCTAACTACACAAACAACAATCCCCGCTAAAGCTCAGAGGTCTTCCTATGAAGTGGCATATTTAATTGCACAGACTAAAAAGCCTCACATGATAGGTGAAACTTTAATCAAGCCAGCGGCAATAGCCATGAGTCGGATTATGCATGGTGATAAGCAGGCCGCTGAGCTCCAACGGGTGCCGCTGGCATGGCACTGGACATCAAACGTCAACTCATTGACGCAGTGAAAGGAGGGAAGTATTCGTTACAATTGGACGAGTCCACCGACGTCTCCAATTCCGCCCAGCTCCTAGTTTTTGTCAGGTACATTTTTGAGGGGAAGCTTAACGAGGAAATGCTGTTTTGCGTGCCGCTGGAGGGAACGTGCACTGGTGAGGACATTTTTAACAAACTGGACTGCAATCTAAAAGAAGAGGGTCTCTCTTGGAGCGAGTGCTTGTCAGTGTGCACGGATGGTGCAGGCGCAATGCTCGGAAAAAAGAAGGGTTTAAAAGCACGAGTCCTGCAAGTGGCACCTCATGTCATTTTTACTCACTGCATCATACACAGAGAAGCCCTCGCATGTAAAACACTGAACCCTGAGTTAAAACACGTTCTTGACACTGCAGTAAAAATGGTCAATCACATTAAATCATGACCACTTAACACGAGACTGTTTTCAACTCTCTGCAATGAAATGGGATCAGAGCACCAGGGCCTGCTGCTCCACACAGAAGTCCGCTGGCTATCGCGGGGCAATGTGCTGAGCCGTCTGTATGAGCTGTGAGATGAGGTGCGCATTTTCCTCACTGACCAAAGATCTCCTCTCGCCGAGCACCTCACTGATCCTGGCTGGGTTACAAAGCTGGCATATTTGTCATCTATATTTGAAAAACTGAACGGACTTAACATGTCACTGCAGGGCAAAAACAAAAGCATCCTGTCTCTTAATGATAAAGTGCAGGCATTTGTGCGCAAAGTGGAGCGCTGGAGAGAACGGGTGGAAACTGGGCGCATAGACATGTTCACCAAATTAGACGAATTCCTCGAGGAAAATACATTGAGTGTAAATGTTGTCAGGGAGTCTATTACTGACCATCTCCAATCCCTTCTGGATCATTTTAACAAGTAATTTAAAGAGGAAGGTACGCAAGAAAAACACGATTGGATTCGATCCCCTTTCACTGCCACCGCAAACCATCTGACGTGTGACACAGAGGACGCGCTGATTGAACTTTCATCTGATCGAACCTTGAGGACACGTTTTGACTCAAAAACGCTGGACGAGTTCTGGATTTCGGTGAAGGATGAGTACCCGCAGCTTTCCAAAGCCGCTTTGGATACATTGATGCCATTTGGATCAACTTATTTATGCGAGATTTTGAAACACCTTAAAGGTGCAGCTTGGACACATCTTCAGTGAAGGACCCAGGGTCATAGGGTGTTTCGGGTCTTTGATCTTCAGACACCCTCACCTGGGCGACCCAACCGGGGTTGATCAGGCCCCGGTTTGTGTCCAAGCAGCGCGCTACTCCATACTTCTCCCCTTTTGATCCATAACCACCTTGAGGCTTTTTCTGCGGCTTCACTGATGTTTTTAGTGGCTCTTCTTTCACGCAACCCTCTGATGCCAAGGAGCCCGAATGCCCGATGCACAGATTGACTTAGAAAGCCCCTGCAGCCCACTTCTATTGGCTCACAGCGGGCCCTCCATCCACTCCCTCTGCATGCCTCAACCAGCTCAAGATATTTGGCCTTCTTCCTTTCGAAAGCCTCCTCCATCCTGTCCTCCCAGGGGACAGTAAGCTCCACTAGCACAACTTGCTTTGTTGAGTCTGATGTTAAGACCAGATCTGGCCTCAGTGACGTCCTTATTATGTGCTCTGGGAACTTTAACTGCCTCCCAAGGTCCGCATGCAACTGCCAATCTCGGGCCGTGGCTAGCAGTCCAGTTGAGGCCTTACGTTCTCCCTGAGGTTTCTCCCCTGCCCTAACAAAGGAGATATTATGCCTCACTGGGACTTGATGTTTAGACTCCCGGATTGCGGTGCAGATGGTGTCCGCTACTACCTTCAGCACCTGGTTATGGCGCCACGTGTACCTCCCCTCTCCTAGTGCTTTAGGGCAGCAACTCAGGATGTGCTCCAGGGAACCATGAGCCGGGCACAGAGGGCATGTTGGTATTTCTGCTAGGCCCCAGATGTGAAGGTTCTCCGCGAAGACTTTCTCCGCACTGACTTACATAAAAAATAAACATCGGGAAAAAAACTAAACCCAGACTGGATCTGCTTTGCTCAGCGCACAGCGCGCACCCATCACATTAAAGTGGTTCCCAAACCTGTCCTGAAGGACCCCCAACACTGCACGTTTTCTTTGTCTCCCTAATCAAACACACCGGATTTAACTCATCAGCTCATTATCACATGGGTTAATGAGCTGATGAGTTGAATCAGGTGTGTTTGATTAAGGAGACAAAGAAAACGTGCAGTGTTGGGGGTCCTTCAGGCTTAACACAGGCTATGTCTCTGTAGACTCTAGTTTTGCCTGCAGGTTCGTGTGTTAATTCCGTTTTTATATTGGGAAATGTTTACTGTTAACACTGATTTTGCACGTAGAACAATAAAATATAACTTTGTGTGCTTTGAGACTGGGCATAAAATCGATTTGCTGTACATTTCACGCGACGGGAGGGGTTGTTGAGGTGGGGTGGGGGAGGTGCGGGGTCGCGGGGCAGCAGCGCATTTATCATGGGGGTCGCGGGCTAAAAAGTTTGGGAACCCCTGGTGTGGAGAACCCCTGTGTGGGATAAACACATTACAGCGAGCACGTTTCACAGACAAGCTAGCATAATGTCATGAAAAAAATCTCAACTAGTTTTGTTAAAAACAACAACATTAATGGCTGGCCATCAAGTATTTTCGAAGAAGCAACAGTTTGATAGATACAGTGCTAAGCATAAGTGAATACACCCATGCTAGTTGACTAAAAAGTGGAATAAAAAAATTATCTTTTGGAAATTGATCTTAATGCCTAATTCAAAAACCTTTAAGGACACCAATTTTCTTTGTGAATGAATAATGTATCGTAAATAAATAAATGTTCTTCCTTAAAATACAGGGGGCATAAGTAAGTACACCCCTATGTTAAATAGGAGCAGTTTTTTACAGTGTTTTCCAGGCATTCTAAAATAGTGCAGAATTGCAACAACCTCCTCTGCTACCAACACAAACAATGAACGGTGCTGGCGGGTATCCTCCCAAAATGGCGGAAGGGGGAGGATGCCGTGATCTCTGGCGGCGGGGCGCTGTGTCGTGACGACATCAGCTCATTCTCAATAGTATATGCTTCCAAATATGTATTGTGCCATTACTTATTATACCTGATATTTCATACAACTTGTTTTATCGTAGTTGGATGACTTAGAACACAGCATCACAGATGAGGGTAGAGAAGATCAGGAGACAGAGGAGGATGTGTCCAAGTCATCCACCTCCACCTCCCACCACTCATCTGGACCATCAACTCCACAAACCTCACTTGAAGCCTCATCATCCCACCAGCATCGTCAGGTTTCAATCAATAATCCTGAAAGAGCACATTACAAGCCCAAACAAAAGTTACAAGACAAATCATTAGATGAACTTGAAATGGAGAAAGTAACCATTTGAAAAAATGTGTCTGAAACACTGGTAGATGCCGGTAAGGATGTTGATCAAACATTTGGCAAACAGGTAGTTACTGAGATGAAGCTTATTAAAGGCCCACTGACCAAGATAAGACTCCGTCGCAACATCCTTATGATGTTATATGATGCACATGAAAATGAGGCCAGATTAGCATTACATCCAGACCCCAGCGAGCTTTACGCCCCCAAACACCTTGGCAGGGACACAGATTTTAAACAACCCTACCAGAATACATCCATTCATGTACCCCCTGTAACACCTCCAGTGAGCTACCTCAGGGCAGTAGAAGAGACATATGACCAGGAAATAAATAGGGTGTACGTTCAAGAATTGATCCATTTTTGTGTGTGATGGTGCTAGACTGCAGTCACATTGTGTCTTAAATGCTGTTTGTTGTTGGCACTTTGAAAGCTAGTGGTATTTCGCATTTTGTGGAAGGAAAGTGTTATCATATACAGAAAGGCCTTAAATACTGCTAGATCTGCTTACTTTTCGACTCTCTTAGAAGAGAACAAACACAACCCTAGCTATTTATTTGATACAGTGGCTAAATTCATGAGAAAAAAAGCTGTAGACAATTCCAAACAATTAAAATCAAAACAATTCAAAGCACAGCTGTGATTACTTTACGAATTTCTTTAATTGCAAAATTGATACTATTATAGAGAAAATTATAACCACGCAACCATCTACTACAGTATTGCATCAGACATTGTGCTATAAACCCCCGGAGGATAAATTCCATTAGCCTTAACTTGAAGCCTTAACTTGTTAAATCATCAAAATCAACATGTATGTTAAACCCTATACCAACTAATCTACTGAAAGAGATGCTTCCAGAAGTTATAAATCCTATTCTTAATATTATTAATTCATCATTGTCATTAGGATACGTACCAAAAACGTTTAAGCTGGCTGTTACTAAACCTCTTATTTAAAAAACACAACTTGATCCAACAGAATTAATTAAATTACAGACCGATCTCGAATCTACCTTTTCTGTCAAAAAATACTAGAAAAGGCAGTATCCTCACAACTGTGTTTCCTTTTTTAGAAAGAAATGGTTTCTGCAAGGATTTTGAGTCAGGATTTAGACAGTATTATTGTACTGATACTGCTCTCATTAGAGTTACAAATAATTTGTTTTTATAATCTGATCGTGGTTTTTTCTCTCTATTCATGTTACTGGATTAGATACTTAGTGCTGCATTAGATACTATCGACCACAACATTCTCTTGAACAGACTCAAAAATTATATTGGCATTAGTGGAATTGCATTGGCATGGTTCAAATCATACTTATCTGACTTACCAATTTTTAGCAGTTAACGAAGAGGTGTCATAACGATCACAAGTTCAGTATGGAATACCCCAAGGCTCAGTAATAGGACCATTGCTTTTCACACTGTTTGTATCCAACTAGTAAATAGTAAAACAAAGTCAATACAGCCCAATGCTGGGTAGCCCAAATTACCCAAATTGGTTTGTTTTTCACCCAGCATTTTCTTAGTGTAATGTGACAGCATAGAGTAAAATAACCATATAATTATATATTTATACCTAACATTTAAACCTTCAAACTATTTTTAAAGAAAAGGCATGATCATAAGGGATTTTGTATTTTATATATAATTGCCCTGAACAAAACAGCAGATGTGCTGAATGAAAATGCACTCTGACAGTAAAATGACAGTAAACATTAGAACAGCAGAAATAGAGAGGTTACCCCTGTACACAAAGCAGAACTGCACTTATGAACATACTTTATTTTAAACTTTATTCAGCATTATACAGAGGTATGAAGAAAAGAAAACACCACTGAAACTTTTCTCAAGACAGTCAATTCCCACATTTATATAAAACACCCCATTCCAAATAATAATAATACTAAATTGCTTTATAATTGTACTGACATTCCATTTAATTTTGGACAATGCTTCTTTTTGTGAATCCGTGCAACTTTGGAATGGCCGAATCTCTTGCCACATTGATGGCACTGATACGGCTTCTCTCCAGTGTGAATTCTCTCATGTCCTTGAAGGCCTCCTAACTGCTTGAAACTTTTTTCACAATATGAACACTTGTAAGGTCTTTCTCCAGTGTGGATCCTTCGGTGCACTTTCAACTGAGTGGCTGTAGTAAAGGCTTTACCACAATCAGAGCACAAATATTCTTTCACACCAGTGTGTATTTTCTCATGGTCTTTAAATTGTCCCAGCCATGAAAACGCCTTTCCACAAACAGAACACAAGTAAGGCTTCTCTTTTGTGTGAACTTTCATGTGGTCCTTTAGGTCCGATTCCTTAACAAATTTCTTATCGCACTGATCACAATCAAATGGCTTTTCTCCAGAGTGAGTGAGCTTGTGAACTCTGAGACTATTTGACCATTTGTTTTGCTCTAACTAACCTTCAAACTATTTTTAAAGAAAAGGCATGATCATAAGGGATTTTGTATTTTATATATAATTGCCCTGAACAAAACAGCAGATGTGCTGAATGAAAATGCACTCTGACAGTAAAATGACAGTAAACATTAGAACAGCAGAAATAGAGAGGTTACCCCTGTACACAAAGCAGAACTGCACTTATGAACATACTTTATTTTAAACTTTATTCAGCATTATACAGAGGTATGAAGAAAAGAAAACACCACTGAAACTTTTCTCAAGACAGTCAATTCCCACATTTATATAAAACACCCCATTCCAAATAATAATAATACTAAATTGCTTTATAATTGTACTGACATTCCATTTAATTTTGGACAATGCTTCTTTTTGTGAATCCGTGCAACTTTGGAATGGCCGAATCTCTTGCCACATTGATGGCACTGATACGGCTTCTCTCCAGTGTGAATTCTCTCATGTCCTTGAAGGCCTCCTAACTGCTTGAAACTTTTTTCACAATATGAACACTTGTAAGGTCTTTCTCCAGTGTGGATCCTTCGGTGCACTTTCAACTGAGTGGCTGTAGTAAAGGCTTTACCACAATCAGAGCACAAATATTCTTTCACACCAGTGTGTATTTTCTCATGGTCTTTAAATTGTCCCAGCCATGAAAACGCCTTTCCACAAACAGAACACAAGTAAGGCTTCTCTTTTGTGTGAACTTTCATGTGGTCCTTTAGGTCCGATTCCTTAACAAATTTCTTATCGCACTGATCACAATCAAATGGCTTTTCTCCAGAGTGAGTGAGCTTGTGAACTCTGAGACTATTTGACCATTTGAAACTCTTTCCACACTGATGACATGTGAACGGCTTCTCTTCAGTGTGTATTTGCAGGTGAATTTTAAGGTTTTTATAGCTCTTTCCACATTGAGGGCAGGTAAAAGATGTTTTGGCTTCTGCTCTTTGAGGTAGTTCTTGTCCTTTTTTTTCTCCTGTTCTGGCATCATGAAGATCCTGAATCTGATGTTTATTCTCCATTTCATTCAATTCTTCACTTTCCTCTTGCACTTTCATTAAGTCTAAAATGAAAATATAATTCATTTAGATGTGATTTTCAAATATCACTTCTGTTTGTTCTTGGCTTATAAACAATGCCTTTATCTTTCACAACACCCGGGATCCTACGATTCTGTTAATCTGACAGAAAATTTGTTACATTCATGTTTTTCAACAGACATTAATGAAGAATCAAGAATGGACACCAACCTCCTTGTTCCTCAGTATCTTCATCTTTCACTCTGCATGCTTCTCCATCTTTACAACAGCTTTCAGTTGTTACACCTACAGCCAGACTGAATCCAAGTTTGATAAATTGCAGTGGGAATGGCTTGAGCAGTAATTGCTATGAGGTATGGAGGACCAGATCTTAAAAAAAAAAGAAAAAAAGAAAAAAAGCGATTACAATATACATTACTTCATTCAATTAATTCCACTTCATTTTTATTCAGTGATTCAGCATAAATGAAACACATTTTAAAGATTCTTAAATGAGACCACTGTGTCTGACACTGGATACAAAATGAAGAGCTATAATAAAGTAATTGTAACATTTGGGTGTGTGATATTTATCTTCTACATATTGTTTTAAAGATTTGCAAGCAGTGCCTTCATGTGCCTCGTAAACTTTGATCAAAATAACTTCACCTCCCTCTTGCAGACAGTGACCTCTCTTCTCATCTCTGATGACGTGTTTACTGGTGTGAGGGAGGGGCAACCTGTCACTCACATGAGATCGACCAATAGCAAACCACAACCATCCGATCAATTCCCCATGGACAAAATCAAGCGAAGCCCCGCTCCACATTTGTTTTTGTTCGAGAAGCCGTTTATTTGGACATATAGACGTCACAATAGGTAAGAAAAGCGTATTGCAACTTCTGTTTCATGCCAGCTTAAAGCAATACCACACAACTAAGTGTGCTGTTTTTTCCTGAATATCAGCACAATTGAAAATGTGATATTGATTTTATACAACAGTTCAATAATCAAAATGTTAATATTGTGGCACGTTTTAGACTTTTTTGCTCTATTCCACAAATGAAAATAGTTCCAAAAAGATGCAACAGAATTGTTGTGGATCCCTGAGAAAAAGAACCAAACAAGTCCTCTACACAGACATATGACCAGCTGTATCTCCATGATGGCATGATGAATCTGATCCTCAAGCAAAACAAACTGGATGAAATATTTGAATGCTCCTGTGATCCACAATCTGAATTCTGACTTGTGATACAACCACCCTAAAGCCCGGTCTTGTGCTGTATGTCTCAATAACCAGTCTTTGATATTGTTTTATCAACTTTATTAACAACTCTTAACTACATGTTCAATCACGTAACTATTACGACATCTTCTTGTTCTCACCCCAGTTCTTGTGATATCACTACACTACACCCAGTTCACACTGCCAGTGACACGCAGCAACAAAGCGACATGATCGCATATTTTTCAATGGAGAGCTGGCGATTTCCGGCGGCATGAGCGACAGTAGCGACAGTGACCGTTAGCGACAGGATGTATGTAGGCGTGTCCAATAATGCGACAAAGTTGAGATAGATTTAACTATATACAACTGAAGGGTGACTTTCTAGAGAGAAAACCAACAGGAGTGAAGCCAGTGTCTTCATATTTCAAGCAATTAAAAACCATTGTGGTGAACAGTGCTCATCTGAAGTGTCAATAATCTATGGGTAATCCATTATTTATCGGCTTTAATATATTGGCCAAATTTACTTATCGGGCCGATAACGATAACATTTAAAATGAACATATATCTGCTGATAACGATATATTGGCCGATATATTGTCCGTCCCTATTCAATATCTAATGAATGTTTGAATAAATCTGTAATGTTTTTATGACAGCCACCATTTAAATGTTTATATTTAAAAAAACTAGTAGAAATATTATTATGTCAAGTCAAGGCACCTTTATTTATATAGTGCTTTTTACAATGCAGATTGTTTCAAAGCAGTGTTACAGTGATATCAGGAAAATAATGCAACAAAGTTTGTTTCTGCTGTACAGCAGATCTAGAAGAAAATAGCATCATAGTCCAGCTTAAGTAAGTTCAGTGTTGATTCATTTCTGTTGTAAAAAATTCATTATTAATTTAGTTCATTGATCTATACAGCAGCTCTGGAGAAAACAGTGATGTCATCATCCAGCTCAGTTCAGTTCTCATCTAATAGTCTCAGTGCAGTCAGATCAATAATATTGTTGCATATTAAGTTTCCCAAACTAAGCAAGCCAGAGGCGACAGTGGCAAGGAACCCAAACTCCATCAGTGACAGAATGGAGAAAAAAAAAGTTTGGGAGAAACCAGCTCTCCTCTGGCCAACATGTCATTAAAAAATACAAATTATTACAACACTATTATAATAAAAACTTCCTTTTGTGTAATTTAAATGCAAGTAGACAAATTTTTAACTTTGAAATTTTAATTAATATTTTAGTATAGTACCAACTGGGGTTCCCTGTATAGTTTAAAGCATTAGTTAAGAGATATTTTTTCCATGAGAATATTGTCCATGTACTGTACCCGATACATACCCCAATTAATCAATATCAAATCAGAATTTAATCAAATCGCAAGCTTATGAAATCGAAATCAAATCGATCGTAAAATTTGTGTCAATACCCAGACCTAAACACGACTCACTCCAGATGTGGTCACCATAGCAGCTTCCTGGCATTTGGCATCTGCTATTTTGACCAAAGTAATATTACAGCAATTTTGCCAATATTATCCAAACTACCATAGAGTGTTTTTATGCTTGGAAGGCTGATTCTCAGAGCTCTCTTGAGGTGTTGCAATGTCCACTTATAAGCGTTTTTGGGCTTGTTGTTTGGGTTTGGCTCATTAAGCAATCCAGTTTATAGAATTAATAAAGGGGGCAATTGCGAGTATTCATTTATTTTATCTTATTTTCAAAATAAAGCATTGCAAACTATTTATGTTTATATGGGCTTGTTCTTGTTTGCTGTTTTTAATAGCAAAATCGGTCAACTCTCATGAGTCGAGGCTCGTACCTCTTTCCCTCTGGTTTTCTTGCACTGCACACATACAGAAGAGAGACACAGATCTGAAGTGCATTTAAATATGTCAATACACTGCATAGAATTTTATAAATACATTTTTTAATTCGTAGAATGAGGTCATCACTCCCATAAATTACTGAACAGGATTGAGACTGAAAGGTGAATTTAGCTGCGGTAGGTATGTGGCCCTAAAGGTGTGTTGCCGTTTGAATGAAGCGACTTGCTGCCACCTGGTGGTTTTAGCCCTTTTTTTAAAGTATAATTTAATTTTAATTTAATTGATCATATTTCAATCATCAATGTACAGTAGTCAACATATGAAGTGGATCAAAACCTTTAATCAAAGTTATACATGAATTTTTAACAATACCCATTCTTGTCTAAGGACAACTTTGATTAACTTTTTTGATCCACGTCAAATGTTGACTACTGTATTTAAAAAATATTAATCTTAAAATCTCTCATGTGCCATTTCTGCAGTCCAAAAATGTTTATATATATATATACTGTATGCTAATTTAATTTAATTGGTAACAGCCTTTATTCATCTAATTTAATTTATTAAGTAAATATAAGAATTTGACATAAAAGATGATGCATGCATTTAAGGATAAAAAAATGCCATTAAAGGTAAAATACTTAAAAAAAATTATAATAATACTAATTCAACTGAAAGTGGCAAATAATGAAAATGTAATTTTCGGTCATTGCTGTGTTATGACCAACTGCTCACAGAAAATGAAAATCTTCAGAAGTCAGCCCTCCATGACAGCCAAAATATCAGAAAAAAAATGTCCAATTTATTGTTATCAACAACATTTTTTGTCAATATTGCAACCACTGTAGAGTCTGCAGAGTTTGACATTCAGAATTCTTTAGACTACAAAATGCAATATTGCATGTCACTCTTTATGATTTGTGAATTCAGCTGAAAAGGTCCTCTGCTTCGAAATCTGTTTATGTTTTTTCATAGCGACTCTTAATTTTTGTATGTGTATAGCTCCAAAAGCTGGTAACTTAGAAGACTGAAAGCAGTGTTATTCTTGACCTGCTAGATTTGTGATTTTTTTTGTTTTAATGTCTATTTCCAATAAACACGCAAACTATCAATACAAAATCCCTAGTTTTAGATTGAGCCTGATTTGTGAACACTTTCACAATCACAAACTGTCGCATTTCAGTGTTTCTCACGGTCCCATTTTTCTTGTGCAATAATGACATACAGCAAACTGGTCATCTAGTTGGGTCATATATGGCTCAAAAGACTATTGTGATTTGTGAAAAGTTTCACAGTGCAGTTTTGGACAGTTAACCCTTCCCTGAGTTCCTAACTTCACAACTTTTTATGTTTTTTTTTTTTTTTAAATTTGCTTCAGAGTTGCTATGAAAAAAATGAATTCAGACCGGAGTTATGAGATTTTCAGTTTCTGTGGGTGGAGTTTCCCAGAGATGCGCTCACTAAAATACATTTAATGAAATAATTCACAGAGGTAATAGTTTTATTACCACCGCGTTTACCTTCTTGTTGCAGTTTATGTTTTATTAGTATGCTCATTTTGTGCATGATTGAATGACAGAGATCACATCATGTTACTGTTTTTGGTGTAATAGTCTACATATTTTTTTGCAATTGGAAATTAATATAATCTATCTGAAATCATACAGTTGACACTGAACTTATGATACAGTACTACGCGATACTTTAAGCCAAAATAAAGAAGAGTTTTATTTTATTTTATTTTATTATTGCTTCTAAGACATAATGGTAAAAAGTTAAAAATGTTTTGTTGATTAAAATGCTAAATTTGGTATTACATCGGGGTGGACTTGAATAGGCTTGGACTTGGTCCTGATCCCTAAATTCACAGGGCAATGCTGATACCAGAATAAAAAATATGCATGATTCTGAAGCTGAAAATAAAGAGATTGTGTTAGACACATATGCTTGCAGTCTGTCATTATCTACATATATTTAAAATAATGTAGGCCATTTTTTGTACTGGTAAATTCAGATATTTGGCATTATCAGGACCCACAAATATACATTATATTAAACAACACTACATATAGTAGTTTAATGTAGTACTATCACTGAAACTCTTTCATTTTTTTTCTCACCCTCTCATGCAGTACATTCACACTTTCAAGAAATAATGGGAAACAATGAAACTTCAGCAACATGTTTCAGAGGTGTAACAGTTAATGCGGACACATGGATCATCACACCAGTATAGGTTACAAAATGATTATGTCTACGGATACATTCATACAGGTTTATTCCAGTTGTTATAGGCAGTGATGTATTCAATAAAGGATAACAAGTCTCAAACTCCCAGTTTTAAAACATCACAATGTACAAACATTAGCACTTAACTGAACCCAATGTAGACAATAGTTGAAAGTTACACGAAGTTATGCCTGTCATTCAGTTATGCAGGACTCCACAAAATGAGCAATACAACTTTATAAACTGTAACGAGAAGGTAAACATTTTCATTGTAAAGCATAATTTCGCGAGGCGCTGAAACTATACCTTTATAAAATAATGAATTAAACGTTCTGATACACAATTAAGGAGCTGGAAAACTCATGAATATACGATTTCCAGGCAGCACTGAATCCATTTCAGAGACAACTAACGTTATACGACATTAAAATTACTCCCAAGAAACAATGAGAACAATAACTTAATTGAACTACAACCAGCACTTACAAAAAAGATCACAGGGCTGAAGAGTTCGAGTTGTTGTTGTTGTTGTTGTTGTCGTTCTTCTTCTTCTGTTATTATCGGCGGTTGGTAAGACACTTAAGTTGAATTACCGCCCCCTACTGAACTGTAGTGTAGAGCTTGGACTAATCTGTAAAAATATGATGATTTGAGGGTCATATTTTTTCATATCATATGAACTATATATATATACATATATAGGGGGTCTATATATATACACTGAATTTTGTTAGTAAATGTAAATGGTAAATTATGTTTTTTTACGCAAACAGAGCACTCACATCGCCTCATAAAAAAATGGAAATAAATACTCAGTGTATTAATATTAATACTTAATATTAATATATTTAATTTATACACATAAATGTGTCTGCTTGAAAGAAGAAAGAATGATGTATGCAAGTTGTTATAAAGAAGGCATATATCATTCATTGAAAAGAAGACCGTGTTCTACTTTAGGAGAAGAGGTTTATTTGCAGTCACAGCAGTTAAATCTGTGTGTTTTGTATGTTTAAACTTAAGAATCATTCATATTAACAGGTTAATAGATGTTTTCTCCAGGAGTATATAATGGGTTTGGAATTTTTTTAGAAATTCTTAATATTAATTAATTGCACTACAATTTATCTAGACACATTAGATTTAAGTCGACTAAAATCTTATTGTATTTCGTTGACTAAATCTAGACTAAAACAATTCAGATGACTAAAATATGACTAAAACCAAATGGCATTTTAAATTCTAAAACTAAATCAAAATTTGTTGTCAAAATTGACAGGCCACCCTCTGCTGCTGCAGCAATCGGTAACTCGTCCTCCTCGTGAGCCCCAAATGATAAATTAAGCTAACCTTGGGCCGAGCCACCAAACTCATCCGGGAACTCAACTGGAAGACGTGCAAACATGACCACGGGAACTAGGGGTGCTGCAGCACCCCCTGCCGACAGCTGTTTCACTACATTGGAATTTAAGATGACACGACTTAAAATAAAGTTTTGTTTTTCACCATGTTTTTAATTTTCCACTTTTATTTATAAAATTACTCTAAAGATTATTCTGTGTTTATAAGTTGTCGAACATGGTTTTATGACTTTGAGAAATGAATATAGTCTATTTCATAAGCCGATCTCGCATGGATTGTGTGACGTGACTTCACTGGTTGAGGACCAGCATGTCTCAGAACTCATTTGACACTTATGCATGTTCACGCTGACATTGGTGAAAAACTATAGGCTTTATAGTTTAAACTAGATGTACCGCATGGCGGTACAAAATATGACCGCCGCTCAGGCCTGCACTGGCTTTCCACAAAAATAAATGACGTGGAGCAATTTGGCTGTATTGCGTGTTTATGTATATACCTAAAAAAAGTAGTAGTATGTGCATGTCTGTCTGTGTGTGTGTTTGTGTATGTGTGTGTGTGTCTGTGTGTGTGTGTGTGTCTGTGCGTGTATGTATGCGTGCGTACATGTGTGTGCGCGTGTGTGTTTGTGTGTGTGTGTCTGTGCATGTGGATTTGTATGTGTGTGTATGGGTGTTTGTCTGTGCGTGTGGATGTCAGTGTGTGTGCATGCTTGCGTTTGTTTGTATTCCTGCATGTGTGTGTGTGACAGTATCATCCTAAACCAGCAACCCTTCGCTCAACACCACCATCTACAGGCCGATGAGTGTACAGTCACTAAATGTGCACATAAATGAATTTATTTTATACCCCCCCCCCCCCATGGATGAAATTCTACGAAACTTAGCATACCCACAGAGGATGTCAAGTTAATCATACACATGAAATATGGTGCAGTTCTGAACATCTCAACTGAAGATAGGGGCGATTAAAGCAGAATAATATTGCATTTTCATTTTTATGGGAGGGCCGCAAATCACAAATGAGTGATTATGGGCTAGGTTGATGTGGGCCCTTAAGACCAACATACCATAAAAATTTCTTCATCCTCGGTGCCACGGTTCAGGTAGTTATTTAGGAAAAACTGCATTTTTTGGGTTTGGGGGGGCCCAGCGCGGGGGGGGGGGGGGAGTGGCCCCCGGGGACCAAACGAAATCTAGTGGAGTCTAGTGGGGCTACATGCCCACCAAATTTCATGTTCCCCGGTGTTTCGGTGTCCCTGGTATCATTGACGAAAAATTCAGTAGATGACAAAAAAAAAAAAAAAAAAACTTTGACAATCCCTATATGACCGCTTTCGCTAGCTACGCTAGCGGCGGTCATAAGTAGCATTAGGGCATTAGGGGCCGTTCACACAAAACGCGTTTGTCCATTCTTCTGTGCTACTTTTCCATCGTTTTTCTATGTAAATGCGCTAGGCATGTTTAACCTTTGCACTTGCATCTCACGCATGACAGTGTTTTTAAAAACGCAGCACTCAAATAAAAATAAGTTCAACTTATAAAAAAATGCATCTCGAGATCTTGCTATTTTTCTACATTTCACTGCCCGTGTCTTGCGTTTTTGCTTTCAGTGTGAATTGTAAAATATGTTCCTGTGGCTATGTGTGCGAATGGAGGAATGGGAGGCCCACGGGGACTGGAAGCTCTCCCACCGGATCTCCTTGCTCGCCCTCAGCGCATATCACCAAGGCTTCATACCCGGAGGTAGAAGGACCAGGGCGGGAAGCAACTGAGGTGACTCTCAGTCTTTTGTAAAAGAACGAGAGTCACAAGCACAGCGTGCACCAGTTCTCACAGTGAGGACATGAATCAGCCACGGACGATATCTCAACTTGAGCGTGGCACAAACACTGAAGACAAAGTTTGTTGCCATCCGATGAACACATGAAACGACCACACTCAGAAGTACACGAACGGAAATGCATTTGGGAAAGACACATAATCTGCACAATCTTTTTGAGACCGCCACTGAAGCACCCAGGAAACTCTCTGCACTATTCTGTGCTGATGAAGGCGGAGAGAGACAGCTGACATCTTCTGTATGGTCCAGCCACGAGATGAATGTGAATGGAGTAACTTCTCTGTAGAGACGCTGCATTTGGCTCCTTAGCTAACCTGAATGAGTGAAGCATGCTGGCCCTCTTTTATACTTGGATGTCAGGAGAGAGGCCAGACATGCAAATTTCATTCGCCAATTCCATTGGCCTCTTCTGAATACAATGAATGAACAGGTGTACTAAAATAGACTTTATTAACAATAATAGCAGCTCAGCTGCATTTATACTTTTTAGGGCAAGGCATGGCAAGGCAAGTTTATTTATATAACCCATTTCATACACAGTTCAAAGTGCTTTACATAGAAGGATTTAAAATAATCAAAAGAAATAAAAATAATAATTAAAAACAGTTTAAAATAATTACTTCAGTTTTGTCTTTGTTTTACTGAAGATAGTTTTGGCACATCCAACTGTTAATTTCATCAATGCATTTGCACAAGGAGTCAATTGGGCTGTAGTTGTTAGGTGATAGGGCTAAGTAGATCTGGGTGTCATGTTCATAGCTGTGGTAAGCAATTTGGTTCTTTCTCATTATTTGGCTCAGTGGAAGCATAATACAGGTTGAACAAAAGCGGTGCAAGAATTGAGCCTTGAGGGACTCAGCATGTCATGGATGTCCACTTAGACTTATGGTCTCCTATATTCACATAATAACCTTTCACTTATAAGTATGACCTGAACCATTTAAGGATCATCCCAGAAAGCCTGACCCAGTTTTCCAGCCCGTCAAGAAGTATGTGTTGCTGAATGTTTAATGCTGCAAAGAGATGTTGATCACATGACAACTGTTAACTAATCAGATGTCTTAATGGATGAATCTGCTTGCACCTGTTGTTGAATATGTTGTGTTGTGTTCGGCATGGGCCGAAGCTCCTATGCCACCACGTCTGTCTTTGACAGACAGGTCGACCTGCGATATGCTCCGCCCCCACCTATATCTCTCAGGTTGATCCCTATCGAAGTCATTTGCGCTTTCTTCCCGTGAGGGACTAAAAGCTCTCACAGCACATGCAACTTTGTTGCTGATTTCACTAAACTTTTCAACATGCAGGCCGTCATCAGTGGACTACAATGTATTGAGTGACATTGCATAATTGTAAATAGTGTCCGCGTCAAGGAGGGCTATTCTGTTCAGACTATCGCATATTAAATTATGACAGTTGGATTTTCAGTGGCGTAAAGTCAACTTCAGGCTTCACGCGTTAAGTCTAACTATTAAAAGGGCTTACTACCCTACAAGAACCATTAGACTAACGTGTTGTGATGAGTCATAGGATTGGTCATTACCCCTCCAAAGGGAATGATTCGAAGACCAGGGCTGCATCCCGCCCATGTCCATCGTCATGTGAAGCAACCATCTCAGGTTGGGATCCTCACCCTATGTGCATCGTGTGTATGGGCCCAAAAACATGCTCAAACATCGCTTGCGGACCGACAAACGTGCATCCACTGTGCATCAATGCCAATGAAAATCTTGGAGAAGGCTGAAAGTGGGGATGGCTAACCAACAAGACACATGTCTGTCCGGAGCTGCCAAGAAACCTATGGCAACTGACGATCATACATGAGCTACCACAAGCTGGGTAGACATGATGGAAGCCGAATCATAAACATGAAAAAGGGTCGCTTAGAGCCAGTGCAATGCACAGAATATCTGGGGCTCAGTATATACTCCCTCTCTTATCGAGTCACTCTAACAGAGGGGAGAATCACGTCTTTCACTCAGTGTCTCTCCCGCTTTCAGACGGGGAAAATTGTCCCGTTCAGACTGTGCTTACGAATGCTGGGTTTAATGGCTTCAGTGATATCGGTAGTACAGCTGGGCCTTCTCATAATGAGAGACTTTCAGCGCTGGATCGCACATCTATGTTTGTGTTCACGGCAACATCTCAGTCGACCGGTGAGAATAACTCATGCGTGCATAAGAGCGCTCAGACATTCGAAAAACCCCACGACGCTCAGAACGGGTATTCCCTTGGGGGCAGTGTCGTCGAGAGTGACTATGATGACGGATGCAACATTAAAGGGCTGGGGAGCAACTCTGATGGGCAGAGCTGTGAATGGTGTGTGACCTCCACAGCTGGTTCACAAGCATATACATTACTTAGAGTTGTTGGCAGTGTTTCTAGCAATATTTTCTGAGGTTCATCAAGGGCCAGCATGTTTAAGTGAAAACAGACAATTCTACAGTGGTTGCTTATATCAACCTGCAGGGGGGCACATGCTCTCTTCAACTGCACCAGTTAGCAAAAAAGCTGATTGTGTGGTGCGACGCAAGGCTGTTATCCATCAGAGCAACCCATGTTCCAGGGATATTGAACAGGGGAGCAAATTTATTGTCCAGGGGAAAACCTCTGTACGGGGAGTGGAAACTTCATCCCCAGGTGGTGAAGCAGATATGGCAGAAGTACAGTCAGGCTGCCGTAGATCTTTTCGCCTCGCAAGAAAATGCTCAATGTCCTCTATTTTTCTCTAGCGGACGAAAATGCACCATTGGGTGTGGATGCTCTAGCCCACCCATGGACAAACGTCCGGCTGTATGTATTCCCTCCTCTGAGCCTGATTTCACCCACTTTAGCCAAAGTAAGGGAACTCAGGTGGTTCGTGGGATTTTTTCCATTCATATAAGTTGCCACTGTCAGCATAGTCAGTCCGATGTCCACGGAGGTCAAATGGACGACATGAGCCACTTATTCTACTGGTGATATGGACATTTTCCCAAAATGCAGGTAAGTCGGCCAAATTGGCCATAGGCAACTTAGGGACACCTCTGGGGGTGCCATTGCATTGCATGGCATGCCACCAAATGCCTATGAAGCCCCCTTACCATCTATTCTTCACCATAGTCTTCCTCAGTTCCAAGAAGTGCCTATTCTGACCCCTAACCATCTAAAATTCATCATAGTCTTCCTCATTGCCACGAAGTGCCTATTGTGCCCCCTAACCACCTAAACTTCACCATAGTCTTCCTCATTGTCCACAAAGTGCCTATTCTGGCCCTAAACACCTATCCTCTTCCTCATTGCCACAAAGGGCCTATTGTTCCCCCTAACCACCTAAACTTCACCATATTCTGACCCTAAACACCTGTGCCTTACCATACTCTTCATCACATACACTGAGTGCTCACTGTGCCCAGACGACTGTCCCACAAGGTGCCTTTCATGCCACTAAACCATCTGTTTTTTGTCACAAGTCACCGTATCTCTAACTCTGTGCCGAAAAGTCACAGGGCCTCAAAATTCGGTAAGAGGGTACCCAGTGAACCCAGAGGCGAGATCCTTAGTTTCAAGGTTCTACATTGTTCCCAAGTATGTGTTTCAGCAGTTCGGCCTGATCCACACATGGTTCAGCTTTCTCCGTCCACAAGGATCTTTCTGGACGAATGGCAAAGCGTCCCACATACAACTTAACCCATTCATTTTCACAGGTGTTCTATGGACATTGGACAGTACGTTTTTTTTTGCATTCTTAGACTTTGCCCTCTCGGTATGTTTTCGGAAGCCGTGTCACGCAGCTTTCTGCATATTCATAATTCATCATTTTTATGAGCTGACATGTACGTGAAACAGTTATGTGGTGTTTCCTGTGCACTTTACTGTATGTTTTAAGCAATAAAACATTTATAATTATGAATTATGACCTATTAATGCATTGACCACGGACAGCCAACAGAGATCCCGTCAAATAAGTTACAGGTAAGATCTGTTTTATATTTTGATGCCATGATTGATAAAAATGAATAAAACTTATGAAATATCACATTTATGTTACGCTTTGAGCCCCCTGAGCAATTTGCAACCTTCAGAACCTTGAAATTCCACTGTCCACGAATTGCCTACATTTTTAAATGGGATAGATTGTACGTGGGATGTCCAATTCTCAGCCTCTGGACAGAATATTGAGCTGAAACCTGCACTCCTGCACATTTCTGGACGCAGACCCTGGGCCTCCCCCTCGGGGGCAGCGCAGTCGAGCAGTTTGTGTCTTGGGCTACTCCTCACAAAGGGAAGCCTTTGTTGCGTCAGCTGTTGTCCCACTGGATTGTAGAGGCTATATCTCTATCCCATTAATGCAGAGGATCTCAACCTCCTGGGGGCTTAAAAGCTCACATCATGGGCCTTACTTAAGGGAGTTTCGGTTCAGGATATCTGTGCGGCAGCAAGTTGGGCTACGCCACATACTTTTGTGCAGATTTATGGACTAAATGTGTCTGAGCCATCTTTAGCACATGCAGTGCTAGGAGCCAGCAGGTCGGGAAACATATAATTGTTATGTATGGGATTGTTGTGCAATCCGGGAGTGGTCTATAGGGGCTTTTGCACCGGATAGTTCTAGGAACTTAGTCCTAGGAACTATCCACCAGGGTGGTTCCCCAAGAAATCATTCCCCTAGGAACTTTTCCTGGTTGCATACGTACCGCCAGTAGGAACTCTGAAGTGACGTAAGCCGTGCTTGTTGTTGTGACTTTTATTTTGACGGCGTGGCGGACCTTTATTTTGAAGGCATTGAGAACGGCAGAGCCTGAGCTCACAGCGCTCACATTCTCCGTGTTCATTAGTTTACGATCTGTCTAACAGTCCTGTCTAATATGTTATTAGATAGAACTATTATACATATAAAGTAGTCAGTAATAAAAAGTTATAAGGGTATGCCGTGTGGTTGTCCAGTGTCGCTAGCTGAGCAGAAATACATAATCATGTTTCTCTTGGTTCCCTCAAAGTTGGTTGGGTTTTCTCCTCAGTGTAAAGGTTAAGAGGTCCATCTATCACTGTTTTCCATGTTCGTAGAGTTAGTTTTTGGAGTAAATATATAGGCTATACTCTGTGCGTTTTCACAGCCTTTTATAAATGGTGGGTGCTTGTGTTTCACGTGCGTTTGTTTGGCCAATCAGCGTACACTAACATCATGGATAGTTCCTATAGTGCTGGTTTAGACCCGACTCAAAATTAGTTCCTCCAAAAGGAGAACTAAAATTGTTCCTAGTTCCTGCGGTGCGAACGCGCTGAAAACTGGGAACTTTCGAAAAGGTTCGAAAAGGTTCCTCCGGTGCAAAAGCCCCTTATATCTACCATAGTAAAACACATACTTGACGTAATCCCGGGTTCTTTGATAACAGAGTGAGATGTTTTACAAACACTTCCCTCCTTAAAAAGGAATGGGAAGAAATCTCTCTATAATGACTTCGATAGGGGTCGACCTGAGTGATATAGGTGGGGGCGGAGCCTATCACTGGTCTGTCTGTCAAAGAGTGTCAAAGAGTCTGTCTGTTTGTGCGTGTGGTTTATGGTTAATTATGCACATGCAGGAAAAAACTAAGAAAGGAGAAAAACTCAGTCCTCTGCACAGTACATCCACGTGCAACAGAAGGAAGCTGCTGTGGGCACAGGTGCAGCTAATAAATCCTGATTGTGCCATAACTGAGATCGGATGGGTGGAGCTAGAGGTTAATAGTGAAATTAACAGGGGTGTGGCACATGCTTTGCACCTTGCAGCTTAGGGACACAAAAAACTTCTCAACAGTAGGTGATGCTTATGGAACCGCAGAAATAGAGAGGTTACCCCTGTACATAAAGCAGAACTGCACTTAAAAATGTACTTTATTATAAACTTTATTCAGCATTAATAAAGGTATTAATAAAAGAAAACACCATTGACACTTTTCTGAAGACAGCCAATTACCACATTTATACAAAAACACACCTCCCAAATAATAATAAAATGCTTTATAATTGTACTGACATTCCATTTAATTTTGGGCAATTCTTCTCTCTGTGAATCTGTTCAGTTCTGGTATGGCTGAATCTCTTGCCACATTGATGGCACTGATACGGCTTCTCTCCAGTGTGAATTCTCTCGTGTCCTTGAAGGCCTCCTAACTGATTGAAACTTTTTTCACAGTATGAACACTTGTAAGGTCTTTCTCCAGTGTGGATCCTTTGGTGCACTTTCAACTGAGGGGCTGTAGTAAAAGCTTTACCACAATCAGAGCACAAATACTCTTTCAGACCAATGTGTATTTTCTGATGGTCTTTAAAACGTCCCCTCCATGAAAATGTCTTTCCACAAATAGAACACAAGTAAGGCTTCTCTTTTGTGTGAACTCTTATGTGGCCCTTTAAATCTGATTCCTGAAAAAACTTCTTATCGCACTGATCACAATCAAATTGCTTTTCTCCAGAGTGAATGAGCTTATGAATTTGAAGACTTTTTGGCCATTTAAAACACTTTCCACACTGATCACATGTGAACGGCTTCTCTTCAGAGTGAATTCGCATGTGACTATTAAAGGCTCCTTTCTGTGAGAAACTCTTGCCACACTGAGGGCACGTGAACGGCATCTCACCAGTGTGAAGTCTTTGGTGAATCCGAATGGCTGATTTACGTTTGAAACTCTTTCCACAATGATCACATGTAAATGGCTTCTCTTCATTGTGAATTTGCATGTGACCACTAAGGTTTCCTTTATTTATGAAACTCTTTCCACACTGAGGGCATGTGAACGGCTTTTCACCAGTGTGACGTCTTGTATGAACAATAAAGACTGAATTACATGAGAAGCCTTTTCCACATTTAGAACAGGTAAACATTTTTTTGGCTTTTGCTCTTAGAGATTTTTTTTGTCCTTTTTTTTCTCCAGTTCTGGCATCATGAAGGTTCTGAATCGGATGTTTCATCTCGATTTCATTCGATTCTTCACTTTCCTCTTGGACATTCATCGAGTCTAAAATGAAATAAAAATGTGCTTCTATGAATCTTTAACAACTATCTACAATTCTGTTAATCTATAAGAAAATGTTTTAATGAAGAATCAAGAATGACACCAACCTCTTTGTTCCTCTGTATCTTTATCTTTCACTCCACGTGCTTCTGAATTTCTAATATCACCACTGTCCCCTTTAATAACCTCCATCTTTACAACAGCTTTCATTTGGGAATGGCTTGGATGAAGGTGTGAGCAGTGATTGTTATGAGGTATGGAGGACCAGATCTGAAAAAAAGTACAGTACAGTACAGACATTACATAAATTCCACTTCAACTTTATTCAATGATTCAACAAAAGAAATGCATTTTAAATCTTAAATGAGACGCATGTCTGACACAGGACACATAAAGAAGAGCTACAGTTGGTACTCAACCACAATACTTTTGGGGGGGGGGTGTATTTGCTGCATTTTACTGCTAAGAGGCGCTACAATCACAGACTTTGAAAAGTCTCAGTTTAATCTCTATATTCAGTAATCTGATGCTGCTCGTTGAGAACTGGCCAGCAGATAAATTAAAGTGAAACATTGTAGTTAAATTAATTCATAATCCCAAAGAAAGGGATGCATGTAAAGGTTATGTGTCTTATGCTTCATGTTATTTTAATTTGTTAGTGTAAAGGTTATGTGTCTTATACTTCATGTTATTTTAATTTGTTAGTAGGCCTAGATTTATGAACTGAAACATAACAGTTAAATAAATTAAACTAAATGATTGTAAAATTAAAACATTGTCAGGACTTGCTAACTGATATTAGTCTGCAGCATTTGTGTTTTAGGAGGAATTAAGAATTAAATAGGCTTACAGTAGGTTGTTATGATTAACATAATTTTCTTTAATAAATAATGAAAACATTTCAACATATAGATTGCAATAGAAAAATGTCACATCAATGAGGCTTTGCACAAGCATAAGTTGTTAAGCTCATGCTCATAAATCAGAGTTCAGGCGATAGCTGCGAGGTCAACACTTCAACATGTGTCTTGTGGTGCTTCAAGCATTCTGAGTTTGAATCTCAGTTATACCATCTGCATAATTTTGTTTCTAGTTTAATATGCTATGTCAAAAATAAAAACTTCTGAAATGTTAATTTATTGATTGAAATTTGCTACATTCCAGTTGACCCTCTGTTGCGCTGTACAGACGACAAAACCCGAAGGTGATGTTGAAGGCAGATTATCAGCTGATCGCACCAGAAAATGAAGATGATAAACATAGTGAAAGCCAACCTTTGAAAAACATTGAGTAGCAAGATCGCTATGGTTTAACCGGAGGTCTCCCTTCCCCTAAGCGGCCACGACCATCGCTGATGCTTAACTTAAAAACATTAGGCCTACAGTCACACGCCGAAGCAGGAGTTCCATAGATATACCAACACGGGGAGAGGTTTAATGAGGCGATTTATCATTTTGTGCAATTTCATTCTTAAAGCCTTAACAAGAGAGAATCTGCACTAATATTCAGGGAATTTCACAAATAGATTAGTGGTTCTCATGTGTGTAAGCCTATATAAAATGGAGAGTGACGTCACCAGTCGAAATAGCTGTACCCCCAGAAGCTCACGGTATAATTCGAACACCGCTGCCAAGTCCAGTTCTAATCATCCTAGGACTCTCTTAATATCTTACTGAATCTACCAATGCGTGTAGTAAAAAAAAAAAAATCCTTGAGATTCTTTGTAGATAAAATTGTAGCAATTATCTCACCTTCGATTGCTGATCCTCTGATTGCCACCTATATTTTAAATGAACTTGAGCCAATCACTATGCCCTCTTTAACAGATATAGTTACCAAGCTGAACCCCACCACCTCTTCTCTTGACATTGTTCCTACTTACTTCTTTAAACAGATTTTCGATAGTGTGGGACATGGATTCTATCAATTGTAAACAAAAGCTGGTTCAGTTCCAGCTAAGTGTTTACATGCTATGGTGAGACCGGTTTTGAAAAGGCCAAATTTGGATACAACTGTTTAATCTAATTTTAGACCCATTTCAAACTTACCTTTCATAGCTAAGATCCTAGAGAAAGCTGGGGCCTCATTTAGAACCGTTACGTACACACAAAACAGGCCCTGAAAGAGGTGATTTATAAAAACAAACTTTATGGGAAAATTTCCGCACCTGCATGCAAACTCTGACCCATGCGTACGAACGTTTTGGAGATGGTCAGTTTGGCGACACCGATGGGGAGCTGAAGTTAAATGTCTTTTTGGTCACCTTTAGACAGAAAATCTAAAGAAAATTATACATACAGTATAATTATACATACGCCAGCAGCCATGTCACCCTGTAGCCCAAGACTGGTTGCCCACTGAAGCTAAGCAGGGTTGAGCCTGGTTAGTACCTGGATGGGAGACCTCCTGGGAAAAACCAGGTTGCTGCTGGAAGAGGTGTTAGTGAGGCCAGTAGGGGGTGCTCACCCTGTGGTCTGTGTGGGTCCTAACACCCCAGTGTAGTGATGGGGACACTGTACTGTCAAAGAGCACCGTCCTTCGGATGAGACGTAAAACCCGGTGTCCTGGCCACATTCCACCCATTGGCCCTTAACAATCATGGCCTCCTAATAATCCCCTTCCATTGAATTGGCTCCATCACTCTCTCTCTCCTCTCTCCACCTATAGCTGGCGTGTGGTGAGCGCACTGGCGCCGTTGTACTGTGGCTGCCGTCGCATCATCCAAGTGGATGCTGCACACTGGTGGTGGTTGAGGAGAGATCCCCTGATATGATTGTAAAGCGCTTTGGGTGTACAGTAGTACATATGAAAGCGCTATATAAATTCCTCATTCATTCATTCATACAGTATACAGAAAGATAATACAAATATAATTTGTACAAATATAATATGCGCGTGCACTCTTCAATTGCACGCGTAAATGCGGCAGCGCGTGCTGTGTATCGCTTCACTGTATATAAAGTGCAAAAGAAACTACGAGCATGCAATGTCGTTACGTTGTAAATTACACGAAATAAAAGTAAAATACCAATAAATCACGTTACTGGTATGTCGTGTGTTAGCTGAGAAGGATTTGCATGCAGATATGATTTCCATTCTATTCACCAGGATCAGTTTCCATGTTTCATTAACAGTTCTTGTCAGTATTGTGTATTCACCATGGTAACTGTCGTTTCCATATTAACCCCAAAAATGCCACTTTATTTTCACTTTGTGTTATTTTTTATATATATTTTTAAATTACTGTGGTGGCTCATACAAACATTGTATTAACAAAAACTAGTTTGGTACTGCTTTTTAATAGCTTTAGCATAGGCCTAATGTTTATTTATTAGTAGTCTTTACTATTAGTCATATTCTTACAATTTATGTGTATGTTAAGTAAAGGGGGACAGTACGTGTGTGTGTGTTAACAATTTTTGTGTAAACATGTATTATAATATGCCTATATATATATATTCAATGTAAAATCCAATAATCGTAATTAATAATCACAATTACAATTTCAAGGGAATAATCGGCAGTTATGATTTGTCATAATCGTGCAGCCCTAGTCCTAATCATACAGTGCATGTTCACAATAAGAGTTTAAATAAATAAAATAATGATTTAAACTATGTTTTACTTATGATATAAACATTTAGATTATGCCATTCTCATTAATGGAGTTAAACACTTAAACTACATGAAATAATTACTGAGAAATTGCAACATTTTTTATATTCAATAAATAGAAATATTTGTTGTGGATGCAATGCTTTTGAACACTTTTCCTGTGGCATGCTGTTTTAATGTTTTAACTACAGAGAGAATTGCTTATCATGATAATAGCAGATTGTCTGAGAAAATTGTTTCGTGCAAATAATGCACAACACGGCCTATCTGTCCTATTAAAAATATAAATCAATTAAAAATACTATTTGGCCAGTGGAAAAGATTGAGAAAAACTTTCTCTGAAATGTATTTTACACTATTTGATTTATTTATTCAAAAACAAGGCAAAGATAGGCTACTAAATGATTTTTATTAATGTAATGTGACGGCACATCCGTATTTCATATTTTCCTAATGTCTTGTACCATTAAACATGTTATCACATGGATTAATATGCATATGCAAATGATATGCAGATGAGGATCTGCATAGTAAAACTAGGCGTTGTAAGCTCCATATATGGTTATTTCGGGGAGGAGACGCATGTGTGCACAATCTTCCGCTGACTGGGATTTATAAAGTGAATTCTGCGCAGGTTCTGGCATACGAACGGTTTTAAAAGTCTGAATATATTTTGGCTTTCGGGCGCACGTACACTTTTAGTAAGGATCCTAAGCACAGTTTTATAAATGAGACCCCTAGATTACAATTAAAGAGTTTCATCGATGAAAACAGCATTCTTGATCATTTTCAATCTGGTTTTAGAAATAACCATAGCACCGAGTCTGCTCTATTAAGAGTATTAAATGATTTTCTGCAATCTGTCAACTCCGAGGACTCAGTGCTCTTAGATTTGAGTGCTCTTAGATTTGAGTGTAGCGTTCGACACAATTGACCAAAGCATTTTGTTGTCACGCTTTGAACATGGTGTTGGCATCCAAAGAAGTGAATAAAAGGTCAAATGTTCCACATTGCTCTTTGTATTGTTGTTTTTAAATGTATTTATATATACACTATAAAATGAAAAGACATTTCTTAAAAATGTATGGCACATCTTTTTAATGAGGCAACAACATATGGTAGATAGGACAGAACAAGAAAGGCTATTAATAAGGCCTTTTTTTTTTTACCGTTAAATTTCAGTTACTGGCATATATTCCGCCTCCCAGTGGGATTTTTTGATTTTTTTGAAAAATGTGTGATTAATCTAGTTGATTTTTTTTAATCAATTGACAGCACTAAAATATACACATTGGTTTGTTGATGGACATACTCTTGTTAATGCTGATAGTGATGAATTATAGTTGCAACATCTCATAATGTACCTCAAACTGAGTAGTGTATCACTGAGAAACGTCCTGCTCAAGCTGTCCAAGGGATGGAAGTTCGAGTTGAATAACTAGTTCTTCCAATGTTTCATCATCAGACTCAAGCTCGGATTGATATAGTCAAATCTGCGTCATCATTACTGTATTTACAGTGTGTACACTGAATAATGTGGTGATGTGCAATGTATATTATGAGAAAATGAAAGTGCTTTTTGACCTTTGATGCATGTAAACCTGTTGTAGGAGACAACAGGAACCTTTAAAATAGCATAATGGGGCACTCTAAGCAATATCACACAACTAACAATTTGTTCCAGTGATATTGATTTTGTACTATTGTTGTCACAATAGTGGCATCTTTTTAACTTCGATACAATACCTTGAAAAATATTAATATTTGATACCACTGGAAGAACTTCCATATAATGCCATTTAGATATTTTTTTTAATATTATATCATAATTTTTTGTCAATCCATTGAAATTCTATGCAATCAATATTTTCAAGCTTAAAAAAGTACGACACATTGTGACAGTAATCCATATAAATCAAGCGGTTTAATAGAAGTCTTCTGAAGAGACATGATCTTCTACAATAATTCACCTAAATGTTTGCTCACTCAATGTATTTGTGTTTTTACAATAAGGTAAATACACAAAATGAATATACCGATTCAAATTGAACATCCACAAGTAGGGGTGTGTCACGGTTCTCTATAAACAACCGTACCATTCTCCACCCATGGTTTGGCTCATGGTTCATTTAAAATCTGATGATGCATATGCATCTATAACATGGTTTGTTGAAAATAACACGTGAAACAGACAGACATTGTTAGGCTAATGTACACTTCTGTCGATGGACTCACATTCTGGCTTCTCCTAAACTTTGTTCAGTGCGAGTGCCGTATGCTCTAATATTATCAGTCATTACGCAGTCATCACCCGGGTGTTGATAGCACATGAGCGCAGGTGAGACCTGATCAGCACGCGTTGCTATCTGTGTTTAAACTAAACTCTTTTAAGCCTTGCCAATTTAAATATTCAACCTCAAGAAGACGCGAAAGAACTCGCATGCTGTTAGAAGATGTGTGTGTTTACTCATCTGAAGCACGCAGACGGCACTAATACCAGAGCCCGTCTACGGAGAGCCTTGGCACTTCCTATTAGCCCCATTGTATCGATCTTGGTTGCAGTTCCATTAGAATTCCACTGGAGGTGATCGCGGGCGAGTGCAGACTGAATGAGAGTCTATGGGGCTAGACGGCTAAATGTGTCTCTTTCACCCGATTGCCGTTGAGAAATCTCAGATTTTATTGTAGGTTTTGCAAGTTCAACATGGGTTATAGGTCGAAAGTTGAATGAACGAGTACTTATTTCTTTTCGATTTCTTACAGTTTGAGTTGTTGTTGCCCATAACACGCTAGCATTCTGCTAATGACGTCAGCATTCTGACGTCATTGACATTTTAAAAGACTTTTTAAACCAAATAAGTGACTCTAAAAAATCTAACACCCAGCAATGTGTAATTTCTTTGCATCTCCTTTCGAATACAACATTAAAATTACTAGACAAAAAATTATATCCTGAGAAAAGTGGATTTTGAGGGTTTTTCGCCATAGACCTCCATTCATTCTGCACTCGCCTGCGAGCGCCCCCGCATGGACAGAGACGTGTTACTGCAGCCAGTCCAGAAACCGGAAGTAAGCAGAGAGTGCCAATTCTCTTCCTATTAGACATTCTCTGCTAATACTGAGTCACAACAATTCTTTAACTGAGATCTTGAAGGATTTGCTATCCTGTGACTCCCTCTAGTGGACAACATTAGCATTATGCCCTTCATCCCTGAATTGCATTGATATTTGGTTGATAATTTTTTTTTTAATGACTACAAGTTTTTAATGATTACGTTATAATCTGATAATTAGAGATGCACCGACCGACCGATCCGGATGATTTTTCTGCATGATCGGCTTGGTCTCAGTCTCACTTCTTTGTGATTCCGAGCCGGTCTGTTTTGTTGCCAATACAGTACATGCAATAATGTCAGCTGTGTGTTTTCGTTGTCTTAAATCTGACCGTGACACACACCCGTCTCCTCTCACTTACTGGTCTCATTCGCTCCGGTTCATAGTGCTTGTATTTTAACAGTGAATTGGATCCTGCATAAGCTCTTAAAGTGACAGAAGTTCAATATTCCTGCTGCTGTCTGTCAAGTTAATAAATATAACTTATAACTTTAATTTTAAGCATTAGCCTATTCTGCATTTAATTTTTACAGTGAAGACTATCCAGTGTTATTTTTCATTTGATGAATTTCATTTCTGTAGTATTTCTTGAATACTAACTACTGTTAGCTATGTTTATTTCATATCTCCCTTTTTTCTATTGCAATTCGTGCTGTTGTTTGAAAGTTTTTTATTTTAACACTCATTTTATTACTGCCTTTTTACTTGTGTGTTTTTATTTTAATGAAAATAAAACTGCATTGAAGAAAAGCAGATTTTTGCTTATAAATACTGTCAATTATAGTTCTTAGAAAGAATATCGGGGAAAAAATCGTTATCGGCAGGTCACACTTACAAAAAAAATCGGAATGACCAAGAAAATTGCAATGGTATCTCTTCTGATTATATACCAACATTAAACTCAAATTCAATGATTATTAGTAATTATTTCATGCTTTAACAGTTGAATTTTCGACTTCCATGTTTTAGATAAGCAGTAATGATACATTACTCATTAAATGATTATTTATCAATTAACGTTACATTCAGTCCTCCTGCATTAACAGTGTGATTTAGTTTGTTTGCGCCCCCACTGAGTGAGCCAGAGATAATGCTGCATGGAGATTGAACAGGTAATATATCTGTTTAATTACGGTTATAATTTACAAACGTGTCTGTCGGTGTTTGAGTATGAAATGGCCTTAAAAGTTTCTGTCAGAAAACTCCAGCCACATTCCCCTTATAGCATTCTTCTAACAAGCTCTTTCGGAAAGGAAATTTGCAAACATTAGCAAAATATGAAGGAAGTGTCATTCATTCTTACTTGTGCTGGGTCTGAAGCACGAAGCGTTGGTAATGACCCTCTTTTCAGAGACAACTTTTTAGCAAATCCCGCGTTGAACTGACCCTCGTTTGTGAAGCAGTCCGGCGTAAAATGATTTGCGCAAATAAATAATATTTTGACGACTTTCTCTGGCACATTCCCTTCATAAATGAAATGTATCCACTGCATCCTCAGTTGCTCAGATTCCGGGAGTTTATGGAGACTTTTATATTCGTTTGTGCACCCAATAACAGAACATTTATGTTTTTTTTGCACAGACATTGTTTATCTCCTGCTGCTGGAGCGTGGAGACAGAAAAGGTGCAGTGTGGGACCAGGGTTGCTAGGACCCAGAAAAATCCATAGTGTTGCATCCATAGTGTTGCATTACTGCCACCTGCTGTCTCACTTTAACTAACTCAGTTCGTCCTTCCACTCCAGTCCTCCTTAGGACATCAAACAAATATCTCTGTCCTTGGTCATTATTTCCACATTCTACTGTACTTTTAACATTATACACTAATACATTTCCCGTAGCTGATTCTTCAACTCTTGCTTCTTGTTCTTGCATGATATAAAGATGTGCTGGTAACACTTTACAATAAGGTTCATTAGTTCACATTAGTTAACTACCTTAGTAACATGAACTAAGAATGAACAACCTTAATGAACAATACTTCTTCAGCATTTATTAATTTGAGATAATATTAGTCTAATTTCAACATTTAGCCTACGTTATTAAAATCAAAGGTTGTATTTTTTAACATATTTTTATTAACTTACATTTACAAAGATTAATAAATACTGTAACAAATGTATTGCTCATTGTTATTTCATGTTAGTAAATACATTAACTAATGTTAACTAATTCACCTTATTGTAAAGTTTTAGCTATGTGCTCAATTGTTTCCTCCTCCTGGCATTCATCACATAGTCCTGGCGGGTGTTTTCCTATTACATTAAGAGTTTTGTTTAGCTTGCGATGTCCAATCCTCAGTCTACTTATTATGACTTGTTCCTTCCTATTATTTCCCTTTTTACTTTCCATACCTATCATATTTTGTATCATGTAGATGCCTTTTGCCGGAGATGAGTTAAAAGATAACGAAGTGCATTCATGAGTATTAGGCTGCCGGTATAATATAGAGCAGGGTTTCTCAACATTTTGCCTACTGCGATCCACTTTTTATGCCAGTCATACGACCCACTAAGGCTGGAAATAATTCAATAACTGAAATGCCTACATAATATTTTTTATATAGTTTATTATAATTAATTTCACAAAAACACAGAAACATTTTCAATAGACAGACTATGAGGCAAACTGATTTTTTTTACTCACGTTAATGTGACACTTGAGACTGTTGCTCTGAAATAATCATATCCAGACGCGGTGGAATTTGGGAAATTGCGACTCGTAGTGTCGCACACAAACTAGCTGTTGTCAGCCTATTCCTGCTTTTTGTTTTCGTTGCAGTCAATCCTGACTCGCAAAGATAGGTAGTGCTAAATGGCAAGAGAAACTTCGTAGCACGTTCTGCGAGTTCAGGATATTTGTGTCTGGTTTGAATCCAGAAGGAGCTCAGGTCTGTTTTGCGAAAAGCAAGCTGCAGGCTGCCGTCAGATGCAAGTTCCACTAACTGTGTTTGCAAATTAATGGGGAGTACAACATCCACATCACTTGGGTCTACTGAAAAAGGATCGCGAATCCACGCATTCCCAACTCTTCGGTCGTTGGGAAAATAATCAGAGAATTTCTGTGTTAATCTGGTCAGGTGTTCCCGGACAATTCTCTGTATGTAGGTGCTGATGTGAGGGAATTCCTGCAGAACATCAGTGAGGTTAGGAAACAGTCAAAAATGTTCTCCTGCACTCTCTTCTCCCACAATACCAACTTCCGTTTGAATGCTTCAATTTTGTCAGCCATCAAGAAAACACTGTTGTTTCTCCCCTGAAAGGATAGGTTTAGCTGGTTCAAAGATATTGGACATGTATGCCAGTTTCCCAAGAAATTCAGGCTCTGTATTAGATACACTAGTTTAGGGGCGAGTTCCACCTGTTGTATTTTGCATTTGGGTAGTTAGAGTAGGTAAGGTAGTGCGTCGGAGGACGCGAAGACTTTATTTCATTATTTTCTTTTGACAGTTAGGTCAGAGATTGGGCCGCAAGTTAGCTTGGTTATGTTTTTGTTTATTTCTTTGATTTGGAAGCTGCCCGAGTTCCTTCTCCAATTCTCCCTATTTTTCTTATATTTGTAAGTGCCTATTTATTATCTGTATTTTTCTTATTTTCCCATAGTGTGTATATGTCTGAGGTACGTTTTTGTCTTGTTTAAAGCTGCCTCCTATTGTAAATATTTCTACTCATGATATATATTAATATGTGTTTATTTGCCTTTACTCCTCACCTAGTTATGTTGTGTCTGCAAATGTGTTTCTCCCAAATTAATGTTACTCCCCATTTACCCCTTGATTGACCATCTCAGGGGTCGTAACATACGTGGGGGCTCGTCCGGGATTATAAATAACATTCCCGAATTGTTGGGAGAAACCATATATGCATATAAAGTACATATACTTCTAGGCGTTGGTGTTCTTGCACTAATAGTTGTGGTTGTTACGTTGCGGGACTCATGCACGCTCTATTGGGTGGTGACACCAATGTTCAGTATAGCCATGACAACATTTAATTTACAAGCATTCGTTCTCAATCCCAGTTGGGAACAGATTGAGAAGTGTAGGAAGGATGAGTTGGTTGCTATTTCAAAGCACTATCAAATTGCTGTTGGAAAGCAGGCTTTAAAGAAGGAAATTAAAACGCGCATTGTAGATCATTTGGTGGAGCTAAATGTTTTGGACTGGCAGGGTGGTGATGGCGGTGTGGGTTCAAGATAACTGCGGTTCAAAAATAGTGCTGACGAGCGGTCTGTTGATTCTGCGAGCGAGCGAGGCGAAGGGCAGGTGGAAATTACTGCCGAGACTATGGCAGACATACGATGTATGGCTGAAGGTACGTCTTGCCCGGCTACAAATGGAAGTTCAGGATAAGGTACAGGCAAGTCAAGCCGAATTAGAGCTGCAGTTGCAGATACACAGATTGGAAATTGAGGCTGATACGCAGGTTAAGCTGCGACAGCTTGAGTTGGAAGCGGTGAAGGCTACTGCCAGGTCAGCTGCGCAGCCGAACCCTGCCCAAGACCTCCAGGTGTCCCCACCGTCTAACCCATCTTCACTTGCCTTTGATGTCAGTCGACATATAACTCTTGTTCCCCAATTTAGAGAAGCCGAGATCGACTCGTATTTTAGCGCTTTTGAACGCATTGCGTCTGCTCTTAAGTGGCCGAAAGAGGTCTGGCCTCTTATGCTTCAATGTAAATTTGTAGGAAAGGCTCAGGAAGTCTGTTCAACCCTGTCATTAGAAGAGAGTTTGCAATATGAGACCATAAAGTCGGCAGTCCTACGTGCTTATGAACTCGTTCCCGAAGTCTATAGATAAGAAAAGCAGTAGTCAAACATTTGTAGAATTTGCACGCGAAAAAAGCATATTATTTGATAAGTGGTGTGCTGTGTGTCAAGTAAATGATTTTAGTTCTTTGAGGGAATTGTTGCTACTAGAAAAATTTGAATCATGTTTGTCTGAGAGAGTCGTAGTTTATTTGAATCCTTGATCCTCTGTGTCACAAGCAGCCGTGCTATCTGATGAGTTTGTGCTAACGCACAAGAGTGTATTTGCATCTGCGTACACTGAAAAAAGTTTGTCTAGCACACCTCCTCAGTCACAACCCTTTAGCCCAAAACCTAGTTCACCATCACCTAAAAGTGATTGTGAATGTTTTTAAAGCCACAAGCAAGGCCATATTATTGCGGGTTGTCTTCCTCTTAAACGAAAGTAGCAACTGCAGCCTAAGGGCGTTGGTTTGTGAGTTCGGTTCCTGCGGTACAAAATGATGATCATGATGGTAGCTTTGCACCTTTTCTAATGAAGGGGTTAATTTCATTAACGGGAGAGGCGGATGATCAGAAGGAATTAAACATTTTGCGTGATACTGGTGCTAGGCAGAGTGTTGTTACTTCTGACGTATTGCCTTTGTCAGAAAAATCATATTGTGGTGCCAGAGTCCTGGTACAAGGATTTGAGATGGGTGTAGAGTGTACTATTACATCTTGCACATTTACAATGTGATCTAGTCACAGTCTTTGTAAAGGTAGGGGTTCGCCCTTCATTACACTCTTATACTTGGAAATGACTTGGCAGAAGGAAAAGTTATTCCCATTTTAGAAGTGTTAGACAATCCGGCAGTGTCTTCCTCGCCAGATGATTTAAAGGAAGCAGGATCTGAGACTGGCTGGAATGGATGGAAAAACATCAAGCATCATTAAAAGCATCAAGTTTAAGATGGGCAATTACAAGAACAAGATGAGATGGGCTGGATGTCAGGAGGTCACTGAACCTTCACAGTCCAACATTAAAAGACCCAAGCGAGCAGAAGTAAACTTCCTACCCAACTTTCCCCAAGGAAAGGATCCTTCAAGCCTTGAGCAGTTGAGGCAGACAATTGTTGAAGGAGTCAAGAAGACTGAGAAGAACCTGCCCCTCATTAGAAAGATGATGGAGACCCCATTTCCCCTACGCCGACAGACCATAGTGATGTCCTGCCCGCCAGTGAACGAGCTCATGGACCTCTCGCCTGCTCTCAAAATAGAGTCTGAGGTAATATGGATCAGCTTTCTCTTTTAAAGTGAAAATTGTGATTCTTACTCATTTGGCCGCTATTTTCTGCTTTATAAATGTGTGCTAGATTCTTCAAATTGAACTGTTTTTTTAAAGTGTTGTTGCTGTATTCTCCTTCTGCTGTTATTTCAATGTAGTTGTATGCAGAGTTCCAGCAGATTACGAATCAGAACCTGCCAAACACATTCTATGCTGAGCTTGACCGCCATCTTCCTCGACTGATGACCTTATTCAGACACAAGGCATCAAAAACTGGGAAAACAGCAGATGCTCTGGCTGAAATTTTTTAAATCCACGATGAACAGGTAAATAGATTATTACACATCTCATAGGTTGAACCAGTGGAACATTGAACAGGTTGAATGATTCAAATGAGCTTTGTGAATTTTGCAATTAGTCCACTTTGTGTTTGCCATTTGTCTGATTGCATTAAAGATGTGAACAGGTTATTTTTGGACACATGTTCTGATTGGACTGTTTAAATCAGTAAACTCTTCAGTATATACAATTCTGTTTTTATCTGAATAGGAAATCCATGACATCCACACCAAGCGCACTACTGTTCTCCACGCCCTTCCTGTATATCTGCGTGAGGATGTTTATGGATTTTTCAGAACCTGCACAGTGAATCTCCTTAACTTCACTAACAGATTCTAACATGTTTTAGGACTCACCTTTGTTTAGTTTACCCATACAGTTTTCGTGTATGGCCTGTTTTCTTTCTCCTCACTAAAAGGAAAGAAGGTTGCAGGGTAAAGCATTATAAAGGGCTAGTTCAAAGTTATCTCCTTTTGTCTAAATAATGCCTCAAAAAGTTACTGCATTATTTTGCAGGTGTTCAGCCAATACACCCAAACTACACAATATGCCTTTGTTCTCATTAATATAATGCAAAAGTAACGCTAATATTTTGTATGTTTTAATGTTTTTCTCAACCATTGTGGGCTGCGCAAGATGACCCACATTTCACTGTGCATTTGATACTGGTTAATGTAAAACATTTACGTTTTAGAGTTTTAAGTGAAATTGTTCTTAAACAGTCTGTAGAATTTTTGTAATTTCATCCAAATTGCTGCCCTGTTGCCTTGCTCAGGAATTAGCCAGGAAGCCAAAAGCACACAGTGTTTTCTCTTTTATAGCTGTAACGAAAGATAATTTCATTTTGGCATTATTTATTATTATGTATTATTGTTTTTGATTACTCCGATTATTTTCCTATCTATCTGATTAGTTGTCTGGTCAATATCAGAAATTTGTGATAAATATCTATTTCCTAGGGCCTTAAATGACCAGGAACACATTTGGAAGGCTAGAATCAGAGAATTTTGAGTTTTTCTTCTTAAAAATCTCTCAAATTTATAAGTACAATTAGTTTTCAAATAATCAGTTAATCTACTTCTTGCAGCTCTACAATTTATTTAAGTATATTTTACAATAATTTTATTGTTCTGTTTATTTTAATTTATAAATGTTTATAATTTATTTTTATATTTCATTTTAACATTGCAGTGTGCTAAAAGGGAGCAGGCAAGAAAATACTGTTCAATAGCAGACGTTCATGACTTTTAGATATATTAAAGGTATGGTTCGGAGTAAAATCAACCTAGTTTGCACCATGACCTCGAGCCAAACTCGAGCAGTGTTCATTCCGTTCTAACGTGTACTCCACATTTACAGCACATCATAGTCGTTTTCACAGTTCAGGTAGCATAAAGGACTTTCGACCAGAGTTGTTTTGTGAGAATTATTCTAATTTGGATGAAGACAATCAAGGTAGTGCATATGTGGTTGAATTGCATGAGTCCATTTCTGATGTTGAAGAACATGCTGATGCCAATGAATGAGGTGTTTCTGCAGCGAAAACTGGCATCCCTTTTTTTGCGAATGCAAACACTATTGCATGTTTCAAAGTCAGCCACTCAAGAAATAACTGATGGGTTTTATGAGGTCAGTGTCCTCACAGGAGAACTAATAAAGAAATGAATAGAACAAATTCTGCTGCAACACAATATGAATCTAGAAACATCAACACTGATAACAGAAACTTTTGACAAAACAGTCCCTCTTTCTTTCTTTTCAAGGACAGGAAAACTTTAAGGTTATTGAACCTATTGAGTACATTTTAGATTCAGATAAGGGTAGAAAAAATGTTTATGTGCCAATTTTACCTGTACTGAATGAGTTGTTAAATAGAGATTATGTCCTTGACAAAGTTTACCCTGAGAAGGTTTCTGGGTTAAACGCTGGGGTGTATGAAAGTTTTCTTGATGGACAGTATTTCAGGGAAAATCAGTTTTTCTCAGCAGAGGTGAAGAAAGAGGTATTGCGATAGGGTTGTATATTGATGACTTTAAAGTTTGTAACCCTTTAGGCACTTCATGGAAAAAGCACAAGATTTGTGCCGTCTATCGGGTTCTGGCTAATCTACCACTTAGGTATAGATCATCTTTATCATCCATTAATCTTGCACTGTTATGTTACAGCAATGACTTGAAAACCTATGGAAATGCTGCTGTTCTAGAACCACTTCTTAGAGACCTTGAACATCTTGAAAATCAAGGTTTGTACATCAAAAGACTAGGGGCACATGTTCAGGGAATAGTTACTTTTGTATCTGCTGATAATCTAACAGCCCATTCACTAGCAGGTTTCCAAGAATCCTTCTCTGTTGACAAATGTAGGTTTTGTCTTGCGAGTCGAAAGGACTTTCAAACTGTACCAGTTAGGAGTGGATCATTCACACTCAGAACTAAACTTTCCCATGATGGCCATGTTTTTTGTCTTAGTAGAGATGAAACACTAAAAAGTGTTGAGGGTGTAAAGGCCAGCTGTGTTTTGAATAGACTAGAACATTTTCATTCATCAACAGGTTTTCCACCTGATGTTCAACATGATCTTTTTGAAGGAATTGTTCCAACAGAGCTCTGTTTGTGTCTGTCAGATTTGATTGAAAGAGGCTTTTTCACACTTTATCATCCAAAACTTTCCTCATAAGTTTTCTGATAAGACTAATCGACTTCAGAAAATACCAATAATGTTCAAAGTTAAACGGACAATTGGAGGAAATGGACTTGAAAATTGGACACTATTGAGACTACTTCCTTTCATGATTGGTCATTTGGTTCCTGAACATGACAAAACCTGGGGTATCATTTTGGAGTTAAAAGTGATTGTTGAACTTCTGGCTTCACCTACGTTTACTGAAGAATCTGTGTGCTTTTTGGAGTCAAACATTTCTGACCACAGGCTGTTGCTGGAGGTTTTTCCTAACTTCAAGATGAAACCTAAACACCATTTTGTGGAACATTATCCTAAACTTATCCATTGGTTCGGACCTTTATTGAACTTCTGGACAATCCGCTTCGAGGGAAAACACAGCTTTTTTTAAAAAAGTTGTCTGTGATGTCAGCCATTTAAAAAACAATTTACTCACTTTAGCCACAAAGCACCAACTTATGTTTGGCTACTATCTTGATATGCCCAGCCTTTTCAAGCCAGAACTTGAAGTACAGAGTGTTTCTGTTGTTTCTCCTGATATATTGGACCATGGCCTAAAGCAGGCAATTAAAAGGAAATATGAAGATATTGCATCTGTTTCCCTGGCAACAACACTTTCTCTGCATGGAACAACATATTCAGAGGGAATGTTTGTCTCTGTTGGCAGCACAAGTGGGATTCCTGATTTTGGGAAAATTGTTAAACTGCTCATAGTGGCTAACAAGGCATTGTTCGTTGTTTAATCTTTTTCAGCTGTGTACTTGGAACATCTCAGATCTTTTGAACTGTTTAGACAACTGTCTGCTGATCTCCTTCTGGTACAACCTGAGGAAGTAAACTATTACCCACTGTATTCCTACACCATCCAAAGATGGCTTCTTCTTACACCAAAAATATTTTTACGTCATTAGAGGTACACTCAGTCATTAAATTTTTTATAAACTTTGGAAATAGTATAATGTTGCTTTTTTTGAATATGCTAGTAAGCCATTGTTCATTGTTGAACATTTTCAGCTGTGCACCACAACTACAATGTTTTATATGTATAAAACACCAACATTTTGTGTTGTAAACATAATTTATTCTGAAGCAATATTCTCATCAGTGTTCTATTATCTCATTCAGCCGCTGCGCAACTCAACAGCGCAACCTTGTTACCGTCAGTACATAATATTTTATTATTATTATCCATATAGTTAGCTTCCTGTCACGTGACAACGGAGTGCAGTGAAAGGAAGTGATTGATGGCTAATATTAACCAACCTAAAGTCTGCTTTAAAGTTAAGGACGTAAAGACGAAGTTTAATAGTGATAGAACTGTGGACCGGTCACTATATCAGCTCACAGCAGGCACATACTGTGCAGTAATTAGTGAATGAGAAATGTAAACAGGTCGCAGCTCAACAATTATTTGCACTCTCCCAAATATATTTTAAGGGTTGCACAGATTACATTTCTGGAGCATATGCAACCAAAATGGTTGCAATTTCGAGCCTTGTATGACCAGCTGCATATTGCTGCTTGTATTTTGATTATCCCTTCTAATGGGACATTCGGTTCTTTCCCTTCTGTGTTTTACAAATTTAGGTAAAAAATTCAGGGTTGTGTTGTCACCAGATGACATCAGGAAGGTGGTGACTGATGAGCTGCCAGAGAGCGTTGAAGATCTTAAGTTGATTCTGAGGTCTAAACTTAATCTGGATGGGGAGTTTGTGTTACAATATGAAGATCCAGATTTCCAGAATGATTTAGTCAATCTGACAAGATTAACAGATTTACCTAAGGAGAGAGCGACACTGAAGATTATTCAGAAGACACCACCAAATGAACAGTTTGATGACAGCAGTAACCATGACACCGCCAGCACATCATCATTGGTGTTGGGTACACCGAGTCAATCAAAGGGCTGGCCTGAGGCCTTCATCATTCCAAGTTTTACATATGATGCGGAACTGAAGCTCCGGCGATCAAATGATGCACACTCAAAAGATGGTTCCCTTTTGGATGTTACAAAGGAGCTTAAAAGTTATGTTCAACTTCAATCCATACCCATCACGGGAACAAATTGATAGTTTTGACAAAGCCTTGGTTGAAAAACATCCGTGCTTAAACGAGCCAGGGTCTTCGTGTGGCTGGTACTGCTGGAAGTTCAGTTTCAGTTTTAAAATGGGAAACTTCAGGCAGATGTTGTGTGTAGCAGGATGTCCAGTACTGTCAGTTTCCACAGATGCAGAGGTAAAAGACGCCTTAAGAAGCCGAGGCGGTCTAGAACAAATTTTTTGCCTGACATGCCAGATGCCGAAACCACCAGCTCCTTCGAAGAAGAAAGGAGAGCTCTGCTGAAAGAAGTTAAAAAGAAGAACCCTAATAATAAATTAATTGATGCTGCCATGGTAAGCACATATGCTAAGGAGAAAAGAGATTATTGATAAGGAGCCACTAATGAGTGATGTTCAATCCAGATGGCCAACGTTATTAACGGAAAGACAGGTATTCTGTGGCACTTTCAAACACTAAACGCTTTTGATATTAAGAATGCAATTGTACACTTAAAAGTGATTCAATTTACCCATCCTAATGCCATCTCAAACTCACGCATATATGTGTGTATGTTAGTGCTGTCAATCGATTAGAAAAAACAAATACTTTTTTTTTTCTGCGATTTAGTTGCTACTAAAAACATGAACGTTTTTATTATATTAAAAACATAAAAGGGCTGGTTGATTGATTCAACTTTTTTTAACCTTGTGTAATGTTAGTGTGTAATGTTGCTGTTTGAGCATAAACAACATCTGTAAAGTTACGACGGTCAAAGCTAAAAGCAAAGGGAGATATTTTCTTTTAAAGAAATCGCTTTTTAAGGACTACAACAAACGGCTGGTTAAGAAATTGCGTGCCTTTTTACCTGCATGTTGTGATGAGTAGCCCATCACATCTTTTGTTGTGTTGACTTGTGAAAATGAGACAACGCACAGCCAAAGTTGCAGTGGAAAAAAACCTCACAGTTTGAGTGCCAAAATACTCATGGGGTTAGTAATCATCATTATACAGGGACAGTGGAATGGAGAGATTTTTTTGAAAACAGGTGGCTGGTTTTGTACTGCTCACCATCAATGTAATCAATGAGGGCTCCATCTTTATTTTGCTTCTGAGAAATAATTTTTTCCATGGTACCTGGACTTTCTAGTATTTTTTTAAGGACAGGCTGCAAAGGAACATATTGAAAGGCGTCCTGGACTGCTATCTGTCTCACACTGCCAGTCAGTGCATCCAAACGCTGGACATATGAAATGCCTGGAAAATGCTAGTCTCTGGCTTAATGAAAAACCCTGTATGAGAAAAATATTTCATCTGTTTAAAGTCTGAATCCAGGTCCAAAAATGGATCAGCGGCTCTCTCAAAGTGATTATTTAAGGTACTGACATCAGGGTGATCTGAGTGACCAAGTCGATGCAAAAGAGCCATTGTCTTGGTCTGCAAGTTACCTACAATATCAGTGATCAAAGAAGATGTTTGCTTCACCATGTAATTAATTGCAGAATAGGTTTGATTTGATTGGGCTTTAAACCGGCAGAAGGTCAGAGCACAGTAAATCAGTCCAAACAAATAAACAAAACCAGAGGGCAAGACAAGAACGAGAAAACCAGGACACGGGCAGATTTTAAAACCAGGAATAGCAGAAAACTAGGAAAACGCTCAGTTATGCTGTGGAACACAAGACAAGACTTAGCGCTGAGACAAACAACTGAACTGGGTTAATAGGCAGAGGGACTAAACTGTCTACATTAATCCGGATAGATTTGAAAATAGAGTATTCATTTCAAAGCACTCTCCGTCCTCATTAGCGTTTTCAGGCATTTTCCAAAAGCTTCTCATCCACACCAAAACGTCAGAAAACGCTAAATTCACCTTACAGCGCATGCGAAAACCCTCATGCAAGCTCACTGAGATGATACAGACAGAATTGATTGTTAGGCTGCAGATTGCTTTTACGGCAGCGGCACTTTCGTCTGGGTTTTTTGTACTTTTATAACAGAGAATTCTGTCAATCAAACGTTTCTCACTGAATCTCACAGCACTGTTGTGGTGTCTGTCATGTGATTGAGGTGTGAGCTAGAGCTGCGCTATGTGCTGGTCTGAGCTGATAAACGGTCCGTGCAGCGTAATACTGATTAATGTTATCTACTTTAGTTTATCGGTATACATTTATTAACGTTAGGTAATACATTTCTAAACGGTTTCGCTAATCTTTCGGCTAACGTTTTAATGACGTTATTAATGCTAGTGAGAAAACTGGGATAGCTAACAACAATCGATCTGATCCGGAGAATGAAAAAAATGACAAAAGTGAACGATAACATAAAAAAAACAGTTCTAAGATATATTTAACGTTTCAGTACACATTATTTCATGTTATAAAAGTTATAAACATCATAAAACGAGATTACCTACCTTTCACAATCAGGAGATGTCCGTTGACTGTCTATCACTGACTGGACCGTTAGTATTTGAACCATCGAAGCGCGAACGTATTTAACCCAACTGTTAGGTTATAACTAAAAATAAACCACCGACATAAACAAATGACCCAATACATTTTAAGATAACCCAACATAATGACCCAACATGCATAAACCAGCGGTTGGGTTAAAAAAAAAGAACCCAACGTTTTTTAGTGTGTGATCAAATGTAAAGTAAGGGCGCTTTCACACTAGCCCTTTTGGTGCGCACCCGGGTTCGAATGACGTCAGAGTTCGGTTCGTTTGGATGATGTGAACGCTGTTTTCCGAACTCGGGTGCACACCCGCGAACCGTACTCGAGTCCGCTTAAAAAGGTGGTCTGGGGTACGGTTCATGTGAACTCGGGTACGGTTCGCTGCTGATATGAACGCAATCGTACCAAATCGCGGAAGTGAACCGCTATTGATGACGTATAATCTGGTGCGTGCCTGCGTGCGTGTGTGTTTAACAACTGTAAAAGGGTCTATATACACTTACCTTGATGAAAAGCGGGATTGACGCACTGCAAGCAGAGAGATGATTTCTGCTTGCCTCCACAAAAATTGTCTTCGGCGGGCGGGCGGACATCCCGCTGTCTTTGGAACGGTTTTAATACTTTTGCGGCAGACAGACGCAAGTGTGTTTCTGTATCTTTTCTTTGAAAACAAAACCAAAGGTTAAAAAAAAGAAGAACAAATGTGAAGCGAGCAATTCTATCCATTTTGACGCCTTTTCATAGCGGTTACCAAGCAACACGAGTACGCGCCAGCTGCAGCTTGATGACGTAAGCGTACCGCGGTTCGGATACAAATAATATAATGTGAACACAGTCCATCGGGGGCAGGGGGAGGGGGGAGCAATCGAACTCGGGTTCGGAACAGGCAATCGAACCAAGTGTGAAAGCACCCTAAAGGCCCGTACACACCGGGACGAATTTCGCGCGCGATATTCGCCGACGTTTAACGCCTCGTGACTAAACAAAGGGCGCCAATGTGAGTGTGCACACCGACGCGAAAAACGGCACGCGTAAAAGCGTAATTTTTTTTTAAACGCCTCGGGTTCGTTTTTTTGGTTTGACGCGCTGCGTCAAAAACTATCCGACCAATGAGATTGCCGCTTTTGCTCACGTGTCTGGAGCTTCTGAAGTTACAGTAAAACACAACTTGGGGGCGCTCAAACACAGAACGGTCTTGCCGAGCACACATACGTAACAGCGAAGAAGATATACGCCAAGTAGCGTCTACACTGCCCATAGACAGACACGTACTGCCGGGAAGAAATAAGACGAGGAAGATGCAAGGCAAGATGAATGTAGAGCTGCTGGTCTCGTTGGTGTCGGAACATAAAGAACTATATGACAAACGCGACAGCGACTACAAAAATCTTGATAAAAGAGAACTGCTATGGAGTGGTATTGCAGAGTATATACTGTTATGGAGTGGGTATTGTATTTCTGTTTTACATTAAGCGCCATCTAATGTCAGGGAATGAATTTGCATGTTCACTCGGCTCATCGTCAGCGAAAATCGCTTGGGTGTGAACACAAAAAACGCGTTGAAAAACGCTGGCGAATAACGCGCGCCGCTAAAGATATTCATTCAAGAGCTGTGAGTAATTTTTGTGTGTATTTGATCATGTAGACACACACATGAAGCGTAAGTTATTATTTGCTTTTCTAGTTGCGGTCAGTTTCGTAAAGCCTTGACGTTGCAAGAGTTAACTCTTGCGTGGATTATTATGGCTTTAATAGCTCTATTTATTATCAAACCGTCCTGCAATTTAGCAACAGTAGAGACTGCATTTTACAACAGTCTATAGCCCCTTTCACACAGAGATTCCGGAAAATACACGGATAAAGTGACCCGGGATTTGACCCGGGTTCGTTTGATTTTGGTTCATTCACACTGCCAGTGATTTTCCGGAATCAGAGAGTGCGTTCACACACAACCCGTAAAAATGCCGTAAAAGACACGTGACATCGATGTGACTTGTAATCTCAGCAGCGTCTTAAGTTTGTTTATGAGCTGCGATCTCTCTCTCGAGAAACCACGCTTGTGCATTTTTTTCTCTGATTCGATCATAAAATTGCGCATTACGTACCGTTTCACAGCTGGCAAATGATCCCGCGCTTCAGCGTCATCACTACGACACGGCATTATTACGGCTTTTGTTCACACAGCGCGCGTTCCGGGACTGAACACGGCAATGTTACTAGGTCCCGACCCGGCATCGATCCCGGCATAAATCCCGGGTCGAGTTTGCGTTCACACAGAAGGCGCTCTGGCAATTTGAACCCATTTTGCCGGGTTCAAAGCGCTGTGAAGAAATGGCTCCTAACTGCTGTGAGGGAAGGAAATTCCCTGTTCTGCGGTCTTTCATAATTAAGCACCGGGGCCTGTTTTATACCGGGTTTCAGTACCCATCCCTACCCTTAACCAAATGAAGTCAGTCTTAAAACAGTCTTAAGTCAGAGCAGATGGTCTTAAATTCATAGTCATGGAATTACATTTTGCATACATTGCAAAAAATGATGATCTTCCTCAGTATTTTTGTCCTGTTTTCCAAAGAATTTTCATGTTTGGTTACAAACATTCTTAAAAATATCTTCCTCTGTGTTCAGCATTTTATATTCTGTATTTATATACCCTGGTAATCAAGTTGAATTTGCTCAGCGAGTTACTCTGGTGTCGAGTAGTGATGCTCATTAAATATGCTCCTCGATCTGAGCTGCACCAATCGCATCGGGTTATCTGATATAGGCTGGCCAGAGGCGAGATGACGACAGCGCTGTGACGTCGAAGTCATTAGTAAACATTGCAAGATGGCTATGGATGAACACCATTTGTTTGAAACGGCTTTGGCCGCTACAATGAAAGATTTAGGCTTTTTCTCTAAAAGAGGAACAGAAGATGGCACTCGAATCGTTCCTTTGCAAGAAGATCGTTTTTGCTGTTTTGCTGACCAGATACGGTAAAAGTCTAATCTACCAGTTATCTCCGCTGGTAGCTAAGCATTAACTTGTTGTGATTGGTCGTAGTGTTATCCAATTGCGTGCAGTGAGATTTTCAAATGCATGCTTGGTGCCGCCCCTCGAGCTGGCCGATTTTCATTAGTCGACGCCAGACCATTAATCTTTCAGATTTAGGTCTGGATTTCCAGGCTAGTATTTATATAGGTTTAGAACAACTTGAGGGTGAATGAATGACAGAATTTTCATTTTGGGGTAAGAATGTTCTGTTACAGTGTTGCTCTTTAACAACACATGATCTAGTGCGAGTGTGTGTATGTATGTTCAATTGTTATAAAGTTGATACAATATTTTGTGTTGTCATGTGGAATGGGTTCAATCCTTTTTCTTTTTTTTTTGCCATCCAGTGAAATTGAGGATGCTGTGAAAGGAACTGACGTGGGAATTTTAATTGTAACTGAGGAGCAGCAATGTGATGTGCTTCCCAATGACAGAATTGATGGATTATGGTTCCTCATTTTTGAGGAACATCTTGTTGTCACTGACATCTCCGAAGTCCCCAAGGCATTTGGACTTCTGATGGGTCTTCTTTATGGTGTAAATATCGACTACCCCAAGAGGATGAAATACACCTTTGAAGCTCTGCAAAAACTTGTCATGAACATTGGTGGAAGCAGCTGTTCGTCGTGTGTTCATGGGCTTCGCAACAAGCTCTTTCGCAAAAAGTAGCCTTGTTTTTTCGTTTTTTTTAAAGGAGCTTTTGGCTTTTTTGAGCCTTGCTTCTTTTTAGAGTGCACATTTAAAGTTTGTCATGTTATGACTTGGACTATGCATGTTCTACACATCTCATGAAAACAAATGTTAATGTTTCACATCTCAGTTTTTTATACAGTAATGTAGTGCAATTTCCTTCAACATTGAAAAGTGCTTTTGCTTTCATCTTCCATCCCTTCTATCTTTGTGTCTTGTTTTATGACCAATAAATTGCATTGTGGTAGGAGGAGTGTTTGGAAATTTGCAAGGTTAATATTCAATGTTTAAACTTCTGTCTTATTGAGCTATGCTATGTAGAATCAGACCTTTGTGATTTTATTACATCTGTTTTAATGAATTGAAATGTAGTATTTAAAATTTGTCATATGACGTTTCTTTAAAAGGCGTGTTGATTTTTTTTATGCACTTTTTGCAGAACGTTTTTTTTAGGAACTTTCTCATATGACAGCGTGTTCTACACATTTCCTAAAAAAAAATAAAAATAAAAAAAAAAGCCTTAAAAAGTGCCTTGCCTTGCTAATAAATAGATACAAAAAAGTTATTTCAATTGTCAGTTGATCTGTTGACAGGAAATTGCTTGTTCAATTTAAATGTGAATGAAAGAGTTGTCTATCATTAAATAAATGCAAGGCAAAATGTTAGGGGGTAACAGTTTAGGACCCAAGGACCAGGGCCCGTATTCATAAAGATTCTAAGAATCCTCTAAGAAAACTCTTAATTTAGCTTAAAAACTTTTACGTAGGAGTCTTAGCTTAAAAGCGATTCGGGACCGATCTGAGAGCAACTCTGAGTAAGGAAAAGACAAAAACGTTCATCTTAGTAAGGAGGCGGGGTTGACTCCGTTGCTATGTATGACACAATCTTTTGAAGACTGTGATTGGTTGGTTGTCCAAGAAGGAAAAAAAAAAGTGATTTTAAGTATAGGGTCTATTCTAAGCCTTCACTTTTTTCACTTCACAATTTTTTTCCTATTTGACCGTTCTCACACACACACACACACACACACACACACACACACACACACACACACACACACACACACACACATTATATATGTGTATATAAATCCTTTTTTTTTATTTACCATGCAGTTAATTTCCTATAAGGTATTTGATTGGAAAGAGTGGATTTTTTTGTATCATTCTAAGCCAATTACACTGATTGCTGGCATGTCTATTTAAGTGGTGGTTTGAATGTTGGTTTTAATGTATCAAACATGGAATTTTCCCAGTTGTCAAATATCGTAATGTAGTGATTACTTTCATTTCTGGCGCTATGGCATTTCTGTGCTGTGTCGGAGATGTTAGCGTGTCTCTAATAAGATCAGTCACAAACATGATCCCTGCACGATCTAATCTATAGCGTCTTATTAACTCACTGTTATTCATTGTCTGCAACACATTTCTTCTCCCTCTTCGTCTTTCTGCCATTTTCTCCTCTGCTAAAGAAACTCTCAAGCCTCTTAAAAGTCCTCGTCCGTGCTCCTAACAATTTTGACCTTAAGACCTCTTTTAAGGGTTAAGATGCTTTCTGAATTACTTTTTTCTTTACTAGGATTTTTTCTTTTATTTTAAGAGTAAACGGCCACATTTCTAAGAATTTTCTTAGAATTTTGTCACTAGGAGCTACTCTTTGCATTAAGATTCTTTATGAATACGGGCCCAGATGTTTAAAAGAAGACCCGGAATTATAATAAATTGAAGAACAGTTTTACTGAAGATAGTTTGCAGATTCATCAGCAGAAGTTCAGCTTCAAGACTCACACAGGAGTTCGTAGGCCGCCCCGCTTACAGTGACAAAGATCACAGCAGTTATACCCTACACCAAGGTCTAAGCTACATCCTTACTTCAGGTTGCAGTTTCTGATTGGCTAAGAAATAGATAAACATAGTAATTTTCCACACATATACAGATAGACTGAAGCATATCTCCATAGATTATGCAGCTGACACTCAGACCCTGAAGTTAGGGACGTCATGACCTTCCAGTTCTCAGATTTGGGTTACTGGGCGCCAACATGTCCAGAACAACAACTCAGTGAATCTCCAATAATGCCAGTGGTTCCTTAACCTGCAACCAAGAAGACTAACACACACACCGACACACAGCTTTTCCTAGGTTGGATTTGGCCAGGTTCTAACTATAAACAGGAGAGTCCTCTTAAAACATCAAGATAATGCGTTCTTTCTCTCAAGGACAGCTACACTTTAGTCTAACTGGAAAGTAAGGCTTTAACAAAGAAATGGTCCCTTAAACTATTGGCTTCAATGACCCCTATATGTTTTAACACGTTGAAGACCTTTCTCAAACACAAAACATCATTCCATATTTCATTTCTGGAATCCAGAATAAATGAGCAAGCGCTGTTACTGCATTCATATCAAATACAGACATTAGAGAACACATGAAAAGAACATTTCATTAATCTCACTGGTAAGTGGTAACTTCTATAACAAAGTAAAATCTCACAAGCTTAGAGAAGTCACTCAACTCGTGATATTTAGAAGGAAACATATTGATTAATACCTTGATTATAATGACTTATACTACAGGGCCGTTCAATGCTTGAATCTGATTGGTTGACGAACGTTCTAAGGCGTGCATTATTTTCAGGGAAACGGGGATTTTTATTGCAGATAATTTAACAAATAAATAATTATTGATAGGCCTACTTGTTAAAAGGGCTTTGGGTTTCGTTTATTTGGCTAGTCTACTGTCATCTGTCAATAATAGAAAAAAAAAAGAATGAATTAAAACGAATTGAATTAATTAATAAATAATAATATTGACGCACATGCTTTTCTGTCTCATTATTGCAACAACTCTCTCTAATAACTGCATAAAGCCGGGAACACACTTTAAGGCCGGTTATGAATGTAATTTGATACTTATGACTGATCATGCCCAAACGCGTGTTCAGCGCGTTCAGTCTGTGTTCAAAGTCGGTGTTTAAAATCTGCTGCAGTCGATGAAAACAGTCAGAGAATGTGTCAGCTAGTCGTGTGTCCCCAGCATTAGTCTGCTATCAGCGGCTCAAACCTCCGTTGCTAACTCTGAAATGACGTTTTGGAATTAGCAACGGAGGCATGGGATTAGATGCGTAAGAAATTAGTCCTACATACAAGAGCGTTTTAATGACAAAAACTTTACAAACGTCTTGAAATACATAATCTGAACAATGTTTCGAGGTGTGGTAACTGTAGTATAAGCGGAATAATTGACTTCAGGCCGTTGAATTATTAGAAAAATAATGCACATATTTTTCTAATAATTCAACGGCCTGTCGTCAATTATTCCTTACTCATTACATATACATTGAAGCAGCAGTGGATTCCAATCCACCCCCTTTAAAAATGTGTTGTCTTCTTTATTTTAAATTCATTTTAAAATATTTTTTCCAGTTGACATAACTTGACTTGTGCTGACTGGACTAGGAAATAATGGTCAAGTCAACTTGAGCAAATTTATTACCAAACTTAAAAAAATTAAGTTAATTCCACTCTAATGGGAAATTACTTCAACAAGAGTTATATTTTCAAGCTGACAAAAAAAAAGACAAGTCAAGTTGACAAAAACTGACAAGGCAGCGGGGTACAGTGTAGTATCAAACAGCATTGCAGGCTATGTGATTGGTGTATCGAGAAGGAACAATTGGCAATATCCGTAAAACAACTCATATGAACTGTAATAAAGTGCGTGCTCTGCTGTGATCAGTAACGTTAGGCCTATTGATTGTCTGTAAGCTGGAACACGAACAGCTGAAACTGATCCATCCTCGAGTAACAACTTTTTAGCAAAACCTGTTTTATATTGTCCCTTTGTGTTGACCCTTGTTCACAAAGCAGTCTGGTGTAAAATGATTTACGCAAACATAAATGCATTTAGGTATATGGGGGCACATATCCTTCAAAAACAAAAGTAATCCACTGCGTCTTCAGCAGCTCTGATGTCAGGAGTACATGAAGACTGTTATTGTGACGGACTGAAAGTATTACAGTGAAAGATAAGAGTAACTAGATGTACCGCATCGCGGTACAAAATATGACCGCCGCTCAGGCCTGCACTGGCTTTCCACAAAAATAAATGACGTGGAGTAATTTGGCTGTATTGCGTGTTTATGTATATACCTAAAAAAAGTAATAGTATGTGCATGTCTGTGTGTGTGTGTGTGTGTGTGTGTGTGTGTGTGTATGTGTGTGTATTTGTGTTTGTGTATGTATGTGTCTGTGTGTGTGTGTGTGTGTGTGTGTGTGTGTGTGTGTGTGTGTGTGTCTGTGCGTGTATGTATGTGTGCGTACATGTGTGCGCGTGTGTGTGTGTCTGTGCATGTGGATTTGTATGTGTGTGTATGGGTGTGTGTCTGTGCGTGTGGATGTCAGTGTGTGTGCATGCTTGCGTTTGTTTGTATTCCTGCATGTGTGTGTGTGACAGTATCATCCTAAACCAGCAACCCTTCGCTCAACAGCCCCGGGGACCAAACGAAATTTTTCCGTAGAAGTCTAGTGGGGCTACATGCCCACCAAATTTCATGTTCCCCGGTGTTTCGGTGTCCCTGGTATCGTTGACGAAAAATGTACGGGGGCCCCAGCGCAGGGGGGGGAAGTGGCCCCCGGGGACCAAACGAAATTTTTCCGTAAAAGTCTAGTAGACGAACATACCATAAAAATTTCTTCATCCTCGGTGCCACGGTTCAGGTAGTTATTTAGGAAACTGCATTTTTTTGGGTTTGGGGGGGCCCAGCGCGGGGGGGGAGTGGCCCCCGGGGACCAAACGAAATTTTTCCGTAGAAGTCTAGTGGGGCTACATGCCCACCAAATTTCATGTTCCCCGGTGCTTCGGTGTCCCTGGTATCGTTGACGAAAAATTTACGGGGGCCCCAGCGCGGGGGGGGAAGTGGCCCCGGGGACCAAACGAAATTTTTCCGTAAAAGTCTAGTAGACCAACATACCATAAAAATGTCTTCATCCTCGGTGCCACGGTTCAGGTAGTTATTTAGGAAAAACGGCATTTTTTTGGGTTTGGGGGGGCCCAGCGCGGGGGGGGAGTGGCCCCCGGGGACCAAACGAAATTTTTCCTTAGAAGTCTAGTGGGGCTACATGCCCACCAAATTTCATGTTCCCCGGTGTTTCGGTGTCCCTGGTATGGTTGACGAAAAATTTACGGGGGCCCCAGCGCGGGGGGGGGGGAAGTGGCCCCCGGGGACCAAATGAAATTTTTCCGTAAAAGTCTAGTAGACCAACATACCACAAAAATTTCTTCATCCTCGGTGCCACGGTTCAGGTAGTTATTTAGGAAAAACTGCATTTTTTTGGGTTTGGGGGGGCCCAGCGCGGGGGGGAGTGGCCCCCGAGGACCAAACGAAATTTTTCCTTAGAAGTCTAGTGGGGCTACATGCCCACCAAATTTCATGTTCCCCGGTGTTTCGGTGTCCCTGGTATCGTTGACGAAAAATTTACGGGGGCCCCAGCGCGGGGGGGGAAGTGGCCCCCGCGGACCAAACGAAATTTTTCCGTAAAAGTCTAGTAGACCAACATACCATAAAAATGTCTTCATCCTCGGTGCCACGGTTCAGGTAGTTATTTAGGAAAAACTGCTTTTTTTTGGGTTTGGGGGGGCCCAGCGCGGGGGGGGAGTGGCCCCCGGGGACCAAACGAAATTTTTCCTTAGAAGTCTAGTGGGGCTACATGCCCACCAAATTTCATGTTCCCCGGTGTTTCGGTGTCCCTGGTATCGTTGACGAAAAATTTACGGGGGCCCCAGCGCGGGGGGGGAAGTGGCCCCCGCGGACCAAACGAAATTTTTCCGTAAAAGTCTAGTAGACCAACATACCATAAAAATGTCTTCATCCTCGGTGCCACGGTTCAGGTAGTTATTTAGGAAAAACTGCTTTTTTTTGGGTTTGGGGGGGCCCAGCGCGGGGGGGGAGTGGCCCCCGGGGACCAAACGAAATTTTTCCTTAGAAGTCTAGTGGGGCTACATGCCCACCAAATTTCATGTTCCCCGGTGTTTCGGTGTCCCTGGTATCGTTGACGAAAAATTTACGGGGGCCCCAGCGCGGGGGGGGAAGTGGCCCCCGCGGACCAAACGAAATTTTTCCGTAAAAGTCTAGTAGACCAACATACCACAAAAATTTCTTCATCCTCGGTGCCACGGTTCAGGTAGTTATTTAGGAAAAACTGCATTTTTTTGGGTTTGGGGGGGCCCAGCGCGGGGGTGGAGTGGCCCCCGGGGACCAAACGAAATTTTTCCTTAGAAGTCTAGTGGGGCTACATGCCCACCAAATTTCATGTTCCCCGGTGTTTCGGTGTCCCTGGTATCGTTGACGAAAAATTTACGGGGGCCCCAGCGCGGGGGGGGAAGTGGCCCCCGCGGACCAAACGAAATTTTTCCGTAAAAGTCTAGTAGACCAACATACCATAAAAATGTCTTCATCCTCGGTGCCACGGTTCAGGTAGTTATTTAGGAAAAACTGCTTTTTTTTGGGTTTGGGGGGGCCCAGCGCGGGGGGGGAGTGGCCCCCGGGGACCAAACGAAATTTTTCCTTAGAAGTCTAGTGGGGCTACATGCCCACCAAATTTCATGTTCCCCGGTGTTTCGGTGTCCCTGGTATCGTTGACGAAAAATTTAAGGGGGCCCCAGCGCGGGGGGGGAAGTGGCCCCCGGGGACCAAACGAAATTTTTCCGTAAAAGTCTAGTAGACCAACATACCATAAAAATTTCTTCATCCTCGGTGCCACGGTTCAGGTAGTTATTTAGGAAAAACGGCATTTTTTTGGGTTTGGGGGGGCCCAGCGCGGGGGGGGAGTGGCCCCCGGGGACCAAACGAAATTTTTCCTTAGAAGTCTAGTGGGGCTACATACCCACCAAATTTCATGTTCCCCGGTGTTTCGGTGTCCCTGGTATGGTTGACGAAAAAATTTACGGGGGCCCCAGCGCGGGGGGGAAGTGGCCCCCGTGGACCAAACGAAATTTTTCCGTAAAAGTCTAGTAGACCAACATACCATAAAAATTTCTTCATCCTCGGTGCCACGGTTCAGGTAGTTATTTAGGAAAAACTGCATTTTTTTGGGTTTGGGGGGGCCCAGCGCGGGGGGGGAGTGGCCCCCGGGGACCAAACGAAATTTTTCCTTAGAAGTCTAGTGGGGCTACATGCCCACCAAATTTCATGTTCCCCGGTGTTTCGGTGTCCCTGGTATCGTTGACGAAAAATTTAAGGGGGCCCCAGCGCGGGGGGGGGAAGTGGCCCCCGGGGACCAAACGAAATTTTTCCGTAAAAGTCTAGTAGACCAACATACCATAAAAATTTCTTCATCCTCGGTGCCACGGTTCAGGTAGTTATTTAGGAAAAACTGCATTTTTTTGGGTTTGGGGGGGCCCAGCGCGGGGGGGGGGAGTGGCCCCCGGGGACCAAACGAAATTTTTCCTTAGAAGTCTAGTGGGGCTACATGCCCACCAAATTTCATGTTCCCCGGTGTTTCGGTGTCCCTGGTATGGTTGACGAAAAATTTACGGGGGCCCCAGCGCGGGGGGGGGGGGAAGTGGCCCCCGGGGACCAAATGAAATTTTTCCGTAAAAGTCTAGTAGACCAACATACCACAAAAATTTCTTCATCCTCGGTGCCACGGTTCAGGTAGTTATTTAGGAAAAACTGCATTTTTTTGGGTTTGGGGGGGCCCAGCGCGGGGGTGGAGTGGCCCCCGGGGACCAAACGAAATTTTTCTTTAGAAGTCTAGTGGGGCTACATGCCCACCAAATTTCATGTTCCCCGGTGTTTCGGTGTCCCTGGTATCGTTGACGAAAAATTTACGGGGGCCCCAGCGCGGGGGGGGAAGTGGCCCCCGCGGACCAAACGAAATTTTTCCGTAAAAGTCTAGTAGACCAACATACCATAAAAATTTCTTCATCCTCGGTGCCACGGTTCAGGTAGTTATTTAGGAAAAACTGCATTTTTTTGGGTTTGGGGGGGCCCAGCGCGGGGGGGGAGTGGCCCCCGGGGACCAAACGAAATTTTTCCTTAGAAGTCTAGTGGGGCTACATGCCCACCAAATTTCATGTTCCCCGGTGTTTCGGTGTCCCTGGTATCGTTGACGAAAAATTTAAGGGGGCCCCAGCGCGGGGGGGGAAGTGGCCCCCGGGGACCAAACGAATTTTTTCCGTAAAAGTCTAGTAGACCAACATACGATAAAAATGTCTTCATCCTCGGTGCCACGGTTCAGGTAGTTATTTAGGAAAAACTGCATTTTTTTGGGTTTGGGGGGGCCCAGCGCGGGGGGGGAGTGGCCCCCGGGGACCAAACGAAATTTTTCCTTAGAAGTCTAGTGGGGCTACATGCCCACCAAATTTCATGTTCCCCGGTGTTTCGGTGTCCCTGGTATCGTTGACGAAAAATTTACGGGGGCCCCAGCGCGGGGGGGGAAGTGGCCCCCGCGGACCAAACGAAATTTTTCCGTAAAAGTCTAGTAGACCAACATACCATAAAAATTTCTTCATCCTCGGTGCCACGGTTCAGGTAGTTATTTAGGAAAAACTGCATTTTTTTGGGTTTGGGGGGGCCCAGCGCGGGGGGGGAGTGGCCCCCGGGGACCAAACGAAATTTTTCCTTAGAAGTCTAGTGGGGCTACATGCCCACCAAATTTCATGTTCCCCGGTGTTTCGGTGTCCCTGGTATCGTTGACGAAAAATTTAAGGGGGCCCCAGCGCGGGGGGGGAAGTGGCCCCCGGGGACCAAACGAATTTTTTCCGTAAAAGTCTAGTAGACCAACATACGATAAAAATGTCTTCATCCTCGGTGCCACGGTTCAGGTAGTTATTTAGGAAAAACTGCATTTTTTTGGGTTTGGGGGGGCCCAGCGCGGGGGGGGAGTGGCCCCCGGGGACCAAACGAAATTTTTCCTTAGAAGTCTAGTGGGGCTACATGCCCACCAAATTTCATGTTCCCCGGTGTTTCGGTGTCCCTGGTATCGTTGACGAAAAATTTAAGGGGGCCCCAGCGCGGGGGGGGAAGTGGCCCCCAGGGACCAAACGAAATTTTTCCGTAAAAGTCTAGTAGACCAACATACCATAAAAATTACTTCATCCTCGGTGCCACGGTTCAGGTAGTTATTTAGGAAAAACTGCATTTTTGGGGGTTTGGGGGGGCCCAGCGCGGGGGGGGAGTGGCCCCCGGGGACCAAACGAAATTTTTCCTTAGAAGTCTAGTGGGGCTACATGCCCACCAAATTTCATGTTCCCCGGTGCTTCGGTGTCCCTGGTATCGTTGACGAAAAATTCAGTAAGGTGACAAAAAAAAAAAAAAAAAAAAAACTTTGACAATCCCTATATGACCGGCTAGCTACGCTAGCGGCGGTCATAATAATAGGTACCCCAAAATTATTATGTTTTCTCTCTTTCTTCAGTTCAAGTATTTAAAAGAGTCTAAAAAGGTGTTCTAATGTTACATGGATTTAAGTGTCTTCTGAAAAAGGCCTGTAGGTGGAGCATTACACTAGACTGATGAGGAATTGACGTTCTGGTCAAAGGGCAAAGTCATTAAAAGAAAGCCCAGAACGCTGCAGACACTAATCTGTGTTCTCTCATTATTTCCTACAGGTATGTAAAATGTTTTTTATGGACCAATATCAATCATTAGTGATACTTTAGAGATTCATAAATGCTTTCAGATTATGTTTGTTCAGTTTAACAGTGATTGCCCGTTGCCATGGTCCCGTTCACACCGCAAGTCTTAATGCTCAATTCTGATTTTTTGCTCAGATCCGATTTTTTGATTGGCTGTTCACATTACCTTTTAAAATGTGACCTATATCTGATTGCAGTGTGAACTGTTTGAGGTTTCAAACTAACCCGCATGCGCAAAAGAACAATAACAATGACATCAGACGCAGCACGCGGTTGCACTAAAGTTTCGGGAGGTTATGGAGGAAGTAAGCATATTCACATTTATTTAAACATGTTTGTGTAATGGAAGCCGTAACATTAATGAGCAGATGCTGAGGAGGAGAAGAACGAAGAGGCAGGTTTATGGCTGCAAATTCACTACAGAGATCTGTGTGGATGTGTAGTTTGACACTGCAGCCACGTTATCCTGTGTCCCCGTTCTTTCATTTCGTGTGAATTTTTTTCAAAAACGGAGCGGTTACGGTAGGATCCTTCTAGTTTAGCTTGAATTGAAGTATCTCCCTATATAGGCTACTAATTAGGTCTAACACCTCACTCTCAAGTTTTTAATGTTAGGCTACTATCAGTGTTGTGGGTAACGCGTTACAAAGTAACGCGTTAGAGTACTCTAATTACCTTTTTCGTGAAATGTGTAACTTAACGCGTTAGTTTTGTGCGTTAAGTAATCAGTAACTTCGTTTTAAAAAAAAAAAAGTAATCCGTTATTTTAAGGAAAGGAAAATCCCGACTGCAGCCTGCTTTTTGTCAGACAGTAGGCCTAGGTCTACTGTGCCACCTGCGGATGTATCAGCGGAGCCGAAGCGCTGTGATCGTAAAGTTAATGGCTGTGATACGTCTGTGCCTGACCCTGTGTGTGTGTGTGTGTGTGTGTGTGTGTGTGTGTGTGTGGTTTTTTTTTTTTTTTTTTTTTTAACTCCCGGCAAGATGGCAGAGAGGACCGCCTGCTATTCAATCAGTTGTCAGCTATCGGGTAGTCTTCCGAAATTTAAAAGACATACACCAATACAAAAGAAACGAAACCGAAAGAAAATAATACAGTCGGACCTTGCACTCTAAAAACTGCTGGGTTAAAAAATAACCCAACCTTAACCACACCGCTGGGTCACTATTGGACAGAACACGCGCTGGGTTGGTTTGACCCAAGTGCTGGGTTTTACCATTTAACCCATATTTCTGGGTCATTCGACCCAACCAGTGGGTGAAATTAACCCTCTTGCTGGGTTAAGTCTTACTCATGTGCTGGGTTATTTCTTGTCTCATTGCCTTAATAAAATTAGTAACAAATATTTGTTATATTACGAATGTAAAATAATTATTATCTCTTTAATACAATAAACCAGAGAGGCCACTGTATATGTGATTTCAATCTCTTTTTTTTTTTGATACATTTCTTTAATACTTTTCTTTATCGAATACAAATGTTAATCAATGTCAAAGGTCTGACATGTCCCCCTCGTCTCATCCCTGAGGCACAGAATGTGCAGCAATGCTCCAGTCTCATTTTGTAAATATTCAACCATGTTGGTCCTCACCTGTTGATTACACAATCAAGTTAAGTCATCTTTATTTATATAGCGCTTTTTACAATACAGATTGTATCAAAGCAGCTTCACAGTGATACTGTAACATGAAAAAATACAACAAAGTTTGTTTCTAGAAGAAAATTGCATCATCGTCCAGCTTAAGGCAGATCAGTAATATTGTTGAATATTAAATGTCTCCAACTAAGCAAGCCAAAAGCCAAGGCAACAGTGGCAAGGAACCAAAACTCCATCAGTGACAGAATGGAGAAAAAAACCTTCGGAGAACCCAGGCTCAGTCTCAGTTCTCCTCTGGCCATCGAGCGAACAGTGTATAATTATGATCCAGGCAGCATTACAGGTCAGAATTCAGATTGAATCAGAACATTCCGAATATTTATCCAGTTCCATCTGGTTGGAAGTCGGAGTCATCACACCGGTATGGAGACGAGTTTGTTGAGGATCAGTCGTGTCGATGAGGCCTTCACTGGGCTGATAAGGCTGGCACTTCAGGGATGCGTCATGGATGGGTCCAGGCACAGGTCCACCTTCTGATCTGGATACGGCCCGGATCCGGCTGACTTCAGTAAACCTCAGAATAAACAGAAAGACTAACATTAGCGTAGATGCCATTCTTCTTATGAAATAATGAGTACATCAGGTGTTATAGGAAAGTGTACCCGGTTCCGGCTGACCTAATGCAGCCTAATAAACATTTAACATTTAAATCATAGAAATGTATAATGTTCTATATGAATGCCAGGTAAAAGAGATGCGTTTTTAGTCTAGATTTAAACTGACAGAGTGTGTCTGCTTCCCGGACAATCACTTAAGAGTGTTGCAATAAAACTGACATGCAAGTTAAGCTTTTTTTTGTGGAAGTATCAATTTATTATTGAACATGCAATTAAAATGATTGCAAACATTACCAAATGACCAAATGTGAAAAACAAACAAAATGTGTATTCAGTATTTGCAAACTGAATTATAGTTATAGTAATAAAAGAGTAATTTGGACAAATATTATCAACATTAAGGCATTAAAATAAAACATTACTTTATCAAAAGTAAAATATTACTGTAATGTTGATAGTGTCTTTAACATTAAAACTCACAAACCCACAAAGTTGCTCATTAATCTCCTGACTGGCAGCGCTGATGATCGCCTCATTTAAATGTTACACAATAAAATGAAAGATGACATGCAGAAATGATGGTTCGAGACATTACAGAAGACACACGCAGACTGTGCTGGAACTTACCTCAGTCACTTCTTCTGACGAGTATTTCTAAAACTATGCCAGCAGACTTTTCACTCACAACTCACTAGCTAGCCTACATTAGAGATAGCCTGGCTAACGTCAGACCTCTTCTCATTGAGATGTGGTCTGGGAACCACATGTTCATTTTCTCGTATTTGAGGTGTGGTTTACGAATGCCCAGAGCAGTTTATTGGGCGTACGAATGTCTATCAAATGCGCCTGTACGTAGCTCATAGCCAATCCTTTCAATTATACCAGACGACGTATGTAGAGCGACAGAAGTTCGACGAGGAAGAAGACGAAATAAACTTGCGTTTTAAACTACTTAGAACACTATCTAAGGCTGCATCGAAAGGTAACTTCGCGTCTGATGCCATGTTGGATCCATAGATATAAAGAAACTGCTTCGGTGTGTCGCATAGACGTCGTCATCGTCTTGCTGCTCCCTCCCCGTTCTGTGATTGGTTCCCTTTTTGAGGGGAAAATCTGGTCCATGGTGTCCAGGCTGCCTAGCAGCGTGAATAAAATCGTGCTGCGCACAAGGCAGAATGGGGAAACCCAGGCTACATTAGAGACTCATTTCCCGCTGATTTTACGTGCGAGCCCTGTGAGAGATACTGCACGTATGGATTTCATACAAAAGGCTTTTCTCACTTTTAAATACACAACTTCCACAATGAATAGGCCTCCGATTACGTGATGAATTTAGAATTTAAACTGCATATTTCAAAAAGGCTGCTGATATAGCTAGTTTAATTTCAACTAAGGATTTAACGATGCAGCATTTTGTCAAAAAATCTAACCGGCTAGCTGTGGCTATTTAATGTTTCACAGAATAAATACGTTACCCCTCACACTTCCATATCAAAGACTGTATGTTGAACAGTGAAATTAGCTTGCTGCTACCACCACAACTTATTAAAAATATAGGTAAACATTCATATTAACTTACCATAAAACACTGCCTGCTCCGAGTGGCGTGCTCCTCGAGTCAGATGTGAAGAATCCAGAAAGTTCCGCAAAGAATGAAAAAGTAACCCAATTACTATTTGTGAATGACCCTTACAACTCATTTTACCCAGCATGAGCAACCCAATAATGTGTTTACAGTACCCCAAACAACCCAACATTTTGACATAGCACAATCAACCTAACAATTTGTTTACAGAAACAACCCAGCATTTTTTTGAGTGTGGGGTCGAACCCCTGTCATTAAGAGCAAAACGACACCGCTGCCCGTGCAAGCATACCAATGCCCTATTGAAGGTTGTAAGTTTGCTGGGAAATCTAATGTATTTCACAGACATGAATGTAAACAGAGGCTAAAATCATACCCACATATGATAAAGGAAAAAGGGGGATACACACGCCCAATAAAGAAATAAAAAATATGACACGATAAAAGTCCAAACACTAGTCCTAACAACGTTAGAAAAACAAAACCCGATCATTCAGATCGACAATCTACTACATAAGTCTTTCCATCTACTTCATTAGATGGGCTGAACTTTGAAGAAAAGGGAGGGGCTGATTATAATATTATACAAAACGCCGCTTTTTACGGCGTCTTTGTCAGACAGAAGCGCCGCAAATTACGGCGCACTATGGATGGCCTGCGGCATCAGAAACGGCGTCATTGGCTGTATGAATAAAACGCCGATAATGATGGCGATTTTGCTTTGCAAACGCCGTAATTTGCGGCGTTTGTACCACAGAAAAAAACGCGAATGAAAGGCGTTTGGTTAGTGGCGAAATTTGACCCTTTTGGCGTTCCATACAGTCGAGGCTGCAGGAGCTGCGGTCAAGACGTGCAGCTGAAATGGAGGTTTGTTTATTATTGGTCAAGACGTCATTTTAGATACATTCAGCCTTTCCCCCAATATATATATATACTAACAAATTGTTTTGCGTTGTAGGTAAAACTGCATTCCCTGGAGTCTGTGCAGAAGGACAGGCTGTTGAATACAATCCAAGGTTGCCAGGTCTTATGTTTGATGTGATGGCCATGTTTGAGGTATCCCAGAGCCCTGACCCTGTTGGAGATGTCCTGCATTGGTGCACTTGCACCAATTGCAGACAGAAAAATGGACATAGACCTGGAAAGGCTTTGCTGTCACCAGATACCTGCAAAATGCATAAGCAACATGGCACACATGGAGTTCTATGTGTTGAATGAGGGGGTGTTGCGGCTGGCCCGTGCGGCCTGGAATAACATTTTTGCTGTTGATGACAGCCAGGAGCCGGGTGTAGAACAGCGTCAATATAGACATGCCGCCTACAGACAGTTTGTGCTGTGGCAGCATGGCCAGAGTGCGAATTACCCCACCATAATTGGGGGGTACTGCTCCTTCACTTCTTCTATGACCATCATGGTCCACTACCATATCAATCCCCACCGTGATCGCCAAGTGCAACATGTGTTGTGCAACACACATACAAGGTCTAAACATGCAACAAACTGATAATCAGTAGGCTACAGGCTACAAAACTCCCGGCAAGATGGCAGAGAGGACCGCCTGCTATTCAATCAGTTGTCAGCTATCGGGTAGTCTTCCGAAATTTAAAAGACATACACCAATACAAAAGAAACGAAACCGAAAGAAAATAATACAGTCGGACCTTGCACTCTAAAAACTGCTGGGTTAAAAAATAACCCAACCTTAACCACACCGCTGGGTCACTATTGGACAGAACACGCGCTGGGTTGGTTTGACCCAAGTGCTGGGTTTTACCATTTAACCCATATTTCTGGGTCATTCGACCCAACCAGTGGGTGAAATTAACCCTCTTGCTGGGTTAAGTCTTACTCATGTGCTGGGTTATTTCTTGTCTCATTGCCTTAATAAAATTAGTAACAAATATTTGTTATATTACGAATGTAAAATAATTATTATCTCTTTAATACAATAAACCAGAGAGGCCACTGTATATGTGATTTCAATCTCTTTTTTTTTTTGATACATTTCTTTAATACTTTTCTTTATCGAATACAAATGTTAATCAATGTCAAAGGTCTGACATGTCCCCCTCGTCTCATCCCTGAGGCACAGAATGTGCAGCAATGCTCCAGTCTCATTTTGTAAATATTCAACCATGTTGGTCCTCACCTGTTGATTACACAATCAAGTTAAGTCATCTTTATTTATATAGCGCTTTTTACAATACAGATTGTATCAAAGCAGCTTCACAGTGATACTGTAACATGAAAAAATACAACAAAGTTTGTTTCTAGAAGAAAATTGCATCATCGTCCAGCTTAAGGCAGATCAGTAATATTGTTGAATATTAAATGTCTCCAACTAAGCAAGCCAAAAGCCAAGGCAACAGTGGCAAGGAACCAAAACTCCATCAGTGACAGAATGGAGAAAAAAACCTTCGGAGAACCCAGGCTCAGTCTCAGTTCTCCTCTGGCCATCGAGCGAACAGTGTATAATTATGATCCAGGCAGCATTACAGGTCAGAATTCAGATTGAATCAGAACATTCCGAATATTTATCCAGTTCCATCTGGTTGGAAGTCGGAGTCATCACACCGGTATGGAGACGAGTTTGTTGAGGATCAGTCGTGTCGATGAGGCCTTCACTGGGCTGATAAGGCTGGCACTTCAGGGATGCGTCATGGATGGGTCCAGGCACAGGTCCACCTTCTGATCTGGATACGGCCCGGATCCGGCTGACTTCAGTAAACCTCAGAATAAACAGAAAGACTAACATTAGCGTAGATGCCATTCTTCTTATGAAATAATGAGTACATCAGGTGTTATAGGAAAGTGTACCCGGTTCCGGCTGACCTAATGCAGCCTAATAAACATTTAACATTTAAATCATAGAAATGTATAATGTTCTATATGAATGCCAGGTAAAAGAGATGCGTTTTTAGTCTAGATTTAAACTGACAGAGTGTGTCTGCTTCCCGGACAATCACTTAAGAGTGTTGCAATAAAACTGACATGCAAGTTAAGCTTTTTTTTGTGGAAGTATCAATTTATTATTGAACATGCAATTAAAATGATTGCAAACATTACCAAATGACCAAATGTGAAAAACAAACAAAATGTGTATTCAGTATTTGCAAACTGAATTATAGTTATAGTAATAAAAGAGTAATTTGGACAAATATTATCAACATTAAGGCATTAAAATAAAACATTACTTTATCAAAAGTAAAATATTACTGTAATGTTGATAGTGTCTTTAACATTAAAACTCACAAACCCACAAAGTTGCTCATTAATCTCCTGACTGGCAGCGCTGATGATCGCCTCATTTAAATGTTACACAATAAAATGAAAGATGACATGCAGAAATGATGGTTCGAGACATTACAGAAGACACACGCAGACTGTGCTGGAACTTACCTCAGTCACTTCTTCTGACGAGTATTTCTAAAACTATGCCAGCAGACTTTTCACTCACAACTCACTAGCTAGCCTACATTAGAGATAGCCTGGCTAACGTCAGACCTCTTCTCATTGAGATGTGGTCTGGGAACCACATGTTCATTTTCTCGTATTTGAGGTGTGGTTTACGAATGCCCAGAGCAGTTTATTGGGCGTACGAATGTCTATCAAATGCGCCTGTACGTAGCTCATAGCCAATCCTTTCAATTATACCAGACGACGTATGTAGAGCGACAGAAGTTCGACGAGGAAGAAGACGAAATAAACTTGCGTTTTAAACTACTTAGAACACTATCTAAGGCTGCATCGAAAGGTAACTTCGCGTCTGATGCCATGTTGGATCCATAGATATAAAGAAACTGCTTCGGTGTGTCGCATAGACGTCGTCATCGTCTTGCTGCTCCCTCCCCGTTCTGTGATTGGTTCCCTTTTTGAGGGGAAAATCTGGTCCATGGTGTCCAGGCTGCCTAGCAGCGTGAATAAAATCGTGCTGCGCACAAGGCAGAATGGGGAAACCCAGGCTACATTAGAGACTCATTTCCCGCTGATTTTACGTGCGAGCCCTGTGAGAGATACTGCACGTATGGATTTCATACAAAAGGCTTTTCTCACTTTTAAATACACAACTTCCACAATGAATAGGCCTCCGATTACGTGATGAATTTAGAATTTAAACTGCATATTTCAAAAAGGCTGCTGATATAGCTAGTTTAATTTCAACTAAGGATTTAACGATGCAGCATTTTGTCAAAAAATCTAACCGGCTAGCTGTGGCTATTTAATGTTTCACAGAATAAATACGTTACCCCTCACACTTCCATATCAAAGACTGTATGTTGAACAGTGAAATTAGCTTGCTGCTACCACCACAACTTATTAAAAATATAGGTAAACATTCATATTAACTTACCATAAAACACTGCCTGCTCCGAGTGGCGTGCTCCTCGAGTCAGATGTGAAGAATCCAGAAAGTTCCGCAAAGAATGAAAAAGTAACCCAATTACTATTTGTGAATGACCCTTACAACTCATTTTACCCAGCATGAGCAACCCAATAATGTGTTTACAGTACCCCAAACAACCCAACATTTTGACATAGCACAATCAACCTAACAATTTGTTTACAGAAACAACCCAGCATTTTTTTGAGTGTGGGGTCGAACCCCTGTCATTAAGAGCAAAACGACACCGCTGCCCGTGCAAGCATACCAATGCCCTATTGAAGGTTGTAAGTTTGCTGGGAAATCTAATGTATTTCACAGACATGAATGTAAACAGAGGCTAAAATCATACCCACATATGATAAAGGAAAAAGGGGGATACACACGCCCAATAAAGAAATAAAAAATATGACACGATAAAAGTCCAAACACTAGTCCTAACAACGTTAGAAAAACAAAACCCGATCATTCAGATCGACAATCTACTACATAAGTCTTTCCATCTACTTCATTAGATGGGCTGAACTTTGAAGAAAAGGGAGGGGCTGATTATAATATTATACAAAACGCCGCTTTTTACGGCGTCTTTGTCAGACAGAAGCGCCGCAAATTACGGCGCACTATGGATGGCCTGCGGCATCAGAAACGGCGTCATTGGCTGTATGAATAAAACGCCGATAATGATGGCGATTTTGCTTTGCAAACGCCGTAATTTGCGGCGTTTGTACCACAGAAAAAAACGCGAATGAAAGGCGTTTGGTTAGTGGCGAAATTTGACCCTTTTGGCGTTCCATACAGTCGAGGCTGCAGGAGCTGCGGTCAAGACGTGCAGCTGAAATGGAGGTTTGTTTATTATTGGTCAAGACGTCATTTTAGATACATTCAGCCTTTCCCCCAATATATATATATACTAACAAATTGTTTTGCGTTGTAGGTAAAACTGCATTCCCTGGAGTCTGTGCAGAAGGACAGGCTGTTGAATACAATCCAAGGTTGCCAGGTCTTATGTTTGATGTGATGGCCATGTTTGAGGTATCCCAGAGCCCTGACCCTGTTGGAGATGTCCTGCATTGGTGCACTTGCACCAATTGCAGACAGAAAAATGGACATAGACCTGGAAAGGCTTTGCTGTCACCAGATACCTGCAAAATGCATAAGCAACATGGCACACATGGAGTTCTATGTGTTGAATGAGGGGGTGTTGCGGCTGGCCCGTGCGGCCTGGAATAACATTTTTGCTGTTGATGACAGCCAGGAGCCGGGTGTAGAACAGCGTCAATATAGACATGCCGCCTACAGACAGTTTGTGCTGTGGCAGCATGGCCAGAGTGCGAATTACCCCACCATAATTGGGGGGTACTGCTCCTTCACTTCTTCTATGACCATCATGGTCCACTACCATATCAATCCCCACCGTGATCGCCAAGTGCAACATGTGTTGTGCAACACACATACAAGGTCTAAACATGCAACAAACTGATAATCAGTAGGCTACAGAATATCTCATTGTTATTATATATCCAAAAGAGAACTGTTTTGATCAACTCCCAAAAGTTAGAAGTTAAGTGCACTGAAATACCATTCTAATTACTAGTAAATAGTAATACCTTTACAAGAAGCCTATTGCCTATTTCAGGGTTTTCCTGGCTCAAAATGAGGCGGAGGTGGTAAAATCATAATAATGTATTTTAATAATAAGATAATTAAATGTGTATTTTTTTTGTAGATAATATGTTAATATTGGTAATATGTTTACCACATTTTTTTGTTGGTGGAGCTTGGTATCTCTAGGGGGTTCGGGGGGTTCCCCGTAAGATTTTGTTTTACATTTTAAAAATAAATTCATTAATCTGGTGCACTTTGAGTCACCCGAATCCACTACTAAAAATAAATAATCCACCCGCAAACCGCCTATATTTAGATATCTGCATCTGATCATCACATTACAATTATTCAAATTCTTAGTGTTAAGCATGATAATATGGTAACATATCACACTTAAAATAAAAGTTCTTCTTTTGGCAAAATTACATTTCCTTAATAGCCTAAACAGAGGCTTTACTCCCTTCAAGCTTAAATTGTCAATGTTTCATTACAACACTGTTTGAAAACACTCAGAATAATTTGTTGTACCTTTATAAAGGGCATTTTCCCCTAATTTTATTAAATGTATGCTCCATCTTTCATTTCAAATTCTTAAATTTGATAAATATATTCAATTAAAATAATTAGACACTAGGCTGTTACCAATAAAATTTAATAATTTACATTGAAAAATTATAACTGTATTAAAGGTACAATATGTAAGAATTTTGCATTAAAATATCCCAAAATCTCAAGGCCAGTGTTATATATTTTGTTAAGTTGATTACTTACAATATCCCAAATGTTTCCAACTATTTTTAAATCGTGAGAAAATTGTGATTTTAACCAAGGAAACGGGGCGTTAGAGCAGGGGGGAGCTGGGAGTCGCCAGTCAATTGCATCATATCCGCGTTACCCTCGGTTTCCGCTCGTACTGCGTGGAGTCCTGGACAAATGCGGAAGTTGTAGGCCTAATTGTAGCGTCTATCAAGCTACAAACTTTAGCTTGTTTCTTGCAGTCGTTATGGTACACAATTATTCTTTACCGATTGCAGCTGGTTCTGTCGACAAAGCATGCTTAATTTTATATTTTCCAAATGTAGCATTCGGTAATAGTTATGTTTATGCAAGGAAAGTATTATTGCTTTAGGTTTGTGTTTAGTTTATTGACATTGTTTATCACGTCTGGTGTTTATGGCCATGTAAATAAACATAGCATGTGTTATACATAAAGATTAATCAGTATTTTGGCAAATGATGTGGGCATGTTCGAATATACTTTTACAACAATTGTTTAGAACACGTAAAACTGCGCCGCGTTATCACAACAATGAATTCGACAAATACAGTAACATCTATGATAACCAATTTAGTATTAAACCTTACTTTTCTTGCGGTTAATTCATTTTAATGAAATAAAAGTGTGATGAGGTTTAAGAGTCAGGAAGGAAGAAGATAGGGATCGGCGTGACTGGGACTCGTACTTTATTAAAATAAAGCAAAACAAACAAAAGCAGCGCACAACGCGCATTCACTGTGGCAACCGCGACGGCTCAAAACAGTTCAAAAATGAGAGCTCGGATCCACCGGTTCTCTTTCTCTGCGTCCAATTTGCTCCCCAGTCTCTCTCTTGTTCCAGCGCGGCTTATAAGCGGTCTCTCCACGCCAATAATACTGCAATAAGACAGGTGTTCGTCATTTGCACTTGACCTACTTGCTCGTCTCTTCTCTCTCCCATCACAGACCGCGCTGAGCCACGCCCCCCTCGCCACAAAAAGCATGTCATTAAACGCAACATTTATAAAAATAGAACTTAGCCTCATCCATGAACATGATTTTTCGATTCCCGTCTGACTGATTTACATCCACGGTGGAGTTTAAAACGACAGTTCCCATCATTCCACGCTCCTTCACATCGTCATCAAGCTACGCCGTTGTTGTTGTTTGGAATGTAGCGCCCTCTAGCGGCAAAAAATTCTTGCATAGTGTACCTTTAAATTAGATTATTTTAAATATTTTTGAATATACAAATAAGGAATGTTGAAAAGAATGATACTTTCTGAAACTAGCGTTTTGTCATTCAACGTTGAGACTTGCTTCAGAAGTTGAAGTCGTTCTCTATCTCTGTTGCTTCTAGCCACGGTGGTTAAAAATGGAACGGTCCACAATAGGGGTGTCTGAAATCGCTTTACATTAAAATGTTCCTACAGTGAAAATAGGAGTTGACTTGTATTGTATTGTAACTGTAATTATATTTTTTCACAATATCAGAAAAATGATCTGACCCCCCCAAAACTGATATTTCTGTCCCCCTGTGTTTTGGAGCACACTAGCTTATAACAGTGGCTGACATATTCATCCTAAAAGCCAAACATCTTTAAATAGGGCACTATTTGAGGGAACAGCCCGAAACTATTGTGGACGTTATTGAGAGCACTTATTCAATCTCACATTCAATTCCACTACAGGAACTGTGTTCTAGAAATAAATGATATATTGATATGAGGGTGGGTAGGTAGGCAGGCATAGATTCAGAGGCATAAGGTACTGTAAGTATTACAAACAATAATAAAACAATGCATTGACATTTACTTTTTACTTTTGATACTTAAGTACTTTTAAAAACAAGTAACGTTACTTCTGTACTTTTACTCAAGTAAAAATCAGTCTTTTCAACTTTTACTTGTAACTGAGTAATATTTGACCAGAAGTATCTGTAACTTACTTTGTCCATCTCTGGGCAGCGGATCCTGATCACGGTCATCAGAATCGGGCCTCCAAACCTCCCGACCAGCCGTCTGACAGAAAGCTGCTGTCCTGGATCTGGAGTGCTCTAAGGATGGAATATTTCACATATCACATAACGTTAGTTTAATCATAATCAATAATCAATGTCTGTGGTCAATTACAGATTTTTACTTCAGTTAAGTTACTCAAATTCAATTCAAGTTTATTTCACATGCAATGAATCAAATAAACGGGATCAAATGGGATCAGTCAGTCATTGTACAACACACCATAAAAAATTAATTAAAAATTAAAGCACTCACTTCCTCTTCCACCCATCATGCGATTACGCGTCATCGCCAACCTGCAAGAAAATCAGAACAAAATACAAGACAAGACAAGACAATAGAAATATCCTCAGAAATAGCGTTACTGTTTCATTTCATTAGCCTCCAGACTTGCTTAAAAAAAAACCAAAAAACAGAACCATTAAAGCTATTTTTGTGACAGTAACGTCATATAATATATAATATTATAATATTGAAAGTATTGATTTTAGAAATATATCTTATTACGTATGGTATACATAACATATTGTGCTTTTTATTTATTTAGTTAAATTACAAACATTTCAAGTAGCCTACAATGCAACAAAAAAACTAAATGAATACAAGGCACTGTAAATACAATTCAAAATGTATAAACCAAAGAATAACAACAACAACTAAAGTATAAATGTACATAATAATAATAAAATAAATAATAAAAACAGAAATTAAAGTTTATAATATCAGGGCAGTTATGTATTTGAAAAGCTTTAAAAAAAAATTCAGAAAAAGAATTCACAAATCTAATGACTAGCCAATTTTAATTATTAATATTACACATATTAATTCCATTGGCTGGTCCAGCAACCAATCGCATTGCATCTCGCGTGGGCCGAGGTTCTGCTTTACTTTTCGAAATGGATGATCCCCATGGAGGGAGAACCTGGATTTGTAAAGTTGGGACGGTTGTTTTATTCTCAACGATATGAAAAGTGTTGCCACTCCCATTTATTGCACATGTTCCCCCGAAATTATATTGCACGACCCGTAAATATGCAGGCAAACGCGGTTGCCTACTATATCAGTCGAGCCAATAGTGCGGCAAGATACTGAAATAGGATTATTATTAACCAATCAGATGTAGCTTATTTAGAACAGCTGTTACACGTATGATTCAGCTTTCGGACACGAGCAGCAGTTGCGGCGGTGTTGTGCCGAATTTCGACCCCCTGCCAAATTATTACCCCCCTCGTTGAAGTCAGTACCTGATTGCCTAATCCTAACCCCACCCCTAATCCTAACCCCTCCCCCACAACTAAACCTAAACCTACCAATACTAGGGGGGTAATAATTTGGCGGGGGTCGAAATTCGGCACAACAGCGGCAGCAAATTGACCATCGCCAAGGACATTATTTCTGTGATTGTAAGTATTCATTTAATTAGAATATGATATCTATATAAAATGTTTGTTTTGTACGCTGTGTTGTAATGTTAGTGTCGTTTTAACCCTTGTATGGTGTTCGGGTCTGTAGGACCCGGTTTCATTTTTTATCAAGAGAAAAATTATACGATTAATTATTTTTTCAAACTCAGACTCATTGGCCTTGGCTCATTTTCTGTGAAGAATATATATCTGAACACATTTTCAATGACCACACCACACACCCACACCCACACACACAGGCTGTCCGGCTAGACCCGGGGCTGTGTGTGTGTGTGTGTGTGTGTGTGTGTGTGTGTGACGTGTGTGTTCTTGTATATGGTTTATGAGGACACAAATGTGTATAATGACATGGGTATTACAACGTAAACATGGTTTATGAGGACATATGTGTCCTTCTAAACCAAACGGCTTAAAAAACATACTAAATCTGTGATTGGTAGGTTTAGGGGTAGGGTTAGTGTAGGGGGATAGATTATACAGTTTGTACATTAGAAAAACCATTACGCCTATGGAGAGTCCTCATAAACCACATATCTGAGTGAGTGAGTTGTGTGTGTGTGTGTGTGTGTGTGTGTGTGTGTGTGTGTGTGTGTGTGTGTGTGTGTGTGAGATTGTAAGTGTGAGTGCAAGAGTGAGTTCTGTGTTTCTTAAAGGTATACTCCACCGAAAAATGAAAATTCTGGCATCATATACTCACCCTCATGTTGTTTCAAACCTGTATGAATTTCTTTCTTTTGCTGAACAGAAAGGAAGATATCTAGAAGAATGTCAGTAACCAGACAGTTTTAGATACCATTGACTTCCATAGTAGGAAAAAAAATATACTATGGAAGTCAATGGTATCTAAAACTGTCTGGTTACTGACATTCTTCTAGATATCTTCCTTTCTGTTCAGCAAAAGAAAGAAATTCATACAGGTTTGAAACAACATGAGGGTGAGTATATGATGACAGAATTTTCATTTTTCGGTGGAGTATCCCTTTAAAGGGTCAGTAAGAAGCCAATATTCTAATCGGAGAGCTAAGAGCTCAAGTTAGAACTGCATGTAATAGAAACAAAATTATAAGTATAACTATCAAACATAGTATTTTGGTTATTTAACTTTAAAATATATATTTTATTGGATATATTTTATTGTATTTTGGTTATTCAGGGTGGCCGCGGGTCCTTAAAAAGTCTTAAATAAAATGTTCCTAATAAAAGGCCTTAAAAAGTATTAAAATGTCTTATATTCAGATTCGATAGGTCTTAAATATTTCTGGTCACATTACCGCTAAAATTTCTCCAGTCTGACGGACCTAATGTCCGTCAAATAACCAGTGAAGCATCGAATCGTGAGAATGATTCAGATTTTATTACTTAAACAGCTATTGATAATGATAATGTAGGCTTTTTCTGGTAACGCTGTTGAGGCTCGCTCTGCTTGTCTCTGTGATAGATTTTATAGTAAGAAATCAAAACAAATGAGCATAACGGCACACATAAAAAAACTCACAGAAGAAACATACTGAGGTAAAAATTCTAAATGTTGATTTATTTTATTTTATTTATAACATGTGATATAGTTAAGTAACATAAGATGACGGGAGCTATTTTGCTGAATATTCTCACGATTGCAAATGTTACATTGATTTTAGTTCAATGAACAAGTAGTTAATATTAAATTATTTAAATTACTTAGGTTAAATATTACATATACGTATGCAATATAATGTGTATTTCCATCACAGGTTTGGTCTTAAATTTAATTCAAATTGGCATTAAAAAGGTCTTAAGTCTTAAATTTAACTTGTTTATATCTGTAGACACCCTGTATTAACTGGCCGGAATTTTGAGATCGCAATAGACGTGAAGGACTATAATGCGTTAAGAGCTCGCTCAAGTACTGCGGAGCTAAACCATTTAGTGCTTTGTAAGTAATCAGCAGTATTTTAAAATGTATACGATGTTTAATAGGGAGCCAATGCAGTGTTGACAGAACCGGGCTAATATGGTCATACTTCCTGGTTCTGGTAAGAACTCGAGCTGCTGCGTTTTGGACCAGCTGTAGTTTGTTTATTAAGCGTGCAGGGCAACCACCCAGTAGAGCATTACAATAATCTAGCCTTGATGTCATGAACGCATGAACTAATTGTTCCGCATTTGTCATTGAGAGCATATGACGTAATTTAGATATATTTTTAAGATGGAAAAATGCGGTTTTACAGATACTAGACACGTGACTTTCAAATGAAAGATTGGTATCAAAGAGCACACCCAGGTTCCTAACCGACGACGAAGACTTAACAGAGCAGCCATCAAGTGTTAGACAGTATTCCAGGTTATTACGTGAGGGAGTTTTTTGTCCAATAATTAGAATCTCTGTTTTTTCTGAATTAAGTAGTTGGAAATTACTAGTCATCCAATTTTTTATATCAGGTATGCATTCCGTTAATTTTGTGAATTGGTAAGTTTCGTCTGGGCGTGAAGAAAGTCCTACTATTATTCCTTTCAATAAGTTGTTACATTAAGATATCACAATGCAGAAGAAAAGATCTGTCTATACTTCCGTTTCATTGTGACTTTTAAGGCCCTGTTCTAAACGGCACACTTCATGTGCATCTGTGGTGTTCCACAAGACTGCAGGGTGTCCCATTTGTCATTTTAGGTTTCAGAAGGAAGCAGACTTACACCCGACAGACAAAGCAGCGTTATGTCATGAAAGCGTGGAACTGGAGAAAGACGTCGAAGGCCTAGGGTTCCATTGGGACGGGCTGTGTCTTTATTAAAACAAATCTTTACATAGATTAAACCAATAGGCCTTTATCTCATTTCCTGGTTTTGGAACGTTCGAAATCACCAAGCAGTGTACTCGCACTTCCGGTGGTTAAGTAGTTACACCTTTAGATGAAAAGTAGGTCAGTAAACTTAAATAAAATCGCGATATAGACCAGTGTCTGTCAATATTAAACCACATAAAGACCATTTAAATAGGAATCATGCATGTTCTGTGTATCTCTGTGAATGAATGGTTTCATTTACCACACACACACTGAGGCACGCATGATGTTTTCAGTCTAACGTCTTAACATTAATGCACTTTATCAACACAGCTGCTCTGAGAGTCACTTCAGCAGCATTTTAGCTTCATTTGAGAAAAAACTATCATATCATAAAACACAGAGAGACTCAAAGGTGTACAAGGCAACCCGTCAAAAAAGTTTGGTTTAACCTTTGAAGAAAGTTTGGCTTAAATCATTACATTTTAAATAATTGGTTATAACAATTTAATCAAACCATTAAAATGGAATCAAGAAAACAAAACAAAAAAAGAAACTTTTGGCAGATGCGAGAGCGAAGTAGTCCAGTGCAATAACCGGAAGACGCCGTACACTGCTTCACGGCTACTTCCAGCGTTCTAATGTGTTGTGATAAAGGCCTATACAATATCCCTCAGTTTCACAGACAAGTCTTAAGATAGTCCCAGACTAAAATGTATGTTTGAGCTGTTTTAACTAAAAGCATCTTGCACTGACATATCTTAAAATATGTCAGTGCCATTGTTTTGTTTCAAGATGCACACCAGTCATGTTTTTTCTAAGAAACGTTTATTAAAGCTACTCAAATGCTCTAATTTAACTAAGGCCTAATCCTGGCTTACTCTAAGCCCTGTCTGTGAAACCAGGCCTAAACATTACATTTTGTATTTTAGCAAATTATCTGTAATCTACTGACATGATTTTAATTCTGAAACATATTTCTGCTTCCTAGATTATTTGATCTTTTTTCCAAGATGATCCCTGCAAGTTTCGGCCAGCTGTTGGCTAAAGTGAGCAAGCTGAGGACCCACCTGCTATTTGCTCCTTCATACTTCACTACAGCACGGCTATCAAATCAAAACTCTAAACCGCATGAAAGAAACATTCTCCTGATGGGTCCTCCTGGAGCAGGGAAGACCTGTGTAGGGCGGATTCTGGGACACAGACTAGGTATGCCTGTTATTGATATAGATGACGATGTTCTCGAAAGGACGTGGGGAATGAGTGTGGCAGACAAGCTCTCTGAAATTGGTGGTGATGGTTTTATTGAAGAAGAAGGTAAAGCAGTGTGCAGGTTTGCAGCCACAGGAAGTGTCATCTCTCTGACCGGCTCCAATCCCCTGCATTCGGACGCCATGCGGCACCTGAAGCGCTCTGGACTGGATGTGGACACAGAAGATATCATGCAGAGACTCTCTCGAATGAAGGTGAACAGGATTGTGGGTCAGGATGCTGGTGTTTCTATGAGAGAGATATTACATTACAGGAAGCAGTTTTATGAGAAATGGCTAGATGCGAGAGTCCTTTGTGGGACGGGAGACTCCGTGGAGGACGTGGCTGATAAAGTCCTGAGGACTCTGCTCAGATATGAGGATTCAGAATCAGAGGTGTTTGTTTCAACGAGGAGCCAAATGTCAAGTGACCCCAAGTTCTTCAGTGATGTCGTCATAGAGGGTCTTGCACCAGATGGAGGGCTTTACGTACCAAAAAAAGGTTTCCCCAAACTGGAACCTTCAGAATGGTTGAGAATATCCAGCCATGCCACGAGAGCTGTGGCCATACTGGAAAACTGTATCCATCCTATGGATGTGTCCCCTGTAGAATTGAGCACAATGGTGTGTCGTGCTTACGGCCAGAACTTCGCCGATCAGTCGGTTGTGCCTCTAAAGCACCTCACTGATCATCAGTATCTTCTAGAACTCTTTCACGGCCCAACTGCCTCGTTTAAAGACCTGGCACTGCAGTTGATGCCTCAGCTGTTTGCCCACTGCCTGCCACAGATGTGCAACTACCTGATTGTAGTGGCCACATCTGGAGATACCGGAAGCGCGGTGCTGAACGGCTTCAGAAATCTTAAAGACAGTGACCGGGAGAGGATCGGCGTGCTTGTGGTTTTCCCTGAGAACGGAGTGAGTGAGATTCAGAAGCTACAGATGACAGGATTTCAGGAGGGCAATGCCAAGTCCATCAGCGTCCTGTCCAATTTTGACTTCTGCCAGAGGAGCATTAAACGAATGTTTGGGGACTCGAACTTGATCGGACATTTAGCTGTGGAATATGCCACGGTTCTCAGCACCGCAAACTCGATAAACTGGGCCCGACTGCTCCCTCAGGTGGTCTATCACTGCTCGGCGTACATGGACCTGCTTAGAAATCGCACGCTGACTTTCGGAGACCCCATTGACGTGTGCATCCCTACCGGAAACTTTGGCAATGCCATGTCAGCCCTGTATGCCAAACAAATGGGAATACCCATACGGAAGGTGATCTGTGCATCCAATCATAACTGCATCATATCCGACTTCATCGCTAGTGGCAAGTATGATCTCCGCAACCGGAAGCTGCAGGTTTCAAACTCTCCTGCCATTGATATCCTGAAGTCTTCCAATCAAGAACCAGATCCACAATCCAAGATGGCAGCCGAGCCACACCTATGTGTGGATCTCAGTGTTTGAGATCTCAAGATTTTAGGTTTTTTCTGTGATGTTTTATGTCTTTTAAACTCAAATGAGTATACTCTCGAGAAACAGGACATTCTCTTCCATACTGGGATTATTTTAATAGCGGATAAGGCTGAATTTAAACTTAAAAACCTGGACATTAACCACCTGATAGCCCTGCTTGCTAGCCACTACCTGGATGCCCTGCTAGCAGCCTGCTATAGGTAGCCCTGCTTGTTAGCCTGCTGCAGCTAGCCCTGCAGCTAGTCACCACCTGCATGATCTATTGCTAGCCTGCTGCTGGAATTACTGCTGCTAGCCTGCTGTCAGTAGTCCTGCTTGCTAGCCGCCTCTTGGATGCCCTGCTGCTACCCTGCTACTGGTAGCTCTGCTGCTAGCCTGCTGCTGGTAGCTTTGCCTGCTAGCCATCACCTGGATGTTCTGTTGCTAGCCTGTTGCTGGTAGCTACCACCTGGATGCCCTGCTGCTAGCTGCCCTTGCTAGCTACCACCTGGATCCTGCTGCTAGCTCCACTTGCTAGCCACCTTCCGGATGCCTTGTTGCTGGCCCCACTTGCTAGCCACTACCTGGATGCGCTGCTGTTAGCCCCACTAGCTAGCCACCACCTGGATGCCCTGCTGCTAGTTTTGTTACTGATAGCCCTACTCCTAGCCTGCTACTATTAGCCCTGCTTGCTAGCTATCACCTGGAAGCCTCCCTGCTAGCCTCCATCCTATAGCCCAGACCTTTTGACTCCAAGCTACTATTCACCCCTGTTAAGGCTGTCTTCAACTAAACCTGGTAACTTGACATCATGCATTTGTTTATACTCTTCATACTTTTACAGTCCAGCCCTATACTAGATGAATTTAATATGCCCAAAACGAGAAGTAGTATACTGATACAGTTAAATTATGGTCATTTCTCAATTTCATCTACAAGTCATTATGAGATGTACCGCCAGAAAATCAACCTGTGTAACCAAAAAAATTGTTCACAAATTAATAACACCCTGTATCTCCAGAACTTACTGTTGTTAAATGATCATTTTACTGTCTCTGATGACTCTTTTTCTCAGTTCATAGAGGACAGTGGTCACGATAAATATTACCCAGCCAAACAAAAACTACGTTGTTTGATTATGCTTTTATTGATGTTATCTGGTAATGTTCAGCCCAATCCTGGTCCTGTTCTTGGTCTTCTAAATACTTTGCAATCCTTAGCCACTCCTTCAGATTTCAAAAGCAGACATGGCCTTGGTTTTATACATTTAAACGTTAGAAGCCTTGTCCCTAAAATGGATATGATTAAGATCTGGGCTAATACAACCAATGCTGATATCATTATTATCTCTGAAACCTGGCTTAAAAAATCTGTATCTGATGAACTTATTTCTATTGAAGGTTTTAAAGTTTATAGAACTGATCGGGTTGGCAAAGGAGGTGGGGTTGCCATATATGTGAAATCCAAGTTTATAAGCTCGGTAACCCTGTCACTAACTAAAGCTAAACAGTTTGAAATTCTGACCGTGAAAGTGAATATTTCAAAAGATGCTGATATTACAGTAGTTGGGTGCTATAGACCTCCATCTGCTTCAAAGGATGCTTTCCAATCTATATCCGAAATATTACATGAAATGAATCACTCTGAATTTATTCTTATGGGTGATATGAATTGGGACTGGCTTTCTGGGAACTCTGATTGTTTTAAAGACTTATGTAATGACTTAAACTTAGTGCAACTTATTAATGAACCGACAAGAATAAATCCCAAAGCAGAAATAAAATCTACTCTCCTAGATCTAATCGTAACAAACTCAGTTCATAAATATACCTCAACTGCCGTATTTTGTAATGACGTCAGTGACCATTGTGCAGTTGCTTGTGTAAGAAATACAAAAATCCCTAAGGTAAAACCGCGCATGATCCTAAAAAGACATTTTAAAAGTTTTGAACAACAGGCTTTTCTGCATGATCTGTATCATAGTGAACTCAGCAGGGTGTCTTTGTTTTCGGATGCTGAACTGGCATGGGATTTTTTTCATTCAAATTTTATTTCCATTGTTAATAAATATGTACCTATCAAAAAGTTTAGGATCAGTGGTAAGGACAATCATTGGTTTTCAGACAGCCTATCAGAGCTAATCTGTTTGAGAAATAAAATGTGGGCACAAGCCAGATTTTCTGACTCTTCTGCTGATTGGACTGCATTTAGAACTGTAAGAAACAAGTGTACTTTGATGATTAGAAAGTCCAAATCTGAGTTTTTTTTTAAGTCAACCACAGAAAACTTAAACAATCCTTTAAAGTTTTGGAAATCAATTAAATCTTTGTCGGGTGCACGTGTGACCTCAAACCTCCCAGAACAGATTCTCATTGGTTCAGATGAAATAAAAGACAAAGCAGTCATTGTCAATCAGTTTAATAAACACTTTATTCAGGCTGGATTCATATTTAATCAAACCGTAAATAAATCTGTCCCATGTCCTGCCATGTCAGCATCTGAAAATGTAAATCGGGAATTGTTTAATTTTAAACCGATTTCAGTTTCAGAAGTTCATAAAGCCCTCAGAGACATTGATCACAAAAAGTCAGCAGGTACAGATAATCTGGATTCCTTTCTGTTAAAAGTGGCAGCTGATATTATTGCTGAGCCCATAGCGCATATTTTTAATTTGAGTCTTCTTTCAAACTCCATTCCTAAAAGTTGGAAAGCAGCCTATGTTCTCCCTTTACATAAAGGTGGAGACCTATCAGAATTGAATAATTACCGTCCAATATCAAAACTTTCTGTTTTGTCAAAGATCTTGGAATCATTTGTGAATGTACAGTTAAAACAGTATTTGACTGACAAAAACATTCTAAATAATTTTCAGTCAGGGTTCAGAAGTGGCCATAGCACTATCACTGCTGCTACATTAGTGACAAATGATATTATTGGGGCCTTAGATAAGAAGCAACATTCTGCTGCATTATTTGTTGATCTTTCTAAGGCATTTGATTCGGTTGATCATGGATTGTTATTGACCAAACTACGTTCAATTGGTTTAAGTGAGAAGGCTGTTGCATGGTTCCAGAATTATTTTGTAGATCGTACTCAATGTGTTTATGCTGAAGGTTATAAATCTGATTTTCTTGAGATAACTAAAGGTGTCCCTCAAGGATCAATCTTAGGACCCATTCTGTTTTCAATTTTTATAAATGATTTGGATAGAGATGTTCAAGCCAAATTACATTTATACGCTGATGATACAGTGGTTTACACCCAGGCTTCCACCATTTCAGTAGCAGTGCAGGAACTTCAGACTGCGTTTCAGGCATTGCAATACACATTATTGAGTCTAAAACTGGTTTTAAATACACAGAAAACAAAGTTTATGGTCTTCTCAAAAGCTCGAGCACTGCTACTTGACAATTGTGGCCTTTTGTCATTAGATGGGAAATCAATTGAGAGAGTGTCTTCATACAAGTACTTGGGGATATGGATAGATGATAAGCTTTCCTTCAATGAACATATTACTGCTTTAGTTAAGAAACTTAAAGTCAAGCTCGGCTTCTATTACAGAAACAAATCTTGCTTTACTTTTAGTGCTAAGAAGAAACTTGTGGAAGCTACTTTTCTGCCTGTAATTGATTATGGAGATATATTGTACATGCATGCTGCATTTTCCATCCTGCGTCATGTTGATTCAGTTTACCATGCATCACTACGATTCATAACAAATACAAAGTCCCTTACCCATCACTGCATTCTTTATGATTTAGTTGGTTGGACATCACTTAAAATTCGTAGACAACAGCACTGGTATATCTTTATTTATAAAGCTATACTTGGCAAATTTCCACTGTACCTCTGTAACCTCCTCTCTGTCTGCTCTGGTATCTATCAGCTACGCTCCTCAAAGTGGTTGCTTTTTAATGTTCCACGAGTTAAAACCGAATTGGGAAAAACTGCTTTTTCTTATTTAGCACCTTGGGGGTGGAATAATCTACAAAAAAAGCTAAAGTTAGAAACTCTTATTTCCATAAATGAATTTAAAACTACTGTAAAGAGTGTTGTGATGGAGACATGTTCTTGTTTTTCTTAAGAGTCTCATTGTGTTTTATATTTTTATTTTTTTACATTTTGTACTTTTTTTTTTTTATCGTGAAAATGTAATTTGGTGTTTGTTATGTATGCATTTGTTGTGATTTGGCTGCTACCTTGGCCAGGTCTCTCTTGTAAAAGAGATTCTGAATCTCAATGGGACCTCCTGGTTAAATAAAGGTATAATAATAAAAAATAACCTTGAGAGGTTCATCCATCACGCTTCCGGTGGGGATGGAAGTCTTGTCAGAGATCTGTTTTTGAATCTAGAAAGAGAGCGCATCTTTAAAGTGTCGGAGACTTTACGGCAGAAGATAAATCTGGAACTTCAAGCTGGTTGGTGCTCTGAAGAAGACTGTTTGAGGGCCATACAGGAGGTGCACGCGACAACAGGCTTCATAATGGACACTCACACAGCGGTTGGGAAAGTAGTCGCCGATCGTATACATGTCAAAACCTGCGATATGCTCCACTGCACCTTGTGATATGCTCCACTGCACACCACGGGAAGTTTGCTCCGGCTGTCTTAAAAGCCCTTCAGTGTCAAGATATCCCACCGGATCCTGTTGAGCAGTTGGATAAACTCTGCAGCATTGGAGGCCGAGAGCAGATACATGACGCTCTGCTGAAGTGCATGGGAAACAGTGGACATCATCCACATAAAGTATGTCAGGCTGACTATAACAAGCTCACAGATGAAGTAGAAACTATGATACAAGACTCATTTCTGAGAGTCCAGTGAAACCTGCAGTACCTGCACATGTCCACTTGATGGCAAAGTCTGTCAAGAAACCCCAAACATTATACTTCCATCAAATCTGAACACAAGGTGACAGTAAAGTCATGAGATATAGTTCAAATGCTTTTCATGTAAGTCCATAAACTAGTCTTAATTGTACTTTATCATAATCTCTCAGATGTCTTATTAATTAAGTGTTGATAACTTTTTTAAAAAAGCCTGTTTATACTGATAGTGGCTTAATTGCTGGCAACAGCAAACCGTCTACAGTTACATAATGAAATATTACTTGGTGGAATTATTCTTTTTGAATATTATTAATAAAAATAATTTATTGATCATTTTTATTCCTATTGCTGTTGTTGACATGTGTAGCTTATTTCTTTAAGGGTTGAAATACAAATAAATAAACTGACAAGGCAAACAAAAAGTTTTTTCCCTCTTGAAGAGATAGTTCATCATCATTCACTCAAACACTCATGTTGTTCCAGACCTCAATTACTTTCTTTATTCTGTCAAACACAAAAAAATACAAATAAAATAATAATAATAATATTGAGAAATTAATCAGTTTTTTCCCCTTCATGTAGTAGAAGTCAATGGTAACCAAACCGGTTTGCTTTATCAACATTCTTCCCAATATCTTTATATATATAATGACGGAGCATCCTGGATTGGATCCTGTTTGTTTAAACGTGTATTCTCTTCAGAATGCATACATTTATCGAGCCGACTATGGAACCTTACCCTGGTATTCCAGAGTTCTCGCGAGAGCACAAGTTGAATTAGCTCAGCGAGTTAGATTTAGGTCTGGATTTCCAGGCTAATGGAACCTTGCGTCTACGTGGAATTGTACAGTAAGTGTCGATAGTGTTTTTAAATGTTATGTCAAGTTTTAATATTTTATTAAAGTTTGAAAATTTTAATGCAGGGCTATATAATATAATAATATATTTACATCTACAATCAACCTACACATACTGACTGCACAAAAGTAAAAACTTACCTATATTCTGAATTGCAACCATGAAATTGACAACACATATGGCAGAACAAACTTAATATTTATTAATATCACAATACACTCTGCAAATACAAGAAAATTATTTCACAATTTGTATAAATAATTAGTGGATGGATCTTACTTTATTCTTGTAATTAAATAAACATTGCCGATTCTACAAAACCAATACATACTGTAAACAAACAAGTGAATATTTGACATTTTATATACAATAGTAAGAAATAACTTCAGGAGTCTTCATAGAATTATAAGAAAGCACAAAATGAAGCATAGGCTGTGCTATCAAAACAAAACAAAGACATTGCTGAAAAATAAAGTACTATCTGTACATTGACCATGTGCCTGTGTTTTAGTCGTTACAGGTTTCTGGCACATCGCTCCTTTGTGAGCTGGTGCTGGGGTTTCCTTGGCCGTCGGGTACGTGTCGTGATTCCAGCCTGGGTGGTAATGAGGGTTCGCCATGAGTTTCCAGATGATCAGGGCAGATATGTTGGTTTCCTACCAGCTGATGATTGAATCTGGACACCATGGTGGAAATGACCTCCTCCTTGTCTGGCCGCTCATACTCCGCACAAAGGTCTGATAGTATGGGTATCTTAAGTACCTCATCCATGTATGGAGCAGGGTCCACAAAAACATACTCTGTGCAATAAAACAAAATGTATTTATAAATGTATATCCTGTTGATGATGTTGCTTGTGCACGACCAGCATTTTCATTGTAATGAAACGCAGCCAGGTTTAGTCTGCAAGTGCACAGACACAATTCAGGAAAATAGCCTATAGTGATGTAAAGTTATTTTAACAGCAGTTAAATTACCTGCACAACATTCCAAGAAATGGGAACACTGTTACGTCAGAAACGAGGACACAATGTGCAAGTAAAAAGCTTTTATTTAATAGTCAATGATGATGATGATGATGAATAATCCGGGTGATGCAGGCGGTGGTGCAGGGACTTTGATGGTCAGACACGGAGTGATGGATGAAGTGCAGCGTGCTCTGATGAGTGATGACGTGATCCAGACATGAAACGTAATCCAACAAGACGCGAAACCGGAACACAGGAACTCAAGACGGGACACGAGGCACGGGAACAGGATCAGACAACACAGAGACTTCATGCAACAATCTGACAAAGGAGATGAGAAAGTGGTGAGCATTTATAGGAGATGAGATGAGTGGCAGCTGGTGATGATGAGTGATTGCAGCTGGATACTGATCAACCGTAACGATCCGGACACACCCACTCACACACATGTAAACAACAAGGCACGAGACTAGAGAGAGACATTGGATCTATGAACCGTGACAATTTGACAAACACCACATTTTTTGGGGCAAACCGTAGAATGTCACTATGAAATGACTCCAAAGATGAAGTCTGGTGATGTGGACTTAGTTTGGTGATGTCCTTCAAAATCCGCGTGTTTGTCATCACTTTCTCCAGCTTGTAGAATGCCTGAGTTCCTATGAGAAATGATACAAAAATTGCATTAATTACAACTAATAACTTTAATTTTAGGTTATTTACACTTCGACTAACAGTTGTTGTTTTTTTTACATGTTGTGTTGCATAAAAACAATATTTGTTTACAGTATCATACTGGCAACAAGCCACTTGTTTCTATTTCTGCTTCCCTTTAGATGATGTAGACGAGCAGGAAAGTTTGGATCCTCTGTGTATGTTCCTGACATGGTTCAGAATCGATTTCCATTTTGCCACTCTTTCTGGTCCAGTGGTTGAAGATGATGCAGTCCAGTAAATGTGGTTTTTAATGCTTCTCTGCCATTTCCGTAATTTTTCACAAGTCTTTCATCTTGGAAATGTTTTCAAGTTTCCTCGCAATCCCTGTAAATAAAAATATAGACAAGCATTTTACTGCTGAGAATAAAAACAGTGATGTTCACAGTTTGCCAGTACTAAATATTTGTGATATGCCTATAAACTGTCACAATTTCTTAATTTTCATATTATACCCACTTATAAATCTATGTTATTGAATAAAACCTTTTTCGATGTGCCACACATCATAAAACTGGTTGATGTTATGTTCTCTGAGGCAGAGTGCGAATTACCCCACCATAATTGGGGGGTACTGCTGCTTCACTTCTTCTATGACCATCATGGTCCACTACCATATCAATCCCCACCGTGATCGCCAAGTGCAACATGTGTTGTGCAACACACATACAAGGTCTAAACATGCAACAAACTGATAATCAGTAGGCTACAGAATATCTCATTGTTATTATATATCCAAAAGAGAACTGTTTTGATCAACTCCCAAAAGTTAGAAGTTAAGTGCACTGAAATACCATTCTAATTACTAGTAAATAGTAATACCTTTACAAGAAGCCTATTGCCTATTTCAGGGTTTTCCTGGCTCAAAATGAGGCGCAGGTGGTAAAATCATAATAATGTATTTTAATAATAAGATAATAAAAATGTGTATTTTTTTGTAGATCATCATATAGCCTAATGTGTTTTCCAAATTTTTTTCTGTTGGTGGAGCTTGGTATCTCTAGGGGGAAAATTTTGTACATTTTAAAGATAAATTCATTAATCTGGTGCACTTTGAGTCGCCCCGAATCCACTATTAAGGCGAGACACGGCAGGCAAAAACAAAGATTTTTCATGCAGTGCTCAGTCTTGAGATTTTGGGCTAGTTTACTCCTTCAATATGTGTTCTTTCAAGCTGCTATAAAGAAAACGTTGAAAATATACATTAAGATGTTTATTTTATTACATTTTGTTTACTTGCGGCAGTAAGTTTCTCCCGAATTTACCAAGAAGTTAGCATTCCCACGGGACACGCCGAGATCCGTCTGTTTACTGAAGTCTGTCATGACCGGGATCGTTGTAAAGCTCTGAGTCTCCTGCACAACACTATGTAACCCAAATATGGGCATTTCCTTTCTATCAGTAACCAATCGTGAATGTCCAAAGGGGGATTTAAAGCTAACGACGAAATCTCATTTAGAGCTATTTAACTCTTTAACTGCCGTTTTCTCAAAATGAGTTTTTTGTCATTCTCCAGTAGAAACATCTCAGCCTATGTAGCACCTGTGTACACCAAACTCTCCAGTTATACACTTAGCAGTATTCTGAAGATATTTTCAGAGGGATTTGTTAATAAATCATTTTAATCAAAAAAATAATTTTTTAAGGCTATGGACAGTATATTTTAATTTCCTAGGTAATGAAAGCATATATCCTGAAATCCCTCTGAGTTTTTATTTTCATCTTGTGTGTAAACAAAATGAAAAAAAAATTTTGCATCTGGCTTTATCATATGTTCAGATCTATCAACCTAAAATATATGCAAAATCGTACATATTTAATGAGATAATGCCTAATTTGCATAATTAAACATATACATTTCTAAAACTTGTAATACATTTTTTTATATACTTGTGTAAGTAATCAACTGAGGAAGTTTCATGGTTATATCTATTATTTAAACATTTTACCCTATTCACCTGTAGTGTCTCGCCTTAAAAATAAAAAATCCACCCGCAAACCGCCTATATTCTTTGATTTAGATCTGCATCTGATCATCACATTACAATTATTCAAATTCTTAGTGTTAAGCATGATAATATGGTAACATCACACTGAAGTAGGCTGATTTAAAATAAAAGTTCTTCTTTTGGCAAAATTACATTTCCTTAATAGCCTAAACAGAGGCTTTACTCCCTTCAAGCTTAAATTGTCAATGTTTCATTACATCACTGTTTGAAAACACTCAGAATCATTTGTTGTACCTTTATAAAGGGCATTTTCCCCTAATTTTATTAAATGTATGCTCCATCTTTCATTTCAAATTCTTAAATTTGATAAATATATTCAATTAAAATAATTAGACACTAGGCTGTTACCAATAAAATTAAATCATTTACATTGAAAAATTATAACTATTAAATTAGATTATTTTAAATATTTTTGAATATACAAATAAGGAATGTTGAAAAGAATGATACTTTCTGAAACTAGCGTTTTGTCATTCAACGTTGAGACTTGCTTGAGAAGTTGAAGTCGTTCTCTATCTCTGTTGCTTCTAGCCACGGTGGTTAAAAATGGAACGGTCCACAATAGGGGTGTCTGAAATCGCTTTACATTAAAATGTTCCTACAGTGAAAATAGGAGTTGACTTGTATTGTATTGTAACTGTAATTATTTTTTTCACAATATCAGAAAAATGATCTGACCCCCCCAAAACTGATATTTCTGTCCCCTACTGGGTCTTCATTGGGGGGTATATTACACAAAGCATTATTACCACGAGTGCATTGAATTCAGTTAGATACTACCTATGCATGTTATGCTTCATGATCCGGAAAATACCTGAGCATCCATGCATCCTTCTTATTTACAACTATGTACCTGGTGAGTCAGCCCTCATGTCACCTCCAACGATGACCCTTTCCCTCTGCCATTTTGCTTGAGCACTAAGAAACAAAAACTCGTACTGGTTAACAAATATTAAATACAAAAGTAACAAAATATAATAATAATGAAAATTCTGAACCAGAGGGTTGTTCCATAAAAGACGCTTAGAAAAGCGGGGATTAAACTCCAAAACCGGACTTGAATGAGCCTAACAAATAAGTTGGGGCTAAAGTGGTTCCATAAAAGGTAATTGAAGTTCACGCAATCTCACTAATTTGATCCAGGTTTATCTAGTCTAGATAATTGCGCGTGCACGTGTTTCTGAAGCAGCCCTAGAGGTCGATCGTGGATCAAATCGATCCACCATCAAACAGCGTATATTTTGTGCTGTTTTATGCGTTTGTGACATTGTTTTTTTTCCCCTCAGTGCAAAACTTACATTTTACAGTTATATTCTCCATCTGTAAATGTTAGAAAGTCGTGCAAATGTATCCATTTTGCTGCTAATCTTCATATTGAACGAGCGCTGCTGTGCGCATGCGCGCCAAATAGGAGCGCAATAATTTTGCTTGGAAAATTAATATGCGATCTTTTATAACACTAGAAATATCTTCTAATTATAATGATTTATCTTTAGGATGTTGGATAAGTTGCAATGAACTTCTAGCGAACAGAAGTACTTCAGTAAACAGAACTTTTTTTAAGAAACTAAATATATAAAGATACAAAATATAGTTTTGGGTATAGGACCTATGCTACTTAATAAAGATGACATATAGACCTACTTATTTAGAATTCTGAGAATTACAGCTTTTAATGCAATAATTTTTTTGGAGAAAGCAAGAATCCACAGTTTTAAATAAGTAGATTTAGTTTCTAAAGTACATTATGGAGAGAATAACATTTTAAGAGCAAATGTATACATTTTGAAAAGATATGTGCAACTCTAAAATCAAAGAATATTCCATAAAATAAAGGAATATATATTAGCCTACATTAACTACATTTTTATATAACCCTCCCTCCCTTTTATTTCTAGTTATTTGTTATTTTATTTATTTACTTATTTAATATTGAATATTTGATATTCAAATAATATTACTTGAATAACTATTAGGAATTATGTGTCATTATAAGAGTTTGATATAAATATGTGAATGTTACATTTTTATTAATATTTATTTATTGTTTTTTGTCTTTTCCCCCTTAAATCATATGTAAAAGTGTCTAACTATGTACTTTTTGGTTATTGTTCTAATCGTGTGTTTTTTAGGCTATGTGTTGGTGGGTATTATCACAAAAGAAAAAAAGTAGAAGGAAAAATAAGGAATATTTATTGGGGGAAAATATGATGTCTTTAAAGGAACTGTCCATTTGTATAATTCTGTTGAATGTGTTTGAATTGAAAGACATAATAAAGTACATAATATATATATATAATATTTGTTATTTGGTCATTAGATGTGTACAAGTGTATTTTTATGATAGCAATAACTGTAAAGGGACTATTGTAATGGGGTAAATCAAATGTAGGCTATACTGTCAATTACTAAGCTCAGATTCATCTTACCAGTTAAAATTTATACTGTGCTTTTGTAATTATTTATTTTTAATTTTGTGATTTTAACTTCTGCTTTACAAAGCTTTTTTTTTAAAATTGTGTTCTAATGTTCTTCTAATCATAAACATGTACTACAGCTGCCAAACAAAACCAGAGAGAAATGTATTCATAAATCTTTAAAACAATCTAATTAAATCTTGGGCACAAAACATTCAGCCAGTAAAAAAAGAAAACCTGTATATATATTGTATTTAGACCTATCTATCTATCTATCTATCTATCTATCTATCTATCTATCTATCTATCTATCTATATATATATATAGGTCTATATTGTCTAATTTATCATTGTAGCCTTATTTAAGTAGATTTTCTGTATACTGTGTATTTATTTTTGGACTAATAGTGGTTAATAAAGTCCAATAATGGTATGAGAGAGTGTCAGTGGTAATATCATTGTGTTCCTATTGGTCAGTGTTAGAGGATCTGTGTAACAGCTGAGGCTTAGCCTGACAGTTAGCCTGCCCTGGACCAGGCTAGTTTCCCAGCATAAGTTGCCAGGGTAACTGAGTTTGAACTATTTTAAGTTTGCTTTATGAAACGGAATCCACCGACAATAACCCCCAGTTTCACAGACAAGGCTTAAGCCTAGTCCCGGACTAAAATGCATGTTTGAGCTGTTTTAACGGAAAGCAACTTGCACTGACATATCTTAAAATATATTTGTGCCATTGTTTTGTCTCAAGATGCACATCAGTAATGTTTTTTTCAAAGGTACGTTTATAAAAGCCACTTAAATGCCCTAATTGAACTAAGGCCTAATCCTGGCTTAATCTAAACCGTCTGTGAAACCGGGCCAAAGTCTGACTAACCAAAATAAGCCTGGCTTGTTTTCTAATCTTGTTTTATGGAACAGCCCTCAGGGGTGTTAAACTCAGTTTCAGAAGGATCAACAGGCATACTTGAACTTTTTGAATGAGCCTTAGAGAGTTGATTAGCTGCCTCAGGTGTGTTTAATAATGATTAGAGGTAAACTCTGCAGTGCTGTGGCCAACAAGGAACTCAGTTTGACACCCCTGTTCTAAAACAAATGCACAGTTTTGAAACTTACGACATGTCTGCTGTCTCCGTTAAAGTTGTGTCCGTCTCTGCTGGATCAAATGTATAATCTTGCTCTTCAGGTGCTACTACAGATGATGTGTCCATTAGGGTTTCTTCGTCATCCTCTTCCTCCAGTTCCACACGAGGTCTCTTTGATGGCCACTTTATAGGTGTAGAGGTCCTAAATATTAAACCAGCTGCTGGTGACAAACTGTCAATGTCCGAAACTGTATCTGTCGTCTGGACACCTGTAATATACAAAGTAGTTGTGTGTTACTGTTATGTGACACTTATTGTGTAACAAGACTAGTTATAGGTCCTCTGTATAAGCAGTATCATGTAATACATAAACATACCTGAACTCCTGTAGCGAACATGAAACGTCTTCATTGATGACTGAGTACCAACAGACTTGGTCAGCGGTTTTGCGTCTGTCTGGCAAGCAACATCTCTGGTTTGGCTGCTCTGTTCTGATGTGCTGTCCTTAACAAATAAAGATTCCACTATCAGCGCGATAAAAAAATAACAACATAGCTGGACTCATGGTGCTATCACATGCTATCACAAACTTTATAAGTCTAACATGTTATTATGAACTTGACAAATTCAAAGGCAATTTGGAAAACCAACGCGTAATACATACTTCTAGATGTGTAGCTGGATCACGAACAGTTGGCACTGCTACATCCTTCAGGAGCCATTTTTTTGCAAAACCTGCTTTATACTGAGCCTCATTCAAAAAGCTGTCCGGTGTAAAATGATTCGAGCAGACATAAACGAATTTTGGTAGAGTTGAGGGAGCATTTTCTTCAAAAACAAACTTAATCCACCTCGTCTTCAGCGGTTCAGATTTCGGGAGTAAATAGAGAGAGGCTATGTGGATTATTACATCCAGCCCAACGCTTGGGAGACATTCTCGTCAGTGCAGCGATGGCGGATGTGATGCCCGGAGAAAAATCTGTGGAAGCAGTTTTCCAGGATCTGGAGCAGCCTGAGGATGGAACATTTCAGATATCAAAAACTGTTTTTGTTTTATTTATTTTTTTATAATATTAATGATCAATGTCAGTGGTCACATCAAATTGTTACTTTGGTTTCACTTTATTTTGGTCCCTTTAAGACATTCTATAAGTCTATAAGTAACACTGCACATGTCTACTAACTCTCATTAGAGTATTAGTAGAGTATTAGGTGTTTTATTTATTATTTATTAGTGAGTATTATTTGGTGCCTCTAGGCTTATTTGTTGATCACATTTATACCTAATGCTTCCTACGGGTGTATTAACTAAAGTAATCTGCACTTAAACAACTCAATACACATTCAGGTTTTGGCCAACTTACAATATAAAGATAACGATCATTGTCAATCTTGCGTATCCGCTTGATGGCAACCTGCACACAAAAAAAACAAAAAAACAGTTTCAATAACAGTAACAGTTTTCAAGCACCTAGCCTTGTATTAAGTATTAAACCATCTGTAAATTGTTTTAAATGTGTTTTGATGCATGCAAGAGCAAAATGTTTGTACAATTCAGTAAGATTTACCTTTTTGCCATCAAATTTGCGTGTTCCCAGGAAAACCCTGCCAAATACTCCGGATCCAATTAACTTTTCCACGTTATAGAGAGACTCAAAGGACTCTGAAAAACAAACAGAAAAATATGAGACAATTATTAGCTTGCTAGATCCATTGTTTTATTTTAAAAATATCAGTGCTGGTCGAGCAACAGTAAATGTGATCGGACGTGTTAAAAACTTGACTCAGTTATGCATGAAATAGCTAAATCTCTATCTGTAGACTTTGCACTGCCAAGCCTTATTTCAGTCTCACCTGTTGAGCTCTCGTTCACAGGAGAAGCCTCCACGGCACGCCGAGCAGTTCGGCCAGTTGATCTCTCTGTTGGCTTGACAGGAACTTGACCCGGCAGCGGAGGACACAGAAACCCTTCGAAGCTGTTGGACCTGGACAAACCCTTTTCGCTTGGGCTCTCCGATCCATCGCCACTCCAGCTCCCCTCGACGCTGTACGAGCCTCGGCTGCACAGATTCAACGACTCTCTACTTCCTCTCTCGACATGGGCCTCAGGTGGGGGTGAGGACCAGGGTGAGGACCAAGCTGAGGATGACGTGATGCCCGGAGAGGAATCTATGGAAACAGTTCTCCGGGATCTGGAGTGGCCTGAGGATGGAACATTTCAGATATCAAAAACTGTTTTTATTATTTTTTTATTTTTATTATATTAATTATCAATGTCAGTGGTCACATCAAATTGTTACTTTGGTTTCACTTTATTTTGGTCCCTTTAAGACATTCTATAAGTCTATCAGTAACATTGCACCTACATGTCGACTAACTCTCATTAGAGTATTAGTAGAGTATTAGTAGAGGGTTAGAATAAGTTGACATGTAGTTGAAAAGTTACTTATAGTCAGTAGAGTGTCTGTTGCTAGATCCATTGTTTTATTAAAAAAATGTCAGCGCTGGTCGAGAAAATAATATTATAATGGGGGAAATAATTTTAATATTCTGTAAAAACAAGCCTTATTTTTTTGTGGAAAACAAGATAATACTTTTTAAAATAATGTTGGAGAAATAATGATTTACCATTATTATATAGTATCAAGCGCTATATAAATTAAGGTGATTTGACTATAACAAGAACATTACAATGAACACAAATTTGAAAATCTCACTACAAATAATCCAGAATTTAAGACAAAAGATAATAATCCTACTCTGCTTGTTACACTTCCACACACCTGAAACTGATCGAGTGAATCTCCTCAGCTTCTCCAATCTAGCGTAGTGTACGAACAAACCATGGATGTTGTAACATCTGCTCCAAGCTGGGGCGTTCAACTGGATCCCGAGCAAGACACTGTCCAATCAAATCCCTGCAGTCTGTACACATTTTAATAAGGAGAGAGCTGGTTAGTCATGACCATGTGACCTGGCATTTTTGAAAACAGCGATGCTCTCGGTGTACGTTGAGCTACAGTATATATACAAATTCTGACACACTATAACCTTTAACTTTCTGTACAACTCGTTTGCTTTATGTGTGTTTATCAATGTTATCATCATTATTCACTCACGTTTGGATAAGTTGGGGTTCTGAAATGTAACTTCGGCTTGTTTGATTTCCGTTCTATTACGAAAAGGAAGACATGCGTTCGACAACTCGTACAGCAACACTCCTAGAGACCAGACATTTGCTGGGACGGCGTGGAATCGAGGTTCTGTAAAGACTTCAGGTGGGCAGTATTCCCGAAATCCTGTAAGGAAGACATTTGCACATTGTTGAGCTTTTTTTTTAAAGCATCATCAAAAAATTTGTAAGTCACTAGCTTCAGGTTTCCACACTCCCAAAATGCTCACCCCTGTATCTGTTGCTCTCGTAGCCTTCACTACTAAATAGCTGACCGCAGCCAAAGTCTATCAGCTTGAGATCTAGCGTGTCTTTCTCAAACAGGAAATTCTCCGCATGAATGTCATTATGGAAAACACCATGATGGATGCAGTGTAGCACTGCCCGCACAGCCTGTCTCATGACGACCCGTGAGAACCAGTCACTCCAAGGTTGACGAGTGATTATGTCATACAAGGTCTCGTAGGCCTCCGGATACTCCATAACCAGAGAGAATTCTTTAGGATGTTCAAACCACTCGTACAGTTGTATGACGAAGGGGCTTATGGGTTCTAGCCTCATCATCATCAGCAGCGCCACTTCTGTAACGAGAGGATCGCGATTCCCAGGCTAGAGAGAAGAAGCAGACAGAAGGTTAGCTGGGTAAAAATCTGAAGAAAACATCATTTTGAAATGTACTATTCTTTGATCTTTTTAGATGCGTTCAAAAGAGCCTTTTCAGCTCAAAGTTATTTGGTGCCTCTAGGCTTATTTGTTGATCACATTTATACCTAATGCTTCCTACGGGTGTATTAACTAAAGTAATCTGCACTTAAACAACTCAATACACATTCAGGTTTTGGCCAACTTACAATATAAAGATAACGATCATTGTCAATCTTGCGTATCCGCTTGATGGCAACCTGCACACAAAAAAACAAACAAACAGTTTCAATAACAGTAACAGTTTTCAAGCACCTAGCCTTGTATTAAGTATTAAACCATCTGTAAATTGTTTTAAATGTGTTTTGATGCATGCAAGAGCAAAATGTTTGTACAATTCAGTAAGATTTACCTTTTTGCCATCAAATTTGCGTGTTCCCAGGAAAACCCTGCCAAATACTCCGGATCCAATTAACTTTTCCACGTTATAGAGAGACTCAAAGGACTCTGAAAAACAAACAGAAAAATATGAGACAATTATTAGCTTGCTAGATCCATTGTTTTATTTTAAAAATATCAGTGCTGGTCGAGCAACAGTAAATGTGATCGGACGTGTTAAAAACTTGACTCAGTTATGCATGAAATAGCTAAATCTCTATCTGTAGACTTTGCACTGCCAAGCCTTATTTCAGTCTCACCTGTTGAGCTCTCGTTCACAGGAGAAGCCTCCACGGCACGCCGAGCAGTTCGGCCAGTTGATCTCTCTGTTGGCTTGACAGGAACTTGACCCGGCAGCGGAGGACACAGAAACCCTTCGAAGCTGTTGGACCTGGACAAACCCTTTTCGCTTGGGCTCTCCGATCCATCGCCACTCCAGCTCCCCTCGACGCTGTACGAGCCTCGGCTGCACAGATTCAACGACTCTCTACTTCCTCTCTCGACATGGGCCTCAGGTGGGGGTGAGGACCAGGGTGAGGACCAAGCTAAGGATGACGTGATGCCCGGAGAGGAATCTATGGAAACAGTTCTCCGGGATCTGGAGTGGCCTGAGGATGGAACATTTCAGATATCAAAAACTGTTTTTATTATTTTTTTATTTTTATTATATTAATTATCAATGTCAGTGGTCACATCAAATTGTTACTTTGGTTTCACTTTATTTTGGTCCCTTTAAGACATTCTATAAGTCTATAAGAAACATTGCACCTACATGTCGACTAACTCTCATTAGAGTATTAGTAGAGTATTAGTAGAGGGTTAGAATAAGTTGACATGTAGTTGAAAAGTTACTTATAGTCAGTAGAGTGTCTGTTGCTAGATCCATTGTTTTATTTAAAAAATGTCAGCGCTGGTCGAGAAAATAATTTTATAATGGGGGAAATAATTTTAATATTCTGTAAAAACAAGCCTTATTTTGAGTGGAAAACAAGATAATACTGTTTAAAATAATGATGGAGAAATAATGATTTACCATTATTTGGCTTGACGCCAGAGTGATCTGAAGCAGGTGACGATGATGTTTCAGGAACAGGATCTGCTGGAGGAATAAAAGGCTCCACAACATTTCTTGAGCTGCTGAAAAAACGCTTCCAGCGCTTACGGAAATGACCAGGTTTCTTCATACGTTCTGGAGCTTTTTCTGAAATGAAGAAAAAACAAATGAAAACAACTATTAAACCCATCTCTGACGTCAAATTAAGCAATGACATAATGATATAACTTACATTTTACTATTCAAATCTTATCTGTAAAGTTACAAATCTAAAGTAATGGGAATTGTTCACGCTATCCACCTGACTTCTGCTTAATGCCTGCATAAATGTCCCAACATATTATTTCACAATATTAATAGTAATTTTATTTCACTATTATCACGATTACGAGGTGATTCCGATTCAACGCTAAAGTTATTTTTCTTATTTTATCTGATCTTTAATTAAAAAGAAAACATACATTTCCAGGCTTCATTTGGCCAACTCTGGCACATGTGGCTCAGTTCTTGTAATGGTAAAGATCATATGGGCCATATCTAAATATAGATATATTTTATTAAACACATTTATTAAATGCATAGCAATGTCTTATTTATGACATAACTGACTCTGTAATACTACAGCCATTTTGACAATTTTGCATGTTTTTGACAATTCAAGAGAAATAAGTGGTGAAATTGAATTCTTTTCTGGATCGTATGCTGTCTGTGAAGCGGCTTTCTCTGCGTGTGTTTCTGGTGTGTGTCAGACAGCCATCGAGCTCATGCCTTATTGAGAACGTTTTGCTAACATTCCCATTCAATTAAGAAAACATTATTTCTAAATGTTCCCTGAACGTTCAAAACGTCCAGTTTTTTCAACGTTTCAAAAATGTTTTATCTTGGTTAATAGGCCGCTGTACGTGAGCTGTATCGTTCAGTTTCGTTCCGACAAACGGGGCACTAATTTTTCTTTTGCTCAATATGTTCAACGTTAATTAAAGGTATCCAAGTAAAAAGTTCTCCACGCATTATCCTGCAGTTAATGAGAAAAGTGTAATTTATTGGCGCACTATATTGACTGCGTATTGAGACATGTAAAACTGTTGAGCTAGATTTTCAACCAATCAGCATCGAAAATGTAAGTAGGTCACAGCCGAAATCAAGCCAATATCACTACGCACATGTAAACATGGAGGAGGACGTAAGCAGCGCATCTTCATCTGATAGCGGCGATCAAGCTCGATTAACACCCGTAAAGTGTATTCTTCATGTCGGAAAAGATGGTGGGAACGGTCCGCAGCCCTTTACTGAAGTCCGGTGGGAAAAAATCAAGCATCGGAATGGCTCAAAACGTCGGACACTACGGAGCTAACGTTAGCTATTGCTAATAAACATGTTGCCCTCCTGGACAAACCGGTCTCTGATGTCCCAACAACTACGGGTTTCACCCGGCCTGCTATCGGCGTTTTATAGACAAAAAACGCTTGACTTGTGTGTATGTGTGTGATGGGTAGGTTTAGGGGTCGGGTTAGTGTGTGTGTGTGTGTGTGAGACAGAGAGAGGTGGGTAGGTAAATAAATATATCAAAATTAAATCTTGTTTACAATAATCATTCCTGTGAATATGTACATGTAGTGCAGTTACTGCTCGTGTATGCAAATTAACAATTCACTATTAAATGTGTTATTTTTAAAAGTGTTTTTTTTTTTTGTATACTTTTGAGTTTAACTTGGAGTGAGATTTGGGGGGGGGGGGGGGGGGGTTTGCAAAAAAAACTTGCATCACAATAAGTGTATTGTGATTGTCAAAACATTTTAGTAAATAAACTGAATTGTATTAGGTTTACGTGAACAAGCAAATCCACAAAGATAGAATAATAAATAAAAAAGTACGCTATTTAGACGGTTCTAATTTGGAAAACATTTAGATATGTGTAAGTCAAATTGCCATCGAAAATTTAAGACCTTTCATAAGTAAAAATAAGACTTTTAAAGACTTTTTAAGGCCTTAAATTAAAAAAATCGAATTTAAGACTTTTTAAGGATCCGCGGACACCCTGTAATACTGTTTAAAATAATGTTGGAGAAATAATGATTTACCATTATTTGGCTTGACGCCGGAGTGATCTGGAGAAGGTGACGATGGTTCCGGAATAAAAGGCTCCACAACAGTCACAGCACTACCGGAACAGCAGCTGAAAAGTCCCTTCGTAGCCTTCCAGATCCTGAGGCAAAGACGTTCTGGAGCTTTTTCTGAAATGAAGAAAAAACTAATGAAAACAACTATTAGACCCATCTCTGACATCAAATTAAGCAATGACATAATGATATAACTTACATTTTACTATTCAAATCTTAATAGTAAAATGCTCCTCCCAACAGACATTCAGTTGTCTACAAGTAAAATTGCACCTACATGTCTACTAACTCTCATTAGAGTATTACAGGGTACCTGCACAATTTTTAAAGTCAAATTTAAGGCTTTTTAAGACCTGAAGAAATCAAAATGAATACCGTATTGACAAAAATATGTCTCGATATTTTCAACGTTTTGTCGATAATAATTAGATGATATTTTAAAATTATTTAATGATTTACTGTACAGTTTTTTAATGTTTTAATTAAAGAATACTTTAAATATGAAACTAAAACCACCAGTAGGTGGCGGCAAGTCACTGTCTTAATAAGCGAGTTGTTGGAGTCATTTATTCAACCGATTTGTTCAAACCATAGATATTATATAGAGACTAGATGCCCTATTGGCCGCTGGGCACTGAGAAATGCGGCCGCCATCTTAAACCGGTCGTGTTCCTAGTTTCGTTGCGTGGCAGCAGTGAAGATGCTAGAGCACTGTGGAGTATTTTCCTGTTCTAATCGGCGGACCATCGCAAATAGGGCCCGGGGGATTACTTTTAACATTACCGTACTATTGGTTGTATTTTGTGAATAGAATATTACCAGATAATTGAGAAGGAGCAAGGATCTTTGATATTACTGTACTGATATCGTAGCCAGCTAACGTTAGCTAGGCAATGTTTACTGCACCAGCCGGTGTTCACCTGACATGGAGAGGTGGGGTAAAGTAATAATTACAAGAGCTTCTCGGTTATTTTAGTCCCGTCCGAATGTGCCATCTCAGTAATCATTTCGGACAATGTCAGTAAAGATTACGGCGACTTTTACCTTCTGTAAAAAGGTCCAGGAAAATTACCTCAGGTAACGTTAACGTTTATAAACGTGCGAATAGACCCTCTGTAAATCAAGTAATTTCGTGTTTAAAAGTAGTTTCCTGTGGTTTTTCAAGTATTGAGACGCTTGAAAAGGCATTCAGTTGCGTGTTTTCTCCCTCCCTCAACTCAAGTGTTTTCCACATACCATTCAGATCAGAAAGAAGTTCGAAAGCACTTGTAAGAGGCACGAAACTTACTTTTACCGCAATCCAATCTTAAGTTAATTCATACATTGTTCGACCGGACATAACTGTTTTATATATATATAAATATAGGTTATTTGTGTTTGCGCACGTGATATCAGGAAGCAATGTAAATGTAAAACACACACGTTTCTTCAACTTATTAAAATATCTTACTTTACTGCAACTATCTGTTTCTGCTTCTTTATCATATTTATAGTGTGTGATTTATAAAATAGCTTATATCCTACATCACATATTTTGATTTTGGACGTCTGGTCACTTTATATCTTATATCAGAATATTATATTACTGTTAAGCCTACTATGAATATTAAAATACGCCGAACCATGTGTCCTGTATAATAGCTACATGAATGACCTTTGCAGCAAACAAACCCGCGTGGAAATCAGTTCGGTATTCAGTGAGGTATGATTAATTAAATGCGCTGACAGCTCATTGCACCTGCCATACAGATTACACTGAGTGGAGCGGGTGACCGGTCTAAGATGGCGGCCCCACGGCTCACCCGCGCCAGTAGGCAGTAGCGGTCGATAGGGCGTCTATCTATATGAAGTCTATGGTTCAAACGGCTGATTCATTCAGAAAACAAGTGATTGTTCATTGAATCGTTCAAATGATTCGTTCAAAACGCGGATTTCAGTAAAAAACAAATCTGTCTGTTGGACTACGGCTTCATTATGAAATTCTCGTCGGCGATATAAAGTGAAAATTGACAATATTGTGTCCAAAAAGTAACTCACAATGTTAACTTTATTGTTAATTTAACTGTTGTATAAAATAAATAGCACATTTGCAATTGTGCAAAGGAAAACGGCACTCTTGATCATGTGATATTCTAATATAACAACATAATATGATATAAATATAAGACAAAAACTAATTTGGGGACATCTATAACTGCACTGACACATCACGCAGTGAAAGCAAGCCTGAGAGACAAACGCGATGTCAGCTCGCACTCGCAGTGCCTCGTACATAGTTAAAACAATGATTAAAATATCATCATAGTTCATATTAAGGAGAGAGTCTACTGATGCTCTAATGAGAGTTAGTCGACATGTAGTTGCAAAGTTACGTATAGTCGACAGAATGTTCAAAAGGGACCATCAAAATAAAGTGTTATCGTTACTTTAGTTGGTTTAGTTGACAAATCAGCCATTGAAAATAGAAATAGAAACTAAGCCATTACATCTTTATTAAAAGCCTATTCTGACCTCTGCGAGAGTGGTTAGATGAAGTGGACGGACGTCCAACATCTGGGTTCTGCTTCGCCCTCGTCCCGTGAGCCTGACCTGTGGACACAGAAACAGAAAACTCAGAAGACAGAGATGGTAAATATCCAGGACGATCCTGGCTCTGTGTCTGGGTCGGGTCTGGCAGCGGCAGAGGTGGACAGTAACAAAGTACATTTATTTGAGTACTGTACTTAAGTACACTTTTTGAGTATCTGTACTTTACTTGAGTACTATTTTTTCTGGAAACATTTTACTTTAACTTCACTACACTTGAAAGACAAGTATCATACTTTTTACTCCACTAACGTTACATTTCTGTAGAAAGTAGTTGGATTCTGACATCAATCTGACTTTCATTTTCAATGTTGGGTTTGGTCTTTTAAATGCTCATTTTGTCATTGTTTTGGAGCACACTAGCTTATAACAGTGGCTGACATATTCATCCTAAAAGCCAAAAATCTTTAAATAGGGCACTATTTGAGGGAACAGCCCGAAACTATTGTGGACGTTATTGAGAGCACTTATTCAATCTCACATTCAATCCCACTACAGGAACTGTGTTCTAGAAATAAATGATATATTGATATGAGGGTGGGTAGGTAGGCAGGCATAGATTCAGAGGCATAAGGTACTGTAAGTATTACAAACAATAATAAAACAATGCATTGACATTTACTTTTTACTTTTGATACTTAAGTACTTTTAAAAACAAGTAACGTTACTTCTGTACTTTTACTCAAGTAAAAATCAGTCTTTTCAACTTTTACTTGTAACTGAGTAATATTTGACCAGAAGTATCTGTAACTTACTTTGTCCATCTCTGGGCAGCGGATCCTGATCACGGTCATCAGAATCGGGCCTCCAAACCTCCCGACCAGCCGTCTGACAGAAAGCAGCTCTCCTGGATCTGGAGTGCTCTAAGGATGGAATATTTCACATATCACATAACGTTAGTTTAATCATAATCAATAATCAATGTCTGTGGTCAATTACAGATTTTTACTTCAGTTAAGTTACTCAAATTCAATTCAAGTTTATTTCACATGCAATGAATCAAATAAATGGGATCAAATGGGATCAGTCATTGTACAACACACCATAAAAAATTAATTAAAAATTAAAGCACTCACTTCCTCTTCCACCCATCATGCGATTACGCGCCATCGCCAACCTGCAAGAAAATCAGAACAAAATACAAGACAAGACAATACAATAGAAATATCCTCAGAAATAGCGTTACTCCCCTGAAAAAAATATCAAACAAACTAACGTTACTTCTAAAATAAGAAAAGAACTATCAAATAAAAGTATTATCAGATGACGCTTTCAAAAAGTATATATCCTCCGATGTCCTTCAAGAATATGGTTCTTAAGTCTCCTCTCAGCAATCCAGAAAAGCTTCAAAGTATCGAGTTTCGGCCAGAAAATTCTCCGCAAAAGTCAGTCTGTTAATTCGCCTCGTCTCTCAACCAACAGACAGCGGTCGATCGTTGAGCAGAGAGATACATGCAGATCGCAGAATTCATAAAACGCGTCGCCATAGCAACTAACATTCGAATCATAACATGCACGCACGCCCAGACAGCGACCGGTTCGAGTGTAAATATATATGCAGTCAGAATTCATAACCTACATAGCAACTAAAATTCGAACCACGCATGCACTCGCACATCGACTCTGATTTATTAAATAATTGCAACCTTAATGTTGACGTTTTCTTTAATATGATTTTCATTCTTTCAGTCCAGTTTTATTATTAAAACCCGTGGAAAATGCGCGCAAAAAGGCACAAGAGAGAATAAATCGGACATCATATAAATTAATAATTAAATTGGCCCTTTTCCGCATATATATCAAGGCCAATCAGCTTTCAATATCACTAATACACCATCCAACCGGTTAGTAGTAGTGGTGAAGAAATCCAAATTATTTTTGAATTCTCTATTAAAATTGTTCACAATTGCTACCCAGTTGAGTTAACTATAAACGTGCTAAATTTGCTCTGCAAGTGAACGTCGTCTTGTGGTGCCATCTTATATGTTTTTTTAATAATATTTATTATCAATGTCAGTGGTCTGGTCACTTCAAATTGTTACGTTGGTTTCACTTTGTTTTGGTCCATTTAAAAAACAGCCTAAGCGAATGTTATATTTGTTTATTTTTCTGATTCATCACATTACAATAAAATCAACTGTATTTAGATGGGAAAATGATTCTCATCTGTTTCATTTCATTAGCCTCCAGACTTGCTTAAAAACAAAACAAAAAAACAGAACCATTAAAGCTATTTTTGTGACAGTAACGTCATATAATATATAATATTATAATATTGAAAGTATTGATTTTAGAAATATATCTCATTACGTATGGTATACATAACATATTGTGCTTTTTATTTATTTAGTTAAATTACAAACATTTCAAGTAGCCTACAATGCAACAAAAAACTAAATGAATACAAGGCACTGTAAATACAATTCAAAATGTATAAACCAAAGAATAACAACAACAACTAAAGTATAAATGTACATAATAATAATAAAATAAAAAATAAATAATAAATACAGAAATTAAAGTTTATAATATCAGGGCAGTTATATGTATTTGAAAAGCTTTAAAATTTGTATTGTTTTTATAAGCTTTTTGTTTTGTGATCTCATGTTTAAAAGATATTCTAAGTATATTGTGAGATCAGTGTTATAAAAGGTAATATAGGAGGGTTTCTTTTGAGTTATTTTTTGTCTTATGGATATAAAACTTCGCCAAAATAATTAAAAGATTAATGATATAATTTTGTTTTTCAGAAAAAGAATTCACAAATCTAATGACTAGGCAATTTTAATTATTAATATTACACATATTAATTCCATTGGCTGGTCCAGCAACCAATCGCATTGCATCTCGCGTGGGCCGAGGTTCCGTATCTGCTTTACTTTTCGAAATGGATGATCCCCATGGAGGGAGAACCTGGATTTGTAAAGTTGGGACGGTTGTTTTATTCTCAACGATATGAAAAGTGTTGCCACTCCCATTTATTGCACATGTTCCCCCGAAATTATATTGCACGACCCGTAAATATGCAGGCAAACGCGGTTGCCTACTATATCAGTCGAGCCAATAGTGCGGCAAGATACTGAAATAGGATTATTATTAACCAATCAGATGTAGCTTATTTAGAACAGCTGTTACACGTATGATTCAGCTTTCGGACACGAGCAGCAGTTGCGGCGGCAGCAAATTGACAATCGCCAAGGACATTATTTCTGTGATTGTAAGTATTCATTTAATTAGAATATGATATCTATATAAAATGTTTGTTTTGTACGCTGTGTTGTAAAGCGTCTCGTTAGTGTCGTTTTAACCCTTGTATGGTGTTCGGGTCTGTAGGACCCGGTTTCATTTTTTATCAAGAGAAAAATTATACGATTAATTATTTTTTCAAACTCAGACTCATTGGCCTTGGCTCATTTTCTGTGAAGAATATATATCTGAACACATTTTCAATGACCACACCACACACCCACACCCACACCCACACCCACACACACAGGCTGTCCGGCTAGACCCGGGGCTGTGTGTGTGTGTGTGTGTGTGTGTGTGTGTGACGTGTGTGTTCTTGTATATGGTTTATGAGGACACAAATGTGTATAATGACATGGGTATTACAACGTAAACATGGTTTATGAGGACATATGTGTCCTTCTAAACCAAACGGCTTAAAAAACATACTAAATCTGTGATTGGTAGGTTTAGGGGTAGGGTTAGTGTAGGGGGATAGATTATACAGTTTGTGAAAAACCATTACGCCTATGGAGAGTCCTCATAAACCATGTTGTGTGTGTGTGTGTGTGTGTGTGTGAGATTGTAAGTGTGAGTGCAAGAGTGAGTTCTGTAAAGGGATACTCCACCGAAAAATGAAAATTCTGTCATCATATACTCACCCTCATGTTGTTTCAAACCTGTATGAATTTCTTTCTTCTGCTGAACAGAAAGGAAGATATCTAGAAGAATGTCAGTAACCAGACAGTTTTAGATACCATTGACTTCCATAGTAGGAAAAAAATATACTATGGAAGTCAATGGTATCTAAAACTGTCTGGTTACTGACATTCTTCTAGATATCTTCCTTTCTGTTCAGCAAAAGAAAGAAATTCATACAGGTTTGAAACAACATGAGGGTGAGTATATGATGACAGAATTTTCATTTTTCGGTGGAGTATCCCTTTAAAGGGTCAGTAAGAAGCCAATATTCTAACTGGAGAGATAACTGTACGTTCACACCGCCGCCGACTTGAGCTGCAAAGAAGCTCTGGCCGCCCTGTCAAGGACGCTTGTCAAAAAGTACGGGGAAGCTTGTTGACGCTTTGGCCGCTCTGAAGTCTGTGTCACACCATGAAATGTTATAACGACAGCATTTTTATAACCGTTTTGGTCACATTTGGTCGGGAAAAAATAATAATTAGCTATTATTATTATCATTAATAGTGAGTGCGTGCGCGCGGCCGGGGCTCTCTCTCTCTCTGCTCGTTCTTATATATGCCCTGTCAAGCGCGCCCTGTTAAACTGACAGGACTTTAAAACGCATGCAAATGATCAACTTTCACTCTATGGTTAAACTGTGCAATTAATCCGATAATGATAAGAAACCCAGCAACGGCGATGATCAACTTCTCCTCCATTTTCTCGGAACTAATGTTTTGGTAGGAACGAAAGTGTTCATCGTATGTTTCTCCGGAATCAGCCAGCGCGAAGGACGTCTATATTCTGATTGGTTTCTGGCGTTTTGCCGCTGAACCGCGTCATAGCTCATTACCATAAAGTTGAGCTACTTTCAACTTTCTGATTGACGCTCAAAACGCCCAAAACGCGACGCCAATGGATTTGACGCTCCTTGCAGCTGAGAGAAGAGAGAAGCCAGCTTCCATTGAAAATGAATGACTTCCGGTAACTTTGGAAGCTCAAGTCGGCGGCGGTGTGAACGTACAGTAAGAGCTCAAGTTAGAACTGCATGTAATAGAAACAAAATTATAAGTATAACTATCAAACATAGTATTTTGGTTATTTAACTTTAAAATATATATTTTATTGGATATATTTTATTGTATTTTGGTTAACTGGCCGGTATTTTGAGATCGCAATAGACATGAAGGACTATAATGCGTTAAGAGCTCGCTCAAGTACTGGGGATCTAAACCATTTAGTGCTTAACATAACCCATAACATTACTATAGTAGAAGTTTGGTGACTAAACGCATTAATAGAAACCAGTTTATTCCACGATCTCGACACCTCAGTGTGGAGATAGGGAAAAAACGGCATTGCCCGACGAGGAGGCTGAGATATAGAGTTTTACTTATATTTTCACTCTCATAATAACCCGCTGGCCAGTAATATTTAAAGGAGAACTTGGTAACTTTTTTAACCTAGAATTCATTTGGATGGTTAAACAACCTGTTCTGGTGATATTGGTGACTTTCCCCGCTCCCCCCAGCGTTCCCAGTTGGAAAACCAACCTTGCAACTTGGGGACTACCGTCCCGGCAGTGAGAAGCGAGAACGAGAACGAGCGCGAAACACGAATTGCTTTACGGCAATTCGACATAAACACACACGCATGTATGATGTATTACCAGATGACCCACCTCGGTAGACATAGCTCCACACGATACAGTTGGCTTGCTCCGATCAAAACAAACGCACATGAGCAGCGGTAGAGAGGGGGTGGAGGCCGCCGGCAGTGAGTTTTTTACGACCGTGTTTTGAAATATACGCCCCCCCACAGCTGTAGAGTTGCCGAGTTCTCCTTTAACTTAGCAACAGCACTAGATAAAACCTCCTTTTAAAAGCTCCTCTTTATTCAACAGAGTTATGAGCTGACTTGTTTATTTATTTATTGAAAATTCATAAACATCTGCTTCATTCTTTATATTTTTAATTGTTTTGTTCTCTTAACAAAAACACTAACGATACCAATTCCTCGGAACTGGAAATCGCAGCATGAGTGCCTCATCCCGGGGAGGAGAAACCGCAGAGCGTTTAAAGGCAGAGATAGGGCGGGGCCCGTCTCAAACCCCGCTGTTCGATCCATTTGCGATCCCCAAGATGCGCGTCGACGCCGTGCCTCGGCAGCAGCGGGACCCGCGCCTCGGGGAGCGCGCACCGAACCGTCCTCCTCGAAGAATGGCCGGCGGGAGCGGAGCGTCCTCACGGACAGCTCCTCGCAATGCTCACAGTCAGCCCCCTCGAGAACTGACTGTTGGCATGCTCCACTCCCAAACAAGCAACACAAAGCTGAAATGTGTGTCCTCCCCACCCGTGATATAACGTGGGCAGGGAACAACACAAGGCTTGCTTGCTCTCTTTTGCCATAAAATATATATATATTTTGGTACTCGATGCAGCGCCAAATGGGAGGAGCTAGAGCTCCAGCTCCTCCCCTCGCTGGAGCTCCAGCTTCACCCCGCTGGATTTAGTGGGCGGGGCCGCGCATGCGCAGGTTAACTTTCTCGCTATCAAAGAGTTACGTCATGATCGGTTTTTTTTTCCTGGAATGGGATCAAATATGGACTTTTAATGAAAAATAAAAAAGTTGAATATTTGATAAATAATATTATACTGTTTGTTAAATTCTATATCCACAAATGTCGTTTCACAAAATCTCTTCCAAATGTGAATGCATTAAAAAATGACTTTTCTTTATTTTGTAAAACCTTAAAGAAAATTGATACAGTCCCTGCTATTAAATTCTTCTTACTTATATTAGAATATCAGTTTATATAAACCCCTATGTTAGGGAATTTGAATAAGTTTGCTTATTTATTTTTTAGAATATTGCAATCAGTATTTACTCATCAAATGTTCTCTCCTGAATCGTATGGTAAATTAACTTATTTATAACTGTCTTAATTTATGTTTCAAGAACAATAGTTATTGCACATAGAGTAAGTCGAGACTTTCTTATTTTACAGCAGAGAAGGAAGACCAGTCCTATATCAACGCAAGCTAATCGAATAAGTCCTTTGTTTCGGGTGAGGAAGGAACATCTGGTGCCCAAAGAAGACAGAAAGGTGCGCGAGTCCATTGGTATGTCTTGTATTGAAACAATGCTGTAATATGTAGTACATAATTTGATCACAGTAAATTTTAAATCCGGAAATCAACACCAATAGAGTTAATTTCAACACTTTGAAAGTGTATGTATGGGAACCACCCACAAAGTGTTAGTTCAACACTTTCAAAAGTGTTGCCTCTCGCAACACCGACACAGTGTAACAATATGAACACTAAGAGAGTAAAATTTTAACACCAATGCAGATAACAACAACACTGTTACAGAGCTGGGTGCAGCTTTGTACCAAACACTGGCAGAGTTAAAATTCTACACTGTTCTGGTGTTGACCTAACACTTTAAAAAAATGGAAATGACAATCTTCTCAACCTTATAGGAGTCAAATTTTACACCATCCTGGTGTTGATGGAACACCTATTTACAAATAAAAAACAACACTAAAGGAGTTACCAGTTTTTCTTATTAGGGTTTTGCATTACCTACTTTAAAGAACTGTAAAATAAACTAACAATTATTTAATCTGAAAAGAATAAATTCACTTTGAAATAAACACATCACTCTGTATTACTCTTTCAAAACTTTATTCCAGCACAGAGCACCAATACATCTAGCCAGTACTTTAAATTACATGAATTATAAATTACATTTTTTTTTTTACAAATAACAGTCCAAAACGATGTAAAATATACTGTCATTTCCACATTTGTAAATCAAACGGCTTGTGGTAAAACAATTCGTCAGGTTTTTTGAGCACAAGACTGTTCTCTTGTGCAAAAACACTAAAAGCATGAAGATGTTCAACAAACTCGGATTCCATACATGATGCCAAAAAAAAAATTCCATCCATAATAAAAATGTTAACAATTTTTCCAAAGACAGGTGCATCATCAACCAAGTCTAAGCACACAACAAGACCACTACGATACTCCGTACCATGACACTTAACCCACGGTGTGACCGTTAATTCACTTGAGAGATCAATGTGGAGCTGCTCAGAAATAAAATCACCGTTTTCAAGGTCGGACAACAATTCTTTTGAAACAGGGCCAGACTCAATACCTTTGATAGTACAGTGCTCCCAGTGATAGGCAATGGCTAGCTGGTGTTTTTTGGCAAGTGATTTGGTCAGGTTTTTGAAATTTTTAGATTTTTCTTAAAAAACCTGTGTTTTGCTTCATACCTCATAGTCCATACATGAATTAATGGGCCAATTTGCCTGATGCATTCAGGGTAAGGCAAGGCAAATTTATTTGTATAGCGCATTTCATACACAGCAGCAATGCAATGCGCTTCACACAAAAATGTAAAAAATAAAAACAACAATATGAAACTACATACAATTTTACAATATATAAGACACCAACCAAATAAATAAATAAATAAATATATTTATTTATTCACACATTAACTGTAAAAAGCATCTGAAAAAAGTTTGGTCTTTAATCTAGTTTTAAAAATTGTGATAGTTGGAGCGTTTTTAATGTTTTCTGGAAGCTGGTTCCAGAGATGAACGCCAAAATAGTTAAAAGCAGATTCCCCTTGTTTTGTTTTAACAATAGGTTTTAATAGAAGCTGTTTATGTTGTGATCTAAGGGGTCTTGGTTGAGTATACTGTTGAAACATATCACAAAGATATTTTGGTCCCAACCCCTTTATTGACTTAAAAACTAATAAGAGTGCCTTAAAATTAATCCTATATCTAATTGGTAGCCAGTGTAAGGACTTTAAGATTGGAGTAATATGATCTATTCTTTTAGTTTTAGTAAGGATTCTGGCTGCACTATTCTGTACCATTTTAAGCGGTTTTAAATTCTTTTTAGGGAGTCCTATTAAAAGCACATTACAATAATCAATCCTACTCGAAATAAAAGCATGTATGATCTTTTCAAGATCCTCCTTAGACATGAATCTTTTAAGCTTATTAATATTTTTAAGATGAAAATACGCTGATTTTGTGATTGTTTTTATGTGACTATTAAAATTTAGATTATTATCTATTAGGACACCAAGGCTTCTTACCACTTCCTTTGCTATTAAGCCCTTTGTTTCTAGCAGGGTAGAGATTTTACATCTTTCCTCATTTCTTCCAAAAACGATAACCTCAGTTTTATTTTTATTAAGTTGGAGAAAGTTCTGTGACATCCAAGTATCGATTTCTTCAATGCACTGACAGAGAGTTTCAATGGGGGTATAGTCATTAGGCATTAGAGGTAAATACATTTGTGTATCATCAGCATAACTATGGTAAGAGATTGAATTTTTCTTTATGATTTTACCAAGTGGTAGCATATAAAGATTGAATAACAGTGGACCCAAAATTGAGCCCTGGGGAACTCCACAGGTCAAAGATGTTAGTGTTGAGGAACAATTTCCAATTTTAACAATAAAACTCCTGTCACAAAGATACGATTTTAGCCAGCTGATCACAACACCGGTGAAACCAACCCAATGTTCCAGTCGATGAAGCAATATGTAATGGTCAACAGTGTCGAAAGCCGCACTGAGGTCCAGTAATACTAAGATGGATGCCTTGCCTGCGTCTGTATTTAGTCGGATGTCACTTATGACTTTAGCAAGAGCTGTTTCTGTACTATGGTGAGTCCGGAAACCTGACTGAAACTCGTCTAGGCAGTTGTTAAGTTTTAAAAAAGATGTAAGTTGATTAAAAACAATTTTTTCAATAATTTTGCCAATAAACGGTAGGTTTGAAATGGGCCTATAGTTGCTTAATATGGATGTATCCAAGTTATTCTTTTTGAGAAGTGGTTTTATAACCGCAGTCTTTAGGGATTTAGGAAATGTACCCATTTGTAAAGATGAATTTATAATATTAAGCAATTCTGGTGCTAGAATATGAAAAAACGATTTTAAAAAGGTGGTAGGTAGGGTATCTAGTGTACAAGTGGAAGAGGAGAGGCTTTGTACTGTTTTATTCAGTGTTTCAGTATCGATCAAACTGAAATTAGCCATCCTGTTTAATATTCCTGTAGTTGTTTGTTCTGATTGCATTGTAGTATGTTTTTGATGTATTATATTCAATCTGATTTGATCAATTTTGGATTTGAAAAAGAACGCGAACTCATTACACTTTATGGTCGAGATGAATTCAAGTGGTAGTTTTTGAGGGTGGGTTGTCAGTTTTTCCACTGTCGAGAAAAGAACACGAGCGTTATTTAGATTTTGATTGATAATGTTAGAAAAGAACAACTGTCTTGCTTTACCAGTTTCAGTGTTGAAGTTTTTAAGCTTTTCCTTGTAAATATTATAGTGTACTGGGAGTTTGGTTTTATGCCACTGTCTTTCTGTCCTCCTACATTCTCTCTTCAAGAGCTTAACTGTTAAATTAAGCTTCCATGGGGCTTTCTGTTTTCTATTAACTTTCTTGAGTTTTAATGGTGCTATATCATCCATAATATCTATCATTTGTGAATTAAAATGATCCATCAAATCATCTACTGATTTTGATGTGTGGCTCAAAAATTTAGAATGAAAAACTTGTTCAAAAAGAGCATTGGTGTGATCATTAATCATTCTTTTTTCTATCAGAGGTGTTAGACTTATGAGGAGACATGGAAACATCAAAGAAAATGCAGGAATGATCAGATAATGCTAAATCCTTTACAGTCACAGAAATATCAATCCCCCTTGTGATCACCAGGTCAAGTGTGTGACCAAGGGAATGTGTTTTTTCCTGTACATGTTGAGTTAGGTTAAATGTGTTAAGCAGTGAAAGTAGTTCACTAACATAGTTGTTATCTGGATTGTCAACATGCAAATTGAAATCCCCAGATATTAAAACACTGTCAAACTCTAAACAAATAAAAGAAAATAGTTCACCTAGTTCATCAAGAAAAACTCTAGGGGAATGCTTTGGTGGTCTATAGATGATCAGTAACAGAATTTGAGGAGAACCCTTAATAATTCCACTTAAATACTCAAAAGAAACAAATTTGCCAAAGAATAACTGTTTGCATTCAAAAGATGAATTAAAAATTGTGGCTATTCCACCTCCTTTTTTGTTAGAACGAATGGCACTTAGAAAATTATAATTAGGAGGGGCTGATTCAATAAGGGTAGACACATTATTTGCTAGGTCTAACCAAGTTTCGGTTAGAATTAAGAAATCAAGGTTATATGCACAAATGAGATCATTGATTAAGAAGGACTTATTAAGTAAAGATCTGGGCCCGTATTCATAAAGAATCTTAATGCAAAGAGTAGCTCCTAGTGACACAATTCTAAGAAAATTCTTAGAAATGTGGGCGTTTACTCTTAAAATTAAAGGAAAAATCCTAGTAAAGAAAAAAGTAATTCAGAAAGCATCTTAACCCTTAAAAGAGGTCTTAAGGTCAAAATTGTTAGGAGCACGGACGAGGACTTTTAAGAGGCTTAAGAGTTTCTTTAGCAGAGGAGAAAATGACAGAAAGACGAAGAGGGAGAAGAAATGTGTTGCAGACAATGGATGACTGAGTTAATAAGACGCTATAGATTAGATAGTGCAGGGATCATGTTTGTGACTGATCTTATTAGAGACACGCTAACATCTCCAACACAGCACAGAAATGCCATAGCGCCAGAAATGAAAGTAATCACTACATTACGATATTTGGCAGCTGGGAAAATTCCATGTTTGATACATTAAAACCAACATTCAAACCACCACTTAAATAGACATGCCAGCAATCAGTGGAAAATAATTGGAAAGAGTGGAACAATTTGTATCATTCTAAGCCAAGCAAATACCTTATAGGAAATTAACAGCATGCATGATACATTATTACCATACCATGGTAAATAAAAATAAAAAGGATTTATATACACATATATAATGTGTGTGTGTGTGTGTGTGAGAACGGTCAAATAGGAAAAATTACGCATGTAATTTCAAAGTGAAGGCTTAGAATAGACCCTATACTTAAAATCACTTTTCTTTTTTTCCCTTCTTGGACAACCAACCAATCACAGTCTTCAAAAGATTGTGTCATACATAGCAACGGGGTCAACCCCGCCTCCTTACTAAGATAAAAGTTTTTGTCTTTTCCTTACTCAGAGTTGCTCTCAGATCGGTCCCGAATTGCTCTTAAGCTAAGACTCCTACGTAAAAGTTTTTAAGCTAAATTAAGAGTTTTCTGAGAGGATTCTTAGAATCTTTATGAATACGGGCCCTGGGCCCGTATTCATAAAGAATCTTAAAGGTATAGCGGAGGATGTTTTACTTCCTGGTGGGTAGTCTAAACTATTGGTCCTCCTAATTGTCAATCATTCTGGTGAATCAATCAAACTTTTCAAAAAGTGGAGAGGGCGGGTCTTATCTAAAATTTGGAAAGATCCTCCGCTATACCTTTAATGCAAAAAGTAGCTCCTAGTGACAAAATTCTAAGAAAATTCTTAGAAATGTGGGCGTTTACTCTTAAAATTAAAGAAAAAATCCTAGTAAAGAAAAAAGTAATTCAGAAAGCATCTTAACCCTTAAAAGAGGTCTTAAGGTCAAAATTGTTAGGAGCACGGACGAGGACTTTTAAGAGGCTTAAGAGTTTCTTTAGCAGAGGAGAAAATGACAGAAAGACGAAGAGGGAGAAGAAATGTGTTGCAGACAATGGATGACTGAGTTAATAAGACGCTATAGATTAGATAGTGCAGGGATCATGTTTGTGACTGATCTTATTAGAGACACGCTAACATCTCCGACACAGCACAGAAATGCCATAGCGCCAGAAATGAAAGTAATCACTACATTACGATATTTGGCAACTGGGAAAATTCCATGTTTGATACATTAAAACCAACATTCAAACCACCACTTAAATAGACATGCCAGCAATCAGTGTAATTGGAAAGAGTGGAACAATTTTTATCATTCTAAGCCAATCAAATACCTTATAGGAAATTAACAGCATGGTAAATAAAAAAAAAAGGATTTATATACACATATATAATTTGTGTGTGTGACAACGGTCAAATAGGAAAAATGACGCATGTAATTTCAAAGTGAAGGCTTAGAATAGACCCTATACTTAAAATCACTTTTCTTTTTTTCCCTTCTTGGACAACCAACCAATCACAGTCTTCAAAAGATTGCGTCATACATAGCAACGGGGTCAACCCCGCCTCCTTACTAAGATAAAAGTTTTTGTCTTTTCCTTACTCAGAGTTGCTCTCAGATCGGTCCCGAATCGCTTTTAAGCTAAGACTCCTACGTAAAAGTTTTTAAGCTAAATTAAGAGTTTTCTTAGAGGATTCTTAGAATCTTTATGAATACGGGCCCTGATATTTAAAAGAGCAAATTTCACTATGGTGATATGATCTGCTTTAGAAATCTGAGTTTGTTTAGTTACTCTTTGAAGATTTACCAGATTTACCCCATAGGCTGGATGTAATCGATTTCTCCTATCACTTATTACTGGGATAGGCCAATTTGGGACACTAACATTAGATGGCACAAACTGAGTGGATGGACAGAGACATAAAGGATTTTCATTTTCGTTTCCAGCAGGACATTCATAACTTATAGATTGCAAAGTATCTGAGAGCACAGGGAGAGTGTCTAGCTGGAAAAACTGTCAATGTATACCAAAGGCCGTGTAATTTAAAAGGATAAAAGTCAATTTTTTTACTCCTCCTCTATTTGGATGAAGGCCATTTCTTCCAAACAGATCATGTCTAGTCCAAAAATAATCAAAATTTCCAATGAAATTAAAACCAGCAGCAATACAAAAATGTTTTAACCATATGTGCAATCCAAAAAGACGGCTAAAAAACTCCCATCCCCTAGAGGGCAATGGAATGGGACCTGATATGATGAGTTGTTTACCTAGGGAGTCAGCTTTAAAACAGAGGTTCTCAAAATCTTGGTACAGTTTTGCTGACTGCCTATCCATTAGGGCTGAACGATTAATTGCATTTGCGATAATATCGCGATATGATGAAACGCGATTTTTAAACCGCAAAAGCTGCGATTACACTCTGGTCACGTGACACGCGAGAGAAAAGCAGTCATCAGCATCAACTTGGCACGCTACGCATATAGGCCTGGCATACAGGAAAGAACAGTTTATGTTTGATTTATGTGATATTATGTTATTATATATATAATTAATATATAATGTATAATAATATATTCAGAGAATTTCAGAATCGAGTCTGAGCTTAGTTTTTAAACAGATGCGTGATGACGCTGCGTGTGCTTTAGAAACAGCCGTATTTTCTCTCTCTCTCTCTCTCTCTCTCTCTCTCTCTCTCTCTCTCTCTCTCTCTCTCTCTCTCTCTCTCTCTCTCTCTCTCTCTCTCTCTCTCTCACTCTCACTCTCACTCACACACACACACGAAACCTTCTGAAAAATAATCTTTCATAAATTTCGGAAAGGTTTAAGCGAATTACAAGGACATTCGCGGGCTTTATCGCACTGGTTGCCGCTTTGCTTGATGTTACTCTTGCAGTTCGCTGTCTCGCCCGCCGGAATTTTCCTCACAAATGCTTTACTAAGGCATTATTTATGTCTTTTGGAATGCAGTTGGCTTATATATTAAAAATATGAAAATCACTGAGAAGGCTGCTTTCAATTTAAAATACTCACGCGCGCTTTGTGTAGAGCGCTCGCGCATGCGGCTGTGAGCGACTTATTGGTTAAATGTACTGGCATCTCAAAATGCTTTTATGATGCGAAATGAATGTAAACACGGTCAGTCATATCTTAAACCAACAGGACAAACCACATCTTATATTTCAAAAGGGATCTGTGCATTAGTGTGAATGCAGCTTATCGTATCTAAACTGAGAAGACAAATCACTCACAGCTCTTGAATGGAAAACGTTCAGACAGCCTACTTTTAAATACTGAAAGCACTCTTTGTTTATTGCTTGTAATATGTTTTTTTTTTTTTTCCTCTTTATTTACTAGCTTTTATATTTTGAAGCTATATTCGTTTATATAGCCTATTTAAAATTCTTAACATGTTTTTTTAATAATTATTTTTAAAAAATACGTATAATTACACAAATAAAGATTTTAACTGTTATTAATAATATTAATTACGAAAAAAAGTAGATCATGAGGTGCTTAAAGATTCCCATCCCTACTATACAATGATTTATTGCTTGTCTTTGTCGAATAATACAGAAGATAAAGAACTTAAAAAGTAATCGCATATTAAATCGCAATCGCAATATTGGTTAAGAAAATCGCAATTAGATTATTTTCCAAAATCGTTCAGCCCTACTATCCATTACATCATTTGCCCCAGCATGTACAATGACTGATTTTACAGAAGGATGAAGATCAAGAAGTTTAGGTAAAAGGAGGACAAAATCACTGACCTTACCATCACTAAGTGAGTATGTGATGGCTTCTGGAAGTCTAATTTCTTTAACTATTGAGTCCCCAAGTAAAAGAAGTTGTGGAGAAAGAGTGTCTTTATATGAGAACACAGCAAGATTGGCAGGAAGAGTACAGGTAACAGGAGATTTTGGCTCCAGAAGGCCAGAGGGTAGTGTAGTCTCCCTGGAGATGATTGCCACCGGGTTTGGAAACATTGAAGGGGAACCCAGGTGTATGACGTCATCAGTCATCATCGGAGCGTTTGACAAGGAGGCATCACGCATAGAAGCCGACTTTTCTCCCGAATAGTGTTTCGTGAAAAAGGCATTCTCGAGGCCAGAAACACTAGAGGGAGAATGGCGACGGCAACGTTTTCGGACTTTAACAGAGGAGGGGGAAGAAGAAGAAGGAGAGATGTCACGTTTCCTTCTCCCACGACAAGGGCCAGCAGTCCTTTTAACGGGACTTGATAACCTAATTTCTTCATGCCGCACTTCCGGGCCAAGCTGCATTTGCACAGTAATAGGTTGCTCTAGTTGGTCATCTGGCTGGAGTGTCTGGAGCGGTGCAAAGAAATTGCTGACCGGGATGGAGAAATCATCGTCCTCGGGAGCAAACAGAGGTAAAGATAAGCGATTTCTCTTTTTCACCACGGATGACCAGGTAGAGGACGTATGAGCAGTCAATCTATTAGAATCATACGGCGTTGAAATATTAGATCCTAGTGGAATTTCTCGCTGCAGCGTTTCCAGACGGGAGAGGAGCAGGGATTGTCGAAGGACAGCGTCCTCCAGTAGAGCCTCGATAGATCGGAATTCCGAACACAGGCTAGAGAACTCAGGGTCCGCCATTTGCTTATAGTTTTTAGTAGAACTCAGACTCACTGCGCGCTGATCTCAGACTCCGGTAGTGAATCATAAGGTGGTGCTTTGGAATCAGATTCCTAGAAGGGTACAACTCCTTGAACAATTGATGATGCTCCACTATCAGATGCTTCAAAAATATTGTCATTCCTTCAGAGATGCAAGGAGAAAATATAATGTTAACAATATGTAAGAGGAGCAACATCAAATGCCAGTGCTTATCCCCTTCTGGGACTACATCTCCAAATATGAGAGGGATGTTCCTAATGAGACACAATGTCTGACTTGCGTTGAGTCCAATGCTGTTTCCAGCTTGTTGAAGGTTAACCTTGGTTGGGCGATTATTTTTGTCCAAATAGCCATAGTTGAAGGCATACAATCTTTGAGGAATGGAATCGCAAGAAATTAGATTGCAACTCATGTATTCAAAAAGCAGTTTCACTTCATACTGTGCAACTCCCTCCAGGATATCATGCATAATATCCAGCACAAAGTTCTCTGATACATTAAAGTAAGTCAAGGTATTGAGTACAGAATTTCTTTTAATACCATAACAGGAGTTTTCAGGCCATCCTTAAAAATATTTTGGTTTGCAGTAACAGCAAAAAAAAAAGAAAAAAAGGGATGGTAGGTAGGTCTATATTTTTTTTATATATAAAAAAAATTATATAAAGTTTTTTTTTTTTTTTTTTTAAATCGGGGTCGGGTCGGGATACATTTTTCACCTATGTCTAGGGGCTGTTTACACCAGGCCACTTCATGCGTTTTCTCAGATCGGATTCCAATCTGATTTATCAAATCGATTCCATTTACACCTGGTTACATAAATGTGTGTTGTTTTTTTGCTGATATAAATCCGATCTTCAATTCCCGCTATATGCAGATTTAATGGAGTGCACGTCACCGAAAGCAACGAGATACATTATTTTATTGATCATTAGCTAAAATTTCGGAATCAAAGCCCGCAATAAGAGAAAGCGGAAACAGCCCTGGTAAGATCATTTCGTTTCTTTACATTTAATGAAGATGATTGTGTGTTAAGCGTCTGCGACTTACTTTCACTTTGATTTGCGATAGTTTGCACGTTGATGCAGCTTCTCATCTGTGGCGAGTGTGTTGCAGTAGCGTCGTCATATCTGACTAAAACATGACATATAGCCAGGGCCGTATTAACCATAGGGCTAGGCGGGGCTAAAGCCCCGGGGCCCGAGCAAGGAGGGGGCCCGTGATTGGCTGTGGAGCATATTGACTAGCCATTGGTAATGCTGATTGCCAAAGCCTTACCACGCCCCACACAAATCAGCCCTGTTACTTGGTGGCGCTTTGCGGTAAATTACATGCATTATCATGGTATCATTATCAATATTATTAATTGACCGTTTGCAATTGACCCTCCTTTACTCACGAGTCACACCACACATCTTACTCACGCAGTGTTTTCGGTGCTGATGCAGTAGTGACGCGTTCATTAACGGAACCTAAAAGCTGTCACAAAGAACCAGCAAGTAATGATTCTGAATATGTAAAATATTGCAATGAGACATTTTAATTGTTTATTGCAAAGATGAAGTTGACGATAGGCTACTGACTCGCGATCTTCAGTAGTGAATGCGCCGGGCCGGAGAGAAATGCACATTTCGATTACATAGTTTTATTTTGTTTTGAATGGTTCTGTTTAAAAGTAAAGATTTCAAGCTTTCTGTAGATAATAGATATATTTAAAAAAAATTTAGGTCTGTGATACGAGTAGGCTACCTTTTATACGCTGAGTTTCGGGATGATCTTAAGCTCCAGTTCAGGCTCCGGCTTGATTATATAGGCTATATTTAGCCTACTTTTTATTTAGGCTATTAAATCCAGGAAATTGGTTAATGGAAAATGTATTAAAATTAAGATCCAATTAATACAAAACGAAAGTCGATTTAAAGAAAGGCTTTGTGCTTTCTGTTTGAGGTCTCTGTGAAAGTTGGGTCTTAATGCGGCCCTGCATATAGCCTATAACACGCTCTCGCATGTTTATTTTTTAATAAACCATATTCAACAACATATAAAAATGAAATAATCTTAGAGTTAAGCCGCAGCCATCATTACCAAGCGCGAACCATTGACAGTGAATGAAACGAAGCGAACTTAGCTTGCAGGCTGTAGTGTGATGCGTTAACCAATGGTGTAAACATAATCAGATGACGCGCCACGGGTTTTTATTTAAAAGAAAGAACGTACTAAATTGACAGGGTCGGTCGGGTTACGGCAAACAAGAACATTTTTAAGAATGGCCTCATTAGGGTTGTCAGCTAGATACTTATAATGTTCCTCATTTAGGTTTCTGCTACGCAATATCACCCGCGGATCATCCTCACTAAATACTTCCTGTGCTAACACCTTGTCAGTGAGGCACAGTCTGCAGTAATGTTTCGCAGAAAAAGATTCAACGTAACCAAGAATACCATTTAGACCAAGGTTATCGCCGGTAAATTGCGCAATAGTACCAAAGATGGGCTCTTCAGAAAATGACACCTTCATTCCCTCCTGCTCAAGTATTTTCACATCATCAACCAATGGGCCAAGTATTTTGTCCATGCCATACTTTTTTCCATCCTCAGAATGGAACAAAGAAATTAGATGTATGTTCATTAAGGAAGAATTTATGTGTGCTGGCAGGTTACGAAGCACAAAATATAAACAGCCAAGTTTATGAATCCCATGTTGAGATCCTAATGGGTTTGCCGTTTCGAAATCATCGTAGTAAATTTGGATCTGAAGGGCATTGCTATGGATGGAGTACAAAGGATGGTTTTTGTAATACTGTCCGTCACACAAATCTCGATACGTGTCACTTTGCCGTTTCTCTTGAATAAGATTACACACCTCATTATTCCTAAAAATGAATTCAAGAGTCTTCAGAAGAGGGATATATATGAAAGTGTCATTAACTGGAATCTGTTCATACATTCCAGAGATCTTATTCTTTCTTGTATCGTATCTGACACCTAAGTGTATTTCAGTAGGTTCAACAACCCCCCATTTCTCACTGAAATATTTTCTCCATTTTGTATCGGTATTAAAATCGGAGAATGGATTATGAAAACTATTAAAAACATCTTCAACTGAACTTCTACTTGTGCTGTCAACAGGCACAACATTTAAAACGTTTTCCCTTAAACTTGTATGGAAATCAGTGACAAAATCCTCCATGCTTTCAACAACTGACATAATAACACTGTTTGCAACACCGTTACCCTGCAATTTAGCTATTATGGATGCACACATTTCTTTGGAACAATCCCTTGAAACAGAAGAACATTCATGCAAACTTGCATCATTATCTGAACTTTGCTCTGTGTTAGACACAACAAGTGATGCTGCTTCACCGGGATTTGGAGCTTGTTGATTTTGTAGTGATACATTCTCACTGCTTGATGCTACACCACTAAAATGAAATCTAGTTAAATGTTTTTTAAAACCTGCATAACTTGTAAATTGCAAGCAACAACCATCCTGAGCACAAACCAGCTCAAATTTCTTGCCAGGATACAAACCATGTACAAGTTTAAGGTGCCGAATTAATTTTACTGTTGTAGCAAGCAGCGTTTTACAGATGTAGCATCTAAACATCATTCAATAACTTAGCTCTGAGCTCCTTTACCCTTGGGCTCTCACTTGTGGTGCCAACATCAATTCCGTAGATTGTAGTCTGGAGAAAAGTGTACATATTTTTGAGTGGAAGATCATAACTGATGCTGAAAACAAAATGGACCTTGAAGAGTTCATCAATTGCTGCAAGTGAAGAGGATTCTTGACAGGGGATGAGCTTTTTATCAACCACAATGAAGAACTGACTGATAGCTTCCTTGCTGCTCCCTGTGGCAAGAATGTATGGTTGACGATTCTCTTCCGCTCAAGATGTTCCTGTATACTCCGGCATGCCTGAATGAAGAAAACAAACAAACAAAAACACAAATTTGATTAATAGTAATGACAAACAAGTGCAGGTTTATCAGTTGGCATCAATTTGAGTCTTTTTAGCTTGATTGAACATTGTACAGAACAAGAGACACTCCAGAAGAAAACAGTATATGCACCAACTAGCTGTTAAAGGTGACTTTTAAGCATGACATTTATTTTTTATTTTTTGTAAGCCATGAAATGACTTGAGACTCGACTCGGACTTCAGCTTAAAGACTTGTGAACATCTCTGGTTTAGATCATTTACATTTAGATAACTACCCCCATTAACAGTTCATCTAATAGTGAATTATAAGATGGAGAAATTAACGGAGCAAATCTAAGTATAACGCTTATAGCCCTTGTATTTTGTCACCAATAACCTACTTTTTGAAATACCACCACGTGGTCAACAGCCTGAGAAATACTGATCTTGTGGGGGTTTTTTCTTCCTGAAGCCTGGGGTGACAAGAGATGCAGAAGTAGAAGGAAGGATGATAGGTCACTGTCCCATTCTGAAAAACACAAAACATATGTTAAATGTCTACACTACAATAACTAAGTTAAGCAGATTTTAAACCATTGCAAGTTAGTTCTGTACAACTCTACCTGGGGAATCCTGTTCCTCCCTTTTCTCTTTGGCAGATGACAGTAATCTTTTCAGCAGTGGAGTGGAAGTCAAGGTTTCTGCTAGCCTGATAACCTTTGCTTTGAAGACAGTTGGCCACCTTTAGTCTGGAAGCAGATTCTGACCCAAAGAGGAGCGTGAAGTCCTGAAGAATCTGAAGCAGTTTGCAGAAAACATGTAAAGAAATTACCATAAAATATTACATTTCTTAACAAGCTAAATGTGTTTTCAACAAAGCAGACTATTTGACAATTCTCTGAAACTAGCATTTCAATTTGGTCAAAAAAAAGGAAAGACAAAATCCATACCAATCCTTTAGTATCCAGGAATCGAGGAAAAACTAAGAGAGAATGGTGGTGGATTTCTCTGGATCATGGATAAGGTGCTGTCTATATTCAAACGTGGTCCTCATCTTCTGCATGATGACCTCACGGTCACTTGTATGATTCATCAAGGAGATAGCCTTGAAACTTTGGTCATTATCTAGCTGATCTTCACGGTGACACAGCTGTCAGTCAAGCAAAGGGCCTCCCTTTTCCTCGGTTTTTGGATCATCCTGATTTGCAGAAGGTTTTGTCCCCCGTTGTACTGTTTTGAGGCGCCATGACAAGAACCCAGTGTTTTTTTTGGCCATCATAAAAATGTTCCTAATGAAATGACACAAATTAAAACTCAAAATTGTAACCCTCCATCGAAAATGACAACTTCTTAGAAAGACATTTCTAAATGATCACAAAAATACTGAATGTTCTAATCTCACATAGTGACTTACATATCCAGTCCTCCCTTGGGGATCTCTGAGTGAGGGAAACAAGGTGATAATTCCCAAACCATAGTTCTGTTTGGTAAGTCGATGTGGGACTCTCCTGAAAAATGGAAACACTCAATGTTACTTCACAATGATGAGAATTGTTTAAAAATATATAACTAAACCACTCTTATTTTCAGAACAATCAACAGCTTATTACTTAAAATTTGTAGCACCCAACTAATATAGTTCACAATTTATATACTATCATAATCACTAACAAATTAAATAACCCAAGACTATTAAATTTTGATAATTACCCTTCTGTCTCAATCATGTGTGCAACCAAGATGTTCACCATCAGTTTTCTCATGTCATCGCTAATTGTCCCTGTATCTTCATACTCCTTCAGCACATTTGCTCCACCTGGTCTTGTGTGTAGAATTTCTTTTATCAACTATAAAAAGAGGAACATTAACCAATTATGTAAGGGATGAAATACATCCAGCCAGTTGTTATAGCAGAATAAACTCCGACAGGCTGATCAGGACATGAAGCGGTGGGTTCTTGAAAATTTAAAATATGAAGGGGTTTTACTTTAGCTCACCTGCCCTCCATCTCTCAATTACCATGACAAAAAAAAATATATATATATATATATTTGCACAGATTAACTGTTCACCAAAAGACTATTAATGAGTGCTAACGAAGTAAATAGGTTCAATTGACCAATCAGAATCAAATGTTCCACAGAGCCATGTAATAAGAGAGTAGAAAATGCAGGAATATTTAAATGCCCTGAACGATGGTCCTGAACTGGAAAATTACTATTGTGTGTATAAAAAAAATAAAAAAAATATCTGAATTAAACTTTTAGCATGTAAAGCTCAAGGTTATGATAAGTAAATCCCCCAATGTCTGTGTAAGGCTACTGGGACTCACATCTCTGGCCTGTAAGCTTTGAGAAGCCTCATTATCATCCTTCCTGAATCGTTTTGGACTAAACCAGTCACTGTCCTCCTCACTGCTTTTTGAAGTTAGAGACAGTGTATCTGTATCCAAGCTGACTGAAGATTGAGGTGTGGAAGGTCCTGTTAATGTTCAAACTAGGGTTAATAGACATATTTGGAATACATTTATCCACACATCATCAACACTAGCTACAACATTTAAAATACTGTACATATTAAACACTACCAGCATTCATTCAGATATTGGGATTTGATATCATTCAATAGCTCCTGTTATCACTCACCAATGTCATTCAATTAATTTATGACAAAAACCAACCCACTGGTGGTCATTAGATCAGGAAACACATCTTTATCCACCTCTGTGCCAGTGTCATCTGTAACTGCAAGATCTTCCGGAATTGAGAACTTCTCTTTCACTGCACAACAAAAGTTTGATCAAATTTAGGCAATGCTTTATTCACAATTTGACACATAAGGATAGCTATATATATATATTAGTTTTAGGTTGGTAAGATTTTTAATGTTTTTTTTTTTTAAAGTCTCTTTTGCTAATCAAGGCTGCATTTATTTGATTAAAAAATGTAAAAAGAATAATAATAATATTGTGAAATATTATTACAATTTAAAAGTTATTTTCTGTGTAATATACAGTAATAGTGTAATTTATTCCTGTGATCGCTGAATTTTCAGCATCATTACATTACATCATTAGTCTTCAGTGTCACATGATCCTTCAGAAAACATTCTAATATGATGATTTGATGCACACCAAACATTTCTGGTTATTATCAGTGTTGAAAACAGTTTTTTACATTTTTATTTCAGGATTTTTTTGAAAAGAAAGTTCAAAAGAACAGCATTTATCTGAAACGGAAAGCTTTTGTAACATTAAACACTACCGTTCAAAAGTTTGGGGTCAGTAATAATTTAAATTTTATTTTTTGGGGGAAAATAAATAACATAAATCAATAATTGTATTCATCAAGGGTGAGTTAAATTGATCAAACGTTACAGTAAAGACATTTATAATATTAGAAAATATTCTATTTTAAATAAATACTGTTCTTTTGAACTTTCTATTCATCAAATAATTCTGAGAAAAAAATTGTACACAACTGTTTTCAACATTGAAAATAATAGGTAATGAATGTTTGAGCATCAAATCATCATATTAGAATGATTTCTGAAGGATCAGACACTGAAGACTGGAGTAATGATGCTGAAAATTCAGCTTTGATCACAGGAATGAATTACACTTTACTATATATTACATAGAAAACAATAATTTTACATTGTCATATAATTTCACAATATTAATGTGTCATATAATTTCACAATATTAATGTGTTTTATTTATTTTTTTATCAAATAAATGCAGCCTTGGTGAGCAGAAGAGACTTCTTTTAAAAACATTAAAAATCGTATCGATCTAAAACTTTTGACCGGTAATGAATATATACACATAATTATTAATAACGACTTCATTACTTACCTTCTGCTATAAATATATCAAAGCAAGCCTCTGGGATTTTTATGAACTTCTTCTGATGTCTAAATTGTGCTTTGACTATCATAGTGATTTTACCTCTGAACTCCTGTGGGAGAGGAATAAACATCTTACTGGGTTGCTAACTTGCTATAAATAAAATTTGATTCAATATGAAACCATTTTTCTTTTTTTAAGTGATAAAATAAATTACATTTCAAAATGTCAAAACATCAAAGATGCCATTTTCATTTTCTCCATGTAAACGCAAATTTGTGAAACCGACGTCTTACGCATACACATTACGAGATCAATATATCGATTGACTACTGTCCACGTCTGACTTTGCTCCATTAAATATGAGTAAAATGTACAAATAAACAAAAATAAATCAGCTGCATGTGAATAAATCTATATATTTTTTTCTTTTCTTTTTCTTTTTTTTTCTGTCCGTCGACTCTCTTTTTTTTTTTTATTGCAGAACTTACACATAATTACAAGCTCAGGGAAGTGAAGCAAGGTTGTATCTCTTACAATGAACAAACAATGAAACGAGGATAAAAAAAAAATAATAATAATAATAATAAAAATACATAAATATCCTGGATTTGCATGAAGCACATTATGTAATTATACATACAAAAAAGAAAAAGAAAAGAAAAGCATAACAACAAGGTTAAGTCATATCTTTGAATAAATCATCATAATGCATAACAAATTTTGCACTTTTTTTGTTATTTATAAGTCTAAGGGAAGAAATAAAATAATTAAGGTCAGTAAGAAAAAGAGGGAAGCTCAAAGGAGACTTAAGCCATTTTTGCTTGTGGATGAAGAATTTTGCATATAAGATAAGGAAATTAACAACATGTTCAAGGGACATCCGCTTTGGGTTTTCATAATAAAAGATAATCTCTTTAAGAATGAAGGTGTGGGTCACATTTGTAGGGCCAAAAACAAAAGCACTTAAATTAGCCCAAAATCGATTGGTTACATTACACTCACAAAATAAATGGGGGACAGTTTCCTCAACAAAACCACAAAAAGAGCAAGTCTCATCAATATCAGAATATTTAGAAATGGAAGGGTTAACAGGATAGATTTTATGAAGGATTTTATAATGAATTTCCTTAACTTTGTTGGATACACAAAATTTACTACACAGTACATTTTGCAGTGTTAAATTAACTCTATAAGAGTTAAATTTAACACTTGGCCCGAGTGTATTTGGTCCCACTCAGAATTGGTGATAAATTGACTCTAGTCATAGTGTTCAATTTTCAGAGTAAAATGAACTCTATTTTGAGTAAAAATTCAACACTGCTCTACACTGAATAGTGTTACCACAGTTTAACACTGGGGGAAATTAACTCTTATTGGTGTTAATATTTCACTAATGTAGAGTTTATTGGTGTTAATATTTCACTAATGTAGAGTTTATTTAAATTTTTTATAGTGAAAAATTCTCACTCAAGAGTAAAATTCTTAAAACCCATTTGTGGTGCAACCGGTTAATAAGTGTCAGTATTTCTCTTTGTGTGCAAGTATAGTAAAACAATTACTTTTCTACAATATCAAATTAACTCTTAAAACAAGTTTTCAAAACAAAGAAAACAACTTCAACAATGTCAAATTTAAAACATTTATTAAAACAAAATTCAGGCTCAGGACACACTCGTACATGAACAATAACATATCACATCTGCATTAAATGGCAATACGGCACTACATGCAGTGCAGAATCTGTTGTACCATATTTCATCTGAAGATCAAATGGTTTGAAAGAACACAGCTCATTAACATTCACTACCTTAAAAACTCTGTCTGGATGCAGTCTGACTGTAAATGCATGGTAATGGTCATCAAAACATATAGTTTCCATCAGTGTTCCACACAACAGCACATTTTCGTCTTTTACAGCAATAGTCTTGATCTTACAAAACACTGGCATCTCACATGCTACTTCTGTACAGATAATAAAGTCAGGGCGATACTCTGTGCCGTGGTGTTTGATCCACTTTACAGAATAGACAACTTCTGACATTACCACTCCTAGTTTGGAAGCAATCTCTTGGCCACATTTAAGTTCACAGAGTTCTACCATCTTTCCTGGGCCAAAAGACAATCTGTACTGGCTAAAAGACTCCCAGTACGTTACAATACAAAATTGGTGCTTTCTGGCTAGTGTTTTGGTGATGTTTTTGAAACTTTTTAATTGCGTTTTAAAAAATGTGTGTTTAGCTTCATAACGCATACACCACGTGTGAAGAATTGGTCCAATTTTTCTTATACACTGTGGGTAATGTATCATTATATGATGCTTTGGCAGAAGATTTCTTTCAGGAAATAATTTTTTGAATAGCTGGTGATGTTCAATTATTAAAAATTTAAGAGAAATGGTCATGCCTTCTGTTAGGACTGGTGAAAATACAATGTTGACAATCTGCAAAAGTAAAAGCAAAAGATGCCAATGTTTATCATCTCTTTGGACTAAATCACCAAATAATATTGCGTAACAAGCACCAAGATTGGATTGCATTTAAACCCAAATCATTGCTTCCATCGAACAATTTGACCACTGGAGGACGGTTCCTCTGCTGATTGTAACCATAGTCAAAAGCATGTACTCTACCAGCAATATCATCAGCGCTCAGAAAATTACGCTGAATGTACTGCAGAACAAGTTTTACCTCTAGCTGAGCAACTCCTTCTAGAATGTCGTGTATTATATCTACAGCGAAATTGTTGGCTGTGTTGAAATACTTGAGTGAATTTAACAAACATGTCCGTTTGACACCATAAACATGGGGTAGTGTAGAATTAGTTTGTAAAGTTTCACAGTGCAGAGCATGCATCTCAGATGTTCTTAGTACAACCTCAGGATTATCTTCACAGAACACAGACTGAAAGCGATCTTTCTCAAGAAGACAAAAACGACAGCCATATCGAGCCCCAAATGACTTGAACAATAGTACCTCTAATACAACTTCCAGTCACTGGATTCTTAACCCCCTCAATCTCAAGTACTTTCAGATCGTTAAGTAGAGGCTGAAGTATAGAATTAAAACCATAGCGCCTAATATCCTGTGCATGAAAGAGGGCACATAAATGAATATTCACCAATGAGGAGTTAAAAACTGGGGGGAAATTTCTTAATGTAAAATAGATGGCACCCAATTTGTGTATGCCCCTTTTAGATCCCAAAGGATTAGCGGTCTCAAAATCGTCATAAAATAGCTGAATTTGTAAGGCATCCTTTTCTGTATAAAATAAAGAATTACTTTTAAAATATGCTGCATCACTTAAAGGAACACTCCACCGTTTTTTGAAATAGGGCTTATTCACCTTCTTTCCTACATTTAGATAGGTGGGCAAATGCATAATGCTTAGCTTAGCATAATGAATGGAATCCTTTGTTGCGGTGAAAAAAAACGGTGGAGTGTTCCTTTAAGTCAACATAAATGCCTTCCTTTGGAACATGTCTGGGTTTAAACAAATCAGCAAGTTGTGGATTTTGTAAAATTGCCTTTAGTGTTTCTAAAATGGGAATATAAGCAAATTTATCGGTTACAACAACTTGATCAAATGTTCCTGTGGTTTTATTTCTCCTGCTGTCAAATCTTGTGCCAAGCACAATTTCGCTTGGTTCAATAATTCCCCATTTTTCCATAAAGAGTCTCTTTCGTTTGGCTTCAGAATTTAACAAAGTAAATGGATTTTCCAAGTTTTGAAATGAATTTTCTATTTTTCTTTTAGTAGCAGTGTCCTGTGAAGGCAGACAGAGCAAAGCTGCATCCTGGGCCTGACTATGAATCTCAGAAACCATTTCCTCCATAGATGAAACAAAACCATTTATAGCAGATTGACTTAATCCAGCAACTTTTAGTTGAGCAATAGCAGACGCACACATATTGAAAGTGCTCTTATTTGACGTTAACAATTCAGAGGTTGTGGCCACCTCTCCGGCACTGACAATCTGATCAAATATTTCAGCACTACTTTGTCCATCTGCCTTGGCAGTCTCATGGCTATCAGTGGTGTCAAAATTCTGCTCACTGTCAATTTGCTCAGCATGTTTTGCGTGCAGATGTTTCCTAAAACCTGAAAAAGTACCAAACACAGAACCACAACCTGCTTCTATGCATTTAAGGCGAAGATTCTTTCCAGGAACAAAACCATGAACTAATCTGAAGTGCCTAAGAAGCATTTTAGAACCATTTAAATCAGCTTGACAAACAAAACACTTCATGGGGGCAGAAAAACGTAAGGGACCTAACTAAGCAGCCTTGCTCTGACCTCAGCAACACGAGGACTCTCTTTCACTTTGCCAACATCTATGTTGTACACAGTGGTCTGAATGAAAGTGTACATGTTGTGTAGCATAGTGTTGTAAGAGGTACCAAAAACAAAGTGTGCCTTAAACAGTTCGTCAAAGGCACCAAGAGAAGAGGTTGACTTGCATGGAATGGCATGCTGATCGAGAATGATGAAGTACTGGTGAACTGATTTCTTCTGAGGTCCCACAGCCAGGAGATAGGGCTGAGCACTAGCAGTGATGTTTCGAAGATGCTCCTCAATGTTTGTTCCACTCTGAGAACACCAAGCAAATTGAAGAGAACCATCACTCTTCTATGTTAAATAAAAGAAAACTTATGATTGAAGAAAAAAAAAAAACCAACCTTCTTGAAGACAACAAGATGTTTCTCTGCTTGAGAAGCAGACACCTTTCCTGGTCTCTTCCGGCCTTGGGCAGAAGGTGGGATCAGATGCAACAGCAGTAGTATAGAAGAGAGGTCAGTGTCCCAAACTGTTTAGACAATATTAATTAAGTTAGCAAAACTTCATCAATAATGAAAACTGATACTAAAGAATAAATATTAAAAACATTTATAGGGACTAAATACATCACCCTTATTTCCTTAAAATACACTGCATGGCCAAAAAATTTATAAAAAAAGGTCGCTGTTTGGATTTAAATAGGCAAATGCTTAAAAGACTTTATGATTGGATCATCATTGCAGTGATTATTGTTTCTATCATGTTATATGTTTGGGAACAGTTCTTTTAATCCTAATTGATGGAGTGTGAAGCTTTTCATTTCTTAATAAACAACTATGTAGGAAGACACAGCATGGTCATATTCCAGGATTGACAATGTGAAGATTCATCAGGCTCAAACTGTGAAAGAATAGTTGGGAGGCGCATCATTTCCACATATGAATTGGCATCTCTGAATCCAGACCTTAAATGAATTGAAAGTTATGGGATGTGCTGGAGGAGAATTTACAGAGTGTTTAACTCTTGCATTGTCAATACAAGATCTTGACCATAAATGTCTGCACCTCTCAGAAAAGCTTCACTCTCCATCAATTAGGATTAAAAGAACTGTTCCCAAACATATAACATGATAGAAACATAATAATCACTGCAATGATGATCCAGTCATATACTCTTTAAGCATTTGCCTATTTAAATCCAAACAGTGACTTTTTTTTTTGGCGAGGCAGTGTATTAAATGAATATTACTAAGATTACTTAAGTATTAAATTGATCTTAAACATCTTACCAAAATGAACACCCTCTTCGGAGTCATCAGAAGGAGATTCAGCTGCTAGCAGGAGTTCTCCAACATCACTGGTGGTTGGAAGCTTTTTGCACTACTGAATCACCTTTTTCTTGAACGCAGTCGTCCACTTCTCCAGTAGCTTGCCTGACACTCCTTCTCCAAACATCAGAACAAAGTCTTGCTCAATCTAAGAAAGGGAATCATTATTAGATATAAACCCTGAAGAAACTTATTTTTAGACAACAGCAATGCATTTTTAAAAATCCTTAAATATTTGATTAGACTTTACTTACCAAACCTTTAACGTCTTTGAAACGTGGAAAGACTGTCAATATATCGCTTGACTGCATATGGTCAAGAACCATGTTGCGGCGATAGTCAAATGTCAGTTTCATCTTCTTCTTGACTGCGTCCTCATCAGCAGAATGGTTCATGAATGCAATTGCTTCCTTGCATTCATCCTCACTCAAGACAGTCTCCGGAGTAAACTCTGACTCCCGTCTTACAGTTGGTCCACCAGACATCACCTCAGCAGACAATCCTTGTCCTGATGAATAAAGCATTTTAAGAGCAATGCTCTTCAACACTGCATAAAGAATACTATATACAGTTCATACTATAAAAAAAAAAAAAAAGTCTCATCTTTGTACAAATTGAAATGTCACAGTTAAGGCAACTCAGTAGCAACAAAACTGCAAAACCGTGATAGATGGCACAATGAGCTATGAAAAAAAAGCAATAAAGGTGATTTCTGAATTTCATTCTGTACCTTCAAATGATGCTCTTCGTTCTTTAGCCAGGCCTCTCTGTATAGTTTTGATTCTCCATGCCAAGTACCAAGTGCCACTCTCACCATCATAGTAATGCTCCTTAGAAAGACAAAAATACATAGACAAAAAAAAGTCTTAATTCAAGAGCAAAATACACCACCTGTATTGTGTATCAGCATTTAAGACATGTCAACACAGAATTAAAATTTTTAAAAGGTGTGATACTTACGTATCCATTTTTGGACATGGGGTCACTGAGGTAAGGGAACAAGGACACAATTCCTCTGGCGTATTTTTCTTTAACCTGCCTTGGTGGTGATGTACTGTATAATAAAAAATAAAAAACCTATCTTTAGCACAGGTTCAAAAAACAAGAAATGATAGAACTACAGTGAGAGATCATATACACCAGTTAAAGATATGCAGAATACCTATTCTTTTCTGTAATGTCAGCTGCCAGGATGTTCACCATTTTCCTCCTCGTTTCATCTCCCAAAGTCTTAAATCGGTTGTATTCATTTATTATATGCTCCCCACCAGGTTTATGGACAAGAACGGATTCCACCAACTTAATAATAATAAATAAAAATAAAATAAAATAAAAAAGCATAAGTATGGCATGTTAAGTACAAAACATTACCTCAAACAAGATGTGCAATTAAAAAAAAAAATAGGCTATTATTTCAGATTGATGAATTTTAAGGGTGGTCAAAGTCTTCATGATACTAATAAATAAGCATTGAGAAATGTTCTAGAAAGTAATAAAATAAACACGAACCTGCACCATGTTTTATGGTGAGAACACCAACTGAGGGATCCTTAACAACCTTCACATTCTCGGGTACAGTTGGGACACCGAACTTTAAAAAAGCTAGAAAAAAATGTATGCAAATTAATGAGAAAGGGGATACATTACAAGGTTGATCAATTACTTGCTGGTAACTCTTAACATCAGAGCAAATATAACATGTGACAGTATATATTCTTAAATAAAATGACCAAATACCAAACATTATTTATATATATATATATATATATATATATATATATATATATATATATATATATTTTTTTTTTTTTTTTTTACAAATTCATTAAAATACTAAAATTAATGGAGAATCATGATTTTTTTTGTTTCAAACTGAGATCATGGTTCTCCCATGATTCTGAATAGACAACAAAATAACATGTAATGTACTAAAGACTCCAACAAAATGTTAATTGCTGCAGTCCAACAATTTTTTTAACTTGAATGAATTATTTAATTAAATTAAATGTTTCTTTACCGAATGAATGCCTTTTGAACTAATCTTTTGAATGAATGATTCAAGGACAAATACATTTTTTACAGTCTCTTGGCGCCATCTTGAGGCGTAACGATGTAATTGGTACAATCTTAATTTGAAGTGTAAAAAAGGTGATTTGCTCGATTTTTAATCTCTACCATGGACATCAGTGTTTACATCCAGACATTAAACGTTTATCCCAGTACTTCAGTTATTAATTTTAATATTTGCAACACAGAAACAAGGATTGGAAGGATGCGTGTTTGAAAAGACTGAAAAGCAGAACACACATGTTTGAATTGAATTAAACGATTCATCGCTGTAAAAGTATATATTTTTCTTACCAGCAGACAAAAATTCCTTCAGGCTCAGTTCGGTTATTTGAACAAATTTTTGACCATCCCCAAGTTTCACCTTAACCAGCATGCTCTGTAATTCGGTTGTTAAGTCGTGACGTAACCACTCTCCGTTAATACTCTTTCCGGGTCCAAAGTCCAGGTCCTCTCTACCTACCTACCGCTTTCGCTAGTGTTTTGGTTATTATTGAGTGTTTTTACAATGCCGCAGTGCTGTGTCCCGTGTCCCGAGCTAACTCACTTCAACCTCGTAAATCTTCTTTTTCATTGATGCCTGGACTCTACCCTTAATTATGCCACCTGAGTGATGAGCTACACTAACCACTCTGTTGGTGTTAAAGGAATTTAAACCCTTTTTGACCGCCAAGGGTGCCTCACTAAAAAGGACGTGATCGTAAATACATTTACAGGTTCCACCATTGTTATTTCTGGACGAGAGGAGCGCTTGGACCCGGAAAAGGCTAAACGTCACGCTTGACGTCAGACTTAACAATCGGATAGGAGACGAGTTTTACACAGATGGCAGTGGAAAAGGGTTATTTATAACAAATAAATAAGTAACGAAATTCTGTTGCAACATGTTGCATACAGTATTTTTAACTAATGTTAACGTTAGCCTAACGTTTGGTCTTTGAATTTGAACATTGCCATTTCGAACGTCCCATAAAATCGGGCGGCTAATGCATTGCAGAAAACTCAACATTCAAAAATAACAATATACAAATTATCTAGATATAACAATACCAACTTCAACCAACAGCAATACAAATTAAATAAGATTTTTGACATCATTCTAGATTAAATTATTACCACATTGTGACGAAAAAAAATATTTCTCCACCACATGAACTCACCGCGAAGTTGTTCCATTCGGAGTTTGAACCTATCAAATTACACAAAGTTCATCAAACTACAACGTATACAGTAATATTAACACATGTATTCACATAAAATGTTAAAATTATGTTTTAAAGTGTTACTTAAAAGAGCTTACCATTCGGTGCGATGTATAAGAAAATGGCGACAACCACGAGGAAATTCAAGTCAGATCTGGTTAGGTTGAGGGGCGGAGCTTAACAGTGTAAAGTTAACGAGACATAATTTAACTCTGATCATTTTCACCAACACTAGGGGGTATCTTTCACTATTTGTTGTTAAATCAACTCCTTAAGAGTAAATGTAGAGTAACACTGCTTGTTTAACACTGTTAGTTTTACTGTGTAGGCAAAAGCCAGGCCTTTCTCCAAATTACATTTGTTACAAGGGATCCCCAATAGAATTTACCCCTTGGAGTAACCTTTCTCTTCATTTGAAAAATTGAGCGAATATGAACGCTAAAAAATCTATCTCGCCCAAGCGTAAAGCCGGATAAACACTATTACCTTTACTGAAGTTAAGGTGATTTTTAATTAGCTGAATTAAGCCTGCTGGGATAGCTTTTATCAAGGTATTATATTCCTTTGGTGGAACTGGAAAGTTATGGTGATTCAAAAATTGCTTGTAAGTTAGAATATGAGCAGAATCATCAAAGACAGATAGAATGCAATTAAAATTATTGTTAAACCATCTAGGGAAAAAGAGAGATTTATTTCTAACGGTTATATCCGCGTTATTCCAAAGGAGAACTTTGTGGGGGGAAAAGCAATGGACAAAACACAATTTCCACGAGAGAAGGCATTGCTGATGAAAGTTAGATAAGGAGATGGGTAACTTGCTAGGTAAAAAGTTACACTTTAATAGGAAAGACAGGCCACCGAGTTTGTTGAAGATAGTATTAGGAATGAAAAACCATAACGACACTGGATTCACAAGGCATCTTTTCAGCCAGTTTACTTTAAAGGTGTTTATAGTATCAGCAAAATCTAAAAAGTCAAGGCCACCTTCACCTCTGGAATTAGAGAGTACTTCTTTTTTCAATTTGTGAGGCCTATTTTTCCAAATAAAATCCAAAAATATTTTGTTAATTTCCCTTATAGCTTTATCATTGATAAACAAAGAAAGAGCAGGGTATACAAAGCGAGAGAGCCCTTCCACCTTAGATAAAAGGACTCTACCGTATAATGAAAGATCTCTCTGAAGCCAGATGTTAAAGACGTTTTTAGTTTTTGTCATTTTATCAGAAAAGTTTAAAAGATGTCTGGTAACTGGATTTTTAGTGATATGGATACCTAGATATTTTACACAGTTTTTAACAGGGATCCCCTCCAATTATGTCTCATCTATATCATGAATTGAGATAATTTCACATTTCGAAATATTAAGTTTTAGACCCGAAGCACAAGAAAATTGTTCCACCAATTCCAGAGCATTAGGTAACTGTTTTTTATCCTCCAAGAATAGTGTGGTGTCGTCAGCTAACTGTGCAATTTTAAACTCTCGATCAAATATAGAGATTCCTGTCAAACTTTCATTTTGGTTAATCCTTAGACAAAGTAGTTCAGTGGCTAAAAGAAATAAAAACGGGGAGATTGGACAGCCCTGTCTGACTCCACCATGGATGTCAAACCTTTTGGATGTATCAAAGTTAACGATCACTGAGCTGTTAATATCTCTATAAAACATGGTTACAGTATCAATAAATGATTTACCGAATCCAAATAACTCTAGAGTGCGAAAAAGAAATTTGTGTTCTAAGGAATCAAAAGCTTTTTGAAAATCAAGAAAAATGATGAGACCGTCTGAGTTAATCAAATTAGAGTAATCTAGCACATCTAATACTAACCTTATATTATTAGATATGTGACGGCCTTTCATGAAGCCCGACTGAGATTCAGAAATAATGTTATTTAGACCAGTACGTAATCTTTTAGCATAAACAGAGGCTAACATTTTATAATCTAATGTTAAAAGAGTAATAGGCCGCCAATTGTCAATTAATAAAGGGTCCTTGCTTGACTTGGGTATAAGGGATATAACTCCCTGTTTCATTGTAGAGGTCATCTCTCCCTGACTGATGCATTCCTTATACATATGAAATAAAGGCAATTTAATAAACTCCCAAAAGTGAAGATAGAATTCTACTGAAAGCCCGTCAATACCAGGGGATTTACCTATTTTCATTGAGTGCAGAGCTTGATTAATTTCCTCTATTGACAAATCAGCGTCACAAATTCGACTAAACTCACGATCAATAATTGGTATACGGTGTTTAATTGTATTAATACATTTTTCACAGCTGTCATAGTTAAATTCAGATGTATAAAGATTGCTGTAAAATTTGCTAACAAATTCTGATATTTCTTTAGGGTCTTTAGAGGTAACTCCATCGATGTTAAGCGCTGAAAGCTATGTCAGGCTGTATCACAAACAAGACAAAACATTACACAAATACACAAAGTATAAATGTTATATTAAAACAACAGTGTTTTTGAACTGACAGAGTTACAACACCCACAGACTTCCATAGGAATCGAGGAATGCGGAAGTAAAGTTTTGTATTGAAGTAAATATCATTACAATAAGGCAAAACAAACCTATAATAAATGTCCTAAAGAACAGAGCACAATATAAAAAACAATATAAATAATAATATCAGGGACAAAAAGGTTTCTAATAATTCAAATTTCTTTAATAAATTGATTAATCTTCCACTTTTCAATGTTGACATTCTCTGATCCTCTTCGGTTTAAAAATGACCGAACACGTTTTTAATTTAATCGGAATGGGATGACACTTGGTGACGTTTGTTGTATTAGCTTTGTGAACACACACAAAATAATCATAGACATGATTCGGATATGGTAAAGGGTCGTAAAAAAAAGTGTCACACTTGGTTCCTTCAAAAATGACCGACAGGAAATGAATGGGAAATACGAAAACTCAGAGAAACTTTTGGTGGTACAAACTACAAATCAGCCGCTGTGCAGAAAAAAAGTGTACAGCAATGAAGGAGTGACACTCTAACACATCAAGAGTGCAAATAAGACCCCCCCCCCCCACACACACACACACACACACACAGACAGAGAGAGAGAAATGAACTGGTAAGACTGCAACAGTAAATTTTGAGAATATGCTAAATAAAATCAATAAATGAATAAAAATTCAAAAGAGACTCTCTCGCTCAAATGCACACACGCACTCACTCACTCACTCACTCACTCACTCACACACACACACACACACACACAAATAAATTAACTGGTAAGACTGCAACAGCAAACTTTGAGAATATGCGAAAGAAAATCAATAAATTAAAAAATACAAAAGAGACTCTCTTGCTCAAATGCACACGCACACACACTCACTCACTCTCTCTCTCTCTCTCTCTCTCTCTCTCTCTCTCTCACACCTCACACAGTGATTGACAGGGAGGGAGGGGGAGGGGGCGGGGCCAACTTCACACAGTGATTGACAGGGAGGGGGCGGGGCCAACTTCACGCAGTGATTGACAGGGTGGAATGCATTTTCAATTTGCACATTGAATTTTGCTTCATTCATTGCGGGACAGGTTGTCTACAGGTTGAGGGATTGTGGAGTCACAGATGAAGGTTGTTCTGCTCTGGCTTCAGCTCTGAGATCAAACCCCTCACACCTGAGAGATCTGGATCTGTCTGGGAATAAACTAGGAGATTCAGTTCATCTGCTCTCTGCTGTACTGGAGGATCCTCACTGTAGACTGGAGACACTGTGGTAAGATCATATATGACTCACACATGAAACACAATGTATTTGAAATGTTCAGCCTTTTTCTGCTGCTGTGTTATTGAGCTTATTGAACTGTAAGTGATTTGTAAGCTCACGCTAAATCGGCCCAAAGTCCGGCATCCGACCAGCGCGGAAGGTCTTAACGTGTTACTGTCCTTTTCTCGAGGCAAAGTATTTTTTGATTAAATGCAATACATCTGAATATGTATTCTCTGGTTATTTCATCTGACTCCATGAATGAAAAGGTTTTAATGATATCTGTGGATCATTAATTGTGAGTGAATGTTTGACTATTCCTTTGAACTCTTTAATGCAAATAATGCCAAAGTCAGTTAGAATAATCAAATGTAACAATTTATTATGTCAGGTAAATGTATCATGCCAATTTCTTAATCAATTCAAATATAATCGATACAAAACATCAAATACTCTGGAAAATGAGAAGAGATGCAAACCCAACAATAAGAAATACATGAGGCTGAAGATCTCTCTCTCTCTCACCCAGATAGCAACATTGTTTCGGCCCAGATCCGGCCCACATATGGCACTTGTGGAATGCAGATCTGGCCCACATGCAGCGTGGAATGACGGCCCTTGGGTGGCCCACTCCTGTTTGCCAGATCTGGGCCACAAGCAGCCCATAGCAATGCCACATGTCAGCCAAGAGCAAAGAAATAAACCAGAACTGGACCTTATCTGAGCCACAAAGTCTGTGTATATTAAATATGGAGTCATTTCAGCCTTAATAAGCCTGTTAACAAGCAGAATCACTGAAGGAAAGAAGAGAACAGAAAAAGAGACGAGCAGAAACACAAGAACTACAACTGACTTCAGACACAGCCTTAGATGAAATCAACTGAAGAGAAAAGAAGACATTACATCTGTGAAGATCTCAGCAGAGGAGGATTAAACAACTCCACAAACAGCATTACAGCTTCACTTATTATTAACCAGACTGACTTTATTTCTGTCAGACGTCTACAGAAGTTTTTATTGAGAATTAACAGAGGTTTAACTCTGTGTTTCATTTGAAGTCACCATAACAGTGATTCATGTTTCCATTAGTTGGGCTCTTAACTCTTATTATATCTTTTGTCTTTTTTGGCTGCTGTGACAGTGTGTTTGTCAAACACATTTGCAGCAGCAAAGAAAGCTAAAGTGAAATGAGATCAGGTGATTATGGTTATCTGGTGATGGTTTTATAATCATCATGAAATAACCTCATTCACTGATGTCTTTGGAATCTAACAATTGTGTTGATCCATTAATATCTTCATATCACAAATCCTGTGTTACTGCATAATGAGATCTAGCAATATTATAACAGTCAGTTTAAAGCTTTTATCAAACATGAGATAAAAAAATTAGCTTAAGCTGACACACACAGATATCAACAATCAACGTATGAATCTCAACAATGGTGACAATCACAAATATTTTGATAAAAAGAATAATTCAGAACATCACTGAAAAGCTACTAATTCACAACAGAAACAACAGCAAAAAATGTAAGCAAATATTTAGAATCAAACAAAATTATAGGACAATTCAGCTGCATAATTTATTCATGTTGCAATGCATGCTGGGAGTTTTGTACTATGCTGGTACCCAGCATCCATTGCAGCAAAGTACTTTTGATTGTCACCATTGTTGAGATTCATACGCTGATTGTTGATGTCTGTGTGCGTCTTATTTAACTGACTTTTTGGTGCTCATGCTTGATAAAGTCTTCTAACTTGTTATAATATTGCTGGATCTCATGCTGCAGTAACACACAGAGTTTGTGATGTGAAGATATTAATGGATCAACACAATTATTAGATTCCAAAAACATCAGTGAAACAGGTTATTTCATGATGATTATAAATCCATCAACAGCTAACCATAATCACCTGATCTCATTTCACTTTAGCTTTCTTTGCTGCTGCAAATGTGTTTGACAAACACACTGTCACAGCAGCCAAAAAAGACAAAAGATATAATAAGAGTTAAGAGCCCAACTAATGGAAACACGAATCACTGTTATGGTGACTTCAAATGAAACACAGAGTTAAACCTCTATTAATTCTCAATAAAAACTTTTGTAGACGTCTGACAGAAATAAAGTCAGTCTGGTTAGTAATAAGTGAAGCTGGTAATGCTGTTTGTGGAGTTGTTTAATCCTCCTCTGCTGAGATCTTCACAGATGTAATGTCTTCTTTTCTCTTCAGTTGATTTCATCTAAGGCTGTGTCTGAAGTCAGTTGTAGTTCTTGTGTTTCTGCTCGTCTCTTTTTCTGTTCTCTTCTTTCCTTCAGTGATTCTGCTTGTTAACAGGCTTATTAAGGATGAGATGACTCCATATTTAATATACACAGACTTTGTGGCTCAGATAAGGTCCAGTTCTGGTTTATTTCTTTGCTCTTGGCTGACATGTGGCATTGCTATGGGCTGCTTGTGGCCCAGATCTGGCAAACAGGAGTGGGCCACACAAGGGCCGTCATTCCACGCTGCATGTGGGCCAGATCTGCATTCCACAAGTGCCATATGTGGGCCGGATCTGCATTCCACAAGTGCCAGATGTGGGCCGGATCTGGGCCGAAACAATGTTGCTATCTGGGCAGCCTCACGGGCGAATCTGAGGTACAGAAAAAGGCCTTGAATTCCCTGCTGCATTTCATTAAATAGCCAGGACCTCTTTCACTTGGAAATATCTTTTAACAATGGAAATTTGCATTCAGAGGTTACACCTTTGGGTGTAGGGAGACCATTTGTCTAGAGGCCAACCCCTCCTTGTGTGCTAGTTATCCATAAACTCTCAAAAACCTTATTACCTTTTGTTTTACTTATTTGGAAACGAGACATTTGTACCAGTCGCACTGACATTTTAAATGATACCAAACATGAAAAATACTCTGTGATAATCATTCACATTAAACTATACATTTTCTTGGGTGATTTACATGTGGTCTCAGCATGAGAGAGGGGGAGTGAGGAAGAGGAGGAGAGATGTGTTCTGAGGTGTGACTTTGCCTCACAAATGCTGAGTTCAAATGGTAATTTCCAGAGAGGTCCTTTGTCCTCTCAGGGTCTGGGTGCTCCCCAAACAGACTGTCTGGCATTTCCTAATTGATCAATTCTTACAGATTGAACACATGAGCTGCTCTTCAGGAACATGATTCTGCAGGACTGAGTCACTGAAATACACACTGTCACATCACAATCAACACTTCAGTCTCTTGATTTTAAACCGACTCGATCTCAACACATTCAGAACTGAGAAATGAAGAACATGCTGGATTTATTCTTGCAGTTCATCACGTTCATCTTTCTGCAGGGACTGTTTTTTTAAATATTCTTTACACGATTAAAACAAATCATTACTCCATACGTACTGTATTAGACTAGATGTTTAATAATCATGTTTTGAGCTTTGTGACATTTTAGATCTCAGTCCAATGATCCATCAAAAATGTTGATTTGTGCCTTAAGTTTGTATTTTCTCTTTAATAATGGATTCACTGCTAAACTGATGTGAACTGAGAGAGTGAAGAGTGTGTCATTGTTCTCTACAGGTTGAGGGATTGTGGAGTCACAGATGAAGGTTGTTCTGCTCTGGCTTCAGCTCTGAGATCAAACCCCTCACACCTGAGACATCTGGATCTGTCTGGGAATAAACTAGGAGATTCAGACGTGAAGCTTCTCTCTGATCTGAAGAATGATCCACATTATAAACTGGAGACACTATCTTGTAAGTAGATTATTTACTAAAGATTACAAAATACAGTCATTTGTAACATATTTCTAAATAATTTAGAATACTTTGGAATACTAATAAGGTTTGTAACACAAAGGGTCCACCAAACATAGGACTTGGTTTTCCCCTGCATATTATTTTAATGACATCAGTTTTACACAGTATTTCTTGAAGAAAACAAAAATATTTTTTGTTTTTAGTAAACATTTAGTTTAATATTTTAGTAAAATATTTGTTTTATATATATATATATATATATATATATATATATATATATATATATATATATATATATATATATATAATTTTTTTTTTTTTTTACTGATACAACACAATGCATTAAAAGCTGGGGTGTGTAAACTTTTTAAATTGCATTAACAGGATAAATTGTAATTATTTTGTCTTCTGTGAAACCGGGAAGTATTTGCTTCTGAAGGGCAGTACTGAATGAAAAAAAAAAAGATGATCTTTGAACAAAATGTACACATCATCATAATCCTGTTTAAAGTTTACACCCCCTGCTCTTAATGCATCAGTAAATGTTTTCACCTTTTGTAATAGTTGTGTACGAGTCACTCATAATGTAAAAATATGGATCTCAAAATCATACAGTCATTGTTGGAAAGGTGTCAAATATGCAGAAGATTCTGGAAAACCTAAAAATGTGCAAAACCTGGAGGATTTTTCTGGAGAACAGCGAGTTTAACTGCTCAGTTATTTAGATCCTGTAATAAACATTATTTGTTCTCATTCTTCTGAGAACACACACAGTCTCTATGGAATGGACTACATATGCCGTATTATCATTTAATCAGTTAGTACATAGATGTTGTCCGACAGGAGGTCCGCTCTGACTCTCGGCTGCAGGACATTGTCACAGAAGAATCTAGATCACTCCCAGAAAAGATTACAATTAATTGAGAGAGTAGTTTCTGTTCATCACATCATTCATATAATGCGAATAATCGACTGAACCTTTCGTTTCCACGACGGTGAGTGGGAAGTGTTCCTGACACGATGATCTGTTCACAATGGTCTTGATCAGGATCTTCTTCATCTTGACGTTCACCCGCGTGCAGAACAACAGCTCTGATGTTCTCCTCACCTTTATATCTCTGGCTGTAATATTAATGTACTCTGTATGTATCTCTGCCTGTGTTTGTTCTGAAATGAATCTACTGATGTGATGTGACCGCAGTAATGTCTCGTACTCCATATGTGACTCTGTGTGTTTAATTGTAGTTTAAGGATCAGCTGATGGTGAATAAGGAGCCGCTACAGAGACTGTGACATTACTATTTTATTGATTTTTTTCTGTATGTGCAGCTGCAAGTTTTTTTGTTTGTTTGTTGTTGTTTTTTTACTTTTGGTTCAGATCCAAAGACAGTTTGAAAAAGCATGAAACCTTAATACATTTTCTTTGTGTACAGGAATGCACTCTTATGTCTCTTATGAACTGGTTTTACATTTCTCAAATGCATGGTGAAGTTGCTCAGAAGTCATCATCTAAGAAAATCTTCTTGAACTGGAAATTTGTTTTGTTACTTAATTATTTAAACTTTCATGATGGTTTCACATTGCGACATTGTTTTTCTTTAACCTATTCTACACTTGTAAGTTTCACTCTCGGCCCCATCACCGATCAGTAAAAAAAAAAAAAAAAAAAAAGTTTTTTGTACAGTGTATTTACATAATAATTTGAATGTAATAAGATAACGTTCATTTTGGATGAAGACCTATTTAGCCTGCACAAAATGATCATATTCATCTGAAATGATCATCATGTTCACAAGAAAGCAAACAGAAGACAGAGCATAAAAGATTATTGAATTTACAGTTTGCTTGTTTTTGTGTGTAACATGATGTTTATTCATTTATTCTTATTATAGAAGGTATAATATCTCACCACTGTAATAGAGGAAATGCAAACTGTCAAAAGTAGCTCTCATTTGTCCACTGGCCACAGCTGTGCAGTGTTGAGCTCACTGCTGTCCTGGGACACTGAAACCATTGTGGAACATTACCTTGAATATGTGCAGGAAGAGCTTCTCTGATCTGTGCAAATCAATCCATGCATTATAACTGTAACCATAATAATACCAGGCATGTGTGACAGTGAGTATCTGTTGTCTCATTTCACTGGCCAGCTCTGTGTAATTCTCTCTGAGCTCCAGTCCAGGGCTGCGTTTCCCAGAAGCCTTGTGAAGTTGTCCTCTACGATCAACGCAGCCCAGGTTTTTCTCTCAGATACCCAGACATTGGCCTATTGTGAGAGGAGATATCTTTGTACCGCATATATCCAGAGTCTTTATTGCGCAACCACAAACTCTAAAATCCCCATTCCCCAGGTTTAACGGTTTCATTTTCAATACTCTCTACCCAGGCTCTGGGCAGACTTGTCTTAATATTTTTTGACATTTCGATTTCATCATCCCACTCCGAAACACAATCATATATGGCTCTATTAGGTAAGAACCCTCTTACATCATATGCTATATCCTTAACTTGTCTCACTCCTGCTTTCATATACAATTTGTCATAAAACACTCTCTCTTTCATTCTAAAATTTGGATATAAAAATATGGGTTGTTTTAAAACTTGATTTATATTTTCACACTCATACTGTATATTTCTGTATATGACCTCTGCCCACACACTTAGCACTTCCTGATAAAACAGCGGCATTTTGTCATACGTCGGCTTTTTCAATCCCATAAAAAGCCCTTCTTCCCCACATCCACTACATTTGTCCAGCACATCCTTCATATAACCTTTCCATCCATACTCCACTTTATCACATAAATACTTTTTCATCGTTTTTACCCTTATGGCCTTCTTTTTAACTTCTAAGTCAATCAATCCTAATCCTCCTTCTTTATAACTTGCCATTAATGTTTCCTTGCTATTTGAACTCCTTTCCCTCCCCACATAAAATCATTTGTTATCTCAGTCATCTCATTAAGAAAGCATGACAAATCATCAAGGGTGTTTCAGGCTATGATTAGGTTAGGGTGGGCTGTGTTTTATGTTTGTCAAGCAATTGGGAAATAAAACGCAAAAAATGCAATAAATGTAATACATGCACAATTAAACCCCGACTCCAGCAGAAAAGGGACATACATTCTTTGTATGTATGAAATAATTCAAAATTATAAAGCACAAGATTTTTGTGGTTCATTTTAGCAATATTTAGGACTAATCCTAAAGTGTGGCATGAGGGGCACTGGCAATCAAATTGTGATTTTAGTGTGTCATCCACTGTCTCTGCTATGCAACTGCAGCTCAATAACATATGTAATCAAAACAATGTTAATATCACCAACTGTCCATTTGGAGAAAAACTAATATTAGCAAAGCATGAACTAATACTGAAAACCCTAGTAAGTTGTTACCCAACCCTTTGTTGTTTTGAGAACAAAAAAACATTGATTAAAGATTCAATCCCTGAAAAATGAATGGTTCCACAAATCTGTAGAGAATGACAGAGGGGGAAAAAGTGTTATTATCTTGGCCTTCTCAGGTGTGTATATCAGGTGTGTGTCATGTTCATATGGTCACTGTGATCTGCTTTCAGCATCCTCAAATTCAAAAAGAATCCCAATACATCAAGTGTCTGTGTTGTGATGATGAGTTGACCATGACTCTGTGGGTGACTGGGATACGTATTGTAAAGGTGAGCAGAAACCAGGCCACACACCAAAAACCAAAATAGATAATGATTGTATGATTAATGCAAGAAGACACTAAGTTGAACTTTATGCAGCAAATTAAATGATAAATTATAGTTTGCAATGCAAAAACATACTGTAAATTGTAGCTGTATTGTGTTGGGTCCTATTGTGAGCTGTCTACTTTGTCAAAAAATTATAATAATGAAAACCTACCTTATTAACGGTCTTGTTTTGTCATGATTTTGTCATAGTATGGTAAGCAGTTATATGAAAACTACAAAGCCGACTGTGAGGAAAGCAGCCGGCACTGGAAGCTGGGCTAACCGCACTATCCAGGTCTCCTCCAGTGCATCCACACCCTCTCCTACACCTAAAGGTAGAGATAATGAGCTAAATAGATTGTTATAAAATGTATCATAGATCTTGATATATTAAAGGATTTTGATGACATTTTTGTGCTTATCTTTCAGCCAAAGCTGTGAATGGACACGCTCCTCAGCTTCCAAAGGACACCAAGGTACCTCTAAATCTATCAGTTAGTAATGAAGAACGCCATAATATAATACCATAAATAATATAAGTTCATGGACCATACTGAAGTGTGAACTATAATGTTTTCAGACACTTAACTGCATGTTAATTGCAATTAAACAAAATATAGTTTAAATTTATTAACACACTTAAGTACATAATTTTATAACATTTCATAATTACTTCTACTTTCAATGAAATATGAAGTTTACTGCCGAATGTACTGAGAAGCATTTATAGTAAACTAAAATATACATATATTATTTCTATTGAAACTTGACATGTTTTCAATATTTAATTACACATTTGTCATGATGAAGTTGCCAATTGGTAAATTTAAAATATATTAACATTAAATGTATTAACGAATAACACACTACAGTTGAAATTATAATCAAATTTGCATGTGCTCTAGTATGTTTGTCAATATCAAAATAAATGTACTGCAAAAGATTACTAAACCATAATTTAAAAAGTATAACTGTTAATTTGTCATGATTGCAAAGTACACTTTTTAAAATTGCACTTAACTCTGTTAAGAAACAGTCATGAAAGTGCAGTGTCTTTAAATACACATATAGTGGCCTTTTATTTAATTAATATATTATCTGAAAATATATATTTTTCATTAAATATACTTCAAAGATTTAAAGTATACTTCAAGAGCAGTAAAATTAAGCACACTACTTTTCCACAAAGGGTGACGGTTCCTTTAGAGTTGTTTTAATCCCCTTGTAATTTCATCATTTATCTGAAATGCTCCTGAATGCTACTTTTGGTTTGTTTTTGAAGGGTCCTGGCAACCAAACATCTTTCCCACCACCTCCGCCTTCAATGGAAACCCTGCCTCCTCCACCACCCGACCCCATGTTGCCTCCTCCTCCCCCTGCTCCTCCTGCCAGCACAACCAAAGTCAACAAGTTTCCTCCTCCACCTCGATTCCCACAATCCTCCTTCCCACCTCCACCACCACCTCCTCCAGAAGATGCCGAGCTGCCCCCTGACTTTCTTCCTCCACCGCCTCCTAGTTTTGCACCTTACGGGGGAGACTCGCTCCCCCCACCACCTCCAGACCCCAAAACTTTGCATCTGCAGGTGGAGCGCCACCACCTCCACCCCCACCCCCACCCCCGCCTCCACCACCCCCCGCCTCCACCACCTCCACCCCCACCCCCGCCTCCACCACCTCCACCCCCACCCCCACCCCCACCCCCGCCTCCACCACCTCCACCCCCACCTCCACCACCACCTCACACACTACCGTTTAAACATTTACGGTCAGTAAGGCTTTTAAAAAAAGAAAGAAATTAATAATATTATTCAGCAAGGATGCATAAAAAGGGACAATAAAGACATTTATAATATTACAAAAGATTCAAATAAACGCTGTTCTTTTGAACTTTATATTAATCAAAACATGTATCAGGGTTTCCTCAGAAATATTAAGCAGCTCAACTGTTTTCAAATGTTTCTTGAGCAGCAAATCATCATATTAGAATGATTTCTGAAGGATCATGTGACACTGAAGACTGGAGAAATGATCACAGGAATAAATTACATTCAGCTGAACAAATATATTAATTACACAAATACTGTATATTCAAATAGAATAATTTATTTTATATTGTACTAATATCTCACATTATGATAATATCTTGTAGTAATACAAAATTACTGTTTTTATTGTATTTTTGATTAAATAAATGCAGCCTTCGTGAGTATAAGAAACTTCTTTCAAAAACAAATCTTACCAATCATGAACATTTCAGCGGTAGTGTTACTGTAACAATATATAAACACATAATATATAACACTGCATCATATAACATATACAAAAACTTATTATCCTGAAGAAGACGATTAAAACATCAAGTGATGTTCATTTTTAATCCTCTAAAGAGTTTGAGTTTACATTACAGCAACATTACCTTGACAGACGCTGTAAATACAGCTGAACCCAGTCTCTGAAATGCTTGTGTGATGAGAGGTCTGAAAGAGCCCACAATGACTGTCAAGAGAGACACAGTCACAGTTAATGGACTGAAATCATGATTATGGATATTGCGGCTGCTGTGGGAGTGAATGGAGAGGAAACGTACCGGAGCAAAGGATCCCTTCTGAAGCCGGGACAGGGTCACTTCACTCAGCTGTCTGAAAGTCATAGTGAAGTCTGCTCCAGTGTCCTCCATTAGCTCAACACATCACACATCATACAACATTATATGGGTCATTCTCAGGAAATGCTGCCATTTGTGTGATCTACTACTGATTTAACTCCATACTGGACTTAACTATTTCTGACAGTTTGGCTGTTAAATATATAATTAAAATAAAAAAAAATGAATTAATGAATTAATTATAGTACAATCAGAGAAAAAAAAACTATCCAGTTAATATTTACCTTTAGAAGAAATGCAATCACATATGAATCCTTTTCTTCATTTCCCAGAAAGCCCAACTTTGCTATGAACAGCTCATGAAATCTATAACAGAAACAGTAAAGTGAGACCAGGAACGACTCAGAGAGGAATACAGTGATCTATATTGTCTAATGACAGGCTCACCTTTGATGGTAGATTTGTGGATACTCTCTCAATATTTGCTGAGATCTGAAGTAAATGAATTGACACGAATCACCCTTATTTATTCCAGACCAATACCAACAGAAAATAAAAGGATCTCTTACTGTGAAAGCTGATCTGAGGTCAGCAGTGGTTTCAGAGCTTCTAGAAGTTTCTGTAGATTGAACAGGCCAACATTAGCCTGAGCTCCTATACTGTACCGGCCCTCGTCATCAGACGTGTTGGGGACACAATCTATACAGAGGAAACAATGCTGTAGCAATAACACACATTTAACAATACAATTATTATATGTTATTATTATGGCTGTCTGTTTCACTTTAACTTATTAGAATATAATAAAGTAAAATAAAACAAGTAATGGATTAAAAAAATTATGCAATTAATCATGCCCCTCAACCCATGTATATATACTGTAAGTATATACAAAATTTATAGTAGATCTAAAGTAGCTTACTATTCATACAATTTTCCTCCACTTTTGCAGTATTGTGTATATATATATATATATATATATGTATGTACGCGTGTGTATGTGTTCTCGTATATGGTTTATGAGGACACAAATGTGTATAATGATATGGGTAATTCAACGTAAACATCTTCACACTTCCTGTGTCCTCATAAACCAAATGGCTTAATAATATGGATAGGTTTAGGGGTATATATAGTCCCTGTGTGTGTGTGTGTGTGTGTGTGTGTGTGTGTGTGTGTGTGTGTGTGTGTGTGTGTGTGTGTGTGTGTGTGTGTGTGAGTGATGTTATATGACAAAAAACTAAACTTAAAGGAAGATAATTGCTAATATTATGAAAGTTTAAGTTAGACAAAGAAACATACTTGGGTCATATGATTCCATAAATCCAAATGGGCCATAATCAAAAGTGATAGAAAGCAGACTGAAGTTATCTGTGTTGCTGACTCCTGTGTGAAGATGCAGATCATGTTGTTGTGCATTTTGCGTATTAAGCTCGATCTATAATGATAAATCTATGTGATAACTAAACAAGTAAAGCAGAGTGAACTTACCATGAGCAAAACCAACCGACATCCAGTGGGCGATTAAATGTTAAATGTGCCTGTGAGAAAGTGAACCTCACTTCTCACTGTTACACACTCCCGCATTGACTGTGAATGACGTTATACGCGAGAGCGGGAGAGAATCTGGACAGTTGCACACACACGCACACACATACACCCGCACGCTCCTTTATAAAAATGATTCCTTGCTTAGGTTAATGGTGTTATTTTGTGAAGGTGTATGGATGGCTAATGAACACAGGGGGGGGTTGTGTTTAAAGAGAAGGCTGGCGCGGGGCTATGCGCCATTAACGCATTCGCGTTGATTTGTTTGTAGCGCGGTTAGTCCGCGATTTCATTCACAACACTCAAAACTCATTTGTCACTGCTTATAACTTCCTACTTTACCACCTCCATGACATGTAGTGCGGTACCCACTAGTTCATGTCCCATTTACTCCCTGTTTCTGTCTAAAATCCTAGTTAATTCATACATATTACGACTCACGCATTTCCTGCATCCCGGTCCGGTTCAACTGCTCCTATGCAGATGCGCGCGCCGCTGTAGGGGCGGTATTTATCTCTGTCACAGGGCAGAGGGTGCAGAGCTTGGTTTACAGGGGTGTTTGTTTGTAATAATGTTTTGTATGTATATGTGTGGTGTGAATAGGTGGTGTAAATGTTGTATAAAATGGTAGTGATATGATGATAATATTTTGTTTTCATGTAATGTTTATTTTCTACTTAGCTTATAGCTTATTTATGGCCTTAGGCTAAAGATAATACCCTGAATGTTGGTATGGTCCAATTGGCCCTGAATGGGCCAATTTGGCTTAATGCTTTGGCCTATTTAAGAGGGCCTCATTCTGCATTAGGGAGTGAGGGTGAGTACTAGCTTGCTGTGAGGCTATGTACAAAGTGTTTGCTATACTATTGTTGGAAGCTAAAAGCATTGTGCTATTTCGATTTATTTTTGATTATTTTGTTTTCTTGACTTCTGAGTTAAAATATAAATAAACTTTATTTTATTTTTGGAACAATTGAGATCTGGTAGCTGTCTTTTCCACCTCCCCCATCGCAAGCCAGTGAGCCTACACATCCCAATACTTGGGGGTGACACTCGGTACCTCACATTTGGTGGCAGCGGTGGGATGGTACGCTGACCGACACTGGCTAATAGAGGAGGAAAACGGCGCCAGTCCCGGGGGAGAATGGCATATCGGCGGCTAGCCAAAGGTGACCCGAAGGAGGTTGAGAAGGAGACAGATGAACTCCCAGATGGCGATGCTGGGGCCCAAGCATTGGGCGGAGACCAGACAGAGGGGACTGATCTAGCAACCCTGCGTCATCTCCTTGAGAAGACTCTGCAGACACATGAGAGGGAGGCGTATAAGCAGGAGCAGCGCTGGAGGAGTGTGCAGATACAGCTGAACCAGTTAAGGGATGATGTGGAGGCAGAGAGGAGGCATCCGCCTACAGCTCCACCAGGGCCTCAACCAGAAGGGCCAGTTCAGCCGGCAGCACAAGCACCAGCGGCGCCGGTGGCACCAGCACCGGCACCAGCAGCTCCAGTTCCGGCTCCGATTCAAGCGCCAGTGGCGCCGGTGGCACCAGCAGTACCTGCAGCTCCTGCGGCCTGGGCCAGATCGGCCATTCCAAGGTTCGAGGAAGGGGACGACATCGAACAGTACCTCACCACGTTCGAGCGGCTGGCCACAGCTTACCGCTGGCCAAGAGAGGACTGGGCAGTGTTTCTGGTGCCATACCTCACTGGGAAGGCCCGCAGCGCCTATGTGGCCATGGGTATGGACCGGTCGATGGAGTACGACAGTGTGAAGGAGGCAATACTGCACAAGTATGAAATTAACGAGGAGGTGTACCGGAGGAGGTTCCGTGAACCGGATGTCAGGCCAGGAGAGACCCCCCGTGAGCTGTACACCCGCCTCCGGGATTTATTTCAGAAGTGGATTAGGCCGGCAAATAAGTCGGTTGAAGAGATCGCCGAGATGCTCATAATGGAACAGTACCTCCGCACTCTGACACCGGACATTCGAGTCTGGGTGAAGGAGCACAATCCCCAGAATGGTCAGAGGGCGGCGGAGCTGGTGGAGAACTTCATGGCGGCCCGACGGGGCCACAAACATTTCCGTTTGGAGTCACAGCCAAGACCAGCAGCCCGGGGTAGGTCTGAGGGCTTTGGTCAGGGGAGTGGTGCAAAGGCTAGTGAGCCCAGTAGAATGCCGGCCCGTAACTATTTTGTCCCAACCAAGCCCAGAGATAGCCTAGAGCCAAGAACCGGAGGTCCGGTGGTATGCTATTTTTGTGGTCAGGAAGGACATATAAAGCCTGAATGCCCGAACAGGAAGCCCAAGCACTCCAGCCATAGCTGTATTCCGCGTCCAGAAGAGGGCGATATAGGTTTTAAGGGAAGGCTACAGACAATGCCGGTCCTAGTTAATGGGAAAGATGCTACTGCCCTGCTAGACACAGGAAGTACCCAAACACTTGTGCAGCCCCACCTAGTGGAGAAGAGGGACTTTGTGCAGGGTAGGAAGCTGAAGGTTCTGTGTGTCAATGGGGATGAACATGAGTATCCGACAGCCGAAGTATACCTATATATTAGAGGCCAGACATACCAGATGATGGTTGGTGTGGTGGAGAGGCTGAGCCATCCTGTTGTAATAGGCCAGGACATTATTGTGCTACCAGAATTAGTGCAGTCCAGCAGGCCAGTGAATATGGTCATTACTCGATCCCAGAGCCAAGCGCAGGACCCTGAGAAAGAGGAGACAGATGAGTCGACTGAGCCAAATAGCCTGTCAGAGTTGCCTTTTTCAGAGGAGGAGAATACCCCTCCAGCCAAAACAAGGTGCCGAAAGACCAGAAGACAGCGGAGGCAGGCTAGGCTAGTGGGCGCCATAGAGAGAAATGAAGAGCTACAACTTACCCAGCCAGTGGATGATTGGGGTGAGGTCACAGATAATTTTGAGCAGCTGCAGAGAGAGGACCCCACTTTGCAGAAAGCGTATGACAGGGTCACACAAGTAGATGGTATGTCCACTGAGATGCCTACTTCACTGTCTGGAGAAGGCTACGTAGTGAAGGAAGGATTGCTTTACCATGAGCCAGGAGAGGGCAGGGCAGAGCAGCTGGTGGTTCCTAGGCAGCTGAGGGAAAGGGTTTTAGCCATGGGGCATACCATCCCTTGGGCAGGTCACTTGAGCAACACCAAAAGCTATGAGCGTATTGCAGCCAGGTTATATTGGCCAGGGCTTTATAGTGAGGTGCAGCAATACTGTAAATCCTGTCCTGAGTGCCAGTTCACCAGCAAGAGGAAAACTAGCCCTTACCCCCTTCAGCCACTGCCGATCATAGAAGTTCCCTTCTCTCGCATAGCCATGGACATTGTAGGGCCCCTGGAAAGAACCCAAACAGGGTTCAAATACATTTTGGTCATTTGTGACTACGCCACCCGCTACCCTGAGGCGTTTCCTTTGCGCAAGGTTACGGCTGGTCCAATTGCGCAGGCCCTGTTGCAGCTATTTTCTAGGGTAGGCATTCCCCAGGAAGTTCTAACCGATCAGGGCACCGCCTTCCTGTCAAAGACATTAAAACAGGTGTATAGCTTGCTAGGCATCAAAGGCATCCGGACCACCCCATACCACCCTCAGACAGACGGGCTGGTTGAACGCTATAACCAGACTTTAAAGGGCATGTTGAGGAAGTTTGTAGCTGCCAATGGTAAAGACTGGGACCGCTGGTTGCCTTACTTGCTCTTTGCCTACCGGGAGGTCCCCCAGGCCTCCACCGGCTTCTCGCCGTTTGAACTTCTGTATGGGAGACAGGTGAGGGGGCCTTTGGATGTCCTGAGAGAGGCCTGGGAGGGACCTCAGACCCCCAAGTCCCACAGCGTCGTCATGCATATCCTCAAAATGAGGGACAAGATGGAGGAAATGACCGAGCTGGTGCGGGCTAACCTGGAGCAGGCCCAAACGCACCAGAAGGTCTGGTATGACAAGGCTGCCAGGCAGAGGCACCTCAACCCAGGGCAGAAAGTTTTGCTCCTTCTGCCCACCTCGGAAAACAAACTGCTTGCTAGGTGGCAGGGTCCGTACGAGGTGGTGCGGAAAATGGGTCCGGCCACCTATGAAATTGACCTTCCTGGGAGAAGAAAACCCAGACAGACCTTTCATGTCAACCTCCTGAAAGAATGGCATGAGAGGGCCGTACAGCCAGGAATACAACTCCGGGTGCAGGCGGTGATGGAGGAAGAGGAGAGTCCTGAGCAATTCTTCCCCACCAGTCAGCCAGCATCTACCCTAGAGGTATCCCACTTGACCTCCCATCAGCAGAGGGAGCTAGAAGGAATCATCCCTCCTGACCTATTTCAGGAAAAGCCGGGATTTACTTCTGTGGTGGAACACTCCATTCCACTCAAAGACACTACCCCAATACGCCAAAGAATGTACCGGGTTCCTGAGCGTCTTCTGCCGTCTCTCAAAGCCGAGGTGGAGGAGATGCTGGCCTTGGGGGTGATTGAGCGCTCTTCCAGCGAGTGGAGTAATCCTGTGGTGCTAGTGCCCAAAAAAGATGGCACTATGCGCTTTTGTATTGACTTTCGGCGGGTGAATGCCCAGTCCCACTTTGACGCTTACCCCATGCCTAGGCTCGAGGACTTGATCGAGCGCCTCGGCAAAGCATCCTTCATCACTACCTTGGATTTATGCAAGGGATACTGGCAGGTACCTTTGGCCAGGACAGACAGGCCGTACACTGCATTCCGGACCCCGCAGGGTCTGTTCCAGTTTGTGGTAATGCCATTTGGCCTGCAGGGGGCGCCAGCCACTTTTCAAAGACTTATGGATATCGTGTTGGCAGGTACAGACTCTTTTGCTGCTGCATACCTGGATGACATAGTGGTGTACAGCGCCACCTGGGGGGAGCATCAGCGTCATCTAGGTGAGATATTGCAGCGCATTCATCGAGCGGGCCTGACCATCCACCCAAAAAAGTGTACCATAGCTCAAGAGGAGGTCAAATACCTTGGCCATGTTCTGGGTCGTGGTGTGATCCGGCCGCAAAAGGACAAAGTCGAGGCAGTGCAGGACTGTCCAAGGCCCCAGACAAAGAAGGAGGTTAGGTCATTTCTGGGGCTGGTGGGCTGGTATCGCCGATTTGTGCCGGACTTTGCCCGACGAGCAGCTCCCTTGTCGGATTTGACTCGGAAGTCAAGCTCCACCCAGCTTCAATGGGGGGAGGAGCAAGACAAAGCCTTTTTGGATTTAAAAGAGACCCTCTGCAAAGATCCAGTTCTCCAGAGCCCTGACTTTGAAAAGCACTTCACTGTCCAGACGGACGCATCTGGTGTTGGTCTTGGGGCGGTGCTGCTCCAAGGAGAGGGTGACGACAAGAAACCTGTGGCTTATATTAGCCGGAAACTGTTCCCGAGAGAGACCAGATATGCGGCCATAGAACTTGAGTGCCTGGCCGTGAAGTGGGCGCTGGACACTTTGAAATATTACCTGCTTGGTCGAGACTTCACCCTAGAGACTGACCACCGCGCCTTGCAGTGGCTTGGGCGCATGAAGGACTCCAATGCTAGAGTCACCCGCTGGTTTTTAGCACTGCAGCCCTACAGGTTCACAGTGCAGTACAGAGCGGGCAAGCAGAATACTGTTGCAGACTTTCTGTCTCGCCACCCTGTTGGCGAGACTCCAAAGGGGGAGGGAAATGTGAGAAAGTGAACCTCACTTCTCACTGTTACACACTCCCGCATTGACTGTGAATGACGTTATACGCGAGAGCGGGAGAGACTCTGGACAGTTGCACACACACGCACACACATACACCCGCACGCTCCTTTATAAAAATGATTCCTTGCTTAGGTTAATGGTGTTATTTTGTGAAGGTGTATGGATGGCTAATGAACACAGGGGGGGGTTGTGTTTAAAGAGAAGGCTGGCGCGGGGCTATGCGCCATTAACGCATTCGCGTTGATTTGTTTGTAGCGCGGTTAGTCCGCGATTTCATTCACAACACTCAAAACTCATTTGTCACTGCTTATAACTTCCTACTTTACCACCTCCATGACATGTAGTGCGGTACCCACTAGTTCATGTCCCATTTACTCCCTGTTTCTGTCTAAAATCCTAGTTAATTCATACATATTACGACTCACGCATTTCCTGCATCCCGGTCCGGTTCAACTGCTCCTATGCAGATGCGCGCGCCGCTGTAGGGGCGGTATTTATCTCTGTCACAGGGCAGAGGGTGCAGAGCTTGGTTTACAGGGGTGTTTGTTTGTAATAATGTTTTGTATGTATATGTGTGGTGTGAATAGGTGGTGTAAATGTTGTATAAAATGGTAGTGATATGATGATAATATTTTGTTTTCATGTAATGTTTATTTTCTACTTAGCTTATAGCTTATTTATGGCCTTAGGCTAAAGATAATACCCTGAATGTTGGTATGGTCCAATTGGCCCTGAATGGGCCAATTTGGCTTAATGCTTTGGCCTATTTAAGAGGGCCTCATTCTGCATTAGGGAGTGAGGGTGAGTACTAGCTTGCTGTGAGGCTATGTACAAAGTGTTTGCTATACTATTGTTGGAAGCTAAAAGCATTGTGCTATTTCGATTTATTTTTGATTATTTTGTTTTCTTGACTTCTGAGTTAAAATATAAATAAACTTTATTTTATTTTTGGAACAATTGAGATCTGGTAGCTGTCTTTTCCACCTCCACCATCGCAAGCCAGTGAGCCTACACATCCCAATACTTGGGGGTGACACTCGGTACCTCACAGTGCCGTTTCATTCAGCACTCGAGAGAAAAACACCTTCACACAACATGAAAACCATTCAAATATAGTGAGACTGATCAGACAATATAATATAATCTTGTATTACAGCTAAACAGCAGAGAGACACAGATACTCACCACATACTTGTCAGGGTCATTTGTTGCAATAGATTTAAAATGCTCTTTAATTACAAAGTACAACAATGTCCTGAAAATTAAAAATAAAAATAAATTAAAAAGCAAATAAGAGTGAGAAAAAAAATAATATCTCCCAAGTAAAAGTTAATATACCGTAGGACATCTAACTCTCCAGTTCTAGTTAATATCTCCAGTGAACCGATACGAAACCAGGACTTGGCCAGACGCAGAACAACCGCTCCTGATAGATACAGAGAACAATCACATAAAGCTGAGGAGGATAAAGAACTTAGTTACTCGATTTGTCCAAATCTGATCGTATTTTACCTCTTTCTTTTAGGACACTGCCATTATAAAACGGATCCCTCCAAACAGGTTCCTCACTCACAACCAGACTGACAAACAATAAAAGGCAAAAAAATGGAAAAAGTATAAATAAAAATAAAAATAATATCCTACACCAAACATTTGAAAGTGATAAATCCATATATTACTCATCTTGTGTATGTCCATTCATATACAGTATATTTTGTGTGTGTGTGTGTGTGTGTGTGTGTGTGTGTGTGTGTGTGTGTGTGTGTGTGTGTGTGTGTGTGTGTGTGTGTGTGTGTGTGTGTGCGCTCTGCTGGTAGGAACATCATGTACAGTAAACAGCATAACCATTACACTCCTGCCAGACAGAGAATCACACACTATGAGTCATAATGTAAGATCATTTACAATTAAATACATCTCAGAATTACTTAAAAAGCATATCAAAAATATTGAGCAGCAGAAACTGATATTCACCTTGAGTACGGTGTCTTTCCAGAGCCTTTCAACTGGACTTCCCATCTTTCACCTTTTCTGGATAAAAGAGAGATTGTATACCGGTCTAACGGTTAACACTTGTCACAGTTCTAAACTGAGAGATGTCATTGTTCAGACGCATGTTTAAGCATTAAACGAGAATTAGATAAAAAATGACAGAATCATCTATTTGCTGAAAAACCAATAAGTATAGATCAAACTTTCCATTCTTTAATCTTAAACAACATTATGGGAAAGTTGACATGCATTACAACAGAAAAGTCACATCTGACAATAACAACTGATGATTTGTGTTGAACGCTGATGGAAAAGGATGATTTTACCTGTTTGTGTATTCACCCAACAAATGTGCTCTTCCATCCCCCAGCTGTCCGGCCCAATAACCAAACTATAATAATAATAATAACACATGGTTGACATGTTTGCTCTGGTTGTCTTACGCCATCGCTGTCGGGTGTCGGAAGTGACGGTCAGTTTTACCTGATGGCCCCCGTATCTGTGTGCCAGTGGAACAGAGCCAGGAAACAGTTTCCCACCACTGACACAACGGACAAACTCTTCATTCTGAATCACAGACTCATTCAGATCCAAAATATTCCTCAACACATCCTGAAATACACAAAAGAGCCTGAATATATGCAGAAACAACATTTACACAAAAGTACTGTGGTGGTACCATGGTCCAGTTTTGTTTTAAAGCAGTTTTCTCAGACTGTGATCCTCAGACCACTGGTGGTTCTGTAAAGGAGTCCAAGTGGCCCACGAGTTCATTAGCTGATTAAAAGCTTTATGACTGAATCAATTAATAAAAGTATAACTGACAAAAACAAACAAAAAACACTAAATTAACTGAATTAATTAACTCAATGCAATAAATGAACTGTTTGTGACTAAATAAATGTATGATAAAGTGTTTCTATTGGTATGTAAGTGTTTGGTCCAATTTTTAAGCTAGCATTATATAATATCTAAATATATAATAGAGTATAATAGCTCAAAATAATTTGTCCACAACCTAAAGTAGACATTTATTTGAGGAGTTAGGTGGTTCAATTATTATTATTTTTTAAGTGATCTGCTACACCCTTGTAAAAAATAAGTATTAAAAATAAAAATGGAAAACTATGTTTCTTTTAAAAAACAGTTATTGCAGATAATACAAAATTAATTAAATAAAAAGCCACTTAACGAGTATACTTTCATGACCGTTTCTTAACAAACTTAAGTACACTTTTAAAAAGTGCACTTTGTAATCATGTCAAATTAAAAACTTCATTTTAAAGTACATTTTAAATCATTATGTTCTTTATTGTTATATAATAATATATTGTTGTGCTTTAAAGATGTACACTTATTTTGATGTGTTGACTAACATACCAAGGTACATAAAGTACTATAAAGTTAACTGTAGTGGGTTAATGTTCCATTTAAATAATGTACTAAATAGCAACTTCATTATTATAAATGTGGAATTACAAATATTTATTAAATTCCATGATTTAAATGTGAACGTTTAAATAGAAATTATATTAAAGTATATGTTAGTTTACCATATACTAACCATATTTTAAAGCCAACTGAAGTAATTTCATACAAAGACGTAGGCTACTTAAAAGCATACTAAGAGCCGTCTCTGCACTCACGGCCTGAATCTTGCATAGTGTGCCTTTAGTCCTGCTTAAGTGGGTCAAAAGAAGAACACTTAAGTTCAACTAACTAAATTTCATGTAAATTAAAAAATATAATAAATGTTCATTTAATTTCAGTTAACATAAGTGTCCGAAACATTATATTCAGTTTGCACCAAAGTATATTCTTTTAAAGTAGCCTATTATTTTCAGAATTTCTCTTTTTAAAAGTATGATGAAGTGTACTTCTTTGTAACAGCCTGAATAAGTGCAAAATTATGCTAACGACGACAATGTTATTGGTGGTGATGATGATGATTAATTTATTAATATTTTAAAATGTGGACAAGAAAAATGATAAAGAATGGGTGGGTGTGACCAAACTTTTGACTGGTGGTTAGATGGCACTAGTTCCATTGTATTTTTCTGTTTCATAAATTACATATACACAGTTACTGCAACAATATCCCCAGGTTTGACTGCAGTAATGCACAAGTAATGCACAGCAGCCAGTGTGTGTCAGGGGCTCTTTCAGAGGAGAGGGCTGAGACTCTGAAAACACACTTCTCTTCACAGTACGAATAACATTACCATCAACCTCATCAAGAGGCAGAGCATCTGTAAAACACACAGAAGTGATTCAAACATAGTCAACGTGTAAAATAGCATGTTGGCACTCATATCTGTATCTTAACTAGTAGTTTATGTGATAATGCCAGTGGTATTTCTCCATTGCTATAAAAGTGACTCTTATCGAACTCTCTTTCATTACAACTTTCATTCTCACAGAATTCTTGTTCGTCCCTAAATGTAGCGATGGCGACGGCCGATAAAAATAAAAATAACGTGAAACCATGTTTTGTCATTACATCAAACTCACAGGCATATTTTTTTAGTTTATATGCCCTGTACTTCCTTACATCACGTAACTAGAGGAAAACATCAGAACTGTCACACAAACAATCCTTCAATGTTCCACCAGAGGGCGCTCATCGGCTCAAAAACCCCAATGCTCCATTTATGCAATATTCGGGACTTTTTTGTCTTTTTGGAAATGTATGCGAGTTATAAAGTATAACCGATTAAATCTATTAGTTGTATGCAGGGCCTGAAATTAACACCCGACCACGCGCCAAATGCGGGTGAATTTTGCAATTGGCGGGTAAAACTGTCAATCTACCTGCCACATTGGTGGGTAGCCAATGAGAATTGAGTGAATTATTAGTTGGTGTTTTTTTTTGCGTCTGTTTTTTTTTTTTTTAAGTCCGCGACGTAAAAGACGACGTTTTGGATGTGAGAGTAACAGTATTAAACTGTTGGTGAGATGGGATGAGATGAGATAAAGCAAAGCTGACGTTGGTTACGGTACAATGACAGTTACACAGATGTGTGTGCGTGTGTATGTTGGGAGTTGGGAACCAGTGAGAAAATGTCCGGTACCCGGTAACTTTACCAGTAATATTAATATTCATTTAGTTCTGCTTAACGGTTCCTGAAGGCTGTAATTAACAGTTGCCAGGAACTGTCTACTGACTAAATCAGCCATCAACACAGCCAGGCCAGCTGACAGTCTTGCCTGCCCAGATAGCAACATTGTTTCGGCCCAGATCCGGCCCACATCTGGCACTTGTGGAATGCAGATCTGGCCCACATGCAGCGTGGAATGACGGCCCTTGGGTGGCCCACTCCTGTTTGCCAGATCTGGGCCACAAGCAGCCCATAGCAATGCCACATGTCAGCCAAGAGCAAAGAAATAAACCAGAACTGGACCTTATCTGAGCCACAAAGTCTGTGTATATTAAATATGGAGTCATTTAACAGTGATTGGTGTTTCCATTAGTTGGGCTCTTAACTCTTATTATATCTTTTGTCTTCTTTGGCTGCTGTGACAGTGTGTTTGTCAAACACATTTGCAGCAGCAAAGAAAGCTTAAGTGAAATGAGATCAGATGATGATGATTATCTACTGACGGGTTTATAATCATCATGAAATAACCTGTTTCATTTATGTTTTTGGAATCTAACAATTGTGTTGAACCATTAATATTTTCACAACACAAACCCTGTGTTACTGCAATATGAGATCTAGCAATATTATAACAATCAGTTAGAACACTTTAACAAACATGAGCACGAAAAAATAAACGTAATATGACACACACAGACATCAACAATCAGCGTATGAATCTCAATAATGGTGACAATCAAAAGTACCTTGAAGTACCTAACCTTGCTGCAATGCATGCTGGGTACCAGCATAGTACAAAACTCCCAGCATGCATTGCAACATGAATAAATGATGCAGCTGAATTGTCCTATTATTTTGTTTAATTCTAAAAAATTGCTTTTATTTTTTGCTGTTGGTTTTGTTGTGAATTAGTAGCTTTTCAGTGATGTTCTGAATTAATCTGTTTATCTAAATATTTGTGATTGTCACCATTGTTGAGATTCATATGCTGATTGTTGATATCTGTGTGTGTCAGCATAAAATAATTTTTTTAATTCATGTTTGTAAAAAGATTTAAACTTACTAATATGTTAAAATATTGTTGGATCTCATGCTGCAGTAACACAGGGTTTGTTATGTGAATATATTAATGGAACAACACAATTGTTAGATTCAAAAGACATCAGTGAATGAGGTTATTTCATGATGATTATAAATCCATCAACAGCTAACCATAATCACCTGATCTCATTTCACTTTAGCTTTCTTTGCCGCTGCAAATGTGTTTGACAAACACACTGTCACAGCAGCCAAAAAAGACAAAAGATATAATAAGAGTTAAGAGCCCAACTAATGGAAACACGAATCACTGTTATGGTGACTTCAAATGAAACACAGAGTTAAACCTCTGTTCATTCTCAATAAAAACTTTTGTAGACGTCTGACAGAAATAAAGTCAGTCTGGTTAGTAATAAGTGAAGCTGGTAATGCTGTTTGTGGAGTTGTTTAATCCTCCTCTGCTGAGATCTTCACAGATGTAATGTCTTCTTTTCTCTTCAGTTGATTTCATCTAAGGCTGTGTCTGAAGTCAGCTGTAGTTCTTGTGTTTCTGCTCGTCTCTTTTTCTGTTCTCTTCTTTCCTTCAGTGATTCTGCTTGTTAACAGGCTTATTAAGGCTGAAATGACTCCATATTTAATATACACAGACTTTGTGGCTCAGATAAGGTCCAGTTCTGGTTTATTTCTTTGCTCTTGGCTGACATGTGGCATTGCTATGGGCTGCTTGTGGCCCAGATCTGGCAAACAGGAGTGGGCCACCCAAGGGCCGTCATTCCACGCTGCATGTGGGCCAGATCTGCATTCCACAAGTGCCAGATGTGGGCCGGATCTGGGCCGAAACAATGTTGCTATCTGGGAACAGCGTTTGGATTATGGAAGTACTCACATTATTTTAAATTTGTCAACGAAAAGGAAAATAACCAACACATTCTCATCCCCAAATCGTCACTTTCAAACATTCTTCAATATCCGACGCACAAAGCACCCTTTAGCGTCCATATGAGACGCTTCGGTTATGGGTAGGTTTAGGCGTCATGTAACTGACGCTTTCGAAAGTTCGTCAATATCCGACGCACAAAGCACCCTTAGCGTCAATATGTGACGCTTCGGTTATGGGTAGGTTTAGGTCTGTGGTAGGGTTATGCGTCACATATGGACGCTAAAGGGTGCTTTGTGCGTCAGATATTGAAGACATTTTGAAAGCGTCAGTATATGACGATTTGGGGATGAGAACGGTCTGAAATAACATAACGGTAAAATGCACACTCTGCGTTGGTGAAAAGCTTCTGTCGACCGCCAAAAATTCTACCTCAAATTTAAAAACTCAAATGGATTTAAATCTGCAAGCCTGTTTACCTCAGGTTGTGTTTACAAGTAAGCACACTTGATGCACTTTGATAACTGCATTAGAGTTAAAGAAAAAAAATCAGGAGTTATCTTGTATGGTGCTCATATACAGTAGCCTAGGCTACCCGGGCTGGGTAGGTGCGAATTTTGATTAATATGATCTGTGATAATGCATAAATAAAACGCCATGTGGAATAGCCTATTGCTGACTGTCTTTCCTGTTATTGTTATCCTGCAGTGTTAATTTAGTCGGATGACTGACGTTATTCATTGTCAGGAGTCACGACTTCTAGGTGCATTTAAAGGGGCCGGGGGCTGTGTCTGTCAATTAAGCTGCAGCATGTGTGAGCCGCTGCAAACGGCTTTTAATTTTTGGTAACGCATGAGTACTCTAACGCGTTACTTTTATGAATAGATAACGCTGTAACATAACTGATTACTTTTAATTGATGGTAACGTTGTAACCTAATGAACTACTTTCCAAAGTAACTATACCCAACACTGGCTACTATCTATGTCTGTTGTGTCTAGGGCTTCATCGCCGACGCATAATTGTGACAAATGTCGACGTAGATTGACGTAAAAGTCGCATCAAATCCGCCTTGGTTGTTCACACTGCGGCCGCATTGAAAAAAAATCAGATCTGGGTCTGATTTAGTACCACATATGTATGTGGTCTAAATCTGATTTGAAAAAATCAGATCTGGGCTAGATTTGAGTGTTCACACTACCTCTGAAGAAGTCTGACCTGGTCACTTGACCCCCAAAAAATCAGATTTGGGCCACTTTTGCCTGCAGTGTGAACGGGGCCTTACACTGGGGACGCTGGGGACATGTCCCCACCACTTTTTGAAATGGCTGATTTTGTCCCCACCACTTTTTGAAAGCATTTGGTTAAAATGTTCTGAAAAATCAAGCGAACCAAGAAATGTTAAAGGTTTATTTGCACAAAATAAAACATGCAATGCAGTTTAGATATACAGAAAGAAACAATGTACATTGTCCAAAAAAAGTAACTTAAACAAAATAAACTATTACTGATTCTAAAATGACCCAAAAACATGCATGCTCCGATCAGTAACTTGAACAAATTCTTGACACAGTTTCTTCTTGTCCAAGTTATAAATTCTCTCTCTGTGAACATGACAAACAGCCACACTGTTGAGTCGGGTTTGTGACATTGAAGAGCGCAGCCAGGTCTTCAGGTCTTCGTCATGCACTGACCGTTCTAATCACACAGGTGTGATCGTACGCTCCAGGGACCAGCCTAGACTGATCACACCGGTGTGATCGTACGTGCGAAAGGGTTAAATGTTTAGCTAGCTAAGTTACTGAATTTTTCTACAATTGATTATCCTGTGCAGTGTTGCCATATTGGGCGGGTTTCCGTCCAATTGACCCTTCGCAAAACCACGCCCCGAACACGCAGATTGGCTACTGACCAATGTCAGTCTTATACACTCAAAAAAATGAACTAGGAAGGTTGTGCACTTTACATGATATATTTATATTTAGTTTACTTATAATAATTGTGTTTGTTGACTTGAAATGTTTTTTTCTATTAAGGTCCACATAATTATGTCTCAACTTAACAGTACAAAATCCTAACGTGTCGTCTAAACACAAACCATTTATGTTAAGTAAAAAATTCTTACATCCAGATGGTGGCAGTATAGTGCGACGCCAACTGCCATTTTGCCCTAACTTAATTTGATTGTGTTCAATCTGCTTAATATGTAAAATTTAAGTTTACTTAATCCGTTTGTGTTGGATTACATGAATGATTTGTGTTGCATTAACTGAAACTGGGCAGTGCTTGTTAGTTCCCAGCATGCTTTGCATATGGTTGAATTAAGAGAGAATAAATGTTAAAATTAAGTGTTATTTTATGTTTTTTTGAGAAAATGAGAAAAGGGGAAGACTTGATAGAGTGTAATTGTGTTTAATGTTCAATTACATTGGAATGATTAGAACCATTTAAATTACAGTGGGTTATCCTTGTGGAGAAGTGTGGAGCATTTTGTTTGGCTGTGGACTGATTTAGTTACTTTTAACTGCTTTGGTTGAAGGAACATGTAAATCTTAGCATTTAAGATGCTAATATGTGCTACTGCTAGCAAATAGCTAGCTATAGTCTATCAATTTAATTATGTGTCACTAAAATAAATGAAATATTAATGGATGAATGAAAATAACAAACACATAAGTTGGATGCAAATTAAGTAAATTAGTTGGGTTGACACTATTAAATTAAGCTGTGTCCAACCATAGTAAATAAGTTGAATCATTTACATTTTTTTTACACCTTAATAAATTAAGTTGACCCAACGTAAGTACATTAAATTGGAATAACAGAATTGCATAATGCTGAAATAAAGCAAGTTAATCATGTGGAAATCATTTCCATGATTTTTTTATGTTCATTCAAAGAGTTATTTTTTTGAGTGTATTGAACTCTATGTTTAGCTAGCTACACAGAGGCTGCGTGGTCTGTAAACAACATAAGCCGGTTCTCGGCCCTCAAGCGGGAAGTTAGCTAACGTTAGTTCAAAATTCCATGGGACTACCGCTCCTTTCCAGCTTCATGGATTTGCGCTCTGGCCTGAGCAGGAATGGATGGACATGATGCACTTTGTTCAAACCTCGAAGTGTTGGGGAGGAGGTTTCATTTATCCATGTATTAGCCGGCTAACATCGTTAGTTCTTCTTGAAGTTTTAAAATTTTTCAACTTTAAGAGAAGATGTTGATCAACAGTACAGGTAGGGGAGTTTTTATATAGCATATATTTGCACTGTGATTGATTTTGTTAATTGTAGCCGATTAAGTAATTTACAGGTCAATGAAAAAAACTGGCTTTGTGTGTGTGTGTGTGTGTGTGTGTGCGCGTGCGTGCGTGAGCGTGCGAGAGAGAGAGGGCCTGTGTGCCATCTTATAGTTTTAAAATAGTTTGGATTTTAGTGTGGGTTTTTTTGTGGCATACATAATGACAGTATTTATCACGGCACTTTATATTGGTTACGCTATGATGTGCGATGGCAGAGGAGGATTTCACATTTTGTGGATTTGGTTCTCTGCACTGCATTCTATGTTGGTTGCAAATCCCACATTGTTTTAATTTTATCTGGTGTTATTTGCTGCAGATATGTTGCGTTGTATGCTTATGGTGTGTTTTCTTTTACATATGTAATGAATTTCATTGTAATCATTGACTTAAAGGTGAACTAAGTAACTTTTTTTACCTTAACTGAACAGCTTCGGAGTCATTGGAATGGTTATATTACTTATTTCGGGTTGAATGGTGGTCGTTTCGCACCCCCCTGGTGCCCGTGAGCGGAAAATACGCACTTGCAACTTTGAGCCGGCGGGCCGCCGGCCGCTGCGTCAGGAAGTCTCGCGTGATATCAGGTCTCGCGATGTAAACAATTGCTTTACGGCCAAAAGAAATCTGCTAAAATGCTGTCATTATTGCGCTCCCTCACGCTGTCCGAACCCGAATGAAGAAGACGTTTTAACGAATGTCCCATCTGCTTTGATGTCGTTGATCTATAGCCTCTGGTGTCTGAGAATCACCAACGAGTTTTTACAACAGTGTTGTCAAATATCTATTCCGAAGCTGTGGGGGGAGCTCTAGAGAGAAACCTGCGAGCAAAAAGCGAGAATACAGCGAAGAAATCCCGAAGCTACTGAGTGCTGCTTTAACGCGCTGCTGTTTTCTACAGTATGGTGCTTTGGCACTGTTCGGTTGAGCTGGTGTTGCAGGGACTGTTACATGTGCAGTCGACATTGTTGAGGGTTTTATGCTGAGTATTTTCCTGTCATTGACTGGCCTACGCTATGCCCATTTTTGATGCGCCGTTATTCAATATTTTTCCCGTCCTGCTGTAATGTTTTTTCATCTGATCTTTTGTCCTCACCACTTTTCAAAACAAACTGACGCCCCTGAGTGATTGTCATGTGTTCAAATGATTATTAGATTTGTGATTCAGTCGATGCAATTTCCAGCTGAGTAAACAGTCCAAAATGTACGATACTTGTAAAAATGTGATGTGTAAGTAAGAGATTTGAAACAATCAACTATATTTCCTGTGTAATCTTGATAGATTTTCCAGATTGAGCTGTATAATGTGTTATAGTGAGTTTACTCACACCACTTTGAAAATGTGGAAAAGTGAAATGTAAAATGGTGTTTTTCTCTAAAAATATACACTTGTAAGGGTTAAAACTGCATATCTACATCATGAGACTGTTTATCATTATTAATTGGTTATTCCATCTAAGTTATTCTGTTTGTTTCATTGGAGTTATTCTGATTTCTCTTTGTATAGAACTTCACTATATATAAAATAGATAAAGTGGAACATTAATGACCAATTGAAGTGTTGAGTGAACACATAGGGTGATGGTAAGAGACAAGACACATGTATAGTTGTATTCAGATGTTTATTGAAGTTACTTAAAAGTGTAATATAGAAGAGAAATGGTCAAATGTATTACATTAGCTGACTTAATGGACAATTGAAATGCTGTGAATTGAATTGTACAGAGAGCCGGACCTGTAAAAGAATGTGTTATATGCAGGGGTTAAATTGGGATTTATTATGTGGGGGGGCTCTCCCTAGGGGGGTCCGGGGGTATGCTCCCCCCCCCCCAAAAAAACATTAAATGGCAATTTCTGGAGAGTTTTGTGCAAAGAAATGGAGAAATTGAGTGTTACATGATATGTGAAAAACTGCAAGGTTAAGAGCATACTTTGCATTGTTGTAGTATTAACAGGTATTAGGACATTTAGCATTTACATTACTGTTAATCAGCAGTGGTGGAATGTAACGAAGTACAAATACTTTGTTACTTTATTTAAGTAAATTTTTTCACATATCTGTACTTTACATAAGTAGAATCAATAGTAGCCTACATAGGCTACTTTTGACTTTTACTTCGTTACATTTTGCAGCAATTATTATACTTTCTACTCCACTACATTTCTACAATGTTTCGTTACATTTTCTGATCAGTTTTCCCCTGCCAAAACAGGGATTGAAAAAAATCTCCTGTTTTCGGTGCTGATGCGGTGGTGACGCGTTCATGTAACATGTAAGGGTGGCGCTGCCAATAAAGGCCTAAAAGCTGTCACAAAGAACCGGCAAAAGTAATGATTATGAATATGTAAAATATAGCAAGGAGACATTTTAATTGTTTATTAATGAACAAGTGTTTTCTAAAAATTACACATGCAGCAGTCTGTTTACTTTTTGAATTGTTCTGTTTAAAAGAAGACATTTCAAGCTTTCTATATTTTTTTTTACCTCAGAATAGTTTATGTCACAATTCTGATTTTATAACACGAAATTTCGACGAATATCATGCAATTCTTACTTTATATCTCCCAATTGCGACTTTATTACTCAGAATTGCGACTTTATTTCTCACAATTCTGACTTCATATCTCGCAATTCTGAGAAAAAAAGGAAATAAAGAAATTTATTTCACACACACACAAAAAAAAAATGTTACAGACAGTTCTCCGTTACGGACATGAGCGCTCTAAAGCGGCACTAAAAGAATGTTTTAAAACTTTCACAGAGACCTCAAACTGAAAGCACAAAGCCTGTCTTTAAATTTAATTTCGTTTTGTATTAATTGTATCTTAATTTTAATCGATGTTTCATCAACCAATTGTCTGGATTTAATAAATAAGAAGTAAATATACTAGGCTATTAGAAAATAGATAATCAGGACACGGAGGCGCTGGCGAACCTGGAGCTCGTCTCATAAATGAACCAGGTAGCCTATTGCCTCACAGACCTGAGACATATAGATAGCTTGAAATGTCTACTTTTAAGCAGAACAATTCAAAACGAAAGAAAACAGACTGCGCTGCTTATGTAATTCGTATGAAATGTGCATTTCTCTCTGGCGCTGCGAAGATCGCGAGTCGTCAACTTCATCTGTCTAGCCGACACTGACATAAAAAATAACTGTTTTAATAGTAAACAATTAAAATGTCTCCTGCTATATTTTACATATTTGCCTGTTCCTTACAAAACTCTGACAGTGGGGTTTTTGACTGGGTTTTTTGTTTTTTTGTTTTTTTTGAGCAGCTGCGGACAAATTCTTTCGACACACACACAATAGACTATTACGTAACACTCTGCGCTTATGTTTTAAAAACATAATTTAACATATAAATAACAATTTTTAAATAGCCCACTTAAAGTGTTTATTACAAATAAATGACTAAATGCAAAAAATGTATAAATTTTAATGAACAAACATATGCGTTGCATTTACAATTCTGTGAAAACAGCACCCCCACTTCCCGCGGCCCTGAAAGAATGAATATGTTATGTTCTGTGGAGAGTATCCGGTGGGTAGCCTAGTATTACTTTTGGTTTGCGCAGTGTAATTCACAGAATTACAAAAAAAATATTTTGCCACCTAAAAGTTAAAGATTTTTTGTGTCACGTCCACGGCATGTGTAGCCTATTTCCCTCATATTAAATATTAAACGCATGTGTAGACTGATATTTTTCTAATGTCTGGACTCCTTTATTAAGGGAGTATTGATATATAAACAGTTTTAATATATTGGTATTAAATGCATTTTCTGAGAATTTTTCTGAGAATTATTTACTGAGAATTTTACTGCATGTCACGTCCATAACGCTGGAATTGACATCACTTGATTACACATTGTATTACCTTGTTATGATATAGTGACCCATACAATGTGCCAAACATATTTTCCTTACCTTGTCGTTCAAGGCCAGGGCACTTTTTGTACAACCAACGTTGTGCTGAACTTGACTAAATTGATCTCCAGCGGCGGCCAGCAGCTCGTGAGTTTTTATTTATTTATTGTTTAAGGCGGTTGAAGGTTCTGGAACTTTTGCGCGCTTCCACATCCCGCGCAACTACGGATCTCCCAGGAACATTCATTATATATTGCTGCGTACATTTATCCGTGTCGGAGTTTTGAGTAGTAGCCTAAGATGCGCATGGCATGCGCGAGCGGTGCGCGATCATGGTCGACTGACAACGAGATTAAGCAGCTGAACAAGAATACGGCCGTGTTCCGATTGTTCTCATCTCAGTTCCGCCGAGACAAAATAGACATGCCATTTAAAAAATCTTTCATTTATTGTCAGAAATATGTTTTCAAAAGCATCACTTTCATCAAATTTGATGTGACATAATTTCCATTAGGCAACTGACTGTAAACAGGCACATCAGGACACAAACGAGCAGGCTTATGTGCCGGGGCTGAGCCCCGGAGAGCCCCGGCCCAATTTAACCACTGGTTATATGTATACATGACCTGTTTTGAATGAGTTACACTTACCTGTTACCTGAAAAGGTCAAAGGGTAAAGTCATTAAAAGAAAGCGCCAGAACGCTGCAGACACTAATCTGTGTTCTCTCATCATTTCCTACAGTTACTATCTCTCATCCTTCCCTGTTTGAGACCGGTAACATTATGTTCATTCTTACATCCTACAACAGAACACCTGATTTGCTTACGAGACATTCTTGTCACTACCGCTGCTTCGGCGTCGAAACAATGGCGGACTGTGTTTAGCTCACTCAGGGCGGGTCTACACACACTGCCAACACACATTTATGTTCAAACACCATGTAAAAGTGAATTTTGCATAATAAGTGCCCTTTAAGATTAAGATTGTTACTGTTAATTCTGTAGAAGGCATGACAGCATTACGTTTATAGTATACCTTCTTGTTTGATTTCTTGAAAAGGAATGGCTTGCGGAGTGGTGTTACATATCTCCCCCTCTTTTTTTTTGCTGACATTCCTTCCATTTTTCTTGATCCACTCTGTATGTCAGCATAAAGTAAGGTATTGATGGAGGCAGTCATTAAGAATTGAAATAATTTTGTAGAGCAGGTTTAGATATCAATACATGTAATGGGATGACATACAATATTTCTTTATACTGTATACCTGTACTTTTCCTTAAAAACGGTTACCCATCACATCTTCAATGACACATTTATTAAATCATTCAAACCTTTCTTCTGAAAACTCTTTCGGAGTCTTCATACTCCTTCAGGAGAGCGGTGTCTGATATGGGCCACAAAGTCATCAAGCCTAGTGAGCTGGCCAGAAGTAAAACGAATGTGTTTTAAGTCCCAATGGCTCTTTTCCATTATTCCCTGCATTTTGTTGTCCTCTCTTATGTTCTGAGCAAGGAATAAAAAAACAGGTGAATTCGTAACATAATTTATCAGTTAAACACAATAACAGCATTGAGACAAAGTTCATGTTATGTTAAATATATTATAATAACTTGTCTTGTAAGCTTTCTCAGGACATTATATCTCCTAGAGCACTGCTCATAATGAGGAGGTCATGTCCCATGTCGTCCAAGGACCTTTTTGCGGTCACCTTTGTACAAAAAGAAATGAAGCCATCTGTTTAATTTTCATAAAACAAGCCCAGATTTTTCTATCCAAAAAGGGATATGTTGATTAATTATGGCAAACTTAGCATTATCCCGATCCACAATCCAGCATACGGAAGAAGATACTTACTGAGGTGATTGATAAGGCCTCTGCAGAAGTACACATTGTGCTCTCCATACTTGTCCCGTGGAGCATTGGAAATAATTTCCTTGCAACGTGTTGCAAATCTGTTGATTCCTGTAGTGTCCTAAATGTAATGTAACAATGTGTTGTTATTATTAGAAGTGTGTTTGTAAATTGTAGGACTTCTGGCGCAATTCAATAGAAGACATTGGCCTTCATAAACAATATCCAAGAAAAAATTACTGACAAAACTTTAGGAAGTTTCTGTTTTGACCTTTTTGAAATTGCCCATGTCCCTGCAATGGCCCTATAATATCTTTAACTAACACTTGTGGACACTTCTTCAGAGCCACTGGTGTTTCCCCCCTCATAGCAAAGCACAAGTGCGTTTCATTTTAGACAGAGGGACAGTGGTGTTGATTGACACCCTGTCTATTAATAAAGATGGTCAGACAGACATGGTGCCCCTCATTTTTAATATTCTGCATCTATAATAAACTTTAGGCGATAAATGAGAACAGAATCGGGAGCAGGGCTTCACATTTAAAGGGATAGTTCCCTTTTGGTATGTTTTAGCTTACCTCAAGGGCATCCAAGATGTAGGTGTCTTTTTTTCCGCAGTAGTTTCAATTTTGATATTTTTAGGTCAAACCGTTCTTGTCTGTCAGTCATATAATGCAGGTCTATGGTCACCACCTGAAAGAGCATGCACAGAGTCCAAATTAAAACAATTCCCCGTCGTAAGTACACATTGATGGCCTAAGACACGAAACGAGCGGTTTGTGTGAGAAAACGAACAGTATTTATATCGTTTTTACCTCTTATACACAGCCATGTCCAAGTGATCTGATCTGACGTGTACGCAGACTGGTGCATAGATATATACACACTAGATGTCGCCTTGTCTACGGCAGTTCATTGGAACGAATGTCTTTAAGGCGAGCTCTAGTGTATATATCTATGCACCAGTCTGCGTACACGTCAGATCAGATCACTCGGACATGGCTGTGCATGGCACTCGTTACTAGTTGTTGCAACGGCATGTGAAAAAAACGACAAAGTTTGCTAGGCCAAAAAGAACGTTAATCTCACGAATAAAAAAATGTACGCCGTTAATAACGCGTTTAACTGACAGCACTTATATATATATATATATATATATATATATACACACACACACACACACACACACATATATATATATATATATATATATATGTGTGTGTGTGTGTGTGTGTGTGTGTATATATATATATATATTAGTGCTGTCAGTTAAACGCGTTATTAACGGCGTACATTTTTTTATTCGTGAGATTAACGTTCTTTTTGGCCTAGCAAACTTTGTCGTTTTTTTCACATGCACATGCGTTTTTTCGCGCACACGAAAGGGTGAATTCCAAGTGCAGCTTAATTTTGTCAGGTGTATATCAGGTGTATATTTTATAGGATGCATCTGTGTTTTCTCTCTAATGAGGAAGCATCAAGACTACTGAGAAGTGCAGTCTAAAATCATGTCCGGTTTTCTGTCCTCACGTTCACTGACTGCTGCATCCTTGTGTGTGGTGCTCATAAAGCCTAGTTCACACGGGACGATTTTAAAATTGTCGGCCGATTTTCCAAACCTGAGAGACCCCACACACAGGGATAAAAAATCACAGGTCTAACAGTTTTGGTCGTACAGTGTGTGGTGCGCAGCCACACGGCAAAATCAACACATCACACACGAACCGATTTGACTCCCGAGCATTCCCAGATCAGACGGAAAATCGCGCAAAATACCTCGAGATCAAACGTGACTTCAGAGTAAACAATCATGGCGGACGAAGAGGATGCAGTGGCAATAGTAGTTTGTAGTTTGTTTTTAACCGAAAAAAAACGTTATCAAAAGAAAAGGCGATGATCTCTGACGTCCACCGGACTTTCTGGTGCGTCATGCCGCCGGCTGTTTTGATTATATTTCCCGGTGTTTCCTCGCCGCCTCGTCACCTCGCTTTCTGATTGGCTACACTCCACAGTCCACAGGCTGCGTGCTCGGGGGATACCACACACGAGAAGAAATCGGGCCAAATAAATCCAACATGTTGGATATCCCCGATTTGAGATCGGAGCGGTCCCGACGTCCTTCCGAGCAGACGAGAGCAGCCTTAACACACCACACACGGCAGGAATATCTGATCAGATTATTTTACGATAATCGGAGCATCCTTAAGATTGTCGGAAGGGGTGAATCGGGGCTAAAATCGGCCTAATTATCCTGCCGTGTGAACCGGGCTTTAGAATCACTTTCTTCTTCTTTTTTGGACAGTAGGACACAATGGTGTGGGTCTCGGTGAACGCAAAGAGAGATGAAAAACGACCCCTGTTTCCACTTGTCACCAATGCACTTGGGAGCTCTGGCTTGTTTTTCGCACAGTACCTAGCATCCTTATTTTTCTTTGTAAGAGCTCTGTGCCAAGAGCATAAGAGGTGAAGAAATTGTCACATGTGACAATGTGCCCCTCAAGATCACGTGACATTTCAAGCACCACACGTTCGCCCTGGTTTCGCTCGTGTTGTGCTCCTGCAGGTTTGCCAGTGTACACCTGCATGTTGTAGCAGTAGCTGCTTTTGGCATCACAGGCTGCCCAGATTCTGATACCATATTTAGCCGGTTTGCTCGGCATATATTGCTTGAACTGGCATCGGCCTCTGAACCCAATCAAGCTTTCGTCCACGGTTATGTTCAAGCCAGGATTGTACATCATGAGAAGCCTTTCTACCCATTTTTCCCAAAGTTCACGGATGGGTGCCAGCTTGTCAGTTTCTCTTCTTGCGGCTCTTGTTGTTTTGTCGTCAAAACGTACCACACTTGACAATGTGTTAAAATCTTTCAGAGGCATGGTGGCCCGAAAAATTGCTCTCCCCATCTCACTATGCCACAGGCTTCGTGTTGCTTCGTCATGGGATTTAAAAACACCGGCAAGAATGAGAAGACCCATAAAAGCATAAAATTTCAGTCCAGTCAATGTTAGTCCAATGATCACCAAAAACTCGTTGCCCCTCCAAATTTGTCATTCTATCTAGGATGTTCTGAATTGAGCTAGGAAAATATAACTCAAATGTTGACTTTATGTCTTCAGCTCTTGAACAGGAATACCTTGTGAGACCAGGTGTCTTTCTGATGATCTCCTCTCCTCGTGCTCTGCCTGGAGTTTGTGGTGGAGGAGACAAACTCCAAAGTATTTCTCCATTTTTAGAGAGGAAAGTTGGATCTCCCTCAGGGAGATCTGGATCTCCCTCCCTTCCTCCTCTGAATTCTCATCTGAATGCTGCTCCTCTGTGATCTCAAAATCTGGGTCAGCCTCTGTATCTTCCTCTACATTAGAAGTGTCATCTGGTTCACTACATTCTTCATTTTCACTTGACTGAAGCAAGTATTCCAGGGTCTCTTGAGCAGTGTATCTTGTCATTTTGCTGAAGAATGAACTGTGGACTGTGGTAGCAGGCAGGGGGGAAAGTGATTGTTTTTTTTTAACAAATACTGTGATTGGCCTGGTGGTTACCGGGGGACAATCTTTGATACTTTGATCTAACTAGTAGCCTTGGTAGAAGGCAGGGAGGAAAGTGATTGTTTTATAAACAAATACTGTGATTGGCCTGGAGTGTGTGTGTAAGAGAGAGAATAAGAATCTCTTTTGGGTTTTTTGTATTTATGATTTATTGATTTTATTTCAATAAATGCAGTCTTGCCTGTTAATTTCTGTCTGTGCGTGCGAGCGTAAGAGTTTTTCATTTATTGATTTTATTTCACATTCTCAAAATTTGTTCTGTTGCAGTCTAACCAGTTAATTTCTCTCTCTCTCTCTCTCTCTGTGTGTGTGTGTGTGTGTGTGTGTGTGTGTGTGTGTGTGTGTGTGTGCGCGCGTGTGTGCATTTGAGCAAGAGAGTTTCTTTTGTATTTTTTTATTTATTGATTTTATTTAGCATATTCTTAAAATTTGCTGTTGCAGTCTTACCAGTTCATTTCTGTGTTTGCGTGTGTGAGTGAGTGAGTGAGTGAAAGAGTGTGTGTGATATTTAAGAGTGTCACAGTGCTCTTTTTTCTGCACAGTGGCTGATTTGTAGTTTGTACCACCAAAAGTTTCTCTGAGTTTCCCATTCATTTCTTATGTCGGTCATTGACCGCGAAGGAGACAAGTGTAACTATTTTTATACGATCCTTTAACATATCCGAATCATGTCCATGATTTTTTTGTGTGTTCACATAGCTAATACAACAAAAGTCACCAAGTGTCATCCCAGTACAATGAAGCAAAAAAAAAAAATTGACCGAAGAGGACTTAATGAACACTAGAATAAATGTATATTCTTGATCGAATTAGTTTGTCAGTAGAAATTGTGTAACTTAGGAACATTTCAAAAAAAATCTGTTAAGTAAAACATTTGTAGTGGACATTTTGGGGAAAGGTGTAAATCAAGAGAGAAAACGTTATCTTTACATTATCATTTTATTGGGGTTCATGTGGGTTCTCTTGTCTTTTCCCCATTTTCTTCAGCTCCTCCACAATTGTTCCCAATCTGGTCAAAATCTTTTTTCTCTCCAGATCTGGCCTCACCAGGGTCTCAAGCACAGCAGTTATTCTCTCTGCATGTGCTTCATAAGCCTCCAGAATTTTTTTTGTCAAATGTACAATAGAAATGAACAATGTTCCAGGTCTTGTAAGACATGACAATGTTATTTCAGAAACGTAAAGTAATATAATGTAAGTAAATTTAACTTATAAAGCACATTTGCACACAGCATAAAACTGACCAAAGTGCTGTACAGTGAATAACTAAAAAGACAAATAGTACCAAAAAAAAAAAAAAACCCACATAAAATCAATAGTCATCATAATTTATACAAAAAATGACACATTATAAGACTTATAATGCAGTCTTAATAGTACTGTATAGCAGAGGTGTAAAGTCCAGATTCAAAAAAGTTCTCCTCAGTATTTTGTTCCAATCACCTGGATTTGCTAATTAGCACAGTTTTTCAGCCAGGAGATATAACTAATTAGTGAAATCAGTTCATGGGTGGAATAAACATATGGCTGGACTTTTACTTTCTGACTCCTGGACTTTACACCTCTGCTGTATAGTACTCCAGGTGTGCTTCCCCTCCCCAGTTGCACGGCGTCGGTCTTTTACTTGCTTATAAGTGGTTAACATGTTTGCTAGTTTTTTTGTTGTTGTTTTTTGTGTTTTCGCTTGACAAGTTGTACTCCTTTTGTGAGAATGCGTTTTGTATTTTTTTTTATAGAAAGCCAGCCATTTTGTTCCTAAAGTAGAGTTGCTGCTGAGTTCTTGTTCACTAGGAATAATGTCATTTTATGTGTTATTTCTGTTAAATGGAGGGGATAGGGAGAGCAATAGATTAGCACCAGAAAACAATGTAATTTAACCCCAGCTTTGAAATTTTATCTTCTTTACAGTCTTTGATGCATACCTGTCAACACTGAGATTTGAAAATAAGGGAAATTTTCAGGGCCGCCCCAAACTGATTTATGTAAACTACGCAATACCTCACAACAAGTTCTCTACCTGTCCCTGGAGTGATGTGAAGCCGAGATGCAGGGTCCAGCACTCTCAGGTCCTTCAGGAGTTGGGAGTCAAGTGGAAAGCAGCTGAACATCTTTCTCAGAACTGCTTCATAGAAGGTTCTCACAGTTCTACAAGGTAATTGTAAAAACAACAACAATATGCATTAGATAGTAGGAAACATTTCAGGCACACTATAAGAGTTATCCCAGGCTGTCAAAACATTAGATCATAATTATATTAAACTACAGAGTAATATACTCACTGAAAGATTTTTTTCTTGGATGAAACGGGGAGCTCTGCATTTCTGATGAATGCCATCGTCTCTGCTCCAATGAAAAGATCTTCATCTGCCAACTGATGTCCCTCTCCATAGTTCACCTCCCTGAGAGGCACATCCAAGATGGCCCTGGCTGGTATTAGGTAGCCCAAAAACCACCTGATCAGCCTGCACATCTCATCTTCAAGCCTGTGAATCTGTACTCCCTCTGACTGTAGACAGTACAAGTAGCCACAATAAAATAAATGAAATAATACATATTATCGTATGTGATTATTAATCTGTTATTCTGACATTATCCCAAGAGGTCATGACACCCACCTGAAAGGCAATATTAAATTCAGCTAAAGGCTTAAGGGCAACACTCAGGAACATAAAGTATGTTTTCATAACTGGATCACGGAGATAGTTTGCCAGATTATGAACTTTGGCATTCCTCTCAACCTCCTGTCAAAGTATGCCTATAGATTTAGGGATATAGGGTGGCAATATATGGTTAAAAAAAATGTAATGGAAACATTTTCAAGATATCAGCTGAGAGTTTACCATTACAATCCTACCTGTAGAGAATTCCACTGGTTCAGTACTCTCTGAATGCATGTAAGCAGACTGAGCCATCTGGTACTGCAGTACCTCGGCAGCTTCAGGTTGTCAAGAGTCTGTGAACTCTACAAACTCCTTGTAGAGCTCACATCTCTTTGCACTGAAAGGAGACAATGATTTTGAGTTTATTAAGTGGTCTCAGATTGCTTAAGGTTTAATTATTAGATATAGAGTTGTGTGTGTGTGTGTGTGTGTGTGTGTGTGTTTATTTTACATTTACCTTTTGTCAAAGTGTACCTTTTGGTTACATATCCCAACCAAAATGTCCTCTTCTGGAAGTTTGGTTGCTTTGATGCCACAACCAGTGGCAAGCTGGACAAGGTGGCAAATGCAGCCAAGGTCCTGGACATTAGGCTGACTTCCTCTTAGTCTGCTAATCACTGAATTGTGTCTGCCTTTCATTACACTTGCATTGTCAGAGTTGAAGGCAATGACATTCTCCCATGGAATGCCTCTTTTGCTATTGGAAAAGGGAAATCAAAACAATATGCCCATAATTACAAAATAAACTATTTGACAAAAGCTTTTATGTAAACTGTGATCACATGAAACTTAAATAAAAATTGTTCTAGTTGTTATAATTAAATGCAAACTAGATAAACACATTGCAGTTCCCTCACCTCAATGCTTCGGACAGCTTTTCAAATAGGTTTTCTGCATTACCCACATTGCATATGAGCATTTCAAGGAACTTTGTTGTCACCTCCTGATTTGACTCATCATAAATTCTTGCAAGGATAACAAATTCTTTGTCGGTTTTCCTGTTGTTTGATTCATCGCACAACAATGAAAAAGGCTGAGATTTAACATAACATAACTAACATCATTATCAAGGTTTCGATTAGATTGTCCTATTCATTTTGAAGCAACGCATTTTTGAAGTCTATAGCTTACCTTTGAGGAGTTGCGTGGCTTTCGTTTTTCCCACCGAGTACTTCCGAGCGATGGCAGAGTCAGGGAACATGTCTGCTACACTACGGGTTAAATCATCGCAAAAACTTAAGGCCACATTATTTTTGGCGCAAAGCATTGACATTTTCACCTCAGCTTTGGTCACTTGATCAGCCTCAGAAACGTTACAAATGCAGTCATTGGCTGGGCATGTTTTTGCGCCTCTTGGGCCCCGCTTGTGCTTTGCAGATTTTTCATATTGGCTCACGTCACTTTTCCCTCCGTGTGATACACTAAAATCCGCGCAGCAAATTTTACAAAAAGCATGACTTTGCCCGATGTTGCTCTTTGTTAAGTACGGGTAAGCCCATTTGTGAAGATACACAAAGTTTTCGGCTTTTTTGCAGGTACTCCAAATCCAATGCCATCTCTCTCGTGTTCGTCCATCCTCGGCTGCTGTAACTGTTCTTCTTCGCGCAATTTTTTTTCCCCCAAACTACTTCAGCGGAAAATCCCGCCCTGCAGCCGATTCTAAAGATTTTATTGGTCATGTGAATCACAGTACTGATTGCCTACACCAAACACTGATCCCTAAACCTACCCGTCATTGTAAGCCTAACCAATGAAATTAGCTGCAGGGCGGGATTTCCGCTTAACTGTTTTGCGCCCAGTGGTATTTTTTTTATTTTCTTTATAGAAATATTAAAAATAAGGGAGAAATACGGGAAAATATTTAAACGGGATGATAGCGGGATAGCAAGGTAAAATACGGGAGAATCCCGGGAAAAACGGGAGGGTTGACAGGTATGCTTTGATGCAATACCTTTTGATTCATGCCTGTCTGACTGGATGGAGGGGGATGAAGGTTGAATGGATTCGGAAGGGTTTCCACACATTGCACCAGGTTGCAGAGTGGCAGGCGGTGGGTCCTTGACAGTGGGGGTAAGTAGTAGAAGGGGCCTGGTGGTAGTAATGGGGCACTGGCTAGTTGATGGTGGCGGTGGTTTCACAAAACTGAGGTTTAGGAGCACCGGCGACCTAGTGGAGTTAGTGGGACATGGAGTAGGAGGTTGGAGGAGCTTTGCAGCACAAGCTGGGCCACTGATGAGAGCTGTTTGGAGAGAAGATTGTAGATGTGGTCATTGTCACTTAAGAAATATGTCCAGTATATGCTTGTTCATCAAGTAAATGTGTACCTTGTTTTGTTTCAATTGCTGATACTTTCTCCATGACAGAGGAAAGGAACTTTTGATCTGGGGAAACAAATGATCAATAAAACACTTGCACAAATCATTGGTGACTTGTTATTATTCCAGTTCCGCTGTTTACTTACCACTCTTCATCCTTTCAGCGATGTCCCTGGAAACTGTAAGAGTGACGGTTGCGGTCTGCCACATTAATTGTTACGTTGTCCATTTTGTTTTGCGTTACACCGGGTAATGCAGGTTCTTTATATATCCAAAGGAACCATCAGACCATAGCCAACACCTGTTCCATTCATTATTACTAATAGTTACCAACAAATGCAATTACCCCTTTAAGTCAACTTTTAGTTTTTATTCAATTTGTTCAAAACGCAGATGCCGTGCAAACAAACGGCCAAAACGCATAAAAAGTTTTACGTTTTTAGTTGAAAATGGTGTTGTGTAAACAGCCCCTAAAAGTCTTAGGCCCCGATCAGCCAGAACACGTTTTTGCAGTGAGAGGCGCCTTTTTTAAAATTGTTTTCTATTGGCAGTAAGTGTTTTGCACGATGTTTATACGGCCTGGGTGCCTCGCTTTTGTTGGAACACTCTGAGCTCCTGAAGTTGAAAAAAAATCAACTCTGAGCAGAAAAGCGCCCCACGTCATTCATGCTTTTTTTTCATTTTTTTTCATTGTCGAATCGAATAAATGGAGAGGCGGGCCTTCCGTTGTGGTGAAAGAAGTTTGCAGTTTATGTGTTTGTACACCTCTCACCCTCAATCAAGGTCAGAGCAAGCACCCTCTGCTTGTCCTTTTTTTTTTCCTGCTAATATGGCAGTTTACTTAACAACAAACCAAAGATTCTAGAGCGCTCACGCTATAATCTTTAATTAGGCTGACAGGACAGCTGATTCGGTGGTTGCCAGGCAACATAAAAACCCTGCAGCACACTGCTCTTTTCTAAATTAAAAAAAGTCAGTGCGGTGCACCTCACGTTTTCGCCTCAGGGCGTAGGTACCTGATTAAGGCCATGGAGGCCATGCCTTCCTGGCTTCCTGCACTGCCAGGTCTGCCCACGCTCCATGGTTTAACGATTAAACTGCTCTGCAACCGCTGAGTTCACTTCTCTTCTTAGAGTGGGGCAGATGTTGAGGCTTCTTAACTTTTCTTCTGGACGTTTTTCTTGAAACCTATTATACAGGGAGTATCTTTCACATGTCCCTGTGACTGGATGTCTTGCTGACATTCTGTCGCTATCCAGCTTACCCTCTAGTGGAAATGGGGCCCTCAGGTTCTTCACCTATTAAATCAACTTCTAATTCCTTTGTTAGCCACCAGCTTTATATTATCTGATGTTGGCGCACAGAGTCTTCCCTCATGTGGTTGGAAATAAAGCTGTTTAGTGCGGTTGTTCGTATGGCGAGCAACTTGGCCAGCTACATCAGAGATGTAGAATGTTGGGAAGTGCTTGAAACCCATCCGTGTGGTCTCTCACCATATGTACAGGGCACACTTAAAAAGTGTGAGCAATTTCTCACCTTTTTTTGGAACTTCATGAAGAGTTTTGGGTAAATATCCTTAAAGTTTGATAATTCCTGGAGCCGGTTAAATCATATCAGCAATAGACCCCTCAGAGGACACCCCCAATGCATAACATAGCGTCCTGGAGTTACTTTTTTGAGGCTGTAATAAAAAAAAATAAAGACATAAAATTTAAGACATGTGAAGGCCATATTATAGTATGTGTACATTACATGTACATCACATGTACACAATAAAATAAACAAAATAATGCTATTAACCTTATAAATAATGACGGTTATATCTACACATTAACAGTATACTGAGAAGGTAATGAGATTAGCACAATGTGCACCTTCTTTGACTCCTTGATTTTGAGTATTATGTCCTCATTTATGATTTAGGGGAGTGCTTGATGTCATCTTTTTTTCTTTTTCATAGCCTTTTTGGCCTCAGTTTTGGGGAGAATGTGTCCAACTCTGCTGTGCTCTCGCATCCATGGTGCCACTGCCAAAGTGGAATGCCGAACAGATGTTGAGTACAGGTTTGCCACAGTGGCTCCTATTAGTTAGACACACAACATTGTAAATGCATTTGTGCAAACATTTTGATTGTGTTGTGTTCCCTTGCCTAAAAGTGTAACGTTCATACCACAGCTTTCTACATTTAGGATCATATTGATCAATGTCACACTATAATCCAAACCTGATACAAGTCCTTCCGCTATTAGTGACTTGTTCAGATCGGACCATGACTTTACAATGTCCACTTCCAGGTCTTTGTCAAATATGGTATCTGGATCTGGCCTTTTAAAGGTCCCATCTGGAAATTAAGGTTTATAGTTATAAAGGCATGACAAGCACACAAACCTTCACAGATAAGCAGAGATTCAGTGCTACCAACAAATGTGTAATTCCAAATAATTTAATTCTTCAGTGGAAATGCTTTCATTAAAACCAGATATGACTGTGATATCGTAATGGGTACATATATGCAAGAGTAGACTTGATCTTAATCCAAGAACAAAATGTGTGTTGGATGTTTAAAGTAACTAAATAAAAATACTCCTTCAAGATAAACTTTGATGTTGGCTTGAGAAAGCCTGACCAGTTTTGATGAAGTTTTAAAACTTTGTTTGAATGTTTTTAATTTGAAGTAGTCTCAAAGCTTAAAGTTTGACGTTTTTGAAGGCAGTACAGTCTATCAGATATATAGATAGATAGATTCTGTTGACTATAAGTACCATTGCACTACTAACTCTCATTAGAGTGTTAGAAGAGTATCAGTAGACTGGTAGGGTTAGAATAAGTATACTACATTAAATTATATTGTTCTTATTTTTCAGGTAAAAGCGAGCGTGGCCATTTGTAATTAATGTGTCTGGCTTCCGGTGTCATTCACTTCCAGGTAATTTTAACTGTACAAAACAGCTCGTTATGCTGTTTGATATTGCAAACTGGCATTTCTTACCATATTATTTTAATGTATTGTCTTAATTATAAACATGCTGGTTTGTAGCGCAAACACTTTAACAGTTTACTGCACTTGATATATTCTTCTGGTTATTTCCTATAGCGGCTAATAAATCAGAAGTCTCGCACATTCACAGAAAACGCTTTACTTCCTTGTTGTAGAAGAAGGTGGATAGAGTCCCAAGATATCTGAGCAAGAAGAATTAAAGAGAGAAATTAGATTTTCTGGGCTTGAAGAATGCTCAGCAGCAACTGAAATAGCTATTGAAACATCATATCTTTGATACATGTCAGAAAACCGATTTGCCGAATTTGAGACCGATTTGAGAATTTATATGACGAGAATAAAAATCTGTAATTTTAACAGTACACTGTAGAGTTAGATAGTATGCCATTGAATACAATAGGCTTGTGATCTGAAAAACATGCATCTTTCATTTTTATATTATCAATGGAAAACCCATGATAAGGTCAAGAGTATGCCCAAGTACATGTGTAGCCTTATCTACTGAATGAAACCAAAGTAGTCCAGGACATAAATAAACTCAGTGACCATAGGCTTTCCAGGACAGCAGACATGAATATTAAAATCACCCAGAATTAGCAAACGATCATATGATGTGATGATATGAGATCATATCATAGTCAGAAAGTTGCAATCAATTTCTTCTGCGTTGAATGAAGAAGCGATGGTGAACTTGTGGAGTTAGTTGTAGTGATGGGAAGTCCGGTTCTTTTCTGCAAACTGGTTCTTTCGGGCAGTTTGTTTCAATGAACCGGTTTAAAAAACGTTTATCCAGTTATTTTAAGTCCTCACGTAATGACGTCATTCAGAGTGACGTAATGACGTAAATTCTCTCATCCCGCCGGCAGATCATACTCTTAAACACATTTAAAGGAGACATATCATGCTTTTAAATCGTTCCTTTTTACATATAAATCATACATTTGTAGTCTATATAAAGCGGAACTGCAATGCTTGGGTCTGAATTCCTCATTATTATAGCTCCACAGGCCCCTTTTCTACCCCTTTTCTGATGTGCGTCTGAGAGCAACTCGTTTTGGTGCCGTCTCTTTAAATACAATTGAGACACTTCATACCCCGCCCCCTCTCCAGGTTGTAGCGGTGACACTCGGTTCAACTCCACCCCGTTCGGCCATTTTTGTAGTTTGATAGCAGAGACACGATTATCTAGCGGCACAGAAACGTTTTATTCACACGTTATTAACAAAATGTCAACAACGGAAGACTTGTCCATCCAGCCTTACATGTTCGAGCCAGAGTCGGAGCCGGAGCGAGATGAAAATGAAGACGACGAACCTGCAGAACAACGTCTTCATATGGATGTATCGCAATGGTGTGTTACTGTATTTACACTTTTACCACCGTGTCGATTTATTTTGATTAATATGTGCGAGGGAGAGAGAGCAAGACAGCGTCTAGTTTGGAGATGAAGTCTTGTTTACACTTTCGCCTGGCTCCGAAGAGAGAGAGTGCGCGCGCGCGACCGTCCCTGTCACAAGCGCGGCAGTTCATCTACATTAGACGGTGTAATGAAGCGTGTGGGTTACTACATCCAACATCCGAACATTTTAACTTACCCTCTCGTAACTTCTGCATCCTTTAGCTTGGACTACAAAATTGCAGCGAGAAATAAAAATGGCGGATTGCTGGAAGTGTTGGGCCGGAAGTCAATGTCCTTATTTGGCAGTTCCGCTGCAAATACTGTGACGTAATAGTTCAAAAAACGTCATAGAGAACAGAAAAATCGGAACAGGTTGAAAAATATGACCAAAACAGAATATAAAGATATCAACGAAGCACCTGAAGAGAATAATTTCAACTTTTCTGTACTTCTAAACACTCCAAATATACAACAAAATGCATTTAAGGTCTAAAAAAGTGGATTTAGCATGATATGTCCCCTTTAAATAAAGTAATTTGTAATCATAACGTAGTTAAATAATAATAATCATCATCTTGGATAAGTTTCATTTAAGTTTAGCTACTAAATTGCCCAATACAGGCACAAATGTGCAAACATGGATGTTTTACATATCTTAAAGATAGTTAATAAACTAGTCTTCATCAACTTTTTACAGAAACCAGGATCCAGCTCATAAAAAACTTACAATATAACCTGCATACACAATAGTACAATTCATTTTCATGTTTGGCTTAATTGTGTAATATAACTTACTATGCCTAGCCTATCCCAGTATGTTTTTATTTGTTATTAAATAAAATTACATTTCGCCAAATTTGCCCCCTCATTCAAGTCCTCAGTCACCCATGCTCATAGTTGGCAATTTAGCAGCACAGTATCAGTTCAGTTGTCCAAAATAAACAGTTCTGTTCAGCAGTGCTGTCACTGTCATAATCTGTGTCTGCCTGCCTACTGTGTTTGGTACTAAATTGCTGTAGCAAAGCGGTGCTGGTCGCAAGAGAGAGAGAGCTGGCGGCTCCATATGCTTTCGAATCGCTCTCGCTGTACTTTAATGAACTTATTTAGAAATAAGCTGTTCCTGAAAATTTCATGCATTAATGTTCAGACAAATAGCCTAAATGTTTAGTTTGACAGTTTTACAAAACATTCATTGTGTTTCAAACCTTTAAAATTTAGCAGTTGTGCTTTCATGTTAATTATTTTGCCGTAATACTTTATAAACAACATTCATATTTCTGAATATTAGATAGCCTAGTTAAATCTGTGTTCAATTATTTATGTTCATGTTGCATGTAGCTTCGTGTACAGTATATATTGTGTATGCTATTATGCTATTTGTGTGTATATTTGGAAAAGCACAATACACTTTTTTTGTATTTTACATGTTTTTTCTTTACAGTATTACAGTAAATGCCTAAAAATACTTGCAAGGATAAATTATAAATTAAAAGGGCATATTAAGAGGAATATAGAGCAAACTATTATTTCTTGGTTAGGCTTTTTATTCTACTAAAGGCTGTTGCCAAGGGAGACTGGGTGTTACCTCAAGTCAAAGGGCATGAACTACCCCTTCCCCCACAAAGCTGCTGTCTACTGTTACAGAACTTAGGGTACCTTAAGCCCCACCTCTTTTTGACACCTCTCACTCCAAAGTTCACTAACAACAACCAGGGCAGAGACAAGTAGATAGAGAAGCCATTTTTGAAGATGACCTCCAGAAAAAGGAGCAGTGAAATATTTGAAATAAGTGTATGGTTTTGTCATATTTCATTCCTCTTTTTTTTCCTTCTCATAATCAATGATAATTGCAGATGGTTTTTGGTGGCTCGTTTTATGTGGCAATTTTCTAAGAACAACACAATGAGACTAATGAACATATCAGCATCGTTATTTTTAACAACTTAAATAACCTTTAAAAAATTAATCATTCTTATGTGCTTATCACAAATTTTCAAAGCCCAAATTTCACAGTGTCCAATAACCTCCAAAGGGCAAAACCAAGGACATAATGAATGCTATTTTTACCTGCCTGTCGCAAAGTTGTCAAAGTGCTAAAGAAATCACAGACAACAAGACAACCAAATTTGTCATAAAGTGCCAAAGAAATCACAGAACAAATGTTTATAACATAACACTGAATAACAATGTAATCACAGCCGCAAGTGTAAAGTGAAATATTAGAGTGTACTATTAAATCTAGCAACACTATAACTGCAGGAAGAGTGTTCATAAGAATTAAGAAATATAAGCTAAGGATGTTCCTCACAGTTTTTGAAGAAAAAACAAATCCATTAGGATTATTTTTCAAAAGTAAGTGGCAGGTTCTTTTTAAGGAACAGAAGCATCTCTGCATGTTCAGCAACAAGTCTGCTTCTGCTTTCATTCAGAATGTGTGACACGGAGCTAAATAATCTTTCACTTTCCACGCTACTGCAAAGGGCTGAAAGATATTTTTGTGCCATTTGAGCCAGAGCCGGAAATCGCAGATTATTAACTGCCCAGTACTTGAAGGGTTTGTCTGACCGATGCACAGTGGTCTCTCCAAGGTATGCTTCCAGCTGTATGGTAACAGCTGTTGGAGATCTGCTCGTAGATGTAGATGCATCTGCAATTTCTTCAAAAACACTGTCCAGACTGCTACCTGGCTGGTCACTGTGAGGCCTTTTGACAGCTGGTTCTCTGTGCTCCTCAGCTGTGGCTGTCTCTCCAACAGATGTTTTTTGCAGCTCCAGTACCACCATTTCGTTGACCTGCCTTGCAGTGTCTGTGTTGGAGATGAATCGATCTTTATACCTAAAAAAACAAACAAAAAAACAATGACAATATAAGCATTAATTTTATGCAGTATAAGAGAAAAAAAAACTCTTGCATTTTGGAATTTAAATTGAATAGATTACCCCAACATTTATTAATTTTTTTATTCTATCATTATGATGAAATTATTTAATATAGAAACTTAATAGTATAATAATGAATGATATATACATTTAATTTAAAAAAAGGAAACTTATTTATTATAATTTAAATTATTTTAAAAAATTTTTTTACCTTGGATCGAGTAACGTTGCGATGCAGTAAAGCGGGTTTTGTTCAATGTTGGAGAAGCGCTTCTGCAAAGCAGCAAGCAAAGTGCTCTTCATCGTTTTGATACCTTGGTCCTCATCCATATGTTTCAATAACAGTCTCTGTAGCACAGTAACAGCAGGAATTACATCTGAGGCTAAAGCATCTGAAGAACTCACTTGACGAGTCATTTCTTCAAAGGGAGCCAAGACATTTAGCATCTTCTCCATAATATTCCACTGGTTTGCTGTTAGTGTTGCAGGGAGCTCGTTTTCAGACACATACACACCAATGGCCCGTTTCTGCTCAATCAAAGACTGCACCATATAGAAGGTGCTATTCCACCGAGTCTGCACGTCTTGTTGGAGTCTTTTAATGGGCTGACCGAGCTGTATCTGGATGTCCTGAAGCCGAGAGTATGCCAGGTTGGAATGTTTAAAGTGGCCGACTATTTTGCGCCCGACTCCAACGGCATCAGCAATGCTGCGCTGTGATAGCAGACCCTCCGTGACAGCCAGCTGCAGCGTATGTGCCACACACGGAAGACTAGAAACTCCGGCCTCCTCCATGCCCTTTATCATGTTTCTGGCATTGTTACGGACCACAACATGTACAGAACTTTTGGAAATTTTCCAAGTCGCAAGCATTTCCTCAAATATGCTCGCGATCGCTTGACCGGTGTGCGAACCTCGGAATTGTTTTGCATGGAGCATGATTTGTTGTAGATTGAAATCTATCCATTGTGCCGTTAAGCTGATGAGAGACACTGGATTTACACTACAACTCCATATGTCAGTGGTAAAGCTAATCGCTTTTATGTCATGCAACAAGCTGGTGATGTGCTTTTTCACGTCATCATGTACTGTATCTGTGGTAATACGACCTCTGTGACATAGCGGTGACTGGGAATCTCATATTTCGGCTCCAAGACATTAAGGGCCCTATTTTAACGATCTGAAACGCAAGTGTCAAGCGCAAAGCGCAAGTGACTTTGTGGGCGGGTCTCGGCGCTGTTGCTATTTTCCCGGCGGGATAAATGACTCTTGCGCCAGGCGCAAATCTAAAATGGGTTGGTCTGAAGTAGCTTCATTATTCATAGGTGTGGTTTGGGCGTAACGTGAAATAAACCAATCAGAGCGTCATCTCACATTCCCTTTAAGAGCAGACGCGCTTCTTCCATAGCGGATTGCTATTGTAACGGCGGATTTGCCAGACACACGCCAGGAGCGGTTCACAGCCAAGGAGAGCAACGCTCTCGTCACGGCCGTAAAAGAGAGAAGTTACATTGAAATGGAGAAACCCACCCAAATTAACTTCGGTTAAACAGGCGTATGATAATTTGGGTAAATGTGTAAGCTAGATGTATGCTTTTATAATAAATTGTCTATCTATCTATCTATCTATCTATCTATCTATCTATCTATCTATCGTAATAATGTATGATTTGCAAAAATGAAAACTGCTGCTTCTGTGTAGATGAGAGAATCAAAGTGCGCGTTGTGCACACGCTACATTGATTATGGCCAAGCATGCGCCCTTAAAATAGCATATGAATAACATGCGCAACGCGCCACTGACTTTAAACTATTTTTTCCTGGTTAGTGGCGCAATTGTTTTCTAAACCAGCAAAATAGCATGAAGGAACGTTTGCGCCGGAACACGCCTCCTTTTTTGCGCTGAACCGCCCCTGGGAGCGCAAGTTCATTCCCTAGTTTAGCGACGTGCTTCTGTGGAGGGAAAAGCGCGCTTTGCGTGGGTGCAAAATAGGAATGATACATGCGTCGGTGTAAAAAGTCAATTGCGCTGGGTGCAAGATAGGGCCCTAAGAGTCATTCAGGATACAAAATAAACTATGAAAAATCCTTAGCTTTTCCGCTTGGCGATAGAATAAGTTCATTAAGCTATCACCCTTTTAAAGTGACCACAAAAGGATTTAAATATCTTGGTATATATTTTAGTGCAGATCTTTCAAAGTTGATAAAACATAATCTTTTACCTGTAATAGCAAAAATAAAAACTGATCTTCTAAGATGGACTAATCTTTCACTATCTCTATTGGACCGCATAGCCATAATCAAAATGAATGTTCTCCCTCGCCTGTTGTATGTTATCCAAATGCTACCTATTTATATTCCATCCAAAATGTTTACAAAAATACACAGTGCGGTAGGAGTATTTGTGTGGAATAACAAAAGGCCAAGGATGGAACTTCGAAAGCTTCAACTACCAATCAAAAAAGGAGGACTTGGCATCCCAAATTTTAAATTTTATCATTGGGCTGCACAACTAAAATTCATGGCAGAGTGGATTAAAAAAAGCCATTTCTGCTTTCTAGATTTAGAAGGTATAGGTCTGGATAGGGTTCAATTAGAACACCTTCCGTTTATATGTTTCACAAAAATATACACCAAGATTAAGAAAAATTATATATTGAAAAATATCTGTAGATCTCTTAGTGCTGTAAATATTTCGGGCTTGACAAATATTCATTGTTGGCTCCCATTGCTAATAATCCAGATTTTAAACATACCTGTATCGATGCTGGTTTTAATGAGTGGAGAGAAGCTGGTATCATAAGAATATTAGATGTTTATGCAGACAATACTCTTAAGTCTTTCCAACAATTACAATATGAGTTTAATATTTCTCAAGCCCACTTCTTTCAATATTTACAAATGAGAAGTTACCTTAGTTCTATTGAATACTATAAACAAGGTGGGAAAACAAATGTGCTTGATAGTATTTTATTAAAGGCAGCTGCATTGAAAAGTAAAACAATGACATATATTTATGACCAAATTACAGCAAATAATAAAGGTTTAATAAATATTAAACAAAGTTGGGAACTTGACTTTGGTGTTACACTGGAAGACCAGATATGGACCAAAGTATTAGATCATGCAAGACAAATTACTAAATCAAACAAATCATATGAAGTACAATATAAAATCATTAACAAGCTGCATGTGACTCCTTTAACTCAAAGTAAATATGACACATGTACAAAATTTTGTCTGTAGTGTAAAAAGGATACAGGAACTTATTTCTATTTAACATGGACCTGTCCTCTAATTGCATCATTCTGGTCTTCGGTTGTCCAGGAAATTGAAAAAAAATTTGGGATTAAAGTGCCACTGGATCCCAGATTGTGTATCCTTGGTGTAAACAATTGTGTGCCGGAAACAAAAACAATGTCCATAATGTTGTATGCTGCTCGCCTTTCCATACTTCATGTTTGGATTAAAGAATACTCTCCTACTTTAACTCTTTGGCGTGAAAAACTCTTGTCACTGTTACCATACAAAAGACAGCATAATGTACTGGATGGAACTCTGGATACTTTTGCAAATGACTGGTCTCCCCTTAAAGACTATTTTGGACGTGAATGGCAAGCAATAACATGTATTAATATGGATTGAAAACAAGATGTGTACATTTATTGGATGTACAACCCACTGAACAACCTGACAACCCACTGAAGCCGAAACATCATTATGTCAGTCATTATCCTGAGATCATTATCCAGTTTGGGCCACTTATTCGCCTATGGACTTTAAGATTCGAGAGCAAACACACATATTTTAAGCAGTGTTTGAGAAAATTGCGCAACTTTAAGAATCCATGTTCTACTCTTGCAGAGAGACATCAGCTTCTGCAGGCCTTTCTGAGTGCTGGTACCTTCTTCCCTCCAGTGTTTCAGTGGAGGGGGCACACAGTTTTTCTCAGATGACTACAATGATGTAATCATAGAAGCAGTTGCACATCACAATTTTGAGTCCACAAACACTCTGATAGCCAATGAAGTGACTGTGAAGGGGACAAAATACAGAAAGAACATTGTGATTGATGATGATGATGATGATGAGGGGCTTGTTACTGGAAAAATCAAAGTGGTTCTCGTTCATAAGGATTCAGCAGTATATTTTATTGCTGAAAAGTATGCCCTGCGTATTCCTGACATGGGTGTTTACAGCCTCACACTGATGCAGAGAAGCTACTGTTGTATTAATCAGGAGAATCTGCTAGATTACTATCCCTTGCCTGAGTACACTGTCCATGGCACACCACTGATAATTCTTCACCATTCTTTCCCTCTAGTCCAGAATGATGGTGAACATGAGTGAAGAAATCAAAGAGATCATCTGCAAGACCTTGCCAAATCTGTCTGAAGACACCCAGTGGCAAATAATATCGAAACTTCAGAGCTCCGTCAAAAGAAGACTTAAAATATGTACAACAGGAAGACATTGCTGATCTGTTACCTGTTATCCAGCGCAGAAAACTTTTGATGCATTCAAATTAGGTAATGTATGGTTAATTTAGTGTGGCATTCTCTTGTTATATTCTCTTGTTTATTCAGTTGTGGAATTTATTTTTTCTAAAACTACATAATGCGCCTTTAAACTTTTCAAATATGCCTAATATAACGAGAGTTAAGTTGACTTTTGGCCAAATGTCTGCAGTGACTCTGATATAGCTTATTAGTTATGTGTAGGCCTGTCGCGATAGTCAATAAATCAATGAAACGCACGATAAAAAAAATTATCTCGATAATTTTTCTGGCCGCGATAATTTCCATTTGCATGCATGTTTGTTATCCTCGTCTCTCTATCTCTACCAAACAGACTGAATGACAACTCTTGTTTCCTTAGCGTAGGAGAAGTAAACCCTCTTGTCAGTTGCATGGTCTTTTGTGTGGGGAGGCGGCGCTTGTCAGTCACATGGAGAGGCGGGAGTGCTTGAGGTGACTGACGAGAAGAGCGAGAAGACGAGACGCTAGTTGTGAGTTGGAGGATATGGAATTGGTTTCAAAGCCAAACGCGACAGCTGCAGTGTGGGAGCACTTCAGATTCAAACCGAATGACCGTGGTGAACCACTTAACCTGAGCGAGCTGGTATGTCGCATTTGTTGTAAAACAGTAGCAACTAAAAGCGGTAACACAACAAACATGCACATGCACCTAAAACACAATCATCCGTTGCAGTTTTCCCAGCTGGGAAAAAAAAACAACTACAACAGTCTCTGTCTTCCCGACAGTGCACCATCACTGGGGCGTTTAGTCGACAAACAAAGTACAAACAGGACAGTGCAAAATGGTGTGCACTCACCGACAGTGTAGTTCGCTTAATTGCTAAAGAGATGCTGCCCTTTAGTATCGTCGCAAAGCCGGCATTTCGACGAATGCTGCAAACATTTGACAGCCAGTATGAATTGCCTGGGAGAACATACGTGTCACAAACAGTAATTCCACAACTGTACAACAGCATTAAAGATGACATACTAAAGGAGATCAAAGACATCCAATTTTTCTCTGCCACTACGGATATGTGGTCAAGTTCAAACATGACCCCCTATATGAGCTTGACTATACACTATATAAGTGCTTCTGACTGGAGCCTGCACTCCAAGTGTTTAGAGACCAGGTATGTCCCAGATAACCATACTGCTGACACCCTTGGAGAAAACCTGAAGTCTGGTGTAGCAGACTGGGGACTGGATGAGCACAAACTAGTTTGCATCACTACAGATAATGGTGCTAACATTGTTGCTGCAATAAGGGATCTTGGCTGGCCATGGCTCAATTGCTTTGGTCACAACCTCCATCTCGCTGTGTCCCATGGTCTGGACAGCAACAAAGATCGGACAGCGCGTGCCATAGACTCTGTAAAGGTTTGGTCAACGCATTCAACCTGAGCTGGCTTAAGAGGAGAGACCTGAGGAAGGCACAGAGTGCCAGCGCTGTTAGTTGAGGCAGTGGACCAAGGAACCAGGCACCAGGGCGAACAGAGAAGAATCCAGCTTCGATGGAAAGAACATCAGGGATCCGGGACCAGAAGAAGCCTAAAAAAAAAACCAGTCTGTAGGGTAACATCCACTGCTATTGTAGATAGCCAGACTGGTTTTTAATCCACTGTAATCCACGAGATAACTTTGTTTACAACAGGTGTCGTATAATGTTCAATGCAGTTCAACCTCGAGGATATATTTCAGCTTCTAAATCAATTTTAATCGTAATATTTACTTCTGCTCGAGCTCCCGTTTTTCAGGCTTCTTCCAAGGCAAAACGAATGCCAGGAACCAGCAGAAGAAGAACGTTTCATTGTGCACTGCCACCCAGTGGCGAACTAGATATTGCACTTGTTTTAAGTGTTTGCATTAAAGATCATTTCAGGGAAATGAAAATTACCAGGGTTACACATTGATAGTTGAATTTGCAACATAAAATATTTAAAGAGTTTTTATTTTTATAGTAGCCTGTAGAATAACCCAGTATCTAGTCTTTTAGTATGAGGGATGCTCATTTCGGTTAAAGGGATACTTCAGGATTTAGCATTAAGCTTTGTATTAGTAGAAAACCTGTAGTATTTTCGAATTACCGTGCTTTCCACCCTCATATCCCCCTGAGAGGAGAGATTTATGTATTTTTTGTCTGGAAAAAATCCTCCAATGACGCAAAAATCGTCATTTTGCGTCATCGGAGGATTTTTTGGCCAGAGGCTAAAGACTACAGCCAGTAGGAGGGGCTGTCCCGCATATTTTCAACCCGCCCATAGGAGGTGGGATCTCACTCACAGAATGTACACAGTGTCTGCCGTCTTTCTTTGGAAGCTAAGCTAGCAGGCTCTTGTTCTGTGGAGAAAGCTAAGTATTAGGAGAAAGCTGAGTAGTAGGGGTTACCATCCTCTTTTTCCCCGACATGTCCGGCCGTCGAGATCGTCCAAAATGTCCGGGATTCGGCTTTTGCTTTCTGCAGTCGCCATTCATTGTTTACATGCACACCTTTTGTTTCAATCTAACTGAATTCATTTCGATTGGTTTATCTGACTGTAGTGTTTACATGAACACTAAACAAGTGATCGGTTGATGTGCGTTTTAACATTGCAAAAAAAAATCCCGCTCCTCCGTGAGAGATACGAGACCAGAGCGTCTCACAGACTTTGACTGGAGCGCGTCCTGCTCATCGGTAATCACGCCACCGGCCTCGCGCCGTTCTCCCGAGGCCCTCAGCCTCGTTCTGCTCGCCACAGTAAACATAATTAATGGCGACTGTAGAATGCAAAAGCCGAATCCCGGACATTTTGGGGCGATCGTGAAATCCCGGGCAGACTCTTCACGGAGCCTCACTAGTAGCATTGTTGTTTAACTGCGCGCTCTCTTACCGGTAGGCGTGGCTTGGGAGTGGCCTCCTAGGGCAGCGAAGCAAGTGCATTCTGGGAGTTGTTGTCTTTCATCCACATAAGCCAAAAGCACATTTTCTGTCTTTTCTCAGTCTAGAAAGCTCCAAATTCAAAAATAATTTCACATTTCTTCTATTTTAAATGACCCATACACATTCATCTTTCCAGCGGTGAAGTATCCCTTTAATTTTCCCGACCGACAACCGCCGCTCGTTATCCGATTATTAGCTGTTAACTGATAAGATTATAATATTGAATTGGCATTAAGTAAAAAATAAAATTGACGTGTGTCTGTGACCCGTTAAAAATAAAAATCACGGGTTTATTTTAACGTGCAAACATGCAGAACAGATCAACAACAGAACCTGGATTCACATAAAATTTTCACGCACCTGCAGCATTTCTGACAGTGACAACAGAAAAAAATTAATAATAATAATAATAATATAAATAAAAAACATAAGATAGGCCTACAATAAATATATTTTATTAACTTAAATAATTAACAAATTATGACGACAAAAAGAAAACACTGAATCATTTTGAAGCTTTGAAAAAAAAACGGCTTTTTTTTTTTCATCAGACTAAGTTTTTTCGTCAAATAAAAATAGCAGGCCTACCTTAATCCACAGCTTGTCTAGTTTTTATTTAAAAAATGTAACATGTCATGATTTGGGGTTGGTCCGTAGCCTGTGGACAGCCCGCGGCAGAAAACACCCTCTCCGATGGCACAGATGTCCCGGGAAATACAGAACGTCTCGCTAGAGTGGCCAGCTTTGGGAAGCGCCTTTCATTTGCTTGTGGATGTTTGCGTCACAAGTGATATTGCATTGTACTTGCACTACTGCTTTATTTTAATACCGTATTTTAATTGCATATTTTGCAAGTAACTTCGTTGCCCTTTCTGTCGAAATGGTCCCATATAGTAGCCTACTTTTTGCTCGCTTCATTTGGCTTGCTCAGCTAAATATGTCTGTAGGCGTGTGGTTGCGCGTGTCAACGTGCCCAGTGAGTTTACAAATATAATAATATATATTATTATATTTGGTATAATAATTGCTGCATGGTGTATATATATATATATATATATATATATATAATTACCATGCAGCAAAAAAACTTTAACTACTTTAACTGATAGTATTATTCGGTCAAAATGTTTACTTTCGTTTAACGGTTAAACGGTCAATATGAGCATTAATAAAAATAATGGACATGTAAAAATAAGTTATTTTGTTTAAGAATGTTGATATAGACAAACTAATGAACAAGAACAATATTATCTTTCACACAGGATGTTGTCACACGATGGGGCACTAAGCAGAAGATGGTAGCGAGAGTGCTGGAGCAACTCCCAGCCATAAGACGTGTCCTGGTTGAAGACAAAAAACATAGCCACCTCAACCCAACCTGGCAGGATGTTTCTGTGTTGGAGTCCATCAACGCAGCAATGAAACCACTGGCTGACTTAACAGACATCCTCTCAGGGGAAAAATACGTCACGGTGTCCTCGGTTAAGCCTGTGTTGGAACTGATTAAAGACGACCTTCTCTCTCCAGGCCCTGATGACACTGCACTGACAGCCAGTATTAAACAAAACATGTGCAGGGTACTGACTGAAAAATACAGCTCACCTGCAATCAATGTCCTCCTTAGAAAGGCCACCATCTTGGATCCAAGGTATCGTGGCAGCATGGAGGAGGCAGGTGCATTGGATGATGTCAAACATCAGCTTGTGCAAGAGCTACTGGACTTAGGACCAGAAGAAAGTGGAGAAGGTACAAGTGGTGAGAGCTGCAGCAAAGCCGCTGGAGGAAACGAGGATGAACCTACTGCTGCCGCACTCACCAAGAAGAAGAGGCTGAGTGACCTTCTTCAAAACAGAAGAGCTCGTAATCTCAGTCAGGCCCAGGCTGCATTTCCAAAAAGAGTGCAGGCTGATGCAGAGCTGACTAAGTTCCTCCAAGAGGATGCAATTGATGCATCTTGTGATCCCTTGGTGTGGTGGCATGACAATCAAAGAAGATATCCTTTGATGGCCAAGTTGGCCCAAAAATACATGTGCATTTGTGCTACAAGCACCAGCTCTGAGAGAATGTTTAGCACAGCTGGCAACATTGCTACTCCTGAGAGATCCTGCCTTAAGCCACACAAAGTCAACATGTTGGTATTTCTTGCTCGGAATCTGCCATAAAATCTCTATCTCTCTCTCTCGTCCTTGGTGTACATAGACTGCAATTCACTTTTGCTTTATTTGAACAAAGTTTTATGCTGGAGAAATTATTTTCAAAAGTTTTTTGCATATGGCTTGTTGAGGCTTTTTTTGTTTGTTTGTTTGTTTGTTTGTTTACAAAGGTAATGGGCAGTTTTGCCTGCAATGGAATGTATGTCTGAGCCTAATGTTTAATATTTTTTGAAGTGCAATTTTGTTTACATCCATTTTATTTATTGTTTTTGGTATTTATTCAAGTGCATTTTTTGTTAACAGAGACTGAGAGTCCATTGCTTTTATTGTTTTTGGTTGTTTTGTTCATTGTTATTGTGGATATTTAATTTTTTTTCCATTTTCAGTGTTAAATAGTCTATAGAAATAAAAGTTTATTGAACTTTGAAAGGTGTACCTGCATTATTATGCCATTATCATTATTTTAGGTGGTCTCAGATCGACAATATTATCGTTTATCGCAATGATTTCTTGGACAATTTATTGTTGAGCAAAATTTGTTATCGTGACAGGCCTAGTTATGTGCCCTAATTCTTTTGTTGTTTGTTTGTTTTTTGTTTGTTTTTTAGAAACCGAGACAGTTACATTGGATTTTCAAGTCATTCCAACTTCGTCACCACTGAGTAGTGTTTGGTCGGTGTCTGGGTCTTCAGCACCAACATTATGCACTCCGCCTAATTCTAGCTCATCTCAGCTATCGGCCATTTCATCATGTTCAAGACAGGCAAGAAACAGCGAGCCAAGCAACAGACCTTCCACATCTCAGATACTGAAAACATGTCCAGAAACATTCCAGGTCCTTTGGGAACAAATGCCACAGGAAATTCGTTCTGCAATTGCAGATGGCAAGAGACCTAAACCAGTGGAGTGACGCCAGATGGTACAAGTACTTGCGGATGAAATGAGAAGGTATGAAGCTAACCCCACAGTGCCTAACTGTGGTTTGAAATATCATCAGGCAGTACCCAAAGAGTTTTGCCGATGGGTCACTTCTGTGTGGAGGTTATACATCACTTTTGATTCAAGTGAAAAACCGCATTGAGAATGTGAACCTTGACGGAAGCTTCTTATGCCACTGATCCACTACAGGCAAGAGGGGTCCAACTGACACATATGGATGTACACGATTTCAGCCAGAGCTACCCCCAGAAGAAACTGATGACACAGTGGAGCAGCACCAGCAGAGACTGGAGGAGATTTACAGACAGGAGGGTGCAGGTGGAGCAGAAAGAGCAGAAGTTAAAAATCTAATAGAGCTCACATTCTCTCTACAACGTCGCCACATAAATACACTTCCACCACCTGACATTGAAGATGTGAAAAGCAAATGGCCTTTTCTTTTCACGCCAGTATGTATGCACATTGCTCACAGACATCAGTGTGCTTTGTAGCTTGGAACTCAGTATGGAGGAATGTGGAAGAGCCATCACAGAATACTTCAGGGGAAAACCTACCAACAAAGATGTCAAGGATATCTTCTCTAATGGTGAAGATAATGAGATGGCACTTCGTTTTATTCAGCTGCTCATGGCACACTTTGGAGAGGACCTAACCGGGCTGATCCTTCTTACAGATGTAAGTTTTATTTTTTATTTCTAACCCTGTGTTTTAAAGGGTGACTCCACCAGTCTTAAGTGTCCAGACACCTAATGTGTGTACTAGTTTTGGGGAGTACTACTACAAATGTGAAAACAGTAGTGTAAATTATTTTGTGGCTCAGAGGAAGCTGCATGTAAGCTGATAAATTACTTCCATGTTGTCACACAGTTGCTAAATTGCATTAAATTCTTAATAACATAAAGTAGGTGCAAGGTTTTAAAAAGTATTTCACTTGTCTTCTTTGCCCTACTATGCCACCGTCAATTACATGGATTCATTGATTCTAATGACATGGATTGTGTCTAAAGACATGTGTCTTACATGGATTCAAGGTTTTCTAAACAAAACTTCATCAAAAGATGGAGCAAATCCGACCTTTCGCAAGTTCGCAAGGGAGCGCAATGTTCCATGACAAATAATAACATTCCATTTGTATTGACTATTAGGCCTATATGCGAGAGTACCTGTGTAATGTCTTGTAGCCTATAATTTGAATTTCATTTTACTAAAGCATAAAATACAGGCGCATGACTCATGAGAAAGCCCCAAAAGCAGGACCTCAGTTTTTAATTGCACGTGCTTAACACAATTCTCTCACATGGTTGCGCAGCCGACAATTGCGCGTAGGTAGATAAGCTACTATTCTATCGAAACATGGCAGAGAGGGCTAACTTGGTGGCAAAGCCAAATGTCACGTCGCCAATAAGGACAATTATGGCTTTGAACCAGACGAAAAAGGACTTCCAGCCAATTTGAGTGAGCCCATTTGTAGAATTTGCCACAAAAAGATACTGGTATCACGCTCAAATACTTCCAACCTGAGGACGCATCTTCGAATCCATCATCCGGCAACATTTGCTGCCCTTGGCAGCACCACAAGTGCTTCGTCTGAAGATCGGCCCACAACCTCAGGCCAGGGATGACAGCTGGGGATCACAGAATCGTTTGCTAAAGGGACTAAGTACCAACGCGCCAGCCATCAGTGGCGAACCCTGACGGATAGTGTGACCCGCCTTCTGGTGGAGGAAAAGTTGCCATTTAACTTAGTCGAGAAGCCAGCCTTTAAGGCGATGCTACAGGCCTTCGACAAACAATATGTCCCCCCTGACAGAAAATACTTTTCAAAAAAGGCAGTACCAGAGAAGTATGTGAAAATGAAGGACAGTTTGACTCGCGAGTTAAAGGAGACATATCATGCTTTTAAATTGTTCCTTTTTACATATAAATCATACATTTGTGGACTATATAAAGCGGAACTGCAATGCTTGGGTCTGAATTCCTCATTATTATAGCTCCACAGGCCCCTTTTCTACCCCTTTTCTGATGTGCGTCTGAGAGCAACTCATTTTGGTGCGGTCTCTTTAAATGCACTTCATACCCCACCCCCTCTCCAGGTTGCAGAGGTGACACTCGGTTCAACTCCACCCCGTTCGGCCATTTTTGTAGTTTGATAGCAGAGATACGATTATCTAGCGACACAGAAACTTTTTATTCGCACGTTATTAACAAAATGTCAACAACGGAAGACTTGTCCATCCAGCCTTACATGTTCGAGCCAGAGTCGGAGCCGGAGCGAGATGAAAATGAAGACGACGAACCTGCATAACAACGTCTTCATATGGATGTATGTATCGCAATGGTGTGTTACTGTATTTACACATGAAATTTTGGTCTTCCGACCTTTTACCACCGTGTCGATTTATTTTGATTAATATGTGCGAGGGAGAGAGAGCAAGACAGCGCCTAGTTTGGAGATGAAGTCTTGTTTACACTTTCGCCTGGCTCCGAAGAGAGAGAGTGCGCGCGCGCGACCGGGTCTCTCTCTCTGCTCGTTCTTTCAGTTAAACATGCGCCCTGTCACAAGCGCGGCAGTTCATCTACATTAGACGGTGTAATGAAGCGTGTGGGTTACTACATCCAACAACCGAACATTTTAACTTACCCTCTCGTAACTTCTGCATCCTTTAGCTTGGACTACAAAATTGCAGCGAGAAATAAAAATGGCGGATTGCTGGAAGTGTTGGGCCGGAAGTCGATGTCCTTATTTGGCAGTTCCGCTGCAAATACTGTGACGTAATAGTTCAAAAAACGTCATAGATGACAGAAAAATCTGAACCGGTTGAAAAATATGACCAAAACAGAATATAAAGATATCAACGAAGCACCTGAAGAGAATAATTTCAACTTTTCTGTACTTCTAAACACTCCAAATATACAACAAAATGCATTTAAGGGCTAAAAAAGTGGATTTAGCATGATATGTCCCCTTTAAAGGACGCTGACCATTTTTCTCTCACAACAGATATGTGGTCAAGTGTTAATATCATGCCCTATATGAGCGTGACAATTCATTACCTGAACACCAACTGGGAGCTGAAGTCAGGGTGTTTGGAGACCTCCTTCATGCCAGAAAGTCACACAAGTGATAACCTGTCCGAGGCTCTGCGATCCGCTCTTGAAGAATGGTCTCTGGATGAGAAGAGGTTGGCTTGTGTCACTAGTGATAACGGAGCAAACATTGTGGCTGCGGTGAGGAAACTTGGATGGGGATGGCTACCATGCTTCGGCCAAGGCCTCCATTTTGCCGTCACCAACTCCATGAAAGCAGAAAAAGAACGCACTGCCCGGGCCATGGGTTTGTGTCGAACACTGGTGACCGCTTTCTCCTATAGCTGGCAAAAGAAACAACGGCTTCAGAAAGAACAAACTGAGCTGGACCTGCCTCAGCACTCCTTAGTACTGGTAAGTTTTAACTCTCTTCCAACTCTGTTTTTGGAAAGATTGACTACAAATAAGCTGGGCCTGCGAGATTTAATTCAATATAATCAATAAATAATCTATTGTGGGCAATTAAACATTTAAGTATGCGATTCTGAAATTCCAATTTCATTAAAAGGCTATCGAAAAAGATATCCGTCTGGCAGGCTTACAATCATGGTAGTGTGCGACACTTTGTTAAATTAAATAGCATTCGTTAAATAGCCTTGAACCACACTGAGACCAAAGCGCACACGAGATATATAAATTTATATAAATATGTAAAAATATATAATATAAATATAAATAATATTTATATATAAGTAAAAAACAATCACGGTATTGTGAGCAGCGATACTTTGTTAAATCAAATAGCCTTCGTTAAATAGCCTTGAACCACTGAGACAAAAGCGCACATGAGATAGGCTATGTAAATTAATATAAATATGTAAATATGTTATTAAATATAAATAATATTTATATTATATATTATATAAGTAATATACAATCACGGTAGTGTGAGCAGCGACGACACTTTGTTCAATTAAATAGCCTTCGTTAAATAGCCTTCATTAACCACTGAGACAAAAGCAATGTAAAAAAGATATGTAAATTAATATAAACATGTAAAAATATGTAATATAAAATATAAAAATATAAATCATATTAAATATAAATCATATATTATATTATATTATATTATATTATATATAAGTAATATAAAAATATGTAAATTTAAATAATGTTAAAGCAAAGTCTATCCTAAATGTGTTTTAATTTGTTCACAGAATTGCCCCACCAGGTTTTATTATTGATGCATATTGTCAAAATGTTCTACTGTACTATAATAGTTTCAAAATGGCCTTAATGCACATTTTCAAAATGTTTTCAAAAATTTTCTAATTGTTTTCCAAATGTTGCCAATTCTGCATATGTTCAAAATGTTATTATGAAAGTATATTTTTACAGACAGCAGAGAATACATTGCAGATTACATGTAAATCTTTTAAGTTGACTTTTGAGGAAATTTTAATCTAACTCACGGGACTATTTTAAGACGAAAAACACGAGCCTGTGCACCTCCCCAGCCCCCCCCCCCATTTTTTCCCATTTTGTTGTATTCATGTTGACATTTTTTGCATAATATTCACAATAATGCATATCTTAAGCAATCGTCTTTAGCCCTGAGAATAATGAAGTTCATTGCAATCAATATTGGTTGAAATGAGGACTGATATTTTAGGAAACTGCTAAATTTAGTTAAGTTAATTAAGTAAAAAGTAACAACCTAAACAGAATATTATTGTAATTTCCAAATAATCACAGAAATGTGCTGCATTTATTTTTTCTCTGTATTAGACTGTGAAATCATTTAACTACAGAAATATACTGTATTTCTGGTTTACAGTCTACTACTGTAAAGTAATTTTACAGTATGGATACCGTAATATGACGGTATATTGCTGGCGTCTTGAGAAGGGTCTGACTGCAGAGCCGCAGATTCACCCCAGCAGTTTCACCCCGCGCATACGCAGTTTCACTACATCAGTTTTACCCGTGCATACGCAGTTTCACTACATCAGTTTTACCACATCAGTTTTACCCGTGCATACGCAGTTTCACTACATCAGTTTTACCCGGTCGTTTTGGTTTTACCCACGCATGCGAATATTGAGAAAGAGTTAGAGGGAGTTTTGTCTACGAGTACGAGATGCATATTACGGCACTGGAAGGGAATAATTTCCCTAATTATTCTAAATGTTCGTCTTGTTGTGACCAATATCACTGTCCGTTCTGCTTGATACATTATTATAAACCGTCCGGAGAAAGTCACCTCAAGCGCCATCTTCAATTACATCTTAACCGAGCAGTTCAACATGAGGGTGAGCCGAAGCTAACTTTAAGTTAGCCAACTTTAGAAAGCTATTGTATTCCGCGGGAAATGTAGTTATCGATACGTATGGCTATAACAAACTAACGTAAACTGTAACTAGGCTTATACTATAATATTCTTTACTATCAAAAATTAGAGTTTTTAGTTATATCGAACCGTACAGTCAGACGATTGTCATCATTATTAGGTCCTTAACAGATATAATTTTGGCCTCTGTTAATTTCATATGTTGTGTTCCCGGCCCAAAAAGGACCGCACTATTATATCAGGTTATAGATTCATAAAAATACTTATTATCACCTATTTTTGTGATAGATTTTTTTTATCAATGTATGTTTTTGTGAACAATTTTTTAACTTCTATTTGTTATTTATGGCGTGTACGTTAAGCTCATAAAAATCATTTTTTAGCATAATGTATACATTATTTTGACTAAAACAAATACTCTGACTAAACATATTTAGCTACTTATCACAAGTTATTTTTTTTGTCAAATTGTGTCATCAGATAAACAGGCATGTGCCTGAACTAAATTTTATAAGCTTATCGTAGTCTTCCCCATTCATTTCTAATGACCGGTCATTTTTGACCTGGGATCACCATAGATGTATAAAAGTTAAATAAAATGTTATGAAAATTGTCCAAATATATTTTTGTGTTCAGATGGCATGTGTGGACAAAGTCATAAAAATGTATAACTATATATTTTTTTTTTTTGAGAAAACTTTCGACCGGAAACACAATAGGAGGGTTAACAGAGGCTATTTTCATGGCCCACTACTTAACTGAGTTTGTTTTCTTATGTTACAGGATACACTATTCACCGATGTGGCTTAGGGTGTAGGGCTCAACTCCATTACCACTGCATCTATTGTCAGTCTATGCTGCTGCGTAAGGAAGACTTTAAAAAACATTTAACTGTGTGCCAGACTTATCAGTCTACCTCAGTAGATATTTCTGAGCCATCTTCTGTCAGCATAGTGCAATGTCCATCTAGTGCAGAGTCAGCTGACTAAGGCATTCGTGCAGTCACAAGAGTCCGTGTGAGACCAGTTGTCCGGGAAAGGTGTCCTAAGTGCAATGTGGTTATGAATAAACGTAACATTAGAAAGCACATTGACCGTAAGCATACCAACCAGGTTTTGGACGTGAACGCCAAACACCACCTCATGAGTGAGTGTATTGATGAGGTAAATGGTTTATATTCTGTCCAAAAGACTTTCGATGGTCACAATGTCCCTCTTCATGTTCAGAATAAAACATGGGGTGAAAATCATTGTGTGTCCTGTGAGTCATAGGCAGTGTTGGGTAAGTTACTTTAAAAAAGTAATTAGTTATAGTTACTAGTTACTTCTCACAAAAAGTAACTGCGTTAGTAACTGAATTACATCATTGCAAAAGTAACTAATTACCAGGGAAAGTAACTATTGCGTTACTTAAAAAAAAAAAAGTTTAAATTACCCCCAATGTGAAATGTTAAATGAATGAAATGGACACTAAATATAACATCTTATTATTATAAAACATTGTACACTATTAATGTTGCTGTGGGACAATGTGAGAGACACCTATTAACTTAAATATTAAAATATTATCATTACTATAGTGGAACAACAAAACACAATAGATGGTTTAGAACTTTTAATATTTATTGCACAGACCACAACTGGCCAACAAATATAGAATGCTTCTTAAGAAATGTACCAAAAATAAATAAATAGTAATAAAAAAAATACATACACATACACTAGTGCATATAGCCTAATTAAAATTATAAAACTCAACTGGTAGACATACTGTATAGCCTACTTGAAGTATTTTCTTCCTCACAATAGGCTAAGTTTAACAAAAAGTTCTCTCAATATAATACTGAACAATGTACCAACATAAATAATAATAATAAAATATAATCTTTTGGGTGTTTATTTTTATAACCTACAGAGAACGTCATCATCAGAGGTTATTTTAGCCAAATTCTAGTCGTGTTTGCCGCACGTGTTCACAACCGGTCAAACAAAGATGTTTTCTTTGAACGTTCCCTGCGGGTTATTTTGGAGTTTGATATATAAACTAATTAAAACATATGCTACAGAGATTATTCTAATGCTGAAATGTGTAATTTATTTATAAATAAAGTATTATGCTGCTCAGACACATTCGGTCTCTCTCGCGCACTGTCGAGCGCTTTCTCGGACACACTCGATCTCTCTCGCGCACTGCCGAGCGCTTTCTCGGACACACTCGATCTCTCTCGCGCACTGCCGAGCGCTTTCTCGGACACACTCGGTCTCTCGCGCGCACTGTCGAGCGCGCTCGCGGCGTTCGCCTCGCTTTTGTCCAGTCTCATAAACACACACACCAGAGAATAAACTTTGCAGCTCATGTGGCTGAGAGAGAGCCTACTCTGATGAAAACCGCTTCAGTGAGCTTATAGTAACGCCGCATTTTTATTGACAGTAACGGTAACGGCGTTGTAATGGAGGAAACAGTAATTAGTTTGATTACTCGTTACTGAAAAAAATAACGCCGTTAGTAACGCCGTTTATTTATAACGCCGTTATTGCCATCACTGGTCATAGGAATGTTAAGTTAACATGGATTTGGCGTGGAGGAGTGGCATGAAAGCCTATAGATGTGTATATCTGAGGTCAGTCACTTACTGTACCAACACAGCTAAGTCTAACAAACTACGGGAGGATTCACTGACAAAGATGGTGCAAACCAAATGGTTTAATGAAGACACAAGGAAGGGTTGCCTTGCACGACAAAGCTTATCCAGAGATGAAAATGTCCCTCTATCTGTCTGCTTTAATATTGGATTTCCTCAAATCAAGAAAATTGTATCTGTATTTGAGCCCACAGTGTCATATTACAGTGTTCTTGGACGAGATATGGTGGTGTACAACACCAAATTAAACTCGTGGCATTGTCCATGTTCAAAAACGAGACGATCCTGTCCACATATTTATGTGGCCAAGTGGCATTTTTTTCAAGAGCAGCCTGAGTTGTTTAGGACAGTCCGTAGCACAGAAGAGGTGGTGGATTCAGTTGGTGAAACAGACAAGCATGAATGTCTGGGGGGCCCAGAGGAGGGAGAGACAAACCTATTGAAGGTAGGTTACAATTCTATACACCAGATTTTACAATGTCACACTCTTAACAAATGTGCTTTATACGTAAATATGTTTCTCAGTACAAAATTAATGTATCTCCTGTTGAATCATCCAACCTCTAGATGTTTCCACTTACTGCAAATGTTGCCCGGTCTGTGACTTGTGTTACCGTTATCAAGAGCGGAAAGATGGTGTGCACAATTTCAGTGACCGCATATTGCTAGACCTGCCCTTGTGTGTCTCACTGAGAAACCTACTTCAGGTAATGTCTTTTGATATCAATGTGACAAGCATGGCTTACGAGAGCCATGAGAGCGGCACGAGAACGGTGCGTGATTGATGAGCGTCATCACCGGTCCCGGCAATCACATGGCTTTAGCCCACCATGCTTGTCATAATCACTATGTTGATTTATAACACATTTCAAAAATTGTTTTGTTGTGACCCATTTACAAACCTAAACAAATACCAAAATTCAGCTATTGTTTTAGATATTATCTCAATAGGTTGATGTAGCATCGAAGGACATGATTCTCCTTCCCGTGTGGAAAACAGGACACTGGGTGTTGTGTGTAGGTTTATTTTGATTTGTAATATTACATGAATATTGCAATACTATGTGCACTATTGGACTGCACTGTACAACTAACTTACCGTGGAATTATTAAACAAATTATCAGGGAAACATTTTATTTTTGAGGCTAAGGAAATGTCATGAGATGGAATATTACACGTCTGTAGACTATGTATTTTCTCAGGTCTTGAAGCCAAAAGAGAGAGTGATGCACTTTCTTTGCTCCAAAAATCTCCATGGCTATGGCGATGGCTCATATGTGGCGTTGTTCAGGTTTTACATACCCATTATAAATTTGGCTCGAGTTCAGCCGTTCAACATTCCCCGATCCACTGTTCAAAAGTTCTTGTTTTGCTTGTTTGGCTCATTGGTTGGTGTTCTCTACAGTATGGTAAGTACACAAAAGTTTTAGGCACTAAAAAAATTTAACTGTCTAAAACAAATGTTTGTGGAACAACTAAAGTGCCCAAAACTTGCACAGTACTGCATACTTTTCGCTTGCTGTTCAGTGTTCTTTGCATGTGTTCAATTGGTCTCAAGAATAAGTTACTAAATTGTCTTCACTGCAATCAGTTCAGCAGTGCTGTAGGACAAATAATTCTTTTTTTAAAACATATATTCATGTTGCAGCAAACTTGCTATGACAATAGCACCAGGCCGTTGGATCATAATGAAAAACAAGGTAAGGGTATTTTGTTGTCGTATTTTCGTAACACTTTAACGTCCTGTTTGATTTCTTTGCTTTTCAAAATGCAATTTGCCATTTCAGCAAATCCCCCATCAACTCGATATGACATCCTGTGGGGTCTTCATGATTATGGTAAGTTACCAGACTTTTATCAGTCTGTATTCAGTCTGTTATATCAAAAATAACACTGCAAAATGAATATATTTCAGTATGCCCTACACATCGTATTAAATGAACCCATTGATTTCACTACTGTAAGTCTTATTTATCCACATTATATTCATATTATTGTTGTTAATGTTATTCATAGTATTCATTGAAGTATTGTTTTTTTCTCAGCATGACATTCCAGTCATCAGGCGGTGGTGGTGCCTTCCCCTCATGGATAATTTTGCTCTTGGAGGGTAGGGTTTCCGAGTATGCTTTTTTAAAAACCAAATTATTATTATTTGTCATTTAGTAGACACTGTTATCCAGAGTGACTTTTAGTAAACTAACTTCAGGGACAGTCCCCCCTGAAGCAACTTGGGTTTGAATTCACAACCATACTGTGTTCCATTTGGAAGCACAGAATATTGATGACTAGACAACCACCTGCTGTATTCTGCACAACTTTATGTTCTCATTGTTGTCTTTTTGTATTTTGTCAGACATGGAAGGTGGCTTGCACACTGGGCTGAGGAGGCCATGGCGGTTGGATCTTGCCTCACTGACAGTGAAGTAAGCTTTTGTTGTCAAAGGTTTTATTTTATTTATTTATCCGATTTTCAGTCGACAATATTCTATACTTAGACTTTCAGGGGACACAGAGAAATTGAGCATGACGTAGGAGCACTGGAGGGGGTCACGCCTTCACAGAATCTTGAGGTATGCTGTAGAGTTCTGCAGTGTATATATTTACACTTCAAGTTTTATTTAGCTGAAACTGTAAAATTGTTGATTGCTGTTAATTTTAAAATATTTTTCATAAAGAATGCCAATATGATGAGCAGCATCAGGAAAGGTGTTGAATGGTTGAAGGAAAATCACCAGCTGATGAAGAGCAAGTACTTGCCACCATGTATTGACTGCATGGAGGAGGAAGATGCACTGACCCTGACATTTAATTTTTTTCTCCTATTGGTGACAGACTTGGTGTCTGTCTGTCTGTCTGTGTCTGTCTGTATCTGTCTGTATCAGTCTGTCTGTATCTGTACAGTATGTCTGTATCAGTCTGTCTGTATCAGTATGTCTGGTAATTGAATTGAATTGAATTATTAAATTGTATTTTTTCCCCCACTTGGTGTCTGTCTGTCTGTCTGGTAATTGAATTAAATTATTAAATTGTATTCTTGGTAATGTCTCCAAAATTAATAAAATATTTGAAATTATTGTAAATATTTTGTATTCAAGTCATTTTTTTAATCTGTGTTCAAGTTTACACATTAACCCCAGGCATATTTAATTAACTTTTAAGAATTATTAGACTTATATTGACTTAGACTAATAGTTTGTCTTTGAATGTCTATTTGGAAGTTTGTGTGTTATACCAGGCATTGAACAATTAAGTGTGTACGTGTTATACCAGGCATGCGCGGGTAAAACTGTTGTGGTGAAACTGCGCATGCACGGGTAAAACTGTTGTGGTGACACTGCGCATGCGCGGGTAAAACTGTTGTGGTGACACTGCGCATGCGCGGGGTAAAACTGTTGTGGTGAAACTGCGCATGCGCGGGTAAAACCGTTGTGGTGACACTGCGCATGCGCGGGGTAAAACTGTTGTGGTGACACTGCGCATGCGCGGGGTAAAACTGTTGTGGTGAAACTGCGCATGCGCGGGTAAAACTGTTGTGGTGACACTGCGCATGCGCGGGTAAAACTGTTGTGGTGACACTGCGCATGCGCGGGTAAAACTGTTGTGGTGAAACTGCGCATGCGCGGGTAAAACTGTTGTGGTGACACTGCGCACGCATGTAAAACTGTTGTGGTAACACTGCGCATGCGCGGGTAAAACTGTTGTGGTGACACTGCGCATACGCGGGGTAAAACTGTTGTGGTGAAACTGCACATGCTCGGGTAAAACTGTTGTGGTGACATTGCGCATGCGCGGGGTAAAACTGTTGTGGTAACACTGCGCATGCGCGGGTAAAACTGTTGTGGTGACACTGCGCATACGCGGGGTAAAACTGTTGTGGTGAAACTGCACATGCTCGGGTAAAACTGTTGTGGTGACATTGCGCATGCGCGGGGTAAAACTGTTGTGGTGAAACTGCGCATGCGCGGGTAAAACTGTTGTGGTGACACTGCGCATGCGCGGGGTAAAACTGTTGTGGTGAAACTGCGCATGCGCGGGTAAAACCATTGTGGTGACACTGTGCATGCGCGGGGTAAAACTGTTGTGGTGACACTGCGCATGCGCGGGGTAAAACTGTTGTGGTGAAACTGCGCATGCGCGGGTAAAACTGTTGTGGTGACACTGCGCATGCGCGGGTAAAACTGTTGTGGTGAAACTGCGCATGCGCGGGTAAAACTGTTGTGGTGACACTGCGCATGCGCGGGTAAAACTGTTGTGGTGACACTGCGCATGCGCGGGTAAAACTGTTGTGGTGACACTGCGCATGCGCGGGGTAAAACTGTTGTGGTGAAACTGCGCATGCGCGGGTAAAACCATTGTGGTGACACTGCGCATGCGCGGGGTAAAACTGTTGTGGTGACACTGCGCATGCGCGGGGTAAAACTGTTGTGGTGAAACTGCGCATGCGCGGGTAAAACTGTTGTGGTGACACTGCGCATGCGCGGGTAAAACTGTTGTGGTGAAACTGCGCATGCGCGGGTAAAACTGTTGTGGTGACACTGCGCATGCGCGGGTAAAACTGTTGTGGTGACACTGCGCATGCGCGGGTAAAACTGTTGTGGTGACACTGCGCATGCGCGGGTAAAACTGTTGTGGTGACACTGCGCATACGCGGGGTAAAACTGTTGTGGTGAAACTGCGCATGCGCGGGTAAAACTGTTGTGGTGACATTGCGCATGCGCGGGGTAAAACTGTTGTGGTGAAACTGCGCATGCGCGGGTAAAACTGTTGTGGTGACACTGCGCATGCGTGGGTAAAACTGTTGTGGTGACACTGCGCATGCGTGGGTAAAACTGTTGTGGTGACACTGCGCATGCGCGGGTAAAACTGTTGTGGTGAAACTTCTGGGGTAAAACTGTGGCTCTGCGGCTCTGCAGACAGATATTATTGGGTGTCTTTGCTGCCAGCTCTTTACTATGAATTATAGAAATACAGAAATATACAGTTTTTCTGGTTTACAGACTACTACCGTAAAGTCATTCTACGTATGAATACTGTAAAAATAACGGTATACTGCTGGCGTCCCTGCTGCCAGCTCTTTACTGTTATTTTTCATTTTGTTACAAAAAGATCTGTAGGAGGTAATGCACATTGGTGTCTGTTGACTCTCATGATAGGCTTGAAAGTACCTGAGAATGATGAAGTGTGGCAGATGTTAATGACCTTAAAAGACATTGTGGAACTTGTGTTGGCCCCAGTTCATACAGAGCAGAGAACTTGCTGCCTTGACTCTTTGATTTCTGAGCACCGACACAGATTTCTGGTAGTTTTTCCTCAAAAAATGCTTCTTCCCAAACACTTTCTCGAGCACTACCCTGAACTCATTCAGAAATTTGGTCCTCTGGTAGCCTTGTGGACTATGAGATTTAAAGCTAAACATTTCAAAAAACCTGTCAGACAAACAGGCTGTTTCAGGAACATACTGCTGTCCTTTGCAAAAAAAAAAACACCAGCTCATGATTGCATTGCATCTCCATGAATCAAATGTGATCAAGTCATCACTTTCGGTCACAAGTCTCTGTGGACGTCCTAAAGGATGACATAAAAGATTTGGTCCAACATAGGTATCCACGTGTCACAATGGTACATGTACTATACTATGTAACTAAACCTGGAATGTTGCTATTTCACTGCAGACTTGCCAGACTTTTGTGGGTGTTACAGTCTATCTTGGTTTGTAATGAACTGGTCTTTGTTGTGAGACTAATAAGCACATGGTACAATGAGGACCTTAGGAGCTATGAGTTGGAACACACAGCCAACATTCTGTTACTTGAGCAAAGAAAAATGGTTGACTACTATCAAGGCTGCTTACAATGTTGCAGGAAGACGCTTGACTAGTGACTACCTTAAAGAACTATATTTGCCCCTCTTTTTAGGTGCATGGTTATCGAAGTTAATGCTGTAGTGTACAAATATTTAATTAGGATTAATTGTTTTAATTGCTGGGGTTTTTTTTTCTGTTGCAGATGTGTACCTCAGCAAAGCTGCAAATTGTTTTTGAAGAGAATGTCATTCGCAAATTGGTTTTACTGGTCATCCCCAGTACTCTTCAGTACCTTAAACGTGTAATCAAAGAAACATTTAATATTCCAGACTGCTTTACTTTAATATAGGAAGACATAGATTTTGGGGGCCAGTTTTTCACCTTGAGCTCAATAGATGATGTGCTTTAAAAGTGGTACAAACTGGGCCTGTCACCCTGAATCTGAGTCCTGTGGAAGAACCAATCCTACGAAATTAGTCTGACGCCGTGTCATGCAGTTCTCAGGACACCGTTATGCTATGTCCTTCTGAAAGTGAGACATCATTCCTTTCTTTAGACTCCAGATACAGCAGTTTTCAAGACACTGTTCTGCTATCTTCGTCTGAGAGTTCCACATCATGCCGTTCTCAAGGATGGCTAGCAAAGTTTAAAATAACAACATTCTCATTCGATACAGAGCTCTTGCTTTCAGAAGGAAACAAAGCCTACCAAAAGGATGGCACCCTCTTGAGCAATCCAAGAGTAACGAGAAGTGTCCTTGAGACACTAGCAGAGTACATTATTTTGTACACTGCGTACCCAACAGGTGTCCAGGTTATGAACATAGTAGAGATGTTGATTGAAAAGTACCCATGCCACAAAGAGCCAGGGTCCTTTAATGGACAGTATGGGTGGCAACAGAGGATTAAATATAAGATGGGCAATTATCAAGCAAAATTAAGAGACAGTCAGCTTTCCTGTCCAGAGCTGGGGGTCAACTCTTTGAAAAGTAAGAAGACAATTGAAAAGTCTTGCCCCAAAGGCATGACAAGACCCAGGAAGGCTGAAGTAAACTACTTGCTCCCATTTCCATTTGGGGAAACCGAGAAAACTATAGAGAAGGTGGTGTGCACGCAAGAGGCCTGAAGGAGGAATTTGAAAATGTCCACTCTTTCAAGGGAGTGAATGTGTCTCAGCCAAGTGACAGTGATCATCGGAAGGCAGAGGTCTTTTGTGAAAGACTGTTCGTTTCCCTGGCCGACAACATTGAGCACAGGCTGGATGACAACGGAATTATTTCTGATGCAGCCGCTCTAAATCCGTCAAATTGGCCATCTGATGAAGACGAGCGCATCCTATATGGAGACAACAAACTTCTGACCATTCAGAAGACTCTCGCTGTTGAGGCTGCAACCAGTACCATACTCCTCAAGGAATTCCACCAATTCAAGTGTCATGGCATCACAGGAGACAATCTGCGCAAAGTGCTCATCATTGTCTCCACACTCCCAGTGTCAACAGCTGAGTGTGAAAGGGGATTCAGCGCCATGAACCATATTCTCACAGACGAAAGAAACCGAATAAACGTCTCCACACTGAACAACCTACTGTTCATTTCCGTAAATGGGCCAGGGGTTGCCTACTTCCCTGCCCGGAGATTCGCAGAAATGTGGGTAAAAGAGGGACAACATGCCACAGATGACGCTCCCATAGGAAAGCAGAAAAAGACGTTTATTTTTGCCATTCATAAATAAGTGTTTTGACATGTCTAGCCGAGTGGCACTATCCATGGTACTGGGGGGGGGATTTAATTCTTGCATGTTTTTTCGTTGTGCATGATCACAGTTCATATGTGTGGGGAAAGATAAGCTATTAGAGTAAAAATATTGTGTTACGCTACTTCATGAGTTAATAAGAAAAAAGATTTTACAATTCCTGCAAATGCAGTGATGAAGTTCATGTTCTCATGATTTATTTTTATGAATAAAAATGTTTAAAAACATCCCCCCCTCTGTTTTTTTCACAAATCACACCCTGCTTATAACTATTGTAACTCATATTTCATACATTAAAAACAATTAAATATTTTAATTTCATTAGTATAGCATGATGTGCGTGTGCGTGGTTGGCAAAAAAAAAAAAAAAAAAAGAGTGTTTATTTGACTACTAAATCTTAAATGTTACATTTTATTTTATTTGTCTTAGATCAAGAATGAGTTCAGAAGGATAACCACAATTCCCCTGGAGCCAACCTTTCTGCAAAAAATTGGACCTCTACACTCCAAAGCTCCTGGATTTGTTTAAAATGAAGGGTGGGGATGCAGGCCTAAAAATGAGAAGTGTGCTAGATTCACTCTGCCAGGCAAATGTATGTAGTACACATCTGATATCCTGCTGCTTCCTGACTTTATATATATGCAGTTGTATGTAAATAGAAGTGTACATTGTTAATGTTCACTCCAATTTACTTTTGTTTTTAACAGCAAGTTGAAGAGAAGCGAGATGCTGTGATTCGCTGCCTGCTTTCCTTCCTGGGAGAATCATCTGAGGAGCTCATTGGAGCCTACCAGGTAAATGAATAGATAAATTCAAATTTGTTTTGATTTCATATTGGTACAGTACTGCAAAAGTCTAAAGCACATTAGTGTTTTCATCCCCAAAAATGTTTTTTTACTTATTATATCTTGTGCTGTAGTTTGTCAGTACACTCTAAAAGAAATGGTGCTATATAGTACTAAAAGTGGTTCTTTGGCTCGTAATCATAGGAGAACCACTTTAAGTGCTGCTGTATAGCACCAAATCTTAGTTCTTCAGTGGTTCTCCACCAGTTCTTTGGAATGACTGAGGTGCTATATTGCTCCGCTACCATATACAGAACCTGTTAATCCCCCTGTATGATTCTTCAGCGGCTCTTTGGGGTGGTTTAGGTGCTATATAGCATCACTGCCATACAAGGAACCTGTTAAGCCATTTTTGTTGAAGAAATAAAATGCGAAATGGCACCTCTTATGGGTTCTACACAGCACCATTTGACAAAGGTGCTGTAGAGCTCCTTTAAAGATATGGTGCTATATAGCACCAAAAGTGGTTCCCCGATGATTACGAGCCAAGAACTACTTTTAGTGCTGTAGCACCATTGTTTTTTTTGTTTATGAAATATCGATTTACATTCCTAAACATTCATTTTGCCATTATTTGTAATAATCCAGTGAGATTTTTGTATGCACAGGGAGTCTGACAACAGTTGGTGCTCCACAGAAGATCTGGTCTGAACATCATTGCTCTGTCTACTATAACATGAAGAAAGAGATACAACTGAGACAGCCTAAATCAAGAAAAACTGTGGCAATGTCTGCAAATTACTTAAAAAATGTAAATGCAAAGCTACCTGAAAAAACTATATAAAGTGGACCTAGGCCAATAAGTAGGCCAAACTAGGTCAATAGAAGTTAAATGAAAATCAATTTATGAAAGCATTTTAAAGGCATCCCCACTTTGGAGGTAGTTTTTTAAGTGTCTTGCAGACACAGTTCTTCTGGATTTAGTCTTTCTTCATGTAATAACAGATTTAATGATGGTGAGACCAAATCTCTGTGGGGCACTTATCACATAAAATGAAAGAGAACATGCAACTTACTGTACATTATTGTAACCACTTCACTGGACAACAATCACTCAGCAGAGACATGATTAAAGATAGCTTCACCAATCATGTAATGAAGATCATTGTATTGGGCAGCACGGCAGGAGAGGAAGATGCCAACATGGCTGACGTCACCGTCATTGAGGAAACTGAGGTGCTGTTGGAATGTAAGAATCTCACAAATGCATGCATTTTCTGCTCATGGGCTTCATTTAATCCCTGAACTTAAGCTATCCCTCAAAGCTGAGAAACACATTTGAAGTCTTTCAGAAAATCTTTCTTGGGTTGGATGCTTTAAAATTTTCTCCAAACGTTGGCTCTTTGCATAGAAAGCTACTAGTATAAGTCTGCTAGTTGGCCATTGTTTTTTACACTTACTTTTTGTATTTTCTCATTTGTTCAGCAAGTGACAATATTCTAAAAAGGTTTGTTAATGTAAATTAGAGCAAAGTTTGTACTATACTGTACAACAGAAACACTGTAATGCAGTGTAATGTAAGTAATGCAGTGCTGCTAAAGAAGACAGAAGCAGCGGTTTATTTGTTTTATCAGTGTTGTATGTAAGATCACAGTTAAGCATCTCACGTTAAATTGTTGTGCTCTGTTATATACACAAAAACACATTGAAACATCTGTAATATGATAAAGATGTTGAACCATTTTGACCATGTTTTTGGGCAACAGCAGTTTGTAGCACGGCCACACAGATAATTTAAAGTTTTAGTTTGGGCGCTTGACAGTTTAAATAACTGTTGAAAAAAATAAAAATAATAACTGACCCCACTCAGCATTTAAACACTGAAAGATGAATTCTCTCTCCAAGGATTTTCTTTTCATTTTTTTCATTTTGTATTTAAGATGGAGATCTGTGCTGAAAGCCTATGGAATACCCTGGTCGACTGATATACCTCCTCGCCCAATGATAAATGCATAGATTTTATTATGGTTTCTAGAGGTATAGTGAGTATAATTTATAAATCACTTGTGGTACGATAGTTTTCAAAACTTCTGGGAGAGAGAGAACTTAACACTGTGATTAATTGGGACACTGTCTGGGGGAATTGTTTTGCTACCTCAAAAAAATCTGACTCATCAAATGATAAGTCCATTATAAGTTAATTTATAAGGCAAACGCCTCTCCTTGTTTATTGTATAAGGTAAAAAGAAAGTCAGACCCTTTTTGTCACCCGTGTAGCAGTGAAAGTCCAGGGGCCTCATTTATAAAACTTTGCGTAGGATTTGTGTCAGAAGTGGCGTACGGATGAAATATAGGACGTGCGTACGCACAGAAATATTCGGATTTATAAAACCATGTGCACGCACATCCTACGCAGTTTTCCCTTAATAAATCACAATAAATTCTAAATGTAGCGCAGCTTTTGCGGCTTCATGTCACGCCCATAGTTGCCCATAAATAGTCTGTGAAATGCCCACAAGTTAATATTCATCGATTGCGAAATCATGGCAAACACAGAGCGGAAAACCAAGAAACGTAACTTCACTCAATGTGAAGTAGAAATTATCGTTGGCGAGGTGGAAAAGAGGACTAAAATGTTGTTTGGAGGGCACAGTGTGGGCATTACTAATACCAAAAAGGCACTTGAGTGGCAAAAGGTTGCAGACGCCGTTAATGCTGCAGCCTCACAACCTCGCTCGGACCGTGGCCAAAATAAAAAAGAAATGGTCGGACATCAAAGTCGATGCAAAAAAGCGTCTAGCGCTCCATCGCCAGAGTGTGTCTGTCTGCCACGGGTGGGGGAAAGGGGACACCGGAGCTGTGTTATGAAGATGAATTGCGATGAATTCTGAAAGATGAATTCTCTCTCCAAGGATTTTCTTTTCTTTTTTTTTCTTTTTGTATTTAAGATGGAGATCTGTGCTGAAAGCCTATGGAGTACCCTGATCGACTGAAATACCTCCTCGCCCAATGATAAATGCATAGATTTTATTATGGCTTCAAGAGGTATAGTGAGTATAATTTATAAATCACTTGTGGTACGATAGTTTTCAAAACTTCTGGGAGAGAGAGAACTTAACACTGTGATTGATTGGGACACTGTCTGGGGGAATTGTTTTGCTACATCAAAAAAATCTGAGTCCATTATAAGTTCATTTATAAGGCAAACGCCTCTCCTTGTTTATTGTATAAGGTAAAAAGAAAGTCAGACCCTTTTTGTCACCTGTGTAGCAGCGAAAGTCCAGGTGCATGCATATGTTTTGGGACCGTTCTCAAATTGAGCGGTTTTGGTCCTCAGCCCGGGACTTGTTGACATATCTTCTGACGACTGATCCAAAATTACCCACTGCTTTTTCTTTTTCTTGATGATTCTTCATTGTCACTGTCAGGGGCGGGTTTACCATTTTGGGGGCCCCAAGCAAAGTCAGGATCTCAGGCCCCCCACAACCCACTCCCTAACATTACGTTACATTTTACTCTGAATTGCACAACAATAATATTTCCATTTAGCAGACGCCTTTATCCAAAACGACTTACAAATGAGGAATACAGCAAGCGATTCATCATGAAGAGGCAAACAACGCAAGAAGTGCTCAAAATACAAAGTTTCAGACGTTGCTTAGAGTAGCATAAGCTAGACAAGGGAGGGATTAAAGGAAAAGGAAAGGATTGAATTTTTTTATGAGGTTAAGTGCTAAGAGAAGAGATGAGTTTTCAGCTGTCTTTTGAATGTTGTCAGGGATTCTGCCTTCCAGAAGAAGGTAGGGAGATCATGAACCGTGAATGAAAATGTTCTGGAGAGTGATTGTGTGCCTCTCTGTGATGGTACCATGAGTTGTCGCTTATTTATGAATATCAACATCAATATTGAATAATTAAGTGAGACATTTAAAAAAAAAAATGTGGCTATTTATTTTTTACAGAAATGTTCTACACTTTGGCACTTGCTCCCTTCAGCTTTAAGATATAAACCTTCTTGGTTTTGAATTCATCAAGAGTCTTAACTTTGTCCATTGTCTTCAATATTCAAAATTACACAAACTATTGTTGACCGACACATTGGAGCAGTTGAAAAAATATGACAAAAAGCAAAAGCAGCTAACGATGGAAAGAGGAGACGGAGGCGATCACATTCTACTTGGCTAAGGATATGGTGCCATTCAACTCCATGGAAAACGTGGTATTTAAAAGACTGATCCAAACTTTAGAGACACGGTATGAATTGCCAAGTCGCAAATATGTTTCTAATACTACCATTCCCCATATGTATAATGAATACCGACAGAGAGTCACTGCACAAATAAAGCATGGAGAATTTTTTGCAATGACGAGAAAGAGTGCATGTCTTCAAACAAACTACTGCCCTGAAGACCACACTGGGGAGCTAATTGCTCATGACCTGAAGGATGCACTAGAATCTTGGAGTCTAAGTGAAGAACTGCATGACAACAAACATTGGTACAAATATGGTGAAGGCCTTGCAGCTCAATAAGTGGACTCGCCTGCCATCCATTGGCCACAGACTGCATATAGCCATAGGTGAGTAATGCAAAATAGCCTTAGCTAAATGTAAAAATACTACTTAATATAAATATATGATCAAGTCAAGTATTTTTTTTTTATTAAAAATAACTCAAGTGGTCTTAAGCCAACATTATATATAACAAAATATTTATTAAATTGCTCAAGAGAGACAACAGTTCTGTTTATCTTTTGTTCATGATATGATGGTCTGAACTTGTTTTAATTGTCCAGTTGTTTCCCCCTTTCACAGAAAAAAGTGGAAAGGATACGAGTGTGCCACATCACTATGCAAAAAAGTTGTAAGCGCTTCAGTTGGAAAAAGCAGATAGATCTGATAAAGGCACAACTCGAGCACAACCTGCCTCAGAGGAAGCTAATAACAGAGTCTCCAACACGATGGGGGTACCGACTCAATATAGTTGAAAGAGTCCTTGAACAGAAAGCTGCCATTTCAAAGGTTTGTAAAGCTGATAAGAAAGCAAGACACCTTGCGCTAACATGACAGGATATTGATGTTTTGGAGTCAGTGAAGAAGGCCCTCAGCCCACTCAAAGATTTCACAGATGCACTTTCAGGAGAGGACTATGTGAGTGTTTCTTACTTAAAGCCTGTTTTGCATCTTCTGAAAATGAATATCTAGAGTGTGGATGCTGAGGAAACTAATTAAACAAAGACGATAAAGGAAACCATCACCCAATACCTCAGTGATTGTACAGTGACCAGACAACAGATGACCTCCTGGACATAGCGTATCTTCTTGACCCAAGGTTTAAGCTGCACTATGTGAATGAAATCTCCAGTTATTACTGAGCTGGAAGTCCTTCTGACAGCAGCATCACAACCAGTAATGTCTGTTGCATCACAAAGCACAGAATCTGAGGGGCCAGCAAAAAAAAAGACCAAAACTCTTGGTAGCCTTCTCAAAGTATCCAGTACCTCAGCAGCCACAGGCCCAACTTTAGCACCTGCTTTGAGAGAGTTAACTGAGGCAGAACTGGCATCATACCTCACAATAACTGAAGCTGAGAGCGAGTTGGATCTTTTGGAATGGTGGAAAAGGCACCAGGCAAACATTCCACGGGTTGCGTGCCAGGCAAAAAAGTACATTTGCATCCCAGCAACCAGTGCACCATCAGAAAGACTATTTAGCACAGGTGGCAACATTGTTACATGCCAAAGGGCTACTTTGAAAGTGGATCAGTTGATTTTCCTGGCAAAAAAATCTCTAATTCTATCTCATCATTCCAAGTCTTTGTTAAACTCTACCAGTTTTATTATATTTCTGTTCATTTCAATAGCAGTGCAGTTAAAATGTAACTGTGAAACAGTCTGAATATTTTATTTATTTTTACATACATTTAAGTACTTTTCCATAATATTATATCTATTGGGTGCTGATTGCCACTTGAAGTTGAAACCAGATGTTTTTTTGTTTGCTTGTTTTTTAGAATTTAAAAAGTGCACACTTTTGTGTTGTTCACCTTTTACTACTGCATTTTTTATTTATTTATTTTTACGTTGAGTTCTGAGTACTGGAAAAATATGTTATTTTATATAATATTATCTATTGAGTGCTGATTGCCACTTGAAGACTTTGAGAAGTTCATACCTTTGTAAACTTCGTAAGTTTGTACATTTTACTACTGCAAATTCTGAGTACTTTAAGATCTTTTGTTATTTAATGTTCATCTATTGTTTATCTACTGATTACTAATCACAACTTTAATATTTAAAATAAAGTTAAACTTCATTTAATGACCATTTTGACAACTCATTCTTTAATTCAATATTGCGTTTTAAATGGTACAAAGAGATAAAAATCAATAGGCTTGTTCCAGTCTGGATATTCTCTATAGTACATCTCAAAATTGGGAAGATCGTGATTCAGATTGTAGATCTGTGACATGTCGTGTCACATGATTTTTTTGGGAAAATCGCCCGGCCTTAGATGGAGTAGATTGAGTCCATCAACACCCCCAAAGCTTGCACAGTCCTCGTCCTAGGTTGACATGTCATACGGTAACTGTAACGAGGTTAGTAAAAGACAGCAGCCTCTCATGGACGACTGCTTTCACATTCATAAGCAACAAAACAAACAAAACATAAGTCCAGGCCTGTTCCTCTCTCGATCTCCACTGTCGTCGCTCCTCCTTTTATGCTTCCGCTCCTCCGTGAGAGATACGAGACCAGTGCGTCGTGCAGGTGTCGCTCATCAGTAATCACGCCACCGGCCTCGCGCCGTTCTCTCACAGCCCTCGGCCTCGTCCTGCTCGCCACAGTAACATTAGGCAGTTTTGATTTATATGCTGTATAATGATGATGATTGTGTTTTTTTTTACATATGCATCTGCTTACATATGCTATCGCTTGTTTCTGTTTCTTATTCACTTGTCTTTTGATCTGGAGATTCTGTACTCTTCCAGAAGATGCCCAATATTGCCCTTTACCGTACAGTGAAAACACGGATAGCTGGAAAATTCCATCAATGGTGGGGAAGCCTTGTCTCATAAAAGATGGAAAATTCTGTCAATGGTGGGGAAAGAGTTAATTCATAAAAAGATGGAACATGTCTTGATTACTGTTGTAACCCTCATTCTCTGATGGAGGGAACGGAGACGTTGCATCAAAATACCGACACTATACAATTGGCGAGTGAAATTTAAGTCTGGCCACTCCCCAGACAAACGGGTATAAAAGAGGGGCAGCGTGCTTCACTCATTCAGGTTTGTGCTGAGGAGCCAAGGCAGCATCTTGGCTTAATTATGGAGGAAAGGTGGTCCAAGGTTCACCAATAATGGGAAACTTTACTTTGACCTAAAAAGCACACATTATCACCTCAGAGAGGGAAAAGGCACTGACACGCAAGCACTACACTCTACCAGTTGTCGGTTCATTTGTTAGTACCAAGAACACTGGACAAAACTGGTTCAATATGGAGATTTTTAAATCTCGCAAAGGTGTTGGGTGTAGCCCAGCCTGCAGCTCTACAAATGTAAAGATGCAACATTCACTGAAGCAGAAGAGCCTGACGGTAAACCCTGAGCCTGGTAGGCCAGGAGAATGGCATCCACAAACCAGTGGGCCATTCTTTGCTTGGAAACAGCCTTCCCATTCTTCTGACCTCAAAAACAGACAAAGAGCTGATCTGATCTTCAAAAGCTCTGTGTGCGATTCAGGTAAATGTGCAAAGTGCGCACTGGTCACAACAGAGATAAGGCTAGGTCTTGCAAGGTTACCACTTGATCCCTAAAAGGGGTAGTGGGAACCTTGGGCATATAGCCAGGCTGGGTTCTCAGGACAACATGAGTGCATCTTTCATCTGGTAAGGGTCATGTTGATCCTTCCTGTCCTCTGCGCAGTGAGAGAGAGGGTTCTCTGTCCAGAAGCGCTTAAAGTCAGCCTGTGTGCAATGAAATGCACTGGGGGAAATGCATACTTGCGCAGGCAGTGCGTCCATGCTGAGGGGGACCTCGGTCAGGGAATACCACTAGGAGGTTTCTTGAACAGGTCTACCTGTGCCTGGCCAAATCAACTCCAAATCAGCTGGACCTGCTGGGGATGGAGTCTCCACTCTCCTCAGAGTGTAACTTGTCATGACTCGTGAGATTGAGTTCGCTGCGTGACTAAGGTTGCCCGTAATGTGAGTGGCTTGCAGATACTTCAGTCACTGTTGACGCCAGAGGAGATGGCAGGCAAGTTGATGCGAGTTGCATGCGACGAGAGCTTATACTACCCTGGTGGTTGATATATGATACTGTCGCTGTGTTGTCAGTCCAGACCAACACGTGCTTGCCCTGGATCAAAGGTCAAAACCTCCTTAGGGCTAACAGCAATGCCAACACACTCTAGGCAGTTGATGTGCCCGTGCAGTCAAGGGCCTGTCCAGGAGCCTGAAGCTGCATGCCCATTGCATACGTCGCCCCAGCTTGTCCTGGATATGTCTTGTAAAAACAACACATCTGGACACTTTGTTCTAAGGGAACACCTGTCCGTAGAAACGAAAGGTCTGTTCAAGGGATGAATGTGTGACAACACGTGATTTGTATCGCAGCGCCATGCACATCTCGGGACTTGGAATAAAGCCAATGCGGAAGCGATCTGCATCAATCCAAGCGGTGTTACCGTGGCCGAGAATGCCATATACCCCAGGGAGCCACAGAGAAAAGAGATACTCTGCACAAGGGAGAGCATGCTCTTCTCCCAGTTGACCTGAAGTCCCAATCTGGCTAGATGCTCGAGGAGCATGTCTCTGTGTGCACACAGCAGCTCTCGAGAGTGGACTAGCATTAGCCAGTCGAGATAGTTGAGGAGGCGAATGTCTACTTCCCTCAATGGGGAAAGGGCAACCTCTGCGACTCTGGTAAAGACGTGAGGAGACGGAGAACCTCTAGGGAAGGACCTTGTACTGGTTTGCCCACCCTTCAAAGGTGAAACTAAGAAAATGACCATTGTCAAGGAAGGATCGAGAAATGAAAGTATGCGCATTTCAGGTCTATCTCCGTGTACCAATCCTGGTATCTGAGGCACATTAGCATGCGTCTCTGAGTGAGCTTCTTGAGCCTGTGAAAGACCGATTCTGGATCTACGAGTACTGAACTGAGCCTGTTTCCCCCACCCCTTTTGGGTACGATGAGGTAAGGGCTGTAGAAGCCCTTCTTCACCTCGGCTGGAGGGACAGACTCTATCGCATCCTTTGCTAGAAGGACTGCAGTCTCTGCCTAAAGGACAGCAGCACTCTCACCTCGTACTGAAGTAAAAAGAGTGCCACTGTACTTGGGCAGGCACCTGGTGAACTTATTCACATAGCCAAGCCGAATTGTCCTGAGAAGTCAGTGTGACGGGTTGGCGAGCGTTAACCATGCATCCAAACTCCATAGCAGCGGCACTAAAAGAACTAAAGGAGTTGATGGGCTCCACCTTCCTGTGAGAGGACCGTTGTTGAGGTCTAGCTGCTGGTCCAGACGATGTCTCCAACACTGAAGGCAAAGCTTGTAGCCATCCGAGGGAGACATGAAACGACCCAGTACACATTTTAAATCCTAAGGGGAAACCCTATGCACATATATGAACTGATATACTGTAGATAACCAACATATGGCATTAAAAGGCAAGCAATCACATCTGTGACTAAGCACAACAGACAATAACAAACACAAAATGCAAATCAGTAGATCAAATAATTTATTTCTTCCCTGCCCGTGTTACCTGCGTGAAGTTGGCCCCCCAACCAATGTAAAACGTCGGCAAAATAGCATGTGGGGTAGCTGAGTGGTCTCAGAGTGACCAATAATATTCTTTTAATATCTAAAAAAACAAAGCAGCACAAACAGTGCACAAACGATTGAGACTATTTTGCCAGTGTTTTGCGTTGGGTGGGGGGCCAACTTCACGCAGGTCCCTTCCCTTTTATAAGCACTAAGTTCCCATTCGAACTGATCTAGGACCAATTATCAGTACAGTATGACTGAAGCCATGTTTATTCAATTTTGCATTAGTGGCGGGCAAATCACAAGGGGTGCTTCTCAAATGGAAGTCTGCATATCTCGGCTACCACATCATCATGTGCCGCCAAAGGTAATGAGTTTAAAGTACTCATGACCACCCTTACAACAGTTTACCATGTTTTATTGTGGTAAATTTTGACTAATTTCTTGTAGAATTTAAAATAGATAATCTGATAAAGGAAAAGATTATACACTGATGAGCCGAAACAGTATGACCATTCACAGTCTAGGTTTAATAGATGATATATTAGATGGTAAGCAAACAATCAGTTTTTACAAAAGAAGGTTATGAAAATCCAAAATGGCTGAAACATTTTAGATATGGAAATGGAAATTTTCAAAACTGCCTGCAGTGAGGAGAATGTTCTTTTAAAACTGGACCAATGAGTGGGAACTGAATGCTTGAGAGGAGTATTAAAAGTGCTTTAAACGGTGCCAACCCATTGTGGAGTTAATTTTAACCGAGCAGTATAACAACTAGTAAATAGTAAATTAGACCGGCGTGTTGGGTTTAACATTTAATACAACCCAGCTGGGTCAATACAGCCCAGTGCTGGTTTTTAACCCAGCATTTTTAGTGTTTGGTAACATCATATGACCATAAACATATGTCATTTACTTCTTTAAACCATATTTTAAGAAAAGGCATGATTATAAAGGATTTTGTATTTTATATATAATTACCCTGAACAAAACAGCAGATGGGCTGAATGAAAACTCACTCTTGAACTCTAGGTGACGCTTATGGAACCGCAGAAATAGAGAGGTTACCACTGTACACAAAGCAGAACTGCACTTATAAATGTACTTTATTATAAACTTTATTCAGCATTATACAGAGGTATGAAGAAAAGAAAACACCATTGACACTTTTCTGAAGACAGCCAATTCCCACATTTATTTAAAAACACCCCTCCCAAATAATAATAAACAAACAGCTTTATAATTGTACTGACATTCCATTTAATTTGGGGCAATGCTTTTTACTGTGAATCTGTGTAGTTTTGGAACAATTGAATCTCTTGCCACATTGATGGCACTGATACGGCTTCTCTCCAGTGTGAATTCTCTCATGTGCTTGCAAGGCTCCTAACTGCTTGAAACTGTTTTCACAGTATGAACACTTGTAAGGTCTTTCTCCAGTGTGGATCCTTTGGTGCACTTTCAGCTGAGTGGCTGTAGTAAAGGCTTTACCACAATCAGAGCACAAATACTCTTTCACACCAGCATGTATTTTCTGATGGTCTTTAAAACGGCCCAGCCATGAAAACGTCTTTCCACAAATAGAACACAAGTAAGGCTTCTCTTTTGTGTGAACTTTCCTATGGCCCTTTAAATCTGATTCCTTAACAAACTTCTTATCGCACTGATCACAATCAAATGGCTTTTCTCCAGAGTGAGTGAGCTTATGAACTCTGAGACTATATGACCATTTGAAACTCTTTTCACACTGATCACATGCAAATGGTTTCTCTTCATTGTGAATTTGCATGTGACTACTAAGGTTTCCTTTATTTATGAAACTCTTTCCACACTGAGGGCATGTGAACGGCTTCTCACCTGTGTGACGTCTTGTATGAACAATAAAGACTGAATTACATGAGAAACCTTTTCCACATTGAGGACAGGTAATAGTCTTTTTGGCTTTTGCTCTTTGAGATTTTGTGTGTCCTTTTTTTTCTCCAGTTCTGGCATCAGGAATGTTCTGAATCGGATGTTTCATCTTGATTTCATTCAATTCTTCACTTTCCTCTTGCACATTCATTGAGTCTAAAAGGAAATATAATATTTCTAGATGTGATTTTTAAAATCACACTTCTATTTGTCCTATGCTATTTTTTGCTACTATCTACAATTCTGTTCATCTGTCAGAAAATATGTTTCATTTAGGTTTTTCAGACATCATTAATGAAGAATCAAGAATGGACACCAACCTCTTCGTTCCTCTGTATCTTTATCTTTCACTCCACATGCTTCTGAATTTCTCATATCACCACTGTCCCCTTTAATAACCTCCATCTTTACAACAGCTTTCATTTGGGAATGGCTTGGATGAAGGTGTGAGCAGTGATTGTTATGAGGTATGGAGGACCAGATCTGAAAAAAAGTACAGAACAGACCATTTCTTCATACAATTAATTCCAATTCATTCAATGATTCACTTTCATTCACTGATTCAACAAATTAAATGCATTTTAAATCTTAAATTAGACCACTGTGTCTGACACAGGACACAAAAAGAAGAGCTATAATAAAGTAATTGTAACCTTGGGGTAGGGCTGTGCAAAAATAGGCCTCGTTTTCACTGTCAGTGAAATGTGACTCAATTCCGATTTTTTGCTCACATGTGACACAGATCGGATGTGTTCTATGACTGTGTAAACAGGAAAAAAAACGCACGCATTCGGATATTTCGAGATCGATTTCAGGCCTCGTTCATTTGAGGAAATAAATCAGATATGTGCCAGTGCGAATGTCATGTAAACAGGCAGATCGGATTTTCTGAGGCATTAGGCTATGTCCCTGCGGTTTAATGACGAGAGCAACCCCCAACGTGCATCTGCAAAGGGACGGATGGCCCAACGAAATGTTGTGTCGTCGTAGGAGAAGAATGTGGACAAACGTTGACAACATATCAAAGGTTGGCTTGCTCATCCTTAAATTTCAGGCCCACTGCTCCTCGTTAAAGCCCTCCACGATATGCTCCCACCAGTCCTGAGATCTCTCTCGCACACAATAACTGAAGCATGTGCACAGGCTGCAATGATGGCACTTTTCGCCCTCCTCCGCCTCATAATCATGGTGATGTTTTGTATCTTAATTATAATCACAATATTTTCTGGTATTTATTGCGATAACGATATCAACGACGATATAAATATAGTACCATTCACCACTGTTTTTGGTTTCAAATGATGGCTGCATGCATTCTTGAGAGCCTCAGAAACACAAACATTGATCTAAAGTAAAACGTGCCCATCATCAAATAGGCTCCTATAACATTAAAGAATAAAGAATAAAAAATAAAAATAAAAATGAAAATGTAAAATACATACACCAGCCCTTGCTGAAATGGAAAAGTTGCAGATATACGTTTCTTCTGAAAAAGTGCAGATAATATTTAAATAGTACAACTTTACTGAAAAAACATACTGTAACATTAGCCGCGTTTCCACTGTCGGGCCAGGGCTTTAAACGGGCCGTGCCGGGCTGATAGCCTCGGGCTAATAGCACCGGGCCTGCGTTTCCACTGTCGGGCCAGAAGCTCCACAGCGCTTCACTAAAACACGCCCGTAACACGCCTCTCTGGAACAACGTCACACTAACCCATTCACCAACAAATGGAAGTTTTATCAGAAAACTAATCAGAAATCACTGGAAACAGCGTTGAAAACAAACATGATAAAAGCGGCCGTTTGCTGGCATTTTTGTTGTTTACTTGAATATTTAAAAACCAAGCATCGATGTTTTACCACAGGTTTACAATAAAAAGTGATACATTGATCATAATGAATTAATTTATGTCAAAATTGCACATTAGTCACTCAGAAATAAATTACCGTTAGGTCTATTTCACAAAAGAAAGAGGACACACTTACTTCTTCAGTCGAGTCTGTTACTGTTTATCTGGTAGTTACAGGACATATTTACATCACATTTAGAAAGAATGATAATTTCTACAAATATATGCCACCAAAAATACGACCTGAGGAGCTTTAGCACTCTCTCGACTCCCATACAGATATTTTCCGTCAGAGAAACAGAGGAAGCTCCCGAAAAAAAAGTTGCTTTATTTTATGATAGTCCGGTATAAAGAGACGAGATGTAGGCTACTGACAGATAAAATAAAAACATGATTGTGATAGCCTTTATGATTGGTCTGATTTCTTCAAGCGTTCACTATGTTTTTTTACTATGCATATCTTCAAGCGTTTACCATGTTTACTATGGTAATGGTTAGCGCGCATAGTCTTTTGCATCACAAACACAAGGCATTCAAACATGAACGCGAGTTAAATTATTTTAAAAGTCTTTAATGCTGACAGAATCATCCGGCGCAGCCGTCTCCCGACTCAGGTGAACTCCGCCTCTGTTCGTAACCACTCCTCTAGCCCGAGCTGGCCCGCTCTGGCCCAAGGTATTCGACGGGCCAGAAATCCTGGCCGTTGGCCCCGAGTAAGCCCCGATCAAGCCCCGGAAGTGACAGTGGAAACGCGACTGGCCCTGGCACGCACTAGCACAGCCCGGCCCTGGCCCGACAGTGGAAACGCGGCTATTAATAATTACACAGTAATAATTTAAATCAATTACAAGTTTGAAATGTAAAAAACGAACAACTAACTGCGAATGGATCGCACACAGAAATATTAAAGACTAATTCTTGTTGTGAGGAGAATTTTTACCGGTATATCGCAAATGATAATATAATCACTCATCCCTAGTAGGTTTATTTAACATGTATAGCCTACATGTATACATCTTTTGTTGTTTGATTAACATTAATGACAGACAGACACTTTAAGACCTTGGATCTAATTACTGGCATCAGGTTTTCACCAAGCTGTTTACGTTCATTTAAGCCATAATCTACTGTATTTACGCGAGATACTCCACATTAGGGGTGGGGGAAAAAAACTATTCTTAGATGCATCGCGATGTGGAAGTGGACGATTCTGAATTGAATCACAAATGTCAAAAATCGATTTTCTAAATGTTAATTGATAATGTTGACGGAACGCAAAAGGCGCCTGGACAGTCTGTGGCGTGCAGCTGTGCACATAACAGAGACGCATGATGGTTGAGCGAGAAATCCGACCGGCACCTTCTGCGTTAAAATCTAGCGTAACTTTGGCTTTACGAAGTTGGAGGGAAAAAGGACCTGGATAAGAGCCACACTTTTTGCAAAAAGGGCTCCAGACTGCAACCAAATGGGCGACAAGAGGTCGCACTTGGTGTGACCACCACGCTGTCCAATTGACAAGAGCTTCAACTTCTGTATCATAAGAGAAACATCAAACGGCAAACGAAACGAAAGTGAAATGTAACTGCTCTATTCGTTTAAGCTGTGGTGCACGGACCGTTTAGCGCAGCGCAAGCTTAGAACACTCGTGGGCCGATCTTAATCACGCGACACTGTTATTACACAGCGCTGGGAGATCCAGTGAGAAAGTGATTGAATTCACCGCAGAACTAATAACATTGCAGCAAGATCTAATTGGAAGCATTCAAATTCGGCACAGAATTCTGTTGTAAACCACACGTCAGATCAAACAGCGCTGAAGTGGAAACCAGTTCCACCCAACTCGGAAAAGGCAAAGCGAATTACAAACTCTATCGCAACATTTATTGCCAAATCACTTCCATTTGTTTAATTAATCAAATATATTGGAAGTAAATTCATTATGGATCATTACAAATAGCCTACTTTGTTTTAAAAGTACCAAGTAGTCTCTCAGTGAGAAAAAAGAAAATCTGTATAGAAAAAAAAGATGTATCGATAATTGTTTTATCATCGCAGCCCTCTGAATCATAATTGAATTGAATCGTGAGGTGCCTAGAGATTCCCACCCTACTCCACATGATGATACTTTTGACAACTGTGTTGTCTGTATTTGAAGCTCTTTTTGAAGACCCTTTATGTACACACACACTACTTCGACATCTGACTTGATCTCCTCCGCGTTCTCTACTATCCCGCCTTCACTAATGGCAAGAAAATCAATCTTGTTTGCTCATGCACAAATTCATTTAACCATCTAACTTGCAAGCACCAGAACACTGATTCACCAAACCTGCTTGCTTGCAGTCTGTGTTCTTCTGACTTTATTTTGTAATAAGTAATGCATATGCTTCAGGGAGATGTATCGGAGTATACATTTTATTTAGGAAATGTAGTGGAGTAAAAGTAAAAGCTGACAAATATAAAACCTCAAGTAAAGTACAGATTCTCCCAAAAAATACTTAAGTACTATAACAAAGTATTATTACATTACACCACCACCACTGGTATTTAACAACAGAAAATGCATAGTCCACTCCATGACTGCATGACACAGTTTATACATGAATGTAATACTGTAAAGCTGCTGGCATTAAAGCATCTATATATTGTACAAAGTGGTATATAAATAAACATGCCTTCGCGGGAGTGCTTGAAATACAGAGCTTGTGCTAACATATCCACATCACTACGATCAGATGCGATCTTGCTGATGTTTTATTATCACCGTTGCCATATTTGGTGTGTGGTTATTTTGTTATTGAGAGGAAAGCATGCAGTCCATATTTGTGTATAGCCTATTCTATTGAAACGGCACTCTCAGCAGCGTGTGCAGATACACAGATACACACGGGAGCGTTTGAAAGCCGGCGTCTATCAGCGGATCCCTAATATATCCACTGATAGACGTCTGCTTTAAAATGCTCCAGTGTGAATGTGTAAGCGCTCAGTGAGACAACATGTTTTTTAAGCGTTGATCAATGTAGCCAATATGTTGAGTGCGTGAACTCAATGGCCAATCAGAGGTGTTTAAGAATCCGTTCAACAGCACTCAAAATGCTAGAGGGAAATGCTGGTATCGTCACATTTTTTAAATTTCAGTACAGACTTAGTACCGAAGTCAGTACTTTTGACAACACTACTCTCAGATTCAATGCGTTTCCTGAGTATTGGAGTCCAGAACTCAGTCACTGATAAACTCACGCTGTTTCATTGACAGCTTCTCCAGCGATTGTAAAGGGAGAGTTCTTTGATCGATTTCTATTACGGATGTCAATTTACACAAATTCTCATGATCGATCATCGTTTAAATTAACGATCAATTAATCGTTAGCATTTATACTGCAATATGCGTCTGCTGCAGTGGCATATGGCCAACAGCACAACAGGGTCTGCAAATGCTGCTCAAAATGTCATGTTCCTCACCAAATGAATGAGATGGGTTTTTAATCTAAATAAAGGGCAAGTAGGATTGTAAAATGAATCGATGTGATTGATCATGTATTAAATTACTTATTTAATAATCAAATATAATGACTAATACAACGTGTCACCAACGCTGCCTCAGAGTACGCGTGCTTGTCAGAATGTGCACTTCTGCTCTTCCTGGGACAACGCGCTGAAAATGGCAACTAAACCCGATGGATTCACAATGATTTATTAAAATGGTGTTCTCATTAATGTTATGTATTATGACAGACCCAATCATAGTTATAATTAGCCGTGCATTGCTGTTTGAAGCGCTGAATGAACACCGGTAAACGCGTCCTATGAGATTAATCAGATAGGCTATACAAAATGAACGCAATAATCTGCACAATGTAATAGGAACCCAGTAATGGGCACCAAAAAAAAAAAATGTGGCCCAATTAAACAGAGGCAGAGTGAATACAAAAAGTTTGAAGTATAAATGAATATTTATTCAAGGTGCAAAATCATGCAAATCCTAACCCAAATATATAAAATTAATGGAAAAATAAACAAAAAAGGGAAAAATCTCATCCAAAAACATCCAAATTAGATTTTAAAGCAATAACGCCAAATGCAAATTTTCCAAAAAATAACTTCCTCAAAAATAACATAAAAAAAGACAAATCAACAAAGTAAAAAATACCTGCAGCATAAATATAGAGTCTAGAAGAAATATTTTGTCATACTGTTCAAAATAGATAATCTACTCTCTTATGCAACAGTTGATATCATTTACAATACATTGAACAGGAAATAACAGAAGCAACTCGGCCGCGTTGTCCCTGAAACACCCATGCTCAATTAATAAGTGGTAGATTCCAGTCCTTAGTGGAACCAAAGATTCCCGCCACCGTTTCCCCGTCGGACCTCTACAATTACGGGACAAACAATATTGCATAAAGTCAACAGGTAATTCAATCACTCATTTCGATCGATAATCATAATGAACTCTTATGTCAGTAAACAGTCTCTGTGTTTGTGTGAGTGCATTTATTATATAAGTTCATGTTAAATGTGCGGTCAATCCGTGACCGTCACACACAAAATGACACGAATGTATGTACAAGTGAACTTGAACTAAGTTACGTTCTATTCAGAATGTGTGATCAATGAAACAAGGCACTAAACCCAAATAAATCACAATGTTTTATTACAATATTGTTCTCTTTATAATGTTATGTAATATGACAGTCCCAATCATAGCAACAACTTAGCAACCTCCCCTAGTTTTTAAAACTTAAACTAATTAAAACTAAAAACCTTCAAGCTTTTAAAACTACTTCAAACTTTCTGGCAAGGCTTTTTCAAGCCAACTTAAAGTTTGTCTACAAACTTTATCTAGTTGTGCATTGCTGTTTGCACGCTTTAAACCATGTTAATTCTTAACCAAATTCATCCTATTTTAGATAAATCAGATATAGGCCTACACAAAATAAACAATATTACAATTTACATTTGCACAAAAAAAAAAAAAAAAAGGCTGGGAATGCACGTACGCAAACATACAGTCATGATGAAGGTATAACTCTAACTGTAAAATATGAAGGTAAAAGAGTAGGAAAACTCGAGAGCACGTAGATGTTCATTTGAGAGCTTGTACAGTAAATATTCGTACTTGTATGCTAAAATTTACACTCACAGCTCCAATGTGAAAACCTGTCAAATAAAAATCCAAAGTTGAATGTTGAAATTTGCACTCGCAGACAATAGGAGCTGGAGTGTACATCTTTGCGTACAAGTACAAATATGTATTGGACAAGTTCTCAAATTCACATCTACGTGCTCTCGAGTTTTGCTACTCTTTTACCTTCATAGTAAAATGGTCCCAAACATAAACCCTGCGTGCTCGTTTCCTTTTCCATCGTGTCTACCTTACGTTTGACGATTGAGCAGCACGAACACACATGAACCTGCTTAATCGATTATCAATTAAATGTATTATCGTTGATTAATCGTTAAAGGTATAGCGGAGGATGTTTTACTTCCTGGTGGGTAGTCTAAACTATTGGTCCTCCTAATTGTCAATCATTCTGGTGAATCAATCAAACTTTTCAAAAAGTGGAGAGGGCGGGTCTTATCTAAAATTTGGAAAGATCCTCCGCTATACCTTTAACATCCCTACTTTCTATATATAATTTAATCACAGATTAAATAAAATATTATTTTCTTCCTAATAGGAGAAAATGTGAAGTTGACCATTTTGTCACTGGTTTGATTTACTGACATTTACAGCAATAAATGATTTTGAGACAAAGAACATCTGACTGTATATAAATCATTACATTTCAGAAATCACTGATGACTGGTGAAGGTGATTTTGGTTTCACACATACATAATCAGTGCATATCAAACGATCTGTAACAAAGCAATAGTGACAGTAAAAAAAAGAAGTATTTTTTTTTACTCACATAAGTGTGTTGCGCCGTTTTTGTCGGATCCAATACAGAAGGCACAGCACCGTTTTTTAATCTCAGTCTCTCTGCAAATCCAGCGTCGAACTGTTTCTTGTTTGCAAAGGCATCCGCAGCGAAATGAAGCGAACAAACGCACAGTGTCTTATTCACGCGATCTGGAACTTCATTAAAAACAAAGTTCAACCACGCATTCCTAATGTCTGAATCAGAAGGAAGGTTATGCAGCGACTGGGTTTTTCTACAACTTGGCACTGCACAATATTTAGCAATCTTCAAGGGCATGTTTATTGCTTAGTTGATCGATCCAGTGTTAGCGTCACATGTTATTTACCTAAAAAAAGAGAGAAAAAGAAGTTATTCACCTACTAGCTACTTGTCATGCGTGAATCAGTGGGCGTGAGAATTTACAGTGGTAAGGATGTAGAAGTAGGCGTTGACCTTCGTCTGCAGACCTATCTATGACATCATAATAGACACATTCCTAAACTAGTCATTTTTTTTTTGGACTTGGTTTCAATAAAAGCTGTTTTTGGACTAACTAGGAAGTTTTCAGTTTTGAAACTTAGGCTACATGATATTATTTTAATTTGATGACCTCTTATGTCAAAAGCTCAAGGAAAATTGTACTTTTCAATTGATGACCCCTGTAAAAACTTCATTATAAATGTACATTATAAATGTCTGCCCTTTGGAGTGAGTAGGGCATAGGGGAGCTATGGATGTCGTTACCTCGACAAAATGATCTCTTGGCCACAACATAATATCACGTTCCCACGAATTAATATCTCGTAGCCACAACAAAATTATGTGAACCGAACATGTCGCCTCCCGGTCACCGTACTACGACAGCGCACTGCAGACTTAATGCCACAGAAATCTGAATTTTGAACCGCTTTACAGAATTTGTTTCACCACTGCTCGCTTCCGTGCATAATCTATTCACTATTTGCGTTAAAGCCTTATTTTTCCTGCTGCCAAGAGGACCAACAGTCATGTGCACACTGCAACGTTTCAGGAGTTAATATTGAATTTAAATGGAGGTAGTCAGTGAATTGATAAACTCTTTGAGTCACTGAACACAGATTGAAAACATCTTCAAATGCTCTCTGACTCCCCAACCAGAGTTCCTCAATAAATCTATGCGATTTTCAGGCACTTCAGTCCACTTCAGTAACAGAGAGACAAGTATAAGACATTCAAATTACTCCTAGATAACAATAACTTAATGGAACCATCCGACACTTACCAAATGCTCCGTTCCGCGTCCGAGTTCTCTTGTTGTTGTTGTTGTTCTTCTTCTTCTTTGATGTTTTATGGCGGTAGGCAAACCAGCTTTTGGTCCATATTCCGCCACCTACTGGGATGGAGTGTGATGCGATGATATCAGGAAGAAACAATACAAAAATGTAAAAAAAAAAAACCTACCTTAATTTTTTTATACAACTTTACTTTCAAGAAACTTAAAAGAGCTTTATCACCTTTATAAGAACTGTTTATCACATTCTGTAGTCAAAGAATTTATGCCGGCATATTTTAATTCCTCTTTTAACGGTCTTTCTCTTTCATATCCCATACAGTTATCAGCGTATGCTCTATGGTTTCTGGAAGTCCACATTTATTTACCTTTATTCATGTTTTCCTATCCTCTGATGTGATTTATTAAAACCAGAGTGTCCAATTCGCAGCAGAGATAAAATTGCATCTCTTCTGTTGCCATAACCAGCTCTTTCATGACCAACTTGTTTTAGTACAAAATGTCGTCCTTTATCCCATCTCTCTTGCCAAATCTTTCTAGCAACTTTTATTAAACCTTTCACTTCTGATTTACTCAAGGTACACTAAAAACAAAGAAAGCCTTTTTTCAAGATTTATGCATTTCAGTTAATAGTAAAATTCCATCAAATTTAATTGAATAATCCCTATATGAATCATATTATGAATTAAGAATAGAAAGAGTAAAAAAATGAATAAAGGTTTGTAAAACATTTTCTATAAACCATTTAGATTGTGATTCTTATTCATACATTTTTTTTGAATGTTTAAATTTAAGATTTCAACTATTCTTTTTTACTAATTTAAAATTCTTAATTCATAATATGAACAACATGTAGCCTAATGATTATTCAATTTAATGGAATTTTACTATTAATTGAAATGAGTAAATCTAGAAAAAAGGCTTAAATAAATTGTATATGTTTATGACAATTGCAGTTTGCTGTTTGCTATCTTGTCCACCTCCTCATTCCCCTTCACTCCAACATGAGCTGGCAGTGGCACTATTCTCAGTTGGCATATTCTATACAATCTTTGTATCAATTCTATTAATATATCTTGCCTAGATGCTGATTTTCCACTCAATAAACTTTTATGAACCTGAATAAATTACTACAGCTGTAGGCTGGATTTCTTCCATCCACTGTAAAGCTATAAAGCTATAAATATAAAGCAGATTTATATTTAAAATTAGGTATTTGTACATAGCAGCAATACACCCAGTGTATGGGTCTTTAGAACCACCTGTGTGTGTGTGTGTGTGTGTGTGTATATATATATATATACTGTATATATACATATATAATATGTGTGTGTATATATATATATATATATAATATGTGTGTGTGTGTGTGTAAAAATAGAGTATTCTCCATCTACATACTGCTGTACTAATGTCTCTTTTGGAACATGTTTTTTTAGTTATCCTTTATCGTTTTAAATATCAGCTGGTCTACTGATGGTATTGAGAAGAGCCAATGTGGAGAGATTGGCAGAACCACTGTGGGACTAATATAGATATTATTAATGGCTGTTTGTTGGGTCTGCTTGTCTATCGTTCATCCAAAGCCTTTTAGATGTATCTGCTCATATTCCCAACAACTCCCCAATATTTAACTGGATTGTTTGTAAAATTACCTTTAATACCTGTCCACTCTCCAGTATATCATATTTAGCTGAATTTCACAAATGTCTAGTGGAGTTTCTCCCATTTCCCATCTCCCCTTTCTATCTGCAGTGCTGTTACAGGAGAGGATATAACAGCTTCACAACATATTCTTTTGGCTTGGTTTTGAATCAACTCTATCTTAGAAAGCATTGAGCCGTTGATGCTGAGCCATAAATTATTCTGTCTTATACTACGTGGCTTTTGAATGCTTGAAATCTAATTGGTTGACAATCATTCTAAGGTGTGCAATTATTTTCAGGGAAACAAGTAGTTCCAGCAGGTCTTGACCGCATTACAGTTCCATATCATTTCGTTATTTCAAAGGTCTTTACAGCCTACAACAGAAAAATAACCAAATCCCACAACGACACTGACCAAGCAAATAAATATAGTAAACAATAGGATAAAAACAACCAATTATTTCCATGTTTTTTGCCACAAAATTACGTTTTATTAAGGACAGCACATTCTCTCTTTTTCCATCTCTCTCTCTCTCTCACTCAAACACACACACTGTACAGTACGGACAGTCGGACACACACACTCGCACAGAAACATGTTGTCAGCGCTGCTCTGACGATTTTATCAGTAAAATAGTTTAACAACTTAAAAGCTACAAGACATTTCTAACTAGCGATGTAGCCTAATAATGACTCTGTTCTTGGAACAGATCAAAAAAAGTTTCGCTATTAGTAGAGAAGCTGCAGCTGAACACTGTTGAGAGACTTAAAGACTCAGGTAATTTATAAACGCTTGATAGCTCTCTCTCTGTCTCTCTAATAACTACATTAATAACTGCAGTAGTCATTGCTATCAGTGGCTCAAGCCTCCGTTACTAGCTCTAAAATTACATTTTGGAATTAGCAATGGAGGCTTGGGATTAGATGCGTAAGAAATTAGTCAAAAGGACAAAAACCTGAGAAATGTCTTGAAATACACCATCTGAACAATGTTTTGAGGTTTGGTAACCGTAGTATAAGCTGAATAATTGACTTCGGGCCACTGAATTATTGAAAAATAATGCACAGCCAAGGTGCAATAGCCAGTCCATGTTGTGGCCGCATTACCCCTTCGGGTGTGCAGTTAAGGATATACAATTGACAGCAATCAGGGATGATGAGTCCAGGCAGAAAGTTGTGGAAGATTTTGTCCATATTGGAATGACAATAAACGAGAGGGGAGTCCCCTCTGGTGGATATCAAGGGCACTGCAGCCGGGGATCGTGACATAGCCCCCTCCTTAAGGAGCATATACACGGTGGAGGTGGAGGGATGAAGATTCAAGGTGGAGCCTGGGGGACCATTGACCATAGCGGAGCCAGGGAATCGGAAGACCAAAATAGAGCTGGATAAGGTAGAGACCAAGGCAGAGAAACAGAGGACCAGGGCAACATCACAGGCTTGACGGACAAAGGTGGAGCTGGGGGTTCGGAGGATCAAAATGGAGCTGATGGGAATAAAAATAACAGTGGAGCTGGAGGGTGGGAAGACCCCACTGGAGCCAAAGGGTGGAGGGCCCAAGCACAGCTATAAGAAGGCAAGTCCATAGTGGAGCTAGGGGGACAACAGACCAAGATGGAGCTGGAGAGACGAAAGAGCCCGGTGGAGCCAGAAGGATTACGGACTAACGGAGCAGCTGAGGGATCGAAGGGCCAAGGTGGAGCCAGAGGGTCAAACTTCCCAAATTGTGGGTAGGTTTCCATTACCTATTTGCGCAAAACTTTTTGTGATATTTTCTAAATGATGATAAAAAAAATTATTGCGAAATGACGGCATTTCCATTAACTGATGTTATGTGACTAAAACATATTTTTTTCCTCTTGCTATAAGTCATTCCAAGAATCATTGTGACGAATGTAAGGTTTACGTATAATCGCAGCCACCGGACTAGCCATTCTTTTTAATCGAAGGAGATGTAGGCGTGTTGTCCAAGCATTAATGGCAAGGAAAGCCCCTTATACTTTGCCAGGTATGAGGTGTTTCTGGGAGGTTATAGTACGCAAACTGTGGATTTCAATGGTCAATGTCAATGGTAGTAAATAAAGAATAAAAAACTCTGTCATCTTACAGTACACCAGGTGTACGGTAATTTTACTAAATATTATTTTTTTCGAATTTTCGTAAAAACTTTTTTGCGGTAATTTCAATTTGCGCAATTTGAAGGGTAATGGAAATGCAGCTTGTGCCACAAGTCTGAAGACCATGATTAATCTGAATAGCCAGGAGAGCGTGGTCATGCCGGTGGAGCCTGAGGACTGAGTAGCACCAGTAGAGCAGAAGAATGAGGTGTCAGGGAGCTGGACAAAACCAGTGGAGGAAGAAGGGACAGGGAACTGGGCAGAACCAGATAGTCCAACAGACCGGACAGGAACAGCAGCAGAGGAAGGGGTTTAAGGGTGGATGCAAGGGTGGGAACTAGCCCCAGGACAGAAAGGACAATGAGCGCTGACAATTTTATGGGTGTTGGCTTAAGGAGGACCAAGACCACAAAGTGGATGTGAGCCTGACTCACAGGGTCTAGGGGAAGCCACCACAGAGCTGATGGTGGTGGAGGAAAAGACCCCTGCGGAGCCAGTGAAGTGGAAAACCATGGTGGAGCCGGAAGAATGAAGCAAACAAGTAAAAACCTCCTCAGATCTGCACAAAACATGTGAATGGCCTAATTCAATGTCAGAACTAAAAAAATTGCCAAAAGGTGACAAGTTTGCATGAATATTTGTGGAATAATTGTTTTAATAAAAAGTCCACCTCTGCCAGTGGATTTTTTAACAGGACCGGGATCTAATTTGGATCACTTTAGTTAATGACTTTAATGCTGCTTTGACTTAAATCTGGTCAGCGAACTCTATGAAACATATGTGACTCAGCAACACAACGTTAAACATTCAGATAATTACAGTAATGCACGTGTATGAAAAATCACAAATGAAGATTTTAAACTTTATCGCATGTAATTTTAATTCAATAAATGACTGCATGCCCCTTGGGTATGTTTTGGACATTTTTCACATTTTGAATCACAAATAACAGGATAAAGTAGATCAAGGACAATAATTCAGCACTTATTAATATCTGTGCTCTTATGGTCTTCTATCTCCAATTGTACTGACATTCCTTTTAATTTTGGGCAATACTTCTTACTGTGAATCTGTGCACTTCTGGAATGGCCGAATCTCTTGCCACATTGATGGCACTGATACGGCTTCTCTCCAGTGTGAATTCTCTCGTGTCCTTGCAGGCCTCCTAACTGTTTGAAACTCTTTCCACAATATGAACACTTGTAAGGTCTTTCTCCAGTGTGGATCCTTCGGTGCACTTTCAACTCAGTGGCTGTAGTAAAAGCTTTACCGCAATCAGAGCACAAATACTCTTTCACACCAGTGTGTATTTTCTGATGGTCTTTAAAACGGCCCAGCCATGAAAACGTCTTTCCACAAACAGAACACAAGTAAGGCTTCTCTTTTGTGTGAACTTTCCTATGGCCCTTTAAATCTGATTCCTTAACAAATTTCTTATCGCATTGATCACAATCAAATGGCTTTTCTCCAGAGTGAATGAGCATATGAACTCTGAGACTATAAGACCATTTAAAACACTTTCCACACTGATCACATGTGAATGGCTTTTCTTCAGTGTGAATACGCATGTGTCTTTGAAAGGATCCTTTCTGTGAGAAACTCTTGCCACACTGAGGGCATGTGAACGGCTTCTCACCAGTGTGAAGTCTTTTGTGAATCCGAATGGTTGTTTTATATTTGAAACTTTTCCCACATTGATGGCATGTGAAAGGTTTCTCTCCAGTGTGAACTCTTATGTGATCCTTGAGGCTTTGTTTAGTTGTGATGCTCTTTCCACATTGAGGGCAGGTAAAATATTTTTTGGCTTCTGCTCTTTGAAATAGTTCTTGTCCTTTTTTTCCTCCAGATACAGTATCATGAAGTTCCTGATACTGACGTTTCTTCTCCATTTCATTAAATTCTTCACTTTTCTCTTGCATGTTCATCACATCTAAAATGAAAATATAATTTAATACTTTTCTCTTGCATGTTCATCACATCTAAAATAAAAATATAATTTAATTACATGTGAAGTTTAAATGTCACTTTATTTTTCCTTGCACTATTGATAACTATGCCAATTTTTGCTTCTATGGATATGTAACATCAGCCTATGATTATATTAATCAGTCAGAACATTTGTTACATTCAAGTTTTTCAGCAGTCATTAATGAAGAATCAAAAATGGACACCAACCTATTTGTTCCTCTGCATCTTCACATTTCACTTTGCATGTTTCTGAACTTCTCATATCGTCATTCTCCTCTTTAATAAACTCCATATTTACAACATCACAGCTCATTGCTATGTAGTATGGAGGACCAGATCTGGAAAAAAAGTGATTATACAATACATTACTTCATACAATTAATTCCACTTCAACTTTATTCAATAAATAAATTAAATGCATGTTAAACTCTAAATGAGACCAATGTGTCTCACACTTGGATACAAAAAGAGCTATAAAAAGTTATTGTAACCTTGGGGTGTGTGAAATATATCTTCAACGATAATATGGTAATTGTTGTTTTAACAAATGTGGAAGCTGACATAGAGTATGTCACTCACTTTGCAAAAACAAACAAAAACACACCATGTTCTATTAGAAAACAGTTAAAATGCCCCCCAAATTCAAGATATGGGGGCAAAAAAAAATGCCCCATATGAGTTTTTGGCTTATATTTCTATATGATGCAATCACACGAACAAGAATGCTGTTTTTCCTGAAACACATATCTGACACACTACACGCACGGGAGAGTGTCAAAGCACAGGCTACTTTGCTTTGTGCTTGCACTGGCAGACAAGCGAGTTGGTGTGTTGACGACAATACCCCATAAAGGTCCAGAGTAAAACATTTGAATATTCCCTTTGCCCTTCAGCATGTACACGTTTGTCAAGTCAAGTATATTTGTATAGCGCTTTTCACAATACAGATTGTATCAAAGCAGCTTCACAGTATTAAATTAAAATAATACAACAAAGTTTGTTTCAAGAGGAATTTATTGATTGATAAAATTAAATTAAATATCCCCAAAATATCCCCAACTGAGCAAGCCAAAGGCAACAGTGGCAAGGAACCGAAAAACTCCATCAAGTGACCTAATGGTGTCCTAAAACTCCATCAGGTGACCTAATGGAGAAAAAAAAAACCTTGGGAGAACCCAGGCTCAGTCGGGGGCCAGTTCTCCTCTGGCATTTATGAGCTAGAGGCCGGATTGTAGTTTGAACTGTAAGATTATATGAATGCCTGGCTGAAGAGATGCGACTTTAATCTAGTTTTAAACTGGGAGAGCGAGTCTGAGCAACGAACAGCATCAGTTTGTCCCTTTTTGTGCTTTGTAGATCAGCTATGCCACCCAAGAAGAAGAAGAAGAAGAAAGGGGACATACAAAGCTTTTTCATAAAGCAGAGTGCAAGTAGGCAAAAATAACTAGCCACACAAACTAGCAGTGGTAGTGACCAGGCTTTCAAATGCAGATTCTACTGTGGAAAATATTATTAACTGGTGATAGTATATGTTACCCAGGATATTTCTAAAGCTAAACCTAGCTTCTGTAATCTTTCATACAAAGTTAGGAGTATTGATTTGGGGTGTGCAGCACGGATAGTCACATAGCAGTCGTGCTATCATGATAGAATGCTACATTACCTTCTTAAAGTCACAAAGACTCATGAAAAACAAAAACTTTTATTCAAATTGTGACTGAACTGCAAATTTTATCTGCATCTCAATTCAAGCTCAGTGCTTTACTGTCAAATTTCCAATAAACAAACATGTAATATTATTAGTAACTGCACTTATTAATGCAACCAATAGTAATATTATGATTAAATTAACTTTGTGATTAAAAATCCCCCCAGCGCTACCAAATCAGGTGCTGGTGCCTCCATCTGTAGAACTTAGTGGCACCGGTGCTACTGCTCACAAATGTTAGACTGGAGCCCTGGCTTGAACGCTCAAAAATATGTCAAAATGCACATCCGTTTTTTTTTACTTTTTAAAAAATTAATTACTCATATAATGAAATAAGATTTTGGTCATGTCACCTACCCCTATCCCAACCTGTTCAGAATGATGTGAATGTTAACAGGATTGATGATGTGATAGTTGCAAAAATCTCTGTAAGGATGTTCACACTGTAGCATGTAATTATTATTATTTATTTATTTTAAATAAAGGGGAGGGAATGGTCAAAAGGCAGGGCAGGAATACACTGGTCAAGTGAGTGATTAAAAAAAAAAAAAATTATTTATAAAACAATTAATTTTAAAAGGTACAATATGTAAGAATTTTGTATCAAAATATCCAGAAACCACTCGCACAGTGTTATATATTTATTTCAATTGTGTGCTTACATTATCCTAAATTTTCTCACACACAGAGACACATTCTCTGATTCACATTCTCAAACAGCATATGAACGTCGAATTCAGTTCTCTTTCTCTTTCTTTTTGAGCTTCAATGGACACGTCCATACAAAATTGCATTGTGTAAAAAACAGATGCGTATCATTATATTGGATCCGTGCATTTGTCTTAAAGTGACAGCAGCCTAATATTCCCGCAGCTGTTTGTCTCACCAATATTTATCAAACAACAAAAAAGAGAAAGAGAAAATCTATTTTGTGGCTTTACAAAGATAAAATTAATTAATTTCTTAATTTAATTTAATTTATAAAGTGAAGACAGTGCTATTTTACATTTGATTATTCAATGTCTGTACCTGAAAACATAAAGCACTGTTTATTTCATTTGTATCTTTCTTCTATTGTATTTATCTATGCTTGTGATTGGTTTATTTTTTTCTGTATTTTTTTCTTCTGCAGATTCGGCCCCTTACAAAATCACCCCAATCATCCTAGAATGATTAATTATTTACAAATAGAGTTATTCAGATCATCAAGTGAAATTGTTTTAATATCGCAATATATATTTAGCAGAAAAACAAAATATCGCAATGCGAGTTATTTCCAGGGGTGGCTGGCCAATAGAGGGCGCTAGGAATGTACATACATAAATCATGTATACAAATTGTCAATATTTGTGTATTTGAAACATTAAATGCACCCAGTATGTGTAAAATATGATAGAAATTCAAAATGTCTGCTTTTTCTACACGTCCCCTCCTCTTGTGTGCACGTCTCATCAGCTCTGGGGCGCTGGAGAAATCCCCCAGAGAGGCGGTTCTGGAGCAGCTTAGCCAATCGCTGATTTAAGAAATTAATGTTTTTCTTAAACTGTAGCCAATTAGCGAGCTCAAATCTAGTCTGCTATGGGCGATTCTTTTAGCGCCCCAATCAGACAGCAGGCTAGCGGTAAAGGGAAGCAGTGCGCGCGAGGCTTCTCTCATAGCTGGTACACTAGAAAGGCCTGGCTAGCTGGATGTGGTCAAGCTAATGCCTTATTGTGCTTTCCGTGATTACTTTTTAAAACAACGGGGACAGATCCAGCACTGATAGTGACCGGAGTGAGGGATATGAAGCACCTGTCGGAGAAAGTAACGAAACAGTTTGAGTTCAATTTCAAATGCAAATGGAAAGTTTGTGCAATTTGTTTGTTTTTGTGTAAGAATCCCTCAACCTTTTAATATTGGCATTAAATAATTACTTACTTTTTCACAGAGCACTGGTATCCTGCAGTTTGTGTTAAATTGTGTTTGGGTGGTTATTATTATTATTAGTATGATTTCCAACACCTACGGTCGCTTTACAAAGACAGGTGAAGGCAGTGGTTCTCAAACTGGGGTACGTGAGGTGACAGAACGGGGTACGCGAACAAAATGCTGAATTTTAACATTAAAACTGAGCATGTATTTCTAACAGGTAAAATGCCGTAAATGCATGACATCCGATCAAATTACCTCATCTTTTGCAGTCAAAATGGACTGCATTCACACAAGCAGCGTGTATATGACATGTTTCGTGCAGTTTAGGCTGCCTTGGCAAATCACGCTATACTGTCGTTCTCGACCATGTACCTTTGTAAAAGTGGGGATTTAGCATTTACTAGCATGAAGAATAAATACACAGACTGTGTATAGAGATCAATTTAAGATTCAATCTCTCTTCGATACAAAAACATACCCTGTGTGAATTCTTGTTTAAATGTTGATCACATTAAATATCCACACGATTGCAAATGTGACATTGGTTTTATACAACAGTTCAGCAAACGAAAGGTATTAATATTAAGTGATGTTCATTTTCAACACAGTAGCCTATTGTCAGTATTTTACAACAAAATAATAGCTCCAAGGAAAGCCACAGCAGACTCGATGACTCACTCATAAAGACTGTAACTTTCTGCCATCTACTGGCGGTTTTAATTTTATATTTAAAAGGATCACTTCGTTTTTACCATCATTGCATATTTCTCTATTGATTTTTTTTTTAAAGCATTATTTATTTTATAAAGGTATTTGTAAAGGTAAAAAATGCACTGGGAAAATCAATTTAAGGGGGCAAATATTGTCCCTTACTGAAAAGTTGTGACACATACCAAGGGCAGAAAGTAATATACAGAGGTCACTTGCAAAGTTAAGTTAAAGATACAAACAAAGAGGGATTCAAGCAAATAACATATCAACATTAACAAGGTAGAATTTACAGACTGTGAGCTGAAGAGTAATATTCAGAGAAAAAAATGTGTTTTTAAGAGGTTTTTGAAGGAGAGAAGGGTGGATGCTTGACAGATATATCTTGAGGAAGAGTCACAACTGACTGAATATAGCACAGATATTTTTAACCAGCCGCCACTGGTTATTTCCAATGTCGTGCAGCCCTACGTGGTATTGATTCAGTATCAGTATCAAGGTATTTTAGTCAGGTATCATATCGAAGTCATAATTTTGGTATCGTGACAACACAATGCCCAGTATATTCTTAGCGAATGTCCAGTCAATTGACAACAAGCTGGATGATTTTAGAGCCCGCAGAGTTCCAGCGAGACGTCAGGGATAGCAATGCTCTCTGTCTTACCGAAACATGGTTTGATCATGTGACCCTCCTCCACTCTCGCTCTGTGCGCAAACCAGACCTCGTCCAGACCATCATAAGTTTGCCTGCGACATGGAGGAAAACAGCGCGGGTCCACACTGCAGAAGACGATCTGGTTAGTAAAAAGAAAAACAATGGTTCAATTAATTGGAGATGATTTGGATATAAAAGATCCGATGAGCAGCAAAAACAAGCCATCTGTAAAGAATGCCATAAAAACAATTATGTCAAAAAGTGGAAGCAAATCAAATCTTTTCCACCACTTACATCACCATAAAGCTCAGTATGATGAGTGTTTAGAACTTGCTACAAACCTCAGCCACAAAAACTAAGCAGCACGAAAAGTTTTCTGTCCCAAAACAAAGCTTGTTGGAAGCTTCTCTTACCCGCAGCGCGCCTTTCGAACAGAAAAGTTATAATCTCTCACTTACATATCTCTGAAGTTTGCACTACTTTGTTAAATCATGTGCAATATATAATGTAATTTAGTCACTATAAATGCAAAACTGCTGTAATCGTTGTTCATAAATTATACAACCACTGTGTACTGGATTAGTTATTATAAATTATTTGACCATAACACCACATTTGTGAAATAAGATTGCTGTGCATTTCATACTTGCCTCCAATGTTTTTTTTTTTGTTCATTGTTGTTTTGTTCATTTATTTATAATTGTTATTATTATTATAGAAGCTATTGTTAATCATATTCAAATTCCTGTATGCATTTATTATAACGTTACATTGCCACTACTTTATGAATTTTAGTCTCTGTGCTTTGATTTAAGAACTTTTTAAGGTCTTAATTTGTGGAAGGGCGAAATAAGACTTTTTAAGACACACAGAAACGTTCAATATTAAACGTTATCGACAAAATCCCAGATAATATGGAGAAGTAATTTGTCAATATCACACATCCCTGTGTTTGCTCGCTTCCGTATGTAATTTATTCAGTATTTGCATAAAAGTCATAACTTTGCTGTTAAGTGGACCAACAGTCACGTGCACACTGCAAAGTTTCGGTAGTGATATACTTAAATACTTAATTTATATACAGGAGTGAATTCGTAAAATCACTGTACACATTGAGTCCACTTCAGTAACAGAAAGTCAAATATAAGACATTAAAATTACTCCCAAAATCAAGAAACCATATTAACAATAATTAATTGAACTACAACCAGCACTTACCAAATGCTCCGTACAACTAGAACAGAGGGCTGAACTTAAAGAGGAGTTGTTGTTGTTGTTCTTCTTCTTCTTGTGCTGTTATTGGCGATTGGCAAAGAAACGCAAGATGAATTATCGCCCCCTACTGAACTGTAGTGTGGAGATTGACTCGTGGGGGGAAAGGCTGAAAGTGTTGCAACACAAATGATCACATCGAGGACAGGGAAAATATGAAAAACATTTGGTGTGTAAAAGATATTAGTTACTTTCCAGATGAAATAGATGCTTTCATTCTAGTGGACCCTTGTTTTATACAAATGAGCCTACTATTGCAAGCCATTTTAACATTTAATACTTAAAACATAGGGTAAATTCAATTTGATTGGGATAGTTTTTGCCTTTGAGATAACTGGGAAAAAGTGTTCCAATCAACCTGAATTCACCCTACATCTATTTTCACGCTACTAATAGGCTACTTAGTTTATTTTAGACACTAATATCTTAGGTATCCTACTGTTTGAAGATTTTTTAAAGTCGACATTTATGTGATGAAAGTCAAGTCGACGCTGACTAGTCACTGCTGACGTCATTAATGAACAAATAAGACTGAACCTTGAGCTGAGACTCAAACGCGGGGCGTTCCAGATGGTTATACATTTGGTTATAGTTATACATCCAGATGGTATAATCAAACGTATCTTGTGGAGTGCTCTCAGAGAATGCATTTATTTGTCATTTTAACTTTGACAAAGATTAATTATCCTGTTCCGCCCTCTATAGGCCATGACCAGCGACTAGTCGACGTCAAACTTAAAGGAGACATATCATGCTTTTAAATCGTTCCTTTTTACATATAAATCATACATTTGTAGTCTATATAAAGCGGAACTGCAATGCTTGGGTCTGAATTCCTCATTATTATAGCTCCACAGGCCCCTTTTCTACCCCTTTTCTGATGTGCGTCTGAGAGCAACTCGTTTTGGTGCGGTCTCTTTAAATACAATTGAGACACTTCATACCCCGCCCCCTCTCCAGGTTGTAGCGGTGACACTCGGTTCAACTCCACCCCGTTCGGCCATTTTTGTAGTTTGATAGCAGAGACACGATTATCTAGCGGCACAGAAACGTTTTATTCACACGTTATTAACAAAATGTCAACAACGGAAGACTTGTCCAGCCAGCCTTACATGTTCGAGCCAGAGTCGGACCCGGAGCGAGATGAAAATGAAGACAAAGAACCTGCAGAACAACGTCTTCATATGGATGTATCGCAATGGTCTGTTACTGTATTTACACATGAAACTTTGGTCTTCCGACCTTTTACCACCGTGTCGATTTATTTTGATTAATATGTGCGAGGGAGAGAGAGCAAGACAGCGTCTAGTTTGGAGACGGTGAAGTCTTGTTTACACTTTCGCCTGGCTCCGAAGAGAGAGAGTGCGCGCGCGCGACCGGGTCTCTCTCTCTGCTCGTTCTTTCAGTTAAACATGCGCCCTGTCACAAGCGCGGCAGTTCATCTACATTAGACGGTGTAATGAAGCGTGTGGGTTACTACATCCAGCAACCGAACATTTTAACTTACCCTCTCGTAACTTCTGCATCCTTTAGCTTGGACTACAAAATTGCTGCGAGAAATAAAAATGGCGGATTGCTGGAAGTGTTGGGCCGGAAGTCGATGTCCTTATTTGGCAGTTCCGCTGCAAATACTGTGACGTAATAGGTCAAAAAACGTCATAGATGACAGAAAAATCTGAACCGGTTGAAAAATATGACCAAAACAGAATATAAAGATATCAACGAAGCACCTGAAGAGAATAATTTAAACTTTTCTGTACTTCTAAACACTCCAAATATACAACAAAATGCATTTAAGGGCTAAAAAAGTGGATTTAGCATGATATGTCCCCTTTAAAGCGTCATGGCAGGGCATCAAAGTCGACTAGTCGAATAATCAACATTTCAAAGATTTCTAATACTAGTCTGTGCAATCCTTATTTGGTATTATGTACTTATTTATTAGCTATAGTGCTTAGTTAACTAGTGCTTATTTTGCATAAATTTATTAAGACAGTGATATTAAAAGACAAAATTCTGTGAACACCATACTAATAAAGCATGTAGCCTACAGAAAAGCAAATGAGCCCAGAATACGAATGCAACGTTTAATTACACGTTAAGCGTTTTCTTCCCGTTGAAAACCAAGAACACACTTAATGATAGGGGCTAAATGGACCAACAGTTATACAAAATATCAAATTCATTATACATCATTAATAAAACACAGACAGGTTTAGTGAGGCAGTGGGTGTCATGACATCATCGCGTACAAAAGAAGTCCCATTTCATTGGCTAGGCACCAACCAATAAAATTACTCCTTTGTACTCTCCCCCAGACCCGCCCTTCTCTCTCGCGCCACTGAGTTTGCAAAGCACAAGTGAGTTGTGCATCAGTCAGATATATCACGAAAATTGTTGCAAAAAGTCAAGGCGCAACCATTTAAAATTGCAGTGACAGATTTGAGAAGTTGCAAGTGCCCGATTGCTGTAGTGCTGCGAATGTGAATGTAAGAATAATTGCAAATATGTACTACAAGTTTTCTGTGAATGGCATTTTACACATTTGTGACTACTTGTCAGCAACTTCAAATTCAGAATACAGGTTTGTGAGTATTGTCAGCGAATGCAAATCACAACATTCAACTTCAGATTTAATTTTTTTACAGGTTTTCACATTGGAGCTGGTTCTCAAATTCACATTTACATGCTCTTGAATTTTGCTACTCTTTTACCTTCATAGTGGAGAATGTGAAAATAAAGGTGTCTTTTGACACCTAACTTTGGCATTAACTTTTTTGTTTATCAGCCACTGTGGCTAGTGGTTTTCCAAAGTTACTAGCACTCAACGTTTTCAATGGTCAAAATTTTGACATCGATACCATGGGGAAAAACTGCCATATAGATATTTTCAATATTATCAAAACATTTGGCAGCAGGTATATTAGGCTGCTGTCACTTTAAAATCTGACACACGTATCCATAATACTGTTATACCTGCATTTTCTTTCTCAACTGTTTACGCTATAAAACATAACTGACTGTGTTTACACGAATACTCGCCAAGTGTGTGTATATTTCACTGTTTAAGTGCAATAAGCAGAGGAAAAAGCAGCGGAAAAATAACTCAATTTAGTAGCCTACTGAGAGGCCGCTTTATGTGTGAGTACTTTGGGTTCGAGAATCTGTGGGAATGAGTACAATTATGCGCAATACGGGTCCGTGTGCTTTTGCGTCCATTCCTTTTTCCTTTTTTAACTCATAATTGAAAAACGAAAAACATGCTTTCTTCTTTATTCGTTTTTAGGCTGGTGAAAAAATATTCACATACAAACTTATTTTCCTTATATACAATGCTTATTTAATTGAAAATCAAATAATTGACAAACAACTTTTTTTCTGTTTTACAAAAATACGAAATTTAGACCAGCTAAAATCAGTATCTTAGCAGTTTCTTATATTAAATTGAACAGTTCTCTTTGCGCGCCTCTCTCGTATTTTTCCAAAATTAAGTTTAAATTTTCGTGACGTGACCGCGGGGGGCGAAAACATGTGTGACGTAGCCATGCGCACTTGGTAGACTGTCTCATTCTAGCGATTAATTCTGAGGAGGACACAACAGAAGGACTGGACTAAGAAGGAACCTTCCGTTTGAGAAACACCCATCATAAACAGAAACTCAAAGGACTTCACAGTAACCCGTCAAAATAAAAGTTTGTTATAACTTGACAGAAAAATATAACTTGTCCAGTAGAATTTAGATACTTCACTTTATACAATATAGCCTGTTGCTATTACTTAAAGGTATAGCGGAGGATGTTTTACTTCCTGGTGGGTAGTCTAAACTATTGGTCCTCCTAATTGTCAATCATTCTGGTGAATCAATCAAACTTTTCAAAAAGTGGAGAGGGCGGGTCTTATCTAAAATTTGGAAAGATCCTCCGCTATACCTTTAAGAAACCGGGGACTGATTCAAGTAACTTTGATAATTTTCGCCCAATTTCAAATCTTCCATTTCTTTCTAAAATATTGGAAAGGTTTGTAGCAGCCCAAGTCCAGAATCATCTTTCTCATAATGGTCTGTACGAGCAATTTCAATCTGGGTTTCGTCCTTAATCATAGTGTTGAGACTGCACTAGTTAAGATCTCTAATGACTTATTGCTAGCTGCTGACTCTTGACTTTTATCTATACTAATTCTGCTCGATTTAAGTGCAGCATTTGATACTATCTTGCACAGCATTATATTGCACAGATTGGAGTCTATTGGAATTATTGGTACCCCCCTTGACTTGGTTGCGATCGTACTTTACGGGTCTTACTCAATTTGTGCAGCTGAAGCAGTTTTCTTCAAAGCCTTCATATCAATACAGGTGTCCTGCAGGGCTCAGTATTAGGTTCTCTTTTATTTATTATTTATCTTTTACCCCTTGGTAATATTTTTAGGAAATTTGGTATTCAATTCCACTGCGATGCCGACGACACCCAACTTTACCTGTCCTCCAAACCTACCTCTAATTTTCCTCCATCTGTCCTCTCAGATTGTTTTGCAGAGATTAAAGAATGGTTTACTTCAAATCTTCTTAAACTTAACACCAGTAAAATGGAAATTCTTCTTGTTGGCTCAAAATCCGACGAAATCTACATGTTCATCTGTGAATATTGACAACTTACTAGTGTCTGTGTCTAAACAAGTTAAAAGTCTGGGGGTCATCCTTGACAGTACTCTCTCCTTTGAAGCACACATAAACAGTGTCATTGGCTTATTTCCATATACGTAATATTAACCGACTTCGTCTGGCTCACTTCCCGTATAGATTATTGCAACGCTCTTTTTTATGGACTGCCTTCAAAGGTACTCCACAAACTCCCGCTAGTACAGAACTCAGCTGCTCGAATCATCTGCAGAACTCCCCTAGCTGAACACATTACTCCCATATTATAACACTTGCTCTGGCTCCCGGTTAAATATTGTACTAATTTTAAAATTCTTCTTCTTACTTACAAGGCACTCAACAATCTTGCCCCTTCATACTTATTTGACCTTCTTCATATTTACACTCCTTCTCAGACTTTAAGATCATCTTCTTCACTCACACTTGTTCTCCCTAGAACTCGCACTACTTCCATTGGGGTCCCGAGCCTTTAGTCATGCAGCTCCTTATTTATGTAATCTGCTGCCACAGTATGTGCGAAACAGTGGAAGTCTTCGTGTTTTCAAATCTCGCCTTAAGACCCATCTTTTTCGGCAGGCTTTTATGTGATTACTTTTACATTTTAATACTGGTATCCAGGCTGTAATAATGAGTATTTGTTTACTGTTGATTGTTTTATTTTGTTTGTAAGGTGTCCTTGACTGTCATGTAAGGCGCCTATAAATAAAATGTATTATTATTATTATTATTACTTCATTATCCCAAAAGATCAACTGGCCAGGCAGAATTACATTAAGAGAGGTCCCATTCAGAAAGAACTAGAAAGGTATCCACAACGTTTAATAAAGGAAAGGAAAGGAAAGGAGCTTCAGTAAAAACTGGTTTGAAAAATACCAGTGGCTAGAATACAACAGATCCACAGCGTATTGTTTTCCCTGCAGAGTTTTTGGATGTCCCTCAGTGTTTGACAGAAAATTTTCACTGGAAGGATTTAGGGACTGGAAATCTGCTTTAGAGACTGGGAAAGGCTTTTCTAGACACAATGCAAGTCAGCATCACATTGAGAACTTCAAAAAATGGCATATGCATTTAACAACAACACCTGTTGATGACTCAAAAAATAAACAAAAAAACGTTCTACTCAAAAAGCAAATCAGATTAAATTTCAAACAAAGGAGAGGGAAAACCGATATGATGCTCTGCTTAGGTTAGCAGATGTAACCTCCACGTTAGCCCGACTTAGACCTTTTAGAGGATATGATGAGTCAGAGGATTCAACAAACAGTGTTTTCAGGGAAACAACTGATCTAGTAGCAAAAAAATGACAAAGTGCTACAAACTCATCTTGAGTCATCACGGAAAAACCCAAAAGGAGTTCCATCCTACATCTCAGCAAAAATCCAAAATGAGATGATCAGTTGCTTAGGAAATGAAGTCAGGATAAAAAACATAGATGATGTGAAAGCAGCTACATTCTGTGCTGTCTGTCTGTACACAACTCCTGACTCCTCTAAACAGGACCAGCTGTCAATCATTCTCCGGTTTGTTGACAAGGAGGCCAAGATTCATGAGTGCTTGATTGATGTCATTCATGCAAAAGACACATCTGGTGCTGGCATAACCAGCTATCTGCTGGAAACATTAGAGAAGTTTGGGCTTGATGTGAAAAATATAAGAGGACAAGGCTATGATGGTTGTGCTTCCATGTCAGGTGTGTACAAAGGTGTTCAGGCAATCATAAAACAGAGGAGTGAGAAAGCATACTTTGTACATTGTTATGCTCATCACCTGAACCTTGTTGTCATTGACATGTGCTGCAAAAACACAGCCACACGTAACTTTTTGGGGTTGGTTGAGCAACTCATTCATGGAAGGATCTGCTAAAAGACATTGCCTCTTCATTGAAGTTCAACAGAAGCTTAAAGTGAAAAAGGCCACAGAAAACCCCAGACCTTGAAATCATTAAGTACGACAAGATGGTCAGCAAGAACAGACAACTGCAGAGCTCTTCTGAAAAACCTACCCTCTGTGATTGAGACCCTTGAGCACATTCAGACAGGTGATAGATTTGACAAGGAGTCATCAGGTAATGCAATGGCACTCAGCAAAGCCATTGATTTTGAGTTCTGCTCGCATCTGGTGGCACCGAGTAGAATTCTGCAGGTAACAGGTGTTCTCTCAAAATATCTCCAAAAAGAAGACGTACATTAGTACATCTGCTCTGCTGGTTGAAGACTGTAGGGAACAGCAAGTTTCAATGCGGTCTGATGATATTTTTTAAGAAATGTGGACTGAAACAGTGAAACTAGCCTCAACCATTAAAGTTGAATTCCAGGAAAACAAGAGAGCCAGAAAAGTTTCATAAAGGTTGGATGACAGATGGCAAAGCCAAACTCTGCTTTGTCAGAAGGATGAGATGAAAGTCAGTTTTTGTTTTGCAACTCTGGACCTCAGCATACAAAGTATCACTGACAGATTCAACAGTGAAACCTTGCCTCTCCTGAAAGATAATGTCTGTTTGACAAAACCTTCATCTGAAAATGTTCCACACTTGAAATCCCTGTGTGGATTTTTCGGTGGAGATGTGAATGTAGGAACAGCAGAAATTGAGTACAGGATGTTAATTCAGAGATTACAAAGAGAACAGCAATGTCCTTGCAGTCTAATGGATAATTTCATTTATATGGTTGAAAAGAATTATTTAACGGCATACCCTGAACTCAGCAGACTTTACCAACTCATTATCACACTTCCTGCAGTAATGAAAGGTGCTTCTCTTCTCTAAAATTAATCAAAAACAAACTGAGAACCACCATGTTACAGAGTAACACTCCACTATATTATACAGCAGAGTATATAAGCCAGCAGCCATATCAACCTGTAGCCCAAGACTGGTTGCCCACGGAAGATAAGCAGGGTTGAGCTTGGTTAGTACCTGGATGGGAGACCTCCTGAGAAAACCAGATTGCTGCTGGAAGAGGTGTTAGTGAGGCCAGCAGGGAGCGCTCACCCTGTGGTATGTGTGGGTCCTTAAAACTGCCATCGTCCTTCGGATGAGACGTTAAACCGAGGTCCCGACTCTCTGTGGTCATTAAAAATCCCAGGATGTCCTTCGAAAAAGAGCAGAGGTGTAACCCTGGCATCCTGGCCAAATTTGCCCATTGGCCTCTGTCCATCATGGCCTACTAATCGTCCCCATATATACTGATTGGCTTCATCAGTCTGTCTCCTCTCCACCAATAAGCTGGTGTGTGGTGGGCGTTCTGGCGCAGCATGGCTGCCGTTGCATCATCCAGGTGGATGCTGCATATTGGTGGTAGTTGAGGAGATTCCCCCTTCCATGTAAAGTGCTATGAGTACCCAGAAAAGTGCTATATAAATGTAACAAATTATTATAATTATTATATACAAAATAAATAGGAACGCCTGTTCCTGTTTCCTAGTCCACTTACAAGTCGGAAACAAAGGAATATTCAACACGATCTGATAATCAAACAATCCAAGTGTATTTACAAAACCCACACAAACGTACCCAAATCCCATAAAGCTTTACAAAGAGCGGGTGGGTGTCGTGTCCGCAAAATCTTTTAGTCCAGCGTGTATAACCCAAAGTTCAGATCAGTCCCACCGGTAACAATGTCAAGTCTGTGATCAGGATCAATGAAGTTTGTGACTGTCTTAAGTCCTCCGACTTGTAAGTGGATTTGGAAACGGGAACAGGCGTTCTTATTTATTTTGTATATACTAGGGTATATACAGGGTAGGGTTAGCTGCATGACACCCCTGCTGAGCAGTACAACCCAAAAGTTTGCTTGTGCACAGCGCATTTTACAGAGGACAGCTTCCTGAACTAGGAGAGTACAAAGCTGAGTCGACTATATACAAAGACTACTTACCACTGTCAAATGTTCTGCTCAAGTTGTGCTTGTGACTTGTTGGTTCCGATCGAATCCGAGTCTGGCTTGAACTGATACGGTAAATCCGACAACATTATTAACTGAGGGGCTTTGAAGAAATCAGCACGTTTCAGACAGGCTCGGAATATAGAGGTACTGCAATATTGTACAGTATGTGAAAAAAAAAAAAAAAAATATATATATATATATATATATATAATTTAAATAAGCGTTACCAATTATATAGCACCCAATAATCAATATACAACTTTAATATATATATATATATATATATATATATATATATATATATATATATATATATAACTTTTATATAACTTTAAAATAGCATAATATGACTCCTTTAAGTAACCAACTTTTACCGCATTATAAAATTAACAGTTGGTATGAAAAAAACAAAACACTGCAGTAAAGAGTTAACGGATTGAAATTCAGGTTTCTTTCGGCTACAAATCTGCAGTGCACTGTTGTAGACATGCAAATAACATTGCATGTCATTCTTCATGATTTCTAAATTTAGGTCCTCTGGTCCAAAATCAGTTGGTTTTTTTTCATAGTGATAGTGTCTTAATTTTATAATGTGTATAGCTCAAAAAGTTGGGACATGAAACCAGTGTCATTCTTGACCTGCTAGATTTGTGAATTTTTTTCACATCATAGCTCTTGTACATCAACTCCTAGGTAAGTCCGCTAGTCAGGAATGTGAAAAATATACATTCTTCATAATTATTCTTGTCTATAAAATTTCCCCCTTTAATTATTGTGGTTGCTTGTGTTGTTACTGTAGTAATTATATATGTGTTAAAGTGATTTTAATTTCCAAACCATTTTGTTACTTTTAATGGCACAATATGTCATTTTCATCGCTAGAGGTCACCTTTTCAAAACAAAGGCGTAGTTTGATGACGCCGTGATTTCGTGGAAAGTTGAAAGTTGTTTTAATGTGCGTTTGCTACTATGCGGCTACTATGAGACACTTGTTGCACACTGCAGTGAGCTACATCGATATTAGGCATGGTAAAACATGGTACTCGCGGTAAATCAAGAAAATGAGATTTAAACATTAAGTCTAACTGTGCTGAGCTATATAACAATTAGTTTTCTGTCAATGAATGTATCCAAACAGTTGCTCACCTGTCTAATAAAACATATAATATATTAAAGCGTCTTTGGTGTTTCCATTTCCATGGAAATCGAGGGTAACGCGGGTATGATGTCATTGATAGGCGACGCACGGAAAAGGTCCGTCTCCTGGTTAAAACTGCTTATTTCTCTGGATTTAAACATTCTTGGAAACATTTGGGATAATGTAAGTAACACAAGTCAACAAAATATATAATATCGTTCTAGTGGTTTTTGGATATCTTAATCAAAAAATCTTAAATATTGTGCCTTTAACTAAGCAGAATAGTAATTTAAACAAGTTTTAAACAAAAAACGTTTGAAGACAGTTAGCAGCAGGGATGCATTCATATAAATGCCCCCCTCAGGGCCAGAAGGGTGAATTTCAAGTTTGATTGTAAAGAATGGCTCGAATTCAGTACTCATGGTGAAATATTCGTTTTAATAAGAAGTCAATCTCATTTGGTCACTTTTCAGTGGTTTCAGTGAACCCATTAACCATTATATACTACAATGCAAGTATATGAACAATCATTAATTTTCATTCTGTAAATGACTGCATGATCTACTTGTGTATATTAGGACATTTTTCACATTTTGATTCACAAAAAAGCTAAAGTAAAACAAGGGGCAATAATTTAGCACTTATTAATTGTTGTGCTCTTATGGTCTCTTTTCTCCAAACGTATTGACTTTCCATTTAATTTTGGGCAATGCTTCTTTCTGTGAATCTGTTCAGCACTGGAATGGCTGAATCTCTTGCCACATTGATGGCACTGATACGGCTTCTCTCCAGTGTGAATTCTCTCGTGTCCTTGCAAGGCTCCTAACTGCTTGAAACTGTTTTCACAGTATGAACACTTGTAAGGTCTTTCTCCAGTGTGGATCCTTCGGTGCACTTTCAACAGAGTGGCTGTAGTAAAGGCTTTACCACAATCAGAGCACAAATACTCTTTCACACCAGCATGTATTTTCTGATGGTCTTTAAAACGGTCCAGCCATGAAAACGTCTTTCCACAAACAGAACACAAGTAAGGCTTCACTTTTGTGTGAACTTTCCTATGGCCCTTTAAATCTGATTTCTGAAAAAACTTCTTATCGCACTGATCACAATCAAATGGCTTTTCTCCAGAGTGAGTGAGCTTATGAACTCTGAGACTGTTTGACCATTTGAAACTCTTTTCACACTGATCACATGCAAATGCCTTCTCTTCAGTGTGAATACGCATATGAGTATTAAGGTTGCTTTTACTTAAACAAATCTTTGCACACTGAGGGCATGTGAACAGGTTCTCACCCGTGTGACGTCTTGTGTGCATCCTAAAGCCTTTTTTACATTTCAAACTCTTTCCACATTGAAGGCATGTGAAAGGTTTCTCTCCAGTGTGAATTTTTATGTGATCCTTGAGGCTTTGTTTACGTGTGACGCTCTTTCCACATTGAGGGCAGGTAAAAGACTTTTTGGCTTCTGCTCTTTGTTCTTTTAAAGCATCATGAGGTTCCTGATTCTGATGTTTCTTCTCCATTTCCTGTAATTCTTCAATTTTCTTGTGTACTTTCAAGTCTAAAATGAAAATATAAAACTGTCAGATGTGATTTTCATTTTTTAGCTTATTGTTTCATTTTGTTGCTTCTATAAATTTGTAATAGCCTATGATTCTAGTAAAAAAAAAATAGTTAAAAGTCAAGAATCAAGAACGGACACCAACCACTTTTTTCCTCAGTATCTTCATCTTTCACTCTGCATGCTTCTGAAATTCTCGTATCGTCATTCTCCTCTTTAATAAACTCCATCTTTACAACGTCACAGCTCATTGTGGTATGGAGAACCAGATCTGAAAAAAAAAAGAAGTGATTACGCTATAGATTACTCCATACTAGGGCTGCATACTAGGGTTATTCCCTAGTTCTCTAATGTCATTCACAAATATACTGTTACTGGTGATAATATGTGAGAACTAATGATGTGCGACAACAGATGTTCTAATTCTCGATGTGTACAATAAAAATGATTGAACATTAATGATATCTTCAAGACAATTATGTTGGTTCTGTTCTGATTACCCTAGAGGGGTTATCGCTGCTCTCCCTGCTCTTATCCATGCTAGGCTGCATGGATGGGCAGGGAGTTCTTGCCCAACAGAAATATACCGCAAATTCAAACTGTATGCTAAAATGTCAATCATCTTGATGATAGTGGTCCTGATAGAATAGTACAGGAAATTCACTCTTTGAAATCGGTACGACACGACACATAAAACAGTAAAGGATGACGAACGAAAAGCTGTCGTTACTTGCAAATTCCGTGGAAAGACGCACGAAAGGGATAAACAAAAATGTTCAGCTTATGGGAAAAGATGTAGGAAATGTGGAAAAGCCAATTATTTCACTGCTTTGTGAAAGTTAAAACAAGTGCATGTGAAAGTTGTGAATAATGTAACAGAAACAGAGAGTGACATTTGGAGCATCACAACTGAGTCTGTGGACAAAGTCACAAAGAGTCTGGACGGACAGCCGAGTAAAGTGTTTGCTGCCATGCTGCTCGGAAACAACCTGGTCAGATTCCAGTTGGATTGTGGGGCAACGTGTAACATTATCCCCATAAACTTTGTGAATCAAGACGTTCAAATAGAGAAAACAGACCAGGTACTTGTGATGTACAACACAAGTACACTGAAACCAGAAGGCAAATGCCAGTTGAAATTGAGAAATCCACGTAGCAAAAAGCTGTACAGACTGGAGTTAATGGTCGTTGATGCACACCACTAATAATAATAATTTGTTACATCTAAATAGTGCTTTTCTCTGCACTCAAAGCACATTACATGGAAGGGGGAATCTCCTCAACCACCACCAATGTGCAGCACCCACCTGGATGATGCGACGGCAGGCATACTGCGTCAGAACGCCCACCACACACCAGCTTATTGATGGAGAGGAGACAGAGTGATTAAGCCAATCAGTATATATGGGGATGATTAGGAGGCCATGATGGACAGAGGCCACTGGGCAAATTTGGCCAGGATGCCGGGGTTACACCCCTACTCTTTTTTCGAAGGACATGCTGAGATTTTTAATGACCACAGAGAGTCAGAACCTCAGTTTAACGTCTCATCCGAAGGACGCTACTTGTTTCAGAATAGTGTCCCCATCAATTTACTGGGGCGTTAGGACCCACACAAACCACAGGGTAAGCAATGAAGCATAGCAGACTGACGGTTGGAGGGGAGTGGTTAAGGATATTCAACCCAAGCCGAAGGAACGTCGTTCCAGAGCGGAAGCAAATTTTCAGATTTTGATTAAAGATTAGGCTACCACAACAAACTAATTTTTGCACGGATTAATTGTTTACCACAAGACTAGTAATGTGCACTAACCAAGTAAATAGGGTCCATTTTGATTTCATGAGGTCTTTAATATCCCAATATTCAATTTCCAGTCATATTTTTTGAGTTTGATCTTTTATGATGTCTTGAGCCTCAGCTTTACTTAAAGGGCTAGTTAGCCCAATTATTAAAATTATGCCTTTCATTTGTCTGTTGAACACAAAGCAAGATAATAACAAAATCTTAACGGTATGCAAAAAAAAAAGTCAAGTCAAGTTTGTTTATTTAGTGCTTTTCACAATACATTTTCAATGCAGAAAATCATATTGTTAATATGTTTAATATCTTCAAAATCAAATGGTAAGGCTAACATTCTGCCTAACATCTCTTAGCCAGACATTGAATGAAATGATACATGTTTGGAAAAACTACAGATTAAACAATAATACAAATTATTGTTAGTTGTAGCAACTATTATGAGAGAAATTAATATGTATTTAAGTCTAAAATAAGAAAGATCTGTTGCACATTATTCAGCAGAATCATGCAGTAAACAACACTGAGATACAATGATTAGCATCATTTTATTTCTTGTATTTCCACGTTACACTACACCAGTGGTTCCCATCCCTGGTCCTGAAGACCCCGACTACTTTGGATGTCTTCATTATCTGGCCTTGGAGTTTGGCCTAATTAGCTAATGAGTTGAATTGTCTATGTTTGATAAGGGAGTGGGGAACCAGCATTGAGAAACAGTCGCCTATACAACACATGGCATTAAACAGACACAATAAATGACATTATTGCTTTACCACACATATACTTAAATTTAAAGAGTTGTTGTTGACTGTTTAAGCTACAACACAGAATAATCATGTGTAATCATCACAGTGCCGGAGAGGCATTTCAGTTTTTTTTTTTCAAACGTCAACTTTCCACAGCAAACAACTATGAAATGAAGACCCTGATATACTTAAAGCTAAATTGAACCAATTAACTGGTGTGATGTCATTCCAAACAAAATCAGGCAAAAGTGAAGTTCATTTAGAGTTTATGCAGTTTAAAACAGCTTAAAGTCAACTTTCTGGAAAAGTAAACACCTTCAAACTACCATTTGTCTGTGTGACGATGACATAATAAGTCGGTGTGGCTCTGAGGCTCCGCCTTCTTTGATGTGGAAATATTTTCCGGTTAATTTCTTCTGTTCAGTCCATCGATGTCAGACGCAAGTAAAAACATGAACACACTGAGAATTGCTTTATAGTAGAAACTGAAGTTGTAATTCTAATTGAAACACTGACACTGTTTTTTCATGTTTACAGTAAAGCTGCTTGATTTTAAACAATATATTGTATAAAGTGCTTTATAAATAAACGTGATGTAATGTGACTAAAGTGCCGAATTGCAGAGCTGGTGGAAACATCTACATTACTATAATCAGATGCTTTCTTAACTGCTGTTTTCACACCACTTGTTATTTTTTTGTGTATGTGTTTATTTTGTTATTGAGAGGAAAACACACAGTACAGATTTATATTTTCATATCGGCAGCGTCAGTATGTTCGCTAATATAACTATTTTTACTCCTAAGCGAAGAACAAACAAGAACTTCACAGCGAGTATATTGGAGCCATAAAGGGATAGTTCACCCAAAAATGAAAATTAGCCCATGATTTACTCACCCTGAAGCCATCCTAGGTGTATATGACATTCTTTCAGAAGAATACAATCGTAGTTATATAAAAAAAATGTCCTGGCTCTTCCGAGTTTTATAATGGGAGTGAATGGGCACAATTTTTTTGAACTCCATACAAGTGCATCATATCCATCATAAAAGTGTCCCAAATGGCTCTGGCAGGTTAATAAAGGTCTTCTGAAGCGAAGCGATGCGTTCTTGTAAGAAAAATGTCCATATTTAAAACTTAATCAAATAAAATAACTAGCTTCCGGCAGACGACCGTACACAAGTCGATTTACGGCAAAAGAGTAACACTTGACGATGTATGACGTAGGATGTAGGAGTAGCGTAAGCTTTGACGCCTCTCGCGGTTCAAACAAAAAGGGCTGGTCAACCGCGTTCATCATTACGTTGTGCGTCAAGTTCAAGGGTTACTCTTTTGCCCTCTTTTGATAAAGTTCACACCAACACATCGCTTCGCTTCAGAAGGCCTTTATTAAGCCCTCGGAGCCGTTTGGGACACTTTTATGATGGATAGATGCACTTGTATGGACTTAAAAAAAATGGTGCCCATTCAATCCCATTATAAAGCTTGGAAGAGCCAGGACATTTTTTAATATAACTCCGATTGTATTCGTCTGAAAGAAGAATGTCGTATACACCTAGGACGGCTTCAGGGTGAGTAAATCATGGGCTAATCTTCATTTTTGGGTGAACTATCCCTTTAAGTCACCACTTAAGATAATTTACCATAGCAAATTGCTCTTAAATTAAGTTGCTGCACGTTTTCTGAAGATGAACTTTGCTCTTCACTTTGACAGCTTTGGACAGCGATTGTTTACATGAGCCAGGAGAGAGCTCTGTTGGCTGAAACTTCTCCCACACGGAAGGCAGACGAAAGGCTTCTCTGCAGCATGTGTCCTCTCGTGCTTTTTCAGGGTTCCTGACTGAGCGAAACTCTGTCCACAATGTGAGCACTTGTATGGTTTTTCTCCAGTATGGATTCTCTGGTGCTGTTTTAAGTTCCTGGCTCTAGTAAAGGCATTGCCACAGTCAGAGCATACATAGGCTTTCACACCTGCATGCATTTTCTGGTGATCTTTACAAGAGTTCAGGCGTGAAAAACTCATTCCACAATAACAGCAGAAGTAAGGCTTTTCTTGTGCATGAACTTTCATGTGTTTGTTAAGAATAGATGATGAAGTAAATTTTTTATCGCACTGCTCACAGTTAAATGGCCTTTCTCCGGAGTGAGAGCGCTCATGATCCTTGAGATTCGCTACTCTTCTGAAACTCTTTCCACACTGATGGCATGTGAACGGCTTCTCGCCGGTGTGAATCTTCATGTGACTCTCAAGGTGTGCTTTATATGTGAAACTGTTTCCACACTGGGGACATGAGAAGGGCTTCTCTCCTGTGTGAATCATTATATGTCTCTTAAGATTTCCTTTTTGTGTGAAAGTCTTTCCACACTGAAGGCAGGTGGAAATAAAACTCCCTCCTGTTCTTTGAGTGGAGAACAAAAATGAATTTTCCCCATCAGGTTTCTGGTGTTGATGTTGCTCCTCCACTTCATGCAGTTCTTCGCTTTCCTCTTTCACGTCCTTATGGTCTAAAATGGATATAATAAATTGTAAAAAAAAAAAAAAAAAAAAAAAAAATCACAAGTGAACCACAATTCAAACGCTATGAAGTAGGGCTCTAGCAGTGACATTTTTTACTACCAGTAAATTTGTATCTTTAATGATTTGAGGTGAGTAAATTCACTGCACATGACCTACGTTATGGCTGCACAATTAATCAAATTTCTAATCGCGATTACGGATGCCACAATTGCGAACTTAAGTGTTTAGAGCTTATTACGTTGTGAGAGGCGAGTCGCAACTTTTAATACTAGTCTGTAGGCGTGTCCTTACCAACGACCTGATTAAGACCTGATTATCCACTGTAGGCGTGTCCTTATCAACGACCTGATTAAGACCTGATTATCCACTGCCACGTCTATCTCATGTCATGTTAATTTCGTGAACATGTGTGCTGAGATAAAGAAGCATCCAATTCCAACGACTTGCAAAGTGTTGCTCAGAATCAAGCATTAGAACCGAAAAAAGAAAAGCTCCCATCAGTGGTGTGAAATTATTTTGGATTCTTTAGCGATGACGTCGAGCAGCGTGTTATTCTGTGCAAGTTATGTCGAACAACTGCTTCTGCATCTAGTGATGGCCAAATGAAGCGTTTGAAGCATTATTGCTTTCTGATACAATTGTGTCGAAAATGGTTCATTACTCGAAGCTTCATTCATATAGAAATTGCAGCACCATCTCCTGGTGAAGTAAATGTAATGCAACAAAGCTGACAACCATAAAATGCAAGTAGGCTTATATGTTAAGTTTGTTAACGCCCCGTTTATTACGTGTTTACCGAGGCGATCAAAGCTGAAACAGTGTTAGTGCTGTGAAACTCATTTATGTAGGTGAATTTTACAGATACTGATGAATTTCATGTGTTCACCTTGATAATAAAACATTAAGCATGATGTGTGTGTGTGTAATTATTTCTTTAGACAAGGACAGAAGATCAGACCAGCTTAAAAAAAGTTAGAAACCATCACAGAAATACTAATGGTTTCTATTAAAATACCAATAGGAACCATTGGCTTTTACCATTTAAACCACTACAGAATTCTTTTTTGTAGTGTGTTTGGGACATATTCCATTAGGATTTAATGCCCCCACTAATAGAACCCAACACATATCAGTAGAGACCCACAGAGACCACTATAATTCCCATTACAACCAATAAAATTCTCATGAAAACCATTAAATCCAATAGAATTTCGGTAATGGTTTCTATAGTTTTTTTTTTTTAGCAGGGCAGTATCATGTGTGAAAGCTTTATCTTGTTTAGCTGTGGGAAGCAGAACTCTTAACTTGTTAACTGGTGGGACTGATATGTTTGTATGTTGAAAAGGATGTGCTTGTGTAACTGGTTGTACTTGTATAATGTAGCAGAGGGTTTTTGAAGTTTCTGTCTTTGATGCATATTTTTATGCAACAATGTTCATATGTTCTCTAATTAATAATAAAAAAATGTGGCAGAGGGTGTGCTTTGGTGCAGAAGGCTTAGACAAAGTGTTCATTAAATGGTATGGTTTTTATTCAGAAATATAATTTTCTTTGTCTTTGGTGAAAGGTGATTTCTTTTTTTTTTTTTTACAATTTCACCAGCTTTAGAGACACCGACTACTGCAACCCACAGTGTTGCCATGGTTTGGCTTCACTTTTATAAGAAATACAGCCGCCAGGTTTCAAACCTGTCAACACTGGATTGGGCTGTCAAAGCAGTCAGGTGGTGTGTTTGCTTCAGAAGTCATTTTCACGTGACTAGTGACGTAATGATACAAGCTCCGAAGCAGTGGTTCATTGCAAGGACCGTTCGAGTTTGAAGCAAGCTTCGGAGCGTCGGTGTCAGACGTAACATCACTATCTGCACCATCAAGCAACACCATGAATTTATTCAATCATTTAAAATTCAACCGCAGAGTGCAATACGAGGAGTGTCTTAGCGTGAAGCCAAAAGCACAAAGTAATGCGAGTGCGAGAACTGTTACTCAGACACTCATCATGAAATCATTTAGTGCTTCGCCGTACCCGGCAGGTTTTCAAAGGCAAATGGAGATACCTGAAGCAATAACGCAGTTCATTGCAAAAGACATGGCGCCGATTAATACTGTTTGCAGCGGGGTTTATACAACTACTAATAAACACACTGGATAAGAGATATGCCATCCCCTCCCGCAACTATTTCTCTCAAGTTGCGCTATCTTCACTTTATTCAAAATGCCAAGGCGGCATTGAATCAGATCTGCAAAATACAGAGTTCTATTCCACTACGACTGATTAATGGTCGAGTAGAACTATGGAACCATATATGAGCCTAACAGTTCATTACATTGATCAAACTCAAACCAGATGCTTGCAAACGTCCTATTTTCCACAAGATCACACTAGGAATGTGATTGCTCAAAAATTGAAAGAGATGCTGGCTGCCTGGGGTTTAAAGGAGGAGCAACAAATCTGTTTAACTACAGACAACGAAACAAATAAAGTGAACGCAGTTGCTATTAATAAATGGACCAGAGTGTTTTGGGCACAGGCTGCACCTAGCAATTGGTGAGTAGCCTGCTATTACTTAAGAATTTTTATTTATCTTAAAAAATAAACACTTAATTATTATGCCATTGCAATATCATATGTACTTGTCTAATAATATGTAGACCAGGGGTTTTCAAATCCATTCCTGGGGACACCATCCTCCCAGAAAGTTTTAGAGGACTCCCTAACTAATAAATACCTGATTCAACTGCAAAAAGGTGGTGGGGTGCTTCTCCTATACCTGGAGATGAAGAGTTGTCCGAGGCCCAGAAAGAGCTAAAGTTACCTGAGCACAAGCTCAAGACTGTATGTCCAACAAGGTGGGGATCAAAACAAGCAATTATTGCCAGGGTGTTGGAACAACAGAGTGCCATTTCTTGTGTTCTCTCCACGGTCAAAAAAAAATCAGACACCTTGTCCCCACATGGCAGGATATAGAAGTCCTTGAGGCAGTCAAAAACTCCCTTTCTCCTCTTGGTGAATTCACTGATGCTCTTTCAGGAGAGAAATATGTTAAATGTATCATATGTGAAGCCTGTTCTTCATGTGTTCAAAAATAAAATCTTGGCAGAAAAAGAGGGAGAAAAGATCTTGGACTACATGAATGAGAAGTATGATGATCCACAGACACAAGAGTGGCTTGACATGGCTTCTGTAATCGATCCCAGATTCAAGCTGAAGAACATCAAAGACGACAGAGTAGAAGCTGTCAAGATTCGTTTGAGAACTGAAATGGCATCAATACCTACAGTCATGCGGGTCATTATATCGATACTGCTGAGCGTATACTACTCTGTGTTATTGTTAAGCCCCACAAATGGCACAAAAACAAAGCAGCATCACTTTTTCGCACTATATTATAAGTGTCCTAAAGCCATTCCATAGTTTAATGTGACAGATGAATATTGAAGTCATTAAATTCAAGTTCACATAAGTGCATCCCTCCGCTGCGGCTGTCAGTCATTCCCCACTCAGCACTCACACTGCGTGTCGCGTTCGGTTACGACAGTAACACGAGGAAACTCTCTCCAAGTTGATTCAATGTTCCTATTATACTTTATCTGTAGATAAAGGTCTATGGTTTTGCTTTATCTGACTTTATCTGGCTGGAGTTTATTTCTGTTCACGTAACTTTCTCCCAGGTGTCTTTTAGATCGCAACACTGGAGTAGAGAGCACTATGAATTGTTCTTCACACGCACAATAAGTGGAATTTAAAATTGTTAAAAGAAAAGGCTTAATAAACTATTGCATTGATATAATATACTATGCATCAATATCTCTTCCCCTTGTGCTTTGAACTTTTCAATGCGCTGTGACTATGTTGCTTCAAGCGCATCATTCTGCGCACAGGATGCGCATAAGCGATTTGCCGGCCGCTCTGTATTGGAGCATATAATACTTCTGAGCAATGAAAGATTATTAATTTCCTTTCTTGTTCTGTGCTATCTATAATATGTTGCTGCCTCAAACAGCTGCGCTTAATGTCTTTTAATTTGACAGTATATATTATATAAATAATAAGTATATTTACTGGTTTTTCATGAGTGTATTTTACAACAATACAAAGAAGAACAATGTGTAACATTTTAACAGATTTAGTGCTACACTTATTTACTTTTATTGGTTCACCATCGATACTAAATAATGTTTTTAACTAAATGTTTAGTGAAATGTTTAATACAATTATTGTGCACTTATGATTCTAGTGTAACTTTTGCTGCTGAATTTTCCACTAATCTAGTTTATAAAAGTATTTTGTCATAAATTATAAAAAAAAAAATTTCATTTGTTGTTTTTCTTTAAAATTATGTTTAACACACAAGAGTAATTATCAGTTCAAAACACAGAAGTGAAGGAATTCTACATTGATTAAAAAAAAAAACTGTGATGATATCAGATCAGTATCGGCCGATACTCAGAATTTTTAGTATCGGATCGGATCAGTTCTAATCGGTGCATCCCTAAGCACAATATTTACATCGTGTTTACACTTTGTTGGTAATAATGAAAGGATTTGTGAGCATGCTAAACTATGAAGTGTGCAGTGAATGAAAACTCCAAATGTTTTGAGCGGTATTGAACAGATTCTAACTTAATCGCCGATTGACCTTGCGTTCACATGCTCAATAGACATGTCTGTGATTGGCTACAACGATCAATGCTTCAAAAACACATTGTAAATATAGAAACCTTTTACGCACTTCACAGAAGTTTTGGCTTTACAGAAGCTCTATAATAAAGTTATTGTCCATCTTAAGTTAGTTTTGATTGATTCACTTCCGTTGCAAAGATCATTATTTATTAACTTAGGGGGCTGCTAACACGACACTGTTCTAACAGAAAACCCTTAATATGCTCCGCCCTGCTCATTTGCACGACAACAGTGCCTGGTGGCTCAAGAACGCAAACCTTGAAATAGGTTCCAAGGTGCAAGAGTTAATTTTTTTTTTTTAAACGTTGTTTTTCCATGAAAGATTGGTATCAAAGAGCACACCCATGTTCCTAACTGACGACGCAGACTTGACAGAGCATCCATCAAGTGTTAAGACAGTATTCTAGGTTATTACGTGAGGAAGTTTGCCCAATAATTAGAATCTCTGTGTTTTTCTTTTTTTTTTTCAGAATTAAGTGGTAAGAAATTACTAGTCATTTCCGTTATTTTTGTGAATTGGTAAGTTTAGTCATGGTGTGAAGAAGGTAGCATGTACAGAGTGAACAGCAACGGTCCTAGTACTGAGCCTTGTGGTACGCCATACTGAACTTGTGATCGATGAGACATCTCTTCATTTACTGCTACAAACTGATAACGGTCAGATAAGTATGATTTAAACCATGCTAATGCAATTCCACTGAATGCTGTGGTCGATAGTGTCAAATGCAGCACTAAGATCGAGAAACACTAAGATCGAGAAACACAAATAGAGAGATAAAACCACGATCGGATGATAAGAGCAAATCATTTGTGACTCTAATGAGAGCTGTCTTGGTACTATGGTACGGTCTACATCCTGACTGGAAATCCTCGCAGATACCATTTCTTTCTAAAAAGGAACATAATTGTTAGGATTATGTCTTTTCTAGTATCTTTGACAGAAAAGGTGGATTCGAGATCGGCCTGTAATAAATCAGTTTTTCTGTAGAAACTAGCTGTTTCTTTGTAATTATTTGCAGTGGCAGCTGGTGAAAAATATCTTAGACTTATGCTGTGCCATATTAAGTCAGTTTCAATGGTTTGGAAACCATGGGAGTCAGGTATTTTAGCGTTGGGGCTCCCAGGTTGTGGAATGCTCTTCCTCAAGACATCCGTCAAGCATCCACCCTTCTCTCCTTCAAAAACAAATTTTTTCTCTGAATATTACTCTTCAGCTCACAGTCTGTAAATTATACCTTGTTATTGATGTTATTTGCTTGAATCCCTCTTTGTTTGTATCTTTAACCTAACTTTGCAAGTGACCTCTGTATTACTTTCTGCCCTTGGTATATGTATTGTGCGTTGATGTTGATGTTTATTTTGTTCTATTCCTTAACCCAGTGTTCTCAAACTTTTTAGTGTGTTGTACCCCCTGACGCTTTTAACACCCTTCTACATAGGCCTACTCCCTCTCGGCAGTCACACCTTTTTCAGTAAGGGACAATGCAATATTTGCCCCCTTAAATCGATTTTTCCAGAGCATTTTTTACCTTTACAAATACCTTTATAAAATAAATAATGCTTTAAAGCAAAAAAAAATTCAATAGAGAAATATGCAATGATGGTAAAAAAAATGTTTTTCATTAAAATCACCAGTAGGTGGCGGCAAGTCATGGTCTTTATTAGTGAGTCATTGAGTCATTCATTCATACAGTAACGAAGCAAGTGGCTGTATTTATGAATGAATCATTGACTCTCAAGATTCGTTCAAAGCAAGCGTGCCGCACAAGCCCTGAAAAGTGAAGCCAAAACGTCTCGATCGCCCCCCGGTGACTGGTCCTAGTATAGGTCATAAGTCCCGCCTCCCCGTGTTATTCAACGGGACGTGAGACCAACTAAACAATTAAATTAAACTTCAAATATCTTTTTTCCAAAGGTGGTTTCTTTCATTTGCTGTCGTTTTTATCACGCTGATGTAAGTTCAAGTGTCTGTTTAAAAAATAAGTTGGTTTTTAGTTAGTTACGTGATGCGGTGGTGTAACGTCATGATTGACAGCTGTGATTGACAGGTTCTCTGAGCGAAGTAGTTAATGAAGCACCAACGGACATTTTTTCGGGATCTTCGGAGGACTGAGGAGATTGTATTTACTTTATTTTAACAAGCCTCTTGTCGTACTGCAATCAATTTTTAAAAAAGTGTGCAGAATGCGTTCTCCCTGAGTGCGTTCTGCGAGAGTGAGGGCGGAGCGTTGATTTCGCGGCTTTACTTCCTGCTCACTACTGCGCAGGTCTGGTCCCGAAATCGCTACTGCGCAGACTCAAGTTCCAATATGTCAGCGCCATATCGGGACACTGGCGGCTTCAGTTTTCATCAATGGAAGAGAGTCGTCCATCTTTTTTTACAGTCTATGGTTCAAAGCCACAGATTCGTTCACAAACACTGCTGTGTGCTGTAGTTCTGCTGTGGCTTTCGTTGGAGCTATTATTTTGTTGTAAAAAAAATACTGACAATACTGTGTTGAAAATGAACATCACTTAATATACTTTCATTTGTTGAACTGTATAAAATCAATGTCACATTTGCAATCGTGTGGATATATAATGTGATCAACATTAAACACAGGAATTTACACAGGGTATGTTTTGTATCGAAGAGAGACTGAATCTTAAATTGATCTTTATGCACAGTCTGTGTCTACTGTATGTATTGTTCATGCTAGTAAGTGCTAGCCTAAACTTAAGCCTAAACTAGCCTATCCCCACTTTTACAAAGGTACGTCGAGAACGTAAGTATAGCGGAATTTGTCAAGGCAGCCTAAACTGCACGCAATCTGTATGCACAAAGATTGTGTGAATGCAGTCCATTTTGACTGCAAATTGTGCAAAAGATTAGGTAATTTGATCGGATGTCATGCATTTATGGCATTTTACCTGATAGAAATACATGCTCAGTATTATTTTAATAACGTGCTCATGTTATTTTAAGGTGGGGTAGAAATAAATGAACTGCAAAATTCAGCATTTTGTTTGCGGTACTTCTGTCACCTCACGTACCCCAGTTTGAGAACCACTGCCTTAACCTATCTTTGTAAAGCGACCGTAGGTGTTGGAAAGGCACTATATAAATAAAAAATATATAAACATTATTATTATTAATCACCTCCCAAACACAATACAAACTGCAGGATACCAGTGCTCTGTGAAAAAGTAAGTAATTATTTAATGCCAATATTAAAAGGTTGAGGGATTCTTACAGAAAAACAAACAAATTGCACAAACTTTCTATTTGCATTTGAAATTGAACTCAAACTGTTTTGTTACTTTCTCAGACAGGTGCTTCATATCCCTCAGTACTGTCCGTGCTGGATCTGGCCCTAGCGCCCTCTATTGGCCAGCCGCCCCTGATTATTTCTGAAATTTACTATTAATTTCTGAGAGAAAATGTCTACACCATTTTGTTTTCAAACCAGGGGCTGCAAGGGAGTGCTAGGGGGTCAGTGGAAAGGTTTGGAGAAAAGCAGTGGAAAAGAAAAGTAAAAATAAATAAATAAAAATAATATTGAACTAACTAAATAAATTAAATACTTAGATATAGAAATAATGTATATTTTAAATAAATAAATAATAAATAAATACAGTAGACCAATACAAATCAATAAGAATAAATAAATATAATTATATTTAACTAAATAGATAAATAAAAACATTTGAAACTTCTAAACGTTACATTTAAAACTAAATAAATGAATAAATAAAACCTATATATATATTTTTTTTAAGTAGTGTTTTAAATTCAATTAATCAGTTAATAAGTTTAAACTGACTAAATCACTTATACATTTTTTTTTAATCTGATAGCCTAAATAATAAATACATTTGATAATTATCTGAAAAATATTTAAAAATATTTGATCACAAATATATTAATAAAACATGTATTTAATATAACACACATAGAAACTAAATATTTTACACATTTATAGTATTAATTATTCCACAGTATTAATTGGGTCTTTTTAGGCTACTTAATATAGCTGCCATTTCAATTTTAGGATGGGGCTCGCTCCAGGATGCTCGAGGGTCCGTGGGTGGGTGGCACCTGAAAGACTGAAACCCCCTGGTAGGCTACAAATAAAACTTAACCTAATAGCCTGAAGATATACCTTCCTGCAAACTTCAGCTTCAACAAACACACCTGCCTGTATTTTCAGCTCCAGCACTGCAGGGGTTTTCTACGTCTGACCATGCAAACATGTTTTGCGGTCAAAGTTTTGCCATACAAAAAACAATTCATTCATATTGGCAGAAAACGTAATGCAGCTTTAAAGGCTAAAGCAGTGGCTTTGCTAAACTTAGGTAAAGTTGGTTTTATATTCGCGTTTAAGAACTTTTTCAATTATATGTGCAATAAAGCTAATTTTTTCAAATTCTAAGAAGCTACATGATATGGACAACAAAGATGATCAACTACTACATTTTCCACAATCGATCAAAATGGGCAAGTATTGTTTTAATGGCAGACTAACTTGCGAATGTCCACTGAATGTCCAATGTAGTGTGGTAACCAAGATAGGGACCGTCTAAAAAGTTGTAATATTTTTTCATTGTGTGCAAACAGACAACTACATTTTAGCCAACTGCAGCTGTACCAGCAAATATCTCTCACATTATGTGTTCTAATGCTATTGATTGTCCTTTAGCAACAATAAAAAGTGCATTATAATGATGGGATAGGAAACCTGCCTCACTGCACATACTGTACACAAATATTTTTAGAATCAAATTACATTAATTCACCAAAGGGATTTTTTTATTATCCAAAGGTTGTAGCATGTTCCTACTGACCAGACTGACTTACTTCAGGTGAAATATGGACCATACCTCCCTTACTGTACGTACATTAATCAAATATGTTTATGAAACAATTACTGTAATTCCCCTAAATCATTTGTTCATGTTCCAAAGGCTGTAGTGCTTTCCTAGTGACCAGACTGACTTACTACAGGTGAAAATTTGACAAAAACCTCCCTTACTGTACAATGATCAAATATCTTTATGTAATAAACATATTATTACATGTGTTTATTACATATGTTTATGTAATAAACTGTAATTCACCTATAGTGTTTTTTTATATATATATTCCAAAGGTTGTAGTACTTTCCTAGTGATCAGACTGACTTACTCCAGGTGAAATTTTGACAATACCTCCCTTACTGTACATACAGTACACAAAAATCCATATGGAAAAATTACAGTAATTCACCTAGTGATTTTTTCATGTTCCAAAGGTTGTAGTGCTTTCCTAGTGACCAGACTGACTTACTACACGTGTATAACGTACAGTAAAGGAGGTATTGGCAAAATCTCACCTGTACTAAGTCAGTCTGGTCACTATAAACATACTAAAAACATTTGGAAGAAGGAAAACCCCTTTTGGTAAATTCTTTAAATTTTTCTAATATTTGTATAGGCCTACTGTATACAGTAAAGGTGATGATACACAGGGCAACTTTTTAAGCAATGTTGCTGGGCAATGTTGCCGTCAACGGGCAACCAGATGAGACACAGGGCCCACGACCCATCTAAATTATCCAGATAGAAATGTATTGCCCATTTTCAATGTGAAAGTGCCCAAGCAACAATCGCTCGGCAAGATTGCCCAACAACATTGCTCAAAAAGTTTCCCTGTGTATCATCACCTTAAGGGTGGTATTGTCAATATCTCACCTGTAGTAAGTCAGTCAGGTCACTAGGAACATTCTACAACCTTTGGAATATCCCTTTGGTGAATTATTGTAAGTTTTACATAAAAAATGTGTGTGTACAGTACAGTGTGTACTGTACGGTCCCTAAAGCAGCCTCGGTGAATATGCAGCAAATATCAAAGCTAAAATTAAATTTACTTGGCCGGCTGAGAGACAGATCCGAAGGGACCAGTCAGTAACAGTCAAAAACACACACTATAGTGTCACTGAATTCAGTTCACACATCACTACTGTCCTGATGGTTATACTACTACACTTATTTTGGGTAAAAAAATTTGTTATTATGAAAAATATTCAAAAACTTGTAACACTGTAATTCTCTGTATTGTTGCCAAATTCAGATCAGACATTGTTATACAATTATACAATTGTATTGCATTTATCCAAAACAAAGTCTTGTTATATAACCAGTAGGACAGCAGTGATGTGTCATGTGTGATCTGAATTTGGCAACAATACAGAGAATTACAGTGAAGTTTTTGAATATATTGTAGTAACACTTTACGGGTTTTGCACTTTGCAGACGGTCCCTTCTCAGCAGCCTGCGCATAGAGATCAATGTATTTTTTGCACTGCGAAGGAAAGCTCGTTTTGAGGAAAATTAGGTTGTAGCTGCAGGTGTTATACGGTATGTGTAGTTATGTGTTAGGTGTTATTTGTGTAGTAACAACTTTTAGTTCACGAGTTATTGAACGCGGAAGTCCGCGAATGTGCGAATATAAAACCAACTTTCCTAAGTCTTTGCAAAATGCTTCTTCTGTCATGCACTTCTGTCACGTAAATGCTGTCAAACATGTTAAGTAACTACAACGTTATGAGCAATTGCTTAATTGTTTTACGTTATTGTTCCTCGGCAGTGATAATGATTGAATGGACACCAACCTCTTTGTTCCTCAGCATCTTCTTCATCTTTCGCTTTGCATGCTTCTGAAATTCTTAGATCATTATTCTCCTCTTTAATGAACTCCATCCGTATGCAACTTTCAGCTGTTTGTTTTGAAGCGGTCTTCGTCGCGTCGTTTCAGATGATGTGAATTCCCTCAGCAGATACTGTCCTGAATAACTCTACTGCCCCACTTAAAATACGTTAAATAAACCACTGTTAAAGTATATCATTACATCCGTACTGATTTGTCACCGAGATAAATATACGTATTCCATCCGCATCGGCGCAGCTGTCGTAAACCGTGCTCTTCCGTGGAGCAAGGGATTATGGGCAATATTGTAGTACAAGATAGCAGATTTATAGGCGTGGGGAAAAAAGCTTGAAATAATATGACCATTTGTTCGGTTCTATTTGTGTAATTCATTGTATTATTATTTTATTGTTATCTTATCATTTTGGCATTACTATGTGTACAACAATCATCCAGCCTAAATAATAAATTACATTATTAATAATATAGTTAATAACTTGTATTAATGTACTGTTTATTTATTATTTAACACCTATCACCACTTTTTTTTTTTTTTGTGCTGTTCTGCATGTGTAATTTTTTATTTATGCATGTATCTGGGGAAGAGTTGTAGGATATTTTTCAAAATGTAATGCAAACAATAACATATATTATTTAGAAATTCTGACCCATTAAAGTGACCAAATTAAATTCAGACTAATATTCCTTGGTGCCCCTGACCCTTTTCATAATTCTGACATAGTTGTGGAAATGAATCATCACAGTCAGTGAATTTGTCTGGAAACCTAAATAAATTATAATTGTGTTTCATGTGGTCACATTTAAATTAGGTTTATTTAATTTAATATAATATATAATATTTTTATTTATTTAATTTCAATTAGGTACATTAAAAAAAACTCAAAAACATTAATTTACAGTAATAAGCTTACCTGGTGACATGAGGGTATATTTTTGTTTCTTTGTTTGTTTGCAGAATTATGCACACAATCACAACACAAGCATCTTCCAGTTATGAAAAACAATGTGATTACAACAGCAGCAGCACTGTCAAGAAAGAAAAGGACATAGGCTATAAGCAGAGTGATGCATTATCTATTCAGAATCATAGTCATGATGACCACCTGGATGACGTCCATTAAGATGTGTCTGTCTTCCTCGCCCCTCATGCTGAGCTCATCTCAACCGCTTCACATGTCCCATGTTTAGCATTTGCAGTAAGTTGAGTTTAAGGGCCTTTCACACCTGAAAGTCCGCACCAAGGTCCGAACCAGAGTTCATGTTTTGATACATTATACACATTCGGTTAGTTTTGGTTTGGTTTCACATTGCAATTATGCGAACGCACTAAAGAACTTTTCATGACGTACTTGCGTCCTGTCGTCATCATTTATATGGGCTGCATATTGACATTGATTGGTTTGTAAACGGACGTGCGTCTGACGTCAGCGTGTTGTCAATTCGGTGGGTAACTTTGACAAGAATGAATGAACAGACGTATATCGTTGCCACTATACTGTTATTATTACGGCATTACGTCCTGCAGCACCGCAACTATACTCGAGGCTAGTTCAAATTCGCCAAATGAACGTCCTCGTTGTGCGAACATTTTATCATCGCCGGCAGGACGCGCAGGACAAATGTGTGTGTGTGTGTGTGTGTGCGCGCGAATCAGCTGGAAGAAACGCGGTGGGCAGGACTGACAGATCTGCACATAAATATTCTTCTTCAGTTGTTTAGGCTACACGGGAACCACCGGAACTTCCTGTAAATGGTCCGAAAGTCCGAACCATACAGAAAATGCTTTCACACTAGAAACGAACCAAACCTTTGAACAGTTTGATCTGGACCGAGACTACCTCTTTTCGTCGGACCAAATTTCATCTGTTTGGTCTGGACCGTGGTCCGGGGGAGGTTTCACACCTGTAATTTTGATTCGGACCAAGCTGAAAAGTCCGAAAGTCCGGACCAAACAAGGTAGGTGTGAAAGGGCCCTAAGATTTATGTATTTGAATTGCATACAAAATAAGTTTTAACATAAGCAAACTAATAAACGTATGTGATGCATATTTGTCAGTCATACATAAATTAAGTAGGGTTTCTGTAATAGTAAGTTACTGATAAAATGAATTTTTGTGACACACTACCAGGTTTATATATTTGGCATCAATAAATGAAATTTTCATTGTCACATCCACCAGCTGGAGTGCCCATGATCGCCACCAGAGGGCACTCCTTCCGTCTCCTGTGCTATCTCATCATGAACTCCATCCCCCATAATCCATTGCACAGACTCATTAGGATTTGATTTCTTCCACCTGTGGTTCATTAGCTTGTTTGTATTTGCCTATTTAAGCTGTTCTCCTTTGTTTTTGTTGCGTAGTCTTGATAGTGTTACCACTGCATTTTTGTTCCCTTTACGCATATTCATTTAGCAGACGCTTTTATCCAAAGTGACTTACATTTACATTTTACATTTATTCATTTAGCTGACGCTTTTATCCGAAGCGACTTACAATTGCTATATATGTCAGAGGTCGCACGCCTCTGGAGCAACTAGGGGTTAAGTGTCTTGCTCAGGGACACATTGGTGTCTCACAGTGGATTCGAACCCGGGTCTCTCACACCAAAGGCATGTGTCTTATCCATTGCGCCACCACCACCCCTTACAAATGAGAACAATAGAAGCAGTTAAACTAACAGTAGGACAACAATATGCAAGTGCTATGACCCTTCTCAGTTTAATCTAACGCAGTAATTTTTTTTTTTTTACATTTTTATTATAGAATAGAAGAGAAGAGAAAGTGTTAGTATTACTGGATCAGGTGCTGTCGAAAAAGAAGTGTCTTCAGCCGTTTCTTGAAAGTGGCTATGGACTCAGCCGCTCTGGTTGAGTTAGGCCGATCATTCCACCAGCAGGGAACAGTCATGGTAAAGGTCAGAGAAAGAGATTTTGTGCCTCTTTGAGATGGCACCACAAGACGTTGTTCGCTTGCGGAGCGCAAGTTTCTGGATGGTACAAGTCCGAAGTAATGAGTTTAAGTAAAAGGGAGCAGAGCCAGTGGTTGTTCTGTAGGCCAACGTCAGTTAATTGAATTTGATGTGAGCGGCAGCTGGCAACCAGTGCAATTTTGTGAGGAGAGGAGTGACATGTGCTCTCTTCGGCTCGTTAAAGACCACTCTAGCTGCGGCATTCTGGATCAGTTGCAGAGGTTTGACCGTGCAAGCTGGAAGACCAGCCAGGAGAGCGTTACAATAGTCCAATCTGGATAACACTAGCGCCTGGACGAGGAGTTGTGTAGCATGTTCTGATAGGAAGGGCCTGATCCTCCTAATGTTGTACAAGGCAAATCTACATGACCGGGCAGTTCTAGCAATGTGGTCTGTGAAGTTCAATTGATCATCAATTACTACACCAAGGTTCCTGGCTGACCTTGGAGTTATAGATGACAAGTCTAGCTGAATGGTGAAGTTGTGATGAAGTGTTGGGTTGGCCGGGACCACGAGTAGTTGAAGTTGAAGGTGATGGTCCTTCATCCAGCCAGAAATGTCTGTCAGGCAGGCTGAGATACGATCAGCTACCGTTGGATCGTCAGGCTGGAATGAGAGGTAGAGTTGTGTGTCATCAGCGTAGCAGTGATAGGAAAAGCCATGTTTCTGAATCACAGATCCTAGTGATGTCATATAGATGGAGAAGAGAAGTCGTCCAAGCACTGAGCCCTGAGGCACTCCAGTAGCTAGATGTTGGGTCTTAGACACCACACCCCTCCATGATACCCTAAAGGACCTACCTGAGAGGTAAGACTTGAACCATTGGAGTGCGGTTCCCGAGATGCCCTTCATCTTTAGGATTGACAGGAGGATCTGGTGGTTAACTGTGTCAAAGGCAGCAGACAGATCCAGCAGGATGAGAACTGAGGATTTGGAAGCTGCTCTTGCCAGTCTCAGAGCTTCAATTACTGAGAGCAGGGCAGTCTCAGTTGAGTGTCCGCTTTTGAAACCAGACTGATTGTTGCCCAAGAGATTGTTCTGTGTAAGGAAGGAAGAGATCTGGTTGAAAACAACTCGTTCAAGTGTTTTCGCGACACTGTTCCCTGTTCCCTGTTTGGGATGGGCAAATTAAGCCTCTTCTTCTGGTGTTTTATGGCGGTTTAGCAAACCAACGAAAAAGGTGCATTACCGCCACCTACTGATCTGGAGTGTGGAGTATGCATAGATTTGGAAGAAAAAACAACAACAACACATTCCTAGATCCTATCTATTGTTGCTGTGTTTTTCAGGTAGGCCTATTTAAATTATATTTCATGTACTCTTGATTGCCTTGACCCGTTTCCTAACAATACTTTTAAAGAAATTTTATTAACTCCCAACCATCCTAATTCTTGTATTAATTGAAATCTCTCCCTTTCATATGCAGGACACTCAAAAAGAATATGCATCACGGTTTCGAATTCTCCACATTTGTCACACTTTACCAATTCATGCTTACCTATTTTATAAAGACTATGGTTTAATGCTGTATGTCCAATTCTTAGTCTTGAAATAATGACATCTTTCTTCCTATTTCCAAGTCTTTTTCTCTCGTTTCCAACATACTCCTGAATCTAAAAAAGATGTCTTCCTTTTGACCCATTATTCCATAACTTTTGCCATTTCTTACTTGAAACGCTATAACTCTCTTGAATTCAGCTTTACTTAAAGCTAAATTAATATCTATTTGTGGATGATTTAATGCTTTCTTAGCTAGCAAGTCTACTTCCTGATTTCCATTCACACCCACATATGCAGGCACCCAGAGGATATTTACCTCTATCCATAACTGCCTTATTCTAAACAAACTTTGTAAAACTTAAAATACTAAGTCTTGTCTAGCTTCAGATTTACCACTTAGTAGACTGGTGAGAGCAGCCATTGAGTCACTACATATCACAGTTCTTTCTGGTTGAACTTCTTCGATCCACTGTAGAGCTAGTATGATAGCTAATAATTCAGTAATAAAAATATGGAGCTATGTGAATGTGAAAATATGACAAAATGATTTGAATTTGAATTGTGTAAATTTGAATTATTTACCAGTGTAATCTAACAAAAATTAATTTTATGTGGTATTTTAAATAGTTCTGAATTTGATTTCTTTAAACGAATATTGAACATTTGAAATTTAACAAATTGAAATGTTTTTATGGCTGAATTTTATAGATAGTATTTTCAAACAGCTATTTTTTTGTTCTGAATTCTTAGACTTCAAATATTCAGTTTTAAAAATACAGATTCAAGTTTTCTAAAATTCAAACTGCAGAAAATCCAGATCTTACAGAAAGTAGGTCACAGGTCATCCACAGGGAAGAGTAGAGGATCTCAGAAAAGTCGAATAGAGCATTTCGGCCAATTACAGGACTGCAGTAGTTTTCCGGCGCGAATGTGGTGGTGGTTCAAGAGGTTGCCACTCTCTGACTCTGATCATGAATCGCCCAGAGGTAAGTGATTATTAAACATGAATGATTTTGTGTTCATATGTTAGGTTAGCGTTCTCAGCACGTGAGACATTTGTCTAAGCGGTCTCTGGTGTTTGTTTTAAAGTATATTTTGTGTAAAATTGTTTAGCATGCCACCGTGTCTACACAGACAGGACACGAGCAGCGCGATGCAACACAGTGCTTGAAGCGACTGTTGCAAAGAGCAGGGACTAAGTCAGAAATAGGATGGGGAATCCGTGTGTTGTTGGGGATTTCAAGGGTCGCGTCGCACCGCTCGCGTCTATGGAACGCTAAAAGGCTCACAATGCGCCACTTTCCTACCTCGTTTTGTTAAAAAAAAAACGGCGTAAAAAGCACCGTTTGAACGGCCAGGACGGCGCTTTTTACGCCGGCAAAAAATAAAACGGCGTAAAAAACAAGTGGAATTGTGTAAACAACGGTGTATTTTTCGTCGGTCCGGAGGCGGCGAAAAAAACGACGCTCTATATGCTCCTGTAACGCTGTTTTTTACGGGGCACAGTGTCCCCAATAACGCGTATCATAAAGCGCCACAAGACGCGTAGTGTTAAATGAGAATGATCTCCACCCTGTCTTTTACAAAGCCAATAAATTTGAACTGGTATCACCCAATCAGTAAAGAACAAGAACAGACCACATTAATCCAACCCAGCACAAGGATGAGCTTCCATGCCTCAGCTCACTGAATGTATACTGAATGTTGCTGAAACTGAGAGAGATGGTTTAGCTCACTGCTAACGTTACTGCCTTGTAAGGCATGTCTCTGTGGGTCGCGGGTTTGCACCCACTCACATCCTGTTATTTGAGAAAGGTTTTTATCTTTTTGTACAGTCTGTTTTCTATTAGACTGGCAGTCGGTAAACTTAAGTTGTAGGCAGCCAAACCTTGTGTTTTCATCTATTTTATTAACCTAATAGAACCGATCCAACATTAATATACTGACTGTGCTTGCTTTAAGGTGCAACATCTGCAAGCTTGAGAAAGAAGGGTTGGTTGGTGTGTGCAACTGACTGTTCTGCAAATGCATTTGTTTATAGAAGCTTTGAATCTGCAGGTCTTGGCAGCACAGCAGAACGGGCGATCAGACCACAGGAGTTGCAGAAAAGCAAGTGTGTCCATCCAACATGATGCACCTTGAAACCTGGTCTGGTACAACTTTTCCACAAATAGCATTGAAGAGCATTATCTTTTCAGCCATCTTCATGACATTGTGGATGGACTTCCTGTCGTGTGGAAAGGCGCAGCCCTACCACAGCTAGGTCTCATTCACTCATAAGCAAACAGTCCAGATCCTATCTTTTAGATTTCACTATTATGCTTCGGTCTAAGTGAAACCAAGATTAGGTGATTTTATGAGGCAGTTTAATGCATATGGGGATGCTTTTCTGATTTAATCCTAAAACATATTAAAGTAATAAACTACATCTGAGTTGTTGCTCCTTTCATTAACCTAATCAAACCTCTACGTGGCACTAACACACCATCACTAAACATAAGTAGGCTATTGGACTACATTGTTTATTTTAGCTACGAAATGTAGATAAACAGCATCAGAATATAAATCACCAAAGCTCATCACATACACTTCTTCAATTCTATTTGTTTATCATGCTAGTTTAAAAAAGAGATTCAAATGCACACATTCAAAACATTTTATTGATGTGAACAATCCAATGCCTACTTCTAATTTTTTGTTTTCCATCACACCTTTCCAGAACCAAGAGACCCATTCAGGGCAAGGAACATAAGTCTTTTGAACTCCTCTTCTTCTGTAACCCCTCTCGGGAGGAAGAGGCAAAGGCTACATGTTGAGGAGTAAGAAATGCGGCAGCTCCCATCCTCCTGATTATAGAAGTCAAGCTGGAATTTCTGCGGGAACCCAAGAGGGGGGACAGAATCGCTCCCCGTCACGAACACCAGCAAGACCTCCAAGGAAATATCCATGTCCTCTTCTGCTGACACACATACAGTACAATCACATGGCCGTTAAAGGAACTAGTTATAGTTGTATGCAAGAACTTCAAGAGAATGTACATTCACTATTCAGTGGTTTCCAAGGTGTGTGTGAGAGGGATCCATACATAGACAGATGAATGCAGTGCCTCTTAAAAATGACTATCAAAATCATAATTTTTCTATGGTAGCAGAAAAACACTAAAGTCATTGCATAGAAAATATTAAATTACTACAAACAGCTCGTATCACACACCTTGAATATTGTGGGATATTGTGAAGAGGATATTGTGAAGAGGTTCCTGATGTCATTCCTGGAGAGTTTCTGTTGCGCGTTTGTGAACAGTGGGAGGAACTCTCTCCAGTTCATCGCCCTCATCTCCCACATCTGGCCATATGAATTCATCCCGGCAATGAACTGTTGGACCATACTGGCCACCCTTAACACATAAATTAATATCAATATTTTCACATCAATAACAAATTCAGTAGTAAATCGTCTCAAACAGTATGACTGTCAACATGACTACAATATTGACTCGTTAATATTCAGTAACTCATACAATTTACACGACAGAAGACAATGAAATTCCATGAAAGTGTTTGGTTTCAAAATCCAGCTGTGTTCAAAATCCAGCTATGCAGTACAGTAGACCACTACTTCATGTGTGCTTGAAACCCCATGTGTGCTTGAAACCCCATGTGTGCTTTTTTTAATTACCTGTGGTACAAGTAATGAGTAACAATTTGCCCGTGAATTGTAGGCAGGTCCCTGACAGAGGCTGTGTAAATGTTTGGCACACCATAGTCAGCTATCCAGTCCCCCAATGTGCATTTGAGCTCCTCTAGCTCCTCATTGGTACCGCATCTCACAACCTGAGCAGACCAATCAATAAGTTTAGGTTACTGTGGACAGAACTTGTTTAGACAATGTTTCAAGATTGTAATGCAAGTGATAAAGCAAACTCTCAAAACAAGACTATAACATATAGAAAATATTAAGGTACCTTTTCAAGCTTAATCTCCAACTCCTCTTCCAGGAAAATATCCAGATCAAAGGAGGTAATCTCAGGCTTCTGGCCACACATGAGCAGAAATTGGTCTTTGTTCAGACATCAGATTCCTGGTCCATTGTGGATAATGGACCAGGCCACCAGCTTTCCCGCAGTGTAAAACTTGTTTTGTGCCAACGCCCGTTGGTCATAGCTGAAAAGCAGTCGCCCTGGTCTTCCTTGGAAAATGCCCATCTTTTCCTGCAGTTCAATCATGAGCAGTCTGTAACAGAAGCACAAAACATCTCATATATGGTCTTTAAAATAATGGCACATCTGAAAAGGTACCAATGATCCTATAACCTTTTGAGCAGGATGCATCAAATTTTGAATTAACCTGAAATACTCTCTTCTTGGACCTCCATAATCCTCTGCCATCTCCCTAACGAACTCGATATGTGGCAGTTTATGCCAGGCAAAATAGCTCCTACTTAGAACAACACATGCACTCTGAAGAATGTTTTTGCGCCTGGCAATGACTATGATAATGGAACTGAGGTCTAGATGGTCATTTTGAAAGTCTTTGCTTTCATCTGACATCCTGAGAACACAGAAAATAAAACAATGACCACACATGCATAATCAGGCCATATAGGGTATACAAATTTAGATAGAATCCCATGTAGAAGTCCATGTAGAAGTCTTGCCTATGTCCCACAGAAGATGCAATATGATGATTAGGATAGGCAGTTCAGATATTGGGATTAGCCAACAGCACACAAACTGTTTTCGGCAAATTTACCATGAATATTTCAAATCAAGACAAACAAACCTCATATCCTCAGGATTATGGCTACCAGAGGTGGCTGGAGCCTGGACTGGTGGTCCTGTGAATGAGTGGCAAATCAGAATTATTGTATGTGCATTACATGCACAGATATCAATCTGTTCCTGTGTGATCCTGTTTGTTCTAAGAAAGAATAGAATGCTTATTTTGCTGCGTGACTTGATGTCAGAATGATGTTGCGCATACAGGGTTATATCCCCCTGTGTCAGCAATCTGTTCTAAATTGCCAGTGTAATGGAAAAATTTGATTTCCATTGATCTTCAACATATATTGCAAAGTTATGTGTCACATGTCTATATTGTGGAATGTGAACAGGATATTTGTATGTTTGTGCACCTGGCGTAAGCAAGACACACACAGTAAGACAAATGGTTCAGCTAGATTTGGCCATGCTGGGTGAGTGGAAAACTACAGAGGAAAGACCTTGAAGAAGGAGTATAAGAAGGGAATCTCCTGGTGTCAGGTCTTGCTCACGTCACGGGGTAGCTGCTGTGATTTTGTGACTAAGCCTCTTGCAAGAGAATAAATATCTTTTAAAATACAATTTGATTCTTGGTGTCTCTTATGCAGTGATGATGATTGTTTAATTATTATTTTTGCCACAACAATTGGTGTCAGAAGTTGTGATTCCATGGCAGTTTCTTCTGGTCCTGAGTAAAGCGGATTGATGATTGTTCATCCTGAAGCACCAGGCTTTAGTCTTACCTCGCAAAATTGAGAGAGAAGAGCAAACTGCTATCAGGGCCAGGAGGGACTCCACTGGAATCAGAAAGAATCCGGTGGCAACAGAAGCATCTCTGGTAAGAGACAGTCAAATTTGTTTTGTGTGGTGGTGTAATTTTGGTATGACTGTGAGTGAACCATGGTGGCTGAGACTGTTTCCTTGGTGCGGGTATAGAAAGTTACCGTGAGGCGGTAACTAACTCGTAAAAGTGGACGGAAGAGCCACACCTGATTAATTTGGTGAACCGGAATCAATCGAGCGCTGGAAAGTGCTCACGAAAAGTTTTTGAGTAAGCCGTAATTGCAGGGCACTGGAAAGTGCAGACCTGGCCAATTTTGGGTTAAAAAAAATCGGATCTGTCTGAGACGTCTGACAGATTGGTAAGACACGTGTCGAAGGAAAATCCAGGGGAGATAGAAATCAGCCAGTATGGGGTCATCTCACAGTAAGCTCGATAATTTTTATACACCAGTTTTCTGTCAAATGAAAGAATTAAGGGCAAAATGCATGCAAGAAGTTGATCAAGTACCATGGTTTTCCCAGGGAGGGAATGTTAAGTGTCACTAGGCTGACAGCGGTGAGAGACGTGTGTGTGGATTGTAAGCAAACAATCGTGTACTGGTTAGATGAGGCAGAGCGAAAAGAAAGGAAAAGGATGCAGAAGGAACTAGCATGTAGGGAAAGAGGGAAAGATGAGAAGAAATGTAGTGATAGAATTTATGGAACTATTTATGAACACCTGTTAAGTCAAATTAAGTGATATAAAGATGAGGAATGAACAAAAGTTTTATTAAGCAGAATGGGGAACAATTAAATATTTTAGTGGTAAAATATTTTCATAACAAGAGTTGAAGGAGCAAGCAGCTATAATGGCTGTCTGTGCAATTTAGGGATTGAGATATGAGTAATATAATATTTTGGGTTTTGTGAAACAGCAGAGATAAGTGGGACTGAGAAAATCTGCAGACCAGAACAAACAAACCAGTTTTAATGAAATTGATGACATATAGTACAACTTTTATACTTTATGAAGAGTCCTGAAACAAACAGTGAGACAGAAGAGAGCAAACGCTGTAAGCAGCTGTGCTCTGAAGCTCTGACTTCAAAGAAATGTGCAGAAATTGTTAAGAAAATGGATAGTCAGGGTTTTGATTATGTTTGGAAATTTAAACAACAACTTGACTGGCTACAAAGAAAGAAAGAAACTGATTTTTTTTTTTTTTTTGCCTCGTATTGCTTCCGATGATTATAAAAAGCAAGTAAATGTAATTATGGGTCGCTTGACCCATATCACTTGAAATGTGATTCAAGTTAAACAAAAACAATGATAATGATGAAGATTATGATTCGGCTATTGTGATTGAATCCGCCACTGGTGGACTGTTAAAGAATACATCAGTGGCTCTGTTTACATTCCTGATTGGGACACACTGCTTCAAGGGTGTGCATTAAGTTGGAGCCGTTTGCAAGCTCAATGATCAAACTATAGGCAAGATGTCTGTTGCTGTTGTTGAGGCTGACACATGAACCCACCAGATGACAGAGAGTGTTGTAATTATGGTCAGCAGGGCCATTTAGCCAGTAATTGTAAATGGCCACTCAGAAGGTGAGAAAATGTGAAAGTAACAGAAATTTCTGGTATTAATGTGGGTTTGAAAGTAGATCAGTGTTTAAATGACGATATCAAAATGTTCGTCTAAAGAATAAGTGAATTGATCAAATAAGCAGAAGCAGTATTACTGGATTAACAGTTGCTAAATGTAAAATGTGTAGAAAGGCATCTGATTAAACAAACAGCTTGTTAGTGTTTTGAACGTGGAGGAATAGTGTTGACCATGAAAGAACTAGAAGCTGATGTTTTGCTTTCAAAAGATAAGCTTGTGATTGGCTGAAACAGTTTGCTTATCTGAATCTGGTGTGTGCTGTGGCTGAAACGGCCAGTGCGACAGAGACACGATCTGAGTGGAAATTTGTAATGTCTAAATTCCCGGATGTGGGCAAAAGACAAATATAAAAGGTGGTTGTTTGAAAATACATGTCAATTCTGGCAAATGTATTAAGTTGGGCTAGAGTCGAAAAGAAAGTAAAATGAAACTATGATAAAAGTTGATGAGAGTACAGAGTACCAGTCCTGAATGCCTCAGAGTCTCTCTCATTCAATGTCAACTAAAAGCTGTTATCTGAGCCTGTGTCATAAGTGATAATAAGCTATTTATAGTAAGGCACAGTGTTTTAGTTGAAAATCATAGACATAGAGATGTTAAAAGAAATCATGCTACAGGCAGTTCAGATCATACATTTAAAGGGAATATATCCCTTTAAGTTTAGCAGAAGAATCTGTTTTGTGACGATTTTGATGATTTTATTTGATTAAATCAAACTAGGGCTTAGTATTGATATAGATCTAATGATTTGATTGGTGCAAATGTTTTCAGGAAAAGTAGAAAATCTATTCAATGATGTGAAGTATGGGAATGACAAATGGGTTGGTTGGTTCATGACTCTCTGGGGAGGGTGGGCATACTGGGTGATTCAAACTGTACTGCCAATTTTAGCAGTAGGATTGGCGATTTTATGCTTGCCATGTATTATGAAATGTGTTTCCAGCTCAGTACAGAGACTGGTGAGAGCAGGGATGTCTGTTCAATTGGTGAAAATGACAGTCTATACTGATGATGATAATGGTGAACACAAATGTAAAGATGATGGAAGTAGCGGAAGCTACAGTGAAATGTGGTAAATTGGGGTATGTTTTCTTTTCTTATTTTTCTTATTTTCTGAGGACGATGATATGTAAAGAGGGTTAAAAGCAGCAGTCATCCGTGTTACGAGGTGGCGTACAAGGACAGGGTTTGAAATGAGGGATTTTTATCTACTTTTTATTTTTTTATTTCTATATGGCTTGTTGAATTAACTAGGGGTGTTGAATTGATAATAATAATAATTTGTTACATTTATATAGCGCTTTTTCTGAGACCTCAAAGCGCTTTACATAGAAGGGGGGAATCTCCTCAACCACCACCAATGTGCAGCATCCACCTGGATGATGCGACGGCAGCCATATTGCGCCAGAACGCCCACCACACACCAGCTTATTGGTGGAGAGGAGACAGGGCGATGAAGCCAATCAGTATATGAGGATGATTAGGAGGCCATGATAGACAGAGGCCAAGGGGCAAATTTGGCCAGGATGCCGGGGTTATACCCCTACTCTTTTTCGAAGGACATCCTGGGATTTTTAATGACCACAGAGAGTCAGGACCTCGGTTTAACGTCTCATCCGAAGGACGGTGCTCTTTTGGCAGTATAGTGTCCCCATCACTATACTGGTGCATTAGGACCCACACAGACCACAGGGTGAGCACCCCCTGTTGGCCTCACTAACACCTCTTCCAGCAGCAACCTGGTTTTCCCAGGAGGTCTCCCATCCAGGTACTAACCAGGCTCAGCCCTGCTTAGCTTCAGTGGGCATCCAGTCTTGGGATACAGGGTGATATGGCTGCTGATTGACATGTTTTTCCTACTAATACAATCTATACTATTTCTTGTTTATACTGAGGTGACTGAGGGTCCGACCTAGGTCGGGGGTGCAATAACAGTGCTTATTCATTCAGCCCGGCTTCAGATAAAGCTTTACTTGCTTGCTATAAAATTAAGGGCCTATCCTTACAAAAACAGCCTAAGCTTTTTCCTTTTAATCTTTTAGATTCAAGTAGAAGGTTCAAGTATACGATCAGGTATACGAAAATCAGACATGAAGAGTATAACTGTGATGTAAAGACTTGAAACAATTATAATCATTTATGAGTTTGATCTTGAGTGAAATTATAATCGTGTATGAGTTTTCTTAGCATTATAAACAAGCATGAGTTTTAAGTTGTTATAATCAGTACTAATGTAGTGTTAATGAAACCAATCGTTTATCAGAGAATGATAAAAAGGGGGAATTGTAATGGAAAAATTTGATTTCCATTGATCTTCAACATATATTGCAAAGTAATGTGTCACATGTCTATATTGTGGAATGTGAACAGGATATATGTATGTTTGTGCACCTGGTGTAAGCACGACACACACAGTAAGACAAATGGTTCAGCTAGATTTGGCCATGCTGGGTGAGTGGAAAACTACAGAGGAAAGACCTTGAAGAAGGAGTATAAGAAGGGAATTTCCTGGGCTGGGTGTCAGGTCTTGCTCACGTCACGGGGTAGCTGCTGTGATTTTGTGACTAAGCCTCTTGCAAGAGAATAAATATCTTTAAAAATACAATTTGATTCTTGGTGTCTCTTATGCAGTGATGATTACTGTTTAATTATTATTTTTGCCACAACACCAGGATAACATTACTACGGTTCTGATTCAGTGTGATTCAGAATGTAACCAGGACCAAGTGAGATACTGAGTTAAAATTAATTATTTATTACTGAGGTGAAAAGGTGCCACATGTACATTTAAAGAGGTTACTTCCCCAAACAAAGACACAAAAGAGGAGGGAAGACTAAATCAGGACTCAGCAGGGATGATATTAAATAAGTTGATCTACAGGAGAAACTAATCTGAGACCAGCACAGAATGACTGAGAGCTGCACTGACAAGGGCCTTTCTGAAACTAGACCCTGGCCACTTCCACTCTGTCACGGAGTGAACTCTGGTCATAACCTGTTTGCAGCCATTGTTAACTAACGTGATGGCAGCCAGCGAGATTACGTTAATCGACTACCACAAGTTTGGCAAGTAAACAAACGCTCATTCATCTTTTCATGACAAATGACAGTCGGACTTAACCTCCCGTATGTCGTAGCTAAAGCAAGAAGCAAGCTAACGTTAGATGGACAATGCTGAGCTAAACATGTTTACTAACCTCAGGTTACTAACCTATTTTGTGTTCAGCGCTTCTTTGTTTGGGCCTTGTTGTATGAAGTTTTAAAGCCAAAGTTTATGATGACAGCAGCTGCCGGTGTCTGTTGTCCTCTCACGTGTGGCCGCGCGCAGCTGATACGTAGCTGTGTTATGTAGGCAGGTTATAACGGAGGAAGGGGAATAACAGCAAGCTCATCAGACGTTTCCCAAAAATAAACATTGTTCACAAGTCCTGCACCTCTAGTCCAAGTCAAGTCTGAAGTCTTTTGAGGAAGAGTCTCAAGTCGAGTCCCCATCTGTTGTTTCGGAGTTAAAAAAATCCTACTGGTGAAGTCACACGGAACTCACATTTGAAAGAAATGTCGCCCATCGTGCAGCAAAGGGTGTTACACACCTTCAACGAGCCAGCATCGGTGCTCACTCTGCATTTGAGGGTTTAACAACCCACTACCACCCCACCCTCATTGGTTTCGGATGTCACTCAATGTGGCGGACCCTCCACATGAACGCGCACGGAAGGTAGCAAGCAATTTCAGAAAGGCCCTTAGATTCTCGTAGAGTTATCTCGCAAACCCTATCTCGTCTCTTGGGTTAAGTGTCTCGTCCCACCCCTAGTTTCTATTTATCTGTAGTATCAATAATAAAATTAAAATAAATTACCTGCAGCCAGGCTGAACGTGGTGTTTGGAGCCTGAACTGGTGGTCCTGTGGTCTGCGTGAAAGGGGCGGCTGGAGCCTGAACTGGTGGTCCTGCGGCCTGCGTGAAAGGGACGGCTGGAGCCTGACCTGGTGGTCCTGCAGCCTGCGTGAAAGGGGCGGCTGGAGCCAAATGTGGGCAAAATCATTTTAATTAATTTATTTTTTTAAATACTTTCCTTAATCTGAGCAGTACAAGACTTGGTGACTTTTCCTAAGCTTGCCACCTGAACACACAATTTATTTTTTTTACTCTATTCTACAATGTTAAGTGGGTGAAAAAAAAATCCTTAATCCCGCCTTCGTGGACAAAAATGGGCACCCATAGGAATGAATGGGAAAAACTGTAATTCAGAGCATTTTTTTTTTTTTTTTTTTGTCAAATAAAAATCAAATAGATCCAACACAATGCATATCATACATACACACAAATGAGGGGTGATCCTGTACAACATTCTCAATGTGGCAAACACTCACACTCACACACACACAAACAAAGCATTCAATGAGCCTATAACAGAGCTGCTTTTTTTTTTTCTTTTTTTTTTTTTATAAAAAGTCACTCACACATACAAAAAAAGAATTGAATAAGCCAATGACTGAACTTTTTTTTTTATGTTCAAATCAACCACCTGTCCATGCACACACAAACAAACACATGATCTACTACTTTGTATTTTCCTTATAGCATGGTCATATTTGTCTAAGCATATTTTGGCATCTTTTTATAGTCTCACCTAACACAGATATATATATTTTTTTTAAATGACAATTTTTACTTGTGATTAAGTAAAAAACTTAAGAGGTTAAATTTGTTAAAACAGTGTTTTTTTAGAGTTCAGCCTATATGCAGCCATTGAGTACTACAGCCATCTGGTGGCTATTTATATTATTGCTTTTTTGTTAATTTTATACCAACATAAGACACCAGATGTCGCAAAACAAAGTCACCACATTTTTAGGTTTTGGTTCTCAGAACTTACTGGATGAAAGTTTTTATTTTATCGAAGATAGTGATATAACATTTATTTTAAAAAATAATAATCATTTGGATCACACCTGAGACCTCTGTGCCCACATTTGTCCACGAACACAGGGCTGTAATGTTGGTAGTGTGTGAGTACCACCTAGTGGAGATCTTGCGTTATGTTTGGATTGTGCTTTTCAAATCAACTGGATTAGTTCTATTATGTTAATATATGTTGGGGAAACAATACGACTGTATAAGCTACAATTTATCTGTCTACAGTCATTGTTCCCAAGCAATGACATTGTCTAACAAACAAATGTGTAAGGGGAGTAGCGGCAAGGCAAGATTATTTATAAAGCACAATGCATAAAGTGGCAATTCAAAGTGCTTTACAAATAATCAGATGAAAAAACACAGAGAATGTGCGGTAACAGAACATAGAGAAATAAAAGATCAAAGTGGGCCTATTATAATGATAAATAAAATATGCCTAAAGACTTGCCTTACAAGGCGGTAACTTTAGCAGTGAGTTAAACCATCTCTCTCAGTTTCAGCAACATTCAGTATATTGTATACATTCAGTGAGCTGAGGCATGGAAGCTTGTGCTGGGTTGGATTAATGTGGTCTGGTCTTGTTCTTTACTGATTGGGTGATACCAGTTCAAATTTATTGGCTTTGGAAAAGACAGGGGGGAGATCATTATCATTTAACACTACGCGTCTTGTGACGCGTTATGATACGCGTCATTGGGGACACTGTGCCCCGTAAAAAGCGGCGTTACATGAGCATATACATGAGCCTCCGGACCGACGAAAAATACGCCGTTGTTTACACAATTTCACGCCGCTTTTTACAGGGGGCCAATGTTTCGGAAAAAACTGAAGCTTCCCCGGGGGCCGCCATTGATTAGCAGACCATCACCTGCTGTTAACATTCCATTGACTCATTTTGGCGTCACTTTGACAGCGAATAACTTTACATCTGAGGCGTTTAAAGACTCCATTTGTCCATTATTTATTTCTAAAGAAACACGACAATGTATAAAGGCTCCATTACCTAGTAGCTTATGTTATGGCCCCGTAGAAGCAGTTTTTGTAAAATTAGGCTAACTATTGCGTCATAACCACGCGACTCTCTGTCGCACAGTAGAGAAATTACCGTATAGACAGGAGGAGAAGCTCGCGGGCAATCGGGGGGACGTGGAGGCAAAATGACAAAATAATTAATCAGAATACTTAGTAAAAGTTTCTCCAGCTCCTAGCTCATGGACACCTCCTACTCACACTCTCCGTCTCTGCGAGTTTCGGAAGGGAATGATTCAGATTTCTCTTGCCACAGCTACTAGAAGACAGACAGGTTGCTCACGTCACATCTACGTCGTCAAGCTCAGTTTGAGTCTGTGCAGTACACTCAGCCATCAGGAAGTGAGAGCTTCTAATTGACTTCACTTTTCTTCGTTGAATCCAATGGGGTCGCTGTGTCCATTTCTTTTACTGTCTATGGCTTTTTACAGCGTTTCGCTTTTTGGCGGCGTAAAAAGCGGCGTCCCGGCCGTTCAAACGGTGCTTTTTACGCCGTTTTTTTTACAAAAAAAAGGTAGGAAAGTGGCACATTGTGAGCCTTTTAGCGTTCCATACGCGTCCGGTCTAGACAGCGTCGTACATGTAAGCAATAAGGTACGAGAGGGTGTGCTGTATTGTGAATACGACGCGAACCGGAGTGCTTGCAACCCCTTCAGATGTGACTTATTCACGAGACAGCACTAGCCTTGAGTACCTTATTGCTTTTCTAAAGCGATTCCCACACAATATACATATTAAAGTAAAACAAATGTATTGTTTATACATTTACGTAAATTATTATTATACGTAAATGTATAGACATTTATATAGAAAATAATAAAAATGTGTTCACCATTCTGCAGCAATGTTGTAATGGTAAGTATTTTTAGACTATATCAAGTCGTAAAGTGCGCTTGATATATTCAAATTTAACGCACGACTTCAGCATGTAGGCTAGGAGACAGTGTCAGAGCTCCACAAAACTCTACAATTTTCCAATGTAAATCTGTGGTGAAAAATGTAACTGCATCACTTATGCATCGCTTATTTTCACGTTGCCTTGATCTATGACATTGTATTGTTTTGTATGTCTATTTGTTAATAAGGGATTTATGGACACATCAAGGTTTTTAGATTTGTAGAGTAAAGTCATAGTTTTTATTTTTAAGTAAAAAAGATCAAATCCTACCCACAGAATTAGCAGAGAGGACCTAATAAATTGGCTAGCATGTTAACTAGTGTTATTATTTTTAAGTTTAATACTTATTGTATTATTATTTAATTTGTTCATGAATTATATGTACATTTAATACATCTTTGCTTTCATTAATTTGTCATATTTGTAATGTTGTTGTGTGACCATATAATAACCAGTATGGAACGTCCCCCTAAAGTCACATTGGGAACGTTATTATATGACCAACAGAGGACCATGCGAGAACGTTCTGTTAACGTCCCGAATGTCCTCTTTGTAACGTTGTTGTACGTGTGACCATATAATAACCAATATCGAACGTCCCCCTAAAGTAATAACGGAAACGTTATTATATGACCAACAGAGAACCGTATGGGAACGTTCTGTTAACGTCCCGAATGTCCTCTTTGTAATGTTGTTGTGTGACCATATAATAACCAGTATGGAACGTTCTCCTAAAGTCACATTGGGAACGTTATTATATGACCAACAGAGGACCATGCGAGAACGTTCTGTTAACGTCCCAAATGTCCTCTTTGTAATGTTGTTGTGTGACCATATAATAACCAGTATGGAACGTTCTCCTAAAGTCACATTGGGAACGTTATTATATGACCAACAGAGGACCATGCGAGAACGTTCTGTTAACGTCCCGAATGTCCTCTTTGTAATGTTGTTGTGTGACCATATAATAACCAGTATGGAACGTTCTCCTAAAGTCACATTGGGAACGTTATTATATGACCAACAGAGGACCATGCGAGAACGTTCTGTTAACGTCCCAAATGTCCTCTTTGTAACGTTTGCTATGTGACCATAAAATACCCCAAATAGAACGTCCCCCTAAAGTCATATAAGGAACCTTGAACTGCAGCACTTTCATAACCAAAACGAGTCATTACAAAAGTTTACAGAACAAATTACAAATGTTCTGTAGAATGTAAATAATATATTTGGTTGAAATTTTCCTTTTATGTAAAGTAGTTGAATTTATATAAATTCAATCCATCCACAGCTACAGTCAATATTTCATATTAGAGAATGCAATTGTTTTTTGTTTTTTTCTTTAAGGGCAGATCTTAATCTATATATTGTGTTTTATATTTTTTAGTTTTAGTTCATGCTACTGCTTCTCCAATCAGTTGTGTGGACTTGGTGAAATTGAATTCTGGGAAGTCCCCTGTGCCTGTAACAAATATGGTAAACTGTATAGTTTGTGAATTTTTTTAATTTTTTTAATTTGTGAATACATTTTTCTTCTATTTTACATTGAGAAAATACAAACAGTTCCAGGTTACAGAAATGTTGATGCATTGATATTAAAGTGTAATCACAAATATGGTTAATTAACTGTAAATAGTTTGTTTGTGAATTTAGTTTTTTTATTCATGAATTCAATTGTATTTAATTTTACATTAAGAAAATAAAAGTTTTAAAAGTAAGTAGCATATTTTTAACATGCAGTTTATTTACAAATGTAGAAAAAAAAAAAAACTGAATAGAAAATTATTTATATATAGAAAAAGAGTGTTTTGAGTTTGACTGTTGACTTAGGGCCCCCAAATCACCAAGTCCGCCCCTGCTTAACTGTAATGGTTGCAAACGCTGAAAGTTCATTCTCGATACTGGAAGTGATCAAGACATTTCTCTGGAGCACAATGTCACAAAAAAGACTGTCTAGTTTAGCTCTTCTGAGTATTGATGCCCATGCTCACAGCATCGACATTAAAGCGGCAGTGAAAGACTTTGCGCACCAAAACACTTGGAGAGTGCAAAGAATTCATTAGAGTTTGTTGGTTTCATTGGCAGTCATAAGTTAATCTTCGAACTTTGGTATTTTAAAATGTATAGAAAGTTATTCTCGAAACTTAGCATACAGCCTAAAGTATAAAGTTAATCCTTTAATTTAAGTTTTTCTGCTGTTCATTAGTTTTACTGTGAAGACATGAATTTTGCTTGTATATGATGTGCCTCTGTCACAAAACTAAGACCAAGACCAAGACCAAGCAAAGTGACAGGAGCCTGAAAAATAGGGTCAGAAAAAAGAGAGCCATCTTACCTTGATATTTTACTGTGATTAACCTTTTGTGCATTGTGTTGTGCAGACAATTCAAATGACACGTTTGTATGGAAATGGGAGTGATGGAGAGGACTGATCAACAGGGGAATATTCTCAAAGAAAATGGGGCTAAATGGGATACAATCAAGGAAATGATTCACCATCTGAAAGCATTTTTCTGAGTTAGGACCAGCACAACTACATTTGTAACCTCTTCAAGTGCAGGGTGTCACCTCATGTCAGATCAAGTTTAAACATCATTTATTTGAAATATAATTGTTTTGTAACAATGTAAAATACTGTCATTTTTGATAAATTTGAAGTATCCCTGCTGAAAGAATGTCTAATTATTACACAGAATTTTTAAGGTCTATATATCAAAATACACATAGCTTGGGTTCTTAACCTTTATTATAAGGTTCAAGTAGTATGTCAGTGGTGTTAGCAGGCATTTTCTAATCAGTTTTGAGATGAGGTGGGGGTGTGGAGACGCGAGTTCACATCAGACAAGCAGAAGGCAGGCTGTGTGTCCTAAATGATGGAAAAGCCTGCTATGCGTCAATGGTTCGCAACTCATTTTGCTGACCCAGATTTTACATTGGATATTATCAACCCAACACAGCACAGCAATGTTTATCATACTGTATCATAACGTTAAAGAAAATATGATTCAAATCAAACACAGAAAAGTATTAATGTCACCATGATCTGCATAAGCCCAAAAAATATGCTAAATTATGAACACAAGCTGAACAGTCAAATTGATTTTGTAAATGCATACACATATTATGGTTGGCACAAATCATGCACTCCCATTGCAAGGCAAACATTAACACAGTTTAGGATGTATTGTCTTTTACTGCGCATAGATCTGTTGATGGTTTTTGAGGATGAGAGTTTCTCATGCAATCAGAAATGCTGTCCAGATGAATTTGAGATTCAGGGATGTTCAGCAGGACTCGACATTGAAACCATTTCTCCTGCCTTGATTAAATTGTTTTTTGAATGAATGAAACAAATCAAGTAGGAAATATTGATGTAACTTCACTAAGGCAATGAATGCAAACTCTGTCCCACTCATCACCAGTTTGTATTGGTGACAGGAGTTAATAAGAGACATGATCCTCACATCAAGGGTGGTATTAAGTACATTTAACATGCAATAATATCAAGACGTGTTCTCCCATGCTTTGTGTTAGTAACCTACACAAGTCCCCAAAAGAGGAAAATCGTGGACACTTATGATTTATTACTGCAAAAGATTTGAAGCTATGATTGCATATCTGAAACCTCATGTTTTTTACTAGTCACCATTGTGTCTTTGACAGTGACAAGAGTGTTCATATATGGTTTCTATATGCCAATATAAACACTCACATTAAAACCCTTTTTTTTTTGTGGTAGCATGAGGCTTAAAGAGGTTTCTTTGAGAAATAAAATGTTTCAGGAATGTGAACTGTAACACTCATAAGACTAGCCTAATTATTAGAAGAATCTGACTTTGTGTATATTTTTTTTTTATAAGAGAAAGCTAGTATACACCCAAGCTTGACTGATGTTTGCAAACTAAATACACAAAAAAATGACTTAATCCACAAGAGTTTCTAAAGGTGAACAAGCATTAAACATTTATTCAGTTTAAAGACACTTTTATCCAAAGCAACTTATACATTCGATCAACAATTGTGTTACTTGATCAAATCAAGCTCAGTTTGGTACTGATAGTGTCATGTTTTCTACTATTTGACTGGTTAAGCCTCCAAACAGAAAGGCACAGTTAACAATGAAATGCGAATTTGTCACAATCCAGTTTCCAATGTTGCTCAAAACTCCACATCTTTCTTCTTCCATGGAAAACAAAAGGATTTTTGGAAAGAGTGGTTTAATGTACTTGCACTTGACAGTCAGAATCACACGTTTCAGTGTGTGGAAAAGAGCAGATATAAGGCTTAAATATCTCCGTTTGTGTTCAGCAGAAAGAAATGCAAGGCAGACGATGATGACAGAAGTTTCATTTCTGAGTGAACCGTCCCACATCAATATAGTTTTTTGAACTACTGCTACTTCAACATATGAAACACGCCTCTAAAAACATGGCACTTCACAGCAACCTACTACTCTGTACTATATTTCATCAAGTAATGGATTTTAAAACGTCTCCCAGTTAGTTTTTAATGCCATGTCAGCTTCTATGGATATTTCTAGGACTGTCACTCATGATTATTTTGGTAATTGGTCGATTATTTTGAGGATTAATCGAGTTAAAAGAAATTGTGGTAATTAAAATAGACCTTAGCAGAGACCTAAGCTTTTAAATGACTTAAAATACATCTATAATGATGAGTCAATAATGTTATAATATGGTTTTATAAAACAACAGTTAAAATACATAATATACATAATATAAACAATCATCTTATGCACATTATGTATTATGTAGCCTGTGATTGTTGTTGTTACACATGTAGCTTGATCAAATCCTTTGATATGTAATACTGGACAAACAACATTTAATGTGTACATCAAAATATGTGAATATGAGCGAGGGTTTAAACTTCTATTCTGAAACCGCAATGAATGAACAGTTTGCATATTTAGAAACATAATTAGGTTTAGGTTCCCAGATAAACATCATAAGCAACCCAAACTCACAGCATATGCAGAGATGGATTCTGAGACGCGCCACATGTGTAGATCGCGCCACACGTGTAGATGATAGAGTTCATGTGGAGCATTTACTGTGAACGGAGCTGCTCTGAAACGCACGTAACCCTACACACATGAAAATAAATAAAGCACATATATATTAGATGTATATATCTGCAGCTATTTAAATGAACTGCAGCCTTTGGGAATGGTTTTAATACATTGTGCAGCCGGTCTAATAATGCATCCGTGCAACTTCCGGTATTTTAGCGGTTACTCGACACGAGCAAAATGCAATCAAGGATTTTTTTTTTTTATCGGGTACTCGAATTTAATCGAGGAATCGTGACAGCCCTAGATACAGTATTCCCATTGTGAAATCCAGGTTATTTAAATATATAATACAGTAACAGATACAGTAATATATTGACTTTTTTTTAAATCCTGGACTGACTTTGTTTAAAACTATTTTTAAGGATGTCAGCATGTTAAACCTCAGTTTTCTCTGGAAATACATCACAGTCACAGTCATTGCTATTTTGGGAGTCTTTGATTCAACTGAACTACACACTATGTAGTTGAAAGTGTTGCACCTGGGGATGAACTCTGCTCGTCTTGGGGCCTGAAGATGAACTGTGGTAATTTGCGACACTTCTGCTGTTTTAAGTGTCTCAGTAGATGGCTGAACTGGCTGAACCCCCTCCCGCATGAAGGACACTGGTACGGCTTCTCTCCGGTGTGCACTCGCTCATGTTTCTTCAGGTTTCCAGACTCGGCGAAGCTCTTCCCACAGTACGAGCACGTGTACGGTTTTTCTCCAGTGTGGATTCTTTGGTGCATTTTCAACTCGCTGGCTCTAGTAAAAGCACTGCCACACTCGGAGCACACGTGCGCTTTCACTCCGGTGTGTTTTTTCTGGTGGTCTTTAAAATAGCAGAGCCATAAAAAACTCTTCCCACAAAAAGAACACACGTACGGCCTCTCGTTGGTGTGGATTTTCAGGTGTCTTTTTAAGTGCGCCGCCAAAATGAACTTTTGACCGCACTGATCACAGTTGAAGGGCCTTTCTCCGGAGTGAGTGAGCAGGTGAGTTTTCAGACTCGTTGCATGTGTGAAACTCCTTCCGCACTGAGTGCATGTGAAGGGCTTCTCTCCGGTGTGAATCCTTATGTGATCCGTAAGATTTGCTTTATGCGTGAATCTTTTCCCGCACTGCTGACATGCGAATCGCCTCTCTCCAGAGTGAATTCTCATGTGATCCTTAAGGTTTCCTTTGTGTGTGAAACTCTTTCCGCACTGAAGGCATGTGTAAGGCTTCTCTCCGGTGTGAGTCCTTATATGATCCTCAAGGTGTCCTCTTTGTTTAAAACACTTTCCACAATGAGGGCAGATGAGAGCGCTTTTCTGTGCGCAATTATTTTCAGTCTGTGAGCAACTCAAAGATTTGTCACTAGTTATGAATGCATGAGGTTCCTCAAACTGACATTTCTCCTCCACTTCGTTCAACTCTTGACTTTCCTCTTTCACCTCCACCAGGTCTAAAATGAACACAAAATAGAATATATAAAAATGAAAAAGACATTTTTCTCACACTCTTGGCATTGCTGCAGTGATGATGCACTTTGGTTTGCTTTTTTCCTTAAAAATTACTTTGTGATTGAAGGGATGTTACTTTAATATGGTACAATATCAACATATACCATGTCAATAGATTTACATAAATAAATAGACCCTGCAATTACCGTAAGTTGATCAAACTGGGGACCAACCTTTTTGTTCTTCTGAGTCATCCTTTAATATTTTGAATGGCTCTGGATCACTCACGTCCCCAATCACCACTCTGACGAATTCCATCGTTTCAATGATGTGTTAAGCAGGATTGGTTGTCACACCAGAATTATTCCTGTTTGTTTGAATCCACGTGGCTTCTTCACTTGTAGAATGACTGAAATATTCCCATCTCTGGGGAGCAGCTTCACTGGTATGGAGGTCCAAATCTGCTAAGTCAAATTTAAAGGGTTAGTTCAACCAAAAATGAAAATGACCCCACTCAGTTACTCAAGCCATCCTAGGTGTATATGACTTTCTTCTTTCAGCCAAACACAATCAGAGTTACATAAAAAAATACCCTTGGCTCTTCCAGGCTTTATAATGGGAGTGAATAGTAACTGAGACTTTGAAGTAGGGCTGTGCGATTAATCGTTAATAGATTTTTTTATTTGACTTCCGACTAGGTCTGCCGCTATCGATTATTCTAGTAATCGAGTATTCTGCCGATTATTCCGTCGATTAATCGGATCAACATTTTTGGTAATAAAAATAGATCCAAGTGAACAACAGCCTTTAAAATGACTTAAAATACAAATGTATAATAACAATAAATAATAATTGGTTCAAAGAAAGTATCAAAGAAAGTAATCATATGGGTTTTATTGAACAAAACTGTTAAGAAAAACTGTAAAATAAATTATATAAACTAATATAAAAATAGCTTATGTACATTATGTATTATAACAAATGCTGCAGAGGGCGCTCGCAACGGCCTGGTGTTAGTTACTGTTACACTACGGCATGATCAAATCCTTGTTTAACATTGACCAAAACAACATTTATTTAAAAAGTCCACTTAATCTTTGATATTTGGTCACTTCTATACGATAGAAATGCAACAGCTGCTATAATTTCTAGAACAAGATCATGTGCACATCAAAATATGTAAACTCAGAGCGATGGTTTAAACTTTTATTTTAAAATCGCAATGAACAACAATTAGCATATTTAGAGACATATGTATGTATTCTCCTGTGTTGGCGTAGGTTTATATATTATTTACGTTACAAATCTTGTGAATAAGCAACCCAAACTCACAGCATGCAGAGACTGAGTTTGCACGGAGCAGCATTTACTGTGAACGGAGCTGAGGTACTTTTAACATGTAATCTGCACGCATGTAAATAATTAAAGCGCCGTGCTTCTCTGTGGAAAAAAAAAAACAGCGCACCTATTTATGAATCGTATACTTTGTGATTTCAGAATAGCACTATGCTATATTATGGTTTTAAATACACTCACCTAAAGGATTATTAGGAACACCATACTAATACTGTGTTTGACCCCCTTTCGCCTTCAGAACTGCCTTAATTCTACGTGGCATTGATTCAACAAGGTGCTGAAAGCATTCTTTAGAAATGTTGGCCCATATTGATAGGATAGCACCTTGCAGTTGATGGAGATTTGTGGGATGCACATCCAGGGCACGAAGCTCCCGTTCCACCACATCCCAAAGATGCTCTATTGGGTTGAGATCTGGTGACTGTGGGGACCATTTTAGTACAGTGAACTCATTGTCATGTTCAAGAAACCAATTTGAAATGATTCGAGCTTTGTGACATGGTGCATTATCCTGCTGGAAGTAGCCATCAGAGGATGGGTACATGGTGGTCATAAAGGGATGGACATGGTCAGAAACAATGCTCAGGTAGGCCGTGGCATTTAAACGATGCCCAATTGGCACTAAGGGGCCTAAAGTGTGCCAAGAAAACATCCCCCACACCATTACACCACCACCACCAGCCTGCACAGTGGTAACAAGGCATGATGGATCCATGTTCTCATTCTGTTTACGCCAAATTCTGACTCTACCATCTGAATGTCTCAACAGAAATCGAGATTCATCAGACCAGGCAACATTTTTCCAGTCTTCAACTGTCCAATTTTGGTGAGCTCGTGCAAATTGTAGCCTCTTTTTCCTATTTGTAGTGGAGATGAGTGGTACCCGGTGGGGTCTTCTGCTGTTGTAGCCCATCCGCCTCAAGGTTGTGCGTGTTGTGGCTTCACAAATGCTTTGCTGCATACCTCGGTTGTAACGAGTGATTATTTCAGTCAAAGTTGCTCTTCTATCAGCTTGAATCAGTCGGCCCATTCTCCTCTGACCTCTAGCATCAACAAGGCATTTTCGCCCACAGGACTGCCGCATACTGGATGTTTTTCCCTTTTCACACCATTCTTTGTAAACCCTAGAAATGGTTGTGCGTGAAAATCCCAGTAACTGAGCAGATTGTGAAATACTCAGACCGGCCCGTCTGGCACCAACAACCATGTCACGCTCAAAATTGCTTAAATCACCTTTCTTTCCCATTCTGACATTCAGTTTGGAGTTCAGGAGATTGTCTTGACCAGGACCACACCCCTAAATGCATTGAAGCAACTGCCATGTGATTGGTTGATTAGATAATTGCATTAATGAGAAATTGAACAGGTGTTCCTAATAATCCTTTAGGTGAGTGTATATTGCGTAGCCTTATAAAATGGTGTAATAATGCGGTTCATGGATTCTCGTCTGTGGAAAGCGCACTTCCGATATTTTGACGGTTACTCGACAGGGTTACTAAACCTTCCTTTCCTTCACAGCGGTGCACTTCGCTCCTCCCTAAAAGCCCAAACTTGACATACAAATCAGCAAAATAAGTGAGTGTTGCTAAACTGCGGGACGTGCTTGATATTAAACAGTATTATTAAAAGCATATTAAGCCTCGAAAGAGATATGGTTCCCTAGGCGCTCCGAGACTAGGCGGAACACGCATAAGCGAAGTATTACTGTGGGTTTCAGATACGCGCCAAAACAGTCAAATAGCCTACATATGTTGAAATGCAAACACCGAGAAAGAGCGCGTGTAACAGTATATTGGGTCGGTGCATTAAACTGTTAAAGTGACAGCAGCCTAATAAATCTGCTGCAGTCATTATTGTAAATCAAACAACAAAAGGCAAAGATAAAATCACTCACTGCTCGTGAATGAATAAACTGTCATTTTAATAAGGATCAGTCTATATTTAATGTATACAGCAGTGTTATTTTACATTTGATTACGTTATTCAGTTTCTGTTGTAGGCTATTACTTATCTGGATAAGTAACATTTTCCTGAAAAACCTAGAGCACTAATTATTTAATTTGTATAGTTTGTAATTTAGTTCATTTCTTCTTATTGTATTGCTAATGTTTACTTGTCTTCTGTACTGTAACTGTTTTGAGGACTTTTACTTGCATTAATTAACCTAGTTTTAGTTTTTGTTGAAGTACTGATAATTGTGAAATTTCACTGACATTTTTCACTGACAAAATTAATATATAGGCTAACCTTGTATGAAAATACCATATGAAATGTTAATGCAGAATTTAAAATGTTTTACAAGACATGAGGGCACAAATTTAGTAGAAAAAGTGACAAGTTCCTTGACCGTTTTTAAAAACGCTTTTTCACCCAACATCGCGTCATATAATTACGTCACAAGAGGGAGTCGTTTGCTCTGCGTTTGCTCAGTGCAGAGTAGGTTGATATTCAGTAGAAGCGGTCGTGATTCACTGTGTTTACAGTAGTTATTAATTTCAATTTATCATTGTCATAAATGATTGTGTTCGTGGAGGTTGCACAAACTCCAGCCTGTCAGGACAAGAGTCCACAGGTTTCCTAACAAGATAAAGGACGGTGCTATCTTCCATGTCTGGGTGTGTTTTGTGCAGGTGAAGAGACGGGACTTCACTTCTGCATCTGCTTCGAAAAACACGGTAGTGTGTAGCGTTCACTTTAGACCGAAGGATTATAATCCCGGCGATATGATTGGGTTCAACATGGTAGCACATACAGGCCTCAAAGCCTGGGTGCAAAGTCAGGCACTGCACATCAAGTCATACATTGACTCACTGGGGGCTCTGACCTGCAATATGCCCTTTAACCCCCTGGAGCCGTATGGATACTTTTATGATGGACAGATTCGCTTTTTGGGGCTTTAAAATCTCAGTTACCATTCACTCCCATTATAAAGCTAGGAAGAGGCAGGATATTTTCTAAAACTCTAATTGTGTTTGGCTGAAAGAAGAAAGTCATTTACACCTAGGATGGCTTGAGAGTGAGTAAATCATAGGATAATTTTCATTTTTCTATAGGAAATGTATGAAAATGATAGAGGATAAATGCTGAATATTATGCTGGATATTAATGTCACAATGCAAAAACTCTTAATGGTTCTAAAATTTGGCTTCAACCTAAGGAAAATATAATTTCCTATTTCGGTCTTATTTTTATTTTGAGATCCAGTATGATGATGACAGGTGTCAGTCGTATCCAGCAAAATACACTTCAATCATCCACTTGCAGAATAAAACTCCCAAAACTCGACTTACTTTAAAACAAAAACGGTTATAAGATACATAACAATAAAGATTTCACTAGCTTTAGTGACACAGGAACACAGTACTGTACAATGACAGTAAAGTATATATACTATAAAGTGTACTGCAAGAAATAATATACGCAGCTTCTGTAATAAAATGTAGATAAAGCATAATTATATTAAACATTCCCATTCTGTCCGTTTTTACTTTATAGTTGATGTAAACAGGCCTAAAAAAATTACAATATTAGATTCGGCAATTATCTACATTTGTTTCACATTACTAACGCAACATGTCTCCAATAATAGGCTAATACCTCGTGGTCGGGAGCACTAAATGTCAAAACTTCCAACCGTATTATATAGCTTTACACACATTAACAACTGAAGCGCTGAAAACACAGACCTTCCCTCGGCTGAATAACAGCAAACATCCATGTTCTTCTTCTTCTTCTTCTTCTTCTTCTTTGGAATTCTGGCGTATTCCGCACCTTAGGCACGTACCGCCACCTACTGTTTTTATTCGTACATGGATGATGGTCACGTCATCATATTCTTTATTTATTTATATATAAATATTTATTATTATTTCGGGTTCACCTAAGTTGTATTTCTGGCTACTGCGTGTTCAGCTCCCATGTTAAAAAAACAACAACAACTTGTGTGTTCCCTTATTTCTATTTTTATATATTTTTAATTTCCTAACATCCTTGTTCCTAGAAGAGTCTTGTGTCTTTTGCCAATCAAATAGGAAAACTATTTTTCATTTATTTTATCACTGTATGTACACCAAAAAAAAAATTGGTCTGATTTGGAAGAATTTATAATCACAAAATTGAATGTAAACATCAGAATCAATATTTTTGATGTCATGTTATACTTTGATTTATGTGGTTTGTCCAAAAATAAATTTTTTGTTATTCAACTGTTTATTATCTTTGGAAAATACCATATTCACAAATGTAAATGGTCTAATTCACAACCTTGCTTTAATGTGTTTCATCTGGACTTTAAATCATATTACAAAACAATAGAAAACATGCAAAATATGAAGGCTACAAGAACATTTCATCTCCTGAAGGAACTGCATAATTTTTAATTTTCCCCTTCTATATATTAATTAATATGTTATTATCCTCTGGTCTGTACATGTCTTTTTTTTTTGTTGTGCAGGTTGCACAGTATTTGTAGTGTTCTCTGTACCTATTGTCCTGTGCATTGTTCATAATAAAGTTCGTAAAAACAAAACAAAAAAACATCCATGTTCCTGTGACGTGACTGACGTCATCATGACGTCTTCGGTGAAGCTAAAATAAAAGTCTTGATCATAAATAAAACTCATAAAAGCTCCAATGTATCTTCCGTTACGTCTTATTGAATTCGACTCTCCTTCGGACTTATAAAAATACCAGATTTTTTGATGGTTCATGAGAGTTTATTTAAAGATGTGATTTAACTTTAATACCAGAGCCCGTCTACGGAAAGCCTGTTCACTCCAACGCCCTAAGTCCTATTGGTTGTAGTTCCAATCAGAGTTCCACTGGGGGCGCTCGCCATGAGTGCAGAATGAATGGGAGTCTATGGAGCTAGACGGCTAAATTTGTCTCTTTCACCCGATTGCCGTTGAGAAATCTCAGATTTGATTGTAGGTTTTGCAAGTTCAACATGGGTTATAGGTCGAAAGTTGAATGAACGAGTACTTATGTCCTTTCGATTTCTTACAGGTTGAGTTGTTGTTGCCCATAACACGCTAGCATTCTGCTAATGAACGCTGATTGGTCAGTGAAGGACTGATTACGACCAGAGATACAGCTTGATGGCATCGTGGCATCCGAAGCGGGACCAGAAACAAACAAAACAAAAACTCTTCTAGCAGGTGTAGTTACCTGTGTCAGCTGTTGTGTGTTTACCTGTGTCAGCTGTGTTGTGTGTTTACCTGTGTCAGCTGTGTTGTGTATTTACCTGTGTCAGCTGTGTTGTGTGTTTACCTGTGTCAGCTGTGTTGTGTGTTTACCTGTGTCAGCTGTGTTGTGTGGTGTTGTGTTTACCTGTCAGCTGTGTTGTGTGTTTACGTGTCAGCTGTGTTGTGTGTTTACCTGTGTCAGCTGTGTTGTGTGTTTACCTGTGTCAGCTGTGTTGTGTGTTTCCCTGTGTCAGCTGTGTTGTGTTTCCCTGTGTCAGCTGTGTTGTGTGTTTACCTGTGTCAGCTGTGTTGTGTGTTTACCTGTGTCAGCTGTGTTGTGTGTTTACCTGTGTCAGCTGTGTTGTGTGTTTACCTGTGTCAGCTGTGTTGTGTGTTTACCTGTGTCAGCTGTGTTGTGTGTTTACCTGTGTCAGCTGTGTTGTCGATGCCTCGAGAGAAAAGAAAGTGCAGAGCGCGAAAGCACCAAAGTGACTGAAGGATTGACGTAAAGCAGTATCTCTGGTCGTACGATGTGTGTGACGTCATTGACATTTTGAAAGACTTTTTAAAGCAAATAAGTGACTCTAAAAAATCTAACACCAAGCAATGTGTAATTTCTTTGCATCCCCTTTCGAATACAACATTCAAATTACTAGACAAAAAATTATATCCTGAGAAAAGTGGATTTTGAGGGGTATAGCACCATAGACCTCTATTCATTCTGCACTCGTCCTGTGAGCGCCCTCATATGGAACAAGAGTGGAACTGCAACCGGAAGTTTATTGAGTGGCACTTCTCCCCTCATTAGACTTTCTCTGGTAATACTCTGCTTTTCTAAATTCATTTCAAATCACAACCATGTTGAGAGATTTTTTTTTAAATAACTTTAGAACGTTTTGTATAGTTCATACCTTAAATACTAATATATTTTAGTATATATTTGTCCATAATGAACTTCATAATAGAAAAAAACTAATATTTTTTAAAAATTAACAATTTATTGAAAGACTGTTCATATGTGTAACGGAGTAAAAAGAGTTGCTAGTTAAATTATATTAAAAGTGATGCAACTACGCCATCTAGGGGCAGTTTGATTCAGTGTGACTGTGGGATTTGCGTTGCATTTACCCACACTGGAGATAAAGAGATAATGGGTAAGTCACGCAATTTGGGAGGTCTGGGACAATCAATGTTTTCTTATAATTCTAAGTACATATGTCTCGTATTTTGTCACGCAATGTACTTATAATGATTTCAGTTAACTATTTTGAGTTTAGTTGATGATTTATGTGTCTTGTAAAGCCATGTTTTAGAGATTTGCAACCAAGCATATTTTCATGTGAACTAGCGTGCTAATTGTCACTTGCTTTACATGCTATTTAGATTGTTGTCCCGAGATCTATTTGCTGATCCCACGATTCCACACTGTCATACTGTGTTCCAGGTAATAATCTTATGTTGTGTAAATGGTTTTATTGTAATGTTATTTGTTGTGTGCAAATCGAGTTTAGCTGTCTTGCAGACCAGCGTGGTAGTCTTGAGATTAGCCACACATGTGCTCGAGTGCCACGTTTGCAATGATAATGTTCCTTATTTTGTTATTTCAATATAATGTAAAATGGATCAAGTAGTTTCATTATTGTACTGCTGAAATGTACTGTATGTTGTATGTAGAGATTATAATTCAGCCTATATATTCTAAAACCACTATACGATCACACACAGTTTATTTTGTTTCATAGACATACAAGTTATGCATTTTTGTTGTGAATATGCTTGATATCTAATTTGATTTATTCCACATTAGTAGTATCACATACATTTGTAACTAGCACAAATACATTCCTGTATTTGTATAGCATTTACTCACACTGGAGATAAAGAGATAATGGATTGTTGTCCCGAGATCTATTTGCTGATCCCACGATTCCACACTGTCATACTGTGTTCCAGCAATAAAGAAACCTGATCCAAGTGGTTGTCCGTGGTGATGTGTAGCAGCAACAGTAGGATGGAGTGACCCGTCACATATGTATATGTATTAGAGGTGTAGTGGTACACAGAAGACACGGTTTGGTATGTGCACCTCGGTTTCGGGGTTCGATACGAGTTCGGTATAAATCCCCAATGCTAGATTTCTTTTCATTCCACAAGGAGAAAAAGTGGCATCTACAATTGAGCCTTCTTCACTTTTCCACGAGGAGACGGTGAGTGAGGCTTCCCATTTCCAGGACACGCATATTTCATCACTGGACAGCAGTACTTAGACTTACACGACACAAAGCCAAATTATTTTGTCTCATTATAACAGCGGAAACTTAAAATAGTCAGTCATTTAGGGTCATACAAATAAGAGTAAGACTGTCACAATATATCAGGTGTGTTTGTTAGTTTCATTTTCATGGCCCCCAACTTTGTTTTCATTAGTCACATGTGTTCCTTTGTTTGAGTTTCTCCACTCCATCTGTTTCCATGAACACTAATCCTCATAACAGCTGTTTGTGGTTTAGTTCATCACCATGTGTATATTAGTTCCTCAGCTTCACTCAGTGTAAGTCCTGTCTCGTTTCCGTTAGCGTTTATTCTGTCTTACACTGTACCTGTTGGATGTGTATTAAACTCTGCCTTTGAACTTTAATCCTGATCGTCATCTGTCTGCCTGCACTTTGCAAACAAAGACATCATTCAAAACTGTAAAGGGTCTATTTTTATTTTTGTACACTCACAATAAAAACAAAACAGTGTGCTTTTGTAAAATAAAGAAAACAAGCAGGATGCCGCTTTCTGCCATCCTGGTTTCCTTTAGGTGAAGTTAGTGGAGCATGTTACAAAAACGAATCGAAACTCTGCATACTGTATATTGGCTCTGTCCCAAATGGCACCCTAAACCCTCGCAGTCTTCCTACGAGTCCACACTTTCATGACGTAACGCTGCTTAAACTGTCAGGAAGAAGTCTGCTGTGGAGCTTGCATCAGTGCGCGCTCAGCAAATGTGCTCATCAAGGGCGCATATCTCTTCATAGAAGTTGTGAATCTTGTTTGTAACGGTGGCTCTCGAAGGTAGTTCATATGTATTATCGTTAGATAACATTTCTGTTTACGGTTTGCATCTGCTTTTCTCCAACTACAGGCTAGGCCATGGGTCAAACAGAAAACGTGCGCTGTGCTGTTAAAATTAATTTGTGTTAATGCATTATTAACTCATTAAATATATATATATATATATATATTAGGGCTGTCAAATATTTAATGCAATTAACACAGCATCCGTTTTTTCTGTCATCCTTTGGTTAGCGTTACATTATCATTATATTATATTCAAGCACGACAAGACAAAAGAGAATGTGCTGTCTGTGAATGTGAACAAGCAGAGAAAGGAAATAGAGAGACAAGAAGAGAGAAGGGAAAGGGAAAGAAAGGAAGATGTCAGTACAACCAGTGGAGAAATGACAGAATGAGGGGTGTCATTAATGAATACCAGGAGATAGTTAGGAGAGGGCGGACAGTTAATGTTAGCTTTTTAGCAAGGGCTTGGAACATTCCAAAGACCACATTGCAAAGGCGCATTATTTGCAAAGTTGTTGGCTCTGGCTATGCATCTGGGAGGAAGCAATACCTGCCAGAGGAATCTGAGAAAGAACTGGCCAGTCTTATCAAGCTCCTCTCCAAAAGAGGCTTCCCCCTTACCAACCCCTTGAACCCTAGTGTGGTAGGACAGTGGTTTCAACAGTTTTAGGACCTGCTGGAGGAACTTGCAATCAAAGATGTTCCATCACATCTTTGGAACTGTAGTGAATCTGGCCTGCAAGACCAGTTTGCTCTACCAGTGTGGTTGGGGAGGTGGATAAGCCCTGTGTAGAGGTAACTGCTGGGGAGAAAGGAGAAACAGTTCTTGCAGCGTTCAATGCAGCGGGAACATTTAGTTGCACAATGGTCATTTTTAAAGGCAAGCGACTAAGGTGTGAGTGGCTTTAAGGCTGACCAGAAATTGTTGCAGTTAGGGTCTCTGACAACGGCTGGATAAACAGTGACCTGTTCCTGGAGTGGGGTCAGATGTTTACAGAGCTGCTGCCAAAAGATGACCAAAGGCCCCATGTTCTCCTGTTGGATGGCCACAGTAGCCATGTCTGTAATTTGGACTTCATACAACTGGTCTGGTCTGCTCCCCAAAAGTCTGGTTCACCAGGCCTGGCAGAAGACTGCGACAGTTGAAAACGTCCAGGCTGGATTCAGGGGCACAGGGATGTTTCCTGTTAACAAAAACATAATCCTTGATAATGTATACAAACCAAGCATCACAACAGAGAGAGCTGTACTACCCACAGGAACGGAACTGGCTGTGGTAGAGGATACACCGATCATGATTACTCATGACACTGTCAGTAAGGATTTGGTGTATGAAGAAGTAATCATCACATCCCAGGAGGATATGGAGAGGTCCTTATTCCATGTTTTACCCCCTGAGCAAGATACCTCAAACCATCAGGAGGAGGAGGAACAACCCTCATCTTCCGGGTCTTCTGTAGAGGTCAGCACACGACCAGTAACCTTCATTGACCGAATACCCATTCCAAAATGGGAAATGAGCCTAGAAACAAGGGCCAGGCCCCCCACCTACCATTAAACAAGCACAGACCACATCAATTGCATTACTACCAAAAAGAACAAAAAACAACCAAAGGGAAAAAATCAAAAAGGGAATAGAGCACAAAGCAAGATTAGCAAATACCCCAGCGCAGCCTGCCAGAGAGTGTATGGTGATGTGAATGACCCAAAGGCCACAGAGGACTGGGTGTGCTGTTGTCAGTGCAATTCATGGCACCACGAGAGCTGTGGAGAGGATAATGGCATCTGTGATGAAGATGGTTATATCTGCAAAGACTGCCTTTGAAGGAAATGGAGCAAAAGCTCTAACTGGCCTGACTAAGTGTGATGTTAAGACCTACAGTAGCTACAGAAAAAGTGTTTCTGTGTTTACTGGTAAAAATAAAATTACCTGTGTTGTTCTCTTTTTATATTGGCCCATTTTAACCGAACAGCTGGCCCATTTTACCTGAATGTTGTGCCGTGGCTCAAGAAGGTACCTGCTGATACTCTAACTCTCATAATTTTAAAACAATTATACTTTTCACATTTGATATATATGTATACTGTGTAATCATTGGCGTCGGAAGAAGAAAAAAAGTGGGTGGGTCCTCCCCCAGAAAACTGTTACTGGAGTAAATACCATTTCATTCTGGTGCCTTTTAATTAAACAAGTAAACTAAACTCCACTTAACGTCGGGCGGTTCTTTGCCTCCACGTCGTGCATTAAATGCACAGCTATCCGTGGATTATCCCCCTAATACGGTAATTTGCCAGCAATGACAACTTAAAGCTGTTATTGATGTTTGCAATGCAATATTTGACTGGAAAGGTACAACGGGCGGTTACTTTCGTCAGTTGCGGCTCGTTGAGAAATATAATGTAGTGATTCAGTGGAAATGGAGTTTAATTTATTAATTTTAATTAAAAAAAGATTTATTTTAATTCCTCAAGTGGAATGGATTTGACTGACGGCGCTCTGAAAAGCGAACAGACAAATGCGCTGAATTAGAGACGGTAAAAGTGAGTGGGTATAATATCATTGATCTTAAAAAGTGGGTGGGTCCTGTCCCACCCATATACAATGGTTCCGACGCCCATGTGTGTAATACTGTGAGCTCACTCTCCACTGTACAGGTATATAGGCCTAGCCTATACATTGTTTGCTCTAATGTTCATGCAAGAACTGTCATTCTGACTGTCAGACACATAATCTTCTGAGGTTTATCGGCCTTGTTTTATTAAAATTGATAGCTGAAATCCTATCTAAAAAACCTGATAACTTTTCCTGGCGCGAACTTCTGCGCACTTTCATGTACAGGACTGCAACTGCAAGGTCAAGATTTTCCCTTAATAATAAATTACATTATCGGTTTGTTTCTCGTCAAACACCTTTTAGAACAATTTGAATATATGGCACGATTTGGATGGGATTATTTTATGATATGTTTGAAGACCCCTTTAAAAAATTATATAAAACTAACTACATGAAAGCAGGAGTAAGGATTTATTTTTATTTCTTCTTGTGTTCCGAAAAAAGGTGAGTATATAATGACTGAATTTCCATTTTTGTGTGAACTGTCCTAAAGACAGTCACAGAAAAATAGTGAAGGAGGGGTAAATCCACTCTGAACAGATAAAAGCCATTGTTTGCTAAGCTATGTACACTCAAAAACAAATTAAGCCTTTTTTTTTTTTACTCAATTTAATTAATAGTAAAATTAAATACAATTTTATTTATATAATTGAATTTATAGTTTAATTGAATTTAATTCAAAAATTGATTAAGGATTGTACAATTTATTAAATTAAATTACGTAAAGATTACTCAATTGAATTGATTACCCTCTGAAATTAAAAACATTATTTTACAAGCTTACCGTTTTGAATCGAGCTAAGGCAAGCAGATAGTTTTGAGCACTGGCTGGTTATGTAAGGCTACTAGCTCAAAAAATATTTTTGGAAAACATTTTTACCCAAAAACGTTACGGACTGCAGCTTTAAAGCTACACTGTGTAATTTTTTTTGTTGATTCTTAGCAAAAAACACTTAGTTCTTTTAAAAATATATGTGCTCATTAATGTATATTTACTTCTTTCAAGTAATAAAGTATTCTCGTAAGTTTATAATCTGCCATTGAAAGTACATACGGGTGAGGGGTTCAAATGCCGGTCGCCTTGTTGCCTCTCCATCTTGAAACTACATTAGCCAAAGAGGGACATACCTGTAAATTCAAGCTTCGCCTTTCGCGCTTTACACTCAGTGACACAGAGACGAATGCGAGGGGGAGATTACTCGCGACTGCCGGCAGATTTGAAAGATTGCTGATGGAGGATCACGCCTATTTTCGAGGACATGTAGCATAGTCGCCAAGGAAGCGAAAGAGAGAATTAGAACGTCAACGCGAAAGGCAAATCAGCAAGACCAAAGTCAAAACTGGAGTAACTTTTCCCAGATGGAAAGAGCTCATGAGGAGCAAAGATTTTAAAACGGACGCCGAAGTTGCCTGCTTTCTTCTCGGCAGGTAATCCAGCCTATTTGTGTAAATTCAAAGTTTTATAGTTGCTTGTCTAACCATAGCATGGTTGTGCATAACGCCAGAACGACCTCAAGTATAACTTGCGTTACTTTTCCTCACGTCAATGGTGAAAAAGTATTGTTTACCTTGTAACATAAATCTGTGCTGCGACGGATCACAGGTGACAGTTTTAAAGGCGCAATTGGACGAAGTCGAACTGGAAGCCATGTTAATCTTGGAATAATACGGCCACCGTAGGAGTTAAAACGCCCTTGAAATTGAAAGGAACAGAAACTAATATTCACTGGGTAGTCATATACAATTTCACCGCTAGATGGGGGAAAATATCACACAGTGTAGCTTTAAGCAGTGCCAAGGCTATGCTACTTTATTAGATCATACAGAGATTAAATGCATTTTTACCTGCTGTACAGGGTGTAATGCTAACAACAATGATTTTTCTCCAGACATCTTTGAAAGTGTTTACTAATAACATAAAAAAAAACAGTATTAGAGAGAAAGAGAGATGGATACAGGTGACGTGAGACTTCTTGCAGTGCTGGCTATATCCTCACGGCCAGGGGCGGTTCTAGAAAATTATTGATAGGGTGGCATAGGGGCGGCATGAGGTCTCTGAGGGGTGGCAACACCAAAGCAAGTGCCTGTGCATTGTTTTTGTTGATTTATGGCCTGACATACAAATATTACATTACCACAAAGTAATCATCTTTACTGTTTAAAATGAAAAATAAATAGCAAAATTTCAATATCCATCATGGCACCAAGTCAAGATAATCTATATAAAAAAACATCAACAGTCTAAATGTTTCTAAACTTGTATCACTAAAGAAGACAAGCAGTTTTATTAATATTACATAGTGTCACGGAGTCAACAGAGCCACCACTTCCGCCCACTGCACCTGATCACTGCACTCCGCCCACCAGATCACAGTCACCTGAGTTCTGATCACCTACACCTGCATGTCATGATTGCACTCCCTTTATCAGTCACTGTTTCTTGCACCTCAGTGTCTGGTTTTGTCTCTACATGATTCTGCCTTTTTTTTAATATTTTTTTTATTTTTATTAAATTATTAACCTGCATTACCTACCTGTGGATCTACTTGCATGAAGTCCAGTTATTTCCCTTCATCTCTGTCCATCGTTGACTTGCCCTGTGTTTCATTGTCATCACCATCATTATCACCTGCAAAGACATTATTCAAGTTCAGTTAAGTGTTAACCTTATCAGCATTGCTTTCATCGTTCATCTCATCCTGCATCGCTCACTCTGCACTTAAAGGGGTGGTATAATGCCCTTTTCACAAGATGTAAAATATATCTATGATGTCCCCAGAGTGTGTGTGTGAAGTTTTAGCGCAAAATACCCCACAGATATTTTTATATAGCAAGTTAAAGTTGTCACTTTTTGAGGGTTTGCAAAAACGCACCGTTTTGTGCCTGGCCCTTTAAATGCAAATGAGCTGCTGCAGAGGGCGGGGTTTCAAGAGCTCATGTCTGTTAGCAGCTGCTGTTACCTCACGCAGACACACTAAAATGACAGAAACTGTTCTGCCTTTAATGTTAAACGGAGTCAGATAAGGATGGAGAGACTCAAGAAGAAGTGACAACATGTAGAATGCAACAGGACGTCTCTGAATGGTTAGTTGATGAATTTATGTTGCTGATGTGGAGTTAACTATCTTCAATTAGTATATTCTGTCATGATAAATCTATAAATTGCTCATATATGAACTGTTGTGAGATGCACACAGAGTGACTTTCTATTGCATGTGAAAAGATGGATGCTAAAGTTTGAGCTGACTCACAAATGTACTCTTATACAACAACTTTTCCTCTTCTCAACATGGACTGCGTGTTCCCGGGGGCGGGGTTTATGTAAATTCTAGGGTTAGTGATGTCACTAACCCGAGAGGAATGTCGTGTAGTCCCAACCAGCCATCCTTTTCTTTAAAAGCAAATATCTCCCTTTGCTTTGAACTTTGAGCGTTGTAACTTTGCAGATGTTGTTTATGCTCAAACAGCAACATTACACACTAACTAAAGTTAGAAAAGTGAAATCACACTCAACCACCCCTTTAATAAAGTTTGTTTGTTACACTCTACCTTGTCTGCCTTCTTATGGATGTGACAGAAGACCAGACCAACAACATGCAGAGCACAAGCACCGCTGTCACGGATCCATTCGCTGAATTGGTGAACGCAGTTCATCAGTCACTTCCTCCACCACCCACCACTTCACCTGCTGCCTCTGCCAGTCCCATGGCCCGACCAGCGACATGCTGCTGTGAGGCGGAGGATTGCAGCAGGTTTATTCTTCAGTGTAACTTACACTTCGAGATGCAACCTCATCTTTACACCACCGATCGAGCGCACATAGCGTTTGTGATCTGACCTCCGGTCGTGCTCTTCAGTGGGCTCAAGCGCTATGGCAAGCCGAAGTTCCCGTTACTAAGTCATTGTCTGCATTTCTAAGACATTTCAAAGAAGTCTTCGGTCAAACTATGTCCACTCTATCCGTTCATGATCAACTTTTTCACCTTCGACAAGGTAAACAATCGGTGGGTTCCTACGCCTTGCAGTTCTGTACACGCGCCGTGGCAAGTGGATGGAATGAAACGGCTCTTCTCACAGCCTATCGTCAAGGTTTAGATCCTGAGATTCGTCAACTAATGGTTGTTCACGATGATAATATGGGATTAGAGAACTTCATCCAGAAATCTATTCGAGTTGCCCTCTGGGCACTACGAATACCGGGTCATGCCCTATGGTCTGTCCAATGCTCCTTCAGTCTTCCAAGGTTACATGAACGAGATATTCCGAGATTTCCTTCATCGATTTGTCATTGTCTATATCAACGATATCCTGATATTCTCCAAGAACCTTATCGAACACTGTCAACATGTGAAGCAGGTCCTCCAGCGCCTCAGAGAACAACATCTCAATCTGAAATTAGAGAAATGTGAGTTCCACATCTCCACTGTCCACTTTCTCGGGTACATCATAGACCAACGAGGCATCCAGATGGACCAGAGGAAGGTGGAAGCCATCTGGACCTGGCCTCAACCCATCACCATCAAAGAACTTCAGAGATTCCTCAGATTTGTAAACTTTTACCATAGATTCATTCACAACTACAGTCTTCTCAGCTCTCCCCTGACTTCACTCCTCAAAACCCGGCCCAAGTCTCTGTCCTGGAACCCAGAAGCCACCACTGCATTTGCCACCCTCAAAGAAGCTTTTGCCACCGCTCCCATCCTAATCCTGAGTTACCGTTCACCGTAGAAGTGGATGCTTCATCTACAGGAGTGGGAGCGGTACTTTCGCAGCCGCAGGGGAACCCCCACTACTCCATCCATGTGCCTTCTACTCCAAAAAGCTGTCCCCGGCGGAGCAGAATTATGACATCGGCAACAGGGAACTCCTCGCCATCAAGCTTGCATTAGAGGAATGGAGACATTGGCTGGAGGGAGCCAAACATAAGTTTGAAGTAATCACCGACCATATAAACCTTGAATATCTCAGAGAAGCTTGCCATCTCAATCCTCGTCAAGCCAGATGGTCCCTCTTCACAAGATTTGACTTCCTAGTCACTTACCGACCTGGACACAAGAATTCCAAAGCTGATGCTCTCTCTCGTCTTCATCAACCTGATCTGGAACCCACTACTCCTGAAACCATTCTCCCTCCAGCCATGATCGTCAGTCCCATCCTCTGGTCTATAGACGAAGACATTCGCCTAGCCACGCAAACTGAACCTGCTCCGCCGGGAGGTCCAGAAGGGTGTATATACGTACCAAAATCCTGTCGCCTACCCCTTCTGGACTCGGATCACACCTCTCCGGGCTCTGGACACTGTTCACCTTATCAGCATTGCTTTCATTGTTCATCTCATCCTGCATCGCTCACTCTGCACTTAATAAAGTTTGTTTGTTACACTCTACCTTGTCTGTCTTCTTATGGATGTGACACATAGGCTGCTTGGAAGGAATAAATCACATGTTTTGGGGCAAGTTAAACAGCAAAACTTTTGAATTTCCTAACATTAGAAAGAAATACAATATCAAAGCACAGAGACTGGTATGCTCCACAATACAGTATACTGTCAATAACAGTACAGTAAAAAAAAGTATATTAAAGGGATAGTTCACTTTGAAATTAATTTTTGGTATGTTTTAGCTTACCTCAAGGGCATCCAAGATGTAGGTGTCTTTTTTTCCGCAGTAGTTTCAATTTTGATATTTTTAGGTCAAACCGTTCTTGTCTGTCAGTCATATAATGCAGGTCTATGGTCACTGTCTCAAAGAGCATGCACAGAGCAATTCCCCGTCGTCCAAATTAAACAATTCCCCATCGTAAGTACACATTGATGGCCTAAGACACGAAACGAGCGGTTTGTGTGAGAAAACGAACAGTATTTATATCGTTTTTACCACTTATACACAGCCATGTCCAAGTGATCTGATCTGATGTGTACGCAGACTGGTGCATAGATATATATACACTAGATGTCGCCTTAAAGACATTCGTTCCAATGAACTGCCGTAGACAAGGCGACATCTAGTGTGTATATATCTATGCACCAGTCTGCGTACACGTCAGATCAGATCACTCGGACATGGCTGTGTATAAGTGGTAAAAACGATATAAATACTGTTCGTTTTCTCACACAAACCGCTCGTTTCGTGTCTTAGGCCATCAACGTGTACTTACGATGGGGAATTGTTTAATTTGGACGACGGGGAATTGTTTTAATTTGGACTCTGTGCATGCTCTTTGAGACAGTGACCATAGACCTGCATTATATGACTGACAGACAAGAACGGTTTGACCTAAAAATATCAAAATTGAAACTACTGCGGAAAAAAAGACACCTACATCTTGGATGCACTTGAGGTAAGCTAAAACATACCAAAATTTAATTTCAAAGTGAACTATCCCTTTAAGCATCCTCTGCACATTTGTCCAAATTTCATTACAGTATACAGCTATAGCAATTTCTTGGTATTCTGACACAAGACTAGGCAGTCATTTCTCAGTTCTGCAAAAATACAGTACACACACCAAAAAAGGCTACAAATAAAGTTGACAATCACACATTTGAGGGTGTACAACATGTGGTACAGTTTATTGTACATAAAATAGTGAATTTTATGTCATCACATAGAAGCACCACTGCTGAAAAGCAGTACTTAAAACACTGCTTACAATTATATTTTGAACTGTGATAATTCTGTTCAGTTCAGTTCAGTGGCAAAGCTTTTTCTTAGGGTGGCAGTTGTCACTCCGGTAGATCCGCCCCAGCTCACAGCAAATGAGGCAGTCACTGAAGTTTTCTTAAAGGGTTAGTACACCCAAAAATGAAAATTCTGTCATCAATTACTCATGTCATTCCAAACCTGCAAGACCTCGGAACACAGATGAAGATATTTGTAATAAAATCTGAGTAATTTCTGCCACTCCATTGACAGCATTGATGTTGACTAAATATTAAAGGGATAGTTCATAGGGATAGAGTAATACTTGACGATGTAGGATGTAGGAGTAGCGTAAGCTTTGACGCCTCTCGTGGTTCAAACAAACAGGGCTGGTCAACCGTGTTCGTCATTACGTTGTGTGTCAAGTTCAAGTGTTACTCTTTTGGCGTAAGTCGACTTGCGTACAGCCGTCTGCCGGAAGCTAGTTATTTTAGTCGATAAAGTTTTAAATATGGATATTTTTTCTTACACAAACGCATCGCTTCACTTCAGAAGACCTTTGTTAACCCGCCAGAACCGTTTTGAGCACTTTTTTCATGGATGGATGCGCTTTGATGGACTTAAAAAAATATATACCCATGGACTCCCATTATAAAGCTTGGAAGAGCCAGGACATTTTTTATATAACTGTAATTTTATTAGTCTGAAAAAATAATTTCATACACCTAGGATGGCTTCAGGGTGAGTAAATCATGGGCTAATTTTCATTTTTGGTCGAATTATCCCTTTAAGACGTTGCTGGTTGTGGAAGAAAAAACGAAAATCCAATAAAGTTCCTGAACATCTGAATATGGGATTCAAAAGCAAAAAACAGCCATTTAAAACCCTCTTGAATAGTAGAAATGTTTAGAAAATCGTAACCCTAACGCGAAGTCAAGTTTGTGCCTTAAAAGTAATTATAAACCACTAAAGGTTGAAACGTTTGCCACCTGGTACTCTTAACATTCTTTCTCCGAGACTTGCAGTTATGGGCGTGCGCGTGCCGAAAGGTAGTGGGCGTGGCGACGATGGGTGTATTGATTCATTTCAGCTTAAACGCGCTACAATCGAAGTCGATCCTCTAAAAAAAAAATAATAATTTTGTGGCTCAGTCGATGAGCCACTGGCGCGAGCCACGAACCACATTTCGACAAACAGTATACTAGTTCTAGTAAGTGTGGAGCGGTTCTCAACGCACACATGAGCTCAGTTTTCAGAGACTGTTTGGAGTTGTAGAGGACAATGCGTTTCATGACTGTCGTTATCTTGTGTTTACTAGCCGGTAAGTTGAAGAGTTTTTAATAATAGTTTAATAGTTTAACAATAATAATGGGATCTGGTCTAGTTTTTTCCCCCCACTAACTGTGTTGTGAGTGTTTCAGAATTTGGAGCAATGTAATATTTACAGTTTCTTCATTTAAATATCTTTCTGACTGTAGCCATATTCCACCAAATTATCTTCAACCACTCATTGCTGTGTTGAAGCTTAATATTAAGAAGTTAATAAAGTAATAAAAAGCAAGTTTCCTCAGCTAGGATTAAGTCGTCATTGATGACAATGTGATTTCATAACGCGCTGTTTGTGTTTCTGCAGGTGTGTTTGGTGCAGAGAGGGATAACACTGAAACAGTGTCAGTAATGGTGGGAGATTCAGTCACTCTGCACACTGATATCGAAAAAATTAAGAAAAATGATGACATTTTGTGGAGGTTTGGACCTGACAGTCCACACATCCTTATAGCTGAAATCATCAAATGGTCCTACATGTTCTCCATATATATGAGTCAACAGGTGCCATTTAGAGACAGACTGCAACTGGATAATCAGACCGGGTCTCTGACCATTAAGAAAACTAGATATGAACACTCTGGAGTTTATAAATTAACTATCGTCAACGGCAGAAAGACTTCCATCAGGAGTTTCAGTGTTAAAGTCTACGGTGAGAAATAAACAATACGTTCTATTCTTCTTGTAACTCGTTGGATCTCTAAGTCTCTTTTTCTGAGATAATTGTTTATTGGTAACAGTAAGGTTCCATTTATTAACATTAGTCCGCTAAATACATTAGTTAAGGTGAACTAACAATGAAAAAAACTTCTAAGGCGTGTGTTAATGTCAACATGTAACTAATGGGGTCTGATTTTTACTTCCAGCTCCTCTGCCCATTCCCATGATCAGCAGGGCTTCTCAGAACTCGGCGTCAGAAAGATCTTTAGGTCCAGCGTGTGTATTGATGTGTTCTGTGGAGAATGCGACACGGGCGACTCTTTCCCTGTACAGAGGCAATGCTTTAGTCTCCAGTGTCAGTGGCTCTGATCTCAGCAACACACTGTCTATACCTCTGGAAATGGAGTACTTCGATGAAAACACCTACAGCTGTGTGGTAAACAACCCCTTCGGCAACCAGACGGCACTGCTTAACGTTTCAGATCTCTGCCAGCCACCTTCAGGTATGTCAGCAACTTCTCTTTTCCTTTGCATGACTGACTCTTCTCAGTTCAGACTCAGCTGTACTTTGTTGTAACTGAAAGCTTAGAAGAGACATTTGTACTGTTGTGCACATCATTTGAAAGGTTACACTCTTAAAAATAAAGGTTCTTTATTGGCATTGATGGTTCCATGAAGAATATTTAACAAGAAGAATATTTAACCTTTCCATTCCAAAAATGGTTCTTTATAGTGAAAACAATGTATTAGTTATTCATAATAAGAAAAAAAATATGGTTATTTTAAAGTCCCCCTGTTGTCAATAGTTGTATCTCTTAAAACTCCTCTTTGATCACCAAAATGACATATTAAAACTTTTTTCCATTAAAAAAATATTTCTTTATGCCTTAAAATAGCTTGACTTTAACTCTACACACTTACCTCATTTAGGATATGCTGTTATATGAATATGCAAATGAGCCCCACCTCCACCCGCTCACTCAGCTCAGAGATCCACTGGTTGACGATCACACGTTGATCTGATTGGTTACAAGGTAGTTTGTGACGTCAGAAACACCAGCGATTTAAAATCATGTTTTTGAGACTGTCTTTGGTTCACTGCAGTTTTAAGGAGAAAATACTCAGCAATCGTGTTGACTTATGAATTTACACATGGTTTGTCTTAAAGCATATTAAAAACACCATATAGACACATAAACAACATTTAAAGCTGGATTTTCACCACAGGGGGACTTTAAGAACTGTTCTATGCAGAACCAACAATGTTTCTTCTATAGCATCGCTACGAAACCCCCCTTTTGAAAGCTTTATTTTTAAGAGTGTAGTTCATTTCCTCATGCTGTTCTTTACCCATATGATGTTTTCCCCTCTGCGAAACAACACAAATGAAGATATTTGAAGAATGGTTCAGGTGTTTTTGTCCAATTCATTAGCCATTATTCACCTTATGTAGCAACACAGAAGTAAGCTGATTTCTGATTCATTAGTAAATAACTGGAAGGATAACAAAATGCAGTAAATGGTAAAATAATTTGCGCTACAAACCAGTGTGTTTATGACTGCGTTCATAAATTAAGTTATGAAAACAAGATTACACTTTGCAATATCAAGCAGCACAATAGCACCTGCTGTCACATTAAGAATAAGTGCAATAAACGTTAAAACTGTGCGCTACAAACCAGTGTGTTTATGAATATGATAATAAATTAAAATATGATAACGAATACCAACCAGACTGTAACATCAAGCAGCATTAGTGTTTTTGTAGTGGTAAAATAACTGGAAGCGAATGACACCCGAATGACACACAAATATTCACCTCACACATTCAAGTTACAAATGGCCGAGACTGATCTTATGTTAAAAATAATGTGGAAAATTAAACTCCATTCGTTTATGAACATATGACCTAAAACAAATCTAAATCCAATAAACCGCTGAAATATTCTTCAAACATCATCTTTTGTGTTTCGCTGAAGAAAGGAAATTGTACGAGTACAGAACAGCATGAGGGTGAGAAAATGACTGAATTTCATTTGTGGGACTGATTGCATGGAGTATTGCTTAAGTTCATTTATACTTTTGTGGATCTTTTTTAATGTGTTTTTGACATCAAGCTGTTTATCATTTCAGACATCAACTCGTTGCTCTACTGTTTGGTGCTCCTGCTGCTGGTTCCTGTAGTTCTCACGCTGACTGTTGTGATATTGTGTGTCTGTAGGAAACGTAGGAAAGCAGAACAAGAGAGTAAGTATTTCTCATACAGTCATTTCATACAAGAAAGAAGTCTCTCACCAGTTATTTGACCAAAATACAGTAAGAAATGGGGGTGTAAGGATGCCCTCATGTCACAATTCGATACATATCGTGATACTGAACTCACGATACGATATCATTGCGATACTCCAAGACATATGATAAAAAGTAAAAACAATTTTTTACTGTTGGTTACAATGCAAAAAAATTATATTTAAATAATGTTGGCCACTTTTTACTGGTAACATTTGACATTATCAGGACCCACAAATATTCTCCCATTGCATTATTATACATTATATTCAACATTATATATAATAGTTTAATGTAGTACTGACACTAAAACTCTGTAAACTTGAATTTTATCTCACGCAGTCATTTTCATTTTGGGTGAACTATCCACGATACATATTGTTGCATTTTTGTATTGCGATATATTGTGACACGATATATTGTTACAGCCCTAGTAAGAAAGCAATATTGTGAAATATTATGATTTTAAATAACTTTTTTTCTATTTGAATATTTTATGTAATTTATTCCTGTGATCAAAGCTGAATTTTCAGCATCATTACTCCAGTCTTCAGTGTTGCATTATCCTTTAGAAATCATTCTAATATAATTTGATGCTCAAGAAACAATAATAAACATTGATTATTATCAATGTTTAAAACAGTTGTGCTGCTTCATATAATAATATAATTAATATATTAGTATAATTTGCTTTATATATATATATATTAGCAAAATGTTTGAAAAAATGCTTTGTAAAATGTTTTTTTTATGTTTTATCTTTTAACATTTGGTGTGTTTTACAGCTGATGAAACTTGCTGAAGAGAACTGTGAGGATGAAATGCAGAATGTGTGGAAAGATGAGATGGAGAGATTATATTATTGCACACACTGAAGCTCTCTGGTTAGTGTGATGTCTATTATGTAAATATTTAAAATGAAGTCCGTTCATGTGTGTTTTGTCACCATCACTCAGAATGTCCGTCCAGACATGATGAAAATGGTGGTCTGATGCCGACTGACTGTTTTTAAAAATCCTTCAGTTGATCTTAACAAATGTGCTTTCAATGCCACTCATTGAAGAATTATAGCAGTGTGATTTGTTATATTTCAATTTTGTGATGAGAAACTTGATGTTTTAATCCTCATTTAAATGCATCAGATGGATATTTCTGCTTTTTTTCCTTTTTTTTTCTGAAGGAAAACATATTTGTTTGTCTATTAATGTATAATTCTCAGTAGCTCAGTCTATATTTCCATTGTAAGCTTGGATTTGTTTTAAATAAATTATTTTAAAAAACAAAACATTTTCAGTTTTGTCATTTGATGAAATGATCCTGTGACCTGCATGTAAGTGTGCTTCATTTTGACCTCGGCATTTGGATTCACCAAAGCAGCATAACTTTACACTGGTCAACTTTGAACTTTGTCTTCATAATTCAGTGTCAGTCATCAATTCTGTTCTGTGTTATTTTTGGATTAAATGCTCTCTTGCCTAGCTGAGATTAATCCGATTAATAATGAATCTGTATTTGAACACATTTCAGTCATCATCTGATTTAGAAAATGAAAACAAGAAGATTGAGAGACTGTGGAATAAACAGATTTGGTTTACGTGAGGTTACAAGGTCATCATTTTAGTCAAGGTCATTTTCTCTGTCATGATTTTTTTTTTTTTTTTTTTGAACCTCGTTCAGATTTTGTTCACATTCAGGGTTTACATGTGTTTATTATGCTACTGTACTAAGGTACATAATGCAACAATGCAGTGTACACTTTGTTACAACAATTGAGCCCATTATAGATATTTGAGTAAACTTGTACTGGAGCAATGGGCCACTTATGTTTGGCGGTATACAAAAAAAAAAAACTGAATTACATTTATTAGTGGATCTATTATTTATTTGTTTATTATGTATTTGTAAATATGAACAATATAATTCCATATTTGAACATTATTTTCCAACGTCTTCGCTCATTGCAGTATAGGTGGCGCTGTCGCCAGTAGGTTACGCGTCAAAAGCGGCGAAGAAGACAATAGACATGGCGATGTCCTGCACTGCACTCATGCCGGTTCGGGCACTCGTCGCTTTAAGGAGAAAAACTCTTGAAATTAATAAAGACATCTGGTCAAACTGGACTTTTGTAAGTCAGTATAGGACTAAAACCGGTGTCATCCATAAACATCGCCACTCTCCGCCGGAAACTGTTCACAAAGGTAAGATGCAAGAGATCATCATGCGAAAGACTAATGATTCTCAACGCACGCGCTTTTATATTTCTGACAGTGTCATTTGCGTACAGGTGGTCCTGATCTTCTCCGAGAGTTTCCTCAACCTAAGAGCCTCCTGTACACCACACTGTCCAAATCCCTGGGTCTGTCCGATCTGTCCCAGTACATCCAGTACAGCTGCAGCGATGGGGAGGTCAAGGTTAGACCCTCTCTGGGACAGTTGCTTTAACAGTGCAGTTATGACTAAAGAAGAGCTAGTATGACCTAACTATAGCAGTTAGTTAGGGGTTATCATTCTCACTTTTCGGTTTCAAATTAGACCAATCTACATTTTTATGTAACTGACTTAACCCCTTCAGACCCTGCGGCCATTGGAACGGACATCACATGGTTTTTGGGGTAAACCAAAACATTTTTATGTTTTATAATATGAGCAATGCCTGCTCACTGATTGGTCTCTGATCAACCAATCACAATGAAGATACCGCCCCCTAACCAAATCTGATTGAGCTTCAGGCATGGGTTACCAACCTTTTTATATTTTATATGCACATTCATGTTTAAAATATGAGGATTTTTATGTTGCTTTAGTTGTGATGTCCATTGAAGTGGACAAAAAAAATAAATTGCTCTGTGGAAATAATTCAGGTCTGAAAGTTATGAACCTTAAAGAAAAGACCTTAAAGTCTTAAAGAAAAGAAAAAAAAACGGTGGTTCGGGGGTACAGTTTATAAAAATGTAAATATATATATAAAAAAATAAATAGATTAAAATGTAAATTTGATATAAATAAATGAATAAAATAAAAAAATGTTTGTTTAAAATAAGTTTGATATTTGTAAATGTATAAAATAAAAACATAAAAAATGTACAATGAATTATAAAAGTAAAAACATATTAAAATAAATTAAAATCAGATTTAAAAATATACAAATAATAAACAATACAGTGCAATAGTGAGTAAAAATGTAAACTAAATATTTTCCACATAATCTATTACACATATTATTTTTCACAGTATAAATTGGGTCTTATGCATAATTTATATGTATACGCTGCCTATTAAATTTTAGGATGGGGTCCCTCGCCAATGGAATGATCATATAGGGGGTCTGTGGCATATTAGGCTGTGTTCACACTTGTAGTTCGGTTCGCTTGGTTTGTTTTTGGTCCGGACCAAAAAAACTAAACAACATTTAGTCCTTAGCATTCAGATTGGCATTTTAAGACCGAACCTAAAGTCACAGGGATGTTCACTACCTAATCGGTCGGCTTTTATGACGTTTTGAGACGGAACTTACCGAACATCCAAAACAATGTTGTGTTCTGGGCTAAATGCGCTCGTTATATTTGCGTAACCTACATTTGATGGTATTTTGACCAGCTGAGAGCTTATACAATATGTAAAGGAGTCAAAAAAGTGGCAGGTATCCCTTCATCACACACAAATCAAGATCTGCTGTTCTGATGCCTGAACGGGCAAACTTGCGATATGATGAGGAAAATCAGGTATGCTTGAGCATTCTGTCCTTTTAGGGTCGCATCTTGTGACATCATGTCTGTTTTTTTTGTTCATTTTGATGTCTTTGGTCAGTGTTGTGTTCATATTTCAGTCGAACCACACCAGAGACCCATCTTTTCTGCGTTCTCTGTCCGTTTGTTTGGTGCACCAGAGTTCGGATGGCAGCGTTCACACTTATTCAGATGAACCGCACTAACAGAGCAATCGCACCAGGATTCGTTTTAATCCAACCAAACATTCCAAGTGTGAACACACCCTAAAAAATCCCTGGTCTGGACAGCTCATTCATATAAAGAAGCATGTTCTGTAGCTTGATGAAATGTTACTGTGTGATGAATATGGTGATACCATTGTATTTGTTGTACACTTTATCCCGATGTCTTTCAGAGAGCAACAGTCACCCTTCAGTGGCCCGTGAGGATGGAGGCGGAGGGCTTTGGGTCTCGTAAGCTGGAGGCCGAGCGTCAAGCAGCAGCTGCAGCTCTCTGTAAGCTCAGAGTAAGTGTGAGCTGTAGAGTCACTTCATCACCTCCACCATAGCAAATACTCATAGAATAGGGAGCCTTGGCAAGCTGTTTTGACCTCCCGAAATGACCTTCAAATGAACTTAGTTTCAGCCTGATTTTGTTTGAAATTACGTCACCAGTTTGATCTTCAATTTAACTTGAATTATATTTGGGCCTTAAAGGAGAAATTCTGGAGACTGCGCCAGTCAATATTTTCCATGTAACGACCATGAAAAGAGATGCAAAAGCACCATCAAAGTTTCATTAAACTAGTCCATACTACTTGTGCGCTATATTCCAAGTTATTAAAGCCATGTTACTATTCACTGATAATCTTCCCCAGTTCATGACTTTAAGTCTTCCTGTAGTCAATCATTTTATCCCTAAAAACTGTCCTTTGATCACCAAAATATTTTTTTCTTGGAAAAAAAATCTCTTCATGCCTTAAAATAGCTTGAATGTAACTCTACACCCTTGCTTCATTTAGTATACGTGGTTCTATGAATATGTAAATGAGCCCCGCCTCCACTCACTCACACCAGCTCAGAGATCCACTCGTTGGCGATCACACGTTGATCTGATTGGTTACAGGGTTGTTTGTGACGTCAGAGACACCAGCGATTTCAAACCGTGTTTTTGAGACTGTCTTTGATTCACTGCAGTTTTAAAGGTCCCATGACATGAAATTTTCACTTTCTGAGGTTTTTTAACATTAATATGAGTTCCCCTAGCCTGTATATGGTCCCCAAGTTTCTAGAAATTTGAATCGGTGTAAATCGAGCTTTTGCTATCTTTCTCTGCCTTTGAGAAAATGGAAGCTCAACCGGGCTGATCTTGAAATCTTCCTTATGACGTCATAAGGAGAAATGTTACCTCCCCTTTCTCTGCTTTGCCCGCCCAGAGAATATTTCTCGCCCATGAGAAAATGAGCTAGGAAGTAGAACGCGCGCGCGCGATTTTAGTTTGTCCACGAGAGATCATGGCTTTTGAGCGAGCGAAGCATAATAATTGCTCAATAATTGGATGTACAAATGAACATCGAATGGTCAATACAGAGCTGGGCTTGCTGAACGTCTGAAACTAAAGTCTGGATCAGTACCAACTCTCTTTGGCTCAGCTACACACCTCGGACAAGTAAGTCAACTAATGATATATAAGTGTGTTGCTTTACTGTTTATGGTTACCTAGCTTGTTCACACGTAGTGGCTGTAACATTAGCTATGCAGTTACTTGCGCTAATGTAAAGGTAGACAGCATCAAGTATGTGTGTGAATACACACTGTAACGCGAGTGTTGTACACTTTGTTATTAGGGGTGGGAGATATTGACAAAAATGAATATCTCGATATTTTTTTTCAATATCTCGATATCGATATTCAGACGATATTTTTGCAATCCTTCAAAGAAATGTGTGCAAACTGGCAAAGAAGGTCCAGTTGGCCTTTTGACTTGCTGCATTTGACCTATTATTGTATAGAATTACTAGTACATAAAGATATGAGACATTATTGATTTAAACATGAACCAAGTTACTGTACTAAATATTTATTTTAATACAAGAACAGTGCTTTTTCTTCAGTACAATATATGTACGTAATAAATTAACTTTGGTCTTTGCAAACAGTAGGCCTACACTATTAGTAATAGACTAACAACAATGTGACTACCTCTTTAAAAAAAAAAGTTGTTTTGCAAAATGTAAACATTAGAACACAACACAATATAACATTTTTGCACATATATTAATATAAAAGATGAGGATAAAACAAAGACAAAAGGAACAAAATAAATACACTGCTCTGCAGGTCAAATGTGCAATAAAGCAAACATGCTTTTGAAATTACAAAACACTTCTTTGGTAAACACCAGTGTAAACTGTAAGTGTAAACATGCAGTACTGTAACATTTACGGTCAGTAACAGTAAAGTAAATTTACTTGAGAAACTAAAGCGGCCAACTGTTTCTTTGACTTATTTTTTCTTCATATTGTGGGACAAAAACACCAGCCTGTCCACAGCCTCTGGCTTCAGAGAAGCTCTCTGACATGTAACTACATTCCCACCTGTGCTAAATGCCCTCTCTGAAGGGCTGCTTGAAGCAGGGATGCACAGATATTTCCTTGCTAATTTCCCAATTCTAGCGAAATTTACCTCTTGAGCTTTCCACCAGCTTAATGGATCTGTGTCACTGTCTATTTCCGGTATCATGAGGTAGCTCTGCATTTCCTTTTCAACTGCAGTTTGGAGAGACTCCTCTACCCTGTTGGCTTGCTGTGTTTTTTTAAAATAACTTCCAAAAGATTTCTTTTTCTTTTTTGCAGGCAGTGTCTCACTGTCACTGGTGGTGCCTTCTTCCTCAGGTACTGCTGTAGTGGAATGAGATGCTGCTGCCTCTGTTGCAGCCTGCTGGTCCTCCTCATTTCCCAGGGCCATAAGCTCAGCTTTAAGCGCACTCTCAATGGCCAGGATTTGCTCATCCTTATTGTAGCGATGTTTGAATCGAGGGTCAAGAGTAGACGCCATCCCTAGCAGCTCCACCACATTGTCTCCTGCAAATTTGCTGTTCAGGTATGTCAGAATGGATCGTTTGATGTCTTTGGTCAAGTCTGTATCATCCGACTGAACTGCCAGGACATCGTTGTTGAACAAGGACAGTACAGGTGTAACGTAAGAAACTGTGACCTGTTGCTCACCGGACAGAGCATCTGTGAACTCCAACAAAGGACCAAGTGCTTTGTTGATTGATTCCAAAACTTCAACATCTTGCCATGTAGGAATCAGGTGCCTGTGTTTTTTGTCTTCAGACAGTACTTGTTGTATGGCCTTGTGCTGCTCCAAAATCCTTTCGACCATCCGCTGCCTTGAGCCCCACCTTGTGGGGCACTCAGTTATGAGTGCATGTTGGGGAAGATTCATCTGTTGTTGTACTTTTGCCAGAGCTTTTTTTTTTTTCCAGCTGTTGGAAAAAGCTGCCACAACTTTTTTGCAGACTCCTAAGGCTCTGCCAATGCGGGGATCTCGCATGCTTCGCTCTGTGGGGAAAAAAACAAACCACTTAACTTTTTTAAATAATTAAAAAATATTATTCAATAAAGTCTTCATTGCTCTTTTATATTTTTAACCTGTTAAGCTTCAAGCCCACTTTTAAAAAATCTACAGAAATGACATACCCAAATTAAAACATATACAGTTACATTAACCCTTGGTACTAAAAGCACAAGTATGATCTCATTTGAAAGCTGACACTTTGTTGTTTGTTGTAAATGTAGATTAAATTATTGCCATAATGAAAAAAATAGTTATATCTTCAAAGTTTTGAAAAGTTATTAGAAATTTATTTTTATGAAATATCTTCATGAGAGATTTTTTTTAATAAAAATAACAGCTAACTTAGGTGGCAGGTGCATCTGAGGGCTAGGTAGCATGTTAGCTTAGTTAGCACACATCAATACATGACAATTTATGAGATTAAAACCATGTTTTTGCTCCAAACTTGCTTTATAACTTGCTTTATATTTCTATTCGAGTGTTTTAAATAACCTACTGTGATCTGATTTGGCTTCGGATAAAAACATTTGACGGAATATATTATTTTATAGTATACTGTACTGTCTGCACAATGATAACATTTATATCGATTAGCATTAGATTATAAATAAAATATATAAATATAATATAATTATACATCTCAACAACAATAAAATTAAACTCAAATATCATTTCAAATTTAAATACTTACCAATGGCAATGTGAAGTCTGTGGCCAAAACATGGAAGTCGCTGCCAGTTGTTGATCCTCAGAGCACTGACCACATTAGCCCCGCTGTCAGTGGTCATGCAAACCATACGTTTATCGTCCAAAGACCATGAGGACAGGGCATCTTTTAGACCTTGTGCAATAAGTTCACCGGTGTGGTCCTCTGGGAAGTAAGATGTCTGAAGGCAAAAGCTCTGTAGATGCCATTCTTCATCGACAAAATGTATTGTCAGAGATAGGTACGGCTCTGAGGTTCTGCTGGACCACAGATAGGAGGTTGTGGCATAATAGGTGACCTTCTGCAATTTATGGGACAGCGTTTGTCGACAAGACTCGTACAGTTTTGGTAGAGCGGTTTCACTGAAATATCTCCTTGAAGGCAGATTATATCTGGGATCTAAAGTATGTAACATTTCTTGAAACCCATCCTTCTCGACTGATTGAATTGGCAACATAGACCTTGCAATAAAACTTGTTACAGAGTTTGTAATTGTTTTCCACTTTTCGCTTGTTTTGTCATATGGTGTTTTCTTTGTGAATGTTTCTGCCAAGGTCTGTTGTGTCTGTGTTTTTTTCTGTACCGTGCTTGTAGCAGCAGTGCTGTTTTGTTCAGCACGAAGCCGTTCATACTCTTCAAACTGTGTTTTGTGCGTGGTACGGAGATGATGGAAGAGGTTGGTTGTGGCGCTCTGCTTAACGGCGATCTGCTTGCGACAAATTCTACAGATGGGCGACGTTTGCTGGTCGTCTTTTTTGTCAAACCCAAACCATCTCCAGGCTAAAGAAGCTGACCCACGTCTCGCTATTAGCTCTTCTTGTACTGGTTTTGAGGATGAGTTTGAATTTTCGCTTTCTTCGCTCATTTTTGTGTTGTTGCGCTCGAAGCTAACAAGTGACAGATGACGATGAGTAACATACGCACGGCACACTGTAATGACGTAAGACGTCAGGGGCACTGAGGCATTATGGGCAGTTCCCCGTATTAATAAAAATGTTTTAGTTTGTACTAAAAAAAAAGTTTTTTCTTGAACTGAAAAGAAGCCCTGTAGAATACAAAAATGTATGCAATTTGCAATGCAACGCAATTTTCTAATGATGCAATCACGAAGCGTGCCACTTGAGGACGCCACAGACATTTAAGAAAACCTTTTTAACTTCAGACTTCAGTTTTCCGCAAACAACATATTTTGCCTTTTCTAGCAGCTATTAATCGTTCATCGGCTTTACTCTTTACGTTTTTGGATTGTTGCTTCAACCTAAGAAACGTCATAACACACAGGTAAGAACTCCGTAACGTTAGTTGTATTGCAAATTAGTAGCAGCTTACTCTCGTGCAATTGAGGAACGATCGTGATTTTGTAAAAAAAAAAGAAATACAGTCAAACAAACCCCATTATTAAAATCGCTACATATAATTGTTTAGAAGGTTATAGTGTGCGTTATTTGTTTTCTCTTTAACTTACTTCAGCTTTTTTCATGTTTGGGGGGTCGGATTGTACAAATTATGAAATATTCGATATCCCAATTTTGCATATCGTCCAGACAACAATTTGGATATTATCGTCTAAACGATATATCGCGCACCTCTATTTGTTATTTGGATAACCGTTTTCCTGTTGGTTATATGGCGCGCGCGATATCCGCATTTCAAGATCGCAGAGCTTGATGTAATTGTAATAAGATAAATTACAGACGTTACAGATCTCTCATGAAAAGGCTACAGTAGGTTAGCGTTAGCTACATGATAATAACTGTAAACCATCCGAATAAAGTACCGTATCCAGACATAATATTTTAAACTAACCATTCGGAAACGTCCTGCTGGAGCCGCTGAGTTGCAACTTCTTCATCTGTTGCTTTTCCATCTGGATCAGATTCTGGATCAAACTGAAATGCTTGAACGACTGCGTGTCTTCGTGCCATTGCAATATATCCAACATAAACAAACATGCATGGTACCGTTGCGCAAGATGGTCAAGGCCACACCCACCCTCCACCTTGCGCTGCCTTTCTCCACCTCATTAGCATTTAAAGCTACAGACACCGAAACGGCCCGTCTGAAGGAAGCTCATTCTGGGACTGGCTTGTAGTGGCTATAATTCTGCACCGAGGCTGCATTTTTGGAAAGAGATTTCAGATACAGTACTAGGGACCACTAAGGCCTATATTAAAGCCTACAAAAAGTAGCATGTCATGGGACCTTTAAGGAGAAAATTCTCAGCAATAGTGAAGACTTATGAATTTGCACATGGTTTGTCTTAAAACATATTAATAACACCACATAGACATATAAACAACATTAAAAGCTTGATTTTCACCACAGGGGGACTTTTCCTCTTTTATTGTGCTTTTGATTCATGTTTAAAGCTCAAAAGCTTTGGTCCCTCCCTGTTCATTGTAATTTCATGAAAAGAGTATGGAAAACAGTAGCTTGAAAATGTGTACAGTTGGTGTGCCTCTAGGAACAGGTTTGGGAAGCACTGACATAGAGATCTGCGAATGACCTATTCAAATTCAAACATTTTTGTTTTTAAATACAGCATGGTCTCTTGCTGCTTTTTCTATATGTAGTATAGCCCATGATGAAGAGTTGCTTGCTGCAACTCTGGTTATATCATTTAGCATTATTAACCATTCAAATTTGGTTTGCTTTCTGTGCTGTTTACAAAAATGGATGATTTACAACACTATTTGTAGGTTTAGTAATCCTGAAAATTGTGCATTGTGTCTTTAGGAGCTGGGAGTCCTTGGTCAAGGAAACCAACCAACAGGAAAGACGAGACCGAAAGGGAGGCCGACTTCTGTCTGGGACGATGAAGAACAAGATGATGAGTCTCTGCCTTTCCAGAAGAAAACACGGAAGGAAAAAGCCCAAGGGTAGTCTAATACTCTTCCCGAATACTCCACCTGAGTTTATCATTTCATGTTCTTCATTCCAGTCATATTCAAGTATATAGATGTGTAAAAAAAAAAACATGCAAATGAGATTGTAGTCACCAAATCATAAAATACTTACAGGTCCAGGTCCACTTTGGAAGTACAAACATGGCACAGAAGGTGTAATCACAATGTGCCAAGTATTAAATGACGATAAACATGTAGTGCAATCTAAAGCAATTTACATTGGAATACATCACTGACAGAATATTCTTGCAAGGATAGGCACTTGTTAGTGATGTAGTAAGCAAGAGCAATGTGCCTAATTAATGTTCTAGTGATTTTTCTGTATTTCAAAAAGTGGATGGGGCCAAGCAGCGACCCCTGAGGTACACCATTTTGTTAGCAGATGTGGCTTGAGCCCTGTTTGGAGGGTAATTGTTTCTCATTGGATTCATCTGATTCCAGAATGTCAGTGTTTTTCTCCCACCACCCGCAAAAAAGTCCTGGCTAAATTACATGCAAGAAGAGATCATTCCAAAAGTCTTATTGTAAATATTTTTAACCACTGCCATGCACTGTACAGTAATGTGCATGCATTTTAAGTATGAAGTTTTATTACAAACATTTTGGATACTGTTTAAAAAAAAAAATTACTTCCCTGCTCCACTATTTGTAAGGAAGAAAAATACATAAGACAACAAGATCATGTAAAGTTTTGAAATGGGCATTATTATGGCAGCAACAGGTATGCAATAACATTTTACAATATTTATTATGTACATTTATATAAATTAGGGCTTGTACGACATCTGCTAGTCTACGAGGTAGCCAGGTAAAATGTTTATCTTTTGTAACCATGCAAATTTATTTTTACAGATGTCTTCATGAGAAACAATTACTGTCCTAATTGGCTTTTGGTCTTTGTTTACACTGGCAGAAAAAATGCTTTGGAGATCAGATTCAGAAATCCAGTTTTCCATATGCTATGATTCAATATATTACTCACATAGATTTGACACATTATTTGATGCATCATTGTTGGACATGTCTGTGCATTTGGTCTGATCTCCGTCTGTATCTGATATTTGATATGTTATAGGCCAATAGAAGAGGATCCGACGGTGACTGAGGCACTCTCCATGTTTCCAAAGCCGAGGGCACTTCTGGGTAGTGTCATTCAGGTCGCCACATCATCCTGTAGAGTCAGAGTGAGTTAGAAACTGTTATTGACCAGCACACACATCTGACAGAAAGACAAAACAAGCATGTTACAATACAGACCGATATACGCTGATAAGACCCAAAATTCAGTTTATTGAATTAACCAGTTGTTGTGGTTTATATGCAAACCAATAACTGTGTTTACAAGACTTTATAAAAAATCAAGTCATTCCCTGTGATGTTAAAACTTAATAATTTGTTTGCCTGAATGATTCCATTCGTTATGTGAGATATGATGTTAAATGAGTAAGCTCTAAACAGTATTTAGACTGAACCACTACTTTGGCAGCATGAGATGACCCATTTTTTTATTTCTTGTGTCAAGAGTTTGCTATATATTTCTTGCTCCCCTACCGCGAAACGCTCGCTCTGTCTGCGCTTAAACCCACAGTAAGGATGCTTTCCTGTCACATATCACACATGTGCACTTCAATAGGCCAAAGAAGCGCGGTTATTTATATGCCGTGGAAATTGGTGCAGAAAATGTTGCTGTGTTTGGTTTACGCTTAAGCTGTTTATTCCGATAAAAGACAAAAGGTTAATGCATTTACATGACCATATGCATTGTCAGCCTAAGCATAATCGGGTTAAGAACGTGCATGTAAACGCACTCATTGATTTTTCTTTTTCTCCTGTTTGGTTTCTTTCCTCTGTGTTTCTGTTTCTCCATTCTCCCGCGTGAAGGAGCTGCTTCAGTACAGAACGACTGGTGGGACGGTGAAGACATGCGAGTTGACCTTGCGCTGGCCGGAGGAGATGACCTTTACTGCCCACGGCCGGCGTAGAGTGGAAGCGGAGTCTAAAGCAGCAGCACTGGCTTGTCTCCGGTTTAAGGTTGGTTTGTGTAGGACAGACACTCAGCAGATTATTGCAGAAGTTAAAGCAGCTTCAAAACATGGATGTGTACAAAAGTAAAGAAGTTAAAGTTTACGGTAAAGCAGGGGTTTTTAAAGTCGAAGACAGTGGGCCTCCCTTCTAACACAACATGCATGATTGCACCCCCTCCCCCATTTAAACTGCATGGTATGAATGACATCTACATAGATTCTTAATAAAGCTGTGGAAGATATTCAGTCAAGAGCAGTGAAGGAGTTTCTTATTCTTTTGGTGTTTGATTAACATTAACGACAGGCCTATATGAGGCTGCTGTCACTTTAAGACCTTATGCATGGGTCCGATATAATGATAATTTCTCTCAACTGTTTACTTTCACTTTAGACACAAATGGCTGTGTTTATGTGAATACTTACCAAGACGGACATTTGACACACAAATGACCGTTGAAGCGCAATAAGCCGTGAAAGTGAACTGAATTCAGCAGTCTTGTGCTTCGGATGTGCGCCGCCTGTCGGTACCGAATCCAGTTCTCTTTCGCGGTTTATTGTGGTTTTTCGTCAAGCACGTCCTGCTCCTTCTTCTCATTCATCTGTTTCTTTGCTGCACTATTGTGTTTAAGCAGTCCTGTGCTGAGCAGGCCAACTGTCCTGCCACCACGTCATTTGGTCATGATTTCAACTACACCGGTCACACTGTGTGTTTATTTGTGCTTGCCGCCGCTTCAGCAAACGCTGCTCTGATCCGTCCCACACTTGTGCTGCATCTTGTTAGAAATGTGTAAATACAAGTTATGTTAACAAACTTGTTAATCGAGTTAATAATCATATTTCTGAGATGGCATGAATGCACCACCATTCTCTGAAGCGCAGCTTTTGAATGTGTCCTTGAACTAATACCACATTTCCATAGTTGTGAAGTAACTATTGGTAACCCTTACTTCCCGTTTCAATAGGAAGTAGTGTGCTTGTCATCTAGCACCAGCACTGATTTCCACCACCTGACTGGTTTGTTTATGCCCACAGGAACTGAAGCTTCTGGATGAGCAGAACAACCCTCTGACTCACGCCAGGTACCATCAGCAGGAGGTGCGTGAAGCAGGCGAGAGGCACAGACGACCCTGCCGTGTTGAAATACCCAAGGATCTAGAACAGAGGATTCAAGAGTACCTCTCACAGGTGACATGCATGAGAACTCACTCTGTCAAGTCAAGTCAAGTCATCTTCATTTATTATAGCGCTTTTAACAATGTAGATTGTTTCAAAGCAGCTTTACAGAGATAAACGTATAATTTAAGGTAAGATTGTTTTGGCTTTAATAAAGTTATTTCCAGCTAAAGTTAGTTTTGATTCATTCGCTTCCGTCGCAACGATCATTTGTTATTAAATTAGGGGCCGCTAAGATGACACCATTCTCTCTACACAAACTTTAAACGCGAACCTGTGAGAAACGCTGATGGCATTCACATGCGCACTCTGGACTGAGGCTTTGGCCTATCGGTGTTTCACTTAGCACTAGGTACATAATGGATAAACATTTCATAATTATGTATGTTCGAATATAGATGAGCACAAATAATTTGGTTACACTATTTTAAGGTGACCTAGTTTAGGGCTGGGTGATAAAACGGTATCGGTATTTATCGACGGTACACCATTGTCTGTAACGATATAAAATTTTTTCGATAAAGCGCTCGATATTTTCATTCAAATGCACGCGCGCTGGCGCGACCACCACGACGTTGCCCAGCATCAAATGGCAAGCCTAATGAAAGCGGAACCAAACTGCGCTATTATTATGCGCTTCACGGTCCGTTTATCAGTTTGGACCATCAATGTCAGTGCAGCGCGAGCCGATCTTGATCAAGCCACACCGTTACTACACATCGCTAAGAGATCCATTAAAGAAAGCATTTGAATTCTCCACAGAAGTAATAACATCGCTGCGAGATCAAGTGAGAAGCATACAATTTCTCTGTTATTAACACATCAAACAGCGCTGACTTGGAAACCAGGAGAAATATTGTGCCATGAATGAACTAGTTATAGGCTTTAAGTCCACTGATCTTTAACATTCACCATGGATTTAATGTAGTAACACTAACTGTAACCATGGAAGTTTGACAGGAATAGTAAAATGCTTTCAAGTACGACACGCATCTTTTTCCAGCACTTCAAAACTCAGATATTATCATATTTAAATGTTATTTTGAATGTGATAACCAAAACATTATTTGTTCATCCTTCAGATATTACCCCCATTTATACAACTAAAAGTTTCAAGATGTAGGAAAACTCACACTTATTTAAAAATAATTTTTCTTTCAATATATATATATAAAATTTTTTTTAATCAAGGAAATTTCTCTGGCTTTTTTTTCTTTTTGCTGTATCGAAAACATACCGAACCGTGGCACCACTGTGTCGTATCCAACCGAACCGTGAATTTTGTGAACCGTCACACCCCTACTTATTACAGATGTTGATCTGCCTCAAAGTTTGCCTTGATTGTTCTACGTTTACACTTTTACATTGCACACATTTTGTAACATTTTATTTAAGTTCAAGAGTTTCTTTAACACTTTCTTTATCTTAATATAAGACATAAAGAAGATATTTTTGTTTACATTTCATATTTGACTGTTAGAACTAATATTATTTGTTGTTTGCCTTAATAATGTGGATAAAAAAACAACAACAGTGGTTTAAATTCTAATTTTTCTACTTGTCTTCAAAAAAAAGTCAATAATTATCGATACTGAACGATATGAAACATTAAATCGTGATAATTTTTTGGGCTATATCGCACAGCCCTAACCTAGTTGCATTGTATTTACTCAAACAAAAAAAACTGAAAAACTGTCTTCTTTTATATTCAGGGTCTAGAGTCTAGACTTTTAAATGTCAATAATACACCCGCAACAATAGGTGGCGCCAAATACTCGTAAAACGAGTGTGCCAAGAAATACGGTGTCAGAGTGTAATGTTAGAAGATCATGAACTTAAAAATGCAAAAAAATCAAAGAAAAGCTTACCGTCTAAGAGCCGCGTGACTCATATTTTCGTGCCTTGCTGACGGGACCAAACTTCCCCCGTACGTGATTTTAAAACGTAAGACGGTACCCAGATTTCAAAACTAATAAGCTTTCACTTTCTACTGTTAATAAAATTTTGGTAGGCTACATGGTTTTCACTATGAGATGGATAGCCTAATTATTATTTAATTCAGGGCTACAGGTTATTTTTTATGGTATACCAAAAAGTGTTTATTTTTTAATGTGATGGTTGGTGCATTTTACAAGTATTTACCATACTTTCAATACAAAAAATAAAATATGAAAAATATGCATTATGAAAGTTTTTTTCAAATAAAAGCATTTTCTTAACTTTTTCCATAAGGGACATTTTAAAAAACAGGGGTCGTCTTATTTTCTGAACAATACGGTACTGATTAATATGAACTAATATGAACTAACTACATGTACTTACTATAGTTACGTTTAGGATTTGGTTTAGGGTTAGTTACTTGTGATTATGCATAATTTACTGTTATTACTAGTACATATAGTAACTGTAACCTTAAATTAAAGTGTGACCAATAGTTTTTATTTGAATTCATTTTTGGATATGAACTTGATTGGATGGTTACTCCATCTGTGTTTTGATCATCATTCTGAATCCGATCTAGATGAAGTCTTTGACAAAAACGTGAATTTCTCACCTTTTTGCTCAAAATGTTGCTTCGTTTATGAAACTTGCCCAAATAAAATTACATTCATTCTGAACTGAAAAATCAAGAATAATGTAAAAAGTTCAAGTAAAATGGTCCAGAAATGGACAAGAACAGGGGATCTAACTGATAAACGTGAAAAATCTACCAGTGCAGTAAAACAAAATACATTTTTATTCAATTATTTCAATAATTTTGTAGCATCATAACTTTTTGATATCTGTTTTAGCATCCAGTGGAGGCTGAAGTTCAGAAACTGTGGGATGAAGAGGAGCAGCTATCAGTTCAGTCGTCTTCCATCAGTTCAGATGATGATGATGACGACTTCATTAAAGATGCTATTACTAATAAGCCATACCGCCCTCTGCGCCCCGAGCAGGAGGACAGTCTCAGCGACCACCTGCTCGGCCTGTGGATGGGGGCGGGGCCTGGGCGAGGGGTGGAGCTTCCGGTGGACTCCTATAAAGAGAGCCTGCTCGCAGCGGTGAAATCATCACAGGTGGTCGTGATTGCTGGAGAGACGGGCTGCGGGAAGACCACACGGATCCCGCGGTTCCTGTTGGAGGGGCGCGTTAGGAGCGGAGACGGGGCCAAATGCAACATCCTGGTCACACAGCCTCGTCGGATCAGTGCCGTGTCTGTGGCGCAGCGTGTGGCGCAGGAGATGGGACCTGCCCTCCGCCACTGTGTGGGATACCAGGCAAGAACATCCAAAACATTTCTGCCCTTTCAATCTGTTCAGAAATCTGTGCTTTTTTGCTTTAAGTCAAATTATCTATTTTTTAAAAGCGTGTTATTGGTATTATTATGTGATACAAATGATATTACTGCATGAGTTGTGATTGGTTGACCATGAATTTTTAATCAGTGTCATAACTGGATCTTCCGGTGTAACGGAAGATCTCTCTGGTGACATATGTAGGACTTCTCCAATCATTTAGTCTGCTTAAGCTCCGCCCCTTTCTCACTATCGACACCTCCATTTTGAAGTCTCATCTCAACATCCAATTAACAATTTAAGGATAGAATCAAGTTTTCTTTTTTCAGAAGAAGTGTTCATTTCGTTAAAGAAATCGATGACCTTTTTTTTCCACGACTAAACGAGACGACACAATGATAACTGATTATATCAACATGCAATATCATTGACAACTAAGACGAGACTAAAATGTAGTTTAAAAATAAAATAAAAACTTGACCAAAGTCTCGATTTGCTTTTGTTAAATAAAAGAGGAGACGAAACATTACAGACTGTTTTTAACAAGCCGCTACGAGCCTTCATGCTTCTAGTCGCCGGATTTCGAGAATTTAAATCCTCCAATCAGAGCTTTTCTGTTAAAAGAACACGTTTGCTACCCTGTTTTACTCAATATTTGCAATCTGGCAACTGAAATGAAAGTGTTATTCAGTCGGTCTGTGTTCTGTCTCGAGCCGCTTGCTCTGTTTGCTGCGACTAAATCTGCGGTCAAACCTTCAGTGATGAACTGTTACAGTATAAATCCAAACATGGATCTCGACTATATTTGCGACTGTGTTTGCTGAATAACTGCACTTACTCTGTGTGAAGATACAAAGTCTTTTTGCTGTTGTTTTAATAGAAAAACAATGTAATTTGGAATGATTGGATTACTAGGAATTTCACTGTTTTATTTTTTTTAGATAAGTTTCTTGTTTTACCAGTAGAGTATATTATAAATAGCCTATAATAAATAAGAAAATAAACCATGTGGGTTCACATTCTCTTGAAATGTGCTTATAGGTGAAAGCTAAAAACATTTCTATTTATTATAATTTATTATAATTTTGAGCAAAATAGCGATTATCAATCTTATCATTATGCAGCATGACGAAAATGTTTTAAATGACTAAAACTAGATAAAAAAAAAACAGAAAAAAAAAAATACAGGAAAAGGCTGTTATTAAAGGAACCGTATGTAAGAAATGTATTTCAATTAATCATAAAATGGCCCTGATATGTCACTAGACATTAAGAAATCATGTTCATTTCAAATACTTATATCACTGACAACAGTAGTCCGGCCAGGATATTGTCATTTAAAAGTGAAGTTGCAGCCCTCAACTGATGTTGATGTTGTCATCTTGTGTTTTTGGCCTGATGCTCCACCCTCCACCTATCTACCAATCACGAAGTCAGTAGTGTTTCGGCATCCGGGTTGCCAGCTCTGCTCTAGTTACCACAGCTGCAGCTACAAATGTGTCGGATAAAAAATGTCTAACGTTACGAAACCTAAAAGACCTCGTTATGAATCCGAAATACGTCGTGACAAAGTCCGAAAAAAAACTTACTGTGTAGGACACGTCACTTGCCATTGGAAGCTCCTTGTAGCAGCGTACGTTCCTGCTGGATCCTGCAGCCTAACTGGCAACCTCGAGTCAGGGGGGAGGGGGAGGGGATACACCGCTCTACAGTATTTTGAAAGTGATTGTAGTACCAGTTTTGGCCACAATCTTAAATACGATTCCTTTAATATGATAAACTAAAAAGTACATTTGACACAGGAATAAGACTATTATTTTAGTATCATTGAGATCCTTTTCTAGTTTGTATAAATATTTTACCATATTTATTTTTCATTAGAATTTTTCTTAAAGATTTAGTAATTTTGGTTTTATTAGATTTTTATTTATTTATTTGTCAGTTGTTTTCGTACACAAGCTAAATGAGAAATGTTTCCTTTATCTTTTATTTATTTATTTTTAAATACGTTTTATTTCAAGTAATGAAGTGTTGTTTTTTTAGTTAACTATGATAACTCTGCCTTAGAGAATATTATTTTATTAGTCCATCACATTTGGGATATAAAAAGTTACCTGTCCCTAAAATGCAGCATTTTCTCTGGCTCTTCCAGGTGCGTCTTGAATCTCGTCCTCCTGAGCGCAGTGGTGGCGCTCTGCTCTTCCTCACTGTCGGCGTCCTCCTCCGGAAACTACAGTCCAACCCCGGTCTCCAGGGCATCAGCCACGTCGTAGTGGACGAGGTCCACGAGAGAGACGTCAACACCGACCTGCTTCTGGCCCTGCTGCTCTCAGTCCTGAAGGAGAACCCAGAGCTGCGAGTGGTTCTGATGAGCGCGACCGGAGACACTCGCCGGCTGGCTGAGTATTTCGGCGGATGCCCAGTGGTGCGTGTGCCTGGATTCATGCACCCGGTGCAGGCGAGGTACCTGGAAGAGGTGATGACCGAGATGGGTCGGCCGCTACCGGAGAAGAGCAGGGAGAAGAGGAACGGGGCGGTACGTTCAGATGAAGGCTGAGATATATCATCTGGTTTGGTTGTGTGGTTCATGCTGTAAGGATTTTTAACCACAGTTAAAAAGGTTTGCTTTTATTCTTCGTCTCAAGGAAGAAAAAGACGTCGCTCCTGATCTTGATCTGGTGGCTGATGTGATAGGCCATATTCACACATCTGGAGAGCCAGGTAATGATGATTTCAAGGGTGCACAAAGCAGATGATGTGATAATCTTTGGGCCTACAGTATTTACACTTGGCCACTTCATGTGTTTTGTCTGATAGAAAAATACAGTTCATATCTGCTGCTTTTGGTGACATGAACTCTTGAAGTTGCATAGTGTGGGAACTACGCATTTGTGGCCAATTGGAAATGGAACAATTAACAAATCGAATGGCTATTTGATCAGAGAAGACACATGAAGTGTTAAGTGTATAAAGGCCCTGCGTTTACCAGTGTTAAACATTTAGTTTGAATCTGTTGACAGCCATAATACACACACACACACACACACACACACACACACACGCGCACACACACACCAGCAGTTCTCAGGAAAACCATTTTACTTAAAAAGGTTATTGTTGAAATTCTTATGAAACCATATTTTCCCACCTCAAGCTCAAGTACCAGGGCCATAATCAGCATAGATGTTAGGGGCCAAAAAAATAAAGTTGTAGTAACTTAATAAAATTGTCTTTAACTTTTGAAGTTGGGCGGTGGGTTTCTAGTTCCCAGCATGCTTTGCTAATAAAATTGTCTTTAACTTTTGAAGTTGGGCGGTGGGTTTCTAGTTCCCAGCATGCTTTGCATAGGACTGGATAAGGAGAATAAATGTTGAAATTAAGTGTTATTTTAAAATAAGTGTTGTTTTAACAATCAAACAATTAAAAGAGTTTGAAGTTTTCATGGTTACCATTGTGCTGAAAAGTAGGAAGGTGAACTCTACTAGCAATTCAAAGTAGGCGGAGCCTCAAAGACACGCCTACCTATTTATCATCACCACGGACCAATAGTAGTTTAAAGGTGTTTATCAGCCAGAGCAAACTTATCCACAAAGTTCACTTTGTCAAGCTGTTTTGAACTCCTGAAACAAACTTCGTTTTGGCCTGACTTTGTTCGAAATGACGTCATACCAGTTCGTTCTTTGATTTCGCTTGGAATATATCAGGGCTTTTATTTGTCTTCTAACTTGCTGCATTGTTAAATTTGCCACAGTAAATTTGGAATTAATAAAATTTTATTTGACAGGTTATGCTGATTGAAATCACTGAATGGCCTTAAACAATTACTAAATAAACTGCAAAATATTATGTTTTCGAATACATTTATTTAATGCACGGATTGCTTCTAGCAGCGCTGCAGGAGCTCGCTGCAACATCTGTGTGACACTATTAGCATGTTGGCCAGGGTTCAAAGCGCCAACTGAGAGTAAAGATCGGCGTTGAAACTGTTACTCGCTAGTTGCCCGGTATAATTTTATTAATTTTGACAGTGGGTGGTTGTTCTGAGAGTGTGATATGGCTTAGTGTGATCATCAAATTGCAACGGTTGTGATGTAATTATATAAATATATAGTCCGACACGCTGCATGTTTCAGAGTAAAGAAACATGTTCATTCACACAGTAAATGCTACTCTGCAAGTGCTTTGTCGTTTATAATTTGCATTTGGGAGCGCAACGTGCCAACCATCTTCCCAAATTCATAATGAGAATCTTTATAAATCTGTTATAAATCACGGTCTCCCCGTGGTTTTCTGCCAAAATAAAAGCTCAATGGTTTAAAGTTTGAAAGCAAAGAAATTAGGACAAGAAATGGTAGTATTTTCATTTTACTGTTCTGTAAATTTAAATGAAATAATAATAAAGATCATACTCATTTTTAAAAATAATAAGTTTATTAATACTTTGTTTTATTATAATATGTATTTTAATAAATTGATTATTAAATGCTTGATTAAAATATATATATATATACACAGTACAATTATAAGCATTATTGCAATGGGAAGGTATTTCTTTATTAACCCCATAAAAGTATTTTTATTAATAATAATTGCAATTGATAAAAATGACATAATATTTTTGTGATTTGCATTAGACACTGAACTTATTAGTCACATTATTAAACAGATGTGGTTAGAGTGTTTTTCCCCCATTAATTATATCAATATTAATTAAAAGGGACATAAATGGCAGCGTTTCCTGAAAACAAACCACACCATTAGAAATAAAAAGGTTATATATGGAACCTTAAAGTGTTCTTTCTGTCAGGCACTTCATATATAGAACCTTTTATCATAGGATCATTTTTATGTATTTAGTTGTAACTGATTAATGTTGTTTTTATACATTTAATTCAGAAATTACCAATTAAAAATGGTAAAAATGGTTAATTATCTAATTAAAGTATTGTGCAATCATTAATGACATTCTCCTTATATTGAACATTTTTGGCATAGAGAGTTCTTCAAAATTGAGTCAAGAACCCTAGAGTTCTATATAGAACCTTTTTTTTTTTTTTTTTTTTTTTTTTTTAAATACACATTCTTCCATAGCAGACGTTAAATGTTTAAATGTGTCTGCTCAAACTTTTGCTCTTCTGTCTGGTCTCTTGTAGTCTGACTAACAGTGTTTGCTCTGTTCCAGGTGCTGTGTTGTGTTTCCTCCCAGGATGGCAAGACATTAAAGTCGTACAGCAGAAACTGGAAGAGAGAGCGGCTTACAGATCAGGCTCACAGATGATTTTACCATGTAAGCACATCAGCTGCAGCTTTATCTGATAGAAGATCCTGCTGATAGAGCAGGGTGAATGATGACTTGTACAATGCCTTCATTTTATAAAATATTTAATAATGGCAAATACAGTGATAAACTCAAAAAGAATATACTTTTATTAAATTTTATACTTTAGCATAGGAGCTAACATTTCTTTTAATCAGCCAAGTGGACACCATTTATTGGTCAATGCAGAAAGTTTTATAATAGCCAAATCGAGTGCTGCAGTGATGCTGTATTTTATAGGCCAGCCCGTTACCTTAATGCTAATTTCAGTACTCACCAGTACTCATCATTTCTCTTTTTTCTCTCTGTTATGGTCGTCCCTCGAGGAAACATCATAAAGGCAGGAATATTGTTGCCATAGCTCTCTGAATCTTTCCTCCATTGCATAATTCCAACTAGCAGCACCAATACAATCGTCTCTTTCATTTCGCCGTGTTTGAAAGCTGTGTACGGAGCTTCTGTGCTCCTATTGGTCAAAGTCACAGATGTGACGGAACCTGCCGTGGAGGGCCAAAAAAATTAATAAAAATGCTAGTCTTTTTGTCTGGGCGTCGTGAAGCATCGCAGATGTGGCATCAGTTGTCGTCCACTATGACTCGCTATACGAGATGTAATGATCAATTCTTGAGTCCCGACGGCCATTGTAGTTTACGAATACCCATGACACCCTACGTCAAACTGATCGTGCCAAAATCGTGTAGTCTGAACCCGGCATAACAAAAGCTTCTTATTCTTACACGTTTTGTCCATCATGATAATCTTCACAAATGAACACATAGGGCCCTATTTTAACGATCTAAGCGCATGGTCTAAAGTGCAGGGCGCAATTGCACTTAGGGTGTGTCCGAATCCACTTTTGCTAGTTTAACGATGGGCAAAATGGTCGGCACGCATGGTCTAAAGCAGTGGTTCCCAATCCTGGTCCTGGGGACCCACAGCTCTGCACAGTTTGTATGTCTCCCTCATTTAACACACCTGATTCAGATCATCAGCTCGTTAGGAAAGAGCTCTGAACTGAACTGGGTGTGTCAGATAAAGCAACGCGCCAACAATGCGCCAGAACACACCTCGTTTTCAGACCAGCCCATGGATGCACAAATAGGCGCAAATGCATTTGCTATTTAACCCTCTGGGGTCTGAGCTGTTTTCTGGGCCCTGGAGGTGTTCTGATATGCTCTGACATTTGTGTTTTTTTCTGTTACTTGTGACATTTTCATGGCTAAAGTCTAATTACACTGTATTCAGCACAAACTCTGCTACAATAATATATCAGCAGCATGTATGTAAAAGTTTGTAGTTTTGAGATAATGACATTTATGCGTGGTTTGTGAAAATACAAAAAAAAATTCTCACTGAAATAAGGCCATGAAACCCATACTGATTATTTCTTCACAAGACTTTTGAAAATTGTATGACGTAGCCTAGAATATTTGCTCCAAAACTGTGAAAATCACCCTGACTGCTCATTCAGATAAGACAATATATTGATTTTAAATTTCTAAGACGTGTTTTGTGTGAAAAAGCCTTATGCGAAAAGGCGTGATCATCTCATGAATATGTAAGCCTTCAACACCTGAGAAAGACAAAGACACTCCCCTAACTGCCCTATTAGGAGCTATCAGGCCCTGTCATTCAGAGCAACCTTGCACAAAGAATGAGGAGATTTAAAAAAGAATGGCTTTTAGATTGTTTGGATTTATTTACAACACAACACAATCCAAAAATACACAACAAATGACAAAAGAGCACATTGAAAACAATGATCCAAAGACCTTTGTGCCATTCCTAAAAACATTGTACATACCTTTCATTTCCAAGGTGTTTGATTTTCACTTTACCATGTTCATGTACAGAGACTCATGTGAATGTTGAAGTCAGCAGGACTCAGTTGCATCTGGTCCCTGAAAGAAAAAGAAAAAAAAGAAAAAATTGTGAACATACTGATATCAAGAGAAACTATAGGGCTGCACGATTTTGGGAATAGATTTTAGATTTTTCTGGTTAAAATTTCTTTTTAAAATTCACAGAATACACACACACACACACACACACACGTTTCCAACAATATATAATGAACACCAGGTTTGTTGTGCCTTGTAGGCATAGGCTATGCAGTGCTGCATAAAATAATAATAACAATAAATTAAATCTTCCAAAAGATTTCAAGAACAACTACGCTAGAGAAAAATATATTGATTATCATATGTTACTTCAAATGTTTCCATTCGTTATGATGATATGAAATGAGATAATAGTAAAAACATAAAGCCTAATGTTTGGTGCATTTTTCCTTTCAAACGCAATCGCGCTCCAAAATATGATACATTCAAACGCACAGCGCGCTCCAAAATATGATACATTCAAACCCACAGCGCGCTCCAAAATATGATACATTCAAACGCGATCGCGCTCCAAATATGATACATTCAAACGCACAGCGCGCTCCAAAATATGATACATTCAAACCCACAGCGCGCTCCAAAATATGATACATTCAAACGCCATCGCGCTCCAAAATATTAAACATTATGGTTATACATATCTATGTTTGAGCAGATATCCACAAACAGTATTTAACAGTAAACACGGGTCTAAATAGTATAATATTCACCATATATCTAGCAACAGTTCAACTGCAATGTGAAGTTTATGCAACAATACCATAAACTAATAAGTAAGAATTTCTTACCTTACATCTTTCTTGTCTTCAAATCGCGTTCTTCTTCTTCTGGGGGTAAATCCAATGTAAGCTCAGACGTGTCTTCCAAACTCGACGAAAAGCAGAGACTTGTGAAGTTTTTTGGTGTTTTGTGTTTGAGGTAACGAGGGCGTTCGCGTTCCATGTGGAGATTTGCATGTGAATCACTTTTGCGCGAGTGGGCGTGTCGAATTAAAAAGTAATTAGCAAGCGTTTGAGATACTGGACATCCTGTTGGTTTTATACAAATGACTTAAACAGAGAATATTTGTTTTCAGTTTGAATCCGATCATTTAAAAGTACACACTTAACTGTGTATAAAGGTGTATGGCTCATAAATGTGTGAGAAGTATTCGCTGAGTTTTGTTTCAGTTTATAGACGTGCTCAAGAAAAAAAAGTTCACCGCGACGGAGAGGCAGAACGCACACCCTGTTTATTTTCTTTATTTTACAAAAGCACAATGTTTTGATTTGATTGTAAGTGGACACATACAAAAGTAGAAATATCACAGATTATTTTTTTTTATTTCTTTTTTCTGTATAACCATAAATGACGGAGTAATTTAAGTTTATGTTGCTGCTATGTGAAAAAAATCCAGCAAAACCCTCTGAGGCGCGTTTCTCGACCTCAGAGGGTTAAAGGGATAGTTCACTTTGAAATTAAATTTTGGTATGTTTTAGCTTACCTCAAGGGCATCCAAGATGTAGGTGTCTTTTTTTCCGCAGTAGTTTCAATTTTGATATTTTTAGGTCAAACCGTTCTTGTCTGTCAGTCATATAATGCAGGTCGATGGTCACCACCTCAAAGAGCATGCACAGAGTCCAAATTAAAACAATTCCCCATCGTCCAAATTAAACAATTCCCCATGGTAAGTACACATTATATATATAGATATATACACTAGATGTCGCCTTGGCTACGGTTGCCGTAGCCAAGGCGACTTCTATTGTATATATCTATACCCGCCCGCGCTCTCAGATCACTTGGACATGGCTGTGTACAAGAGGTAAAAACGATATAAATACTGTTCGTTTTCTCACACAAACCGCTCGTTTCGTGTCTTAGGCCATCAATGTGTACTTACGATGGGGAATTGTTTAATTTGGACGATGGGGAATTGTTTTAATTTGGACTCTGTGCATGCTCTTTGAGGTGGTGACCATCGACCTGCATTATATGACTGACAGACAAGAACGGTTTGACCTAAAAATATAAAAATTGAAACTACTGCGGAAAAAAAGACACCTACATCTTGGATGCCCTTGAGGTAAGCTAAAACATACCAAAATTTAATTTCAAAGTGAACTATCCCTTTAAACAACGGGGCGCAAGACGTGAAAATGATAACTGCTTCAGGCTGAAACTAGCAAAAAACACTTGCGGTGCGTGACGCTGCATTGCGCCGGGTGTTATGATAGGGTCCATAGTCTCTTAGCCTCTTGTTAGCAACCACCTTTTTCAAGGCAAGTAAAATCTTTAAAAATATCACCAGGGAGTATTACTGATGAATAAAAAATTAAAATATCTTGAGCTTGTGTTCACCACAGACCTTATTTCAGACATTTAACCAAAAACCCATTAAAAAAAACCCATTGACTTCAGAATGATGGAATCGGAAATGTTAAAATGTGAATTTGTTTCTAGGTTTCGGTCTACAAAAATATGTGATTTCACTTTATTTTAAAGGGATACTTCAGGATTTAGCATTAAGCTTTGTATTAGTAGAAAACCTGTAGTATTTTCGAATTACCGTGCTTTCCACCCTCATATCCCCCTGAGATGAGAGATTTATGTATTTTTTGTCTGGAAAAAATCCTCAGATGACGCAAAAATCGTAATTTTGCGTCATCTGAGGATTTTTTGGCCAGAGGCTAAAGACTACAGCGAGTAGGAGGGGCTGTCCCGCATGTTCTCAACCCGCCCATAGGAGGTGGGATCTCACTCACAGAATGTACACATAGTATCAGCCGTCTTTCTTTGGAAGCTAAGCTAGCAGGCTCTTGTTCTGTGGAGAAAACTGAGTAGTAGGGGTTACCATCCTCTTTTTCCCGGACATGTCCGGCCGTCGAGATCGTCCAAAATGTCCGGGATTCGGCTTTTGCTTTCTGCAGTCGCCATTCATTGTTTACATGCACACCTTTTGTTCTAATATAACTGAATTCATTCCGATTGGTGAATCTCAATGTAGTGTTTACATGAACGCTAAACAAGTGATCGGTTGATGTGCGTTTTAACATTGCTAAGAAAATTCCCACACCTCCGTGAGAGATAGGAGACCGGTGCGTCTCAGTAATCTCGCCACCGGCCTCACGCCGTTCTCCCGCGCCCCTCAGCCTCGTCCTGCTCGCCACAGTAAACATGATGAATGGCGACTGTAGAACGCAAAAACCGAATCGCGGACATTGTGGGCGATCTAGAAATCCCGGGCAAACTCGTCAGAGTCTCACTAGTAGCCTAGCCTTGTTGTTTTCAACTGCGCTCTCTTACCGGTAGGTGTGGCTTGGGAGTGGCCCCCTAGGGCAGCGAAGCAAGTGCATTCTGGGAGTTGTTGTCTTTCATCCACATAAGCCAAAAATACATTTTCTGGCTTTTCTCAGTCTAGAAAGCTCCAAATTCAAAAATAATTTCACATTTCTTCTACATAAATGATCTATTTTAAATACACATTCATCTTTCCAGAGGTGAAGTATCCCTTTAAGGTGTCTTAGCTACAGTGTAATTATTTATTTATATACTGAGTCATATAACAACATGCGGTTAGGGTTTGGTTTAGGGGTAGTTGCATGTTAGGGTTAGCATAATTTACAGTTATTATTACTGTAAGTACATGCAACGTAACAGACACTGTAAAATGGTGTTACCAAAGACGTCATCTCTACAGCACTCTATGGCTATGATATCAATCAGTCATGTTCAATCAATCATCAATGTGTTTTTGAAAGTCTGAACAGCAAACCACATTCTGATTCAAACCACATTTGGAGGTGGTTTGAAATGCGATTCCAATCAGATTTTTACAGATGCTTTTCACTCTGGACGCTCTGACTGCTCAAATCGGATCTCAAATGGTCTTTTGCGTCACTCTTAACAAAACACATAACGATAACGTCAAAACTGGTGACGGAAATTTCGGAAGTACTCGTACGGTATTCAAGCATGTCCAAAGATTTTGCCCGTGATTACAGCACAGAACACGGAACATAATAATATATATCTCCTCTAGTGGTCGACCGATATATCGCCTCAGCTGATACGTTTTTCAAGTTAACTTAAAATATCAGCATCGGCCGATACGTTTTTCTTATTGGCCGATATGTTAGAAACGGGACTTTTATTTTGACGGGTGGCGCTGAGAACGGCAGCGCCTGATCACACAGCACTCACATTATCTGTCTTCTTCATTAGTTTAAACTTTACGGTCTTTGTTTAACAGTCATATCTAATATGTTATTATATGTAACTGTTAAACAAAGAAAGAAAATTATATGTGAAAAAATATAGCGTTTGCTTTTATTATTTAAATTTACATGTCTGGACACACAAATCTTATTTGATCACTTGCAATTAATAGTGCGGACACTGCCTGAAAATATCTGATTTGAGAAAAAATCAGTTTTGCCTGCTATCTGAACATAGCCATAATCGTCTGGTTATTTGCCGTAGCTGGTATATTGATTGATCACTAAATCAAATCATTACTTAAAATTTATCTTTGACTACCCATTCATCTGTGAATGAAATGCATGCCAGTCATTTTGAGGACTCGCTTTGACTGTTTCTCCTGCAGTGCACTCCAGTATGGCTGTAGCGGATCAGCAAGCTGTGTTCCAGCGGCCTCCGAAGGGCCTGCGAAAGATCGTCCTGGCCACCAACATCGCTGAGACGTCCATCACCATAGACGACATCGTGCACGTGGTGGATGCCGGCTCTCAGAAAGAGCAGAACTACGACCCAAGAACAAAGGTCCTTCCCACTGCTTTAAAGTCAGCATGAAGCGGAAGTCGTCTTTCTTTCCTTGTTGTGCCGTATATCCGAGTGAAACGGCTTCTCAAACAAGAACAAATGTAGGGCGGGGCTTGATATTGTCTGTGGGGAATTGATTGGATGGTTGTGGTTTGCTATTGGCTGATCTCATGTGAGTGACAGGTTGCTCCGCCCTCGTTATCAGAGAAGCTGCAAGTTATTTTGATTAAAGATTGATGCACATAAATTTAAAACGATAATGATGTGCACGGATAAATCATTTATAATAATCTGCAATATTCCATTAAACAAAAAAACAAAACAAAAAAACAAGATTTGTCAATTTTGATTTCAATGTGACTTTAAAGTTAGGAGAGCAATAAAAGTAAAGCCGTTGAAAGCTGATTGTTGCTTTGTGCTCTCAGGTCTCTGGTCTGAACACGGTCTGGATTTCACAAGCAAACGTTACTCAGCGAAGAGGAAGGGCAGGCCGCTGCCAACCTGGACATGCCTACCACCTCTACCCGCGAAAACAGCTCGACAGCATGGACACGTTTCCCATCCCTGAAATCCTGCGCACCCCTCTGGAAAGCGTGGTCATACAAGCCAAAATCCACTGTCCAGACAGCAAAGTGAGGGAGCAAACCCATGTTAAAATCTGCTTTCTTGTCCCTTGTTTTGATCTACTTGCTTTAAAATTCAGTAAAGTTCTCTTAATTTTGTCAGTTCTCGACATAGTCAAGATCAGATCGTTGGATTGGATTGAAAACATTGTCATTCTTCCTCATGCAGGCTGTGGACTTCCTGTCACAAGTGCTCGACTCCCCAGACAGGCAGGCAGTGAAAGCTGCTGTGAAGAACCTAATGGAAATTGGTAATGGTTTTAAATGTTGCTGAAAGTAGAGCTGTCAAAGTGAATCTGTTAAATCATGCAATTCGTTCATTTTGTTGAACGGCATTTGTAGAAGACTGGTCCAAACGAATGCAATATTTTCAAGATCAACAACAGTGTGACTGTCTAATTCACATACACACACTTGATTCATACTCAAAATATGGAGATAATATGGAATAATAAAATATGGAGAAACCCCATTCATGTTAGTTACAGCATGATCATATTTCATCTCAATAGACTGATATACTGAGGTGTTTCTAGATTCATGTGTTTGTATTTGGCCTTTTACAGTGTGACAGCGTTACATTGACTTGCAGATTTAAACCGATTTAAACACTTTAGTTCACAGCTCATACGGACAATAAAAAAAGATCGGCAGCGGCTGTTTGCAGTTGCACGGTGTAAATGGCAACAAAGTATTTTCTTTGCACTGAGTGTAAATAGTAGTCACTTGCCTTACTCTCCACTGTTCCTGTTATCAGACAGGTTTCTTTTGTTAATGTTGTCTGCCTCAAACACACAATGGTGGGCGGAGTTAGAGCAAATAGCTTCTGCCAACAATGGTGTAAATAGACAACCCGAAAATGATTTCCTGCGGACCACATCAAATTTTTAAGGATAATGTAACAGTGTTTCCCTAGTAGAAATATTTTTTATAAATTATTTGTTTATTTAAAAAGATTAAAAATAAGTTTTCTTGTTTATTTCTTAATATATTTTATTTCTTAAATATTACTTTTTGGATTGTATGTATGTATTACTAATGATCATTTTTGTTTTCATTTAAAATGTAAGTCATTTTAGTAGTAGGGGTAAACAAAAATGAGACATTTTATTTAACTTAATGGCTTTAGTTTAGGTTTTAGTTATCAATAATAACCTTGCTTGAAATGCTGAAGTGCATGTTAAAACCATAAATCCCAATGCTATAAATGATACACACACACACACACACACAATTCAACACCTCATCACATTTGTATAATTGTTGATCTTAACAGTACTTTTAGCAGTACTTTTTTTTTTTTTTTACACTAAAGGATTTTATTGTCCCCCTTGGGGGCAAATTGTTGGAAATGCAGATTACCATCACATACAAGATAGACAAATACACATCTATGGTACATTAAAAAAAACACTACCTTAACTTAACTTTTCCTTTTTCCATTTAAACTAAGCAAAGTTATAGTACATGGTACAAATGAACATTTGAATCTCTTTGACTTTGCTAAGCTGACTCTCTCTCACACTCTCTGTGTCTGTCAGGCGTGCTGGACGGCTCAGAGAATCTGACTCCGCTGGGACAGCGCGTGGCCTGCATGTCCTGTGACCCGCGCTTGGGGAAAGTCTTGGTTCTCTCGGCTCTGTTTTCTTGCGTTCTTCCTATTTTGTCTGTGGCAGCCTGTTTGACTCGAGATCCCTTCTATAACAGCATGCAGAACCGGGCCCTCGTCTCTAAGGTCAGAGAGTCTGTTTGTCTGTAGTAGCATTCACACATGTACGAGTTCTCTTTTCTGTGCTAATGTATAGTGTTCCTCTCTGTAGGCCAAGACCGCTCTGAGTGGGTCCAGCTGCAGTGATTATCTGGTCTTCAGTCGAGTTGTTCAGAGGTGGAAAGAGCAACAAGGCAAGGAGAATAAACAGGAGTTTCTGAACAAATATACTCTGTCTGGAGCCAGTCTGCGGTTTATACATGGTGAGACATAATTCATCTACAGTGCTCAAAAGTTTACATTCCCCTTGCAGAATCTGCAAAATGTTAATACTTTTTTTAAATTGGATGATCAGGGTAAATTGTACTGAAGGGCAGTACTAAATGAAAAAAAAAGTGATCTTTAAAAAAAAAAAGATCTTGTTCAAAAGTTTACACCCCTGGCTCTTAATGCATCATCTTCCTTCTTGAGCATCAGTGAATATTTGCAGCTTTCGCAATAGTTGTGTAAGAGTTCCTCAATTCACCCTTCGCTGGTAGTTTGATTGACAGGCGATCTGACCAATCAAAACAAAGAATCCACAATTTTGTCCAACAAGCAAACCAGACAGAAGAGTTAACAGAGTAACGTTGGTGGACTTGCTTTGGTCAATTCATTTGTCATTATGAGCATGCTGAGTCCATGTAAGGAAACATGTTTCCTCGTACATTAATGTGACGCAAAACCAGAACATACACAAGCGTCATCTTAAACTTTGCTGTTGTTCTGTGAATCAGGGCATGTCTTGTTTTCTGCAAACATCAGAAAGCAACAGATATGTAGATATGATACATTGTTGTCCACGAGTGAGATGATTTGTACAGATGTGGCTTCCTTATTGCCTCCTTACGATGAATCACTTTGTCGTAAGTCACTGTGGATAAAAGCGGCTGCTGAATGAATAAGTGTGATTTAAATGACATTTTAGATATAAATCTAAACTCTGGCAATTTACTGTTGATTCTTCAACCAATTCTTTGGCTATAGTTACTGAAACTACAATACATAATAACAAAATAGAAAAGGGTCCACAAAAAAAAAACACGAAACCTTAAAAACCATTGTTGAAATCAAAACCATAGCGTAAAATTAATTAGAAAATAAGAAAACGTAATCATGAACCTGGGGCAGAACGAAAACATGTTTTGCTTTCAGCCAAATTTTGCCAGAAGTGTCCTAGATGAGTAAAAACCTTCACAGACATGCGTCTTTAAAGTAAATTTGCATTTCTTCACTGCCTTTATAAATTGTGCAGTGGCCATAAATGGTATGTTTGAAGACCAAGTGTAAAATGCTCAGTCAGTTTGATGCTGCTTTTAGTCATTTTGGAGCAATAGTAAGAAGAAAAATGTTCCTTTGTCTCTTAAACAGGCCTGATGCAACAGTTCAGTGACAATTTGGCTGATGCTGGACTGTTGGATCATTCTGCTGAATGTCTGCGTCTCTCGTCTCCTCTGAACCAGTACAGTCAGCAGGAGCAGCTCCTTAAAGCAGTGCTGGTGGCTGGCCTTTATCCTAACCTCATACAGGTACCACACACCGTTCATATACACTTCCAGATACTCAATATATGCAGGACATTTATATGTGACATTTATTTTCTAAGAAGATCATTTCAAAACCTTTTTTTTTTTTTAACGATTCATGAAAAGTATTGTATGAAAAGTACTGCATTTTGTTTTGATGCCCGGTTTTTTGTGTACAAGCCCGAAGCTTATGGTTTCACTGTGTGAATTGTATTTCCTTATAAAACAGACAAAGGATTACATATTTGTAATTACTTGTATTATAACCCCTGGCTTTCTGCATCTGGCACAATATCTGCATAGGTGCATATCTATTAATAAAATATCTGAACTTTACCAAGGTGAAAAGAGGCACAGTGACCAAAGGTGGAAGATTTCGTCCAGAAAGTCTTTCCTACCGTATGGAAAGCAGCCCTGTGCTGCTGCACCGCTCCTCTGTCAACAGGTGAATATAACGTTTAGAGTCAGATAGAGATATTAATAAAATTGCTAAATGGATGGATTGACATTGATGGTTTATTGTTTGTATTGTTGTAATATGAATTTCTACAGGAAATTTCTTTTTGGGCATTACAGCAGAGATTTATTATTCTGTAATTAATGTCCTATCCTGAATTCTGACCAATTCCAAATTAGGAAAGGCCTGTTCACGGCAAGGAGTCCACACCACAACTATAAAGATAAAAACACAGAGAAACAACATCTTTGGATTCATTTTCCCCCCAAAAATTTTTCTAGTTATATAAGAAAAAAACGACGGCAGCCAATCAGAATCCATCCTGCTTTAAATATCTTGGGCATTTAAGGCGGCACGCGGCACGCGACACAACTGCAGCGCGCGCTTAGAGTAAACAGAACGATATAGTCCGCTTGTGTGGACGCTAATGTAGTTATCTTTCCTCATTACGTCACCACCTTGCCTGTGCTGGTGAAAATGTGCATCACAATCTACATTGCAGATTAATTTGCCCGAACGAACATGATTCGTGTTCTGTTCATTTGAAGTCATGTGTTGTGTGTCGTTTAGGGGAAATCAGAATCTCCCGAGTCGCTGGCTCACGTTCTTCTCTGCTATGAAATCAAATGATCAAGTCTTCATCAGAGACTCTTCAGTGGTTCATCCACTAGCGTTGTTGCTCCTCACAGACTGTGACCTCAGCGAGAGAGGTAATGAATGCCTGCCATCACCACAGAGTTGGATCTAGGATTCTGATCATTATTCCATGGAAGATTGTTTCCGTCACGGATAAAAAAATAAAAAACAGTAATTGCGACTTTTCTTTCTAACCTTTTTTTCTTGCAATTGCAAGTTTATATCTCACAATTTTAACTTTAGAACTCACATTTCCAAGTTTATATTTAACAATTGCGTGTTCATATCCCACAATTCTGAGGGGGGGTTTTTCTCCGAACTCGCAATTATTAATCATTTTGAGATAAAAAAGTCAAGTCGTCACATTTATTTATATAGCACTTTTTACAATACAGATTGTTTCAAAGCAGCTTTACAGAGATAACAGGAAAATAATGCAACAATGTTTGTTACCAGAAGAAAATAGCGTCACAGTCCAGCTTAAGTTAGTTCAGTGATGTTTCAATACCTCCATTTCTTTATTCCATGGCGGAAACAGTCTTCCATATTATTCACTTCATACTGAAATATAATGTAAGCTCATTTATCAATTCATGTTTGCTCTGAAAAGTTGTGTGTATACAGTGGTAATATATATAATTATTTGTATTTATTTTTTAGTTCATGGAGATCGGGTAGAGGTGGCACTACCAGGTCATACACTCATACGATGGGAGTTTTCCCCTCAAGTCTGGGAGTTGCTGTGGGACCTGCGCACTTCCCTACAGGCCATGATCCACCGCAATCTTCGACCGTCTGAATGTGAATCCAGCTCAGACAGCCGGAAGGACAGTGAGCTTATTGGCTTATTAGTGGACCTTCTGAATAACACCGACTCAGAAGCTAGCAGTGATCAGGACGACTTCAACAACAGTCAGAACTCCACAGACGATGTTAAGGCTGACAGTTTTTAATGGACACGTGGTACTGTAAATAAATTGAGAAAGATGTTTTTCCATTCCAGCCAAACAGCTGTACATATGAAGACGGTCTGGGTAAAGATTGTGTAGTATGAATCAAACTCTCTCCTGTCAGAACACAATCATACGGGTCACGTCGGGGCATGTTGACTCAAACTGTTTGAATAGCACTAATTTAAGTAATTTATTTAAGTTAAAAGAACAGTGACATTTCTCACTAGTATACTATGTAAAACATTTTTGCACGAAGGTCTTTTCATGAAGAATAAAAGCTGAATGTTTGAGAGACGGAAATACGATCAAGCCGCTATAATACTAAAATACTTTGCTTAATTTCTTGTCAGTTAAGCAATGAAAGATGTACAGAGACCATCCTGCAGCACTGAACTCAACAGACAATCTTGTTTTGCAAAATCAGGACCCAACAGATTTGTTTCTACCATTGCAATGTTGTAACTATGTAGAAATGTATGATGCTGTAAGATTGCACCTTACAAAATTAAAAAGAACCTATACAATTTTTTTTTTTTACAGTAACAAACAAGGTTTCTGTATGTCTTTGTGGAGCAAGCCCAAACGTCATTACTATGAAAAACATTATTTTAGGGCGCTTTCACACCTGGTTCGTTTGGAGCGTGTGTTTTTGAAACCTGGTACGTTTCTCACTTATTTCAGTTTGTTTGGGCATTTATGAACATGTCAATCGCGCTAGGATCCACACCAAAACAATCGCTCTGAGACAACCTGAGCGAGCTGGTCTCGGCCCGATTGCAAGAGAACTCTGGAGCGGTTCGGTTGAGGTGAGAAAGCAATCTGGACCATTGAATCAAGCGGTATCAATTTACAATGGCAAATGTGTTTTATAAAAAGCAGCAGTGTCTGATTCTGTGAGTGAGCACATTAGTTAACGCAGTTGAAAACTAAAAAGCGCCTCTTTATGTAATTGCTCTTCGTTGCATTGCAAGAATGTTGTCCCGACGAAGCAACTGCAAGCGCTTTAACGCCATTGTATGGGCTATATTATAATGCAGGATTGAAGGCTACATTCGTATAGTAGTCTATCGAGGGTTAAAAAATAAACCACAATAAGCTTGTGGAGCAAACTTGTCAATCATATTGATGGATGATGCAGAGGAAACTCCCCAGATAGCACAGGTACATCTGTAAGATGTCTGCTAGAGATCTGGAAAACATCTGCTGTGTAAATACATCTGATAAACATTAGGCCGGAGACAAACTTAACGACTAGCTGAAACATTCTAAGACTGAACTGAACACACTTACAGACGGTTTCCAACGATATCAAATTACATTTATAATCGACCTTACATTCGTTAAGTGTGAAAGAGCAGTTTTACATGCATTCTAAACCATAAACATCTTATAGACATCTTTTAGATGTCTATATGACATGTGACAGGAGACGTCTCAGATATGTATTGCAGATGAGCAAACACTCTTGAAAATACATTTAGCAGATGTAAATGCAGACATCAAATAGACGTCAGTGTGCTATCAGAGTCTGACCAATAAGAGGACAGTTGTACTCGCATGTGACTTGCATAAACACATTTTGGTACGCTTTGAAATGTTGCCTTGTGAAAGCGAACCGTACCAATAAGAAAATGCAACATAATAACAAATTAAGTCCCTGTTTCAGAACAAAGCAAACGATCAACCTCTTCATGAAGGGCAGTGGTTTGGTTTCTGTCTGATATGCACTCACTCGTGTATTTTCAGGGATCCTGAACAGAACAAATGTAAATACTGTTCAATTTATTAATAACTAAAGCTTTTGTTTTTCTTCTATTATCCAATGACAACACACAGACAAATGACAAAATCCCACACGGACAAAAAACATTTCCGTATTCATATTGTATTTGTAATTCCTATAAAATCTTACCCCTGTGACCCAATCAGTGATGATTGAATGCTGGTTTTATTTTCGTTCTTGAATCTTTTTGTAACAATAGTTCTGGTTAAAGAACCATCATTATTAAAGCTTAATGGTAGATATAATATGTTTTGAAATTGAATTAAATGAAATGGAATCTAATTAAATTGTCCAGTGAAATCTGATCTAAAAATTCATTAATACAAATGAGTTAAGTTGCTGTGCATAGTGTTTTTATTTTATTTTATTTTATTTTTATTTATTTTTATGAGGGGCTTCCAACTGTTTCTTTGAAACAAATGTGAGCAACAAATTCATGCACCGAAATACACACAAATACAATGCTTTCTTTGCTCGCAATCCACAACGTCTCAAGATGTCTGTCTGAAGTCTCAAGAAAGCAAATAATTTAGAGCAGGGGGTTTCAAACTTTTTGATGCCAAGCACAGCCAAATATGATGATCCCCTTACAAAGGACCCCTTTCCTGAAATAGAGGCGGTGCTTTATGTCTTAGAACTTATTTATAGGCTGCTATGTAAGAAACAATAGTGTTATAAAGAAAATGTGTTGTTTAAAATTGAATAATTGGTATTTATGTTTTCATTGTACGAAAATAATTAAAATGTATTTGTATATCACAACAAATCTACACACTTGTTTTAATGTATAATGGCAAACAAGATAGCAGTGTGCAGAGTTAATTTTTAAGTTTCTTAAGTTTTGCTGGAAGAGTCTGCAGGGACACATACAACAGAAGATAAAACGCTCACCTGTTACTCCTCAGAATACTAATTACACTAACTCCGCCCACCATTGTGTGATTGAGGCAGACAAAATTACTAAAGAAAAACCACTCCGTGGAGAGTAACTTTTAACGCGATGACCCAAATTCGGATCCGCCGTTTTCCACACTCATTCTTCTCCATTTTCCCATCACACATCAGCTCAGAGAAGCGTTTATTTTAGATAGAAAATATTCGAAAAGTGGGAATAAAGTATTATCATGCATACCTAAACTCTTTCCCTGCCAAACACATAATTTTCCGTTTAGGGGGTGCTATGACATCTTCTGAAAGAGTGCTGAATCTCTTTTCTTTTGATGTTCTTATTGCATCAGATATTCATACAACAAAATATTCTGGGGGACATGACATTTTTGTGAAATATGATAAAAAATGCTGGAGGTGGCTGGCCACTTTTTAAAATTAAAAACACTGGTAGGGAAAGACTTAATGCACTTCGTAAAATTATACATACTGCAAGAAATGGTCCCTGTATTTATCATGGTTTAGTCTGCTTAGTTTAGTTCTTTGTATGTTTCCATGGTTTCTATCGTTCCCATCGTTCTGCAATTTTTTTTGTTGTTGTCTTTTTCAACTAGATTTTTCTACTGGTCTGCTTATTTCTATAATAATGGTCATAATTCCTGGCTGGACTTAATCTTGCTTTAATTGTGAACAGATCCGTGGGTAGTAAATTAAGTACTTTTATAAAAGAAAAAAAAAACATCTATATACAGTATCTATAAAGGACAGATAATCTATATACAGTAGTCAACATTTGAAGTGGATCAAAAACCTTCATCATACTTATACATGAATTTTGAACAATACCCGTTCTTGTATTAGGACAACTTTGATGAACTTTTTTGATCCACTTCAAATGTTGACTACTGTAGTATTAGTCAATTACCTCCACCTAACAATAATCTGAGTGACATTGGAATCCAAATGAATGAGTACAATCTAAAGTATACAATTATAATAATCAAATGTATTAATGTAATAATTTATTAGACAATGACCAAAATTCTTGTAACCTCTCAACCTAAATTTGAGGCAGATAAAGAGTTAAATTGGAACTAAATTACATTGCGCACCAAAAAGACAGAGCGCGTAGCAATACAATTGGACGCCATTGTTGGGCCAATGGATGATCCTTAAAACAGAGAAATTTAAATCAAATCAAAGGATGTTCCATCTAGCTCAGCTCTTTAGGAATATAAGCAATGTTCTTTAAAAAAAAATTCTATTAACTTTCAAACAAATCTCATAGTCTGACATAAGCAGCTGACAAAAGCAGGTAAGATGACACTAAGAAAACTCCTTCATGAATCGCTTGTGGAATGTCTTCAGTCTTTGTAGAGCATCTTCCATGGTGTCCTCATGAGTTGCCACCAAAAGCCTGAGAAAAAATTGAGAATTTGGTTTTCACAGAGAATCTATAGGATACACAGAATATGCTTTCAATTAAAATGGGCTAACGTTTACAGTTTATTTGAATGTCTACTATGGTAAGCATAACTGTCTGTAATTTAGTCAGAATTCATATACAATTTGGGCAATTGAAAACAATAAAATCACACAGATAAAAAGTACTGACAAATTCACATTTTCCAGCATGACTTAGTTACGAATGTTTTGTTTAAGTTATCCATTCACATCACTCATTCAACAGTGGCAGTGCAAAAACCTGAGGTGATAGCTGTCCTTTCTTTGTCCAAATTCACAGCCCGGCCTCACATGCAGACCTGTTTCTTCTAGCAAATGCAAACAATACAGCATGTCTGGTTCCATCTGTTTTTTCTACAAGGAGAAAACAACTTTAATTGTAGAAAATATGAGAACTACAGTCAGGTTACTGCATTTTAGTATTGCCTAAAGAGATTTCTTTACTGCTGTGATTCTGGTTAATTAGTTATTCAGAGTTTATGGCTTGACTGAAGACACTGCAATTGATCATGGGCCACAACTCACATAATGTGTATCGAGACACTGCAACACTTAAGTATCAGTATTTCATTCAGCCATATGTAAAGAGACTTGATTAGAAATCTGAAGGTCCTTGCATTTAGATTTTCTGTGTCGATTACTCCTTGGGTATGATCTTATGATGATTAAACTAATACCACACAAACAGTTGTGCTTCTCAAATTTTTATCAAAGTCATTGAGCAATCATTTACAGCACAAGATGGAATGAGTAACCCTTGAAATTAGTATCTTGTAGATCAGGGGATGTCAATCCTGTTCCTGAAGATCTGCCTTACTGTAAAGTTTAGCTCCAACACCTGAACAAGCTAATTAAGATTTTCGTGAACATTTGTTATTTTTATAAACAGGTGTGTTTGAGCAGGGTTGGAACTGAACTCTGCAAGAAGGTAGATCTCAAGGAACAGGACAGCTAACTGTCAGGAAAAAAATTGCAAAAATTGTACCTTGAGGGGTACAGCAGCATGTCTCTGGGTCAGTACCCATAAAGGACAACTTTGTACCTCATCTACCCCTAAAAGGTGCATTTTAGTACCTTGGAGTAGTAATATGCAACCTTAAGATTTTTGAACTTTAATGGGGAAATACTGTAAGGTACAAAGATGACCATTTAAGGGTACTGCCCCAGTGACCATCTGTTGTACCCCTCAAGGTACAATTTTTGCAAAAAAAAATTCTGAGAGTGTGTAGTAGATCCTCTTTTAGCAGCAACAACCTCAACTAAATGTTTCCTGTATCCTGCATGTTTGGGTCCAATATGTACAAATCCAACCGTTGAGTTTAAAAATATTTTTTTAAATTTTAAACCAACGTTTGGGTTTTACTCTCCTTAACTTTATATTGTGGCGCTGTGTTGCAGTACTAGGGTTTCCCCTCATTCGTCATACTCCAGGATTACCCTGCCATTGGGACATATAAAACGCTTAACGTTGCTTAAAGGGGATGTTTAATGCCATTCTGACTTATTTACACTGTTAAAGAGTTGGCCCTGTGGATGTCATAAAGGGAGGAATTCCTTGTATGGGCACTCCTCCCGGAAGAGGGTGCACAACATAAACCAGAGCGAGAGCAAGAGCGCGCCCATCAACATTACGGGTTACGGAAGCGGTCGACAGCGCTCCACGGCACAGCTCCAGGAGCTCGGCTGTTTTCGGAAAGACTCGGTACAGCGTATCTGTCTTTTATAAAGCTGATAAAACTAAAGACTCTTCGGAGATGTGAAGGATGCAATACTACTCTATAGGTACTCAATAATAACATGAGATTGGCAGAAACTGCGTGTGTTATGTTCCCTTTATTGGACTGATACAGTGATATAAAAAGACCAAACTCATACCTTACTGGTGATGTAGGTTATACTATATTGGCTACACGCAAACAGATGCACTCAGAATATGAATGGCTTGCTCCATTTCTGCAAATCCGTTTTTGTGAATGAATCTCTACCTGTTGCTTTGGTCTTCTTCAACACACGCTTGCACCACCTACTGGTAAGGCTGTCTAACAGCAGCTGATGATTTTGCATCGGTACTCTACTGCTATTCCTGCAGTTCCTGGATGTGCAATGTTGAATTTTCTGTTGAATTTGAACCACCGAATGTGGAAGCAAATTTGTAAAGCGAAATAAAATGGACCGAAAATTGCCTATCGAATATTATAGGCTGTATTTTTAAAGAGACTGACTATTTTGGAAGTGAAATCTGAAAGGTGAATGTGGATTATTGAATTTTTAATAATGCAAATGTGTATAAAATATTTTGAATTGAAATATTCACAGCTTAAATATACGACCATGTTGAATTTCAGCCCAAAAATATGCAAACCCTAAAAATACAATGCATTAAAATGCAAGCACGGTTAAATGCAATGCATTTTTTTCTCTCGGTTTGTTAATTTCAACAAGTTTTTTTTTTGTTTCAAATACATTTGTCATTATTTTACTTCCATATTACTCATTGTTTTCATTGTCTTATTGAAAAGTACTAAACTATTTGTGTGTTAATAGTTCAGTCAGATTGTGTTTGACTTACAATTGTGATTTAGAGGAAGGTAAGATTTGTTTTTATAACATTTATGAGCAATCAAATGTCATTTTTTTTCCTGTCATGTAGGGATGCTACTGACTTTTAGACTGAATGATGAAATAGGCTAAATGGCAGTTGGAGGTGATATTTACTGTATGTCCTCTGTAGTTACTATTATTCAACAACAGTAGTACTTTTAATTCAGTGTCATTCACAAATTGTTGTAATACGCTACACAGATTCTCACCTTGGCCCATTTTATTGCTCTTAGAGGTAAGTGTAGACAGGGGAAGACAAAAAATCCTGCCTTCAGTGGCTGGCAGCTGATCCCCGGTATCTCACCAAAGACCTCCTGAATCCGACAAGCATTTTTACTTATCATATTTTTAATGGACTGGACCTCCTGACAGAAAAGATAAATTAAGTTCAATACAAAATCAAGAAGTTGTGATAGACAGATAATTGGTTTGACAATTTTTTTTTTTTTTTTTTACTGATATTGACACTTTTCAACTTTATCAGTTCTTTTATATCAGGTCTACCAATACAATAGACCATTAGGTGAGTCTCTAAAACAAGGAAAACCAGCCCTTCTCTTGGAGAGCTACCATCTTGCAGAGTTCAGTTCCAACCCTGCTCCAACACATCTGTCACATCTGTAATTTTCGGCAGAAGCTTCCATGATCTTGCACCCCAGCTATGAGGGGGTGACAGACCACATTACCACTTCCTTGATCCACTCGAGGATGTCGGAGAGAGTTAGCCATGAGCTCTCGAGCAGAATAAACCACGTCGCCAAAAAGCCCTGACTGGGGAATGGGTGCATCCAGCAGGAAAGCCTTCTCCTTGATACATATGTGAACACATTTGTTCGTACCCTTCCATGAAAAAGTAAAGAACCCAAAATTTTCTCTGAAACAACTTACTGACAAAAAATAAATAAAAAATCCATATTTAATAAAAAACAAAACAAAAAAAAAACAGACTTTGCTTGGGATTTTTGATTCAACAGAATATTTTGTTGCACTACCTTTAGAGGCTTTTTCTGTAGCTCCCAATGAGACTTCTGCAATTGTCAACAGATACGTTTTGGGTCATTATCCTGTTGGAGGACCCATGATCTGCGACTGAGACGCTTTCTGATGCTCAGCACAGTACATTGCACTCTAGAATGCCTTGATAGTATTGAGACCAGATGGTGGACCTGGATGTCAGCGGAGACCACAACAACTAGACGAGCCCTAGAGACAGAACCCCAGTTAGATCTTGTCGACTAGACAGCCTTCTGCACAGATCCTCGGCAAAGACCATGGGAACCAGACAAAACCTCTGCTCAGACCCCTATGACCAGTTACAAATCACCCTTCCTCCATATGCCAATGTGATGTATACTAATCTTCAAGCAGAAGCAAATGTATGAAATATTCGGAATGATATCAATCCACAATCTGACTTGTGATGCAGCCTGGAATCATATTCACACCATGTTCATTCGTTTAGCCAGAGGATAACTTCATCCCCGATAACTTCATGAGCCTGGTTTTTCCCAAGTTTTTTTTTTTTCTCTCTGTTTCTGTCACCTGATGGAGTTTGGGTTCATTGCCACTGTTTCCTCTGGCTTGCTTATTTCACACTTAATATTCAGTAATATTATTGATTTGACTGCACTGACACAATCGGATGGGAACTGAACTGAGCTGGATGATTACACATCACTGTTTTCTGCAGAGCTGCTTTATAGCTGAATTGAACTAATTTCATAATTTATCAACTTTACACAGTTATTGAACTGAAAAGCAAATTCCAGTCTGGCTTTTTTATGACCATATGACCATCTGACCTCATGCCCATGGGGGAGTCCAGATGCTCAATGCTCCAGTACATCAAGTATGCTTCATGGATTACTGGTTCTCCCCTCACAGTGGAAGCAGCAAGAGAGGAAGCCTGCTCCACAATTTCCATCACCATTCCAGCCCAAATTCCTCCAGTGGACTTCATAAAGCCAGAACTTAAACCCACGCCCACTGCAGACACAGAGCAAGAGCCTATGCCCGCAAAAGACCCCCAGCCAGAGGCTACATCCGTCCAGGAGCTTGACTCTGCCGCCCAGTCTGACCAGGTGTGTGTGCCAGTTCGTACATCCGTCCCAGTGGGAGCATTAGTGGAGCTGGATGAAGTAGAGGCTGGTCATCCCATCCTCCAGAATCTGAATTCAGTCCACCTCAGTCTGGAGTGATAAATTACCTGATGACTTCCTGTGCCCAAGCCCTTCCTCCTCGCTAGTTCCGTCCAGCATCCAAGTCTCCTCGTCTCTGCTGGTTCTACCCGGCCACAAGTCTTCTCCGTCGTCTCCTTAGCCTCCACCAGTTCAGCCTAGCTTTGCTGCAATGCCTCGGGCCTCCTGGTCCCCTGCTCCGCCTTGGTGTGATGATCACTGGCTCCGCCACAGGCATCCGAGCCCATTACTCCACCTTGGCTCCTACCTCCCTCGGCTCGACCAGCGACCATCGTCCTTCCAGCTCCACTGGGCCCCCTTATCCCTCCGGCTTCACCTAAGTCAGTCGTCACTCTAATTCCGTCACAGACAGCCGGGCCTTAGGCTGCACCTCGTTCCTCCACCCCTTTGGTTTTGTTGTGCTCCTCCTTCCCTCAGGCTCCTCCTCAGTCCTCACTCCCACCTGCTTTGCCTCAGTCCTCTGGTACCCTAGCTCCACCTCGGCCACTCATCACCACAGCTCCGCCTGGGTCTCTTGGTCCTTCGGTCTCACCTGGTCTCTTCGGACATCGGACTCCGCCTGGGTCTCTACATCTCCCGGTGGCACTTCTGTCGGTTGGGCTCATGACTCCACTCTGGCTAATACCCTACAGATTTTGTTATGGTTCAAGGCTGAGAAACGTGCTCAGCCATGTTTGCAGAGTATGACTGCGTATTGGTGATTTGGGGACTTTTTTCTTAAGTAAAAAAATTGTGCATGTGATTTTTCTGTATATGTTAAGCACTCATATGGAGCATACCAACCTCAGAGAAGGTGAGGAATGAGGGATCTCTGGGTTTTGGAGGATCTGTCATGAGGTCAAGTGCAATTTGTCCACCAACAGGTGGGCTGGACCTAGCGGAAAAAAGTGTATGAGTGTATTCCTTCACGGCAGGGTCAAGATTCACCAGCTCCACGTAGCCACCACGAAGTCCACACCTGAAAACAAAGAATGGTCAGAGAAGTAGACTAACATAGATTTGCTATTTATTCCATTTGTTGATTAAATAAATGTGCATCTGTCAGACTCACTGGCCACCTCCCATTATTATTATTATTTGTATCCAGAGTAATATTAATAGAAGGATCGATACACTGTAATTATAATAGAGAGAAATCAAGGAAGAATAATACTCAAGAGCATAACACGCTACTCACTCTCCCATGAAGCCCTTGGAAGCAGAATTGAAGGAGGCTAGTTCCACAGTGCTGGCAATAGTAGAGCCCATTTCTGATAACACCTTCTTATAGGATTCAAACTCAGTATCTTCTCCATACACACAGCTCTGATACACCTGAAGAGAAAGATACAGCTCACAGTCATGTCAATGGAGGGTTCAAGAACATAAGTGTGCAATATTGTTCCTGCAGGGCCACTTTTATGCAGAGTGTAGCTGTAAAGTTCGAGACACACCAAGCCGACGGTTGGCCATTGGGCGATTTCGGGCCGTTTTTGAGCTTAAGTCAGCTTAATTTTGTCGGTATGTTCCGCACCGTTGGCTCTAGTCGGACACCGTCAGGGTTTTTTGGGCCAATTCACCATGTTGAATCACCATGGTGAATCGGCATCAGGCCATCGGTGAGAGAACTCTGATTGGCTGTTCAGCTTAACGAATGAGTCAGTGCACGAGAATTAAAGCGAAAGTGATGAAAGCGAGTCAAGACGGTACAGACAGAAGGCTGTTTTTACGTCATCTTACCTGAGCATTCGAATGCACAAATATTTCAAAATAACATGAGCTGACTGGAATGAAGAAAGTGATCTGCGTGATTAATATTCAAAATGGTAAGCAAGTGCTGCTTTGTTTACAGTTTGTATATTTGCAGTCCTAGTTTTGGTTTCCCTTTTTGAATGACATCAATAGGACTATTGATACCTGCTGATAAAGACAAATATTTACTTACACGCAGGTGCAGAACACACATGCTAGTTGACATTTGCCTTTAGTCCTTTTGGTGTGTTCAAGCACAGCTTTTTGCCCGAGACGCAGCTAACGCGAGACGACAACACAGTCAGCTTTTGCCGCTGCTAGATCTTTGACGAATTTAGAGCTAAATTCTGATGGAAGGTGTCCCTCCAGGAACAGGATTGTGTTTTGCCAAAGACGGTGCACTCATATTACTTATGAATGGGAGAAAGTGCAACGCTCAATATAGTGGAAAAAGACTGTCTCTAAATAAAAGAGCCAATTGCTGATTGGTACAGTCATCGCATCACTGCAGCTGCCATTAAAAGCTCCAGTTACTATAGAAACAAAGTGTTTTGAGGACTGCACATGCATCTAGCCTGAAAAATCATGGCAGATTTTGTTACTGATTTGAAATATGTTATTTAACTGTGAGTTTGCCAAGCAGTTTTGAGATTTCAGGATTTCCCCATTCAAGTAGATAGGACATGGTCTTGGATGCCCGAAATAGCTGCCTGGAGGCATTGCACACATGGTCGCAGAATGAACAGACTTTCCTTGAAAGGGACTTTGGTTTTAATGACAGAGAGCTCTTACATTACTTGAGAAAAACTCACCTCATCAGCCAGTAGGAAGAGCCTTTCTTCTGCAGCGAACCGAATCACTTCTTCTATGGATTTCCTACTCTGTATGTGACCTTATAATCAAAGCAACATTCATCCATTGATAATTACAAGAAGCCATTTTCCTTTTCTCAATTTTGGTTACAAGATGGCACATATTTCTCAAAATAATAAGAGTAATCTATTGCTGTACCTGTAGGATTCCCTGGGTTGCAGATATAAAGCGCTACTGGATTGCATGTCCTTCTACCTGCATGGAGCGCTCTGCGAAGCTCCTCCACCTGCAGTGTCCAGCCCTGCTCCTCACACAAATGGTAAGGTATGATGGCAGCTCCCTGGTCCTCCAGAGCCTGGGTAAATGTAGCGTAGGTGGGCACAGGTATGAGCACACCAGTCCGACACGAGCCCTCGCTCTGAACCAGCAGCTTCAGCATTAACTACAATAAAAATATTTACTTGAAGTTAAACTTATACCATCCAATCTTACATTTTCAAAGAAAAGTGCTTGTGTGTTTATGCATTTGCTTTAAAAAAAATATTAAAAGGGGACCTATTATGACCCTCACAAGATGTACTGTAATATAAGTATCTGGAGTCCCCAGAATGTGTCTGCAAAGTTTTAGCTCAAAATACACCACAGATCATTCACTTTCCAAAAGAGGGCGGAGCCTTTACAGCTCGTGCTTCGGATACTCCGTTAACAACAAAACCAGAGAATGTCACGCAGCCAAAATGTCAGATAAATTTATGTAGTTCATGTGGAGTTAAGTTGATTCAACTCATCGACTAGCATGTACCGCCATGTTAATTAAAAAATCTTTCAGAAACAACTATTGAGCAAATCCAGAGTTGAACTGACCCTCATTTGTAACAGTCCGGCTTAAAATTATTTGTCCAAATATATAACACTTTAACGACTTTCTTTGGCACATTTCCTTCATAAATGAAATTTATCCACTGCGTCCTCAGTTGCCAGGAGCCTATGGAGACTCTTATGTTCGTTGGTACATCCAATAACAGAACATTTGTAATGTTTTTTGGCACAGACGTATATTTTCAGCTGCTACAACGAGGAACAGAAATGGCAGACTGCTCCGGCTCCCTCAGGGCAGGATCTATGCTAATAGAGCAGATCGTCATGGGTCTTACGTAAGAGTCGAGGAAAATCAGGAACCACTCGTTTGAAGAGACTGATTATGATTAATGGGGATTTAAAAAAGGAGTGGGTGGATTTTTACCATTATAGGCTGGTTGTTTAAACACACAATGGACACACATTTGTGTTCAAACACCTTATAATAGTGAATTTTGCATAATAGGTCCCCTTTAAAAGGAAGAAAAAGCGATAAATGATTTTTGTTGACTAAACCATGAGAGCCATCTGTGACCCAGATGCGATGAAGATGTTGTCGGGTGAGGAAGGAACTCCTCCATCTCTCCTGGTAATGAACTTAGACACACACTGTTTGATTTTGGCGATTCCACACGAATCTGTATATGAGCCTGAAGAGATTGGCACCACATGATAATCATGTACACATGAAAGGATTCAACACTACACATCTGCGATTCATATACTTCAATTAACATTTGATCAGACCTGTTTGTCCACACTGTAAAAAATAAAATAAAAAATCAACTCACTGAAACGGAAAGCTTAAATTTAGCTGATCTCTTGAAGTCATAACATTTCACAATAAACATTTGAAGTGGTACTGTGACAATTGCACTTTTCTTATCAAGTTACTTAAATGTATGAAAACAGCAAGGTATGTCACTGTGCACGGACAAAAGCTCACCTACGCTTCCACCATCACATTGTCTAAGAAGACCATCTGCCCTTTGTTTAACATCTAATGGCAGACTGTCATCCTCCAAAAGTGCTGGATAGAAGCAAGCAGCAAGGACCTGAAAAATATCACACAGAAACACTGAGCATTAACTGTTCCAATTTCTCATAAAGACATGGGTTAAGAAATAATATTTTTCCCAAAATGTTTTTTTACTGTTCTCCATACAACTGAGTGACTGGTAGAAAGCTGCTACCTACTTGACGAACAAAGGTGATGGGTTTTATTCCCCCTCTGTGGAGATCTCCAGAAGACAAATCAAGCACCTCGTTATAGTTTTTTCTCTCATCCTAAAATCAGTAAAATTAAAACAAATATATTGTGTCATAAAAGGAACCATATGTTGCTCTGTGTAACCATAAAAATGGGATCCAGGATAGAAGTTCAGTAAATCAGTAAAACTGGTTTTAATTCAGGATCCAGATTTTGAATCGATTATCAAGCTCCAATATGATACAAAAAACTCTCAAAGTCAAACACTAAACGTTTTTTTCTCTCAAACAACATATCCATGTAGTCGTCTGCCTAATTTCTATTTCACATCAGATACATTTGCACCAAAATATGATATTCATAATATACAAGAATAGAAGATGATAGTATTGTCAAAGTAATACCACACCTGTTGTATTTCAGCTGCAATCTGTGCCGCACATATGGATAAAACATCCCTCTCTGAGAGAAACGTGTTCTTCACCAATGGGCTGATCTCTCTCAGGAAAGACATTGTTGTTTCCCAGTGTGGAGATTTTCTTTGTTGTCTAAACTACTTGGTTAGAAACTCCCTTCTTTTGATGGCTTCTATTCCTGGACCAGTTGAATTAAGCAAGATCTTAACAGTCAGTCAAATGTTCAAAACCACTCCTTACCATGAGTTTCAGTTATTAAACCGAATTTTGCTTATACATAGGGGCAAAGTTCCCAAGAGTGGGTCGGCCTTCTTGAGACATTAACAAAGACATTGCAATATAAATAGATGATTATTCCCTGCTCAACTTCTCCCTACAGGATGAATGTGAATCATCTACAGTATTCACTTCTCATATGGAATCATGTCTTGTAAAGTGTGACTGAAATCAGCATTTCATGTTTTTGAAATTCTAGCCATAATATAAGGCAAGTTTAATAAGCCTAGTAGTAAGTGAAATCATTTTAAATACCTCTGCTCCCATGTGGTTGGTGGCTGCCAACACCAAATTATTTTGATACTTCACAAAAGTATATCATAATCATAATTGCGGTGGAGCTGTTTGTCTATGTGTATCACTATCTATTCAAAGTATAAATAAATAAAATAAAAATTATGCATCGGCCCCATTTTTCATCTACCTAAAATGAATGAAACTAAAACCACGTTTCTACTTCTAAAATTCTTCAAACATTTACAGAAAGTTCAACAATTGAGATGCAGTGACGAGAGAAGTTCAGATTCAATAGTTTCAATTCATGTCAGTTAACTATCAAGCTATTAAACATGTAAGATAAAGTAAAAAAAAAAGTGTAAATATGCAGCACAAGACAGACTACATACCATTACAAAACAGTGAAATATTGCACGAGACTAAAGATCACTCTCAAACCATTATGTTTATTCACAGCAAAGTCATGGTGAAATGCAGGTAGACTTTCTTTTGGCAAGAATTTATAACAATCATTTACAATACACATATAATCAATGCAATTACAATTCAAATCAACCCAATTCAAAACAATAGACTTTTCATTAAATAATATGCTATGTATAAAAATAAAATAAATGCACTTAATAACCCTGTCTGAATGTAGTTCGTTTGTTCCAAACAGGAACAAACTCTTTCATGAGAATTCCCAGTCAGTTAGATAAGGAATACTTAAAATTTACATAACATTTACATAACATGCATTTATGAAAGTTTTATTCAGCTGATAAAACGGTTGTTTTTCTCACTGTTTACTGGCCTCGTCACATAATGACAAAGTCACATTTAAAACTTAAGCCCCTAAAATAGAGCTTGGCGAACATAGAGAGTAAACTGATATTTGTCCAGTTCCAGTACAGCTGTGTAACAGACATGAACACTGACTTGCACGCTGTGTGGTAGAGCTGCACGATTAACGCTTGCGATGTGAAACTGTTTAAACCAGAGCCTTTAGGGACTTTAGTTAACCTTTAAACATTGAAATCTGCGTTCGTGCTGCCGCTGATCCGGAGACAAAAGCTGCCATGTAAATGTACAGTATGAAGCAGCTTCACAAACACTCTTTTCAACCACACATTATTGTTATTTATGTGTTACAAATATTTAAATAACTGGGGGGAAAAGTGTACCGGGATAAAAGTTTATAGTTTGGGTATAAACACTGATGTCTACGGTAGTGATCAAAATAAGAATAAATCATCTTTTGAAAGTATTTTGACTCTTGTACGTATTGAATTGATTACGGTAAGTGAGTGTTTAAAAAAGTGTTTGTCATTGAATCATTAATTCAAAAGATTTATTCACAAATGCTGATTTATCCAATAACTAAACAAGTCTTTATAAATGAGACATTGAGTCCATTCAAATATATATTTTTATTATTTCGTTCAAATTTAATGTTTTAAATAGACTAAATGAATGAACATTTTGTCAGAACCTCTAGTTTGCATGTTATTTTGCTTAGTTGTCTAATGTTTTTTTCATAATTCTCAATTTATCCAGAATCGTGCAGCTCTACCGTGTAGTGAGTGAAGAAGATTCCTAAAATGTTGCACAAGCAGAAATTACAATACACAGCAAATGAGTTTGTGATTTAAGAGCAAAAGAAGCAGAGTCACATCTTGGTAAGATGCAATTCTGACTCGTGCATAATCTCCTTTCCAGCAAGGACATTAAAAACAAAGCTTGAAATGCTGTACGTTTAATCAGCACTGAATTCTACACTGAAGTTTTGCCAGGGTTGTTTTTTGTTGTTGTTTTTTTATCTCAGATTACATATCTGAATCTGCAACCAAAGCTAAAAGACTCTTATTTTGTCCCATTTGAAACAAGAACTTGTGTGCTATAGTCCAAAATAGAGTGAGTTTGTACCATCAAGTGGCACAGAGGACAAAGCTTCCGTTTAGTTTTTTGTCAGCTGATAAAATAAACCGAAATAACTTCTGATGCCTATCCACTTATACTGTTCAACAGTATTCAATTAAGAGAAACAAAGCAACAAATCGATTGGGCAGTTACTAGTTACTGACAACTGCACTGTGACACGACCAGGAAAACCAACTAACATTCCCCATTGCATAACCACAATGGGAGTTTGAAGCTTTGTTGCAAGTCAACTCTTATTAAAACTACAAGTGGAGGACTAGCATGTCAAGGGCGAGAGCTGGAGTTTGTGGTCGTTCGAAAGTGAATGAATGGGAGTTTATTTTAGGGTTTTATTCTTGGTACCTGTGTGTATTTACAACACAGTTTCACTGGTTAGATCTTCTTGCTTTTTCCTGTAATAGAGAAAAACAAACACATATTAGCCTGGACACTGTTCCAGCACAGCCAATGTTGTGAGCGGGTGTATTTGCTGGGGAAAGTCACCTGTTGAACGCTACTGGGATTGGGAGGGTTTGGCCGATCTGTGCTGCAGATTTCACAGCCAGGTCTCGTAGACTTATTTATGAATGTACAGGAAGGGCAGGACCAGCCTGGCTAAAGAGAGAGAGAGAGATATGAAAATACAACTGTTTGTTATTTATATCCAAATATTTGCATTTGTTATGTACATGAAGCTGGAAGACTGATCCACATCAATCAGGGGATACAAATGTATACAAATATACATTGCAATGATGTTTTTCATGGAATCATTTCCATTTGTGATCTCTTTCTTTGAAGGATTCATAACATTTTAAGCTGTCCTTGCTACAATGGCACTGTCTGTGGGAGTGTGTTTTCATGGTTCATGATTATGTGGACGTAGGCTACTTATTTACAATCTGGCTGCATTTGTTAGTTTCAAGAAATGGTAAATGTGAATGCATGTAATTATTACCTGCGTGTTACTTGATTTCAGTTTGGACCGTCCAAGTTGCAACATCTCAAGGTTAATGATGTCACTGACGCTATGTTTCTCTGGGCCACACCCACTGCTGCCTATTCAACAATGAGAAAAACACACTGATGCAAGCAGTGATAATGCAAGAGCAAACTTCAGATCCCTGAAACCTATATACACTACTGTTCAGAAGATTGGAGTTAGTAAGGAATTAATACTTTTATTCAGCAAGAATGCAATTGTTTAAAAGTGACATTAAAGCATTTATATTCTTACAAAAGATTTATTTTTCAAATAAATGCTGCTCTTTTGAACTTTCTATTCATCAAAGGAAAAATAATATTCATGGTGTCCACAAAATTATGAAGCAGCACAACAGTTTTCAACACTGATAATAAGAAGAGATTGAGAAAACATTGTTGGTGCCAGACGGGCTCACTGCAAAAAATGCTTTTCTTACTTAGTATTTTTGTCTTGTTTCCAGTCCAAATATCTAAAAATTCTTAAATCAAGATGTTCTAAATTCAAGAAATTCTTAAATCAAGATATTTTACTAGATAAGTAAAAATGCCATAAGATATTATGTCTTGTTTTCAGGGGAAAAAATGAAAATTAAGTGAGTTTTTGCTTAAAACAAGCAAAATAAAACATCTTGTTTTAAGATTATTTTTCTTACCCCATGGACAGAAAAATGTGCTTGTTTTAAGCAAAAACTCACTTAATTTTCATTTATTTCCCCTGAAAACAAGACATAATATCTTATCTAATTTTACTTATCTAGTAAAAGATCTTGATTTAAGAATTTCTTGAATTTAGAACATCTTGATTTAAGAATTTTTAGATATTTGGACTGGAAACAAGACAACAATACTAAGTAAGAAAAGCATTTTTTTCAGTGGGGTCTGAGTGTTTCAGAAACTGCTGATCTACTGGGATTTTCATGCACAACCATCTCTAGGGTTTACAGAGAACTGTCTGAAAAAGAGAAAATATCCAGTGAGCGGCAGTTCTGTGGGAGAAAATGCCTTGTTGATGTCAAAGGTCAGAGAATGACCAGACTGGTTCAGCTGATAGAAAGGCAACAGTAACTAAAAATAACCACTTGTTACAACCGAGGTCTGCAGAAGAGCATCTATGAACACACAACACGTCAAACCTTGAAGCAGAAGAGCTACATTAGCAGGTAGACACATCTGTGCCGCTCCTGTCAGCTGAGAATAAGAAACTGAGGCAACAATTCACAAGGGCTCACCAAAATCAAACAATAGAAGATTGTAAAAATGTTGCCTGATCTGATGAGTCTTGATTTCTGCTGCAACATTCAGATAAAAGCATGGATCCATCCTGCCTTGTCTCAGTGGTTTAGGCTGCTGGTGTAATGGTTTGAGGGATATTTTCTTGGCACACGTTGGATCCCTTAGTACCAATTGAGAATTGTTTAAAGGGATGGTTCGGAGTAAAATCAACCTAGGGTCCTTTGCACCATGACCTCGAGCCAAACACCCCCCAGAATAATCTTTTCCCTTGGTTGAACATTATTAAAAGTTAGAGGTTATTTAGAGAAATCACGACTGTGGGCTGACACTTGTTAAGAGACCCTGGGTAAGAAGAAGAAGAAGACACAGGACAAGGACTGGATGAGGAAGGTAACTTTGAAGAAGATTGAGGAGAGGAAAACGAAGAAAGCAGCGCTCAATAACAGCCGGACAAGAGCTGTGCAGAGGCAAGAGCTGTGCAGAGGCACAACGACAGTACACATATGCCCACAGGGAGGTCAGGAAGAGCATCAAGACAGACAAGAGAGTTTGTGGATGGCTTAGCCAACCAAGCAGAAGAAGCAGCCGCACAGAGGAATCTGAAGGACTTGTATAACATCACCAAGAAGCTGTCTGGAAAGTTCCAACAGACAGACAGGCCAGTCAAGGACAAACAAAGTCATCCCCGCACCACCTCAGATGACCAAAGAAAGAGATGGACAGAGTATTTCAGTGAACTACTGAATAGACCAGCCCCGGAAGAGCCTGCAGACATTCCACCCGCAGAGGCTATACTTTTCAGTCAACTGCGACAAGCCCAGCAAAGAGGAGATCAAAAAAGCCATCAAGACTTCCAATAAAGAGTGGAAAAGCAGCCGGATCAGATGGAATACCAGCAGAGGCCATCAAGGCAGACATCAACACAGCCACTAGCATGCTCCACAGCCTGTTTGCGAAGATCTGGGAGAAGGAGGAGATTCCAGAAGAGTGGAGAAGGCCTCATAGTGAAACTGCCCAAGAAAGGAGACCTGAGAGATTGTGTCAACTACAGAGGGATTATGCTGCTGTCAGTACCAGGAAAAGTGTTGAACAGAATCCTGCTAGTGAGAATGAAGACTGCAGTGGATGATCAGCTCCGAGACCAACAAGCAGGTTTCCAAAAGGACAGATCCCGTACAAACCACATCGCCACCCTACGTATTATTGATGAGCAGTCGCTGAAGTGGAACTCGGCCCTCTACGTTAGCTTCATAGACTATGAGAAAGCCTACGACAGCTTGGACCGAGAGACGCTGTGGAAGCTGCTCAGACACTACGGGGTGCCAGAGAAGCTGACCACCCTGATTCGAAACACGTACCAAGACATGTCACGCAGAGTGATACATGGCGGCCAGCAGTCGGACAGCTTCACAGTGAAAACAGGAGTTTGACAGGGTTGTCTGCTGTCACCTTTCTTGTTCTTGCTTGCCATCGACTGGATAATGAAGTCCACCACTGAGGGAACAAGAAACAGGATACAGTGGACCCCTTGGACGCAGCTGGAAGACCTGGACTTTGCTGATGACCTAGCACTTCTCTCCCACAGACATGCTCAGATGCAGAAGACATCACGATTGGCAGAAGTCTCAGCAAAGATGGGCCTTAAGATCAGCAGGAAGAACAGGGTGGCACAGACATCTGGGCCTCCAAAGAGATAGGAGAAGCAACCAAAATGAGGATTTTCAACTCCAACAAGTCTGTTCTCCTATATGGGTCGGAGACATGGCAAATGACCAAGCGCACACTGCAGAAGGTCCAGACTTTCACCAATGGATGCCTAAGCCCTATATTCAAGATCTGGTGGCCTGACAGTACCAACAATGAGCAGCTCTGGCAAAGAGTCAATCAAGAAGCCATCACCCAGCAGATAGGTAGGAGAAAGTGGGGCTGGATTGGACACACATTACATAAATCATCGAGTAATGTGACACGCCAGTCCCTCACTTGGAACCCTTAAGGAAGATGAAAGAGGGGACAGCCCAAGAACAGCTGGAGGTGAGACACAGACAGAGCTGAAGAAGAGTGGTCTCACCTGGACTCAAATAGAAAAGACAGCCCAAGAACGTGCCTGCTGGAGAATTGTTGTTGATGGCCTATGCTCCAGGAGGAGCGATGGGCCTAAGTAAGTATGCAATAGAAATGGCAGCTCTTATCAGTTGGGCAATGTGGTGATGGCACCAGTGCGACTTCTAACAAAATTAAGTTGCACCGGCAGGAAAAAAGGTCGCAGTCTGGAGGCCCTGGAAGCCTTGGTTAGCATAAGAGAATAAAAAATAACAAAATAACAAAAATCTTACCAACCCCAAAAGTTTGTACGGTAGTATAAAAAGAAGCCTGTCCTTTTGTCCCCAGTCTGACCATCGCTGATGTAAGACATACAAACCATCTACTTAAGATGATCCTCAACTGATTTTCACTACAAATAAAGCATACTTTTTTCCTCCTACACTCCATGTGACACTTGGAATTTTCCTCACACCAAGCATACGATACTGCTAAACAAACACATGTGTGTGAAGTGCGCTCACCTGTGCTGCTGTGGCTGAAGCGGGGCGGTAACGTGCTGTAGCCTCTCCAGTCATGGCTGATGGCCGGTGTGTGGGCCAGCGCGGCGTTTAGTGGTGGCGCTACAGTCGGCATCGTGAGGCCGTTCTCCTGGTTCTGCTGGTGATCGAGGCAGGCGTGACGGGCAGACAAGAGGTAGAGAAATGCTGTGTCACCGTCCCTGTAGATGCCGTACGACGCTAAAGAACGGCCATCGGAGCACAGACACTGAGCGATCACCCAGCGCTGCACCCTGGGGTGAAAACCATACTCAACAAACATCTGGAAGAGACACGACAGAAAATTATTAGATAATCCTCTGACAATTCAGCAAATCAGAGATACTTGAGAAAGATTTGCCTTCATTTCGTCAAGATATATTTTGATCTTTCCTACCTGCTGCTTCAGAGAAGCGACAGTCACCTGCGGGTGGACTTTTACTGTGACACAACAGGAAGATGATGCATCTTCTACTACCACAGCTAAGCTGAAAATAAAAGCATATCCATGAACCTTATGTCACTATCAGGATTTTAAGCTATAAATTACAAATGTATCTATATGTATGTTGATTTGTGTTGCATTCTATTCCAGATTTCAACAGGAAAGTCATCATGTAAATGAAATAGTTGTGCATCTTTGCTAGTAAACTTCAAGCTATAAAAAATGTCGTTACTCGTGAGATATTGCTTAACTACATCATATGATCTAAATATGAGACAAAAACTAAGACAGGGGCATTTCTAATATCTTGAATTTTAGTGTCATTCTAACTGCATACAATAGGCTCGATCATTCAGTGAGCTGTTGCCCTGCTTCATGTTTGTCACCAATCAACTTTAGATGAACTATGTAGGTCTGGGGGCGGGGCGGGTGCGTTAAAAAAATATGTTAATAATTTAAATGATTATTTTGATATATTTGATATGATATATATCAGTTTATATATTAAACTGATAGCCCTCACAATAATTAAGTGATTAAACATACTTTTAGATGTGACAACACAGATAAGCATCTGTGTTAAATACCCCTAACCATAACAAGCATGAGGCAAGAGACAGATCTACTATAACTGAAGCGTGACGAGGGCACACACACACCTTATCTCTCGGTCCTCAGCGTCCCGCAGCGCTGGTTGAATAGTCAGTGCGATCTGCTGCCGGGCCAGATCTGAGGCGTAGTGCACAGCTGCGTGAGTATCTCCGGTCTCTATTGCTCGAGAAAGCTCTATACACAGCTCCTCTACAGCAGGCAGAAGAGAAGCACAGTGACACAACGCTCATTAGATTAAATGCACTTGAACACCATTAAATGGGAACAATACGATTTCTATTAGAAAAATTTACTGATATTGATTTTTATAACCAATACTGATTATCTGTAGATTTATGTGTCCATGCAGAACCATTATTTAATGTTTCACTTCTGTTTTTGTCGATTTTTATCTTCATATCACGATTAAAAAAAAAACATGTTAAAAGCATGTTTTTACAACACCAGAAGCAGCAACAGTGAAAATATTATAATAATAGGCAAAATAAACTGACAGTCTAATGTTTTCAAATGGAAAACAATCAAAATAAATGACAAAGGGGTCTATCAATTCTGCATAAATGTAATAATTAATCTTAAACTACAGTTTAATAAAGCAATGAGCCCCATGAAGATGTGGTTTACAGTGATTTTGGGACAGCTAAGGGGCGCTGTTCTGCACATTAAAAAACATTATTTATAATTAAAATAATTACAATTCTTTTCTTTTTTTTAAATGACTGAAATGGTAAATAAAAACCAATCGTTTTAAAACCACTAACCTACTTATTCAGGGTTTCTGAAGGTAGATTTAAGATTCTTTAAAGACCTTTTCAAGACCAAGTAAAGAAAATGGAGGGAATGAAGGAATAAAGTTAAGGGAACACAATATGTAAATGTAAATGTCTAGGGAGAAACAAAACGAGTTGTATTAGAAACACGTTAACGTTTCAAAATACAACTTCCTACTGATCTCCATTACTTTTGAATTCATTTTACGAAAAAAATAAAAATAAAAATAATTCTTAAGGCTTGAATACCTCTGCTCCGAACCACTAGAAAACGGACATAACTTTTACTGTATCTTCTGATCACACTGCAAAAAAGTGACGCAAATAAAGATTCTTAAATCAAGTTATATTCATAAGAGAAACAAAATGATATAAGATAAGAAGTCTTGTTTTCTGTGAAACTGATTAAAATTAAGCGAGTTTATGATTAAAACAAGAACAGATATCTGCCAACGGGCTCAGAAAAAAATCATCTTAATTCAAAAGGAAAACAAGTTTTTGATCATTGACAGATTTGCTTTTGTTTCAAGTGTAAACTCACATATTTTTGTAAAATTTCTCAGAAAACAAGACTTTGTATCTTCATTTTGCATATATATCTTGATTTAATAATGAAATAACATGTTTTGAAAAACAAGACAAAAATATTATAAAAAGAAAGATATAAATTGTTTGCAATGCATGCAACATTTAATGCCATAACTTTATGAATTTAAGACTTTTTGCTCTGATTTAAGATTAATTTGGGGAAGAATGAAATAAGACGTTTTATGGCCTTTTTAAGACCTGCAGAAACCCTGAGAGATCTATTATTATATTATATTGTATTGTTATTGATCTATAGTAAATTAGATCTATTGTTCCTGAATTTGAAATCTGATTTGTCAAGTGGTTTGAAAGGTTGAGGCCAGTTTAATATCACTGCCAGCAGTCCATTTCCCATTTATAGTGCAGTCTTTACTCTGATGCAGATAAACAAATGTATGTGCACAGTGCCACAAAAGTGTTTATTTTCTGTCTACAACAATGGCGGAACTAAAGAAATGATCGAGGAAAACCAAGCTTACACCCAGTCAACTCCCCCTTAAGAAAACAAACCTTTCATTGACAGCGACAAGACAGAGTTTTTCTCTTCACACTTCATATACTGCAGTCCATCATGTGAGGCATGCAACATTTTGGCAACTGAGACAGGAAAGAGAGTGAATGAACAATGAGCCACAGTAAGAGCAGAGTCCATTTTTAAGAATAAGATTCAGAAAATCATTCAACAAGCAGAAAGGTTATGCACATCTGGCATGTTTTGTGTGTGTGTGTGTGTTCACATTATTCCCATTTCGTTTGCCATATATTTAAGATATAGGAGTTTAAAAGGGCTTGAAGTCTGAAGGGTTGATTTGATGAGCTCTCTAATCTTGTTTTGAGTTATATGTATAATAATGGGGTGATCAATCTTCAGAGATCATGTCTCACACGTCAGGCAAGCACACTTGAGCTTCTCCATTTACTATATTTGAGGAGCTCTATGTATCTGCTGGGCGATATGTAAAAATATTTGATCGATGATTGCCTTGAAAAGTATCACGATGTTCGATTACATCGTCTCTTCGAGCCCCGTCCCCGACATACACCGTAAACACGCATCATGTTAAGCTTGGCTGCACCTCATCTAATGATATCCTGCGATTCAGTGAGTTTAAAGGGATAGTTCACTTTGAAATTAATTTTTGGTATGTTTTAGCTTACCTCAAGGGCATCCAAGATGTAGGTGTCTTTTTTTCCGCAGTAGTTTCAATTTTGATATTTTTAGGTCAAACCGTTCTTGTCTGTCAGTCATATAATGCAGGTCTATGGTCATTATCTCAAAGAGCATGCACAGAGTCCAAATTAAAACAATTCCCCGTCATCCAAATTAAACAATTCCCCATCGTAAGTACACATTGATGGCCTAAGACACGAAACGAGCGGTTTGTGTGAGAAAACGAACAGTATTTATATCGTTTTTACCACTTATACACAGCCATGTCCAAGTGATCTGATCTGACGTGTACGCAGACTGGTGCATAGATATATATACACACTAGATGTCGCCTTGTCTACGGCAGTTCATTGGAACGAATGTCTTTAAGGCGACATCTAGTGTGTATATATCTATGCACCAGTCTGCGTACACGTCAGATCACATCACTTCGACATGGCTGCGTATAAGAGGTAAAAACTATATAAATACTGTTCGTTTTCTCACACAAACCGCTCGTTTCGTGTCTTAGGCCATCAATGTGTACTTACGATGGGGAATTGTTTAATTTGGACTCTGTGCTTGTGTTTTGAGACAGTGACCATCGACCTGCATTATATGACTGACAGACAAGAACGGTTTGACCTAAAAATATAAAAATTGAAACTACTGCGGAAAAAAAGACACCTACATCTTGGATGCCCTTGAGGTAAGCTAAAACATACCAAAAATTAATTTCAAAGTGAACTATCCCTTTAATTTAAGATTGAAACGTTAAAGTTTTACTTTGGTTAGTTTGAGCTTAAACTAACATAAAACATTAGCTTTGCTGTTATGTTAGTGTTGCTAATAATTTCCACACTGTTCTTATATAATTTTTGTGTTTGCAATGAATTTCATTTTGTGAGGACTGAGGAGAACAGTTTAATACAATTAAACAACAGAACCCAAGTTCATGGTGAAGGTGATCATTCTGGTGCTGATTGTAAGAATGATAAATGCATGATGATGTCACATAGCAATGAGTCCGATGTTTCTCTTTCTTTTAGACATTATCGCATGAGTAGACATTTAATGATGATAAGTTTAATTTCCTTAATTATAACGTGTAGAGCTGTTTTTAAACTTGTATTCAAGCTATGTTGTATTTGTTATCTGTCTAAAATCAGAGTTTAAAAGTGAATTGGTTTGTTCTGCGTGAGCAAAAACGGTAAGGCTATTTGTTTCTTTCTGGTTAGAGTTCTTCTAGGGTCTCCTTAAGCTGCTTATCACAAATAAATGATTGCTTTATTTATTTAGAAATAGAAGTAATTAAAAATGATATCTGTGTATTTTATTTTCTTATTTTTCTTAATCTACAGCAAAGTATAACACTCGCAATATTCTATAACGCTGCCAACATTGTAAACTCAGAATGCGTGCATGAGATATTCAGTACTGCAATTTCTTCATCTGTTTGTAATATAACTAAATTGTATATATAAAATCATTTTAATTTCAATGGGTATGTTTGTGATTTGTTTATTATGTGGGCCAGGCGCAGTTACTGCTACCATTTTATAAAAAAATTCTGATTACATTTTATTGTAGACCAAAATAAAAAACTTAATAATATTCTTATTATTTTATATTGTATTCTTATTTTTTATAATATATTATTTTTAAAATGGGAAAAATCACTGCTATTTCAAATTTATAGGATTAGTTTCACTTTTTCACCTGCAGAACAGAATAAATTGCATAAATCAAATCAAGATGTGTAATCAAGAAAAAAATATATATATATTAGGAAATTAAATTAGGAAAGCAAGTAAAATTGATGTTTAATAGGGAATGCATCTCCAAAGCATAGTCGCACACACAGACGCACACGTTGTTGTTAGAGCAGTCAGCGCCGAACAACAGGCAAATAAAATACAGATTAGGCTAATTAAAGTTACAAAAGTTTTTCTGTCAAATTCAGTGAGGGATTTTCTTTTTCTTTTGTTCTTTGATTAACATTAATGCTTAAAGGCACAATATGTACGATTTTTAGGATTAAAATATCCAAAAATCACCAGAACAATGCTATATATTTTGTTGACTTGTGTACTTGCATTATCCCAAACGTTTCCAGCAATGTTCAAATCAGCAATTTAAACCAGGACACGGATCGTATCCTTGCGTCGCCTGTCAATGATGTCATGTCCGTATAACCCTCGATTTCCAGTTTTACTTTTGTAGAAACCACGGAAACACCAAAGAAGCTTTAATTTATTATGTTTTATTAGACAGGTGAGCAACTGTTTGGATACATTTATCAACATAAAACTAATCATTTTAAACACGGTTTAAATCGCTTGTTTTCTTGATTTACCACAAGTACCATGTTTTTATCTCAGAGACAATTTTGTCAAGTGGCTAACATGGCGTAATCAGAGAGACCTTTCTCCATCATACAACATATTTTAAAATGAATTGCAGGTCATTTAGCAACACAAGTCATCCAGTTTTTATTAATATGACATTCTAATATCGATCTAGATTACTGCAAAGTGCAACAAGTCTCTCTTACCAGCCACCTAGTCCTAGCGAACGCAAAGAGTAACGTTAAAACATAACTTTCAACACAGTCAAATGTATTTAGTATGATTATTTTTATTTTAACCATGTAAAACGGATGCGTTACACCACATGCACAAAGAAAAAGAGAAGAAGCGGCCGACTGCAGCATAATAAAAGCTCCACTGGCCTCGAGACCGGCGTGTATCGCAGGTCTCTCTCATTAGCATTGAGCAAATACATTCGCTCATCCATGAACATGATTTCTGCCCGAGTCCGTCGGATTCCTCCCCATCAGCTGTGGGGGTGAAGACGACAACTCCCATGAATCCACGCTCATTAACGGCATCATCAAGCCATGCCTTTGTTTTGAATAGCTGGGTATAGCTATTAGGCTGCAATGCACGGATCCAATAGGCCTATCCTGTTTTCTATCTCAACTGTTTACGTTCACTTGAGACAAAACCGACTGTGTTTACGGGGATATTTTGACATAATTATGTGTGTATTTGTCCGTGCACTATATCTGTGTGCGCAGCACAGAAAATTCTCTTTCGCATCTTCTTGCGCTTAAAGAATGGTATCAAGAATTGGAATCGATTTCTTCCTAACCCTACTAATTAATAACCTATTAATGTGAATAATATGTGTATTGGCGCTTTTCCACTCCATGGTACGGCTCGGTACGGTTCGACTCGGCGCGGAACGGTTCGGCTCGACTATGTTAAATATATTTGTAATATTGTCTGGTAACTGACTATTACAATCGACATTGCGATACATCGCCGATATGCAATAATAACGTCACATCGCCCAGCCCTAGCGCTGATCAATACTTTTATATGAATAAAGGCGTAAATTAAATCTGTTTGTTCATCATATAAAGTGATCGGGTCACAGAACAGTTTATTGAACCTTTAGAAAAAAAAAAAGAAAAAATCTGGCTTTTATTGCTCATATAGTATGATATAGTGAGAATTTGGAGCTCAAACTCAAGGTGGAAAAAAAGTCATGCTAAAATGTGAGTCTCAAATATGATCATCATGATTTGAGGCTTTTGAGAAAGGTTTATTTGTTCATCTCTCAATCATCATTGTATTGAATTGCATTAAATATAACTAACAACATCAAAGTGATTCTTACATTTACTTAAGATTTCACAGCAAAAAGACACTAGTATCACAACCTGAAAGGGGTCTTTTTTAAATGAGTTAATTTAATTACTAAACGTGTTTTTGAAATATAACTAACTGACTCACTCTATATCTGCCAATAATATGTCTTAGTAAGATGATATCTAAATGCTTAGTTTTATGATCAAAGCTCTGCCGTTTTAAAACTTATAATGCACTGCAGTACAATGATGATTGAGAGATGAACAAATAAACCTTCCTCAAAAGCCTGATGATCATATTGGAGACTCACATTTGACCATGATTTTTCAAAAAAATTATATGGATATGGATAAGTGAGGCTAAGTTGCTTCGGTCCAGTAAGTGTTGATCTTGAAATATAACTACAGTCACAACATCAAAGTGATTCTTACGTTTACTTTAGATTTCACAGCAAAAAGACACGTGTATCACAACCTGAATGGGCTCTTTTATAAATGAATTAATTTAATTACTAAAAGGCCTTTTACTTGCTTAAAAAATATGAACTATCAATAAGGGGGCAGATGGCATGTAGCAGACTGCGTGCAACAGGTTTTCTTTAACCAAGTTTTGATCGTGTTAATATTTTAGAGGCCTTAGAAAATTATGCATCCAGAATGATAGAGTAGCTTTATAGTGTTAAATGTTGCTGTGACCTCTGACCTCTGTGTGTCTCTCTCAGTGATGACATCATGACAGTTGCCCATTCCTGGGCCTCCTGTTCGCTGCGGAAGGTAAACGTGAGACAGTCGTGGGGCGGCTTGGTGAGACGCAGTTCGTGACATCGAGCCGATGTGATCTCGTACTTCACTGAGCGTAGATCAAACTCTGCTAGAGACTGAGAGAGAGAGAGAACAGCTCATCAGAAACCCTTGAGTGACAGAGACCGGTAACAGCATACATGTTATGATACATGTATAACAGATGCTCCTTTAGTGATGCAAGACAATCCAGCCTTCACTTTGTGAGGAGTAATCGGTCTCACAGAATTGTCAATATGCCCCAAGGCAGTTTAGCGAACCGAAATAAGTTTTTAATTAAATGTTTTAGTGTTAAAAACATATGTAGATGCAAAAGAAGAGCACTTTATGCAGGGAAAAACAGATCATTCTTTCAACATTATTTTTGAGAACCAATTTCTAACATGCATTATGCAAACACTTAGGGTACATTTACATTACATCGATGTACTAAAATCGGAAACATTTTTCCTTTGCACGTTGTCAAAATAATCCCTGCGAAAACAACAAAAAATGCTGTATCATTCATGCCAGGCCAGTAGTTAGCGATGTCACTTTGTAAAGAAACACTACGTGCCTATGGAGTGAACACGTAATGCAAACTTTATGGTACTGTTTTCACAGATTCATGTTTTTGTAGTTTACACGGAGACGATAACGGTATCGTTTTTAAAGACTTGCAGTTTGAAACACGTTTTTAAAGGATAGTATTGTCAGGCCCCCAAAACGTTGTTGTCGTGTAAATGAACGGCCAAAATGCACAAAAAGTTTTCCCTTTTTAGTTGAAAACGGTGTCGTGTAAACAAATTCTGTCATCATGTATACACCCTACATGTCGTTACAAACCCATAAGACTTTCGTTCATCTTTGAAACACAAATGAAGATTTTTTTTGAGGAAATCTGAAAGCTTTCTGTCCCTCCATTGACAGTCTGCGCAACTACCATTTTTGACGCTTCAAAAAGTTAATAAAGAGATCGTATAACTAATCCATATGAATTGAGCGATTTAGTCCACATTTTCTGAAGAGACTCGATCGCTTTGTACGATGAACAGCTTGAAATTTAGGCTTAGAGCATACATTTGTAATTTACAGTCTCCGTGGGGTTGAATAATTTTGACTTCAAGTTTATAGGTTGTTTTTACAATACAGAGAAGTTTGGATCACAGCTGATATGAACATAAAATTGCTCATGGTTATTTTTTAATGATAAATTATGGAATAAAAAATAAACTACGTATAACCCAGCATGCATATATTCAAAGGGTAAGGCTACACGAGGGTAAACAGTGTTCAAACAAGGTTGAATGACAGACTTGACAGCTGACAGGTGGACAAGACAGCACTAATCAGATGGTATGAAAGTGAGGATGGTAGATGACAGCTCTGTGTGTGTGTGTGTGTGTGTGTGTGTGTGTGTGTGTGTGTGTGTGTGTGTGTGTGTGTGTGTGTGTGTGTGTACCACGCTGCGTCCTCCGCGGTCGGTGTGTCTGAGCGTGAGCGTGAAGTGTCCCGCACGGTTCGCGTTCATGCTGAGCTGCAGCCGCAGTGAATCCGAGCCCACACTGAGCGGCCGAACCGACACCCGCACCGACATCAACACCGTGCTACTGCAGCCCGAGCTCACGGCCATCGTGTCTGAGGCAGGGGGATCTATACAGCACACACTGACACTGACACTGACATCATCATCATCATCATCATCATCATCATCATCATCTTCAACTTCATCTTCATCATCACCATCTTCATGAGCAACCAGTTTCAAAACAGGAAGCAGGTCCGTCTGATATTTACTGCCCCCTTCTTATCACTTAAACATGCAGTTCCGAGAGTGGATGTACAGCAAGCGGTGGTACTGATCTATAATTTACACCTAAACAACTTTAATAATAATTTAATTGAATAAAATCGTTTCTTTTAGGCATTTTTATGTAATTAATTAGGTCAATCTATACACTTTCATTCGTAGGATTTGCATTCAAATAACTTGACAACATGTATATTATATAATTGACGTTTAATTGTATATATTTTAAATCTATGTTGTTGTTTTTTTTTATATTTGTTTAGTTTTATTTTGGACCGTTTAAGTTGTCTTTTATTTTGCCACCGATGACATCATTAGCTCTGCGCCGCGGCGGTTGGTGTTTCTTACTGAAGAAAGGTTGGTGTCTTAAACCCCTTAAGCGTTGAAGGCGTATAAAGGTTTATACGTGTTTTAAAGTTGTTTTTTATCAAATGTGTTCCAACAGCATGTTCATATTACTGAAAGCATTTTGCGCTGGAAATTTTGAACCTATTATTGTAGCCATAGATGAGTCTCGTAAATAGCGCCAAAATGTATGACTTATTTTTCTATGTAAAGCGCATCCACACTTGAGGAAGAGAGTGTTTAATGTGTCCCCTTTCTCTATTGATTGTTCCCACTTAAACGTGACAAAGAAAAGTTTCCAGGCAAGCAGGATCTCCAGATTAAACAGCTGAGATCTTGCTTGACACACTGCTGGAGAGATGGAGTTGATTAAAGTGGAGGTTGTGGACATTCATGATCCTGAACCCTGCAGAGTGAAAGATGAAGATGATACTGAGGAACAAAGAGGTTGGTGTCCGTTCTTGATTCCAGATGAAGGACTGTTGAGGAACATTAAAGTACATTTGTTGCATTTATGCATTTGGGAGATGCTTCCAAAGCGACATATAAGGCATTCAGTGTACAGAAAGTAATACAAGTAATAAAGCTTTAGAAAATTCATCAGAATTGAATTTTATTAAAAGAGGTAAAATAACAATTAAAACACATTCTGATTCTGACATAGTATAGTAACACTGTATATCATAAATATATGTGTGTGTGTATATATATATATATATATATATATATATATATATATATATATATATTAGTAGTAGGCTAATCTTGCAGATTTCATCTTGTTAACATGAGAATGTCAGAATTAACTTTTAGCACACTAAAGATCACATAAAAAAAAAAAAAAAAAGGTATCCCATAATTTACTAACTGTCAAGCCATCCTAGGTGTAAGTGACTTTTTTCTTTCAGCCAAACACAATCAGAGTTATATTAAAAATATCCTGGCTCTTCCAAGCTTTAGCTATAACGGGAGTGAATGGTAACTTGGATTTTGAAGGCCAAAAAAGTGCATTCGTCCATCATAAAAGTAATCCATAATGACTCCAGTGGGTTAATAATGGCCTTCAGAAGCGAAGCCATGCGTTTTTGTAAGAAAAATATCCAGATGTGACATGCTGGCAAAAGGAGTCGGAATGAGCAAATTTTCAAAAATGATTTATGGTTATTTTCATATTCTCTATTAAAAACACTCAAAATGATGATGTATGATTTGTTAGAATCAAACCAAAAATGACTATGCTGCACCTGTTTGAAGTCAGAAAAGTTGATTTTTCTGAAAGTTTCAATATCACCTAGCAACCATACCTTAAAATCCCTGGTAATAACCAGTGGTAATAACACAAAATGTGGCACACACCAAGTCAAAACCAAAAATCCTATAGGAAAAATATATATTCAATGTTTTTTCCCCCATGATAGCACAATTGTTTAACATTTTATTTATTTTAACATTTTATTTAACAGACTATATTTAACTATATGTTCAGACCTACTGTACCGCACGGATGTAATGTTACACATCAGATGTTTTTTTTCCAACAGTTAACCAAATGTTTATTTAAGCCATAACAGATAATGTTTGCGTGAATACTCGCCAAGACAGATACTTTGAAATACTGTAATTCTGTGTCGGGATCGCGCGCTGTCTGAGGCATCTTTATGCGCACGCTTCGGCTCTGTCAGTCAGCGCGAGTAAGATTCTTTTGTTTACATTAGGAGTGTGCACGAATATTCGATCTGTAATTTTTATTCGAAAAATAAAATACTATTCGAATTTTACTACGTTGCTTTGCTGGCCGTAAATGCGGTGAATCCATGATAAATCCCAAGCACTAACTCGCAGTTATAATTAAATCCACTGGGTGGTGCTGTGGAGCGTGTTAACAAGTTGTTTGCATTTGATCACATAATGTTGTCGTCTGCCTCGCGAAGTTTGGAATTACTTAAAAATAATCGTAGTAAATGATCTTACAAAATGGAATTACTTTTGATCAAATTAATTAATTAATCTGAATTATAATATCATCACCACAATGAGAAATCACATGGAATCCAAACAGCAGTCGAATAAGGAAAGGCAGCTGTCCATCACTGCCTTCACGACTGCACAGCTGGACCCCGCGTGATCCGAGAAGATTACTTATCTAATAGCAAAATGATTTTGAGACATATACTTCCTTCCCATATTTTTTTGTTTACACATAGGCCTACTGTTTAATGTTTTCAACTTAAAGAATTTTTTTACATATATTGTAAGCTTGTTGTGTATATTGCCTAATCGTAAGCTTGTTCAGAAATGGTGACAAAAACGTTAAAAAAAATGTAACTTAAAAAATAACGTCTTTTTCATTAAACGTCATTTAAATAAACGAATATAAAAAATGTATGCACCTGAATATTCGAATGCAATATTTTTGAAAAATGGCCATCCCTAGTTTACATCAACATGAGTTTTGAAAATCACATTTCATTGGTTTAGACTCATTCCACTGAGAATTTGCTATGAATATTAACAAAGTTGGAATATAGCGCCTTACAACGATACCAAACTTGTGCTGAGGGGAAGCGCGAGAAGCGCTTTTTCCATGGACAAAAGAAAGGTACTCCTCTCAGAAAACGCACAAGTAAAGATTCTTATAGATGTTTAATTGCTATTTGTAGCATTGGGATCGTTAGACGATCTTTCACTTGTAGCTTGAAATTATCCCGTGCGCATTCCGACTCACTTTGCCAGCACGGGTCACATATTTATAACTATAAACTATAATCACTGGCGTCCGGTAACGGCCGTACGCAAGTCTAGTTCTGGCTGAAGAGTGACCTCTGACCCGACTCATAACGTATTGACGAATGTGGAAGCGCAGAGGATAAAGCAAGAGAAAACCCCGGTCACAAATTAGAAGTCTAAAACGAGAATTTTTAAAGAGAAATGTCGGAGAAGCTTGAGTTTGTTGCCCAGCCCTATTTGTTTGAACTGCAAGAGGCATCAAAGCTTACGACACTCCTACATCCTACGTCTGATCAGAGGTCAATCTTTCGCTGGAATTAGACTCACGTGTGGCTGCTTCCGGAAGCCAGTGATTATAGTTTTTAAGTTATAAATATGGATATTTTTATTTACAAATTTTACTTTGGTTTACTTTGCTTCCGAAGGCCTTTATTAAGCCCCTGGAGCCGTATGTATTACTTTTATGATGGATGGATGCACTTTTTTGGGCTTCAAAATCTCAGTTACCATTAACTGCCATTATAAAGCTTGGAGGAGCCTGGACATTTATTAATATAACGACTGTGTTTGGCTGAAAGAAGAAAGTCATATACACTTAGGATGGCTTGAGGGTGAGTAGCCTAAATTATGGGTGAACTATCCCTTTCAGTAGGACTTCACTTGTTTCTTGTATCACCTTTCTTGATCTGATTTTTTTATGTAATATGTTAATTTTAGGCCAGATGGAAGTGAAAGAGGAAAATCAAGAACCGAGTGATGTCAAGGAGAACCACTATTTTGAGAAACCTGAAGATTTTGTGGCTGGAGAAAAACCTTTCAGTTCCTCGCTAACTGACAAAAATTCTTTCTCCTGCCCTCAATGTGAGAAGACGTTCACACATAAAGGAAACCTTAGGGATCACATAAAAATTCACATTGGAGAGAAGCCTTACACATGCCATCTGTGTGGGAAGAGTTTTATTCACAAAGGACACCTTAATGATCACATAAGAATTCATACTGGAGAGAAGCCTTATGTATGCCGTCTGTGTGGAAAGAGCTTCACATGTAAAGGAAGCCTTAATGGTCACATGAGAATTCACACTGGAGAGCGGCCTTTCACGTGCCACCTGTGTGGAAAGAGTTTTACATGTAAAGGCACTCTTACATGTCATGTGAGAGTTCACACTGGAGAGAAGCCATTCACATGTCCTCAGTGTGATAAGAGTTTCTCACATAAAGGAAGCCTTAAGTGTCACATGAGAATTCACATCGAAGAGGGGCCTTTCACATGCCATCAGTGTGGAAAGAGTTTCACACAGAAAGAATACCTTAAAAATCATATACGAATTCACACTGCAGGAAAGCCTTTCACATGCCATCTGTGCGGAAAAGGTTTAACATGTAAAGGAAGCCTAAAGTGTCACATGAGAATTCACACTGGAGAGAAGCCTTTCACGTGCCTTCAGTGTGGAAAGTGTTTCACCAATAAAGGGAACCTAAAGATTCATGCAAGAATTCACACTGAGGAGAGCCCTTTAACTTGCCTTCAGTGTGGAAAGTGTTTCACACATAAAGAAAACCTTAAGTGTCACATGAGAGTTCACTCTGGAGAGAGGCCTTTCACGTGCCATCAGTGTGGAAAGAGTTTCGCTCGTAAAGTAATCCTTCAGAATCACATAAAAACACACTCTGGAGAAAAGCCTTACACATGCCATCAGTGTGGAAAGAGTTTCACCGATAAAGGATACATAAAGCGTCACATGAGAAGTCACACCGGAGAGAAGCCTTTCATATGTCCTCAGTGTGGAAAGAGTTTTACACACAAAGGAAACCTTAAAATTCACATAAGAGTTCACACCGGAGAGAAGCCTTCCAAGTGTCCTCAGTGTGGAAAGAGTTTCACACATAAAGGACAGCTTAAAGATCACTTGAGAATTCATACCGGAGAGAAGCCTTACACATGCCCTCAGTGTGGAAAGAGTTTCAAATGTAAAGGACACCTTAAGACGCACATAAGAACTCACACCGGAGAGAAGCCCTTCACATGCCATGAGTGTGGGAAGAGCTTCACAGTTCAAAGAAGCCTACACATGCACATGAAATATCATTCTGGAGAGAAATTACATGAGTGTTCTGAGTGTGGCAAGAGGTTTGCAGAGAGCAACACTTTCAAAACACATTTGCTCATTCACTCTGAAGAAAGACCATTTAGTTGCGATCAGTGTGGCAAAAAGTTTATTTTGGCAGCGCGCTTAAAGGCACATCTGAAACTTCATACAGATGAGAGACCCTATTTATGTTCTTTGTGTGGAGAGAGTTTTAAACTGCTCGGCAGTTTAAAATCACACCAGAAAATACATGCCAGTGAGAAATCTCATGTGTGCCCTGAGTGTGGTAAAGCTTTTACCAGAGCAAGCTACTTGAAACGGCACCAACGGACCCACACTGGAGAAACCCCAGACAAAAGCATTGTCCAGAGTAGTCACAGAGAGCAAAATTTGTCTTCGCTAATTAGTAAATAGTGTGATATTCATATAGAGCAAAAAAAAAATTCTTCAAAAGGGGGGTTTTATCTAAGAGGGTTAAATGACCTAATGGTGATGTTTGTGCTAAAAAAAAAGGGAACTGAAGAAAAATCCAATTAGGCCTCATGTAGACACATGCATTTCCTGTAAAGCTGCTTTGAAACTATATGTATTGTGAAAAGCGCTATACAAATAAATGTGAATTGAATTTATCAATCGTAACGTAGAAACAAGCGCAGATCAGAGCACAGAAATCATGTTATGGCAGGGTTTATGTGTGATTCATGAAAAAATGTGTATTCCGCCAGTCCCATCATCCGTTGATAAATGTGGCGGATGAAAACAATCGTCATTTGAATATCACGTCCCTAAAATTTCATGGTTTAAAAGCCTTGACCCTGGAGTTTACGACATGGAGAAATGTAACCCGGCCAAGAAGAGGAAGTAATCTCATGAAAGAACACAAAAACACCTGTTAACCTCATAATTGCAAACAATTACATTCATTTATATGAATATTAAATACCTGTAAATAAAACAAAACATTTACAAACATTATTATAGCTTTAAATTTAACGGTATTCAGAACAAGAATGAAAAATAAGTAGATATAAAATTATATATTAAAGGGGTGCTATTATGCCCTTTTACAAAGTCTTGATTTTGTTTTTGGGGTGTACTAGAATATGTTTTCATGCTGATGAAAACATTTGGGGTTATAATGTTCAGGAACAGTGTTAAAAATAAGTTTTAACCACTCGTAAGTTCATTAGACTTAGGAAGGTCAAATAAATGAGTTTTGGAAACGTAAAAAAAAAAAAAAAAAAAGCATATTTTTGACATAGCGACAACACTGTCTTCTCTAATGCAGTTCATCCAGGCCTCGTCCCCTTTTCTGCGTATTCCGTGGGTGGGGATTAATTAAATGAGTACCATTGTGACTTCATAAGATCCGGAAAAATCACGTTGTAGTCCAAATGAGCCGTTCATTGTAGTTCTTGAAAAGGGGATTTTTAAATAAAATATCTCCCTTTGGAGTGGACTTAGAGCTTTCTAAGGCTATTTTCTGTCCTGTTTTGACCCCCCCTCATCAAAACACATGGTTTGAATAGGCGTGGCGGATTGTAGATTCGGAAGTATAAGCCCACTGGTATGATTGGCCACCAGTTTTGCATATTTAAACATTTTCAACGCCCCCTTCAGCACACGTGTGGGATTGTTTTTAAAACTTCCGATGTTGAGAAATGGCAGCTGGTGAAATTCAGCCATACAGGTTAAAAACATAACGGTTCAAACGATCTGTAATAACGGCAATTGTGACCACGTAATAAAAACAGTTACTCACAGTGTGGTGCAATATTACTGTCGGTTCCAAAATACTTGGTACAGCATCGTCTTTTAATTTTAATCTTTCTGAAAATCCTGCGTCGAATTGTGCCTTGTTTGTAAATAAATCTGCTGTGAAATGTAGTTAACAAATTACTGTTCTTACAGTTCTGTTGACTGTTCTCACGCAGTCTGGAACTTCATTAAAAACAAAGTTAATCCACTCCTTCCTAATGTTGGGATCAGGAGGAAAGTAATGCAAATGCTGTGTTGTCTCTCAATTTGGAACTGCACAGCGTCTTGTTGTCTTTAGAGCCATCTTTACCATTTGGTTTCTGCATTGATCTGCATTTTCTTCTCTCATTATTTACCCACTACATGGCATGCACGAATCAGTGGACGGGGCTAAATAAGCAGCAATGTAGAAGTAGCCGTTGATCATCTTCTGCAGAGGAGTTGTTTAGCTACCCTATTACGTAATAAAGTAGCACATTCCACAATCAGTCGTTCGGATGGATTGGCTTCAATATAAGCTGTTTTTGGACTAACAACAAGATAATTTTGAGTTCTGAAACTTACAGGATGTTTTTATAGTACAATGACCTCTTATATGTAAAAAGATCAAGGGAATTTTGATTTCTCATTTCATGACCCCTTTAAAGTCCAAACAACCCCTTTAAAGTTTAAAATACAAAAGTTTCCATATTTGCGATGTTACATTCGGGTTGCTAAACTATATTATGTAAATAAGGCTTTGTGCTTCACATGTGTTCCAATATCCACGTAAAACAGCATCTTTCACATGCGCAAAAATGTGTTTGGTTGGGCGCTGGTGATTTTACTGTGGACCTTTTAAATTGAGCAGTGTAACTTTTATGTTTGGTTGACTGTATTTTAGTTTGATGATGAATGGCTGAAATGTCAAGTTAGCAATGCTAGAACTGATGTGTGTGTGTGTGTGTGTGTGTGTGTGTGTGTGTGTGTGTGTGTGTGTGTGTGAGGCGCTTGTGTGATCAGTTGGATTTAATAAAGATATAGGCTAAAGAAAACAAATACAATGTGTTAAAATGTCACAAAAAATTAGCGTAGCCTATACTACCTGTCGCAGTTTTGTTAATTTGTTAATTTATTTTATTACTTTTATATTCTTAATTTCTGTTTTTATCAGTTCACAGAAGCACATGATGTGACTGTGTGAATTGTCATGTTCTGTTGTTTATGCTGCTATTTGCGCATATATATATGGGAAAAACATTTGTGGTATTTTAAATGGGTCAAAGACTCCCATCTATTCTAATTTAATTTAATTTTAATATGACATTCTAATCTTAAAAGTTAATGATCAACTAATGAGCTTCGGTTGTTGGTCAGGAAAATAATCTAAATGAACAAAATGCTCTCATTACAAATCTCCACCAGATTTACTATGCTGCACGCAAGTTCACGATAACTTAAAAACTTGCGTACATGAGCTGAGACCTGACGTGAGATTTGTTCGTAGCCATCGCTCACGTCCATATTGATAAATGCCAAGTTTTGCGTGGAAACGACCATACGCCCAATTTTCTGTTGTACGTTTGTTTAGTAAATGAGGCCCATTGTGATTTTCACCTATGATAAATATTTAACATTCCATATTGTTGCTGCTTCGGTAAAGGTTTAAAGAACAAAAAATCATTAAGTCACATTGAAAGTCTAGCTCTTATGTTCAAAAGTCCAAAACCTGGCAAGCAATGCTTGTTTTTGCCTAAATTTTATGTTTTGCTACAAACTGAAAAAGCCGGCTACTCATTAAGAGTGCTCGTAATTGAGTTAAGAGTGCTCATAATATAGGCTATAAATATATATATATATATATATATATATATATATATATATATATATATATATATATATATATAGTACCAGTCAAAAGTTTGGAAACATTACTAGTGTTAATGTTTTTGAAAGAAGTCTCTTATGCTCATCAAGCCTGCAGTTAAAAAAAAAAAAAACAAAAAAAACAGTAATATTATGAAATATTATTACAATTTAAAATAATGGTTCTCTTTTTTAATATACTTTAAAATGTAATTTATTTTTGTGATGCAAAGCTGAATTTTCATCAGCAAGTACTCCAGTCTTTGGTGTCTTATGATCCTTCAGAAATGAGTCTAATATGCTGATTTATGATCAATGTTGGAAACAGTTGTGCTGCTTAATATTTTTTTTATAACCTGAGATAATTTTTTCAGGATTATTTGATGAATAAAAAGTTAAAAAGAACTGTATTTATTTAGAATAGAAATCTTTTGTAACAATATACACTACCGTTCAAAAGTTTGGGAACAATAACTTTTTTTTTTAAAGAAATTAGTACTTTAATTCAACAAGGATGCGTTAAATTAAGGTGATGGTAACGATTTATATTGTTAGAAATGTTTTTATTTTGAATAAATGCTGTTTTTATGAATAAATGCTGTTAACGTTTTACTCATCAATGAATCCTGAAAAAAGTATTCCAAAAAAATATATTAAACAGCACAACTGTTTCCATCATTGATAATAACTGAGTATCAAATCATCATATTAGAATGATTTCTGAAGGATCATAAGACACGAAAGACTGGAGTACTTGCTGATGAAAATTCAGCTTTGCATCACAAAAATAAATTACATTTTAAAATATATTAAAAAAGAGAACCATTATTTTAAATTGTAATAATATTTCATAATATTACTGTTTTTTTTTTTTGTTTTTTTTTTTTAACTGCAGGCTTGATGAGCATAAGAGACTTCTTTCAAAAACATTAAAAATAGTAATGTTTCCAAACTTTTGACTGGTACTGTATATATATATATATATTTTACTAAAGGAGTAAGACATGCAATACAATTTTTTTTTACAAAGGAGGGAATAAATAACTTCAGCCTGCATTTAGACTGTATTCATTTTAGCTATGTGAATACAAAGAGAACTGGGCTTATATATATATATGAAGAGTTCAGATGCAAAAGCCTCTAAATGCCATCTGAAATTTTCTCATAGAATGATCATTTTTATCAAGCTTGTATATTTAAATTCAATAATTTCACTTAAATGGCAATGAAGATTACCTATTAATTGTCATTTAAGTGAAATTACTGAACTTAAATATACAAGCTTGATAAAAATGATCATTCTATAAGAAAATTTCAGATGGCATTTAGAGGCTTTTGCATCTGAACTCTTCATATATATATATATATATATATATATATATATATATATATATGTATGTGTGTGTGTGTGTGTGTGTCTCTTGTCTCTTGATTGCTGAATGACAATAAAGTTAATCATGACTCATATTATTGCCATTCTGTACCTTGTTTACATTAATTAGTACATTATAATTTCACATTTTTAGTCAGTTGGCTGGATAGTAGCTAATCTCATTCAATACTTGATATTAAATGACTGACTGTGTTTTACGTTTACTTTTAAGTAGACCATGTTACGTTAATGATGAATGCAAATCAGTATTGGGTCTTTTCGATCCCTAAAAATGTCAGGAGTGCAAAATTAACATGCAAAATCAATCATGTATTAAAATTCAAATATATTCAACTGTGTCTACTCCAGTTTATTGCTGATCATTACTAAACAACATCCATTTTGGCATTTAGAAAAAGAAAAAAAAAGGTCTATTTTGATGTCACTTTTGTGGGTTTGTGGGATCTTGGACCTGCGAATTTTGAATCGGAGCCTCCACAAGCTACCGTTCAAAATGCTCACGCAGAAACTAATTTTCGAATGCATCCGTCCCCAAGATTGGGTTGCAGCGATCGACCTGAAGGGCGCGTACTTTCATGTCTCGATTCTCTCTCAACACAGGCAATTTCTGCGCTTTCTGCGAAAGTCACGGAGGGGGCCCTTGATCCCATGAGAGAACAGAGCGTGCGCATCCTCAACTATCTCGACGACTGGCTCATATTAAAGGGTTAGTTCACCCAAAAATGAAAATTCTGTCAATAATTACTCACCCTCATGTTGTTCCAACCCCGTAAGACCTTCGTTCATCTTCGGAAACACAAATTAAGATATTTTTGATTAAGTCTGAGTGCTGTCTCACTCCTCCATAGGCTTCTAAGACACTATAACTTGCTGGCCCAGAAAATGTATTAAAGACATCGTTAATATAGTCCAAGTGACTACAGTGGCTCAATCTTAAGTTTATAAAGCGACGAGAATACTTTTTGTGCGCAAAAACAAACAAAAATAACGACTTTATTCCACTTTTCATTTCCTTCTCTCTGGGCCTCGAGTCTTTTCACGTAGTGTTTAAGCGTAGCGCGTCTGTGCACGTCAAACTTCTAACTTTAGACCGCCGTCCTGCGTCACTCATAGTCGAAAGATGCTGCGACGCGACTGACTCCATCACCTGCCAATAAACAAACAGTGCACAGTTCTGAGGACATTTTATCAAATTAGTTATATTCATTATCTTTAGGAATACAGTTGTGTGTTTTTTATGCAAGGCGTTACAATCATGCGAAAAGACAGGTGCGAGTCGACACTCGTTTAACTCGTTTAAGGTGAGTAACATTGTGTCTCTGTATGTTCTTTCGCATTAAATTAAATGATTTAAAGCACATTAATGATTATACAGATAAAATAAAACATACACACCTGAATTTCACAGAGGAAATGCACCAAATCTGCGACGCTGAGAAGAGAAGAGGAGAACTGTTCTGGAGACTGAAGAGAATTCAAACAGCGCGCGCTCACTCAACTGTTGAGTTGTCGTCACGTCAGAGGGTGGGGGAGGGGTGCGTTGTTTTAATTGAGTAAACTTAATACATTTCTTATGCGTGTTAAGTAAGGGATAATGTATAGCGAGGCGGTTGTTATAGCGAATACCCCGACAGGCTGGTCTTGAATCATCCTGAAGGTGTTGTTATTCACTATAACAACCGCCTCGCAATACATTATCCCGTTTATTACATGGCTACCTACAAAATAAATCAATAATTTGAAACAAAATATTGATTTAAAAAGGAGTTTATTGATTTAAAAACGATTGTATTGCTTCCGCTAAAGAAAATAGTCCGTTCCGCGTCAAATGTAACGCTCTGTTTTTCATGGCAACGGTGTGTTATACTTCGCAGCGGTCTGTTATCAAGAAATAACACCGCATTCTACATTGGAATTCAACCAAGCCATGTAATAAATATTAATAATATTGATTTTATTTAAGTAATATTTGTGGTTCGTGAAACAGATTAGTTTAATTATCCATTCTCAAATATTGTGATGGAAATTTCACAAATATATTAGCTAAGTGTATTTTAAATAAATAATTGGTTAGTCAAATACTAAATTATTTTAGTGAAAAACTTCAAACTTAGATATAACTGTAAATTTCAGACAAAATTAATTGTTGGGAGTTTTAATCAATTATTCCGGTATGTTCAACTCAAACTATCAAGTAAATTATATTCAGAGATTTTATTAAGTTAATAAAGTTAATTATTACTGTGATATTTACTCAGCCACTTAATTATGTTTTAGAGTGATAAGCATAAGAATCACTTCGACATTTAGGAAAGTTTTATGTTTGTAGGTTAAGAATAGAACTGTTGTATACTAGTACTGTGATAAAGTTTAGAGAAATTGTCACAAATGAAAATGAAATCCGGTGATGCAGGATTTAAAATGAAAACTAGTGATATGTGAAATATGCAACAGTATCTTGTAGAATACACTCTAATAAATCATTTTGTAATTAAAATGTGTGCTTGTGTGTGTAGTTTAAATGTTGTGTTTCAGCTAAGGCTGATTATACAGTATTTAACCATGACTGACTACAGGCATAGGGCTCGACAAGATAAGAACAAGCATGAGTGAAGTACAGCCTTATACTGATTGGTAAACTGCACTGTGTTTTATACACGTCCATGCTGGACATTCATATTAAAGGTGCTCTAAGTGATGTCACGCGTTTTTTAGGCCAAAACATTTTTTGTCACATACAGCAAACATCTCCTCACTATCCGCTAGCTGCCTGTCCCCTGAACACACTGTAAAAAAACGCGGTCTCTGTAGACACCACAGGCTCCACAAACGGCAACAAAAACAAACTGGGCTCACCCGCACCACGAAACACAACAAACAGTGCTCCAGCCAATCACCGACAATAAGTATTTGAGGGTGGGGTTTGGGGGTTAGTGCGCGTACACATGAAGGGGGTGTGGAGGAGAGAGAAGCATGAAGAGGGAAGTTTGAATTATGGCCGACACACGACTAAAGAGACGACGTTCCGATGAACAAATTGCAAAGAAGAGGGACAAGGATAAGGGACAAGGATAAGGAACGCGCGAAGTCCCGAATTTACATCGGAAAAACCCTCGAAAGGTGGCGAGAACTCCGCCGGCAGAAGGGCTTCCAATCCGACATTCAGTTGCTCTGTTTTTGCAGAGCAGGTAAATCCATTTTTCTTTCTAAACTGATGTTCATGTTCGCCAAACCAACACAAGGATGTAATTAGCTAGAACTATGCAGTCAGCGTTAGCTTTGGTGAATACAACATATATGTTTCTAGCAGCTAGCGATCAATCTCTATTGTAAATGGTCAAGCAAATTCAGGGCGACAATTTGTGTGAATGATTGTTTTCACCCACAGTTTGTTATGGATTTGAATGTTCATTTATAGGCTATTGACAACTTTGACTAAATTTGTTTACGCCGCCACCGTTGTTTATGCTCACTGGGAAACGCGAAGCTAACGTTATCTTGCTATTATTGCGTCCTTGTATGGGAGCTATAGTTATAGCTATAACCTCAGGTGGCGAAACGATTTTAAGACAATGTTTCTCTTTTTCTGCATTCTGTTCTGCAATATATAAAACCCTTTATCTAACTTGGTGACATTACACATTGAATGAAGTATCAGTAAAACTTAACTTTGTTTTTAGTGACTACTTTGACTTTCCTTTATGCCGGAAGGGAGGGGAGGGGAGGGGAGGAGGGAGGAGGGAGGAGACGGGATGAGGAGGAGGGAGGGTCTAGCTAGCCTCCGTTTTGTTTGACAACAATTCGAATGTCAACACTCCTCGCATCACTTAGAGCACCTTTAAATTAGCATTATTTTCCTATGTTTTTGCATCATGAAAATCTATATGGCTTTAGTTGTATGTAGGACATATATGACATAATATGATTAAAAATGCATTGATATTATGCAATTTATACATGTGGTTTTTGCAGCATATATGTCCCTTATAATATTCTGTTGGAACATATAAGAATCACAGGTGTTTTTAGCAAACCTTTTCCATATGGGTGACTTACCCCCAGAGGTACTTAACACCATCATGCCTTGAAGTGGAACCTGTTCATCGAGTGGTGTTCTTCTCACGGGGATGTTTGATAGGGTCCGTGCTTTCCTTCTTGCAGCAAGGGTTGGAGCGAAGGCTGTCTCCCTCCACCCTCAAAGTACATGCTGCTGCTATTTCAGCTTATCACGACCACATAGATAGCAAATCAGTTGGAAAGCACGACCTGGTCGTCAGGTTCCTTAGGGGGGTGAGACGGTTAAACCCTCCTTGCCCCCCCCCCCCCCCTCCCACACCTCCCCCCTCCCCCCCTCCATCCCTCCATACCATCTTGGGACCTTTACCTGGTGCTTCGAGCACTTCAGGATGCTCCCTTTGAGCCTTTGCAGTCAGCGGACTTAAAGCTTCTCTCTTTGAAGACTTTGCTACTGATTGCACTGGCCTCTATCAAGATGGTAGGGGACCTGCAAGCATTTTCGGTCGACGAATTGTGCCTAGAGTTCGGGCCGTGTGACAATCATGTTGTACTAATAGTCCAGGCGTTTTAGGAAAAGGGTGAACAAATTGCAACAGAATCAAACTCAACTGATTTTGTATCCTCCATATGTCCTGAGTAAGGAAAAAAAAGCCCTGAAGAATCCCATTCGGGGAAAGTTCAGAAAAAGACCCAAATATATCCTATTCATACGCCTATTCATTATTTTTCTCACATGAATAGGGTAAAAAATTTAACCTTTAGATATCACCATGAAAATTACTGAGTTGATTACTTATATCAAGACAAACAAAAAATGTATTACAAGTTTTTTTTTTTATTATTTGTTAACATGGACAAACGGTGCATAATCTAATTACAGATGTGCTAATTTGCATAAATACCACAACAGATCTAAACATTGGGTCTAGTCTGGTGAAAATGTCTTGTTGAATCTTGTTGACAAATAACAGTAAAATACTTAATATTAAGGTCTGAATGGAACCCATTTAGGCTACCCATGAGCATTAATACATAGAGGCAGGAAGAAGTACTTTAGAAACCAGCCTTTATTAATTTTTAAGAGATTGGGTTTGGGGCTGGGTCCGTGGGACTGTTTCTGGGGGACAAGTCCCGTTCGCGCTCTGCGTCTGTACGTGGACAGAACTCAAAGTCTCAGGACCTCAGACCAGCTCTTTGTCTGTTACGGAGGCCAGCAGAAGGGAAAGGCTGTCTCCAAGAAGAGGATGGCCCACTGAATAGTGGATGCCATCGCCTTGGCTGCTCCTAATCGAAGCCCTGTGTCTTTCCCTTGGGCTAAGTTACCCAATATTCATATGCAGTACAACCTTCGGGCTAGTCCATATGTATTTTTCCACATAACTCCCTCAAAGAATGTGGCTTCCGCAGCGTTCCCCTTCCATAGAAAGGGCACACTTTCCCAGTTGTTACGATTTCCCCAGTCTAGGGTAAGGGAGAACGAACAGAAATAAACGTCTTCAGAGCCCCTGTCTCCCGTCCCAGTACTGATTAAACACTAGAACCATTTTCCAAATCAAAAGATGGAATTTATTTAGGAAACATATAATAACAGTGACCAAAAAAACTCAAGAACTTTACAAGGTTGTTGTAACTTTAACTTTACTCCGCCTGATTGTCTGTCTGCTCCGCCCTGGCCGCCCGAAGGGTCGTCTTCGCCATGGCCGCCCGAAGGGTCGTCTCCGCCCTGGCCGCCCGATGGACTGTTTGCTCCGCCCTGGCCGCCTGAGGGAAGGTCTCCACCCTGGCCGCCCGATGGACTGTCTGCTCCGCCCTGGCCGCCTGAGGGAAGGTCTCCACCCTGGCCGCCCGATGGACTGTCTGCTCCGCCCTGGCCGCCTGAGGGAAAGTCTCTTCCCTGGCCGCCCGATGGATCGTCTGCTTCGCCCTGGCCGCCCGATGGGTCGTCTGCTTCGCCCTGGCCGCCGGCTAAGCCATCTCCTCCTGTTCCTGTTCCCTTTCATGGACCTGGCCCTCCATCCCTCCCCCTGATCCTCCTCCGTTCCACCTCCCTCCTGGACTCTTGTTTTGGTTGTTTTTTGTGGGTCTTGGAGCGTCTGGTAGCCGCTCCGTAGAGGGGGGGTTATGTCACAGTGTCTGGTTTGTGTTTCCTCTAGTGTCCACTAGCGGTCCTTGTCCCCCACGGTGTCATTCTCTCATGCACTACATTTCCCATCATCCTGTTCTGTCTAATCATTGCACACAGCTGTTTCCCGTCACCTTGTTAGTATCTGTGTATAAATATCCTGTCTGTTTCAGTCCATGTCACGGAGTCGTTGTTATTTGTCGCTACACTTCTGGTCTGTGTTTCCTAGCCTGTTCCTGTTTTGTTTCTTGTTTATTTGTTATTGGACTGCTATTATGACCATCTGCCCAAATTCGAATTAGAGCTCCTTTGTCAGCTAGCACACTTTCGGAATCATCCACTATTCCACTGTAAGTTACGGCTTCCTGACAAAACATCTCAGTATATTCACTCACAGTTTCTTCTTTCTTTTGTAACTCTAGACCAATTTACTTTGGGTCCTAAGATATTCTTTAGAATTTTCAAGACACCTTCTCTCAAATCACCTTTACTGGCATATCGCAGTTCGGAAGTAACAGCAGACTCAAAATTGTTGAATTCAGATTCAGTTAGAATTTGTGACATCAGCTGTGTCACTTCTGGCAACGACATGTCGTAAAGACGCATTTTACTGATCAATGCTCTTCTAAATTCAGAAAAATGTGTGTGTACTGAGGGTAAACTCTGGGAGAGTCTCTCTATATCTTTAGGACATAAAGCTGTGTTGACTGCTAGTATGGGGGTTGCAGATTGAACTGGATCAACCCCTTTTCCCTGAGCTTTTTGTCTTGCTCCACACACTTCAATTGCATTTACATTGACATTGTCTTCTATTCTATCAAAAGACTGTAAATCAGGATAGCTTTCATCTGACTGTTGGTCTTCTGAGTCACATTTGGTTGAGGCCTTGTTATGGCCCAACTTTTTCGTGAAACAGGACACTTGAGTATGCACTTGTTTGTTCTGTTCTTTTAACTTATCAATACAACGAGCTTGTTCTTGTACAATGGATAAGCTAAATTCACTGTGACAGAAGATAATACCTTTCACATTTTTCTTCCTGATACATGCACCCAACACTTTCTTGCAATCTTCAATTGACCATACTTTGTCTGCATAAATGCCAAATTTCTTTGTTAAATTCAATCTGACTGGCTCAGTCACGATGGAGTCCATGTGCTCTGATAACAAAGACTTGAATTCACTATCTGTCCATAAAGGTGTAGCTAGTCCAGCTTTCTCAGTTGTGGGAATCAGTCTAGTACTTTTCCTAAACATTTTGTGAATTTCTATGTTACCACACAAACAAACACTAAACTTCTCTGATCAACAGAGGGTACACGTTAACACAGATCAACTATTGTTAACCTTCCTTGCCCAGAGCAAAGGATAACACAAATACAAAACTAGCACTTTACGCTAATCTTCCCTGCCTGACAAGAACAGAGGATAAATTTCATCTCTAAAAGACAACTTTAGAGGATAACTTAGTTAACAAAACCCTGCAGCTGTTTGTTAACTTCTCTGTCGGCGCAGAGGAAAACAAATTTGTACTGGTCTGCATCGGTTCTTTGAATAGAGTGAAACTCACCGAATCGTTGGTTGTACAGAAAACATTCGTCTGGAACTCAGTCAGCTTTGTTGAGATCTTTGAGCTTGAAGTTTCAAGATTCAGTCTGGAACTCAGTCAGGCTTTGTGATCTTTTTGGAGCTTGAAGTTTTCAATCTGGAGGAAGCTGGAAAGATTGGCAATATTTGTCAGATCTTTGTTGAGCTTGAAGTTTCAAGATTCAGATCTTTGAGCTTGAAGTTCTTTGTTGAGTTTCCTTTTTCTCCATCCGGGTCACAGGCACCAAATTGTTGGAAACTTTTATTCCTTTATCGAAGCAGAAACCAGGAGACTTGAGATGGATTTTATAAGCAGAAGAGATTTATTCTTCAATGTCTGTAGTTCAGAAATTCTGTAGTTCATCATCATCAAGTCTAATCTAAAGAAAGTTGCCTTGCACTTTTATATACATTTAGGGGGAGGGATTTACATTGAGGTTGAACAAAGCATGTAAATTAAGTATTTGGTTAAGGAACCGCCCTAGACTCCAGCGTTTTACCAGTCTCAATCCAATCAGCATAACTATTCAAACGCATATATGCTAATCCAATCAGCCTGACTAGATTGCCCATACATTAACATTATCATAGAGACAAAAGCACAGCTGTACATTGAGCTTAATGGTCAGGAAATGCATAAAGACAAAGGGTGAGGGTGAGAGTCGTCTCAGCAATTAGAGAACAGGACTGGCAGGGATTTCTTGATATAATCATCATAACTGAATCTTAAAATGCTAACTTCAATGTACTCAACTTTTACTGTTGCAACCTAAATTAAACATTTAATAAATTTGTAATACAACATAAGAAAACTGTATTTTTCATGGCCACATAAAAATGATTCTTTCTTAGCATGTACAGCGCTTAGAGTGTGTAACAAGACCAGAAATCGTTAAAAGACTTTGCTTCAAGCAGAGAATCAAAACCAAATATGTATTGTGGACAAGTTTTATTTTGTTAAACAAACAAACACATACACACAATCACACATACATGGGTAAAATGGTAAGTGACAGAATAAAACTAGAAATTGAAACAGGGAATTAAGCTATGGAAAAGATTAATTTAACACTGAAAAGAACCATCAGCTTATGATTTTCAAAGCCTTGTAGAAGGGTTCACAGCTTATTACCTCTGTTTAGTCAGTTAATTGTACGAAACTTGCGTTGCATTTGAAGCAGTTTCGTAAAGTTCCAGATTTGATGGTTCCATGAGTCGATGGCGTTGAAGTTGCAATCGATTTCTTCTGCATTGAATGAAGAAGATATGATAAACTTGCACGGTTAGTTAGACTCCTTCATGGTCGAGGAAGTTGCACATGGCTTGATTTGTTGGGCCTGCAAGCCTGCGAGCCTGCGACCGCGCGGTCGGACCGGGTAACCACACATGCACAGCAACCAGCAGAAGAGATGGAGGAACTTGTGTGGATACTCTATAAAGCCTGGGAAAAGTCACACCTCTAAGGGTTGGCTTGACCAATGAGAAAGGTGGAATTTCTGTTGGAGAATTTCCTTGATTCATGTCTGAGTATGATGTAATGAAAATGACAAGCATGACAAAATGGGTCTGAGAAAGGATGAGAGAATGGAAAATAACCAGCTTGCATCAGCAATGCAAAGTATCAAAAACACTGTATGAAACAGAGCACCATTGTGTGAGGTTTGACCAATAGAAAAGACATGTCTAACTGTGCCAAGGTCACCAGGCGTGACAGAGGGGAAGAGATAGATTTGAGGGTGCCCATTGGGCACCTAGAGATAAGAAAAAGTATAAGACATGAACACTGGCCAATGTAACTTGAGATGTCCGGATGGCCAGCCGGCTTCTCACTTTGTTGCTTGTCAATAAAGTTAATTCTTCTGACCTGGAACCTCGAATCTGAGAAACTTCTTTGAGACCTGAACCAAAAAGAACTATGAATTTGCCACAACATAATTGTCGAGCCGAGCCAGGAGGGACAAGGGGTCGAGGAGTGACCACGGTGGGCGTGCTGGCAGAGGCCTCACAAAACAAAGGCGCGCCATAAATATAAGGTAAGCAAATTTTGCTTATATTTGTTTTGTGCTGCCCCTGGTAAGCTAGCGACCGGTTGGTGACTACCTTAAACAAAAGACTCCACCAAAAAGAACCTAAAAGTGATAAAAGATAAGGAGGAAGCAGGAGGGTAGGTTCCAGGTTTTGAGAAAAAAGTGCATGCAGTATCTATTCCATTCGCATGAAGGTGCATTGTACATGTGTGCGTCACAGTATTTTATGCGAAAAGTGCGTGCGCAAGATTATATGTTGTATTGTCCCTAAACGCAGGAAAGGTGCGTTATAACGTGAGAGGCACGTTATTTGTGTACGTGAGAGGCGCGTACCACACGCGAGAGGCGCGTGTCCACAACGCAGTAGACGCGTTGCACGTGAGAGGCACGTGATTTGTCTGTCTTATATGTTGTAAGTGTGCGTGCAACGCCCTACGTGAAAAGTGCGTTTGAAATGAGAAGCACGTGATCTGTTTGTCCTGTCTTATATGTTGTAAGTGTGCGTGCAACGCCCTACGTGAAAAGTGTGTTTGAAATGATAAGCACGTGATCTGTTTGTCTGCTCTGTTTTATGTGAGGAGACAAGTGTTTTTGTTTGTGTCTAAATGATTTTTCATCTTAAGTAGAAGGAGAGAAATCATTTCTGTTTTATGTGAGGAGAAAAGTGTTTTTTGTCTTGTTTTATGTGAGGAGAAAAGTGTTTTTTGTCTTGTTTTATGTGAGGAGAAAGGTGTTTTTTGTCTTGTTTTATGTGAGGAGAAAAGTGTTTTTTGTCTTGTTTTATGTGTGGAGAAATGTGTTTTTTTGTTTGTAGCCTATGTCTAAATGATTTTTCATCTTAAATAGAAGGAGAGAAATCGTTTTGGAGAAAATTAGCATTGGTAATAGTAATGATACCTTTATAATATAATAAAAAATTATTTGTAGAAATTAAAAAGTTAGAAAATTATATTGCCGTGTTTGAGCAGAATTGATAGAAAGGACGGAGACGCAGAGACAAAGTGTTTTTAACTGAGCTCTGTGCTCTGCATAAAAGAAAGATTACAGTTGAGCCACTGTCCCGAAATTGTTACAATTGTATTTAAGTGACCTTGGCACAGCTCAGTGAGAAAATTAGGCTGAGAAAGCTGAGACAAAGGCACATAAAATAAAACTCTCCCAAAAATAATTTATTGAATCAGTGTTATTAAAAGTTTAATGGATGATAAAACAAAAATGTATAAAAAAAACAAAAAAAAAACAAGGTATCAAAGAACAAAGAATATTCCCCGAAATTGGCTTTGTCGGCTGTTTGGCCATTCTCCGAACTGTAATCGATGTGATCCGGATAGGGAAACACAGCCCATATTGTCAAAAGTTTGATTGATTGACTTTGTCTTTTCATTTGTTACAAGAAAAATAGGGAAATAATAAGTGTGTGAGAGCGGTGCTGTGTGAGTGTGGGAGAGCGACTTTGTGTGTGTGTGTGTATGTGTGTGTGTGAGGAAGGAAAGGAGGGAGACAGAGAGAAAGAGTTCACCTTTCCTAGTTCTGACTAGCATATAAACCAGAAAGTGAGTAACCATTTTCAACATACACTTTGAACAACACTTTGAGAGATTTTATTTGTAACTGTCATCCCCACCAGTGGACCTGTAATAGAGGAACTGCATTTTTAAAATACCTGAGAAAGACTAATCAAATATCTTAATAAATGTCTGACCGCAATGTCTGAAAACTAGTTAAGAATAGATGAAAGCTGGGGTTAGTAAGGTATACTAAAAAGGAGTGAAACACACTGATAATAATTAAGATTATAAAGGCATCAACACCTGTAGAGATACCAAGATCAAAATATTAAATTTGCAGAGATACTATAGGACAACCCTCCAAAAATGGGGAAAGAAGCCTAAAAACAAAATGACCAGCTGAGGGAACATTAGATGTGGCTATGTGCAGAGATACTGAAACATTCGTAATAAATAACTAAATAAAAAGATATTCAAAAACAGTTTACTAAGAGATCAAGTACGATTGGTGAAATCTACTAATCCAGTCAGAATTAAAAGTAGACTAATTTCACAAATACCAGGAAAACACCAATAAAAATAATTGATAAGAAATTAACCTGAAAGAAAATATGAAAATTGCTTAAATGTTAGTTGACCGGTCTATGGGGGAATTAAATTAATAAAACAGGCCTAACAGGGATTGATATGGAGGATTGCACAAACTGTGGCCATCAAAAATACTGGAGATTTCTCCTTAGTATAAGTGGTTTGTGTAGTTCCCAGAGGAAAATCAAATAATTGATAAAAAGGTTTATAGAAATATCTGACATTTAGAGATAAAATATATATAGAGAGAGAGACATGCTAGATGTGGGTATGACCAAGCTAAACAGACATTTTTAACAACCATACTGTATTATACACACTTCACAGTAATGAGACTCATTGATTTAATCCTAAAATGCTTGAGAGAGTAGGGATCGATATAACGATTGATAAAATACTATATATGTGACTGAAAATAAGGCAACTTAGACAGATTGAAAGGCTGCTATTTTCTGCAAACTGCAAAGAAGAAAAATGCTTGCTCTTTTCTGCAAAGAAGAACTTGCTTTATTAGAATTGCATGGGGAAACTGCTGTTATCAACCAGATGAGACTTCTGAAATTCAGGGTATTTGAAAGAGATGGTTGCAGAATTTATAAAGGATGAATTTGATTAATGCGGATCTCTGAGTGTTCAATTTCCAGATGACACCAGACAGCACTTGGGACAGGCTCCCTCAACATAACCAACAGCAACTGGACTGTGCAACAAGTGAGAGAGAGAAACATAAGGACACGGCTGCAGAGAAAAGAAGAGGCGTTCGGTTGGTGGGCCTTCATCCCCCCTGAAAGAGGAAGCTGAAACTTCTGAGGGGCTGGTATGGACAAAGACTGTGTTGATGCAGAAACAACCAAGAAAACATCCTGCCATCATGCAAAATCGCCTCCTCCGTGGCTTGGCCAAAAGCCAGACTGAGGAGAGGCAGAGAGACAACAGCATCCAGAGTCAAACCACTATGTCCAAACATGACACCAGACCCCTGAATGCCAACAAAGACTGACAGATAAAGTGCATCGGATGAGGAGGGAAACACTCAGACAGCAGCCCAACCAGTTCAACTGATCGCTGGTCCAAGCAGAAGGACTCCATCCTTTACTAAGTGGGCACAGGTGATACGTTTTCAATGATCACTACAGAGACCGCTTCAAATTTCATTGATTGGCCATATTAATTGTATTTTGATTATTAACTGGTCCAGCAGCAGTTCTCTATATTCTGTTAAGCTGACACTCTCTATTTGCTTTCTTTCAATAGACATTAGTCCAGCTGTAAGCATTAAAAAAAAAAAATTGGGAGGGGATGTGTTTGCATGACTCAATAATTAACTACAACTGATGCTGGACTTAGCATAGTGAGGGACTACTGCATTAACCAACTAGGGGTAAATGCATAATTAGATAATTGATGATGTTGTCCATTGAACAGAGAGCTTTTGGGCTCTGGTTTATAAGCTTGATTGATACTGAGCTCTCTATCAGGAAAAAAAGAGGACATAATATGTTCAACAACAAAACATAAGGATGATAAGGCTATGGTGCTGGTCACTCCATCTTGGTCAATAGTTATTTTTTTTAGGTTTAGAAATAAAGATAGTAACTACACAATTTACAAACACGTGATATCACAAATGCTGTCATTACCAGGGATTGCACGATGTTAATATTGTTGGTCATGAATTCGAGATTATGCTAAAATCTCCAGTCATTTAAAAGAGCGTCTCATAAGCAAAAAGATTATGAAGAGAAATTAAATTAACAGATGAATGACAAATCAGATAAGAGAAATTGATAATGGTTCTTTCAAATGACAGCATGTCCAGACCTACCAGAAATTTGTATCTATTAGATATTGAAAAATGTGGGGTTTATGACAGCAGTGTTTAACACAATCAAATGGCAACTGATATCGACCAACTGTGTTATTCAAAACATTTAGACACTGTCACATGGGGAATGCCACATTGCCTACATTCAGTAGCTTTTGTTATCAGAGTTGTGTTACCAATTTACAATTGGTTGTATTCGAACCTTGAAATTTAGAATAGATAATTGAATATAAAATTAAGTCTATATCATTTGCCAAGAAGGCATAAGCAAAACCCTCAACTTCAGACTATTGGACAAATGAGGTATTAAAATACAAATAATTACACTAGCAACCCTTTTTACTATTTTAATTTAAGATGCGCATGGTTTTGACCATTGCGCAAGGGGGGAGATTATTAGAAAAATAAAATTAGAAAAATAAAAAAGACAAAGATTCACAAAATAATGTCAGAAAAGGAACAGCAACTCCAAAAGGCTCTATCCCAGTTCCAGAAGGACCCTTCAAACATCTAGTGATGGATTATGAGGACATGATAAAATCAGTAAGAGGAAAAAGATACAGATAGAGTTTTCATTGATAGATTTAGCAGATGGGTCGAAGCAGAACCCTCAGCAGACCAAGGAGCAGAAACTGATAAAATTTTAACCAAAGAAGTCATCCCAAGATTTGGCATACCATCTCAGATTAGCTCTGACAATCAACAGAACAATTAAGACTAAGATCAAGCAATGGATGCCTTAGGCCATCAGCTAAAATACACCAGCAAAAATGACATGGCAAAACAGACAAGCTCTGAATTGGCTACTCGCAGAAAAAGGAGGAGCATGTGTGATGTTTGGAACTGACTGTTGCACCTTTATTCCAAATAATACAGCCTCTGATGGAGTTTTTACTAGGGCCATGAAGAAGCTGAAGGATCTGAGACAAGAAGTTGCTGAAAATGCAGGGAGATACAGAGACGTTGGATACTGGTTTGACTGTATTTGGGTCTTGGAAAGAATGGTTCATTAAGGTGGGAATAATAATATCTGTGGCTGTTGTCATTTTTCTTTTGTGTTTTGTGTTTTCTTTTCTGCTGTGTTGTGCCTTTTCTAAGATCCATGCTAGCCAACGTGGCTGTCAAACAGATGATTAATGTGTCAGTCAAACCATCGGGAGTTGACATCGGGTGCACAAACACAAGAGTGCACCAAATTGGGCCAGGACTGGACGAGCTAGATGACTTCCTGTAAGGAGTTCTGGTGAAGGAGTAAGGAATGGGGTACCTTGTTACTTTTGATTTCTGACAGTTTGATTCTGTTTTTAATAGAGAGGGAGGTAGTAACATTGTGTATTTTATTTTTGGGGTAAAATTAGACAGATCATTAGAACATGAATAGAGTAGGGAGTTAGTTAGAGGGGTTTTAATTGTTTCTTTGATTTTTTTATAAAGGACCCCTTCTTCCTGAGTGTTTTCTTTTTTTACACTTCTAATCCTACTGAGAATATTTTTACATATAATCACACTAACTGTCACAAATATGAATATGTGAATGAGAGGGGACGATACAAGGTTTGAAGCAGGTCATTGCCCGTGGTACGAGGTAATGCAACCAGATATAAAGGGAAAAGATAAGAATGTTTTTACTATTTTTATCACTTACTAATCATTTTACTCTTATAACAGAGTTCTTTTAATATTTTTAAGTTTTTTATGAATCAAAAGTGAAGTACGTGCATAAGACTACTGGTAGATGTTTCCATGGGGTAAACAGAGAAATTAATTGCAAGCGCGGTCACCAATTGCCGGACCAGCAAGGGCAGACTCAACTGGTGGTTTAAAAACCCGCTGTTTGCTCCAACACCAGATAGTGCCCAGGGCACCTCTGGCAACGAAGGAGCAACCTAGATAGCACTCCAGGCCACCGGAAGCGCCTGTGCAGTTCCTCTGGCACCGTGGGACAATCGTAACTCCAAGTCTGCACACTGAGATATGTTGATTATGCTGAAAACAATCTTAATTTAACTTAACAGAGAGAGGCTTATTCATGAAGATACATTCTGGGACAGAAATGAAGGTGGGACTAGGAATAGTCCCAAAGGGGGGATATGTTGGAGAATTTCCTTGATTCATGTCTGAGTATGATGTAATGAAAATGACAAGCATGACAAAATGGGTCTGAGAAAGGATGAGAGAATGGAAAATAACCAGCTTGCATCAGCAATGCAAAGTATCAAAAACACTGTATGAAACAGAGCACCATTGTGTGAGGTTTGACCAATAGAGAAGACATGTCTAACTGTGCCAAGGTCACCAGGCGTGACAGAGGGGAAGAGATAGATTTGAGGGTGCCCATTGGGCACCTAGAGATAAGAAAAAGTATAAGACATGAACACTGGCCAATGTAACTTGAGATGTCCGGATGGCCAGCCGGCTTCTCACTTTGTTGCTTGTCAATAAAGTTAATTCTTCTGACCTGGAACCTCGACTCTGAGAAACTTCTTTGAGACCTGAACCAAAAAGAACTATGAATTTGCCACAACATTTCCAAGTGAGAAAATTCCTCTGTTGGGGGGTTTTATGTCCATTATGGAGCATGGTTAGAATAGGTCTGGCAGTTTGTGTCCTTTTATACTCCGAATTAATACAACAAACACACACTGCATTTTATGAGGGGTCGTTGATTGTTTAAAAACAGCCGATGATCAGTGCCGATTATATCCGGTCAATCAAAAAGGTGCGGAAAAACGTGTCAGACTGCAACTCATAGAGTGAAGGAAATCTCTTGTGTTGAATTTAGGGCAAGTTAACGCGACAATATTGCTTTAAAAGTTTAAAAATAGCAACGTTAATGCAGACTTTATTTGACCCTATGAATCACCCATAGTTCAAGCCAGGGTTGCCAGATCTACTTTTTTTCCTACATCAAACATTATTTGTAGTGCCTCCCATCCAATAATCGCAAGAGCTTTGTGCTCTGTTACTTCTGATAAGAGACAAAGTCTCAGTTTTCAAATTCTGTATATTTTATCATGAAATTCAAACAATAAATGGCATTTTGAGGCTCTTAAATGTGACGTGACAGATCGCTGTAGCGCCTCAGTTCAAGCAGCGCGGAGCACGAGTCTTTTCTTCATCTTTAATACAAATGATATCTTGAAAAACAAGCATGAATATCAAAAGGTATGTTGAAAGATATGGTACAACTTACTGAAATCTTTATCATGGCTCATGGAAATCACTCAATCTGTGTTTCAACCGCGGAAAGACGTAAATAAAACTGCCTGAGAACAATATCACTTAATGTTGAATTTACCTCAGGAAAGTTAACCAGTGTTCACAGCAGAGATGGGCACTCAAGTTAGAGACTGAAGTTAGAGAATGTGGGAAACAATTAAAGACACCGGAACGACAACATACTGTAAAATTTTATTAAACATCGCATCCACAAAGGTTAGTCACATTATTATACTGAGGTGTATCTGCATGGCTCCTTTGGTTTGCAAGCCTGTTAAAACATTAACAAATAAAATCTAGCCTTTAAACCTATAGCACTATGTTTTACTTTTATTGTTTCGAAGTAGGCTATATGCAGCTTTTCTGTCTCTTAATGTATGTCTGTGAGAGAGAGGGGATAGAAGGATTAAGAATGAAACATTCCGAGGTTTGATATTTTCAGATAATGACTGTCGTCAATAACAATGCCGCTGTATAACAAACTACTGTATAACAAACTATGACTGGCGCCATCTTGCATCCATTTAGCGATTGTATTGAAAATAACTACTATACAATAGTACTATGTCTTGTTGCCAGTACAATTGTTTTATACATTGTTATGGATGATAAAGTAACAAGCTGGATTTACATTATCCCTTATATCTTAGGACCTTTATTACAAACAAAACAGATAATAGAAAGATCATATATTTTGTCTATATAATACAAATAATAGGATTTTTGAGTATGAGATTTTTATTTATTTTTTATTTTTTTTGTAAGGCATGAAATGACTTGAGACTCGACTCGGACTCGTGACAATAGACTCTAGACTCGACTCGGACTCCAGCTTAAAGACTTCGGACTTGACTTGGACTCCAGATGAAAGACTTGTGAACATCTCTGGTTCACAGTTCTTTAGTTAGCTATAAAAACACCAGAGAAGAGGTTATCTACTGTTAATTGTATATGTATGTTTGAATAAATTTGCCATGAAGAAGGGTTTATGAAAACTACCTTATGTGCAACTGAGTTGTATACATACATTTCAGCTTTTATTTGAGTGTAAATATTATATCTGGAAATAAATAGCAGTTGAATATAATAGCCTCAGTTGTTAATTTTAACCTCTAATATTATAGTGTACCAAATGAGAGAGTTCCCTGTATAGTTTGCAGTATTATTTGGGCGAGTTTTTTTTTCCTTAAGAAAAATCAAACTATCGGCATTGGCCGTTATTCTGAAAAATCGGCTATCGGTATTGGCGGAGAAATTTAGTATCGGTGCATCTCTAATTGCAACAACAAAAACTGAGGGACAGAACTGTTCTGTCACAGACATGAAGGTCGTCCCTGCCTTTTTTTCACGGCCATACAGAAAGCCCCTGCCTGTTCTGTCACATTCATGGTGCCCGTTGCTGCCTGTTCTGTCATGGCCACAAAGGCCACCCCTGAGTTCTCAGTCTGTACAGTCACGCCCAGGAGTGTAGCAAATTAGCTCTATGAAATATTAATAATCAATAATAATTGGTTATAATTGACTATGAATATTTGGATCAGTTAATACAATTAACTTAATGTCGTAAATTAATATTACAATCATTTAACCTGTTTGTCCCGTGAACACTCAGGATTAATTGTTTATTAACTCTAAGAAATTTCCGGGGCATGGGAAACTTCTTTCTTAATTTACTGTACTACTAAGAGCAAGTAGTCAAGATCTATATGATAAGTGACTCCAGATATTCCAAAAAGCTCATGTTCATTTCTGAAAACATTGTTGAGGTCAGGATCAATACAAGAAGCCCCCTGGTGCATGGATATGACCATTAGAAATACAACAACACGTTCTTAGGGAGGTCCAAATCCTGGCTACACCAGGCTTCTTCAAGCTCATGTAAGCTGGCGAAAGCAGCACGCAACAGAAGCAAAAGCACAACTCCTTTTTCCAACAAGTCACGAAGCCTCCTAAGAGACCGGCAAAAATTGCCAAGGCTGACTGTATTTCAAGTCATCCCAGCGGGGTATTGGGTAAAGTTTTCAACCAGCAAAGATCACGTCTCGGATGAGACTCATAGACTACGATATTGCCTCTGCGAAAGAATGCCAGCGAAGGGAGCGACGTCTCCCGTGCTTTTTCCTGGACATGGAACGACAGGGTGGTATCAAGCTTTAAACTGCCATGTAATCAGCCTTTTGGCACTGACGGCTGCATGGTGAGTCTACGAAACAGGCGAGTGATATGCACAAAAAAGTTTGTTCATTGTGTAGCATGAGGGAAAGGGGCAACTCCAGCAGATACGCCTATAACGGCAACAATGGTCAACTACGCCACCCCAAAATACTGGGGAATAACAGCCCTAAGGGCACACAGGTTCGTTAATCAAAAGGATGGGTGAGGAGACGTGGGTCATATAGAAAGACAAAAGATATACACTTTATTTTCATCAACACTGAAAATATAAATATTTAAAAATGTTACAGCAAGATTCTTAGAATCAATTTTATAGTAACGTGCACAATATGTACTAGACACACATAACAAACTTATATTTAAGTTGAGCTAGTTGACCAGCAGCGGAGGTACCTGGAAGCACAGGCTGGCTGCCTCAATTAGAAGAACCTCAGTAACCCAAACACACGCCCACACACACACGTGAGGATTGGATGCAAGAAAACACACGGCACTAGGTGTAATCACCACACACACCATACGATAGCAGCCAGCCGCCCTGCTCCAGAAACCCCCAGCTCCTGCAGAGAAAAAACAAATACAAACAAAACAAGCTTCTAGAAAACCATATAAGTATAACACAGCAAAAGAAAACAAAATACAAATGACATATCTTAAGAGAAACAATAACAAATTAAAAGCACACACTTCACTCAAATTCAGCAGTTATACTTACAATGCCCAGAATGAAGTATGAACCATAACAAAAAAACAAATAAACATTCATAAACAAAGACTCAATATACTGATGCACAATCAGAAGATCAAGCAGGTGGCAGCTGGTAAAGACAGACCAGCCAGCAAGCCGCTCCAGCCCCGACCAAGGCGTCACGACACCGCAACAACGTGCACACAGTTACTATAAACTAGACGTAGAGGCAAAACAGCAACGTAGTCACAATTAGACGCTTCACGATTTAATATTGACGCTCAATCCCATCGAGTAGGCGGGGAGGACACTCAGATCTGCAGAGCATAACAAGAATATGTAAAAGAGAATAACAGATTACTAAACAAAGCTATAATTATACATGCCGCAGGGATGGTCAACGTAAACAAACCATTATGGTCGCACGCTATGCGGGAATACAGCCGCTCGATCCGAAACATACCGCTGTAAATAACATGCTATAAATATTTAACGTTACTGAAAATAAAACAGATAACAGCTAAACACGATCAACACTTGTTTATAAGGAAACTGAACATACCTGTAATAAGTAGACAGCGAGCGCACAGCAGACGGAAGAGAAGGACACGGTCTAAGCCGTCGGCGGCAACAGATGACATGATGGCAATACCAAGACGCATATCCGGTCGCCAAAACCCACTTCTTTTATACTCCATACAAGGGCAGCCAATAAGCCACACGCATGCGCACGATCTCCCAATAGGTGGAGTTATTCCACCCTGCTACAATTGTTCTCTCTTCGCTCAAAGAACAAAGAGTGCGCTGCTTTCGTAATTTTGGGGGGAGAGACTTATAGCAAAGGGGGGGAGTTATAACGCTCAATCTCCAAGAACATATTTGAGTTCGGGATCGATTCGACGAGCCCCCTACGAGGTTGGGTAGGATAATGAAGAGTGCAAGGAAACTGCAAACATATTCTGAGAGAGGTCCAATGCAAGCTATGCTGCCCTTTTCATGACCCAGGTGTTCTCTCTAGGTTCTTTCCAACAAAGCAGAAGCAGCACACTGTTGTAAAGTTTTCTTTTATCGAAGCAGAGACCAGGAGACAGTTGGGATCACGTTCAAACAGAAGAGTTTCTTTATTTGAGCGCGGCTGCGGTTTCGTCCAACATAATCTAAAGTATATACATTTACATGGTGTCTTTATAGGCATTTTAGGAGGAGGGACTTTTGAAGGTGGAGACAAATTCAAACAAAGCATGTAAATGAGTATACAGGTTAAGGAACCGCCCCAGACCGGCAGTCTCAATTTAATCAGCATACCTATTCAAATGCTGATATTGGCCAGGAACTCCGGTTCCAAGGGCCATCCCAGAGCCATTAAAGACAAAGGTGAACGATTCAATGTCTGGGCTCCGAAAGGTGAGAATCTCAGTGATCTGACTCATTTAAAACACAATAGAGATTGCAACTTTGCTGACATCTTAACCTTAAAAGCTAAAATCAGTATTCTTCACCGTGATGTTATGTAAGGAAGCATATCTGAAATAGATTCTTAAATTTGTAACCCTTCAGTCCCCTCTTTGAGAGTTCTTAAAAACTCTCACAAAATACAAATTTAGACACTTAAAATTCATTCTTGTAACTGGTGTAAGTTACAGGCACATATAACTTGCTCTGTGTTGTTCATCTGTAATTGCATGCTGACACAGAAACAAAACATGCAATTTAGGGTCCGTGAATTTCTCTGCGTTGTGTATTTTTCATTTTCTTTTGTGATAGTTTGTTCAGCAGTGGGTCTGGTTGTCTTCTTGAGGTTGGGGCTTCATACGCAGATGAGACGGTCGTTGCATATGGATCTCGAAAAAGCCATCAAGTTTTTTATCTGCACACTGTAAGACAGAAAACAGAAAAACAGAGAGCAGTATTTCTTCAAAACACTAAGGTTGTAGCAGTTTAAACACTATGGTTCTATCGTTTTCAGGGTCTACTGTGGTCGTTTCATTCTTTCCCTGTTTCTTAATTGATTTGAGACACCTAAAAGGAACAGTGAGGTGAGGATGGACTATGGTTGGGAAGGGCCTATAAGGGAATCTTCACCACAGGGTTGGCCCCCGAAAGCCTGTTGCTTCCAGTTCTTCCTGGGCTCCTCACTGGTCCATGTGTCCTATCCTATCCCCGTAGGGGAAACAACTGTACAGTGTGTGAGAAAATTGGCACTTCCCATTCTCCAGTGAAACCTCAGTCTTAAAAGACATCATATAGAGCATGGGGGTCTGACTGGAATATTTCTGTGGTATAACATTTAAGGCTGTGAGTTTTCTGAATGTCCCCCAAACAAAGGTTGTGACAGTCACTTTCCTTTTGTTCTATTAAACAAAAATAAGTCTTTCATCTTTGTTGTAAGTTACTGGGGAGATTAAGCAATCACAGCCTAAATGGTTAACACCGTATCAAGTTGCCCCACGAGTTTAACGAGGAGGGGAGGGGCTGCTTCAGAATATCAAGCAGGCTAAGCAGAAGCTGGTTAACCTTGTTAACTTGTCTTAAGTTATTTTTGTTTTTTCTACATTCTTTTCCAAAATGTCCGTGCTTACCACAGTAAGAACAACTGGCTTCTCTAGGACTTTTGCGTTTCTTTGGCTTCTCTGAGTTGACCTTAACAGAAACTGCTGCAATTCTTACTCTCTCTTTGACATCCGAATCTCTTTCCCAAATAGCTAAACTTTCTAGGTTACTTCTGAGAGTTCTTTTAGCCCACGTAATATCTAGGAATGGCAAGGCTGTTCTGTACTCAGCTACAAGACCATCTGCCCAAATTCGGATTAGAGCTCCTTTGTCAGCTAACACACTTTCGGAATCATCCACTATTCCACTGTACGTTACCGCTACCTGACAGAACCTCTCAGTATATTCACTCACAGTTTCTTCTTTCTCTTGTACACAGCTAGTAACTCTCGACCAATCGATTTTGGGTCCTAAGATATTCTTTAGGATTTTCAAAACACCTTCTCTCAAATCGCCTTTACTGATATGTTGCAGTTCGGAAGTAACAGCAGACTCAAAATTGTTGAATTCAGATTCAGTTAGAATTTGTGACATCAGCTGTGTGACTTCAGGCAACGACATGTCGTAAAGATGCATTTTACTGAACAATGCTCTTCTGAATTCAGAAAAATGTGTGCGTGCTGAGGGTAAACTCTGGGAGAGTCTATCTATATCCTTAGGACCTAAAGATGTTTTGGCAACCGTTTGTTTTTGGACAACAGAAGAGTTCGGAGTAACACTTTTAGTTCCCTGAGATCTTCTCCTAGCCCCACAAACCTGCACTGAATCTACAGGCTGATCAGTTACTGATTGGATGGCTACATTTGTTTCAAAGAAAGCTTTTAAGTCAGGATAATTGTTATCAGGCTGACTAACTTCTTCCACATCAGTTTTTTCTGCATCTTTGTTGCGGTTTACTTTCTTAGTCAACAAAGATATTCTAGCACGGAGCTCTTTGATCTGTTTCTCTAGCTCTGAGTTGCGCTTAGACTGTTCTGTAGCTAGGGTTAAACCAAATTCTCTGTGACAACAGATAAAACTTTTCACACTGTTCTTGCGAATACTTTCTCCTAGTACCTTCTTACAATCTTCAATTGACCACACTTTCTCTGGATCAATGCCAAATTTCTTTGTTAAATTCAATCTGACTGGCTCAGTCACGATGGAGTCTATGTGCTCTGATAACAAAGACTTGAATTCACTATCTGTTAAAGGTGTAGCTAGTCCAGCTTTCTCAGTTGTGGGAATCAGTCTAGTACTTTTCCTAAACATTTTGTGAATTTCTATGTTACCACACAAACAAACACTAAACTTCTCTCTACTGTCTTACAAACAGAGGGTACAATCTTATTAGCACATGACGCTAATCTTCTCTAGCTTACAAAGGACAGGCCTTCTCTAGCAAGAGGATACACACAATATTAACATGTAACTGTTAAACTTCCCTGCCTGAACAACAAAGGATAAATTTCATCTCTAAAAGACAACTTTAGAGGATAACTTAGTTAACAAAACCCTGCAGCTGTTTGTTAACTTCTTCTCTGTCGTCGCAGAGGAAAACTATTTTGTACTGATCTGCAAAGGTTCTTTAAATGGAGTGAAAACTCACCAAGTCTTTCGTTTGTAGAGAAAGATTCCGTCTGGAAAAATTCAGTCTTTGAGATCTTTTTGGAGCTTGAAGTTTTCAATCTGGATTCAGAAGATTCAGTCTGGAACTTAGTCAGGCTTTGTTGAGATCTTTGAGCTTGAAGTTTCAAGATTCAGTTTCCTTTTTTCTCCATCCGGGTCACGGCACCATCTGTTGTAAAGTTTTCTTTTATCGAAGCAGAGACCAGGAGACAGTTGGGATCACGTTCAAACAGAAGAGTTTCTTTATTTGAGCGCGGCTGCGGTTTCGTCCAACATCATCTAAAGTATATACATTTACATGGTGTCTTTATAGGCATTTTAGGAGGAGGGACTTTTGAAGGTGGAGACAAATTCAAACAAAGCATGTAAATGAGTATACAGGTTAAGGAACTGCCCCAGACCGGCAGTCTCAATTTAATCAGCATACCTATTCAAATGCTGATATTGGCCAGGAACTCCGGTTCCAAGGGCCATCCCAGAGCCATTAAAGACAAAGGTGAACGATTCAATGTCTGGGCTCCGAAAGGTGAGAATCTCAGTGATCTGACTCATTTAAAACACAATAGAGATTGCAACTTTGCTGACATCTTAACCTTAAAAGCTAAAATCAGTATTCTTCACCGTGATGTTATGTAAGGAAGCATATCTGAAATAGATTCTTAAATTTGTAACCCTTCAACACAAAAGAAACATAAGCACATCTCCCTCTATCAACACGGTTGTGAGTCTCCTAACCCATAGAACCCAACGCTCCTTGCAGGTTACCTCTCTCATCAGCCCAACCTTTTACAACACATTGTGGTGAACTTTATCTCCGTCATGTTAATGAGAGCGGTTGAAAAGCACCAAAACAGCGCTTCCGACAGCCGAAGCGGCACGACGAGGTGGCCGAGTGGTTAAGGCGATGGACTGCTAATCCATTGTGCTCTGCACGCGTGGGTTCGAATCCCATCCTCGTCGTTTGATGGCTTTAGTGTTTCGAGAGAGCCAAGTGCGCATGGCAAAGCCCTTCAAAGTACCTCGCTGCCAACTTTAAAGACATCATCCTTAAAATAGCTGCAGAAACACACCACAGCCCAGCTTCGGGCAGACGCGCAGGCGAGTGACGAGGTGGCCGAGTGGTTAAGGCGATGGACTGCTAATCCATTGTGCTCTGCACGCGTGGGTTCGAATCCCATCCTCGTCGTTTGATGTCTTTAGCGTTCAAGAGAGCCAAGTGCGCCTGCCATAGCACTTTGCTGCCAACTATAACGTCATCATACTAAAAATAGCTGCGGAAAAACGCCACCGGCAGGCGAGTGACTGAGTGGTTAAGGCGATGGACTGCTAATCCGTTGTGCTCTGCGCGCGTATGGGTTCGAGTCTCACCCTTGGTGTTTAGTTTCACAGAGAGCCTAGTGAACAGGTCAACCGCAGGGGTGCCGCTCATGGCGAGCTTTAGCTGAATTGCATTGTAATTATAGCTGCAGAAAAAGCTCATGTTCATTTCTGAAAACATTGTTGAGGTCAGGATCAATACAAGAAGCCTCCTGGTGCATGGATATGACCATTAGAAATACAACAACACGTTCTAAGGGAGGTCCAAATCCTGGCTACACCAGGCTTCTTCAAGCTCATGCTTTCGCCAGCACAGCGAAAGCAGCACACAACAGAAGCAAAAGCACAACTCCTTTTTCCAACAAGTCACGAAGTCTCCTAAGAGACCGGCAAAAATTGCCACGGCTGACTGTATTTCAAGTCATCCCAGCGGGGTTTTGGGTAAAGTTTTCAACCAGCAAAGATCACGTCTCAGATGAGCCTCATAGACTACGATATTGCCTCTGCGAAAGAATGCTGGAGACGGGAGCGACGTCTCCCGTGCTTTTATCTGGACATGGAACGACAGGGTGGTATCAAGCTTTAAACTGCCATGTAATCAGCCTTTTGGCACTGACGGCTGCATGGTGAGTCTACGAAACAGGCGAGTGATATGCACAAAAAGGTTTGTTCATTGTTCTCTCTTCGCTCAAAGAACAAAGAGTGCGCTGCTTTCGTAATTTTGGGGGGAGAGACTTATGGGTATCCTGGTAGCAAAGGGGGGGGAGTTATAACGCTCAATCTCCAAGAACATATTTGAGTTCGGGATCGATTCGACGAGCCCCCTACGAGGTTGGGTAGGATAATGAAGAGTGCAAGGAAACTGCAAACATATTCTGAGAGAGGTCCAATGCAAGCTATGCTGCCCTTTTCATGACCCAGGTGTTCTCTCTAGGTTCTTTCCAACAAAGCAGAAGCAGCACACAAAAGAAACATAAGCACATCTCCCTCTATCAACACGGTTGTGAGTCTCCTAACCCATAGAACCCAACGCTCCTTGCAGGTCAGTCGAAGGGTTACCTCTCTCATCAGCCCAACCTTTTACAACACATTGTGGTGAACTTTATCTCCGTCATGTTAATGAGAGCGGTTGAAAAGCACCAAAACAGCGCTTCCGACAGCCGAAGCGGCACGACGAGGTGGCCGAGTGGTTAAGGCGATGGACTGCTAATCCATTGTGCTCTGCACGCGTGGGTTCGAATCCCATCCTCGTCGTTTGATGGCTTTAGTGTTTCGAGAGAGCCAAGTGCGCATGGCAAAGCCCTTCAAAGTACCTCGCTGCCAACTTTAAAGACATCATCCTTAAAATAGCTGCAGAAACACACCACAGCCCAGCTTCGAGCAGACGTGCAGGCGAGTGACGAGGTGGCCGAGTGGTTAAGGCGATGGACTGCTAATCCATTGTGCTCTGCACGCGTGGGTTCGAATCCCATCCTCGTCGTTTGATGTCTTTAGCGTTCAAGAGAGCCAAGTGCGCCTGCCGTAGCACTTTGCTGCCAACTATAACGTCATCATACTAAAAATAGCTGCGGAAAAACACCACCGGCAGGCGAGTGGCTGAGTGGTTAAGGGCGATGGACTGCTAATCCGTTGTGCTCTGCACGCGTATGGGTTCGAGTCTCACCCTTGGTGTTTAGTTTCACAGAGAGCCTAGTGAACAGGTCAACCGCAGGGGTGCCGCTCATGGCGAGCTTTAGCTGAATTGCATTGTAATTATAGCTGCAGAAAAAGCTCATGTTCATTTCTGAAAACATTGTTGAGGTCAGGATCAATACAAGAAGCCCCCTGGTGCATGGATATGACCATTAGAAATACAACAACACGTTCTAAGGGAGGTCCAAATCCTGGCTACACCAGCCTTCTTCAAGCTCATGCTTTCGCCAGCACAGCGAAAGCAGCACGCAACAGAAGCAAAAGCACAACTCCTTTTTCCAACAAGTCACGAAGCCTCCTAAGAGACCGGCAAAAATTGCCAAGGCTGATTGTATTTCAAGTCATCCCAGCGGGGTATTGGGTAAAGTTTTCAACCAGCAAAGATCACGTCTCGGATGAGCCTCATAGACTACGATATTGCCTCTGCGAAAGAATGCCGGCGAAGGGAGCGACGTCTCCCGTGCTTTTATCTGGACATGGAACGACAGGGTGGTATCAAGCTTTAAACTGCCATGTAATCAGCCTTTTGGCACTGACGGCTGCATGGTGAGTCTACGAAACAGGCGAGTGATATGCACAAAAAGGTCTGTTCATTGTTCTCTCTTCGCTCAAAGAACAAAGAGTGCGCTGCTTTCGTAATTTTGGGGGGAGAGACTTATGGGTATCCTGGTAGCAAAGGGGGGGAGTTATAACGCTCAATCTCCAAGAACATATTTGAGTTCGGGATCGATTCGACGAGCCCCCTACGAGGTTGGGTAGGATAATGAAGAGTGCAAGGAAACTGCAAACATATTCTGAGAGAGGTCCAATGCAAGCTATGCTGCCCTTTTCATGACCCAGGTGTTCTCTCTAGGTTCTTTCCAACAAAGCAGAAGCAGCACACAAAAGAAACATAAGCACATCTCCCTCTATCAACACGGTTGTGAGTCTCCTAACCCATAGAACCCAACGCTCCTTGCAGGTCAGTCGAAGGGTTACCTCTCTCATCAGCCCAACCTTTTACAACACATTGTGGTGAACTTTATCTCCGTCATGTTAATGAGAGCGGTTGAAAAGCACCAAAACAGCGCTTCCGACAGCCGAAGCGGCACGACGAGGTGGCCGAGTGGTTAAGGCGATGGACTGCTAATCCATTGTGCTCTGCACACGTGGGTTCGAATCCCATCCTCGTCGTTTGATGGCTTTAGTGTTTCGAGAGAGCCAAGTGCGCATGGCAAAGCCCTTCAAAGTACCTCGCTGCCAACTTTAAAGACATCATCCTTAAAATAGCTGCAGAAACACACCACAGCCCAGCTTCGGGCAGACGTGCAGGCGAGTGACGAGGTGGCCGAGTGGTTAAGGCGATGGACTGCTAATCCATTGTGCTCTGCACGCGTGGGTTCGAATCCCATCCTCGTCGTTTGATGGCTTTAGCGTTCAAGAGAGCCAAGTGCGCCTGCCGTAGCACTTTGCTGCCAACTATAACGTCATCATACTAAAAATAGCTGCGGAAAAACACCACCGGCAGGCGAGTGGCTGAGTGGTTAAGGGCGATGGACTGCTAATCCGTTGTGCTCTGCACGCGTATGGGTTCGAGTCTCACCCTTGGTGTTTAGTTTCACAGAGAGCCTAGTGAACAGGTCAACCGCAGGGGTGCCGCTCATGGCGAGCTTTAGCTGAATTGCATTGTAATTATAGCTGCAGAAAAAGCTCATGTTCATTTCTGAAAACATTGTTGAGGTCAGGATCAATACAAGAAGCCCCCTGGTGCATGGATATGACCATTAGAAATACAACAACACGTTCTAAGGGAGGTCCAAATCCTGGCTACACCAGCCTTCTTCAAGCTCATGCTTTCGCCAGCACAGCGAAAGCAGCACGCAACAGAAGCAAAAGCACAACTCCTTTTTCCAACAAGTCACGAAGCCTCCTAAGAGACCGGCAAAAATTGCCAAGGCTGATTGTATTTCAAGTCATCCCAGCGGGGTATTGGGTAAAGTTTTCAACCAGCAAAGATCACGTCTCGGATGAGCCTCATAGACTACGATATTGCCTCTGCGAAAGAATGCCGGCGAAGGGAGCGACGTCTCCCGTGCTTTTATCTGGACATGGAACGACAGGGTGGTATCAAGCTTTAAACTGCCATGTAATCAGCCTTTTGGCACTGACGGCTGCATGGTGAGTCTACGAAACAGGCGAGTGATATGCACAAAAAGGTTTGTTCATTGTTCTCTCTTCGCTCAAAGAACAAAGAGTGCGCTGCTTTCGTAATTTTGGGGGGAGAGACTTATGGGTATCCTGGTAGCAAAGGGGGGGAGTTATAACGCTCAATCTCCAAGAACATATTTGAGTTCGGGATCGATTCGACGAGCCCCCTACGAGGTTGGGTAGGATAATGAAGAGTGCAAGGAAACTGCAAACATATTCTGAGAGAGGTCCAATGCAAGCTATGCTGCCCTTTTCATGACCCAGGTGTTCTCTCTAGGTTCTTTCCAACAAAGCAGAAGCAGCACACAAAAGAAACATAAGCACATCTCCCTCTATCAACACGGTTGTGAGTCTCCTAACCCATAGAACCCAACGCTCCTTGCAGGTCAGTCGAAGGGTTACCTCTCTCATCAGCCCAACCTTTTACAACACATTGTGGTGAACTTTATCTCCGTCATGTTAATGAGAGCGGTTGAAAAGCACCAAAACAGCGCTTCCGACAGCCGAAGCGGCTCGACGAGGTGGCCGAGTGGTTAAGGCGATGGACTGCTAATCCATTGTGCTCTGCACGCGTGGGTTCGAATCCCATCCTCGTCGTTTGATGGCTTTAGTGTTTCGAGAGAGCCAAGTGCGCATGGCAAAGCCCTTCAAAGTACCTCGCTGCCAACTTTAAAGACATCATCCTTAAAATAGCTGCAGAAACACACCACAGCCCAGCTTCGGGCAGACGTGCAGGCGAGTGACGAGGTGGCCGAGTGGTTAAGGCGATGGACTGCTAATCCATTGTGCTCTGCACGCGTGGGTTCGAATCCCATCCTCGTCGTTTGATGTCTTTAGCGTTCAAGAGAGCCAAGTGCGCCTGCCATAGCACTTTGCTGCCAACTATAACGTCATCATACTAAAAATAGCTGCGGAAAAACACCACCGGCAGGCGAGTGGCTGAGTGGTTAAGGCGATGGACTGCTAATCCGTTGTGCTCTGCGCGCGTATGGGTTCGAGTCTCACCCTTGGTGTTTAGTTTCACAGAGAGCCTAGTGAACAGGTCAACCGCAGGGGTGCCGCTCATGGCGAGCTTTAGCTGAATTGCATTGTAATTATAGCTGCAGAAAAAGCTCATGTTCATTTCTGAAAACATTGTTGAGGTCAGGATCAATACAAGAAGCCCCCTGGTGCATGGATATGACCATTAGAAATACAACAACACGTTCTAAGGGAGGTCCAAATCCTGGCTACACCAGCCTTCTTCAAGCTCATGCTTTCGCCAGCACAGCGAAAGCAGCACGCAACAGAAGCATAAGCACAACTCCTTTTTCCAACAAGTCACGAAGCCTCCTAAGAGACCGGCAAAAATTGCCAAGGCTGACTGTATTTCAAGTCATCCCAGCGGGGTATTGGGTAAAGTTTTCAACCAGCAAAGATCACGTCTCGGATGAGCCTCATAGACTACGATATTGCCTCTGCGAAAGAATGCCGGCGAAGGGAGCGACGTCTCCCGTGCTTTTATCTGGACATGGAACGACAGGGTGGTATCAAGCTTTAAACTGCCATGTAATCAGCCTTTTGGCACTGACGGCTGCATGGTGAGTCTACGAAACAGGCGAGTGATATGCACAAAAAGGTTTGTTCATTGTTCTCTCTTCGCTCAAAGAACAAAGAGTGCGCTGCTTTCGTAATTTTGGGGGGAGAGACTTATGGGTATCCTGGTAGCAAAGGGGGGGAGTTATAACGCTCAATCTCCAAGAACATATTTGAGTTCGGGATCGATTCGACGAGCCCCCTACGAGGTTGGGTAGGATAATGAAGAGTGCAAGGAAACTGCAAACATATTCTGAGAGAGGTCCAATGCAAGCTATGCTGCCCTTTTCATGACCCAGGTGTTCTCTCTAGGTTCTTTCCAACAAAGCAGAAGCAGCACACAAAAGAAACATAAGCACATCTCCCTCTATCAACACGGTTGTGAGTCTCCTAACCCATAGAACCCAACGCTCCTTGCAGGTCAGTCGAAGGGTTACCTCTCTCATCAGCCCAACCTTTTACAACACATTGTGGTGAACTTTATCTCCGTCATGTTAATGAGAGCGGTTGAAAAGCACCAAAACAGCGCTTCCGACAGCCGAAGCGGCTCGACGAGGTGGCCGAGTGGTTAAGGCGATGGACTGCTAATCCATTGTGCTCTGCACGCGTGGGTTCGAATCCCATCCTCGTCGTTTGATGGCTTTAGTGTTTCGAGAGAGCCAAGTGCGCATGGCAAAGCCCTTCAAAGTACCTCGCTGCCAACTTTAAAGACATCATCCTTAAAATAGCTGCAGAAACACACCACAGCCCAGCTTCGGGCAGACGTGCAGGCGAGTGACGAGGTGGCCGAGTGGTTAAGGGCGATGGACTGTTAATCCGTTGTGCTCTGCACGCGTATGGGTTCGAGTCTCACCCTTGGTGTTTAGTTTCACAGAGAGCCTAGTGAACAGGTCAACCGCAGGGGTGCCGCTCATGGCGAGCTTTAGCTGAATTGCATTGTAATTATAGCTGCAGAAAAAGCTCATGTTCATTTCTGAAAACATTGTTGAGGTCAGGATCAATACAAGAAGCCCCCTGGTGCATGGATATGACCATTAGAAATACAACAACACGTTCTAAGGGAGGTCCAAATCCTGGCTACACCAGCCTTCTCAAGCTCGTGCTTTCGCCAGCACAGCAAAAGCAGCACGCAACAGTAGCAAAAGCACAACTCCTTTTTCCAACAAGTCACGAAGCCTCCTAAGAGACCGGCAAAAATTGCCAAGGCTGACTGTATTTCAAGTTACCCCAGCGGGGTATTGGGTAAAGTTTTCAACCAGCAAAGATCACGTCTCGGATGAGCCTCATAGACTACGATATTGCCTCTGCGAAAGAATGCCGGCGAAGGGAGCGACGTCTCCCGTGCTTTTATCTGGACATGGAACGACAGGGTGGTATCAAGCTTTAAACTGCCATGTAATCAGCCTTTTGGCACTGACGGCTGCATGGTGAGTCTACGAAACAGGCGAGTGATATGCACAAAAAGGTCTGTTCATTGTTCTCTCTTCGCTCAAAGAACAAAGAGTGCGCTGCTTTCGTAATTTTGGGGGGAGAGACTTATGGGTATCCTGGTAGCAAAGGGGGGGAGTTATAACGCTCAATCTCCAAGAACATATTTGAGTTCGGGATCAATTCGACGAGCCCCCTACGAGGTTGGGTAGGATAATGAAGAGTGCAAGGAAACTGCAAACATATTCTGAGAGAGGTCCAATGCAAGCTATGCTGCCCTTTTCATGACCCAGGTGTTCTCTCTAGGTTCTTTCCAACAAAGCAGAAGCAGCACACAAAAGAAACATAAGCACATCTCCCTCTATCAACACGGTTGTGAGTCTCCTAACCCATAGAACCCAACGCTCCTTGCAGGTCAGTCGAAGGGTTACCTCTCTCATCAGCCCAACCTTTTACAACACATTGTGGTGAACTTTATCTCCGTCATGTTAATGAGAGCGGTTGAAAAGCACCAAAACAGCACTTCCGACAGCAGAAGCGGCACGACGAGGTGGCCGAGTGGTTAAGGCGATGGACTGCTAATCCATTGTGCTCTGCACGCGTGGGTTCGAATCCCATCCTCGTCGTTTGATGTCTTTAGCGTTCAAGAGAGCCAAGTGCGCCTGCCGTAGCACTTTGCTGCCAACTATAAAGTCATCATACTAAAAATAGCTGCGGAAAAACACCACCGGCAGGCGAGTGGCTGAGTGGTTAAGGCGATGGACTGCTAATCCGTTGTGCTCTGCGCGCGTATGGGTTCGAGTCTCACCCTTGGTGTTTAGTTTCACAGAGAGCCTAGTGAACAGGTCAACCGCAGGGGTGCCGCTCATGGCGAGCTTTAGCTGAATTGCATTGTAATTATAGCTGCAGAAAAAGCTCATGTTCATTTCTGAAAACATTGTTGAGGTCAGGATCAATACAAGAAGCCCCCTGGTGCATGGATATGACCATTAGAAATACAACAACACGTTCTAAGGGAGGTCCAAATCCTGGCTACACCAGCCTTCTTCAAGCTTATGCTTTCGCCAGCACAGCGAAAGCAGCACGCAACAGAAGCATAAGCACAACTCCTTTTTCCAAAAAGTCACGAAGCCTCCTAAGAGACCGGCAAAAATTGCCAAGGCTGACTGTATTTCAAGTCATCCCAGCGGGGTATTGGGTAAAGTTTTCAACCAGCAAAGATCACGTCTCGGATGAGCCTCATAGACTACGATATTGCCTCTGCGAAAGAATGCCGGCGAAGGGAGCGACGTCTCCTGTGCTTTTATCTGGACATGGAACGACAGGGTGGTATCAAGCTTTAAACTGCCATGTAATCAGCCTTTTGGCACTGACGGCTGCATGGTGAGTCTACGAAACAGGCGAGTGATATGCACAAAAAGGTTTGTTCATTGTTCTCTCTTCGCTCAAAGAACAAAGAGTGCGCTGCTTTCGTAATTTTGGGGGGAGAGACTTATGGGTATCCTGGTAGCAAAGGGGGGGAGTTATAACGCTCAATCTCCAAGAACATATTTGAGTTCGGGATCGATTCGACGAGCCCCCTACGAGGTTGGGTAGGATAATGAAGAGTGCAAGGAAACTGCAAACATATTCTGAGAGAGGTCCAATGCAAGCTATGCTGCCCTTTTCATGACCCAGGTGTTCTCTCTAGGTTCTTTCCAACAAAGCAGAAGCAGCACACAAAAGAAACATAAGCACATCTCCCTCTATCAACACGGTTGTGAGTCTCCTAACCCATAGAACCCAACGCTCCTTGCAGGTCAGTCGAAGGGTTACCTCTCTCATCAGCCCAACCTTTTACAACACATTGTGGTGAACTTTATCTCCGTCATGTTAATGAGAGCGGTTGAAAAGCACCAAAACAGCGCTTCCGACAGCCGAAGCGGCACGACGAGGGGGCCGAGTGGTTAAGGCGATGGACTGCTAATCCATTGTGCTCTGCACGCGTGGGTTCAAATCCCATCCTCGTCGTTTGATGGCTTTAGTGTTTCGAGAGAGCCAAGTGCGCATGGCAAAGCCCTTCAAAGTACCTCGCTGCCAACTTTAAAGACATCATCCTTAAAATAGCTGCAGAAACACACCACAGCCCAGCTTCGGGCAGACGTGCAGGCGAGTGACGAGGTGGCCGAGTGGTTAAGGCGATGGACTGCTAATCCATTGTGCTCTGCACGCGTGGGTTCGAATCCCATCCTCGTCGTTTGATGTCTTTAGCGTTCAAGAGAGCCAAGTGCGCCTGCCGTAGCACTTTGCTGCCAACTATAACGTCATCATACTAAAAATAGCTGCGGAAAAACACCACCGGCAGGCGAGTGGCTGAGTGGTTAAGGCGATGGACTGCTAATCCGTTGTGCTCTGCGCGCGTATGGGTTCGAGTCTCACCCTTGGTGTTTAGTTTCACAGAGAGCCTAGTGAACAGGTCAACCGCAGGGGTGCCGCTCATGGCGAGCTTTAGCTGAATTGCATTGTAATTATAGCTGCAGAAAAAGCTCATGTTCATTTCTGAAAACATTGTTGAGGTCAGGATCAATACAAGAAGCCCCCTGGTGCATGGATATGACCATTAGAAATACAACAACACGTTCTAAGGGAGGTCCAAATCCTGGCTACACCAGCCTTCTTCAAGCTCATGCTTTCGCCAGCACAGCGAAAGCAGCACGCAACAGAAGCATAAGCACAACTCCTTTTTCCAACAAGTCACGAAGCCTCCTAAGAGACCGGCAAAAATTGCCAAGGCTGACTGTATTTCAAGTCATCCCAGCGGGGTATTGGGTAAAGTTTTCAACCAGCAAAGATCACGTCTCGGATGAGCCTCATAGACTACGATATTGCCTCTGCGAAAGAATGCCGGCGAAGGGAGCGACGTCTCCCGTGCTTTTATCTGGACATGGAACGACAGGGTGGTATCAAGCTTTAAACTGCCATGTAATCAGCCTTTTGGCACTGACGGCTGCATGGTGAGTCTACGAAACAGGCGAGTGATATGCACAAAAAGGTTTGTTCATTGTTCTCTCTTCGCTCAAAGAACAAAGAGTGCGCTGCTTTCGTAATTTTGGGGGGAGAGACTTATGGGTATCCTGGTAGCAAAGGGGGGGAGTTATAACGCTCAATCTCCAAGAACATATTTGAGTTCGGGATCGATTCGACGAGCCCCCTACGAGGTTGGGTAGGATAATGAAGAGTGCAAGGAAACTGCAAACATATTCTGAGAGAGGTCCAATGCAAGCTATGCTGCCCTTTTCATGACCCAGGTGTTCTCTCTAGGTTCTTTCCAACAAAGCAGAAGCAGCACACAAAAGAAACATAAGCACATCTCCCTCTATCAACACGGTTGTGAGTCTCCTAACCCATAGAACCCAACGCTCCTTGCAGGTCAGTCGAAGGGTTACCTCTCTCATCAGCCCAACCTTTTACAACACATTGTGGTGAACTTTATCTCCGTCATGTTAATGAGAGCGGTTGAAAAGCACCAAAACAGCGCTTCCGACAGCCGAAGCGGCACGACGAGGTGGCCGAGTGGTTAAGGCGATGGACTGCTAATCCATTGTGCTCTGCACGCGTGGGTTCGAATCCCATCCTCGTCGTTTGATGGCTTTAGTGTTTCGAGAGAGCCAAGTGCGCATGGCAAAGCCCTTCAAAGTACCTCGCTGCCAACTTTAAAGACATCATCCTTAAAATAGCTGCAGAAACACACCACAGCCCAGCTTCGGGCAGACGTGCAGGCGAGTGACGAGGTGGCCGAGTGGTTAAGGCGATGGACTGCTAATCCATTCTGCTCTGCACGCGTGGGTTCGAATCCCATCCTCGTCGTTTGATGTCTTTAGCGTTCAAGAGAGCCAAGTGCGCCTGCCGTAGCACTTTGCTGCCAACTATAACGTCATCATACTAAAAATAGCTGCGGAAAAACACCACCGGCAGGCGAGTGGCTGAGTGGTTAAGGCGATGGACTGCTAATCCGTTGTGCTCTGCGCGCGTATGGGTTCGAGTCTCACCCTTGGTGTTTAGTTTCACAGAGAGCCTAGTGAACAGGTCAACCGCAGGGGTGCCGCTCATGGCGAGCTTTAGCTGAATTGCATTGTAATTATAGCTGCAGAAAAAGCTCATGTTCATTTCTGAAAACATTGTTGAGGTCAGGATCAATACAAGAAGCCCCCTGGTGCATGGATATGACCATTAGAAATACAACAACACGTTCTAAGGGAGGTCCAAATCCTGGCTACACCAGCCTTCTTCAAGCTCATGCTTTCGCCAGCACAGCGAAAGCAGCACGCAACAGAAGCATAAGCACAACTCCTTTTTCCAACAAGTCACGAAGCCTCCTAAGAGACCGGCAAAAATTGCCAAGGCTGACTGTATTTCAAGTCATCCCAGCGGGGTATTGGGTAAAGTTTTCAACCAGCAAAGATCACGTCTCGGATGAGCCTCATAGACTACGATATTGCCTCTGCGAAAGAATGCCGGCGAAGGGAGCGACGTCTCCCGTGCTTTTATCTGGACATGGAACGACAGGGTGGTATCAAGCTTTAAACTGCCATGTAATCAGCCTTTTGGCACTGACGGCTGCATGGTGAGTCTACGAAACAGGCGAGTGATATGCACAAAAAGGTTTGTTCATTGTTCTCTCTTCGCTCAAAGAACAAAGAGTGCGCTGCTTTCGTAATTTTGGGGGGAGAGACTTATGGGTATCCTGGTAGCAAAGGGGGGGAGTTATAACGCTCAATCTCCAAGAACATATTTGAGTTCGGGATCGATTCGACGAGCCCCCTACGAGGTTGGGTAGGATAATGAAGAGTGCAAGGAAACTGCAAACATATTCTGAGAGAGGTCCAATGCAAGCTATGCTGCCCTTTTCATGACCCAGGTGTTCTCTCTAGGTTCTTTCCAACAAAGCAGAAGCAGCACACAAAAGAAACATAAGCACATCTCCCTCTATCAACACGGTTGTGAGTCTCCTAACCCATAGAACCCAACGCTCCTTGCAGGTCAGTCGAAGGGTTACCTCTCTCATCAGCCCAACCTTTTACAACACATTGTGGTGAACTTTATCTCCGTCATGTTAATGAGAGCGGTTGAAAAGCACCAAAACAGCGCTTCCGACAGCCGAAGCGGCACGACGAGGTGGCCGAGTGGTTAAGGCGATGGACTGCTAATCCATTGTGCTCTGCACGCGTGGGTTCGAATCCCATCCTCGTCGTTTGATGGCTTTAGTGTTTCGAGAGAGCCAGAGATGTATAAATGTATAAACATATTATGTGAATGTTAGGGTGGTCATGTGGTATTTCAAATCTGAGGATGATGGCAAAGCCCTTCAAAGTACCTCGCTGCCAACTTTAAAGACATCATCCTTAAAATAGCTGCAGAAACACACCACAGCCCAGCTTCGGGCAGACGTGCAGGCGAGTGACGAGGTGGCCGAGTGGTTAAGGCGATGGACTGCTAATCCATTGTGCTCTGCACGCGTGGGTTCGAATCCCATCCTCGTCGTTTGATGTCTTTAGCGTTCAAGAGAGCCAAGTGCGCCTGCCGTAGCACTTTGCTGCCAACTATAACGTCATCATACTAAAAATAGCTGCGGAAAAACACCACCGGCAGGCGAGTGGCTGAGTGGTTAAGGCGATGGACTGCTAATCCGTTGTGCTCTGCGCGCGTATGGGTTCGAGTCTCACCCTTGGTGTTTAGTTTCACAGAGAGCCTAGTGAACAGGTCAACCGCAGGGGTGCCGCTCATGGCGAGCTTTAGCTGAATTGCATTGTAATTATAGCTGCAGAAAAAGCTCATGTTCATTTCTGAAAACATTGTTGAGGTCAGGATCAATACAAGAAGCCCCCTGGTGCATGGATATGACCATTAGAAATACAACAACACGTTCTAAGGGAGGTCCAAATCCTGGCTACCCCAGCCTTCTTCAAGCTCATGCTTTCGCCACACAGCGAAAGCAGCACGCAACAGAAGCATAAGCACAACTCCTTTTTCCAACAAGTCACGAAGCCTCCTAAGAGACCGGCAAAAATTGCCAAGGCTGACTGTATTTCAAGTCATCCCAGCGGGGTATTGGGTAAAGTTTTCAACCAGCAAAGATCACGTCTCGGATGAGCCTCATAGACTACGATATTGCCTCTGCGAAAGAATGCCGGCGAAGGGAGCGACGTCTCCCGTGCTTTTATCTGGACATGGAACGACAGGGTGGTATCAAGCTTTAAACTGCCATGTAATCAGCCTTTTGGCACTGACGGCTGCATGGTGAGTCTACGAAACAGGCGAGTGATATGCACAAAAAGGTTTGTTCATTGTTCTCTCTTCGCTCAAAGAACAAAGAGTGCGCTGCTTTCGTAATTTTGGGGGGAGAGACTTATGGGTATCCTGGTAGCAAAGGGGGGGAGTTATAACGCTCAATCTCCAAGAACATATTTGAGTTCGGGATCGATTCGACGAGCCCCCTACGAGGTTGGGTAGGATAATGAAGAGTGCAAGGAAACTGCAAACATATTCTGAGAGAGGTCCAATGCAAGCTATGCTGCCCTTTTCATGACCCAGGTGTTCTCTCTAGGTTCTTTCCAACAAAGCAGAAGCAGCACACAAAAGAAACATAAGCACATCTCCCTCTATCAACACGGTTGTGAGTCTCCTAACCCATAGAACCCAACGCTCCTTGCAGGTCAGTCGAAGGGTTACCTCTCTCATCAGCCCAACCTTTTACAACACATTGTGGTGAACTTTATCTCCGTCATGTTAATGAGAGCGGTTGAAAAGCACCAAAACAGCGCTTCCGACAGCCGAAGCGGCACGACGAGGTGGCCGAGTGGTTAAGGCGATGGACTGCTAATCCATTGTGCTCTGCACGCGTGGGTTCGAATCCCATCCTCGTCGTTTGATGGCTTTAGTGTTTCGAGAGAGCCAGAGATGTATAAATGTATAAACATATTATGTGAATGTTAGGGTGGTCATGTGGTATTTCAAATCTGAGGATGATGGCAAAGCCCTCCAAAGTACCTCGCTGCCAACTTTAAAGACATCATCCTTAAAATAGCTGCAGAAACACACCACAGCCCAGCTTCGGGCAGACGTGCAGGCGAGTGACGAGGTGGCCGAGTGGTTAAGGCGATGGACTGCTAATCCATTGTGCTCTGCACGCGTGGGTTCGAATCCCATCCTCGTCGTTTGATGTCTTTAGCGTTCAAGAGAGCCAAGTGCGCCTGCCGTAGCACTTTGCTGCCAACTATAACGTCATCATACTAAAAATAGCTGCGGAAAAACACCACCGGCAGGCGAGTGGCTGAGTGGTTAAGGCGATGGACTGCTAATCCGTTGTGCTCTGCGCGCGTATGGGTTCGAGTCTCACCCTTGGTGTTTAGTTTCACAGAGAGCCTAGTGAACAGGTCAACCGCAGGGGTGCCGCTCATGGCGAGCTTTAGCTGAATTGCATTGTAATTATAGCTGCAGAAAAAGCTCATGTTCATTTCTGAAAACATTGTTGAGGTCAGGATCAATACAAGAAGCCCCCTGGTGCATGGATATGACCATTAGAAATACAACAACACGTTCTAAGGGAGGTCCAAATCCTGGCTACACCAGCCTTCTTCAAGCTCATGCTTTCGCCACACAGCGAAAGCAGCACGCAACAGAAGCATAAGCACAACTCCTTTTTCCAACAAGTCACGAAGCCTCCTAAGAGACCGGCAAAAATTGCCAAGGCTGACTGTATTTCAAGTCATCCCAGCGGGGTATTGGGTAAAGTTTTCAACCAGCAAAGATCACGTCTCGGATGAGCCTCATAGACTACGATATTGCCTCTGCGAAAGAATGCCGGCGAAGGGAGCGACGTCTCCCGTGCTTTTATCTGGACATGGAACGACAGGGTGGTATCAAGCTTTAAACTGCCATGTAATCAGCCTTTTGGCACTGACGGCTGCATGGTGAGTCTACGAAACAGGCGAGTGATATGCACAAAAAGGTTTGTTCATTGTTCTCTCTTCGCTCAAAGAACAAAGAGTGCGCTGCTTTCGTAATTTTGGGGGGAGAGACTTATGGGTATCCTGGTAGCAAAGGGGGGGAGTTATAACGCTCAATCTCAAAGAACATATTTGAGTTCGGGATCGATTCGACGAGCCCCCTACGAGGTTGGGTAGGATAATGAAGAGTGCAAGGAAACTGCAAACATATTCTGAGAGAGGTCCAATGCAAGCTATGCTGCCCTTTTCATGACCCAGGTGTTCTCTCTAGGTTCTTTCCAACAAAGCAGAAGCAGCACACAAAAGAAACATAAGCACATCTCCCTCTATCAACACGGTTGTGAGTCTCCTAACCCATAGAACCCAACGCTCCTTGCAGGTCAGTCGAAGGGTTACCTCTCTCATCAGCCCAACCTTTTACAACACATTGTGGTGAACTTTATCTCCGTCATGTTAATGAGAGCGGTTGAAAAGCACCAAAACAGCGCTTCCGACAGCCGAAGCGGCACGACGAGGTGGCCGAGTGGTTAAGGCGATGGACTGCTAATCCATTGTGCTCTGCACGCGTGGGTTCGAATCCCATCCTCGTCGTTTGATGGCTTTAGTGTTTCGAGAGAGCCAGAGATGTATAAATGTATAAACATATTATGTGAATGTTAGGGTGGTCATGTGGTATTTCAAATCTGAGGATGATGGCAAAGCCCTTCAAAGTACCTCGCTGCCAACTTTAAAGACATCATCCTTAAAATAGCTGCAGAAACACACCACAGCCCAGCTTCGGGCAGACGTGCAGGCGAGTGACGAGGTGGCCGAGTGGTTAAGGCGATGGACTGCTAATCCATTGTGCTCTGCACGCGTGGGTTCGAATCCCATCCTCGTCGTTTGATGTCTTTAGCGTTCAAGAGAGCCAAGTGCGCCTGCCGTAGCACTTTGCTGCCAACTATAACGTCATCATACTAAAAATAGCTGCGGAAAAACACCACCGGCAGGCGAGTGGCTGAGTGGTTAAGGCGATGGACTGCTAATCCGTTGTGCTCTGCGCGCGTATGGGTTCGAGTCTCACCCTTGGTGTTTAGTTTCACAGAGAGCCTAGTGAACAGGTCAACCGCAGGGGTGCCGCTCATGGCGAGCTTTAGCTGAATTGCATTGTAATTATAGCTGCAGAAAAAGCTCATGTTCATTTCTGAAAACATTGTTGAGGTCAGGATCAATACAAGAAGCCCCCTGGTGCATGGATATGACCATTAGAAATACAACAACACGTTCTAAGGGAGGTCCAAATCCTGGCTACACCAGCCTTCTTCAAGCTCATGCTTTCGCCAGCACAGCGAAAGCAGCACGCAACAGAAGCATAAGCACAACTCCTTTTTCCAACAAGTCACGAAGCCTCCTAAGAGACCGGCAAAAATTGCCAAGGCTGACTGTATTTCAAGTCATCCCAGCGGGGTATTGGGTAAAGTTTTCAACCAGCAAAGATCACGTCTCGGATGAGCCTCATAGACTACGATATTGCCTCTGCGAAAGAATGCCGGCGAAGGGAGCGACGTCTCCCGTGCTTTTATCTGGACATGGAACGACAGGGTGGTATCAAGCTTTAAACTGCCATGTAATCAGCCTTTTGGCACTGACGGCTGCATGGTGAGTCTACGAAACAGGCGAGTGATATGCACAAAAAGGTTTGTTCATTGTTCTCTCTTCGCTCAAAGAACAAAGAGTGCGCTGCTTTCGTAATTTTGGGGGGAGAGACTTATGGGTATCCTGGTAGCAAAGGGGGGGAGTTATAACGCTCAATCTCCAAGAACATATTTGAGTTCGGGATCGATTCGACGAGCCCCCTACGAGGTTGGGTAGGATAATGAAGAGTGCAAGGAAACTGCAAACATATTCTGAGAGAGGTCCAATGCAAGCTATGCTGCCCTTTTCATGACCCAGGTGTTCTCTCTAGGTTCTTTCCAACAAAGCAGAAGCAGCACACAAAAGAAACATAAGCACATCTCCCTCTATCAACACGGTTGTGAGTCTCCTAACCCATAGAACCCAACGCTCCTTGCAGGTCAGTCGAAGGGTTACCTCTCTCATCAGCCCAACCTTTTACAACACATTGTGGTGAACTTTATCTCCGTCATGTTAATGAGAGCGGTTGAAAAGCACCAAAACAGCTCTTCCGACAGCCGAAGCGGCACGACGAGGTGGCCGAGTGGTTAAGGCGATGGACTGCTAATCCATTGTGCTCTGCACGCGTGGGTTCGAATCCCATCCTCGTCGTTTGATGGCTTTAGTGTTTCGAGAGAGCCAAGTGCGCATGGCAAAGCCCTTCAAAGTACCTCGCTGCCAACTTTAAAGACATCATCCTTAAAATAGCTGCAGAAACACACCACAGCCCAGCTTCGGGCAGACGTGCAGGCGAGTGACGAGGTGGCCGAGTGGTTAAGGCGATGGACTGCTAATCCATTGTGCTCTGCACGCGTGGGTTCGAATCCCATCCTCGTCGTTTGATGTCTTTAGCGTTCAAGAGAGCCAAGTGCGCCTGCCGTAGCACTTTGCTGCCAACTATAACGTCATCATACTAAAAATAGCTGCGGAAAAACACCACCGGCAGGCGAGTGGCTGAGTGGTTAAGGCGATGGACTGCTAATCCGTTGTGCTCTGCGCGCGTATGGGTTCGAGTCTCACCCTTGGTGTTTAGTTTCACAGAGAGCCTAGTGAACAGGTCAACCGCAGGGGTGCCGCTCATGGCGAGCTTTAGCTGAATTGCATTGTAATTATAGCTGCAGAAAAAGCTCACGTTCATTTCTGAAAACATTGTTGAGGTCAGGATCAATACAAGAAGCCCCCTGGTGCATGGATATGACCATTAGAAATACAACAACACGTTCTAAGGGAGGTCCAAATCCTGGCTACACCAGCCTTCTTCAAGCTCATGCTTTCGCCACACAGCGAAAGCAGCACGCAACAGAAGCATAAGCACAACTCCTTTTTCCAACAAGTCACAAAGCCTCCTAAGAGACCGGCAAAAATTGCCAAGGCTGACTGTATTTCAAGTCATCCCAGCGGGGTATTGGGTAAAGTTTTCAACCAGCAAAGATCACGTCTCGGATGAGCCTCATAGACTACGATATTGCCTCTGCGAAAGAATGCCGGCGAAGGGAGTGACGTCTCCCGTGCTTTTATCTGGACATGGAACGACAGGGTGGTATCAAGCTTTAAACTGCCATGTAATCAGCCTTTTGGCACTGACGGCTGCATGGTGAGTCTACGAAACAGGCGAGTGATATGCACAAAAAGGTTTGTTCATTGTTCTCTCTTCGCTCAAAGAACAAAGAGTGCGCTGCTTTCGTAATTTTGGGGGGAGAGACTTATGGGTATCCTGGTAGCAAAGGGGGGGAGTTATAACGCTCAATCTCCAAGAACATATTTGAGTTCGGGATCGATTCGACGAGCCCCCTACGAGGTTGGGTAGGATAATGAAGAGTGCAAGGAAACTGCAAACATATTCTGAGAGAGGTCCAATGCAAGCTATGCTGCCCTTTTCATGACCCAGGTGTTCTCTCTAGGTTCTTTCCAACAAAGCAGAAGCAGCACACAAAAGAAACATAAGCACATCTCCCTCTATCAACACGGTTGTGAGTCTCCTAACCCATAGAACCCAACGCTCCTTGCAGGTCAGTCGAAGGGTTACCTCTCTCATCAGCCCAACCTTTTACAACACATTGTGGTGAACTTTATCTCCGTCATGTTAATGAGAGCGGTTGAAAAGCACCAAAACAGCGCTTCCGACAGCCGAAGCGGCACGACGAGGTGGCCGAGTGGTTAAGGCGATGGACTGCTAATCCATTGTGCTCTGCACGCGTGGGTTCGAATCCCATCCTCGTCGTTTGATGGCTTTAGTGTTTCGAGAGAGCCAAGTGCGCATGGCAAAGCCCTTCAAAGTACCTCGCTGCCAACTTTAAAGACATCATCCTTAAAATAGCTGCAGAAACACACCACAGCCCAGCTTCGGGCAGACGTGCAGGCGAGTGACGAGGTGGCCGAGTGGTTAAGGCGATGGACTGCTAATCCATTGTGCTCTGCACGCGTGGGTTCGAATCCCATCCTCGTCGTTTGATGGCTTTAGTGTTTCGAGAGAGCCAAGTGCGCATGGCAAAGCCCTTCAAAGTACCTCGCTGCCAACTTTAAAGACATCATCCTTAAAATAGCTGCAGAAACACACCACAGCCCAGCTTCGGGCAGACGTGCAGGCGAGTGACGAGGTGGCCGAGTGGTTAAGGCGATGGACTGCTAATCCATTGTGCTCTGCACGCGTGGGTTCGAATCCCATCCTCGTCGTTTGATGTCTTTAGCGTTCAAGAGAGCCAAGTGCGCCTGCCGTAGCACTTTGCTGCCAACTATAACGTCATCATACTAAAAATAGCTGCGGAAAAACACCACCGGCAGGCGAGTGGCTGAGTGGTTAAGGCGATGGACTGCTAATCCGTTGTGCTCTGCGCGCGTATGGGTTCGAGTCTCACCCTTGGTGTTTAGTTTCACAGAGAGCCTAGTGAACAGGTCAACCGCAGGGGTGCCGCTCATGGCGAGCTTTAGCTGAATTGCATTGTAATTATAGCTGCAGAAAAAGCTCATGTTCATTTCTGAAAACATTGTTGAGGTCAGGATCAATACAAGAAGCCCCCTGGTGCATGGATATGACCATTAGAAATACAACAACACGTTCTAAGGGAGGTCCAAATCCTGGCTACACCAGCCTTCTTCAAGCTCATGCTTTCGCCAGCACAGCGAAAGCAGCACGCAACAGAAGCATAAGCACAACTCCTTTTTCCAACAAGTCACGAAGCCTCCTAAGAGACCGGCAAAAATTGCCAAGGCTGACTGTATTTCAAGTCATCCCAGCGGGGTATTGGGTAAAGTTTTCAACCAGCAAAGATCACGTCTCGGATGAGCCTCATAGACTACGATATTGCCTCTGCGAAAGAATGCCGGCGAAGGGAGCGACGTCTCCCGTGCTTTTATCTGGACATGGAACGACAGGGTGGTATCAAGCTTTAAACTGCCATGTAATCAGCCTTTTGGCACTGACGGCTGCATGGTGAGTCTACGAAACAGGCGAGTGATATGCACAAAAAGGTTTGTTCATTGTTCTCTCTTCGCTCAAAGAACAAAGAGTGCGCTGCTTTCGTAATTTTGGGGGGAGAGACTTATGGGTATCCTGGTAGCAAAGGGGGGGAGTTATAACGCTCAATCTCCAAGAACATATTTGAGTTCGGGATCGATTCGACGAGCCCCCTACGAGGTTGGGTAGGATAATGAAGAGTGCAAGGAAACTGCAAACATATTCTGAGAGAGGTCCAATGCAAGCTATGCTGCCCTTTTCATGACCCAGGTGTTCTCTCTAGGTTCTTTCCAACAAAGCAGAAGCAGCACACAAAAGAAACATAAGCACATCTCCCTCTATCAACACGGTTGTGAGTCTCCTAACCCATAGAACCCAACGCTCCTTGCAGGTCAGTCGAAGGGTTACCTCTCTCATCAGCCCAACCTTTTACAACACATTGTGGTGAACTTTATCTCCGTCATGTTAATGAGAGCGGTTGAAAAGCACCAAAACAGCGCTTCCGACAGCCGAAGCGGCACGACGAGGTGGCCGAGTGGTTAAGGCGATGGACTGCTAATCCATTGTGCTCTGCACGCGTGGGTTCGAATCCCATCCTCGTCGTTTGATGGCTTTAGTGTTTCGAGAGAGCCAAGTGCGCATGGCAAAGCCCTTCAAAGTACCTCGCTGCCAACTTTAAAGACATCATCCTTAAAATAGCTGCAGAAACACACCACAGCCCAGCTTCGGGCAGACGTGCAGGCGAGTGACGAGGTGGCCGAGTGGTTAAGGCGATGGACTGCTAATCCATTGTGCTCTGCACGCGTGGGTTCGAATCCCATCCTCGTCGTTTGATGGCTTTAGTGTTTCGAGAGAGCCAAGTGCGCATGGCAAAGCCCTTCAAAGTACCTCGCTGCCAACTTTAAAGACATCATCCTTAAAATAGCTGCAGAAACACACCACAGCCCAGCTTCGGGCAGACGTGCAGGCGAGTGACGAGGTGGCCGAGTGGTTAAGGCGATGGACTGCTAATCCATTGTGCTCTGCACGCGTGGGTTCGAATCCCATCCTCGTCGTTTGATGTCTTTAGCGTTCAAGAGAGCCAAGTGCGCCTGCCGTAGCACTTTGCTGCCAACTATAACGTCATCATACTAAAAATAGCTGCGGAAAAACACCACCGGCAGGCGAGTGGCTGAGTGGTTAAGGCGATGGACTGCTAATCCGTTGTGCTCTGCGCGCGTATGGGTTCGAGTCTCACCCTTGGTGTTTAGTTTCACAGAGAGCCTAGTGAACAGGTCAACCGCAGGGGTGCCGCTCATGGCGAGCTTTAGCTGAATTGCATTGTAATTATAGCTGCAGAAAAAGCTCATGTTCATTTCTGAAAACATTGTTGAGGTCAGGATCAATACAAGAAGCCCCCTGGTGCATGGATATGACCATTAGAAATACAACAACACGTTCTAAGGGAGGTCCAAATCCTGGCTACACCAGCCTTCTTCAAGCTTATGCTTTCGCCAGCACAGCGAAAGCAGCACGCAACAGAAGCATAAGCACAACTCCTTTTTCCAACAAGTCACGAAGCCTCCTAAGAGACCGGCAAAAATTGCCAAGGCTGACTGTATTTCAAGTCATCCCAGCGGGGTATTGGGTAAAGTTTTCAACCAGCAAAGATCACGTCTCGGATGAGCCTCATAGACTACGATATTGCCTCTGCGAAAGAATGCCGGCGAAGGGAGCGACGTCTCCCGTGCTTTTATCTGGACATGGAACGACAGGGTGGTATCAAGCTTTAAACTGCCATGTAATCAGCCTTTTGGCACTGACAGCTGCATGGTGAGTCTACGAAACAGGCGAGTGATATGCACAAAAAGGTTTGTTCATTGTTCTCTCTTCGCTCAAAGAACAAAGAGTGCGCTGCTTTCGTAATTTTGGGGGGAGAGACTTATGGGTATCCTGGTAGCAAAGGGGGGGAGTTATAACGCTCAATCTCCAAGAACATATTTGAGTTCGGGATCGATTCGACGAGCCCCCTACGAGGTTGGGTAGGATAATGAAGAGTGCAAGGAAACTGCAAACATATTCTGAGAGAGGTCCAATGCAAGCTATGCTGCCCTTTTCATGACCCAGGTGTTCTCTCTAGGTTCTTTCCAACAAAGCAGAAGCAGCACACAAAAGAAACATAAGCACATCTCCCTCTATCAACACGGTTGTGAGTCTCCTAACCCATAGAACCCAACGCTCCTTGCAGGTCAGTCGAAGGGTTACCTCTCTCATCAGCCCAACCTTTTACAACACATTGTGGTGAACTTTATCTCCGTCATGTTAATGAGAGCGGTTGAAAAGCACCAAAACAGCGCTTCCGACAGTCGAAGCGGCACGACGAGGTGGCCGAGTGGTTAAGGCGATGGACTGCTAATCCATTGTGCTCTGCACGCGTGGGTTCGAATCCCATCCTCGTCGTTTGATGGCTTTAGTGTTTCGAGAGAGCCAAGTGCGCATGGCAAAGCCCTTCAAAGTACCTCGCTGCCAACTTTAAAGACATCATCCTTAAAATAGCTGCAGAAACACACCACAGCCCAGCTTCGGGCAGACGTGCAGGCGAGTGACGAGGTGGCCGAGTGGTTAAGGCGATGGACTGCTAATCCATTGTGCTCTGCACGCGTGGGTTCGAATCCCATCCTCGTCGTTTGATGTCTTTAGCGTTCAAGAGAGCCAAGTGCGCCTGCCGTAGCACTTTGCTGCCAACTATAACGTCATCATACTAAAAATAGCTGCGGAAAAACACCACCGGCAGGCGAGTGGCTGAGTGGTTAAGGCGATGGACTGCTAATCCGTTGTGCTCTGCGCGCGTATGGGTTCGAGTCTCACCCTTGGTGTTTAGTTTCACAGAGAGCCTAGTGAACAGGTCAACCGCAGGGGTGCCGCTCATGGCGAGCTTTAGCTGAATTGCATTGTAATTATAGCTGCAGAAAAAGCTCATGTTCATTTCTGAAAACATTGTTGAGGTCAGGATCAATACAAGAAGCCCCCTGGTGCATGGATATGACCATTAGAAATACAACAACACGTTCTAAGGGAGGTCCAAATCCTGGCTACACCAGCCTTCTTCAAGCTCATGCTTTCGCCAGCACAGCGAAAGCAGCACGCAACAGAAGCATAAGCACAACTCCTTTTTCCAACAAGTCACGAAGCCTCCTAAGAGACCGGCAAAAATTGCCAAGGCTGACTGTATTTCAAGTCATCCCAGCGGGGTATTGGGTAAAGTTTTCAACCAGCAAAGATCACGTCTCGGATGAGCCTCATAGACTACGATATTGCCTCTGCGAAAGAATGCCGGCGAAGGGAGCGACGTCTCCCGTGCTTTTATCTGGACATGGAACGACAGGGTGGTATCAAGCTTTAAACTGCCATGTAATCAGCCTTTTGGCACTGACGGCTGCATGGTGAGTCTACGAAACAGGCGAGTGATATGCACAAAAAGGTTTGTTCATTGTTCTCTCTTCGCTCAAAGAACAAAGAGTGCGCTGCTTTCGTAATTTTGGGGGGAGAGACTTATGGGTATCCTGGTAGCAAAGGGGGGGAGTTATAACGCTCAATCTCCAAGAACATATTTGAGTTCGGGATCGATTCGACGAGCCCCCTACGAGGTTGGGTAGGATAATGAAGAGTGCAAGGAAACTGCAAACATATTCTGAGAGAGGTCCAATGCAAGCTATGCTGCCCTTTTCATGACCCAGGTGTTCTCTCTAGGTTCTTTCCAACAAAGCAGAAGCAGCACACAAAAGAAACATAAGCACATCTCCCTCTATCAACACGGTTGTGAGTCTCCTAACCCATAGAACCCAACGCTCCTTGCAGGTCAGTCGAAGGGTTACCTCTCTCATCAGCCCAACCTTTTACAACACATTGTGGTGAACTTTATCTCCGTCATGTTAATGAGAGCGGTTGAAAAGCACCAAAACAGCGCTTCCGACAGTCGAAGCGGCACGACGAGGTGGCCGAGTGGTTAAGGCGATGGACTGCTAATCCATTGTGCTCTGCACGCGTGGGTTCGAATCCCATCCTCGTCGTTTGATGGCTTTAGTGTTTCGAGAGAGCCAAGTGCGCATGGCAAAGCCCTTCACAGTACCTCGCTGCCAACTTTAAAGACATCATCCTTAAAATAGCTGCAGAAACACACCACAGCCCAGCTTCGGGCAGACGTGCAGGCGAGTGACGAGGTGGCCGAGTGGTTAAGGCGATGGACTGCTAATCCATTGTGCTCTGCACGCGTGGGTTCGAATCCCATCCTCGTCGTTTGATGTCTTTAGCGTTCAAGAGAGCCAAGTGCGCCTGCCGTAGCACTTTGCTGCCAACTATAACGTCATCATACTAAAAATAGCTGCGGAAAAACACCACCGGCAGGCGAGTGGCTGAGTGGTTAAGGCGATGGACTGCTAATCCGTTGTGCTCTGCGCGCGTATGGGTTCGAGTCTCACCCTTGGTGTTTAGTTTCACAGAGAGCCTAGTGAACAGGTCAACCGCAGGGGTGCCGCTCATGGCGAGCTTTAGCTGAATTGCATTGTAATTATAGCTGCAGAAAAAGCTCATGTTCATTTCTGAAAACATTGTTGAGGTCAGGATCAATACAAGAAGCCCCCTGGTGCATGGATATGACCATTAGAAATACAACAACACGTTCTAAGGGAGGTCCAAATCCTGGCTACACCAGCCTTCTTCAAGCTCATGCTTTCGCCAGCACAGCGAAAGCAGCACGCAACAGAAGCATAAGCACAACTCCTTTTTCCAACAAGTCACGAAGCCTCCTAAGAGACCGGCAAAAATTGCCAAGGCTGACTGTATTTCAAGTCATCCCAGCGGGGTATTGGGTAAAGTTTTCAACCAGCAAAGATCACGTCTCGGATGAGCCTCATAGACTACGATATTGCCTCTGCGAAAGAATGCCGGCGAAGGGAGCGACGTCTCCCGTGCTTTTATCTGGACATGGAACGACAGGGTGGTATCAAGCTTTAAACTGCCATGTAATCAGCCTTTTGGCACTGACGGCTGCATGGTGAGTCTACGAAACAGGCGAGTGATATGCACAAAAAGGTTTGTTCATTGTTCTCTCTTCGCTCAAAGAACAAAGAGTGCGCTGCTTTCGTAATTTTGGGGGGAGAGACTTATGGGTATCCTGGTAGCAAAGGGGGGGAGTTATAACGCTCAATCTCCAAGAACATATTTGAGTTCGGGATCGATTCGACGAGCCCCCTACGAGGTTGGGTAGGATAATGAAGAGTGCAAGGAAACTGCAAACATATTCTGAGAGAGGTCCAATGCAAGCTATGCTGCCCTTTTCATGACCCAGGTGTTCTCTCTAGGTTCTTTCCAACAAAGCAGAAGCAGCACACAAAAGAAACATAAGCACATCTCCCTCTATCAACACGGTTGTGAGTCTCCTAACCCATAGAACCCAACGCTCCTTGCAGGTCAGTCGAAGGGTTACCTCTCTCATCAGCCCAACCTTTTACAACACATTGTGGTGAACTTTATCTCCGTCATGTTAATGAGAGCGGTTGAAAAGCACCAAAACAGCGCTTCCGACAGCCGAAGCGGCACGACGAGGTGGCCGAGTGGTTAAGGCGATGGACTGCTAATCCATTGTGCTCTGCACGCGTGGGTTCGAATCCCATCCTCGTCGTTTGATGGCTTTAGTGTTTCGAGAGAGCCAAGTGCGCATGGCAAAGCCCTTCAAAGTACCTCGCTGCCAACTTTAAAGACATCATCCTTAAAATAGCTGCAGAAACACACCACAGCCCAGCTTCGGGCAGACGTGCAGGCGAGTGACGAGGTGGCCGAGTGGTTAAGGCGATGGACTGCTAATCCATTGTGCTCTGCACGCGTGGGTTCGAATCCCATCCTCGTCGTTTGATGTCTTTAGCGTTCAAGAGAGCCAAGTGCGCCTGCCGTAGCACTTTGCTGCCAACTATAACGTCATCATACTAAAAATAGCTGCGGAAAAACACCACCGGCAGGCGAGTGGCTGAGTGGTTAAGGCGATGGACTGCTAATCCGTTGTGCTCTGCGCGCGTATGGGTTCGAGTCTCACCCTTGGTGTTTAGTTTCACAGAGAGCCTAGTGAACAGGTCAACCGCAGGGGTGCCGCTCATGGCGAGCTTTAGCTGAATTGCATTGTAATTATGGCTGCAGAAAAAGCTCATGTTCATTTCTGAAAACATTGTTGAGGTCAGGATCAATACAAGAAGCCCCCTGGTGCATGGATATGACCATTAGAAATACAACAACACGTTCTAAGGGAGGTCCAAATCCTGGCTACACCAGCCTTCTTCAAGCTCATGCTTTCGCCAGCACAGCGAAAGCAGCACGCAACAGAAGCATAAGCTCAACTCCTTTTTCCAACAAGTCACGAAGCCTCCTAAGAGACCGGTAAAAATTGCCAAGGCTGACTGTATTTCAAGTCATCCCAGCGGGGTATTGGGTAAAGTTTTCAACCAGCAAAGATCACGTCTCGGATGAGCCTCATAGACTACGATATTGCCTCTGCGAAAGAATGCCGGCGAAGGGAGCGACGTCTCCCGTGCTTTTATCTGGACATGGAACGACAGGGTGGTATCAAGCTTTAAACTGCCATGTAATCAGCCTTTTGGCACTGACGGCTGCATGGTGAGTCTACGAAACAGGCGAGTGATATGCACAAAAAGGTTTGTTCATTGTTCTCTCTTCGCTCAAAGAACAAAGAGTGCGCTGCTTTCGTAATTTTGGGGGGAGAGACTTATGGGTATCCTGGTAGCAAAGGGGGGGAGTTATAACGCTCAATCTCCAAGAACATATTTGAGTTCGGGATCGATTCGACGAGCCCCCTACGAGGTTGGGTAGGATAATGAAGAGTGCAAGGAAACTGCAAACATATTCTGAGAGAGGTCCAATGCAAGCTATGCTGCCCTTTTCATGACCCAGGTGTTCTCTCTAGGTTCTTTCCAACAAAGCAGAAGCAGCACACAAAAGAAACATAAGCACATCTCCCTCTATCAACACGGTTGTGAGTCTCCTAACCCATAGAACCCAACGCTCCTTGCAGGTCAGTCGAAGGGTTACCTCTCTCATCAGCCCAACCTTTTACAACACATTGTGGTGAACTTTATCTCCGTCATGTTAATGAGAGCGGTTGAAAAGCACCAAAACAGCGCTTCCGACAGCCGAAGCGGCACGACGAGGTGGCCGAGTGGTTAAGGCGATGGACTGCTAATCCATTGTGCTCTGCACGCGTGGGTTCGAATCCCATCCTCGTCGTTTGATGGCTTTAGTGTTTCGAGAGAGCCAAGTGCGCATGGCAAAGCCCTTCAAAGTACCTCGCTGCCAACTTTAAAGACATCATCCTTAAAATAGCTGCAGAAACACACCACAGCCCAGCTTCGGGCAGACGTGCAGGCGAGTGACGAGGTGGCCGAGTGGTTAAGGCGATGGACTGCTAATCCATTGTGCTCTGCACGCGTGGGTTCGAATCCCATCCTCGTCGTTTGATGGCTTTAGTGTTTCGAGAGAGCCAAGTGCGCATGGCAAAGCCCTTCAAAGTACCTCGCTGCCAACTTTAAAGACATCATCCTTAAAATAGCTGCAGAAACACACCACAGCCCAGCTTCGGGCAGACGTGCAGGCGAGTGACGAGGTGGCCGAGTGGTTAAGGCGATGGACTGCTAATCCATTGTGCTCTGCACGCGTGGGTTCGAATCCCATCCTCGTCGTTTGATGTCTTTAGCGTTCAAGAGAGCCAAGTGCGCCTGCCGTAGCACTTTGCTGCCAACTATAACGTCATCATACTAAAAATAGCTGCGGAAAAACACCACCGGCAGGCGAGTGGCTGAGTGGTTAAGGCGATGGACTGCTAATCCGTTGTGCTCTGCGCGCGTATGGGTTCGAGTCTCACCCTTGGTGTTTAGTTTCACAGAGAGCCTAGTGAACAGGTCAACCGCAGGGGTGCCGCTCATGGCGAGCTTTAGCTGAATTGCATTGTAATTATAGCTGCAGAAAAAGCTCATGTTCATTTCTGAAAACATTGTTGAGGTCAGGATCAATACAAGAAGCCCCCTGGTGCATGGATATGACCATTAGAAATACAACAACACGTTCTAAGGGAGGTCCAAATCCTGGCTACACCAGCCTTCTTCAAGCTCATGCTTTCGCCAGCACAGCGAAAGCAGCACGCAACAGAAGCATAAGCACAACTCCTTTTTCCAACAAGTCACGAAGCCTCCTAAGAGACCGGCAAAAATTGCCAAGGCTGACTGTATTTCAAGTCATCCCAGCGGGGTATTGGGTAAAGTTTTCAACCAGCAAAGATCACGTCTCGGATGAGCCTCATAGACTACGATATTGCCTCTGCGAAAGAATGCCGGCGAAGGGAGCGACGTCTCCCGTGCTTTTATCTGGACATGGAACGACAGGGTGGTATCAAGCTTTAAACTGCCATGTAATCAGCCTTTTGGCACTGACGGCTGCATGGTGAGTCTACGAAACAGGCGAGTGATATGCACAAAAAGGTTTGTTCATTGTTCTCTCTTCGCTCAAAGAACAAAGAGTGCGCTGCTTTCGTAATTTTGGGGGGAGAGACTTATGGGTATCCTGGTAGCAAAGGGGGGGAGTTATAACGCTCAATCTCCAAGAACATATTTGAGTTCGGGATCGATTCGACGAGCCCCCTACGAGGTTGGGTAGGATAATGAAGAGTGCAAGGAAACTGCAAACATATTCTGAGAGAGGTCCAATGCAAGCTATGCTGCCCTTTTCATGACCCAGGTGTTCTCTCTAGGTTCTTTCCAACAAAGCAGAAGCAGCACACAAAAGAAACATAAGCACATCTCCCTCTATCAACACGGTTGTGAGTCTCCTAACCCATAGAACCCAACGCTCCTTGCAGGTCAGTCGAAGGGTTACCTCTCTCATCAGCCCAACCTTTTACAACACATTGTGGTGAACTTTATCTCCGTCATGTTAATGAGAGCGGTTGAAAAGCACCAAAACAGCGCTTCCGACAGCCGAAGCGGCACGACGAGGTGGCCGAGTGGTTAAGGCGATGGACTGCTAATCCATTGTGCTCTGCACGCGTGGGTTCGAATCCCATCCTCGTCGTTTGATGGCTTTAGTGTTTCGAGAGAGCCAAGTGCGCATGGCAAAGCCCTTCAAAGTACCTCGCTGCCAACTTTAAAGACATCATCCTTAAAATAGCTGCAGAAACACACCACAGCCCAGCTTCGGGCAGACGTGCAGGCGAGTGACGAGGTGGCCGAGTGGTTAAGGCGATGGACTGCTAATCCATTGTGCTCTGCACGCGTGGGTTCGAATCCCATCCTCGTCGTTTGATGGCTTTAGTGTTTCGAGAGAGCCAAGTGCGCATGGCAAAGCCCTTCAAAGTACCTCGCTGCCAACTTTAAAGACATCATCCTTAAAATAGCTGCAGAAACACACCACAGCCCAGCTTCGGGCAGACGTGCAGGCGAGTGACGAGGTGGCCGAGTGGTTAAGGCGATGGACTGCTAATCCATTGTGCTCTGCACGCGTGGGTTCGAATCCCATCCTCGTCGTTTGATGTCTTTAGCGTTCAAGAGAGCCAAGTGCGCCTGCCGTAGCACTTTGCTGCCAACTATAACGTCATCATACTAAAAATAGCTGCGGAAAAACACCACCGGCAGGCGAGTGGCTGAGTGGTTAAGGCGATGGACTGCTAATCCGTTGTGCTCTGCGCGCGTATGGGTTCGAGTCTCACCCTTGGTGTTTAGTTTCACAGAGAGCCTAGTGAACAGGTCAACCGCAGGGGTGCCGCTCATGGCGAGCTTTAGCTGAATTGCATTGTAATTATAGCTGCAGAAAAAGCTCATGTTCATTTCTGAAAACATTGTTGAGGTCAGGATCAATACAAGAAGCCCCCTGGTGCATGGATATGACCATTAGAAATACAACAACACGTTCTAAGGGAGGTCCAAATCCTGGCTACACCAGCCTTCTTCAAGCTTATGCTTTCGCCAGCACAGCGAAAGCAGCACGCAACAGAAGCATAAGCACAACTCCTTTTTCCAACAAGTCACGAAGCCTCCTAAGAGACCGGCAAAAATTGCCAAGGCTGACTGTATTTCAAGTCATCCCAGCGGGGTATTGGGTAAAGTTTTCAACCAGCAAAGATCACGTCTCGGATGAGCCTCATAGACTACGATATTGCCTCTGCGAAAGAATGCCGGCGAAGGGAGCGACGTCTCCCGTGCTTTTATCTGGACATGGAACGACAGGGTGGTATCAAGCTTTAAACTGCCATGTAATCAGCCTTTTGGCACTGACAGCTGCATGGTGAGTCTACGAAACAGGCGAGTGATATGCACAAAAAGGTTTGTTCATTGTTCTCTCTTCGCTCAAAGAACAAAGAGTGCGCTGCTTTCGTAATTTTGGGGGGAGAGACTTATGGGTATCCTGGTAGCAAAGGGGGGGAGTTATAACGCTCAATCTCCAAGAACATATTTGAGTTCGGGATCGATTCGACGAGCCCCCTACGAGGTTGGGTAGGATAATGAAGAGTGCAAGGAAACTGCAAACATATTCTGAGAGAGGTCCAATGCAAGCTATGCTGCCCTTTTCATGACCCAGGTGTTCTCTCTAGGTTCTTTCCAACAAAGCAGAAGCAGCACACAAAAGAAACATAAGCACATCTCCCTCTATCAACACGGTTGTGAGTCTCCTAACCCATAGAACCCAACGCTCCTTGCAGGTCAGTCGAAGGGTTACCTCTCTCATCAGCCCAACCTTTTACAACACATTGTGGTGAACTTTATCTCCGTCATGTTAATGAGAGCGGTTGAAAAGCACCAAAACAGCGCTTCCGACAGTCGAAGCGGCACGACGAGGTGGCCGAGTGGTTAAGGCGATGGACTGCTAATCCATTGTGCTCTGCACGCGTGGGTTCGAATCCCATCCTCGTCGTTTGATGGCTTTAGTGTTTCGAGAGAGCCAAGTGCGCATGGCAAAGCCCTTCAAAGTACCTCGCTGCCAACTTTAAAGACATCATCCTTAAAATAGCTGCAGAAACACACCACAGCCCAGCTTCGGGCAGACGTGCAGGCGAGTGACGAGGTGGCCGAGTGGTTAAGGCGATGGACTGCTAATCCATTGTGCTCTGCACGCGTGGGTTCGAATCCCATCCTCGTCGTTTGATGTCTTTAGCGTTCAAGAGAGCCAAGTGCGCCTGCCGTAGCACTTTGCTGCCAACTATAACGTCATCATACTAAAAATAGCTGCGGAAAAACACCACCGGCAGGCGAGTGGCTGAGTGGTTAAGGCGATGGACTGCTAATCCGTTGTGCTCTGCGCGCGTATGGGTTCGAGTCTCACCCTTGGTGTTTAGTTTCACAGAGAGCCTAGTGAACAGGTCAACCGCAGGGGTGCCGCTCATGGCGAGCTTTAGCTGAATTGCATTGTAATTATAGCTGCAGAAAAAGCTCATGTTCATTTCTGAAAACATTGTTGAGGTCAGGATCAATACAAGAAGCCCCCTGGTGCATGGATATGACCATTAGAAATACAACAACACGTTCTAAGGGAGGTCCAAATCCTGGCTACACCAGCCTTCTTCAAGCTCATGCTTTCGCCAGCACAGCGAAAGCAGCACGCAACAGAAGCATAAGCACAACTCCTTTTTCCAACAAGTCACGAAGCCTCCTAAGAGACCGGCAAAAATTGCCAAGGCTGACTGTATTTCAAGTCATCCCAGCGGGGTATTGGGTAAAGTTTTCAACCAGCAAAGATCACGTCTCGGATGAGCCTCATAGACTACGATATTGCCTCTGCGAAAGAATGCCGGCGAAGGGAGCGACGTCTCCCGTGCTTTTATCTGGACATGGAACGACAGGGTGGTATCAAGCTTTAAACTGCCATGTAATCAGCCTTTTGGCACTGACGGCTGCATGGTGAGTCTACGAAACAGGCGAGTGATATGCACAAAAAGGTTTGTTCATTGTTCTCTCTTCGCTCAAAGAACAAAGAGTGCGCTGCTTTCGTAATTTTGGGGGGAGAGACTTATGGGTATCCTGGTAGCAAAGGGGGGGAGTTATAACGCTCAATCTCCAAGAACATATTTGAGTTCGGGATCGATTCGACGAGCCCCCTACGAGGTTGGGTAGGATAATGAAGAGTGCAAGGAAACTGCAAACATATTCTGAGAGAGGTCCAATGCAAGCTATGCTGCCCTTTTCATGACCCAGGTGTTCTCTCTAGGTTCTTTCCAACAAAGCAGAAGCAGCACACAAAAGAAACATAAGCACATCTCCCTCTATCAACACGGTTGTGAGTCTCCTAACCCATAGAACCCAACGCTCCTTGCAGGTCAGTCGAAGGGTTACCTCTCTCATCAGCCCAACCTTTTACAACACATTGTGGTGAACTTTATCTCCGTCATGTTAATGAGAGCGGTTGAAAAGCACCAAAACAGCGCTTCCGACAGCCGAAGCGGCACGACGAGGTGGCCGAGTGGTTAAGGCGATGGACTGCTAATCCATTGTGCTCTGCACGCGTGGGTTCGAATCCCATCCTCGTCGTTTGATGGCTTTAGTGTTTCGAGAGAGCCAAGTGCGCATGGCAAAGCCCTTCAAAGTACCTCGCTGCCAACTTTAAAGACATCATCCTTAAAATAGCTGCAGAAACACACCACAGCCCAGCTTCGGGCAGACGTGCAGGCGAGTGACGAGGTGGCCGAGTGGTTAAGGCGATGGACTGCTAATCCATTGTGCTCTGCACGCGTGGGTTCGAATCCCATCCTCGTCGTTTGATGGCTTTAGTGTTTCGAGAGAGCCAAGTGCGCATGGCAAAGCCCTTCAAAGTACCTCGCTGCCAACTTTAAAGACATCATCCTTAAAATAGCTGCAGAAACACACCACAGCCCAGCTTCGGGCAGACGTGCAGGCGAGTGACGAGGTGGCCGAGTGGTTAAGGCGATGGACTGCTAATCCATTGTGCTCTGCACGCGTGGGTTCGAATCCCATCCTCGTCGTTTGATGTCTTTAGCGTTCAAGAGAGCCAAGTGCGCCTGCCGTAGCACTTTGCTGCCAACTATAACGTCATCATACTAAAAATAGCTGCGGAAAAACACCACCGGCAGGCGAGTGGCTGAGTGGTTAAGGCGATGGACTGCTAATCCGTTGTGCTCTGCGCGCGTATGGGTTCGAGTCTCACCCTTGGTGTTTAGTTTCACAGAGAGCCTAGTGAACAGGTCAACCGCAGGGGTGCCGCTCATGGCGAGCTTTAGCTGAATTGCATTGTAATTATGGCTGCAGAAAAAGCTCATGTTCATTTCTGAAAACATTGTTGAGGTCAGGATCAATACAAGAAGCCCCCTGGTGCATGGATATGACCATTAGAAATACAACAACACGTTCTAAGGGAGGTCCAAATCCTGGCTACACCAGCCTTCTTCAAGCTCATGCTTTCGCCAGCACAGCGAAAGCAGCACGCAACAGAAGCATAAGCACAACTCCTTTTTCCAACAAGTCACGAAGCCTCCTAAGAGACCGGTAAAAATTGCCAAGGCTGACTGTATTTCAAGTCATCCCAGCGGGGTATTGGGTAAAGTTTTCAACCAGCAAAGATCACGTCTCGGATGAGCCTCATAGACTACGATATTGCCTCTGCGAAAGAATGCCGGCGAAGGGAGCGACGTCTCCCGTGCTTTTATCTGGACATGGAACGACAGGGTGGTATCAAGCTTTAAACTGCCATGTAATCAGCCTTTTGGCACTGACGGCTGCATGGTGAGTCTACGAAACAGGCGAGTGATATGCACAAAAAGGTTTGTTCATTGTTCTCTCTTCGCTCAAAGAACAAAGAGTGCGCTGCTTTCGTAATTTTGGGGGGAGAGACTTATGGGTATCCTGGTAGCAAAGGGGGGGAGTTATAACGCTCAATCTCCAAGAACATATTTGAGTTCGGGATCGATTCGACGAGCCCCCTACGAGGTTGGGTAGGATAATGAAGAGTGCAAGGAAACTGCAAACATATTCTGAGAGAGGTCCAATGCAAGCTATGCTGCCCTTTTCATGACCCAGGTGTTCTCTCTAGGTTCTTTCCAACAAAGCAGAAGCAGCACACAAAAGAAACATAAGCACATCTCCCTCTATCAACACGGTTGTGAGTCTCCTAACCCATAGAACCCAACGCTCCTTGCAGGTCAGTCGAAGGGTTACCTCTCTCATCAGCCCAACCTTTTACAACACATTGTGGTGAACTTTATCTCCGTCATGTTAATGAGAGCGGTTGAAAAGCACCAAAACAGCGCTTCCGACAGCCGAAGCGGCACGACGAGGTGGCCGAGTGGTTAAGGCGATGGACTGCTAATCCATTGTGCTCTGCACGTGTGGGTTCGAATCCCATCCTCGTCGTTTGATGGCTTTAGTGTTTCGAGAGAGCCAAGTGCGCATGGCAAAGCCCTTCAAAGTACCTCGCTGCCAACTTTAAAGACATCATCCTTAAAATAGCTGCAGAAACACACCACAGCCCAGCTTCGGGCAGACGTGCAGACGTGCAGGCGAGTGACGAGGTGGCCGAGTGGTTAAGGCGATGGACTGCTAATCCATTGTGCTCTGCACGCGTGGGTTCGAATCCCATCCTCGTCGTTTGATGTCTTTAGCGTTCAAGAGAGCCAAGTGCGCCTGCCGTAGCACTTTGCTGCCAACTATAACGTCATCATACTAAAAATAGCTGCGGAAAAACACCACCGGCAGGCGAGTGGCTGAGTGGTTAAGGCGATGGACTGCTAATCCGTTGTGCTCTGCGCGCGTATGGGTTCGAGTCTCACCCTTGGTGTTTAGTTTCACAGAGAGCCTAGTGAACAGGTCAACCGCAGGGGTGCCGCTCATGGCGAGCTTTAGCTGAATTGCATTGTAATTATAGCTGCAGAAAAAGCTCATGTTCATTTCTGAAAACATTGTTGAGGTCAGGATCAATACAAGAAGCCCCCTGGTGCATGGATATGACCATTAGAAATACAACAACACGTTCTAAGGGAGGTCCAAATCCTGGCTACACCAGCCTTCTTCAAGCTCATGCTTTCGCCAGCACAGCGAAAGCAGCACGCAACAGAAGCATAAGCACAACTCCTTTTTCCAACAAGTCACGAAGCCTCCTAAGAGACCGGCAAAAATTGCCAAGGCTGACTGTATTTCAAGTCATCCCAGCGGGGTATTGGGTAAAGTTTTCAACCAGCAAAGATCACGTCTCGGATGAGCCTCATAGACTACGATATTGCCTCTGCGAAAGAATGCCGGCGAAGGGAGCGACGTCTCCCGTGCTTTTATCTGGACATGGAACGACAGGGTGGTATCAAGCTTTAAACTGCCATGTAATCAGCCTTTTGGCACTGACGGCTGCATGGTGAGTCTACGAAACAGGCGAGTGATATGCACAAAAAGGTTTGTTCATTGTTCTCTCTTCGCTCAAAGAACAAAGAGTGCGCTGCTTTCGTAATTTTGGGGGGAGAGACTTATGGGTATCCTGGTAGCAAAGGGGGGGAGTTATAACGCTCAATCTCCAAGAACATATTTGAGTTCGGGATCGATTCGACGAGCCCCCTACGAGGTTGGGTAGGATAATGAAGAGTGCAAGGAAACTGCAAACATATTCTGAGAGAGGTCCAATGCAAGCTATGCTGCCCTTTTCATGACCCAGGTGTTCTCTCTAGGTTCTTTCCAACAAAGCAGAAGCAGCACACAAAAGAAACATAAGCACATCTCCCTCTATCAACACGGTTGTGAGTCTCCTAACCCATAGAACCCAACGCTCCTTGCAGGTCAGTCGAAGGGTTACCTCTCTCATCAGCCCAACCTTTTACAACACATTGTGGTGAACTTTATCTCCGTCATGTTAATGAGAGCGGTTGAAAAGCACCAAAACAGCGCTTCCGACAGCCGAAGCGGCACGACGAGGTGGCCGAGTGGTTAAGGCGATGGACTGCTAATCCATTGTGCTCTGCACGCGTGGGTTCGAATCCCATCCTCGTCGTTTGATGGCTTTAGTGTTTCGAGAGAGCCAAGTGCGCATGGCAAAGCCCTTCAAAGTACCTCGCTGCCAACTTTAAAGACATCATCCTTAAAATAGCTGCAGAAACACACCACAGCCCAGCTTCGGGCAGACGTGCAGGCGAGTGGCTGAGTGGTTAAGGCGATGGACTGCTAATCCGTTGTGCTCTGCGCGCGTATGGGTTCGAGTCTCACCCTTGGTGTTTAGTTTCACAGAGAGCCTAGTGAACAGGTCAACCGCAGGGGTGCCGCTCATGGCGAGCTTTAGCTGAATTGCATTGTAATTATGGCTGCAGAAAAAGCTCATGTTCATTTCTGAAAACATTGTTGAGGTCAGGATCAATACAAGAAGCCCCCTGGTGCATGGATATGACCATTAGAAATACAACAACACGTTCTAAGGGAGGTCCAAATCCTGGCTACACCAGCCTTCTTCAAGCTCATGCTTTCGCCAGCACAGCGAAAGCAGCACGCAACAGAAGCATAAGCACAACTCCTTTTTCCAACAAGTCACGAAGCCTCCTAAGAGACCGGTAAAAATTGCCAAGGCTGACTGTATTTCAAGTCATCCCAGCGGGGTATTGGGTAAAGTTTTCAACCAGCAAAGATCACGTCTCGGATGAGCCTCATAGACTACGATATTGCCTCTGCGAAAGAATGCCGGCGAAGGGAGCGACGTCTCCCGTGCTTTTATCTGGACATGGAACGACAGGGTGGTATCAAGCTTTAAACTGCCATGTAATCAGCCTTTTGGCACTGACGGCTGCATGGTGAGTCTACGAAACAGGCGAGTGATATGCACAAAAAGGTTTGTTCATTGTTCTCTCTTCGCTCAAAGAACAAAGAGTGCGCTGCTTTCGTAATTTTGGGGGGAGAGACTTATGGGTATCCTGGTAGCAAAGGGGGGGAGTTATAACGCTCAATCTCCAAGAACATATTTGAGTTCGGGATCGATTCGACGAGCCCCCTACGAGGTTGGGTAGGATAATGAAGAGTGCAAGGAAACTGCAAACATATTCTGAGAGAGGTCCAATGCAAGCTATGCTGCCCTTTTCATGACCCAGGTGTTCTCTCTAGGTTCTTTCCAACAAAGCAGAAGCAGCACACAAAAGAAACATAAGCACATCTCCCTCTATCAACACGGTTGTGAGTCTCCTAACCCATAGAACCCAACGCTCCTTGCAGGTCAGTCGAAGGGTTACCTCTCTCATCAGCCCAACCTTTTACAACACATTGTGGTGAACTTTATCTCCGTCATGTTAATGAGAGCGGTTGAAAAGCACCAAAACAGCGCTTCCGACAGCCGAAGCGGCACGACGAGGTGGCCGAGTGGTTAAGGCGATGGACTGCTAATCCATTGTGCTCTGCACGTGTGGGTTCGAATCCCATCCTCGTCGTTTGATGGCTTTAGTGTTTCGAGAGAGCCAAGTGCGCATGGCAAAGCCCTTCAAAGTACCTCGCTGCCAACTTTAAAGACATCATCCTTAAAATAGCTGCAGAAACACACCACAGCCCAGCTTCGGGCAGACGTGCAGACGTGCAGGCGAGTGACGAGGTGGCCGAGTGGTTAAGGCGATGGACTGCTAATCCATTGTGCTCTGCACGCGTGGGTTCGAATCCCATCCTCGTCGTTTGATGTCTTTAGCGTTCAAGAGAGCCAAGTGCGCCTGCCGTAGCACTTTGCTGCCAACTATAACGTCATCATACTAAAAATAGCTGCGGAAAAACACCACCGGCAGGCGAGTGGCTGAGTGGTTAAGGCGATGGACTGCTAATCCGTTGTGCTCTGCGCGCGTATGGGTTCGAGTCTCACCCTTGGTGTTTAGTTTCACAGAGAGCCTAGTGAACAGGTCAACCGCAGGGGTGCCGCTCATGGCGAGCTTTAGCTGAATTGCATTGTAATTATAGCTGCAGAAAAAGCTCATGTTCATTTCTGAAAACATTGTTGAGGTCAGGATCAATACAAGAAGCCCCCTGGTGCATGGATATGACCATTAGAAATACAACAACACGTTCTAAGGGAGGTCCAAATCCTGGCTACACCAGCCTTCTTCAAGCTCATGCTTTCGCCAGCACAGCGAAAGCAGCACGCAACAGAAGCATAAGCACAACTCCTTTTTCCAACAAGTCACGAAGCCTCCTAAGAGACCGGCAAAAATTGCCAAGGCTGACTGTATTTCAAGTCATCCCAGCGGGGTATTGGGTAAAGTTTTCAACCAGCAAAGATCACGTCTCGGATGAGCCTCATAGACTACGATATTGCCTCTGCGAAAGAATGCCGGCGAAGGGAGCGACGTCTCCCGTGCTTTTATCTGGACATGGAACGACAGGGTGGTATCAAGCTTTAAACTGCCATGTAATCAGCCTTTTGGCACTGACGGCTGCATGGTGAGTCTACGAAACAGGCGAGTGATATGCACAAAAAGGTTTGTTCATTGTTCTCTCTTCGCTCAAAGAACAAAGAGTGCGCTGCTTTCGTAATTTTGGGGGGAGAGACTTATGGGTATCCTGGTAGCAAAGGGGGGGAGTTATAACGCTCAATCTCCAAGAACATATTTGAGTTCGGGATCGATTCGACGAGCCCCCTACGAGGTTGGGTAGGATAATGAAGAGTGCAAGGAAACTGCAAACATATTCTGAGAGAGGTCCAATGCAAGCTATGCTGCCCTTTTCATGACCCAGGTGTTCTCTCTAGGTTCTTTCCAACAAAGCAGAAGCAGCACACAAAAGAAACATAAGCACATCTCCCTCTATCAACACGGTTGTGAGTCTCCTAACCCATAGAACCCAACGCTCCTTGCAGGTCAGTCGAAGGGTTACCTCTCTCATCAGCCCAACCTTTTACAACACATTGTGGTGAACTTTATCTCCGTCATGTTAATGAGAGCGGTTGAAAAGCACCAAAACAGCGCTTCCGACAGCCGAAGCGGCACGACGAGGTGGCCGAGTGGTTAAGGCGATGGACTGCTAATCCATTGTGCTCTGCACGCGTGGGTTCGAATCCCATCCTCGTCGTTTGATGGCTTTAGTGTTTCGAGAGAGCCAAGTGCGCATGGCAAAGCCCTTCAAAGTACCTCGCTGCCAACTTTAAAGACATCATCCTTAAAATAGCTGCAGAAACACACCACAGCCCAGCTTCGGGCAGACGTGCAGGCGAGTGACGAGGTGGCCGAGTGGTTAAGGCGATGGACTGCTAATCCATTGTGCTCTGCACGCGTGGGTTCGAATCCCATCCTCGTCGTTTGATGGCTTTAGTGTTTCGAGAGAGCCAAGTGCGCATGGCAAAGCCCTTCAAAGTTCCTCGCTGCCAACTTTAAAGACATCATCCTTAAAATAGCTGCAGAAACACACCACAGCCCAGCTTCGGGCAGACGTGCAGGCGAGTGACGAGGTGGCCGAGTGGTTAAGGCGATGGACTGCTAATCCATTGTGCTCTGCACGCGTGGGTTCGAATCCCATCCTCGTCGTTTGATGTCTTTAGCGTTCAAGAGAGCCAAGTGCGCCTGCCGTAGCACTTTGCTGCCAACTATAACGTCATCATACTAAAAATAGCTGCGGAAAAACACCACCGGCAGGCGAGTGGCTGAGTGGTTAAGGCGATGGACTGCTAATCCGTTGTGCTCTGCGCGTGTATGGGTTCGAGTCTCACCCTTGGTGTTTAGTTTCACAGAGAGCCTAGTGAACAGGTCAACCGCAGGGGTGCCGCTCATGGCGAGCTTTAGCTGAATTGCATTGTAATTATAGCTGCAGAAAAAGCTCATGTTCATTTCTGAAAACATTGTTGAGGTCAGGATCAATACAAGAAGCCCCCTGGTGCATGGATATGACCATTAGAAATACAACAACACGTTCTAAGGGAGGTCCAAATCCTGGCTACACCAGCCTTCTTCAAGCTCATGCTTTCGCCAGCACAGCGAAAGCAGCACGCAACAGAAGCATAAGCACAACTCCTTTTTCCAACAAGTCACGAAGCCTCCTAAGAGACCGGCAAAAATTGCCAAGGCTGACTGTATTTCAAGTCATCCCAGCGGGGTATTGGGTAAAGTTTTCAACCAGCAAAGATCACGTCTCGGATGAGCCTCATAGACTACGATATTGCCTCTGCGAAAGAATGCCGGCGAAGGGAGCGACGTCTCCCGTGCTTTTATCTGGACATGGAACGACAGGGTGGTATCAAGCTTTAAACTGCCATGTAATCAGCCTTTTGGCACTGACGGCTGCATGGTGAGTCTACGAAACAGGCGAGTGATATGCACAAAAAGGTTTGTTCATTGTTCTCTCTTCGCTCAAAGAACAAAGAGTGCGCTGCTTTCGTAATTTTGGGGGGAGAGACTTATGGGTATCCTGGTAGCAAAGGGGGGGAGTTATAACGCTCAATCTCCAAGAACATATTTGAGTTCGGGATCGATTCGACGAGCCCCCTACGAGGTTGGGTAGGATAATGAAGAGTGCAAGGAAACTGCAAACATATTCTGAGAGAGGTCCAATGCAAGCTATGCTGCCCTTTTCATGACCCAGGTGTTCTCTCTAGGTTCTTTCCAACAAAGCAGAAGCAGCACACAAAAGAAACATAAGCACATCTCCCTCTATCAACACGGTTGTGAGTCTCCTAACCCATAGAACCCAACGCTCCTTGCAGGTCAGTCGAAGGGTTACCTCTCTCATCAGCCCAACCTTTTACAACACATTGTGGTGAACTTTATCTCCGTCATGTTAATGAGAGCGGTTGAAAAGCACCAAAACAGCGCTTCCGACAGCCGAAGCGGCACGACGAGGTGGCCGAGTGGTTAAGGCGATGGACTGCTAATCCATTGTGCTCTGCACGCGTGGGTTCGAATCCCATCCTCGTCGTTTGATGGCTTTAGTGTTTCGAGAGAGCCAAGTGCGCATGGCAAAGCCCTTCAAAGTACCTCGCTGCCAACTTTAAAGACATCATCCTTAAAATAGCTGCAGAAACACACCACAGCCCAGCTTCGGGCAGACGTGCAGGCGAGTGACGAGGTGGCCGAGTGGTTAAGGCGATGGACTGCTAATCCATTGTGCTCTGCACGCGTGGGTTCGAATCCCATCCTCGTCGTTTGATGGCTTTAGTGTTTCGAGAGAGCCAAGTGCGCATGGCAAAGCCCTTCAAAGTACCTCGCTGCCAACTTTAAAGACATCATCCTTAAAATAGCTGCAGAAACACACCACAGCCCAGCTTCGGGCAGACGTGCAGGCGAGTGACGAGGTGGCCGAGTGGTTAAGGCGATGGACTGCTAATCCATTGTGCTCTGCACGCGTGGGTTCGAATCCCATCCTCGTCGTTTGATGTCTTTAGCGTTCAAGAGAGCCAAGTGCGCCTGCCGTAGCACTTTGCTGCCAACTATAACGTCATCATACTAAAAATAGCTGCGGAAAAACACCACCGGCAGGCGAGTGGCTGAGTGGTTAAGGCGATGGACTGCTAATCCGTTGTGCTCTGCGCGCGTATGGGTTCGAGTCTCACCCTTGGTGTTTAGTTTCACAGAGAGCCTAGTGAACAGGTCAACCGCAGGGGTGCCGCTCATGGCGAGCTTTAGCTGAATTGCATTGTAATTATGGCTGCAGAAAAAGCTCATGTTCATTTCTGAAAACATTGTTGAGGTCAGGATCAATACAAGAAGCCCCCTGGTGCATGGATATGACCATTAGAAATACAACAACACGTTCTAAGGGAGGTCCAAATCCTGGCTACACCAGCCTTCTTCAAGCTCATGCTTTCGCCAGCACAGCGAAAGCAGCACGCAACAGAAGCATAAGCACAACTCCTTTTTCCAACAAGTCACGAAGCCTCCTAAGAGACCGGTAAAAATTGCCAAGGCTGACTGTATTTCAAGTCATCCCAGCGGGGTATTGGGTAAAGTTTTCAACCAGCAAAGATCACGTCTCGGATGAGCCTCATAGACTACGATATTGCCTCTGCGAAAGAATGCCGGCGAAGGGAGCGACGTCTCCCGTGCTTTTATCTGGACATGGAACGACAGGGTGGTATCAAGCTTTAAACTGCCATGTAATCAGCCTTTTGGCACTGACGGCTGCATGGTGAGTCTACGAAACAGGCGAGTGATATGCACAAAAAGGTTTGTTCATTGTTCTCTCTTCGCTCAAAGAACAAAGAGTGCGCTGCTTTCGTAATTTTGGGGGGAGAGACTTATGGGTATCCTGGTAGCAAAGGGGGGGAGTTATAACGCTCAATCTCCAAGAACATATTTGAGTTCGGGATCGATTCGACGAGCCCCCTACGAGGTTGGGTAGGATAATGAAGAGTGCAAGGAAACTGCAAACATATTCTGAGAGAGGTCCAATGCAAGCTATGCTGCCCTTTTCATGACCCAGGTGTTCTCTCTAGGTTCTTTCCAACAAAGCAGAAGCAGCACACAAAAGAAACATAAGCACATCTCCCTCTATCAACACGGTTGTGAGTCTCCTAACCCATAGAACCCAACGCTCCTTGCAGGTCAGTCGAAGGGTTACCTCTCTCATCAGCCCAACCTTTTACAACACATTGTGGTGAACTTTATCTCCGTCATGTTAATGAGAGCGGTTGAAAAGCACCAAAACAGCGCTTCCGACAGCCGAAGCGGCACGACGAGGTGGCCGAGTGGTTAAGGCGATGGACTGCTAATCCATTGTGCTCTGCACGTGTGGGTTCGAATCCCATCCTCGTCGTTTGATGGCTTTAGTGTTTCGAGAGAGCCAAGTGCGCATGGCAAAGCCCTTCAAAGTACCTCGCTGCCAACTTTAAAGACATCATCCTTAAAATAGCTGCAGAAACACACCACAGCCCAGCTTCGGGCAGACGTGCAGGCGAGTGACGAGGTGGCCGAGTGGTTAAGGCGATGGACTGCTAATCCATTGTGCTCTGCACGCGTGGGTTCGAATCCCATCCTCGTCGTTTGATGTCTTTAGCGTTCAAGAGAGCCAAGTGCGCCTGCCGTAGCACTTTGCTGCCAACTATAACGTCATCATACTAAAAATAGCTGCGGAAAAACACCACCGGCAGGCGAGTGGCTGAGTGGTTAAGGCGATGGACTGCTAATCCGTTGTGCTCTGCGCGCGTATGGGTTCGAGTCTCACCCTTGGTGTTTAGTTTCACAGAGAGCCTAGTGAACAGGTCAACCGCAGGGGTGCCGCTCATGGCGAGCTTTAGCTGAATTGCATTGTAATTATAGCTGCAGAAAAAGCTCATGTTCATTTCTGAAAACATTGTTGAGGTCAGGATCAATACAAGAAGCCCCCTGGTGCATGGATATGACCATTAGAAATACAACAACACGTTCTAAGGGAGGTCCAAATCCTGGCTACACCAGCCTTCTTCAAGCTCATGCTTTCGCCAGCACAGCGAAAGCAGCACGCAACAGAAGCATAAGCACAACTCCTTTTTCCAACAAGTCACGAAGCCTCCTAAGAGACCGGCAAAAATTGCCAAGGCTGACTGTATTTCAAGTCATCCCAGCGGGGTATTGGGTAAAGTTTTCAACCAGCAAAGATCACGTCTCGGATGAGCCTCATAGACTACGATATTGCCTCTGCGAAAGAATGCCGGCGAAGGGAGCGACGTCTCCCGTGCTTTTATCTGGACATGGAACGACAGGGTGGTATCAAGCTTTAAACTGCCATGTAATCAGCCTTTTGGCACTGACGGCTGCATGGTGAGTCTACGAAACAGGCGAGTGATATGCACAAAAAGGTTTGTTCATTGTTCTCTCTTCGCTCAAAGAACAAAGAGTGCGCTGCTTTCGTAATTTTGGGGGGAGAGACTTATGGGTATCCTGGTAGCAAAGGGGGGGAGTTATAACGCTCAATCTCCAAGAACATATTTGAGTTCGGGATCGATTCGACGAGCCCCCTACGAGGTTGGGTAGGATAATGAAGAGTGCAAGGAAACTGCAAACATATTCTGAGAGAGGTCCAATGCAAGCTATGCTGCCCTTTTCATGACCCAGGTGTTCTCTCTAGGTTCTTTCCAACAAAGCAGAAGCAGCACACAAAAGAAACATAAGCACATCTCCCTCTATCAACACGGTTGTGAGTCTCCTAACCCATAGAACCCAACGCTCCTTGCAGGTCAGTCGAAGGGTTACCTCTCTCATCAGCCCAACCTTTTACAACACATTGTGGTGAACTTTATCTCCGTCATGTTAATGAGAGCGGTTGAAAAGCACCAAAACAGCGCTTCCGACAGCCGAAGCGGCACGACGAGGTGGCCGAGTGGTTAAGGCGATGGACTGCTAATCCATTGTGCTCTGCACGCGTGGGTTCGAATCCCATCCTCGTCGTTTGATGGCTTTAGTGTTTCGAGAGAGCCAAGTGCGCATGGCAAAGCCCTTCAAAGTACCTCGCTGCCAACTTTAAAGACATCATCCTTAAAATAGCTGCAGAAACACACCACAGCCCAGCTTCGGGCAGACGTGCAGGCGAGTGACGAGGTGGCCGAGTGGTTAAGGCGATGGACTGCTAATCCATTGTGCTCTGCACGCGTGGGTTCGAATCCCATCCTCGTCGTTTGATGGCTTTAGTGTTTCGAGAGAGCCAAGTGCGCATGGCAAAGCCCTTCAAAGTACCTCGCTGCCAACTTTAAAGACATCATCCTTAAAATAGCTGCAGAAACACACCACAGCCCAGCTTCGGGCAGACGTGCAGGCGAGTGACGAGGTGGCCGAGTGGTTAAGGCGATGGACTGCTAATCCATTGTGCTCTGCACGCGTGGGTTCGAATCCCATCCTCGTCGTTTGATGTCTTTAGCGTTCAAGAGAGCCAAGTGCGCCTGCCGTAGCACTTTGCTGCCAACTATAACGTCATCATACTAAAAATAGCTGCGGAAAAACACCACCGGCAGGCGAGTGGCTGAGTGGTTAAGGCGATGGACTGCTAATCCGTTGTGCTCTGCGCGCGTATGGGTTCGAGTCTCACCCTTGGTGTTTAGTTTCACAGAGAGCCTAGTGAACAGGTCAACCGCAGGGGTGCCGCTCATGGCGAGCTTTAGCTGAATTGCATTGTAATTATGGCTGCAGAAAAAGCTCATGTTCATTTCTGAAAACATTGTTGAGGTCAGGATCAATACAAGAAGCCCCCTGGTGCATGGATATGACCATTAGAAATACAACAACACGTTCTAAGGGAGGTCCAAATCCTGGCTACACCAGCCTTCTTCAAGCTCATGCTTTCGCCAGCACAGCGAAAGCAGCACGCAACAGAAGCATAAGCACAACTCCTTTTTCCAACAAGTCACGAAGCCTCCTAAGAGACCGGTAAAAATTGCCAAGGCTGACTGTATTTCAAGTCATCCCAGCGGGGTATTGGGTAAAGTTTTCAACCAGCAAAGATCACGTCTCGGATGAGCCTCATAGACTACGATATTGCCTCTGCGAAAGAATGCCGGCGAAGGGAGCGACGTCTCCCGTGCTTTTATCTGGACATGGAACGACAGGGTGGTATCAAGCTTTAAACTGCCATGTAATCAGCCTTTTGGCACTGACGGCTGCATGGTGAGTCTACGAAACAGGCGAGTGATATGCACAAAAAGGTTTGTTCATTGTTCTCTCTTCGCTCAAAGAACAAAGAGTGCGCTGCTTTCGTAATTTTGGGGGGAGAGACTTATGGGTATCCTGGTAGCAAAGGGGGGGAGTTATAACGCTCAATCTCCAAGAACATATTTGAGTTCGGGATCGATTCGACGAGCCCCCTACGAGGTTGGGTAGGATAATGAAGAGTGCAAGGAAACTGCAAACATATTCTGAGAGAGGTCCAATGCAAGCTATGCTGCCCTTTTCATGACCCAGGTGTTCTCTCTAGGTTCTTTCCAACAAAGCAGAAGCAGCACACAAAAGAAACATAAGCACATCTCCCTCTATCAACACGGTTGTGAGTCTCCTAACCCATAGAACCCAACGCTCCTTGCAGGTCAGTCGAAGGGTTACCTCTCTCATCAGCCCAACCTTTTACAACACATTGTGGTGAACTTTATCTCCGTCATGTTAATGAGAGCGGTTGAAAAGCACCAAAACAGCGCTTCCGACAGCCGAAGCGGCACGACGAGGTGGCCGAGTGGTTAAGGCGATGGACTGCTAATCCATTGTGCTCTGCACGTGTGGGTTCGAATCCCATCCTCGTCGTTTGATGGCTTTAGTGTTTCGAGAGAGCCAAGTGCGCATGGCAAAGCCCTTCAAAGTACCTCGCTGCCAACTTTAAAGACATCATCCTTAAAATAGCTGCAGAAACACACCACAGCCCAGCTTCGGGCAGACGTGCAGACGTGCAGGCGAGTGACGAGGTGGCCGAGTGGTTAAGGCGATGGACTGCTAATCCATTGTGCTCTGCACGCGTGGGTTCGAATCCCATCCTCGTCGTTTGATGTCTTTAGCGTTCAAGAGAGCCAAGTGCGCCTGCCGTAGCACTTTGCTGCCAACTATAACGTCATCATACTAAAAATAGCTGCGGAAAAACACCACCGGCAGGCGAGTGGCTGAGTGGTTAAGGCGATGGACTGCTAATCCGTTGTGCTCTGCGCGCGTATGGGTTCGAGTCTCACCCTTGGTGTTTAGTTTCACAGAGAGCCTAGTGAACAGGTCAACCGCAGGGGTGCCGCTCATGGCGAGCTTTAGCTGAATTGCATTGTAATTATAGCTGCAGAAAAAGCTCATGTTCATTTCTGAAAACATTGTTGAGGTCAGGATCAATACAAGAAGCCCCCTGGTGCATGGATATGACCATTAGAAATACAACAACACGTTCTAAGGGAGGTCCAAATCCTGGCTACACCAGCCTTCTTCAAGCTCATGCTTTCGCCAGCACAGCGAAAGCAGCACGCAACAGAAGCATAAGCACAACTCCTTTTTCCAACAAGTCACGAAGCCTCCTAAGAGACCGGCAAAAATTGCCAAGGCTGACTGTATTTCAAGTCATCCCAGCGGGGTATTGGGTAAAGTTTTCAACCAGCAAAGATCACGTCTCGGATGAGCCTCATAGACTACGATATTGCCTCTGCGAAAGAATGCCGGCGAAGGGAGCGACGTCTCCCGTGCTTTTATCTGGACATGGAACGACAGGGTGGTATCAAGCTTTAAACTGCCATGTAATCAGCCTTTTGGCACTGACGGCTGCATGGTGAGTCTACGAAACAGGCGAGTGATATGCACAAAAAGGTTTGTTCATTGTTCTCTCTTCGCTCAAAGAACAAAGAGTGCGCTGCTTTCGTAATTTTGGGGGGAGAGACTTATGGGTATCCTGGTAGCAAAGGGGGGGAGTTATAACGCTCAATCTCCAAGAACATATTTGAGTTCGGGATCGATTCGACGAGCCCCCTACGAGGTTGGGTAGGATAATGAAGAGTGCAAGGAAACTGCAAACATATTCTGAGAGAGGTCCAATGCAAGCTATGCTGCCCTTTTCATGACCCAGGTGTTCTCTCTAGGTTCTTTCCAACAAAGCAGAAGCAGCACACAAAAGAAACATAAGCACATCTCCCTCTATCAACACGGTTGTGAGTCTCCTAACCCATAGAACCCAACGCTCCTTGCAGGTCAGTCGAAGGGTTACCTCTCTCATCAGCCCAACCTTTTACAACACATTGTGGTGAACTTTATCTCCGTCATGTTAATGAGAGCGGTTGAAAAGCACCAAAACAGCGCTTCCGACAGCCGAAGCGGCACGACGAGGTGGCCGAGTGGTTAAGGCGATGGACTGCTAATCCATTGTGCTCTGCACGCGTGGGTTCGAATCCCATCCTCGTCGTTTGATGGCTTTAGTGTTTCGAGAGAGCCAAGTGCGCATGGCAAAGCCCTTCAAAGTACCTCGCTGCCAACTTTAAAGACATCATCCTTAAAATAGCTGCAGAAACACACCACAGCCCAGCTTCGGGCAGACGTGCAGGCGAGTGACGAGGTGGCCGAGTGGTTAAGGCGATGGACTGCTAATCCATTGTGCTCTGCACGCGTGGGTTCGAATCCCATCCTCGTCGTTTGATGGCTTTAGTGTTTCGAGAGAGCCAAGTGCGCATGGCAAAGCCCTTCAAAGTTCCTCGCTGCCAACTTTAAAGACATCATCCTTAAAATAGCTGCAGAAACACACCACAGCCCAGCTTCGGGCAGACGTGCAGGCGAGTGACGAGGTGGCCGAGTGGTTAAGGCGATGGACTGCTAATCCATTGTGCTCTGCACGCGTGGGTTCGAATCCCATCCTCGTCGTTTGATGTCTTTAGCGTTCAAGAGAGCCAAGTGCGCCTGCCGTAGCACTTTGCTGCCAACTATAACGTCATCATACTAAAAATAGCTGCGGAAAAACACCACCGGCAGGCGAGTGGCTGAGTGGTTAAGGCGATGGACTGCTAATCCGTTGTGCTCTGCGCGTGTATGGGTTCGAGTCTCACCCTTGGTGTTTAGTTTCACAGAGAGCCTAGTGAACAGGTCAACCGCAGGGGTGCCGCTCATGGCGAGCTTTAGCTGAATTGCATTGTAATTATAGCTGCAGAAAAAGCTCATGTTCATTTCTGAAAACATTGTTGAGGTCAGGATCAATACAAGAAGCCCCCTGGTGCATGGATATGACCATTAGAAATACAACAACACGTTCTAAGGGAGGTCCAAATCCTGGCTACACCAGCCTTCTTCAAGCTCATGCTTTCGCCAGCACAGCGAAAGCAGCACGCAACAGAAGCATAAGCACAACTCCTTTTTCCAACAAGTCACGAAGCCTCCTAAGAGACCGGCAAAAATTGCCAAGGCTGACTGTATTTCAAGTCATCCCAGCGGGGTATTGGGTAAAGTTTTCAACCAGCAAAGATCACGTCTCGGATGAGCCTCATAGACTACGATATTGCCTCTGCGAAAGAATGCCGGCGAAGGGAGCGACGTCTCCCGTGCTTTTATCTGGACATGGAACGACAGGGTGGTATCAAGCTTTAAACTGCCATGTAATCAGCCTTTTGGCACTGACGGCTGCATGGTGAGTCTACGAAACAGGCGAGTGATATGCACAAAAAGGTTTGTTCATTGTTCTCTCTTCGCTCAAAGAACAAAGAGTGCGCTGCTTTCGTAATTTTGGGGGGAGAGACTTATGGGTATCCTGGTAGCAAAGGGGGGGAGTTATAACGCTCAATCTCCAAGAACATATTTGAGTTCGGGATCGATTCGACGAGCCCCCTACGAGGTTGGGTAGGATAATGAAGAGTGCAAGGAAACTGCAAACATATTCTGAGAGAGGTCCAATGCAAGCTATGCTGCCCTTTTCATGACCCAGGTGTTCTCTCTAGGTTCTTTCCAACAAAGCAGAAGCAGCACACAAAAGAAACATAAGCACATCTCCCTCTATCAACACGGTTGTGAGTCTCCTAACCCATAGAACCCAACGCTCCTTGCAGGTCAGTCGAAGGGTTACCTCTCTCATCAGCCCAACCTTTTACAACACATTGTGGTGAACTTTATCTCCGTCATGTTAATGAGAGCGGTTGAAAAGCACCAAAACAGCGCTTCCGACAGCCGAAGCGGCACGACGAGGTGGCCGAGTGGTTAAGGCGATGGACTGCTAATCCATTGTGCTCTGCACGCGTGGGTTCGAATCCCATCCTCGTCGTTTGATGGCTTTAGTGTTTCGAGAGAGCCAAGTGCGCATGGCAAAGCCCTTCAAAGTACCTCGCTGCCAACTTTAAAGACATCATCCTTAAAATAGCTGCAGAAACACACCACAGCCCAGCTTCGGGCAGACGTGCAGGCGAGTGACGAGGTGGCCGAGTGGTTAAGGCGATGGACTGCTAATCCATTGTGCTCTGCACGCGTGGGTTCGAATCCCATCCTCGTCGTTTGATGGCTTTAGTGTTTCGAGAGAGCCAAGTGCGCATGGCAAAGCCCTTCAAAGTACCTCGCTGCCAACTTTAAAGACATCATCCTTAAAATAGCTGCAGAAACACACCACAGCCCAGCTTCGGGCAGACGTGCAGGCGAGTGACGAGGTGGCCGAGTGGTTAAGGCGATGGACTGCTAATCCATTGTGCTCTGCACGCGTGGGTTCGAATCCCATCCTCGTCGTTTGATGTCTTTAGCGTTCAAGAGAGCCAAGTGCGCCTGCCGTAGCACTTTGCTGCCAACTATAACGTCATCATACTAAAAATAGCTGCGGAAAAACACCACCGGCAGGCGAGTGGCTGAGTGGTTAAGGCGATGGACTGCTAATCCGTTGTGCTCTGCGCGCGTATGGGTTCGAGTCTCACCCTTGGTGTTTAGTTTCACAGAGAGCCTAGTGAACAGGTCAACCGCAGGGGTGCCGCTCATGGCGAGCTTTAGCTGAATTGCATTGTAATTATGGCTGCAGAAAAAGCTCATGTTCATTTCTGAAAACATTGTTGAGGTCAGGATCAATACAAGAAGCCCCCTGGTGCATGGATATGACCATTAGAAATACAACAACACGTTCTAAGGGAGGTCCAAATCCTGGCTACACCAGCCTTCTTCAAGCTCATGCTTTCGCCAGCACAGCGAAAGCAGCACGCAACAGAAGCATAAGCACAACTCCTTTTTCCAACAAGTCACGAAGCCTCCTAAGAGACCGGTAAAAATTGCCAAGGCTGACTGTATTTCAAGTCATCCCAGCGGGGTATTGGGTAAAGTTTTCAACCAGCAAAGATCACGTCTCGGATGAGCCTCATAGACTACGATATTGCCTCTGCGAAAGAATGCCGGCGAAGGGAGCGACGTCTCCCGTGCTTTTATCTGGACATGGAACGACAGGGTGGTATCAAGCTTTAAACTGCCATGTAATCAGCCTTTTGGCACTGACGGCTGCATGGTGAGTCTACGAAACAGGCGAGTGATATGCACAAAAAGGTTTGTTCATTGTTCTCTCTTCGCTCAAAGAACAAAGAGTGCGCTGCTTTCGTAATTTTGGGGGGAGAGACTTATGGGTATCCTGGTAGCAAAGGGGGGGAGTTATAACGCTCAATCTCCAAGAACATATTTGAGTTCGGGATCGATTCGACGAGCCCCCTACGAGGTTGGGTAGGATAATGAAGAGTGCAAGGAAACTGCAAACATATTCTGAGAGAGGTCCAATGCAAGCTATGCTGCCCTTTTCATGACCCAGGTGTTCTCTCTAGGTTCTTTCCAACAAAGCAGAAGCAGCACACAAAAGAAACATAAGCACATCTCCCTCTATCAACACGGTTGTGAGTCTCCTAACCCATAGAACCCAACGCTCCTTGCAGGTCAGTCGAAGGGTTACCTCTCTCATCAGCCCAACCTTTTACAACACATTGTGGTGAACTTTATCTCCGTCATGTTAATGAGAGCGGTTGAAAAGCACCAAAACAGCGCTTCCGACAGCCGAAGCGGCACGACGAGGTGGCCGAGTGGTTAAGGCGATGGACTGCTAATCCATTGTGCTCTGCACGTGTGGGTTCGAATCCCATCCTCGTCGTTTGATGGCTTTAGTGTTTCGAGAGAGCCAAGTGCGCATGGCAAAGCCCTTCAAAGTACCTCGCTGCCAACTTTAAAGACATCATCCTTAAAATAGCTGCAGAAACACACCACAGCCCAGCTTCGGGCAGACGTGCAGACGTGCAGGCGAGTGACGAGGTGGCCGAGTGGTTAAGGCGATGGACTGCTAATCCATTGTGCTCTGCACGCGTGGGTTCGAATCCCATCCTCGTCGTTTGATGTCTTTAGCGTTCAAGAGAGCCAAGTGCGCCTGCCGTAGCACTTTGCTGCCAACTATAACGTCATCATACTAAAAATAGCTGCGGAAAAACACCACCGGCAGGCGAGTGGCTGAGTGGTTAAGGCGATGGACTGCTAATCCGTTGTGCTCTGCGCGCGTATGGGTTCGAGTCTCACCCTTGGTGTTTAGTTTCACAGAGAGCCTAGTGAACAGGTCAACCGCAGGGGTGCCGCTCATGGCGAGCTTTAGCTGAATTGCATTGTAATTATAGCTGCAGAAAAAGCTCATGTTCATTTCTGAAAACATTGTTGAGGTCAGGATCAATACAAGAAGCCCCCTGGTGCATGGATATGACCATTAGAAATACAACAACACGTTCTAAGGGAGGTCCAAATCCTGGCTACACCAGCCTTCTTCAAGCTCATGCTTTCGCCAGCACAGCGAAAGCAGCACGCAACAGAAGCATAAGCACAACTCCTTTTTCCAACAAGTCACGAAGCCTCCTAAGAGACCGGCAAAAATTGCCAAGGCTGACTGTATTTCAAGTCATCCCAGCGGGGTATTGGGTAAAGTTTTCAACCAGCAAAGATCACGTCTCGGATGAGCCTCATAGACTACGATATTGCCTCTGCGAAAGAATGCCGGCGAAGGGAGCGACGTCTCCCGTGCTTTTATCTGGACATGGAACGACAGGGTGGTATCAAGCTTTAAACTGCCATGTAATCAGCCTTTTGGCACTGACGGCTGCATGGTGAGTCTACGAAACAGGCGAGTGATATGCACAAAAAGGTTTGTTCATTGTTCTCTCTTCGCTCAAAGAACAAAGAGTGCGCTGCTTTCGTAATTTTGGGGGGAGAGACTTATGGGTATCCTGGTAGCAAAGGGGGGGAGTTATAACGCTCAATCTCCAAGAACATATTTGAGTTCGGGATCGATTCGACGAGCCCCCTACGAGGTTGGGTAGGATAATGAAGAGTGCAAGGAAACTGCAAACATATTCTGAGAGAGGTCCAATGCAAGCTATGCTGCCCTTTTCATGACCCAGGTGTTCTCTCTAGGTTCTTTCCAACAAAGCAGAAGCAGCACACAAAAGAAACATAAGCACATCTCCCTCTATCAACACGGTTGTGAGTCTCCTAACCCATAGAACCCAACGCTCCTTGCAGGTCAGTCGAAGGGTTACCTCTCTCATCAGCCCAACCTTTTACAACACATTGTGGTGAACTTTATCTCCGTCATGTTAATGAGAGCGGTTGAAAAGCACCAAAACAGCGCTTCCGACAGCCGAAGCGGCACGACGAGGTGGCCGAGTGGTTAAGGCGATGGACTGCTAATCCATTGTGCTCTGCACGCGTGGGTTCGAATCCCATCCTCGTCGTTTGATGGCTTTAGTGTTTCGAGAGAGCCAAGTGCGCATGGCAAAGCCCTTCAAAGTACCTCGCTGCCAACTTTAAAGACATCATCCTTAAAATAGCTGCAGAAACACACCACAGCCCAGCTTCGGGCAGACGTGCAGGCGAGTGACGAGGTGGCCGAGTGGTTAAGGCGATGGACTGCTAATCCATTGTGCTCTGCACGCGTGGGTTCGAATCCCATCCTCGTCGTTTGATGGCTTTAGTGTTTCGAGAGAGCCAAGTGCGCATGGCAAAGCCCTTCAAAGTTCCTCGCTGCCAACTTTAAAGACATCATCCTTAAAATAGCTGCAGAAACACACCACAGCCCAGCTTCGGGCAGACGTGCAGGCGAGTGACGAGGTGGCCGAGTGGTTAAGGCGATGGACTGCTAATCCATTGTGCTCTGCACGCGTGGGTTCGAATCCCATCCTCGTCGTTTGATGTCTTTAGCGTTCAAGAGAGCCAAGTGCGCCTGCCGTAGCACTTTGCTGCCAACTATAACGTCATCATACTAAAAATAGCTGCGGAAAAACACCACCGGCAGGCGAGTGGCTGAGTGGTTAAGGCGATGGACTGCTAATCCGTTGTGCTCTGCGCGTGTATGGGTTCGAGTCTCACCCTTGGTGTTTAGTTTCACAGAGAGCCTAGTGAACAGGTCAACCGCAGGGGTGCCGCTCATGGCGAGCTTTAGCTGAATTGCATTGTAATTATAGCTGCAGAAAAAGCTCATGTTCATTTCTGAAAACATTGTTGAGGTCAGGATCAATACAAGAAGCCCCCTGGTGCATGGATATGACCATTAGAAATACAACAACACGTTCTAAGGGAGGTCCAAATCCTGGCTACACCAGCCTTCTTCAAGCTCATGCTTTCGCCAGCACAGCGAAAGCAGCACGCAACAGAAGCATAAGCACAACTCCTTTTTCCAACAAGTCACGAAGCCTCCTAAGAGACCGGCAAAAATTGCCAAGGCTGACTGTATTTCAAGTCATCCCAGCGGGGTATTGGGTAAAGTTTTCAACCAGCAAAGATCACGTCTCGGATGAGCCTCATAGACTACGATATTGCCTCTGCGAAAGAATGCCGGCGAAGGGAGCGACGTCTCCCGTGCTTTTATCTGGACATGGAACGACAGGGTGGTATCAAGCTTTAAACTGCCATGTAATCAGCCTTTTGGCACTGACGGCTGCATGGTGAGTCTACGAAACAGGCGAGTGATATGCACAAAAAGGTTTGTTCATTGTTCTCTCTTCGCTCAAAGAACAAAGAGTGCGCTGCTTTCGTAATTTTGGGGGGAGAGACTTATGGGTATCCTGGTAGCAAAGGGGGGGAGTTATAACGCTCAATCTCCAAGAACATATTTGAGTTCGGGATCGATTCGACGAGCCCCCTACGAGGTTGGGTAGGATAATGAAGAGTGCAAGGAAACTGCAAACATATTCTGAGAGAGGTCCAATGCAAGCTATGCTGCCCTTTTCATGACCCAGGTGTTCTCTCTAGGTTCTTTCCAACAAAGCAGAAGCAGCACACAAAAGAAACATAAGCACATCTCCCTCTATCAACACGGTTGTGAGTCTCCTAACCCATAGAACCCAACGCTCCTTGCAGGTCAGTCGAAGGGTTACCTCTCTCATCAGCCCAACCTTTTACAACACATTGTGGTGAACTTTATCTCCGTCATGTTAATGAGAGCGGTTGAAAAGCACCAAAACAGCGCTTCCGACAGCCGAAGCGGCACGACGAGGTGGCCGAGTGGTTAAGGCGATGGACTGCTAATCCATTGTGCTCTGCACGCGTGGGTTCGAATCCCATCCTCGTCGTTTGATGGCTTTAGTGTTTCGAGAGAGCCAAGTGCGCATGGCAAAGCCCTTCAAAGTACCTCGCTGCCAACTTTAAAGACATCATCCTTAAAATAGCTGCAGAAACACACCACAGCCCAGCTTCGGGCAGACGTGCAGGCGAGTGACGAGGTGGCCGAGTGGTTAAGGCGATGGACTGCTAATCCATTGTGCTCTGCACGCGTGGGTTCGAATCCCATCCTCGTCGTTTGATGGCTTTAGTGTTTCGAGAGAGCCAAGTGCGCATGGCAAAGCCCTTCAAAGTACCTCGCTGCCAACTTTAAAGACATCATCCTTAAAATAGCTGCAGAAACACACCACAGCCCAGCTTCGGGCAGACGTGCAGGCGAGTGACGAGGTGGCCGAGTGGTTAAGGCGATGGACTGCTAATCCATTGTGCTCTGCACGCGTGGGTTCGAATCCCATCCTCGTCGTTTGATGTCTTTAGCGTTCAAGAGAGCCAAGTGCGCCTGCCGTAGCACTTTGCTGCCAACTATAACGTCATCATACTAAAAATAGCTGCGGGAAAACACCACCGGCAGGCGAGTGGCTGAGTGGTTAAGGCGATGGACTGCTAATCCGTTGTGCTCTGCGCGCGTATGGGTTCGAGTCTCACCCTTGGTGTTTAGTTTCACAGAGAGCCTAGTGAACAGGTCAACCGCAGGGGTGCCGCTCATGGCGAGCTTTAGCTGAATTGCATTGTAATTATAGCTGCAGAAAAAGCTCATGTTCATTTCTGAAAACATTGTTGAGGTCAGGATCAATACAAGAAGCCCCCTGGTGCATGGATATGACCATTAGAAATACAACAACACGTTCTAAGGGAGGTCCAAATCCTGGCTACACCAGCCTTCTTCAAGCTCATGCTTTCGCCAGCACAGCGAAAGCAGCACGCAACAGAAGCATAAGCACAACTCCTTTTTCCAACAAGTCACGAAGCCTCCTAAGAGACCGGCAAAAATTGCCAAGGCTGACTGTATTTCAAGTCATCCCAGCGGGGTATTGGGTAAAGTTTTCAACCAGCAAAGATCACGTCTCGGATGAGCCTCATAGACTACGATATTGCCTCTGCGAAAGAATGCCGGCGAAGGGAGCGACGTCTCCCGTGCTTTTATCTGGACATGGAACGACAGGGTGGTATCAAGCTTTAAACTGCCATGTAATCAGCCTTTTGGCACTGACGGCTGCATGGTGAGTCTACGAAACAGGCGAGTGATATGCACAAAAAGGTTTGTTCATTGTTCTCTCTTCGCTCAAAGAACAAAGAGTGCGCTGCTTTCGTAATTTTGGGGGGAGAGACTTATGGGTATCCTGGTAGCAAAGGGGGGGAGTTATAACGCTCAATCTCCAAGAACATATTTGAGTTCGGGATCGATTCGACGAGCCCCCTACGAGGTTGGGTAGGATAATGAAGAGTGCAAGGAAACTGCAAACATATTCTGAGAGAGGTCCAATGCAAGCTATGCTGCCCTTTTCATGACCCAGGTGTTCTCTCTAGGTTCTTTCCAACAAAGCAGAAGCAGCACACAAAAGAAACATAAGCACATCTCCCTCTATCAACACGGTTGTGAGTCTCCTAACCCATAGAACCCAACGCTCCTTGCAGGTCAGTCGAAGGGTTACCTCTCTCATCAGCCCAACCTTTTACAACACATTGTGGTGAACTTTATCTCCGTCATGTTAATGAGAGCGGTTGAAAAGCACCAAAACAGCGCTTCCGACAGCCGAAGCGGCACGACGAGGTGGCCGAGTGGTTAAGGCGATGGACTGCTAATCCATTGTGCTCTGCGCGCGTGGGTTCGAATCCCATCCTCGTCGTTTGATGGCTTTAGTGTTTCGAGAGAGCCAAGTGCGCATGGCAAAGCCCTTCAAAGTACCTCGCTGCCAACTTTAAAGACATCATCCTTAAAATAGCTGCAGAAACACACCACAGCCTAGCTTCGGGCAGACGTGCAGGCGAGTGACGAGGTGGCCGAGTGGTTAAGGCGATGGACTGCTAATCCATTGTGCTCTGCACGCGTGGGTTCGAATCCCATCCTCGTCGTTTGATGTCTTTAGCGTTCAAGAGAGCCAAGTGCGCCTGCCGTAGCACTTTGCTGCCAACTATAACGTCATCATACTAAAAATAGCTGCGGAAAAACACCACCGGCAGGCGAGTGGCTGAGTGGTTAAGGCGATGGACTGCTAATCCGTTGTGCTCTGCGCGTGTATGGGTTCGAGTCTCACCCTTGGTGTTTAGTTTCACAGAGAGCCTAGTGAACAGGTCAACCGCAGGGGTGCCGCTCATGGCGAGCTTTAGCTGAATTGCATTGTAATTATAGCTGCAGAAAAAGCTCATGTTCATTTCTGAAAACATTGTTGAGGTCAGGATCAATACAAGAAGCCCCCTGGTGCATGGATATGACCATTAGAAATACAACAACACGTTCTAAGGGAGGTCCAAATCCTGGCTACACCAGCCTTCTTCAAGCTCATGCTTTTGCCAGCACAGCGAAAGCAGCACGCAACAGAAGCATAAGCACAACTCCTTTTTCCAACAAGTCACGAAGCCTCCTAAGAGACCGGCAAAAATTGCCAAGGCTGACTGTATTTCAAGTCATCCCAGCGGGGTATTGGGTAAAGTTTTCAACCAGCAAAGATCACGTCTCGGATGAGCCTCATAGACTACGATATTGCCTCTGCGAAAGAATGCCGGCGAAGGGAGCGACGTCTCCCGTGCTTTTATCTGGAAATGGAACGACAGGGTGGTATCAAGCTTTAAACTGCCATGTAATCAGCCTTTTGGCACTGACGGCTGCATGGTGAGTCTACGAAACAGGCGAGTGATATGCACAAAAAGGTTTGTTCATTGTTCTCTCTTCGCTCAAAGAACAAAGAGTGCGCTGCTTTCGTAATTTTGGGGGGAGAGACTTATGGGTATCCTGGTAGCAAAGGGGGGGAGTTATAACGCTCAATCTCCAAGAACATATTTGAGTTCGGGATCGATTCGACGAGCCCCCTACGAGGTTGGGTAGGATAATGAAGAGTGCAAGGAAACTGCAAACATATTCTGAGAGAGGTCCAATGCAAGCTATGCTGCCCTTTTCATGACCCAGGTGTTCTCTCTAGGTTCTTTCCAACAAAGCAGAAGCAGCACACAAAAGAAACATAAGCACATCTCCCTCTATCAACACGGTTGTGAGTCTCCTAACCCATAGAACCCAACGCTCCTTGCAGGTCAGTCGAAGGGTTACCTCTCTCATCAGCCCAACCTTTTACAACACATTGTGGTGAACTTTATCTCCGTCATGTTAATGAGAGCGGTTGAAAAGCACCAAAACAGCGCTTCCGACAGCCGAAGCGGCACGACGAGGTGGCCGAGTGGTTAAGGCGATGGACTGCTAATCCATTGTGCTCTGCACGCGTGGGTTCGAATCCCATCCTCGTCGTTTGATGGCTTTAGTGTTTCGAGAGAGCCAAGTGCGCATGGCAAAGCCCTTCAAAGTACCTCGCTGCCAACTTTAAAGACATCATCCTTAAAATAGCTGCAGAAACACACCACAGCCCAGCTTCGGGCAGACGTGCAGGCGAGTGACGAGGTGGCCGAGTGGTTAAGGCGATGGACTGCTAATCCATTGTGCTCTGCACGCGTGGGTTCGAATCCCATCCTCGTCGTTTGATGTCTTTAGCGTTCAAGAGAGCCAAGTGCGCCTGCCGTAGCACTTTGCTGCCAACTATAACGTCATCATACTAAAAATAGCTGCGGAAAAACACCACCGGCAGGCGAGTGGCTGAGTGGTTAAGGCGATGGACTGCTAATCCGTTGTGCTCTGCGCGCGTATGGGTTCGAGTCTCACCCTTGGTGTTTAGTTTCACAGAGAGCCTAGTGAACAGGTCAACCGCAGGGGTGCCGCTCATGGCGAGCTTTAGCTGAATTGCATTGTAATTATAGCTGCAGAAAAAGCTCATGTTCATTTCTGAAAACATTGTTGAGGTCAGGATCAATACAAGAAGCCCCCTGGTGCATGGATATGACCATTAGAAATACAACAACACGTTCTAAGGGAGGTCCAAATCCTGGCTACACCAGCCTTCTTCAAGCTCATGCTTTCGCCAGCACAGCGAAAGCAGCACACAACAGAAGCATAAGCACAACTCCTTTTTCCAACAAGTCACGAAGCCTCCTAAGAGACCGGCAAAAATTGCCAAGGCTGACTGTATTTCAAGTCATCCCAGCGGGGTATTGGGTAAAGTTTTCAACCAGCAAAGATCACGTCTCGGATGAGCCTCATAGACTACGATATTGCCTCTGCGAAAGAATGCCGGCGAAGGGAGCGACGTCTCCCGTGCTTTTATCTGGACATGGAACGACAGGGTGGTATCAAGCTTTAAACTGCCATGTAATCAGCCTTTTGGCACTGACGGCTGCATGGTGAGTCTACGAAACAGGCGAGTGATATGCACAAAAAGGTTTGTTCATTGTTCTCTCTTCGCTCAAAGAACAAAGAGTGCGCTGCTTTCGTAATTTTGGGGGGAGAGACTTATGGGTATCCTGGTAGCAAAGGGGGGGAGTTATAACGCTCAATCTCCAAGAACATATTTGAGTTCGGGATCGATTCGACGAGCCCCCTACGAGGTTGGGTAGGATAATGAAGAGTGCAAGGAAACTGCAAACATATTCTGAGAGAGGTCCAATGCAAGCTATGCTGCCCTTTTCATGACCCAGGTGTTCTCTCTAGGTTCTTTCCAACAAAGCAGAAGCAGCACACAAAAGAAACATAAGCACATCTCCCTCTATCAACACGGTTGTGAGTCTCCTAACCCATAGAACCCAACGCTCCTTGCAGGTCAGTCGAAGGGTTACCTCTCTCATCAGCCCAACCTTTTACAACACATTGTGGTGAACTTTATCTCCGTCATGTTAATGAGAGCGGTTGAAAAGCACCAAAACAGCGCTTCCGACAGCCGAAGCGGCAAGACGAGGTGGCCGAGTGGTTAAGGCGATGGACTGCTAATCCATTGTGCTCTGCGCGCGTGGGTTCGAATCCCATCCTCGTCGTTTGATGGCTTTAGTGTTTCGAGAGAGCCAAGTGCGCATGGCAAAGCCCTTCAAAGTACCTCGCTGCCAACTTTAAAGACATCATCCTTAAAATAGCTGCAGAAACACACCACAGCCCAGCTTCGGGCAGACGTGCAGGCGAGTGACGAGGTGGCCGAGTGGTTAAGGCGATGGACTGCTAATCCATTGTGCTCTGCACGCGTGGGTTCGAATCCCATCCTCGTCGTTTGATGTCTTTAGCGTTCAAGAGAGCCAAGTGCGCCTGCCGTAGCACTTTGCTGCCAACTATAACGTCATCATACTAAAAATAGCTGCGGAAAAACACCACCGGCAGGCGAGTGGCTGAGTGGTTAAGGCGATGGACTGCTAATCCGTTGTGCTCTGCGCGCGTATGGGTTCGAGTCTCACCCTTGGTGTTTAGTTTCACAGAGAGCCTAGTGAACAGGTCAACCGCAGGGGTGCCGCTCATGGCGAGCTTTAGCTGAATTGCATTGTAATTATAGCTGCAGAAAAAGCTCATGTTCATTTCTGAAAACATTGTTGAGGTCAGGATCAATACAAGAAGCCCCCTGGTGCATGGATATGACCATTAGAAATACAACAACACGTTCTAAGGGAGGTCCAAATCCTGGCTACACCAGCCTTCTTCAAGCTCATGCTTTCGCCAGCACAGCGAAAGCAGCACGCAACAGAAGCATAAGCACAACTCCTTTTTCCAACAAGTCACGAAGCCTCCTAAGAGACCGGCAAAAATTGCCAAGGCTGACTGTATTTCAAGTCATCCCAGCGGGGTATTGGGTAAAGTTTTCAACCAGCAAAGATCACGTCTCGGATGAGCCTCATAGACTACGATATTGCCTCTGCAAAAGAATGCCGGCGAAGGGAGCGACGTCTCCCGTGCTTTTATCTGGAAATGGAACGACAGGGTGGTATCAAGCTTTAAACTGCCATGTAATCAGCCTTTTGGCACTGACGGCTGCATGGTGAGTCTACGAAACAGGCGAGTGATATGCACAAAAAGGTTTGTTCATTGTTCTCTCTTCGCTCAAAGAACAAAGAGTGCGCTGCTTTCGTAATTTTGGGGGGAGAGACTTATGGGTATCCTGGTAGCAAAGGGGGGGAGTTATAACGCTCAATCTCCAAGAACATATTTGAGTTCGGGATCGATTCGACGAGCCCCCTACGAGGTTGGGTAGGATAATGAAGAGTGCAAGGAAACTGCAAACATATTCTGAGAGAGGTCCAATGCAAGCTATGCTGCCCTTTTCATGACCCAGGTGTTCTCTCTAGGTTCTTTCCAACAAAGCAGAAGCAGCACACAAAAGAAACATAAGCACATCTCCCTCTATCAACACGGTTGTGAGTCTCCTAACCCATAGAACCCAACGCTCCTTGCAGGTCAGTCGAAGGGTTACCTCTCTCATCAGCCCAACCTTTTACAACACATTGTAGTGAACTTTATCTCCGTCATGTTAATGAGAGCGGTTGAAAAGCACCAAAACAGCGCTTCCGACAGCCGAAGCGGCACGACGAGGTGGCCGAGTGGTTAAGGCGATGGACTGCTAATCCATTGTGCTCTGCACGCGTGGGTTCGAATCCCATCCTCGTCGTTTGATGGCTTTAGTGTTTCGAGAGAGCCAAGTGCGCATGGCAAAGCCCTTCAAAGTACCTCGCTGCCAACTTTAAAGACATCATCCTTAAAATAGCTGCAGAAACACACCACAGCCCAGCTTCGGGCAGACGTGCAGGCGAGTGACGAGGTGGCCGAGTGGTTAAGGCGATGGACTGCTAATCCATTGTGCTCTGCACGCGTGGGTTCGAATCCCATCCTCGTCGTTTGATGTCTTTAGCGTTAAAGAGAGCCAAGTGCGCCTGCCGTAGCACTTTGCTGCCAACTATAACGTCATCATACTAAAAATAGCTGCGGAAAAACACCACCGGCAGGCGAGTGGCTGAGTGGTTAAGGCGATGGACTGCTAATCCGTTGTGCTCTGCGCGCGTATGGGTTCGAGTCTCACCCTTGGTGTTTAGTTTCACAGAGAGCCTAGTGAACAGGTCAACCGCAGGGGTGCCGCTCATGGCGAGCTTTAGCTGAATTGCATTGTAATTATAGCTGCAGAAAAAGCTCATGTTCATTTCTGAAAACATTGTTGAGGTCAGGATCAATACAAGAAGCCCCCTGGTGCATGGATATGACCATTAGAAATACAACAACACGTTCTAAGGGAGGTCCAAATCCTGGCTACACCAGCCTTCTTCAAGCTCATGCTTTCGCCAGCACAGCGAAAGCAGCACGCAACAGAAGCATAAGCACAACTCCTTTTTCCAACAAGTCACGAAGCCTCCTAAGAGACCGGCAAAAATTGCCAAGGCTGACTGTATTTCAAGTCATCCCAGCGGGGTATTGGGTAAAGTTTTCAACCAGCAAAGATCACGTCTCGGATGAGCCTCATAGACTACGATATTGCCTCTGCGAAAGAATGCCGGCGAAGGGAGCGACGTCTCCCGTGCTTTTATCTGGAAATGGAACGACAGGGTGGTATCAAGCTTTAAACTGCCATGTAATCAGCCTTTTGGCACTGACGGCTGCATGGTGAGTCTACGAAACAGGCGAGTGATATGCACAAAAAGGTTTGTTCATTGTTCTCTCTTCGCTCAAAGAACAAAGAGTGCGCTGCTTTCGTAATTTTGGGGGGAGAGACTTATGGGTATCCTGGTAGCAAAGGGGGGGAGTTATAACGCTCAATCTCCAAGAACATATTTGAGTTCGGGATCGATTCGACGAGCCCCCTACGAGGTTGGGTAGGATAATGAAGAGTGCAAGGAAACTGCAAACATATTCTGAGAGAGGTCCAATGCAAGCTATGCTGCCCTTTTCATGACCCAGGTGTTCTCTCTAGGTTCTTTCCAACAAAGCAGAAGCAGCACACAAAAGAAACATAAGCACATCTCCCTCTATCAACACGGTTGTGAGTCTCCTAACCCATAGAACCCAACGCTCCTTGCAGGTCAGTCGAAGGGTTACCTCTCTCATCAGCCCAACCTTTTACAACACATTGTAGTGAACTTTATCTCCGTCATGTTAATGAGAGCGGTTGAAAAGCACCAAAACAGCGCTTCCGACAGCCGAAGCGGCACGACGAGGTGGCCGAGTGGTTAAGGCGATGGACTGCTAATCCATTGTGCTCTGCACGCGTGGGTTCGAATCCCATCCTCGTCGTTTGATGGCTTTAGTGTTTCGAGAGAGCCAAGTGCGCATGGCAAAGCCCTTCAAAGTACCTCGCTGCCAACTTTAAAGACATCATCCTTAAAATAGCTGCAGAAACACACCACAGCCCAGCTTCGGGCAGACGTGCAGGCGAGTGACGAGGTGGCCGAGTGGTTAAGGCGATGGACTGCTAATCCATTGTGCTCTGCACGCGTGGGTTCGAATCCCATCCTCGTCGTTTGATGTCTTTAGCGTTAAAGAGAGCCAAGTGCGCCTGCCGTAGCACTTTGCTGCCAACTATAACGTCATCATACTAAAAATAGCTGCGGAAAAACACCACCGGCAGGCGAGTGGCTGAGTGGTTAAGGCGATGGACTGCTAATCCGTTGTGCTCTGCGCGCGTATGGGTTCGAGTCTCACCCTTGGTGTTTAGTTTCACAGAGAGCCTAGTGAACAGGTCAACCGCAGGGGTGCCGCTCATGGCGAGCTTTAGCTGAATTGCATTGTAATTATAGCTGCACTGTTAGCCCTTGCTGTAAAAAAAGGCGTAATTCAGACAGTATCATACCATTTTCCATTAAAACAGTAATATACCGTAGAAAACAAAAATAGCCTACAGGTTTATACTGTAAATGAACAGCGCTCAAAATCGACACTCAGAGGCTGTTTTCCCAATCACACCCTATACCCTCATTCACTATTCCCTACATTAGTTCACTAATATAGTCCACTTGACAGAGTGAATGAAAAGAAGTGAGTGAATTGAGACACTGATGAACACCTGATAAGCAGAATCACTGAAGGACAGAGAAACAAGAACAGAAAAAAGAGAAACACAAAAACTACAACTGACTTCCAGCAACACTGAGTGTGAAACCAGTTTACAAACCAGGTTACGATTATTTCTTTCATACATGTACAAAAGTTCTTGTTGAGAATTAACAAAGATTTAGTTTATAATAAAGTTTGTTGTCACCATAATGGAGATCAGTATTTGCTTTAGTTGGTCTTGTCTCTTGACTTCTTACTTTTCATCTCTCTCTGACTGCTGTAATAGTGAGTTTATAAAACACATTTGTTATGGCAAGAAAAAGTCAAGAGGAAGATGATCATGTGTTTTTTTTTCTTTTGTGATGATGTCACAGTCATCTTGGATTATCTGATTTTCAGATTTTTCCTGTATATGTTCATTGAAATTATGAATATGTCATATTTAGCATAAATCTGTGTATCTACAAAATGAAATAAAAATTTCTGTAATCATGTCTTCTGAAGAATATCGTAATCATATAGTGTTTTAAAATATTTTGAGCTCCTGCTTGACTCAGACACACACAGACATCAACAATCAGCACATGAATCTCAACAATGGTGAAAAGTTTCATGTCACAATGCATGCTGGGTTCCAGGATAATATAAAACTCCCAGCATGCACTGCTGCATGAATAAAAAAATAATAATAATATTGCCACCATTGTTGAGATTAATGTGCTAAATTGTGATATCTCTGTGTTTCTAAAACATAGTGTAGCTTTATTTTTGGTTTATGCATGATGTGTTAAAAAAAATTAGTCATAGCAATTTATTGCTGTAGTTTCACAGTAGAGCTAATGTAACACTTTTGATCGAGGATAAAACTCTGAATGAACAAGAATTAATTCCTTAGTGAATGAACAGGCAATATGATGAATTTGTCACCATAAGCATTACAACCGCAATCATTCATAAACTGTGTGCGCACAAGTGTGACTTGCAAAAACACAGTAGCACAGTAGCAAAAGAAAAAAGAATGTTTTAGCATCAGCATCCCAACTAAAGCAAGCACTGATCTCTATAATGGTAACTTCAAACAAACATTTTCAATTAAACATCTTAATAACAACTTCTGTAGATGTATGACAGAAATAAAGTCTGTTTAATAATAATACTGGTTAATAATAAGTGTAATAATGTGTAATGGCTGGAAGTCAGTTGTAGTTCTTGTGTTTCTCTATTTTCTGTTCTAACAGCAGGTGTTCATCACTAATGCTCAACAATCACTTACATATTCTCTTAATTATCTCACTGCAACACTGTCTCAATGTTACTTTTACTCTTTGTAGTGTGGATTTTCCTGTGGGGTTGAAAGGGTTAACAGTGTAAGATAAAAAGACACACCCACGAAATGTATTTTAACAGTAATAAACTGTAAGTTATAAAACTGTTTTATACTGGCAACACTGTTGCCAGTAGTTTACTGTAAAATCTTGTTTTTTGGGTCACCATTGTGCAGAAGAGTAGAGCCTGTGCTTCAGTCCAGGAGAAGATCTACAAACATTGATGATATACTGCATGTTGCTTTATTTAACAGGCGGTGACTGTGTAGTTGCTGATCCAGTGGAAATCTCTTTATGTTCAATAGTTTTTTATTGGTCTCAAATGAAAGAAGTTCATAGTAATACTTTGCTCACATTATTAATGCATTATAAATTTTAGTTAATACATTTAAATGACAGTTGGTCAATTTAAGGCAGTCGGTTTCTGCAAGTGAAATTAGTTAACTTGAATTAGAATTTAGTGCATTTTTACAGAAACAAACTAGATTACAGTAAAGAACTGTACAATTAACAGTATTTTACTGGCAACAGTGTTGCCAGTATTTTACTGTAAAAAAACCCGGTAAGGTCTAACAGTGTGCAGAAAAAGCTCATGTTCATTTCTGAAAACATTGTTGAGGTCAGGATCAATACAAGAAGCCCCCTGGTGCATGGATATGACCATTAGAAATACAACAACACGTTCTAAGGGAGGTCCAAATCCTGGCTACACCAGCCTTCTTCAAGCTCATGCTTTCGCCAGCACAGCGAAAGCAGCACGCAACAGAAGCATAAGCACAACTCCTTTTTCCAACAAGTCACGAAGCCTCCTAAGAGACCGGCAAAAATTGCCAAGGCTGACTGTATTTCAAGTCAACCCAGCGGGGTATTGGGTAAAGTTTTCAACCAGCAAAGATCACGTCTCGGATGAGCCTCATAGACTACGATATTGCCTCTGCGAAAGAATGCCGGCGAAGGGAGCGACGTCTCCCGTGCTTTTATCTGGACATGGAACGACAGGGTGGTATCAAGCTTTAAACTGCCATGTAATCAGCCTTTTGGCACTGACGGCTGCATGGTGAGTCTACGAAACAGGCGAGTGATATGCACAAAAAGGTTTGTTCATTGTTCTCTCTTCGCTCAAAGAACAAAGAGTGCGCTGCTTTCGTAATTTTGGGGGGAGAGACTTATGGGTATCCTGGTAGCAAAGGGGGGGAGTTATAACGCTCAATCTCCAAGAACATATTTGAGTTCGGGATCGATTCGACGAGCCCCCTACGAGGTTGGGTAGGATAATGAAGAGTGCAAGGAAACTGCAAACATATTCTGAGAGAGGTCCAATGCAAGCTATGCTGCCTTTTTCATGACCCAGGTGTTCTCTCTAGGTTCTTTCCAACAAAGCAGAAGCAGCACACAAAAGAAACATAAGCACATCTCCCTCTATCAACACGGTTGTGAGTCTCCTAACCCATAGAACCCAACGCTCCTTGCAGGTCAGTCGAAGGGTTACCTCTCTCATCAGCCCAACCTTTTACAACACATTGTGGTGAACTTTATCTCCGTCATGTTAATGAGAGCGGTTGAAAAGCACCAAAACAGCGCTTCCGACAGCCGAAGCGGCACGACGAGGTGGCCGAGTGGTTAAGGCGATGGACTGCTAATCCATTGTGCTCTGCACGCGTGGGTTCGAATCCCATCCTCGTCGTTTGATGGCTTTAGTGTTTCGAGAGAGCCAAGTGCGCATGGCAAAGCCCTTCAAAGTACCTCGCTGCCAACTTTAAAGACATCATCCTTAAAATAGCTGCAGAAACACACCACAGCCCAGCTTCGGGCAGACGTGCAGGCGAGTGACGAGGTGGCCGAGTGGTTAAGGCGATGGACTGCTAATCCATTGTGCTCTGCACGCGTGGGTTCGAATCCCATCCTCGTCGTTTGATGTCTTTAGCGTTAAAGAGAGCCAAGTGCGCCTGCCGTAGCACTTTGCTGCCAACTATAACGTCATCATACTAAAAATAGCTGCGGAAAAACACCACCGGCAGGCGAGTGGCTGAGTGGTTAAGGCGATGGACTGCTAATCCGTTGTGCTCTGCGCGCGTATGGGTTCGAGTCTCACCCTTGGTGTTTAGTTTCACAGAGAGCCTAGTGAACAGGTCAACCGCAGGGGTGCCGCTCATGGCGAGCTTTAGCTGAATTGCATTGTAATTATAGCTGCACTGTTAGCCCTTGCTGTAAAAAAAGGCGTAATTCAGACAGTATCATACCATTTTCCATTAAAACAGTAATATACCGTAGAAAACAAAAATAGCCTACAGGTTTATACTGTAAATGAACAGCGCTCAAAATCGACACTCAGAGGCTGTTTTCCCAATCACACCCTATACCCTCATTCACTATTCCCTACATTAGTTCACTAATATAGTCCACTTGACAGAGTGAATGAAAAGAAGTGAGTGAATTGAGACACTGATGAACACCTGATAAGCAGAATCACTGAAGGACAGAGAAACAAGAACAGAAAAAAGAGAAACACAAAAACTACAACTGACTTCCAGCAACACTGAGTGTGAAACCAGTTTACAAACCAGGTTACGATTATTTCTTTCATACATGTACAAAAGTTCTTGTTGAGAATTAACAAAGATTTAGTTTATAATAAAGTTTGTTGTCACCATAATGGAGATCAGTATTTGCTTTAGTTGGTCTTGTCTCTTGACTTCTTACTTTTCATCTCTCTCTGACTGCTGTAATAGTGAGTTTATAAAACACATTTGTTATGGCAAGAAAAAGTCAAGAGGAAGATGATCATGTGTTTTTTTTTCTTTTGTGATGATGTCACAGTCATCTTGGATTATCTGATTTTCAGATTTTTCCTGTATATGTTCATTGAAATTATGAATATGTCATATTTAGCATAAATCTGTGTATCTACAAAATGAAATAAAAATTTCTGTAATCATGTCTTCTGAAGAATATCGTAATCATATAGTGTTTTAAAATATTTTGAGCTCCTGCTTGACTCAGACACACACAGACATCAACAATCAGCACATGAATCTCAACAATGGTGAAAAGTTTCATGTCACAATGCATGCTGGGTTCCAGGATAATATAAAACTCCCAGCATGCACTGCTGCATGAATAAAAAAATAATAATAATATTGCCACCATTGTTGAGATTAATGTGCTAAATTGTGATATCTCTGTGTTTCTAAAACATAGTGTAGCTTTATTTTTGGTTTATGCATGATGTGTTAAAAAAAATTAGTCATAGCAATTTATTGCTGTAGTTTCACAGTAGAGCTAATGTAACACTTTTGATCGAGGATAAAACTCTGAATGAACAAGAATTAATTCCTTAGTGAATGAACAGGCAATATGATGAATTTGTCACCATAAGCATTACAACCGCAATCATTCATAAACTGTGTGCGCACAAGTGTGACTTGCAAAAACACAGTAGCACAGTAGCAAAAGAAAAAAGAATGTTTTAGCATCAGCATCCCAACTAAAGCAAGCACTGATCTCTATAATGGTAACTTCAAACAAACATTTTCAATTAAACATCTTAATAACAACTTCTGTAGATGTATGACAGAAATAAAGTCTGTTTAATAATAATACTGGTTAATAATAAGTGTAATAATGTGTAATGGCTGGAAGTCAGTTGTAGTTCTTGTGTTTCTCTATTTTCTGTTCTAACAGCAGGTGTTCATCACTAATGCTCAACAATCACTTACATATTCTCTTAATTATCTCACTGCAACACTGTCTCAATGTTACTTTTACTCTTTGTAGTGTGGATTTTCCTGTGGGGTTGAAAGGGTTAACAGTGTAAGATAAAAAGACACACCCACGAAATGTATTTTAACAGTAATAAACTGTAAGTTATAAAACTGTTTTATACTGGCAACACTGTTGCCAGTAGTTTACTGTAAAATCTTGTTTTTTGGGTCACCATTGTGCAGAAGAGTAGAGCCTGTGCTTCAGTCCAGGAGAAGATCTACAAACATTGATGATATACTGCATGTTGCTTTATTTAACAGGCGGTGACTGTGTAGTTGCTGATCCAGTGGAAATCTCTTTATGTTCAATAGTTTTTTATTGGTCTCAAATGAAAGAAGTTCATAGTAATACTTTGCTCACATTATTAATGCATTATAAATTTTAGTTAATACATTTAAATGACAGTTGGTCAATTTAAGGCAGTCGGTTTCTGCAAGTGAAATTAGTTAACTTGAATTAGAATTTAGTGCATTTTTACAGAAACAAACTAGATTACAGTAAAGAACTGTACAATTAACAGTATTTTACTGGCAACAGTGTTGCCAGTATTTTACTGTAAAAAAACCCGGTAAGGTCTAACAGTGTGCAGAAAAAGCTCATGTTCATTTCTGAAAACATTGTTGAGGTCAGGATCAATACAAGAAGCCCCCTGGTGCATGGATATGACCATTAGAAATACAACAACACGTTCTAAGGGAGGTCCAAATCCTGGCTACACCAGCCTTCTTCAAGCTCATGCTTTCGCCAGCACAGCGAAAGCAGCACGCAACAGAAGCATAAGCACAACTCCTTTTTCCAACAAGTCACGAAGCCTCCTAAGAGACCGGCAAAAATTGCCAAGGCTGACTGTATTTCAAGTCAACCCAGCGGGGTATTGGGTAAAGTTTTCAACCAGCAAAGATCACGTCTCGGATGAGCCTCATAGACTACGATATTGCCTCTGCGAAAGAATGCCGGCGAAGGGAGCGACGTCTCCCGTGCTTTTATCTGGACATGGAACGACAGGGTGGTATCAAGCTTTAAACTGCCATGTAATCAGCCTTTTGGCACTGACGGCTGCATGGTGAGTCTACGAAACAGGCGAGTGATATGCACAAAAAGGTTTGTTCATTGTTCTCTCTTCGCTCAAAGAACAAAGAGTGCGCTGCTTTCGTAATTTTGGGGGGAGAGACTTATGGGTATCCTGGTAGCAAAGGGGGGGAGTTATAACGCTCAATCTCCAAGAACATATTTGAGTTCGGGATCGATTCGACGAGCCCCCTACGAGGTTGGGTAGGATAATGAAGAGTGCAAGGAAACTGCAAACATATTCTGAGAGAGGTCCAATGCAAGCTATGCTGCCTTTTTCATGACCCAGGTGTTCTCTCTAGGTTCTTTCCAACAAAGCAGAAGCAGCACACAAAAGAAACATAAGCACATCTCCCTCTATCAACACGGTTGTGAGTCTCCTAACCCATAGAACCCAACGCTCCTTGCAGGTCAGTCGAAGGGTTACCTCTCTCATCAGCCCAACCTTTTACAACACATTGTGGTGAACTTTATCTCCGTCATGTTAATGAGAGCGGTTGAAAAGCACCAAAACAGCGCTTCCGACAGCCGAAGCGGCACGACGAGGTGGCCGAGTGGTTAAGGCGATGGACTGCTAATCCATTGTGCTCTGCGCGCGTGGGTTCGAATCCCATTCTCGTCGTTTGATGGCTTTAGTGTTTCGAGAGAGCCAAGTGCGCATGGCAAAGCCCTTCAAAGTACCTCGCTGCCAACTTTAAAGACATCATCCTTAAAATAGCTGCAGAAACACACCACAGCCCAGCTTCGGGCAGACGTGCAGGCGAGTGACGAGGTGGCCGAGTGGTTAAGGCGATGGACTGCTAATCCATTGTGCTCTGCACGCGTGGGTTCGAATCCCATCCTCGTCGTTTGATGTCTTTAGCGTTCAAGAGAGCCAAGTGCGCCTGCCGTAGCACTTTGCTGCCAACTATAACGTCATCATACTAAAAATAGCTGCGGAAAAACACCACCGGCAGGCGAGTGGCTGAGTGGTTAAGGCGATGGACTGCTAATCCGTTGTGCTCTGCGCGCGTATGGGTTCGAGTCTCACCCTTGGTGTTTAGTTTCACAGAGAGCCTAGTGAACAGGTCAACCGCAGGGGTGCCGCTCATGGCGAGCTTTAGCTGAATTGCATTGTAATTATAGCTGCAGTAAAAGCTCATGTTCATTTCTGAAAACATTGTTGAGGTCAGGATCAATACAAGAAGCCCCCTGGTGCATGGATATGACCATTAGAAATACAACAACACGTTCTAAGGGAGGTCCAAATCCTGGCTACACCAGCCTTCTTCAAGCTCATGCTTTCGCCAGCACAGCGAAAGCAGCACGCAACAGAAGCATAAGCACAACTCCTTTTTCCAACAAGTCACGAAGCCTCCTAAGAGACCGGCAAAAATTGCCAAGGCTGACTGTATTTCAAGTCATCCCAGCGGGGTATTGGGTAAAGTTTTCAACCAGCAAAGATCACGTCTCGGATGAGCCTCATAGACTACGATATTGCCTCTGCGAAAGAATGCCGGCGAAGGGAGCGACGTCTCCCGTGCTTTTATCTGGACATGGAACGACAGGGTGGTATCAAGCTTTAAACTGCCATGTAATCAGCCTTTTGGCACTGACGGCTGCATGGTGAGTCTACGAAACAGGCGAGTGATATGCACAAAAAGGTTTGTTCATTGTTCTCTCTTCGCTCAAAGAACAAAGAGTGCGCTGCTTTCGTAATTTTGGGGGGAGAGACTTATGGGTATCCTGGTAGCAAAGGGGGGGAGTTATAACGCTCAATCTCCAAGAACATATTTGAGTTCGGGATCGATTCGACGAGCCCCCTACGAGGTTGGGTAGGATAATGAAGAGTGCAAGGAAACTGCAAACATATTCTGAGAGAGGTCCAATGCAAGCTATGCTGCCCTTTTCATGACCCAGGTGTTCTCTCTAGGTTCTTTCCAACAAAGCAGAAGCAGCACACAAAAGAAACATAAGCACATCTCCCTCTATCAACACGGTTGTGAGTCTCCTAACCCATAGAACCCAACGCTCCTTGCAGGTCAGTCGAAGGGTTACCTCTCTCATCAGCCCAACCTTTTACAACACATTGTGGTGAACTTTATCTCCGTCATGTTAATGAGAGCGGTTGAAAAGCACCAAAACAGCGCTTCCGACAGCCGAAGCGGCACGACGAGGTGGCCGAGTGGTTAAGGCGATGGACTGCTAATCCATTGTGCTCTGCACGCGTGGGTTCGAATCCCATCCTCGTCGTTTGATGGCTTTAGTGTTTCGAGAGAGCCAAGTGCGCATGGCAAAGCCCTTCAAAGTACCTCGCTGCCAACTTTAAAGACATCATCCTTAAAATAGCTGCAGAAACACACCACAGCCCAGCTTCGTGCAGGCGAGTGACGAGGTGGCCGAGTGGTTAAGGCGATGGACTGCTAATCCATTGTGCTCTGCACGCGTGGTTTCGAATCCCATCCTCGTCGTTTGATGTCTTTAGCGTTCAAGAGAGCCAAGTGCGCCTGCCGTAGCACTTTGCTGCCAACTATAACGTCATCATACTAAAAATAGCTGCGGAAAAACACCACCGGCAGGCGAGTGGCTGAGTGGTTAAGGCGATGGACTGCTAATCCGTTGTGCTCTGCGCGCGTATGGGTTCGAGTCTCACCCTTGGTGTTTAGTTTCACAGAGAGCCTAGTGAACAGGTCAACCGCAGGGGTGCCGCTCATGGCGAGCTTTAGCTGAATTGCATTGTAATTATAGCTGCAGAAAAAGCTCATGTTCATTTCTGAAAACATTGTTGAGGTCAGGATCAATACAAGAAGCCCCCTGGTGCATGGATATGACCATTAGAAATACAACAACACGTTCTAAGGGAGGTCCAAATCCTGGCTACACCAGCCTTCTTCAAGCTCATGCTTTCGCCAGCACAGCGAAAGCAGCACGCAACAGAAGCATAAGCACAACTCCTTTTTCCAACAAGTCACGAAGCCTCCTAAGAGACCGGCAAAAATTGCCAAGGCTGACTGTATTTCAAGTCATCCCAGCGGGGTATTGGGTAAAGTTTTCAACCAGCAAAGATCACGTCTCGGATGAGCCTCATAGACTACGATATTGCCGCTGCGAAAGAATGCCGGCGAAGGGAGCGACGTCTCCCGTGCTTTTATCTGGACATGGAACGACAGGGTGGTATCAAGCTTTAAACTGCCATGTAATCAGCCTTTTGGCACTGACGGCTGCATGGTGAGTCTACGAAACAGGCGAGTGATATGCACAAAAAGGTTTGTTCATTGTTCTCTCTTCGCTCAAAGAACAAAGAGTGCGCTGCTTTCGTAATTTTGGGGGGAGAGACTTATGGGTATCCTGGTAGCAAAGGGGGGCAGTTATAACGCTCAATCTCCAAGAACATATTTGAGTTCGGGATCGATTCGACGAGCCCCCTACGAGGTTGGGTAGGATAATGAAGAGTGCAAGGAAACTGCAAACATATTCTGAGAGAGGTCCAATGCAAGCTATGCTGCCCTTTTCATGACCCAGGTGTTCTCTCTAGGTTCTTTCCAACAAAGCAGAAGCAGCACACAAAAGAAACATAAGCACATCTCCCTCTATCAACACGGTTGTGAGTCTCCTAACCCATAGAACCCAACGCTCCTTGCAGGTCAGTCGAAGGGTTACCTCTCTCATCAGCCCAACCTTTTACAACACATTGTGGTGAACTTTATCTCCGTCATGTTAATGAGAGCGGTTGAAAAGCACCAAAACAGCGCTTCCGACAGCCGAAGCGGCACGACGAGGTGGCCGAGTGGTTAAGGCGATGGACTGCTAATCCATTGTGCTCTGCACGCGTGGGTTCGAATCCCATCCTCGTCGTTTGATGGCTTTAGTGTTTCGAGAGAGCCAAGTGCGCATGGCAAAGCCCTTCAAAGTACCTCGCTGCCAACTTTAAAGACATCATCCTTAAAATAGCTGCAGAAACACACCACAGCCCAGCTTCGGGCAGACGTGCAGGCGAGTGACGAGGTGGCCGAGTGGTTAAGGCGATGGACTGCTAATCCATTGTGCTCTGCACGCGTGGGTTCGAATCCCATCCTCGTCGTTTGATGTCTTTAGCGTTCAAGAGAGCCAAGTGCGCCTGCCGTAGCACTTTGCTGCCAACTATAACGTCATCATACTAAAAATAGCTGCGGAAAAACACCACCGGCAGGCGAGTGGCTGAGTGGTTAAGGCGATGGACTGCTAATCCGTTGTGCTCTGCGCGCGTATGGGTTCGAGTCTCACCCTTGGTGTTTAGTTTCACAGAGAGCCTAGTGAACAGGTCAACCGCAGGGGTGCCGCTCATGGCGAGCTTTAGCTGAATTGCATTGTAATTATAGCTGCAGTAAAAGCTCATGTTCATTTCTGAAAACATTGTTGAGGTCAGGATCAATACAAGAAGCCCCCTGGTGCATGGATATGACCATTAGAAATACAACAACACGTTCTAAGGGAGGTCCAAATCCTGGCTACACCAGCCTTCTTCAAGCTCATGCTTTCGCCAGCACAGCGAAAGCAGCACGCAACAGAAGCATAAGCACAACTCCTTTTTCCAACAAGTCACGAAGCCTCCTAAGAGACCGGCAAAAATTGCCAAGGCTGACTGTATTTCAAGTCATCCCAGCGGGGTATTGGGTAAAGTTTTCAACCAGCAAAGATCACGTCTCGGATGAGCCTCATAGACTACGATATTGCCTCTGCGAAAGAATGCCGGCGAAGGGAGCGACGTCTCCCGTGCTTTTATCTGGACATGGAACGACAGGGTGGTATCAAGCTTTAAACTGCCATGTAATCAGCCTTTTGGCACTGACGGCTGCATGGTGAGTCTACGAAACAGGCGAGTGATATGCACAAAAAGGTTTGTTCATTGTTCTCTCTTCGCTCAAAGAACAAAGAGTGCGCTGCTTTCGTAATTTTGGGGGGAGAGACTTATGGGTATCCTGGTAGCAAAGGGGGGGAGTTATAACGCTCAATCTCCAAGAACATATTTGAGTTCGGGATCGATTCGACGAGCCCCCTACGAGGTTGGGTAGGATAATGAAGAGTGCAAGGAAACTGCAAACATATTCTGAGAGAGGTCCAATGCAAGCTATGCTGCCCTTTTCATGACCCAGGTGTTCTCTCTAGGTTCTTTCCAACAAAGCAGAAGCAGCACACAAAAGAAACATAAGCACATCTCCCTCTATCAACACGGTTGTGAGTCTCCTAACCCATAGAACCCAACGCTCCTTGCAGGTCAGTCGAAGGGTTACCTCTCTCATCAGCCCAACCTTTTACAACACATTGTGGTGAACTTTATCTCCGTCATGTTAATGAGAGCGGTTGAAAAGCACCAAAACAGCGCTTCCGACAGCCGAAGCGGCACGACGAGGTGGCCGAGTGGTTAAGGCGATGGACTGCTAATCCATTGTGCTCTGCACGCGTGGGTTCGAATCCCATCCTCGTCGTTTGATGGCTTTAGTGTTTCGAGAGAGCCAAGTGCGCATGGCAAAGCCCTTCAAAGTACCTCGCTGCCAACTTTAAAGACATCATCCTTAAAATAGCTGCAGAAACACACCACAGCCCAGCTTCGTGCAGGCGAGTGACGAGGTGGCCGAGTGGTTAAGGCGATGGACTGCTAATCCATTGTGCTCTGCACGCGTGGTTTCGAATCCCATCCTCGTCGTTTGATGTCTTTAGCGTTCAAGAGAGCCAAGTGCGCCTGCCGTAGCACTTTGCTGCCAACTATAACGTCATCATACTAAAAATAGCTGCGGAAAAACACCACCGGCAGGCGAGTGGCTGAGTGGTTAAGGCGATGGACTGCTAATCCGTTGTGCTCTGCGCGCGTATGGGTTCGAGTCTCACCCTTGGTGTTTAGTTTCACAGAGAGCCTAGTGAACAGGTCAACCGCAGGGGTGCCGCTCATGGCGAGCTTTAGCTGAATTGCATTGTAATTATAGCTGCAGAAAAAGCTCATGTTCATTTCTGAAAACATTGTTGAGGTCAGGATCAATACAAGAAGCCCCCTGGTGCATGGATATGACCATTAGAAATACAACAACACGTTCTAAGGGAGGTCCAAATCCTGGCTACACCAGCCTTCTTCAAGCTCATGCTTTCGCCAGCACAGCGAAAGCAGCACGCAACAGAAGCATAAGCACAACTCCTTTTTCCAACAAGTCACGAAGCCTCCTAAGAGACCGGCAAAAATTGCCAAGGCTGACTGTATTTCAAGTCATCCCAGCGGGGTATTGGGTAAAGTTTTCAACCAGCAAAGATCACGTCTCGGATGAGCCTCATAGACTACGATATTGCCGCTGCGAAAGAATGCCGGCGAAGGGAGCGACGTCTCCCGTGCTTTTATCTGGACATGGAACGACAGGGTGGTATCAAGCTTTAAACTGCCATGTAATCAGCCTTTTGGCACTGACGGCTGCATGGTGAGTCTACGAAACAGGCGAGTGATATGCACAAAAAGGTTTGTTCATTGTTCTCTCTTCGCTCAAAGAACAAAGAGTGCGCTGCTTTCGTAATTTTGGGGGGAGAGACTTATGGGTATCCTGGTAGCAAAGGGGGGCAGTTATAACGCTCAATCTCCAAGAACATATTTGAGTTCGGGATCGATTCGACGAGCCCCCTACGAGGTTGGGTAGGATAATGAAGAGTGCAAGGAAACTGCAAACATATTCTGAGAGAGGTCCAATGCAAGCTATGCTGCCCTTTTCATGACCCAGGTGTTCTCTCTAGGTTCTTTCCAACAAAGCAGAAGCAGCACACAAAAGAAACATAAGCACATCTCCCTCTATCAACACGGTTGTGAGTCTCCTAACCCATAGAACCCAACGCTCCTTGCAGGTCAGTCGAAGGGTTACCTCTCTCATCAGCCCAACCTTTTACAACACATTGTGGTGAACTTTATCTCCGTCATGTTAATGAGAGCGGTTGAAAAGCACCAAAACAGCGCTTCCGACAGCCGAAGCGGCACGACGAGGTGGCCGAGTGGTTAAGGCGATGGACTGCTAATCCATTGTGCTCTGCACGCGTGGGTTCGAATCCCATCCTCGTCGTTTGATGGCTTTAGTGTTTCGAGAGAGCCAAGTGCGCATGGCAAAGCCCTTCAAAGTACCTCGCTGCCAACTTTAAAGACATCATCCTTAAAATAGCTGCAGAAACACACCACAGCCCAGCTTCGGGCAGACGTGCAGGCGAGTGACGAGGTGGCCGAGTGGTTAAGGCGATGGACTGCTAATCCATTGTGCTCTGCACGCGTGGGTTCGAATCCCATCCTCGTCGTTTGATGTCTTTAGCGTTCAAGAGAGCCAAGTGCGCCTGCCGTAGCACTTTGCTGCCAACTATAACGTCATCATACTAAAAATAGCTGCGGAAAAACACCACCGGCAGGCGAGTGGCTGAGTGGTTAAGGCGATGGACTGCTAATCTGTTGTGCTCTGCGCGCGTATGGGTTCGAGTCTCACCCTTGGTGTTTAGTTTCACAGAGAGCCTAGTGAACAGGTCAACCGCAGGGGTGCCGCTCATGGCGAGCTTTAGCTGAATTGCATTGTAATTATAGCTGCAGAAAAAGCTCATGTTCATTTCTGAAAACATTGTTGAGGTCAGGATCAATACAAGAAGCCCCCTGGTGCATGGATATGACCATTAGAAATACAACAACACGTTCTAAGGGAGGTCCAAATCCTGGCTACACCAGCCTTCTTCAAGCTCATGCTTTCGCCAGCACAGCGAAAGCAGCACGCAACAGAAGCATAAGCACAACTCCTTTTTCCAACAAGTCACGAAGCCTCCTAAGAGACCGGCAAAAATTGCCAAGGCTGACTGTATTTCAAGTCATCCCAGCGGGGTATTGGGTAAAGTTTTCAACCAGCAAAGATCACGTCTCGGATGAGCCTCATAGACTACGATATTGCCTCTGCGAAAGAATGCCGGCGAAGGGAGCGACGTCTCCCGTGCTTTTATCTGGACATGGAACGACAGGGTGGTATCAAGCTTTAAACTGCCATGTAATCAGCCTTTTGGCACTGACGGCTGCATGGTGAGTCTACGAAACAGGCGAGTGATATGCACAAAAAGGTTTGTTCATTGTTCTCTCTTCGCTCAAAGAACAAAGAGTGCGCTGCTTTCGTAATTTTGGGGGGAGAGACTTATGGGTATCCTGGTAGCAAAGGGGGGGAGTTATAACGCTCAATCTCCAAGAACATATTTGAGTTCGGGATCGTTTCGACGAGCCCCCTACGAGGTTGGGTAGGATAATGAAGAGTGCAAGGAAACTGCAAACATATTCTGAGAGAGGTCCAATGCAAGCTATGCTGCCCTTTTCATGACCCAGGTGTTCTCTCTAGGTTCTTTCCAACAAAGCAGAAGCAGCACACAAAAGAAACATAAGCACATCTCCCTCTATCAACACGGTTGTGAGTCTCCTAACCCATAGAACCCAACGCTCCTTGCAGGTCAGTCGAAGGGTTACCTCTCTCATCAGCCCAACCTTTTACAACACATTGTGGTGAACTTTATCTCCGTCATGTTAATGAGAGCGGTTGAAAAGCACCAAAACAGCGCTTCCGACAGCCGAAGCGGCACGACGAGGTGGCCGAGTGGTTAAGGCGATGGACTGCTAATCCATTGTGCTCTGCGCGCGTGGGTTCAAATCCCATCCTCGTCGTTTGATGGCTTTAGTGTTTCGAGAGAGCCAAGTGCGCATGGCAAAGCCCTTCAAAGTACCTCGCTGCCAACTTTAAAGACATCATCCTTAAAATAGCTGCAGAAACACACCACAGCCCAGCTTCGGGCAGACGTGCAGGCGAGTGACGAGGTGGCCGAGTGCTTAAGGCGATGGACTGCTAATCCATTGTGCTCTGCACGCGTGGGTTCGAATCCCATCCTCGTCGTTTGATGTCTTTAGCGTTCAAGAGAGCCAAGTGCGCCTGCTGTAGCACTTTGCTGCCAACTATAACGTCATCATACTAAAAATAGCTGCGGAAAAACACCACCGGCAGGCGAGTGGCTGAGTGGTTAAGGCGATGGACTGCTAATCCGTTGTGCTCTGCGCGCGTATGGGTTCGAGTCTCACCCTTGGTGTTTAGTTTCACAGAGAGCCTAGTGAACAGGTCAACCGCAGGGGTGCCGCTCATGGCGAGCTTTAGCTGAATTGCATTGTAATTATAGCTGCAGAAAAAGCTCATGTTCATTTCTGAAAACATTGTTGAGGTCAGGATCAATACAAGAAGCCCCCTGGTGCATGGATATGACCATTAGAAATACAACAACACGTTCTAAGGGAGGTCCAAATCCTGGCTACACCAGCCTTCTTCAAGCTCATGCTTTCGCCAGCACAGCGAAAGCACAACTCCTTTTTCCAACAAGTCACGAAGCCTCCTAAGAGACCGGCAAAAATTGCCAAGGCTGACTGTTGTGTTTTCTGTGGAGTTTTGTCATTTGTGAAGTTTTGTTATTTCTTATTTACATATTTAATTAAATGTTTAATTTACCTTAAACTAGAGCTACCAATGTTGCAAGTAACACTTTAGTATAATAGTGTAGTGCCTCTTTAAGAGAGGAGTGTGCTGTGAGCACATGTGACCGGTGTTTACTACGTGAAAAGGAAGCGTGAGATTCATTCAGTTTGTAATAACTTTCAACCCGGTGTGCAGCCACTTGGTAAGCTCTCTTAATTTCAAATGTTTTCTTCTCTACTTTAATGATGTATGCTTCATGTTGTCTGCTGTCGCCATGCTATGTTGTTGTACTGTGTTTATGTCCGTTGCACGTTAAAGATAACGCTATTCTCCGGTAGATCAAAGCAGTTTAGTTAACTGATAGAGATAATGCTATGCGCTGTACAAGTTATAAGTTGACGATGTGGCGAAGCCGTGGGACTAACATTTAGATTCATAACATTACTAGACTTACGTGTTCATTTGTGTTTACTTTCTTTAGTTGTATAATGTTTGATGAAGTAGGAATCGCGAACTTCCTGGTTTGCCGCGGGGCATTTTGGGAGTTGTAGTTTCCTGCTTACAGAAAAGATTGCATGCATTTTGTATAGGGTTGTGGTAGGACTTGAGTATGATGCATAATGTTGGAAGGTTTGAAGTTTGAATTGTGTATGTTTAAATTATGAAATTGTTATTATTATTATAGTATATTAATATTATTATATATTTGTATTTTGATTAATGTTATTTATTGTTGCTTATTTGTTATTGGGCTATTGAGGTAAAGAACTGGACCTGGTTGTAGTATGCACATGGAAATTGAAACGTTGCATTTCTTGTTATTTCAGGTTTATTACCTGGTTATCCTTTGTGAAAAAATAAAAATAAACAAACAAATGTGGAATACCGAGTAATATCCTCTTTGTACACTGGGTTTCCCTTTCCGTGGGAAGAAACGGAACACTGTATTTCAAGTCATCCCAGCGGGGTATTGGGTAAAGTTTTCAACCAGCAAAGATCACGTCTCGGATGAGCCTCATAGACTACGATATTGCCTCTGCGAAAGAATGCCGGCGAAGGGAGCGACGTGTCCCGTGCTTTTATCTGGACATGGAACGACAGGGTGGTATCAAGCTTTAAACTGCCATGTAATCAGCCTTTTGGCAATGACGGCTGCATGGTGAGTCTACGAAACAGGCGAGTGATATGCACAAAAAGGTTTGTTCATTGTTCTCTCTTCGCTCAAAGAACAAAGAGTGCGCTGCTTTCGTAATTTTGGGGGGAGAGACTTATGGGTATCCTGGTAGCAAAGGGGGGGAGTTATAACGCTCAATCTCCAAGAACATATTTGAGTTCGGGATCGATTCGACGAGCCCCCTACGAGGTTGGGTAGGATAATGAAGAGTGCAAGGAAACTGCAAACATATTCTGAGAGAGGTCCAATGCAAGCTATGCTGCCCTTTTCATGACCCAGGTGTTCTCTCTAGGTTCTTTCCAACAAAGCAGAAGCAGCACACAAAAGAAACATAAGCACATCTCCCTCTATCAACACGGTTGTGAGTCTCCTAACCCATAGAACCCAACGCTCCTTGCAGGTCAGTCGAAGGGTTACCTCTCTCATCAGCCCAACCTTTTACAACACATTGTGGTGAACTTTATCTCCGTCATGTTAATGAGAGCGGTTGAAAAGCACCAAAACAGCGCTTCCGACAGCCGAAGCGGCACGACGAGGTGGCCGAGTGGTTAAGGCGATGGACTGCTAATCCATTGTGCTCTGCACGCGTGGGTTCGAATCCCATCCTCGTCGTTTGATGGCTTTAGTGTTTCGAGAGAGCCAAGTGCGCATGGCAAAGCCCTTCAAAGTACCTCGCTGCCAACTTTAAAGACATCATCCTTAAAATAGCTGCAGAAACACACCACAGCCCAGCTTCGGGCAGACATGCAGGCGAGTGACGAGGTGGCCGAGTGGTTAAGGCGATGGACTGCTAATCCATTGTGCTCTGCACGCGTGGGTTCGAATCCCATCCTCGTCGCTTGATGTCTTTAGCGTTCAAGAGAGCCAAGTGCGCCTGCCGTAGCACTTTGCTGCCAACTATAACGTCATCATACTAAAAATAGCTGCGGAAAAACACCACCGGCAGGCGAGTGGCTGAGTGGTTAAGGCGATGGACTGCTAATCCGTTGTGCTCTGCGCGCGTATGGGTTCGAGTCTCACCCTTGGTGTTTAGTTTCACAGAGAGCCTAGTGAACAGGTCAACCGCAGGGGTGCCGCTCATGGCGAGCTTTAGCTGAATTGCATTGTAATTATAGCTGCAGAAAAAGCTCATGTTCATTTCTGAAAACATTGTTGAGGTCAGGATCAATACAAGAAGCCCCCTGGTGCATGGATATGACCATTAGAAATACAACAACACGTTCTAAGGGAGGTCCAAATCCTGGCTACACCAGCCTTCTTCAAGCTCATGCTTTCGCCAGCACAGCGAAAGCAGCACGCAACAGAAGCATAAGCACAACTCCTTTTTCCAACAAGTCACGAAGCCTCCTAAGAGACCGGCAAAAATTGCCAAGGCTGACTGTATTTCAAGTCATCCCAGCGGGGTATTGGGTAAAGTTTTCAACCAGCAAAGATCACGTCTCGGATGAGCCTCATAGACTACGATATTGCCTCTGCGAAAGAATGCCGGCGAAGGGAGCGACGTCTCCCGTGCTTTTATCTGGACATGGAACGACAGGGTGGTATCAAGCTTTAAACTGCCATGTAATCAGCCTTTTGGCACTGACGGCTGCATGGTGAGTCTACGAAACAGGCGAGTGATATGCACAAAAAGGTTTGTTCATTGTTCTCTCTTCGCTCAAAGAACAAAGAGTGTGCTGCTTTCGTAATTTTGGGGGGAGAGACTTATGGGTATCCTGGTAGCAAAGGGGGGGAGTTATAACGCTCAATCTCCAAGAACATATTTGAGTTCGGGATCGATTCGACGAGCCCCCTACGAGGTTGGGTAGGATAATGAAGAGTGCAAGGAAACTGCAAACATATTCTGAGAGAGGTCCAATGCAAGCTATGCTGCCCTTTTCATGACCCAGGTGTTCTCTCTAGGTTCTTTCCAACAAAGCAGAAGCAGCACACAAAAGAAACATAAGCACATCTCCCTCTATCAACACGGTTGTGAGTCTCCTAACCCATAGAACCCAACGCTCCTTGCAGGTCAGTCGAAGGGTTACCTCTCTCATCAGCCCAACCTTTTACAACACATTGTGGTGAACTTTATCTCCGTCATGTTAATGAGAGCGGTTGAAAAGCACCAAAACAGCGCTTCCGACAGCCGAAGCGGCACGACGAGGTGGCCGAGTGGTTAAGGCGATGGACTGCTAATCCATTGTGCTCTGCACGCGTGGGTTCGAATCCCATCCTCGTCGTTTGATGGCTTTAGTGTTTCGAGAGAGCCAAGTGCGCATGGCAAAGCCCTTCAAAGTACCTCGCTGCCAACTTTAAAGACATCATCCTTAAAATAGCTGCAGAAACACACCACAGCCCAGCTTCGGGCAGACGTGCAGGCGAGTGACGAGGTGGCCGAGTGGTTAAGGCGATGGACTGCTAATCCATTGTGCTCTGCACGCGTGGGTTCGAATCCCATCCTCGTCGTTTGATGTCTTTAGCGTTCAAGAGAGCCAAGTGCGCCTGCCGTAGCACTTTGCTGCCAACTATAACGTCATCATACTAAAAATAGCTGCGGAAAAACACCACCGGCAGGCGAGTGGCTGAGTGGTTAAGGCGATGGACTGCTAATCCGTTGTGCTCTGCGCGCGTATGGGTTCGAGTCTCACCCTTGGTGTTTAGTTTCACAGAGAGCCTAGTGAACAGGTCAACCGCAGGGGTGCCGCTCATGGCGAGCTTTAGCTGAATTGCATTGTAATTATAGCTGCAGAAAAAGCTCATGTTCATTTCTGAAAACATTGTTGAGGTCAGGATCAATACAAGAAGCCCCCTGGTGCATGGATATGACCATTAGAAATACAACAACACGTTCTAAGGGAGGTCCAAATCCTGGCTACACCAGCCTTCTTCAAGCTCATGCTTTCGCCAGCACAGCGAAAGCAGCTCGCAACAGAAGCATAAGCACAACTCCTTTTTCCAACAAGTCACGAAGCCTCCTAAGAGACCGGCAAAAATTGCCAAGGCTGACTGTATTTCAAGTCATCCCAGCGGGGTATTGGGTAAAGTTTTCAACCAGCAAAGATCACGTCTCGGATGAGCCTCATAGACTACGATATTGCCTCTGCGAAAGAATGCCGGCAAAGGGAGCGACGTCTCCCGTGCTTTTATCTGGACATGGAACGACAGGGTGGTATCAAGCTTTAAACTGCCATGTAATCAGCCTTTTGGCACTGACGGCTGCATGGTGAGTCTACGAAACAGGCGAGTGATATGCACAAAAAGGTTTGTTCATTGTTCTCTCTTCGCTCAAAGAACAAAGAGTGCGCTGCTTTCGTAATTTTGGGGGGAGAGACTTATGGGTATCCTGGTAGCAAAGGGGGGCAGTTATAACGCTCAATCTCCAAGAACATATTTGAGTTCGGGATCGATTCGACGAGCCCCCTACGAGGTTGGGTAGGATAATGAAGAGTGCAAGGAAACTGCAAACATATTCTGAGAGAGGTCCAATGCAAGCTATGCTGCCCTTTTCATGACCCAGGTGTTCTCTCTAGGTTCTTTCCAACAAAGCAGAAGCAGCACACAAAAGAAACATAAGCACATCTCCCTCTATCAACACGGTTGTGAGTCTCCTAACCCATAGAACCCAACGCTCCTTGCAGGTCAGTCGAAGGGTTACCTCTCTCATCAGCCCAACCTTTTACAACACATTGTGGTGAACTTTATCTCCGTCATGTTAATGAGAGCGGTTGAAAAGCACCAAAACAGCGCTTCCGACAGCCGAAGCGGCACGACGAGGTGGCCGAGTGGTTAAGGCGATGGACTGCTAATCCATTGTGCTCTGCACGCGTGGGTTCGAATCCCATCCTCGTCGTTTGATGGCTTTAGTGTTTCGAGAGAGCCAAGTGCGCATGGCAAAGCCCTTCAAAGTACCTCGCTGCCAACTTTAAAGACATCATCCTTAAAATAGCTGCAGAAACACACCACAGCCCAGCTTCGGGCAGACGTGCAGACGAGTGACGAGGTGGCCGAGTGGTTAAGGCGATGGACTGCTAATCCATTGTGCTCTGCACGCGTGGGTTCGAATCCCATCCTCGTCGTTTGATGTCTTTAGCGTTCAAGAGAGCCAAGTGCGCCTGCTCGCTCATGGCGAGCTTTAGCTGAATTGCATTGTAATTATAGCTGCAGAAAAAGCTCATGTTCATTTCTGAAAACATTGTTGAGGTCAGGATCAATACAAGAAGCCCCCTGGTGCATGGATATGACCATTAGAAATACAACAACACGTTCTAAGGGAGGTCCAAATCCTGGCTACACCAGCCTTCTTCAAGCTCATGCTTTCGCCAGCACAGCGAAAGCAGCTCGCAACAGAAGCATAAGCACAACTCCTTTTTCCAACAAGTCACGAAGCCTTCTAAGAGACCGGCAAAAATTGCCAAGGCTGACTGTATTTCAAGTCATCCCAGCGGGGTATTGGGTAAAGTTTTCAACCAGCAAAGATCACGTCTCGGATGAGCCTCATAGACTACGATATTGCCTCTGCGAAAGAATGCCGGCGAAGGGAGCGACGTCTCCCGTGCTTTTATCTGGACATGGAACGACAGGGTGGTATCAAGCTTTAAACTGCCATGTAATCAGCCTTTTGGCACTGACGGCTGCATGGTGAGTCTACGAAACAGGCGAGTGATATGCACAAAAAGGTTTGTTCATTGTTCTCTCTTCGCTCAAAGAACAAAGAGTGCGCTGCTTTCGTAATTTTGGGGGGAGAGACTTATGGGTATCCTGGTAGCAAAGGGGGGGAGTTATAACGCTCAATCTCCAAGAACATATTTGAGTTCGGGATCGATTCGACGAGCCCCCTACGAGGTTGGGTAGGATAATGAAGAGTGCAAGGAAACTGCAAACATATTCTGAGAGAGGTCCAATGCAAGCTATGCTGCCCTTTTCATGACCCAGGTGTTCTCTCTAGGTTCTTTCCAACAAAGCAGAAGCAGCACACAAAAGAAACATAAGCACGACGAGGTGGCCGAGTGGTTAAGGCGATGGACTGCTAATCCATTGTGCTCTGCACGCGTGGGTTCGAATCCCATCCTCGTCGTTTGATGGCTTTAGTGTTTCGAGAGAGCCAAGTGCGCATGGCAAAGCCCTTCAAAGTACCTCGCTGCCAACTTTAAAGACATCATCCTTAAAATAGCTGCAGAAACACACCACAGCCCAGCTTCGGGCAGACGTGCAGGCGAGTGACGAGGTGGCCGAGTGGTTAAGGCGATGGACTGCTAATCCATTGTGCTCTGCACGCGTGGGTTCGAATCCCATCCTCGTCGTTTGATGTCTTTAGCGTTCAAGAGAGCCAAGTGCGCCTGCCGTAGCACTTTGCTGCCAACTATAACGTCATCATACTAAAAATAGCTGCGGAAAAACACCACCGGCAGGCGAGAAAAACACCATTGTGCTCTGCACGCGTGGGTTCGAATCCCATCCTCGTCGTTTGATGGCTTTAGTGTTTCGAGAGAACCAAGTGCGCATGGCAAAGCCCTTCAAAGTACCTCGCTGCCAACTTTAAAGACATTGTAGCGAATATGCATCTCGGGGTAAATATGAATTAGCTCAAGAATATGGGGAATCTTGGGATATTAATATCTGTGACTCATGGTCATAATTCATAAGTCGCATGTACATTTATTAATTTTTTTATTATAGGAAATGCCTCGTTCTGTAACTGGTCTGACCAACCTTTAACTCGGCCAGCGAGTAGATGTAAGGTCAGTACAGTTAAGAAGGGGTATTCACAAACTCCACTAAAGTTTAGGTTCTGGCCAAGAACATTAAACTTTATTGAGTTTATTAATTAAAACTACTGAATGTAGTCTAATATTATAGAGCCTGTAGCTTTATAGATCTTTTGTTTCATTGACTTTATAAAAAGTGGGTTTTCAAACACAGAGACAGTTAAAAGTATAAATGGGTCTATTAATAAAATGGCACACGCTAGAGATTATAAACTACAAATATAAACGTACGTAAAAATGCAAACAAACACATAAACATTTAAACAAACATGACGTGATCGGAATGAAAATGGAATGAAAGAAAGAAAGATATAGAGGGAAGATAGAGGGTAACTTAAACCACAGACCTAAGACCTAGACACCTGGAACAGCTTTTATAGGAATCAATATACTTGCGAGATGTGGTACTCTTTCAGTGTGATGCTGAAAAGGGGACGCGCGTGCGCGTGTCCGGCTGGTTTGCGTCTAGCTTCTTCTTCTGGGTCGTTTCGAAAAACGATGTAAAGGCTCACTTGAATTTAACGTTACCGGAAAAGTTCAGATTCGTCTCCCGGGATGGGAGAGGCTGGAAATCTTAGTTGCAACGAACGGGAGCTACGACTCGAACATGTGTTGGTCCGAGGAGAAGGCCAGGGCCTCCTTCAGATGTTCCTTGGAGAAACGCTGCGCCGAGGAAGAGGGTCCAGAGAAGTTGGATGAGTTGAGTTGGAAGAGAGGAGAGAAGAGAAGAGGTGGGATCGATGAGAGAAGAGAAGAGGGCGAGATGAGGGGGTTTCTGCCTTTTAACAAACATCTGTTTACGCCTTCTCTTGGAACGACAGCGAATCAGATTGTCTTTTCTGAAGCGGGAAAATTCTCTTTGTGTGAAGAAGAAAACGCCTACTTTCACCATATGTCTTATGAGAGAAAGAATTCATATTTCTTCTTAAGATTGTACACCTGGAACAATACATCTTACTGTAATACTATGTGCGGGACTGGTTGAATTAAAACAGGGCGGTCAGACAGATACCAAGAATTACAGGTAGATATTGGACACACATAACATTATGTTCATATGCATCATTACACACAAATAAAGCTTGCTTAAACACACAATAAAATGGTCAGTATTTCCGTTATGGCATGTGAAGACACTTGAGAAACACAGGAATACATATCAAACATTTGAAGAGTTTTCTCTGAAATGTTCCATGTGTGTTAAGGTGTTGGAATGTTGGCTTGCAAAGGAGCTGGATGAGCTGCAGCTTTGGAGCCATAAAAGTTTATGACCAGGTTCGAGTTACAAGACACTATGGAGTGATTTCCTTTCAATGAATCTTCGGAATTAAAGATTTTACTCTAGCAAACCACACCTCTATTATAAATTTTTAATGAATGGTAAAATGAAATTTTACTATGTGGAAGTCCATATATGGAAATGTGCTTCAGTTGCATCTCGTGGTGGGTTTCTGGTTGAAAGTCCACGAGTGTGTGTGTGTGTGTGTGTGTGTGTGTGTGTGTGTGTGTGTGTGTGTGTGTGTGTGTGTGTGTGTGTCTTCTGGAATGTCACGAGGCCAGCCGAACTGGCGCTGGCAAATTGCTCCTCGTGGGGCAATTATTAACCAGTACGGACACAAGACGATGTGTCTTCCCATATGATCACTTAACGCGAGAAGCAGATGTCGTTGTGGCTACATTCCCCCTTTTTGTTAAACGAAATTCGGGATGGAATTCGTTGAACAACAAATAGGCACAACGAGTGTCAGGGCGTTGTCGGTGACCGTGGAGATGCACATCACCGTGCTAGACTTCTCTGAGTGTGAGTCCTGCCTTGGCAGTCAGGAGTCGGGGGTGTTCTCTCTCCATGCGATGTCGGATGCCAGACCTGGTGAGTGTGGCTGCTTTCTCGCGAACCACTGCGGCCTGCATCCTGTTAGAGGCGATAGGGAGAGAGAGAGAGAGAAGGAGAAAAAAAAAATTTTCCAGCGATGGAGGTCCTTAGTTGGTTTAGGACAGTCTTTTTGGTTCGCTGAGGTTGGTATGCCACATGCTTTGATGTCCCATGCATGGCTTTTTGGCACATGTGGCGTCATTGTTACGCCTGCCCCCCCCCCTTGTGCTTTGTGGCTTTACGAGCTGTGGCGCTGTGATGGCAACAGGTGCACAATGCGTATTGAAGTCTTGTGAACGCAACATGTGCGTGGTGGCAGACAGCTGTCTGAGGCACTGGTTGTCAGTGAGCTCGGATGGCCTGCGAGGGTGGTGGAGGGGTAAGTGGTGGCGCAGACATTGGTTTGGTTACTCAACTGCAGGTCAGTCAGGACCTTGAAGCAGTAGGTGTCAGTGTTCGTTTTCTGTGTCTGTGTCAGACGTGGCTGCACTGTCTTCATCTGTGATGTAAGAAGACTCTGCCTCACCAGTGTTCTGGAGAGAGTGGTTACAGGTTCGACGGTCTGGGCTTGGAGTTCTGGACGGCGGGTGATGCTGGTTCCAGAATCTTTCTGAGCGGTCGGTCCGACGCTTTGGACGGGCACCGTCACAGTCGTGCCGCCACCTGCTGTCTGGTTCTGAGCGGTGCTCAGAGACGGAGTGAATTGTGTGTGTCTTTACCGTCTTTTCATCCATGGCCCTTTGCTTGGTGTAAGCCTTGTGGGCTAAGTCTCTGAGTTCTCGAGTAGACATGGTTCGTGGGCAGACGAGCACGCCGAGATGTTTACTCACGGTGCTATGCAGGTTCCGCAGAAACAAAGTTCTAAAGGTTATATCTTCTTCCATATCTGGTGTGTTGGTTGCTCCGAAGAACGTTTGTCGGAGTCGGTCATAATAGGAGTGTGGGTGTTCAAGTCGGGCCTGTTTCATGTCGAGGGCCGTGATAAACCCTTGGTCTGATTCTGGGTCAGAGAATTCGCGGATCAACGCTTGTCGCAGTTGCTTGTAATCTGCTTTGACAGGCTGTGGTTGGCGATCCAGAAAACTACGCACCTCTCTGCTTGAGGTGATTCTTACCAGGTACAATTTGTCCCAAGCTGTCGCGTTGGCGACAGTTTGCAGGTGAAAGTCAATGTCTTGAAGGTACGCATGAACACTGCAGTCTCCGGCAAACGTAGGAATGTTTCTGGCCATCTTGTTGAGGTTTGTTGGACGAGAGCTGTTGCTGGGGGCCCAATCCGTCTGGAGAGGATTCTGACCCTTTACAGCTCTTGGTGTTTGGCTGACAGGCGTGGTGTTGTGCAGTGGGCTTTCGCCCCCCTTTTCAGCTCTGGGTGTGTGGCTGAAAGGCGCAGACTCGCTGGAAGGGGGAAATGGTGTGAGATGTTCTTCCCCTTCCCGGTCGCGGTTGAAACTGTAAGCATGTCTCAGTTCTCTGCGAACCATGTCTAGTTCGTCTTCGAGATCGTGTCTCTGCTGAATGAGCTGATGGATTTTAGTCTCTGCTCTCTCAAGGAGAGCTTCAGCCCGTTGGAGCCTTTCGTTGAGTTCCTTCCGGGTGTTTTCCTCCGACTGCTGTCTTTGATCTGTGTGCAGACGAAGATCGTCCAGGGCTCTTTGAAGTCTTTCAACTTCCTGTTGTAGCGTTGTGTCCGTCTCGTCCTCTTCCTCGGTCAGGAAGATTAGCTGGTCTAGCCGACTCTGTGTGTGGGCTCGGTCCTTCCGGGCTTCTGTGGCCTGGAGCTGTAGTGCGGCTGCCTTCTGTTCCATATCGAGGCTGAGCCTTTCGCTGGCCCAGGCCTTGGTGACGAGGTTGAGTGCGATTTTCCGAAGATTTTGGCCAGCTGCTCGTGGTCGTACTTCTGGGTTAGCTCGACATCTCTGCTTACTGTGGTGAGAGAAGCACAGCACACACAAAAAGAGACACAATGCAAGTTTGTTTTAGGGTTAATGAGCTATACTCATACGGGCTATGCCGTTTATGAGAATTTCGGGGCTAACTGATGCCGACAGTTAGCTGAGCCAATTTCGTGGGTATGGATGAAACCCACAATAGAAATTTGGACAGGCGGTAGCCTGGGGGGGTCGTCTAGCGACGCCCGCTTTGATCGTCACTCTATTATTCAGCTTTTCCTGGGGTCTCTCTTAGGTTCTGTGTCTAAGTGAAATGAAAGAAACAAATCACAACAGAGTGGAGAAAGAGACAAGGTTGAAGGTAGGGAAGATCAGAGGGAAACACAACACAAGGAAGTGAATTGGTCTGCAATGAAATGTCGCAAACAATAACACGGGGAGCGTTATTTAAGGAAAATAAATCAAATAAGATAAAATAAAATAAAATAAAGAGGCCTAAGCCTTATTAACACTGCGAGAGTTCCTGATCGGGCCAGGAGATGCGTGGGTTATCGGGACAGGACCTCGAAAGAAGGTGTGTCTTAGAGAGAGAAAGGTGGGTCTAAGCACTTAAAATACCCCGAAGTAATAGCTAGTATTCTGTGGTTCATAATAAGTGGATGGGTTCTATCAAATTTTAGTTTACCTGGGGTGAATAGAGGTCATCCAGGCGGAAACCAGCGGGCGCGGTCAGACCCTCCGACGGTTCCAACACCAGACAGAGCGCAGTGTCAGTAACGCCGGACAGATGATCCCCGCCCACTGGAAACCACCAGGGACGACTTTCGGATCACCACAGTGCACTGACTGAGTCCTGCCAATAGATACACAATGAGGGATTAAAATGTTAGACTTAAAGTAAATTAAGGCTTTCTGGTTTCATCAAATTGAGTAAATATGTATGCAGGAGTCAGAGGCAAAGGCTTTACTAAAATAATGATACAACAAAAAGGAAATTACGATAATTGGTTGTAATTATCAGAATAACCCACCCCCCCCCCCTTGGAGAGACTGGAGAAAGAGGGAAGAGAAAAATAATTATCAATGAAATAAAATTTGAATAAACAACACAGGTTTGAGACGCAGGCAGAGGAAAAGGCCCCGGCAGTGGGTTTGTGCCACAAGGGTGAGGGCCGTGTTTCCTCTCAGTGGTCCACCTGGTTGAATAGACACAATTTGAAAAATGCAAACTTGTTTAAATTAAAATTCAAATAAGCATGCAATGAGAGGTCCAAAATAATAATAATAAGGAAGGAAAGAAAATTAGAATGATAACAGTGATGTATCAATACTAAAAATAATCAAAACTGAAATTCAGAATGACTTCCTATAATCCCTACAATAACACTGAGGTTATTCGTATGGATCATAAAAAAATAATCAAACGAAAAGGGGAGCAAGGAGACACTTCAATTGCAGACTGGGGGTTAAACAGATATTGATAAGTCGACCCAAGATCGCCACACGGTGGCGTGCTTCTTCCTAGGTGGACCTATCAATGAACTGAGTGAATCGAATCTAAGTTTTTAATTCGAAAAGTTTTCCCTTTTTTTCGAACTTAACTTAAAGTGTGACAGTCAAAAACAGAAAAAGGAATTGTCTAACTCCAAATAATATCAGCATAAGCTAAGCTTGAATGCAGTTAAGTATTTGAGAGAGAAAATGAATGCAGAGAGAAAAAGAAATTGAAAGCAGGTATTATCTTAGAACGCCACGAGATGGCGTAGTTGCGCTCGCGCAGGCTGACGTCAGTGGGAGGCGACGCTCACGCAGGATGACGTCGGTGGGGGCGCGTAATTTGAGAACTGCCCCAGACTTAGAGGCTGCCCTCTAGTGTCGGTCAGTGGCGTAATTCAGCAGATTTTTTTTTTCTGTGGAATCACGTGGTGTTTTGCGCTTCTGTTGCATGCGGAAGACTGACGCGAGTTTCACAACATGTGACTAACAGGAATTACACATTATGCATTACACATTGAGACGGTTTTAGAATAAGAACAGGGATTATCATCTTTTCTTAATTCATAAAACTGGTCTCCAATTTACACATTATATATTATACACATGAGACGGTTTAAAGAAGGAGAACAGGGATTATCATCCGTTTTCTTAATTCATAAAACTGGCCTCCAATTACATATTATACATGGTTTACAATAACAACAGGTATTAAAACTTAGTGTTTTAATCACTAGAAACTGTGAGCAAACAGGCGTTGAACATCTATTTACTTAAGCTGTGAGCACACCAGGCATCAGAACAGCTGTGAGCAGGACTTATCATCTGCTCATCTCCCATAAGCATTAATCAAAATAGCACTTTTATGATTTTTGCGTAGGTTTACGAAATTGGATCGCGAGGCCAATTTCTGACCAGGAGTTTACCGTTAACGTATTAATAAGGCCTATTACGACTGTAAAACTATCAGATTTACGTCTTCGTCCTAAAAGAGATCCTTCGTCTTCATTTAGTCGGTTTAAATCATGTTACATGTATCAACTGCAAAGAGTTTTGTTTCGTCTTTACAGAGACAGATGTAATGTCATGAACTGCAGTTTTAGCAGAGCTGGGCTGGCTTTGTGCCCGCCATCAGCTGGGTGAGTTCGCCTTGGCGACTTTTCTCACAATTCAAAACGCGCGTATAGCCTACAATTATTAATACCAATAATACACATTCAACTGAAACTGAATTTGCCCACAAAAATGAAGTTTGAAACTGCCTGCATTCTCCACCAAAAATGTAGCGAATATGCATCTCGGGGTAAATATGAATTAGCTCAAGAATATGGGGAATCTTGGGATATTAATATCTGTGACTCATGGTCATAATTCATAAGTCGCATGTACATTTATTAATTTTTTTATTATAGGAAATGCCTCGTTCTGTAACTGGTCTGACCAACCTTTAACTCGGCCAGCGAGTAGATGTAAGGTCAGTACAGTTAAGAAGGGGTATTCACAAACTCCACTAAAGTTTAGGTTCTGGCCAAGAACATTAAACTTTATTGAGTTTATTAATTAAAACTACTGAATGTAGTCTAATATTATAGAGCCTGTAGCTTTATAGATCTTTTGTTTCATTGACTTTATAAAAAGTGGGTTTTCAAACACAGAGACAGTTAAAAGTATAAATGGGTTTATTAATAAAATGGCACACGCTAGAGATTATAAACTACAAATATAAACGTACGTAAAAATGCAAACAAACACATAAACATTTAAACAAACATGACGTGATCGGAATGAAAATGGAATGAAAGAAAGAAAGATATAGAGGGAAGATAGAGGGTAACTTAAACCACAGACCTAAGACCTAGACACCTGGAACAGCTTTTATAGGAATCAATATACTTGCGAGATGTGGTACTCTTTCAGTGTGATGCTGAAAAGGGGACGCGCGTGCGCGTGTCCGGCTGGTTTGCGTCTAGCTTCTTCTTCTGGGTCGTTTCGAAAAACGATGTAAAGGCTCACTTGAATTTAACGTTACCGGAAAAGTTCAGATTCGTCTCCCGGGATGGGAGAGGCTGGAAATCTTAGTTGCAACGAACGGGAGCTACGACTCGAACATGTGTTGGTCCGAGGAGAAGGCCAGGGCCTCCTTCAGATGTTCCTTGGAGAAACGCTGCGCCGAGGAAGAGGGTCCAGAGAAGTTGGATGAGTTGAGTTGGAAGAGAGGAGAGAAGAGAAGAGGTGGGATCGATGAGAGAAGAGAAGAGGGCGAGATGAGGGGGTTTCTGCCTTTTAACAAACATCTGTTTACGCCTTCTCTTGGAACGACAGCGAATCAGATTGTCTTTTCTGAAGCGGGAAAATTCTCTTTGTGTGAAGAAGAAAACGCCTACTTTCACCATATGTCTTATGAGAGAAAGAATTCATATTTCTTCTTAAGATTGTACACCTGGAACAATACATCTTACTGTAATACTATGTGCGGGACTGGTTGAATTAAAACAGGGCGGTCAGACAGATACCAAGAATTACAGGTAGATATTGGACACACATAACATTATGTTCATATGCATCATTACACACAAATAAAGCTTGCTTAAACACACAATAAAATGGTCAGTATTTCCGTTATGGCATGTGAAGACACTTGAGAAACACAGGAATACATATCAAACATTTGAAGAGTTTTCTCTGAAATGTTCCATGTGTGTTAAGGTGTTGGAATGTTGGCTTGCAAAGGAGCTGGATGAGCTGCAGCTTTGGAGCCATAAAAGTTTATGACCAGGTTCGAGTTACAAGACACTATGGAGTGATTTCCTTTCAATGAATCTTCGGAATTAAAGATTTTACTCTAGCAAACCACACCTCTATTATAAATTTTTAATGAATGGTAAAATGAAATTTTACTATGTGGAAGTCCATATATGGAAATGTGCTTCAGTTGCATCTCGTGGTGGGTTTCTGGTTGAAAGTCCACGAGTGTGTGTGTGTGTGTGTGTGTGTGTGTGTGTGTGTGTGTGTGTGTGTGTGTGTGTGTGTGTGTGTGTGTCTTCTGGAATGTCACGAGGCCAGCCGAACTGGCGCTGGCAAATTGCTCCTCGTGGGGCAATTATTAACCAGTACGGACACAAGACGATGTGTCTTCCCATATGATCACTTAACGCGAGAAGCAGATGTCGTTGTGGCTACAACATCATCCTTAAAATAGCTGCAGAAACACACCACAGCCCAGCTTCGGGCAGACGTGCAGGCGAGTGACGAGGTGGCCGAGTGGTTAAGGCGATGGACTGCTAATCCATTGTGCTCTGCACGCGTGGGTTCGAATCCCATCCTCGTCGTTTGATGTCTTTAGCGTTCAAGAGAGCCAAGTGCGCCTGCCGTAGCACTTTGCTGCCAACTATAACGTCATCATACTAAAAATAGCTGCGGAAAAACACCACCGGCAGGCGAGTGGCTGAGTGGTTAAGGCGATGGACTGCTAATCCGTTGTGCTCTGCGCGCGTATGGGTTCGAGTCTCACCCTTGGTGTTTAGTTTCACAGAGAGCCTAGTGAACAGGTCAACCGCAGGGGTGCCGCTCATGGCGAGCTTTAGCTGAATTGCATTGTAATTATAGCTGCAGAAAAAGCTCATGTTCATTTCTGAAAACATTGTTGAGGTCAGGATCAATACAAGAAGCCCCCTGGTGCATGGATATGACCATTAGAAATACAACAACACGTTCTAAGGGAGGTCCAAATCCTGGCTACACCAGCCTTCTTCAAGCTCATGCTTTCGCCAGCACAGCGAAAGCAGCACGCAACAGAAGCATAAGCACAACTCCTTTTTCCAACAAGTCACGAAGCCTCCTAAGAGACCGGCAAAAATTGCCAAGGCTGACTGTATTTCAAGTCATCCCAGCGGGGTATTGGGTAAAGTTTTCAACCAGCAAAGATCACGTCTCGGATGAGCCTCATAGACTACGATATTGCCTCTGCGAAAGAATACCGGCGAAGGGAGCGACGTCTCCCGTGCTTTTATCTGGACATGGAACGACAGGGTGGTATCAAGCTTTAAACTGCCATGTAATCAGCCTTTTGGCACTGACGGCTGCATGGTGAGTCTACGAAACAGGCGAGTGATATGCACAAAAAGGTTTGTTCATTGTTCTCTCTTCGCTCAAAGAACAAAGAGTGCGCTGCTTTCGTAATTTTGGGGGGAGAGACTTATGGGTATCCTGGTAGCAAAGGGGGGGAGTTATAACGCTCAATCTCCAAGAACATATTTGAGTTCGGGATCGATTCGACGAGCCCCCTACGAGGTTGGGTAGGATAATGAAGAGTGCAAGGAAACTGCAAACATATTCTGAGAGAGGTCCAATGCAAGCTATGCTGCCCTTTTCATGACCCAGGTGTTCTCTCTAGGTTCTTTCCAACAAAGCAGAAGCAGCACACAAAAGAAACATAAGCACATCTCCCTCTATCAACACGGTTGTGAGTCTCCTAACCCATAGAACCCAACGCTCCTTGCAGGTCAGTCGAAGGGTTACCTCTCTCATCAGCCCAACCTTTTACAACACATTGTGGTGAACTTTATCTCCGTCATGTTAATGAGAGCGGTTGAAAAGCACCAAAACAGCGCTTCCGACAGCCGAAGCGGCACGACGAGGTGGCCGAGTGGTTAAGGCGATGGACTGCTAATCCATTGTGCTCTGCACGCGTGGGTTCGAATCCCATCCTCGTCGTTTGATGGCTTTAGTGTTTCGAGAGAACCAAGTGCGCATGGCAAAGCCCTTCAAAGTACCTCGCTGCCAACTTTAAAGACATCATCCTTAAAATAGCTGCAGAAACACACCACAGCCCAGCTTCGGGCAGACGTGCAGGCGAGTGACGAGGTGGCCGAGTGGTTAAGGCGATGGACTGCTAATCCATTGTGCTCTGCACGCGTGGGTTCGAATCCCATCCTCGTCGTTTGATGTCTTTAGCGTTCAAGAGAGCCAAGTGCGCCTGCCGTAGCACTTTGCTGCCAACTATAACGTCATCATACTAAAAATAGCTGCGGAAAAACACCACCGGCAGGCGAGTGGCTGAGTGGTTAAGGCGATGGACTGCTAATCCGTTGTGCTCTGCGCGCGTATGGGTTTGAGTCTCACCCTTGGTGTTTAGTTTCACAGAGAGCCTAGTGAACAGGTCAACCGCAGGGGTGCCGCTCATGGCGAGCTTTAGCTGAATTGCATTGTAATTATAGCTGCAGAAAAAGCTCATGTTCATTTCTGAAAACATTGTTGAGGTCAGGATCAATACAAGAAGCCCCCTGGTGCATGGATATGACCATTAGAAATACAACAACACGTTCTAAGGGAGATCCAAATCCTGGCTACACCAGCCTTCTTCAAGCTCATGCTTTCGCCAGCACAGCGAAAGCAGCTCGCAACAGAAGCATAAGCACAACTCCTTTTTCCAACAAGTCACGAAGCCTCCTAAGAGACCGGCAAAAATTGCCAAGGCTGACTGTATTTCAAGTCATCCCAGCGGGGTATTGGGTAAAGTTTTCAACCAGCAAAGATCACGTCTCGGATGAGCCTCATAGACTACGATATTGCCTCTGCGAAAGAATGCCGGCAAAGGGAGCGACGTCTCCCGTGCTTTTATCTGGACATGGAACGACAGGGTGGTATCAAGCTTTAAACTGCCATGTAATCAGCCTTTTGGCACTGACGGCTGCATGGTGAGTCTACGAAACAGGCGAGTGATATGCACAAAAAGGTTTGTTCATTGTTCTCTCTTCGCTCAAAGAACAAAGAGTGCGCTGCTTTCGTAATTTTGGGGGGAGAGACTTATGGGTATCCTGGTAGCAAAGGGGGGCAGTTATAACGCTCAATCTCCAAGAACATATTTGAGTTCGGGATCGATTCGACGAGCCCCCTACGAGGTTGGGTAGGATAATGAAGAGTGCAAGGAAACTGCAAACATATTCTGAGAGAGGTCCAATGCAAGCTATGCTGCCCTTTTCATGACCCAGGTGTTCTCTCTAGGTTCTTTCCAACAAAGCAGAAGCAGCACACAAAAGAAACATAAGCACATCTCCCTCTATCAACACGGTTGTGAGTCTCCTAACCCATAGAACCCAACGCTCCTTGCAGGTCAGTCGAAGGGTTACCTCTCTCATCAGCCCAACCTTTTACAACACATTGTGGTGAACTTTATCTCCGTCATGTTAATGAGAGCGGTTGAAAAGCACCAAAACAGCGCTTCCGACAGCCAAAGCGGCACGACGAGGTGGCCGAGTGGTTAAGGCGATGGACTGCTAATCCATTGTGCTCTGCACGCGTGGGTTCGAATCCCATCCTCGTCGTTTGATGGCTTTAGTGTTTCGAGAGAGCCAAGTGCGCATGGCAAAGCCCTTCAAAGTACCTCGCTGCCAACTTTAAAGACATCATCCTTAAAATAGCTGCAGAAACACACCACAGCCCAGCTTCGGGCAGACGTGCAGGCGAGTGACGAGGTGGCCGAGTGGTTAAGGCGATGGACTGCTAATCCATTGTGCTCTGCACGCGTGGGTTCGAATCCCATCCTCGTCGTTTGATGTCTTTAGCGTTCAAGAGAGCCAAGTGCGCCTGCCGTAGCACTTTGCTGCCAACTATAACGTCATCATACTAAAAATAGCTGCGGAAAAACACCACCGGCAGGCGAGAAAAACACCATTGTGCTCTGCACGCGTGGGTTCGAATCCCATCCTCGTCGTTTGATGGCTTTAGTGTTTCGAGAGAACCAAGTGCGCATGGCAAAGCCCTTCAAAGTACCTCGCTGCCAACTTTAAAGACATCATCCTTAAAATAGCTGCAGAAACACACCACAGCCCAGCTTCGGGCAGACGTGCAGGCGAGTGACGAGGTGGCCGAGTGGTTAAGGCGATGGACTGCTAATCCATTGTGCTCTGCACGCGTGGGTTCGAATCCCATCCTCGTCGTTTGATGTCTTTAGCGTTCAAGAGAGCCAAGTGCGCCTGCCGTAGCACTTTGCTGCCAACTATAACGTCATCATACTAAAAATAGCTGCGGAAAAACACCACCGGCAGGCGAGTGGCTGAGTGGTTAAGGCGATGGACTGCTAATCCGTTGTGCTCTGCGCGCGTATGGGTTCGAGTCTCACCCTTGGTGTTTAGTTTCACAGAGAGCCTAGTGAACAGGTCAACCGCAGGGGTGCCGCTCATGGCGAGCTTTAGCTGAATTGCATTGTAATTATAGCTGCAGAAAAAGCTCATGTTCATTTCTGAAAACATTGTTGAGGTCAGGATCAATACAAGAAGCCCCCTGGTGCATGGATATGACCATTAGAAATACAACAACACGTTCTAAGGGAGGTCCAAATCCTGGCTACACCAGCCTTCTTCAAGCTCATGCTTTCGCCAGCACAGCGAAAGCAGCTCGCAACAGAAGCATAAGCACAACTCCTTTTTCCAACAAGTCACGAAGCCTCCTAAGACACCGGCAAAAATTGCCAAGGCTGACTGTATTTCAAGTCATCCCAGCGGGGTATTGGGTAAAGTTTTCAACCAGCAAAGATCACGTCTCGGATGAGCCTCATAGACTACGATATTGCCTCTGCGAAAGAATGCCGGCGAAGGGAGCGACGTCTCCCGTGCTTTTATCTGGACATGGAACGACAGGGTGGTATCAAGCTTTAAACTGCCATGTAATCAGCCTTTTGGCACTGACGGCTGCATGGTGAGTCTACGAAACAGGCGAGTGATATGCACAAAAAGGTTTGTTCATTGTTCTCTCTTCGCTCAAAGAACAAAGAGTGCGCTGCTTTCGTAATTTTGGGGGGAGAGACTTATGGGTATCCTGGTAGCAAAGGGGGGGAGTTATAACGCTCAATCTCCAAGAACATATTTGAGTTCGGGATCGATTCGACGAGCCCCCTACGAGGTTGGGTAGGATAATGAAGAGTGCAAGGAAACTGCAAACATATTCTGAGAGAGGTCCAATGCAAGCTATGCTGCCCTTTTCATGACCCAGGTGTTCTCTCTAGGTTCTTTCCAACAAAGCAGAAGCAGCACACAAAAGAAACATAAGCACATCTCCCTCTATCAACACGGTTGTGAGTCTCCTAACCCATAGAACCCAACGCTCCTTGCAGGTCAGTCGAAGGGTTACCTCTCTCATCAGCCCAACCTTTTACAACACATTGTGGTGAACTTTATCTCCGTCATGTTAATGAGAGCGGTTGAAAAGCACCAAAACAGCGCTTCCGACAGCCGAAGCGGCACGACGAGGTGGCCGAGTGGTTAAGGCGATGGACTACTAATCCATTGTGCTCTGCACGCGTGGGTTCGAATCCCATCCTCGTCGTTTGATGGCTTTAGTGTTTCGAGAGAACCAAGTGCGCATGGCAAAGCCCTTCAAAGTACCTCGCTGCCAACTTTAAAGACATCATCCTTAAAATAGCTGCAGAAACACACCACAGCCCAGCTTCGGGCAGACGTGCAGGCGAGTGACGAGGTGGCCGAGTGGTTAAGGCGATGGACTGCTAATCCATTGTGCTCTGCACGCGTGGGTTCGAATCCCATCCTCGTCGTTTGATGTCTTTAGCGTTCAAGAGAGCCAAGTGCGCCTGCCGTAGCACTTTGCTGCCAACTATAACGTCATCATACTAAAAATAGCTGCGGAAAAACACCACCGGCAGGCGAGTGGCTGAGTGGTTAAGGCGATGGACTGCTAATCCGTTGTGCTCTGCGCGCGTATGGGTTCGAGTCTCACCCTTGGTGTTTAGTTTCACAGAGAGCCTAGTGAACAGGTCAACCGCAGGGGTGCCGCTCATGGCGAGCTTTAGCTGAATTGCATTGTAATTATAGCTGCAGAAAAAGCTCATGTTCATTTCTGAAAACATTGTTGAGGTCAGGATCAATACAAGAAGCCCCCTGGTGCATGGATATGACCATTAGAAATACAACAACACGTTCTAAGGGAGGTCCAAATCCTGGCTACACCAGCCTTCTTCAAGCTCATGCTTTCGCCAGCACAGCGAAAGCAGCTCGCAACAGAAGCATAAGCACAACTCCTTTTTCCAACAAGTCACGAAGCCTCCTAAGAGACCGGCAAAAATTGCCAAGGCTGACTGTATTTCAAGTCATCCCAGCGGGGTATTGGGTAAAGTTTTCAACCAGCAAAGATCACGTCTCGGATGAGCCTCATAGACTACGATATTGCCTCTGCGAAAGAATGCCGGCGAAGGGAGCGACGTCTCCCGTGCTTTTATCTGGACATGGAACGACAGGGTGGTATCAAGCTTTAAACTGCCATGTAATCAGCCTTTTGGCACTGACGGCTGCATGGTGAGTCTACGAAACAGGCGAGTGATATGCACAAAAAGGTTTGTTCATTGTTCTCTCTTCGCTCAAAGAACAAAGAGTGCGCTGCTTTCGTAATTTTGGGGGGAGAGACTTATGGGTATCCTGGTAGCAAAGGGGGGGAGTTATAACGCTCAATCTCCAAGAACATATTTGAGTTCGGGATCGTTTCGACGAGCCCCCTACGAGGTTGGGTAGGATAATGAAGAGTGCAAGGAAACTGCAAACATATTCTGAGAGAGGTCCAATGCAAGCTATGCTGCCCTTTTCATGACCCAGGTGTTCTCTCTAGGTTCTTTCCAACAAAGCAGAAGCAGCACACAAAAGAAACATAAGCACATCTCCCTCTATCAACACGGTTGTGAGTCTCCTAACCCATAGAACCCAACGCTCCTTGCAGGTCAGTCGAAGGGTTACCTCTCTCATCAGCCCAACCTTTTACAACACATTGTGGTGAACTTTATCTCCGTCATGTTAATGAGAGCGGTTGAAAAGCACCAAAACAGCGCTTCCGACAGCCGAAGCGGCACGACGAGGTGGCCGAGTGGTTAAGGCGATGGACTGCTAATCCATTGTGCTCTGCACGCGTGGGTTCGAATCCCATCCTCGTCGTTTGATGGCTTTAGTGTTTCGAGAGAACCAAGTGCGCATGGCAAAGCCCTTCAAAGTACCTCGCTGCCAACTTTAAAGACATCATCCTTAAAATAGCTGCAGAAACACACCACAGCCCAGCTTCGGGCAGACGTGCAGGCGAGTGACGAGGTGGCCGAGTGGTTAAGGCGATGGACTGCTAATCCATTGTGCTCTGCACGCGTGGGTTCGAATCCCATCCTCGTCGTTTGATGTCTTTAGCGTTCAAGAGAGCCAAGTGCGCCTGCCGTAGCACTTTGCTGCCAACTATAACGTCATCATACTAAAAATAGCTGCGGAAAAACACCACCGGCAGGCGAGTGGCTGAGTGGTTAAGGCGATGGACTGCTAATCCGTTGTGCTCTGCGCGCGTATGGGTTCGAGTCTCACCCTTGGTGTTTAGTTTCACAGAGAGCCTAGTGAACAGGTCAACCGCAGGGGTGCCGCTCATGGCGAGCTTTAGCTGAATTGCATTGTAATTATAGCTGCAGAAAAAGCTCATGTTCATTTCTGAAAACATTGTTGAGGTCAGGATCAATACAAGAAGCCCCCTGGTGCATGGATATGACCATTAGAAATACAACAACACGTTCTAAGGGAGGTCCAAATCCTGGCTACACCAGCCTTCTTCAAGCTCATGCTTTCGCCAGCACAGCGAAAGCAGCTCGCAACAGAAGCATAAGCACAACTCCTTTTTCCAACAAGTCACGAAGCCTCCTAAGAGACCGGCAAAAATTGCCAAGGCTGACTGTATTTCAAGTCATCCCAGCGGGGTATTGGGTAAAGTTTTCAACCAGCAAAGATCACGTCTCGGATGAGCCTCATAGACTACGATATTGCCTCTGCGAAAGAATGCCGGCGAAGGGAGCGACGTCTCCCGTGCTTTTATCTGGACATGGAACGACAGGGTGGTATCAAGCTTTAAACTGCCATGTAATCAGCCTTTTGGCACTGACGGCTGCATGGTGAGTCTACGAAACAGGCGAGTGATATGCACAAAAAGGTTTGTTCATTGTTCTCTCTTCGCTCAAAGAACAAAGAGTGCGCTGCTTTCGTAATTTTGGGGGGAGAGACTTATGGGTATCCTGGTAGCAAAGGGGGGGAGTTATAACGCTCAATCTCCAAGAACATATTTGAGTTCGGGATCGTTTCGACGAGCCCCCTACGAGGTTGGGTAGGATAATGAAGAGTGCAAGGAAACTGCAAACATATTCTGAGAGAGGTCCAATGCAAGCTATGCTGCCCTTTTCATGACCCAGGTGTTCTCTCTAGGTTCTTTCCAACAAAGCAGAAGCAGCACACAAAAGAAACATAAGCACATCTCCCTCTATCAACACGGTTGTGAGTCTCCTAACCCATAGAACCCAACGCTCCTTGCAGGTCAGTCGAAGGGTTACCTCTCTCATCAGCCCAACCTTTTACAACACATTGTGGTGAACTTTATCTCCGTCATGTTAATGAGAGCGGTTGAAAAGCACCAAAACAGCGCTTCCGACAGCCGAAGCGGCACGACGAGGTGGCCGAGTGGTTAAGGCGATGGACTGCTAATCCATTGTGCTCTGCACGCGTGGGTTCGAATCCCATCCTCGTCGTTTGATGGCTTTAGTGTTTCGAGAGAACCAAGTGCGCATGGCAAAGCCCTTCAAAGTACCTCGCTGCCAACTTTAAAGACATCATCCTTAAAATAGCTGCAGAAACACACCACAGCCCAGCTTCGGGCAGACGTGCAGGCGAGTGACGAGGTGGCCGAGTGGTTAAGGCGATGGACTGCTAATCCATTGTGCTCTGCACGCGTGGGTTCGAATCCCATCCTCGTCGTTTGATGTCTTTAGCGTTCAAGAGAGCCAAGTGCGCCTGCCGTAGCACTTTGCTGCCAACTATAACGTCATCATACTAAAAATAGCTGCGGAAAAACACCACCGGCAGGCGAGTGGCTGAGTGGTTAAGGCGATGGACTGCTAATCCGTTGTGCTCTGCGCGCGTATGGGTTCGAGTCTCACCCTTGGTGTTTAGTTTCACAGAGAGCCTAGTGAACAGGTCAACCGCAGGGGTGCCGCTCATGGCGAGCTTTAGCTGAATTGCATTGTAATTATAGCTGCAGAAAAAGCTCATGTTCATTTCTGAAAACATTGTTGAGGTCAGGATCAATACAAGAAGCCCCCTGGTGCATGGATATGACCATTAGAAATACAACAACACGTTCTAAGGGAGGTCCAAATCCTGGCTACACCAGCCTTCTTCAAGCTCATGCTTTCGCCAGCACAGCGAAAGCAGCTCGCAACAGAAGCATAAGCACAACTCCTTTTTCCAACAAGTCACGAAGCCTCCTAAGAGACCGGCAAAAATTGCCAAGGCTGACTGTATTTCAAGTCATCCCAGCGGGGTATTGGGTAAAGTTTTCAACCAGCAAAGATCACGTCTCGGATGAGCATCATAGACTACGATATTGCCTCTGCGAAAGAATGCCGGCGAAGGGAGCGACGTCTCCCGTGCTTTTATCTGGACATGGAACGACAGGGTGGTATCAAGCTTTAAACTGCCATGTAATCAGCCTTTTGGCACTGACGGCTGCATGGTGAGTCTACGAAACAGGCGAGTGATATGCACAAAAAGGTTTGTTCATTGTTCTCTCTTCGCTCAAAGAACAAAGAGTGCGCTGCTTTCGTAATTTTGGGGGGAGAGACTTATGGGTATCCTGGTAGCAAAGGGGGGCAGTTATAACGCTCAATCTCCAAGAACATATTTGAGTTCGGGATCGATTCGACGAGCCCCCTACGAGGTTGGGTAGGATAATGAAGAGTGCAAGGAAACTGCAAACATATTCTGAGAGAGGTCCAATGCAAGCTATGCTGCCCTTTTCATGACCCAGGTGTTCTCTCTAGGTTCTTTCCAACAAAGCAGAAGCAGCACACAAAAGAAACATAAGCACATCTCCCTCTATCAACACGGTTGTGAGTCTCCTAACCCATAGAACCCAACGCTCCTTGCAGGTCAGTCGAAGGGTTACCTCTCTCATCAGCCCAACCTTTTACAACACATTGTGGTGAACTTTATCTCCGTCATGTTAATGAGAGCGGTTGAAAAGCACCAAAACAGCGCTTCCGACAGCCGAAGCGGCACGACGAGGTGGCCGAGTGGTTAAGGCGATGGACTGCTAATCCATTGTGCTCTGCACGCGTGGGTTCGAATCCCATCCTCGTCGTTTGATGGCTTTAGTGTTTCGAGAGAGCCAAGTGCGCATGGCAAAGCCCTTCAAAGTACCTCGCTGCCAACTTTAAAGACATCATCCTTAAAATAGCTGCAGAAACACACCACAGCCCAGCTTCGGGCAGACGTGCAGGCGAGTGACGAGGTGGCCGAGTGGTTAAGGCGATGGACTGCTAATCCATTGTGCTCTGCACGCGTGGGTTCGAATCCCATCCTCGTCGTTTGATGTCTTTAGCGTTCAAGAGAGCCAAGTGCGCCTGCCGTAGCACTTTGCTGCCAACTATAACGTCATCATACTAAAAATAGCTGCGGAAAAACACCACCGGCAGGCGAGTGGCTGAGTGGTTAAGGCGATGGACTGCTAATCCGTTGTGCTCTGCGCGCGTATGGGTTCGAGTCTCACCCTTGGTGTTTAGTTTCACAGAGAGCCTAGTGAACAGGTCAACCGCAGGGGTGCCGCTCATGGCGAGCTTTAGCTGAATTGCATTGTAATTATAGCTGCAGAAAAAGCTCATGTTCATTTCTGAAAACATTGTTGAGGTCAGGATCAATACAAGAAGCCCCCTGGTGCATGGATATGACCATTAGAAATACAACAACACGTTCTAAGGGAGGTCCAAATCCTGGCTACACCAGCCTTCTTCAAGCTCATGCTTTCGCCAGCACAGCGAAAGCAGCTCGCAACAGAAGCATAAGCACAACTCCTTTTTCCAACAAGTCACGAAGCCTCCTAAGAGACCGGCAAAAATTGCCAAGGCTGACTGTATTTCAAGTCATCCCAGCGGGGTATTGGGTAAAGTTTTCAACCAGCAAAGATCACGTCTCGGATGAGCCTCATAGACTACGATATTGCCTCTGCGAAAGAATGCCGGCGAAGGGAGCGACGTCTCCCGTGCTTTTATCTGGACATGGAACGACAGGGTGGTATCAAGCTTTAAACTGCCATGTAATCAGCCTTTTGGCACTGACGGCTGCATGGTGAGTCTACGAAACAGGCGAGTGATATGCACAAAAAGGTTTGTTCATTGTTCTCTCTTCGCTCAAAGAACAAAGAGTGCGCTGCTTTCGTAATTTTGGGGGGAGAGACTTATGGGTATCCTGGTAGCAAAGGGGGGCAGTTATAACGCTCAATCTCCAAGAACATATTTGAGTTCGGGATCGATTCGACGAGCCCCCTACGAGGTTGGGTAGGATAATGAAGAGTGCAAGGAAACTGCAAACATATTCTGAGAGAGGTCCAATGCAAGCTATGCTGCCCTTTTCATGACCCAGGTGTTCTCTCTAGGTTCTTTCCAACAAAGCAGAAGCAGCACACAAAAGAAACATAAGCACATCTCCCTCTATCAACACGGTTGTGAGTCTCCTAACCCATAGAACCCAACGCTCCTTGCAGGTCAGTCGAAGGGTTACCTCTCTCATCAGCCCAACCTTTTACAACACATTGTGGTGAACTTTATCTCCGTCATGTTAATGAGAGCGGTTGAAAAGCACCAAAACAGCGCTTCCGACAGCCGAAGCGGCACGACGAGGTGGCCGAGTGGTTAAGGCGATGGACTGCTAATCCATTGTGCTCTGCACGCGTGGGTTCGAATCCCATCCTCGTCGTTTGATGGCTTTAGTGTTTCGAGAGAGCCAAGTGCGCATGGCAAAGCCCTTCAAAGTACCTCGCTGCCAACTTTAAAGACATCATCCTTAAAATAGCTGCAGAAACACACCACAGCCCAGCTTCGGGCAGACGTGCAGGCGAGTGACGAGGTGGCCGAGTGGTTAAGGCGATGGACTGCTAATCCATTGTGCTCTGCACGCGTGGGTTCGAATCCCATCCTATTTCGTTTGATGTCTTTAGCGTTCAAGAGAGCCAAGTGCGCCTGCCGTAGCACTTTGCTGCCAACTATAACGTCATCATACTAAAAATAGCTGCGGAAAAACACCACCGGCAGGCGAGTGGCTGAGTGGTTAAGGCGATGGACTGCTAATCCGTTGTGCTCTGCGCGCGTATGGGTTCGAGTCTCACCCTTGGTGTTTAGTTTCACAGAGAGCCTAGTGAACAGGTCAACCGCAGGGGTGCCGCTCATGGCGAGCTTTAGCTGAATTGCATTGTAATTATAGCTGCAGAAAAAGCTCATGTTCATTTCTGAAAACATTGTTGAGGTCAGGATCAATACAAGAAGCCCCCTGGTGCATGGATATGACCATTAGAAATACAACAACACGTTCTAAGGGAGGTCCAAATCCTGGCTACACCAGCCTTCTTCAAGTTCATGCTTTCGCCAGCACAGCGAAAGCAGCTCGCAACAGAAGCATAAGCACAACTCCTTTTTCCAACAAGTCACGAAGCCTCCTAAGAGACCTGCAAAAATTGCCAAGGCTGACTGTATTTCAAGTCATCCCAGCGGGGTATTGGGTAAAGTTTTCAACCAGCAAAGATCACGTCTCGGATGAGCCTCATAGACTACGATATTGCCTCTGCGAAAGAATGCCGGCGAAGGGAGCGACGTCTCCCGTGCTTTTATCTGGACATGGAACGACAGGGTGGTATCAAGCTTTAAACTGCCATGTAATCAGCCTTTTGGCACTGACGGCTGCATGGTGAGTCTACGAAACAGGCGAGTGATCTGCACAAAAAGGTTTGTTCATTGTTCTCTCTTCGCTCAAAGAACAAAGAGTGCGCTGCTTTCGTAATTTTGGGGGGAGAGACTTATGGGTATCCTGGTAGCAAAGGGGGGGAGTTATAACGCTCAATCTCCAAGAACATATTTGAGTTCGGGATCGATTCGACGAGCCCCCTACGAGGTTGGGTAGGATAATGAAGAGTGCAAGGAAACTGCAAACATATTCTGAGAGAGGTCCAATGCAAGCTATGCTGCCCTTTTCATGACCCAGGTGTTCTCTCTAGGTTCTTTCCAACAAAGCAGAAGCAGCACACAAAAGAAACATAAGCACATCTCCCTCTATCAACACGGTTGTGAGTCTCCTAACCCATAGAACCCAACGCTCCTTGCAGGTCAGTCGAAGGGTTACCTCTCTCATCAGCCCAACCTTTTACAACACATTGTGGTGAACTTTATCTCCGTCATGTTAATGAGAGCGGTTGAAAAGCACCAAAACAGCGCTTCCGACAGCCGAAGCGGCACGACGAGGTGGCCGAGTGGTTAAGGCGATGGACTGCTAATCCATTGTGCTCTGCACGCGTGGGTTCGAATCCCATCCTCGTCGTTTGATGGCTTTAGTGTTTCGAGAGAGCCAAGTGCGCATGGCAAAGCCCTTCAAAGTACCTCGCTGCCAACTTTAAAGACATCATCCTTAAAATAGCTGCAGAAACACACCACAGCCCAGCTTCGGGCAGACGTGCAGGCGAGTGACGAGGTGGCCGAGTGGTTAAGGCGATGGACTGCTAATCCATTGTGCTCTGCACGCGTGGGTTCGAATCCCATCCTCGTCGTTTGATGTCTTTAGCGTTCAAGAGAGCCAAGTGCGCCTGCCGTAGCACTTTGCTGCCAACTATAACGTCATCATACTAAAAATAGCTGCGGAAAAACACCACCGGCAGGCGAGTGGCTGAGTGGTTAAGGCGATGGACTGCTAATCCGTTGTGCTCTGCGCGCGTATGGGTTCGAGTCTCACCCTTGGTGTTTAGTTTCACAGAGAGCCTAGTGAACAGGTCAACCGCAGGGGTGCCGCTCATGGCGAGCTTTAGCTGAATTGCATTGTAATTATAGCTGCAGAAAAAGCTCATGTTCATTTCTGAAAACATTGTTGAGGTCAGGATCAATACAAGAAGCCCCCTGGTGCATGGATATGACCATTAGAAATACAACAACACGTTCTAAGGGAGGTCCAAATCCTGGCTACACCAGCCTTCTTCAAGCTCATGCTTTCGCCAGCACAGCGAAAGCAGCTCGCAACAGAAGCATAAGCACAACTCCTTTTTCCAACAAGTCACGAAGCCTCCTAAGAGACCGGCAAAAATTGCCAAGGCTGACTGTATTTCAAGTCATCCCAGCGGGGTATTGGGTAAAGTTTTCAACCAGCAAAGATCACGTCTCGGATGAGCCTCATAGACTACGATATTGCCTCTGCGAAAGAATGCCGGCGAAGGGAGCGACGTCTCCCGTGCTTTTATCTGGACATGGAACGACAGGGTGGTATCAAGCTTTAAACTGCCATGTAATCAGCCTTTTGGCACTGACGGCTGCATGGTGAGTCTACGAAACAGGCGAGTGATATGCACAAAAAGGTTTGTTCATTGTTCTCTCTTCGCTCAAAGAACAAAGAGTGCGCTGCTTTCGTAATTTTGGGGGGAGAGACTTATGGGTATCCTGGTAGCAAAGGGGGGGAGTTATAACGCTCAATCTCCAAGAACATATTTGAGTTCGGGATCGATTCGACGAGCCCCCTACGAGGTTGGGTAGGATAATGAAGAGTGCAAGGAAACTGCAAACATATTCTGAGAGAGGTCCAATGCAAGCTATGCTGCCCTTTTCATGACCCAGGTGTTCTCTCTAGGTTCTTTCCAACAAAGCAGAAGCAGCACACAAAAGAAACATAAGCACATCTCCCTCTATCAACACGGTTGTGAGTCTCCTAACCCATAGAACCCAACGCTCCTTGCAGGTCAGTCGAAGGGTTACCTCTCTCATCAGCCCAACCTTTTACAACACATTGTGGTGAACTTTATCTCCGTCATGTTAATGAGAGCGGTTGAAAAGCACCAAAACAGCGCTTCCGACAGCCGAAGCGGCATGACGAGGTGGCCGAGTGGTTAAGGCGATGGACTGCTAATCCATTGTGCTCTGCACGCGTGGGTTCGAATCCCATCCTCGTCGTTTGATGGCTTTAGTGTTTCGAGAGAGCCAAGTGCGCATGGCAAAGCCCTTCAAAGTACCTCGCTGCCAACTTTAAAGACATCATCCTTAAAATAGCTGCAGAAACACACCACAGCCCAGCTTCGGGCAGACGTGCAGGCGAGTGACGAGGTGGCCGAGTGGTTAAGGCGATGGACTGCTAATCCATTGTGCTCTGCACGCGTGGGTTCGAATCCCATCCTCGTCGTTTGATGTCTTTAGCGTTCAAGAGAGCCAAGTGCGCCTGCCGTAGCACTTTGCTGCCAACTATAACGTCATCATACTAAAAATAGCTGCGGAAAAACACCACCGGCAGGCGAGTGGCTGAGTGGTTAAGGCGATGGACTGCTAATCCGTTGTGCTCTGCGCGCGTATGGGTTCGAGTCTCACCCTTGGTGTTTAGTTTCACAGAGAGCCTAGTGAACAGGTCAACCGCAGGGGTGCCGCTCATGGCGAGCTTTAGCTGAATTGCATTGTAATTATAGCTGCAGAAAAAGCTCATGTTCATTTCTGAAAACATTGTTGAGGTCAGGATCAATACAAGAAGCCCCCTGGTGCATGGATATGACCATTAGAAATACAACAACACGTTCTAAGGGAGGTCCAAATCCTGGCTACACCAGCCTTCTTCAAGCTCATGCTTTCGCCAGCACAGCGAAAGCAGCTCGCAACAGAAGCATAAGCACAACTCCTTTTTCCAACAAGTCACGAAGCCTCCTAAGAGACCGGCAAAAATTGCCAAGGCTGACTGTATTTCAAGTCATCCCAGCGGGGTATTGGGTAAAGTTTTCAACCAGCAAAGATCACGTCTCGGATGAGCCTCATAGACTACAATATTGCCTCTGCGAAAGAATGCCGGCGAAGGGAGCGACGTCTCCCGTGCTTTTATCTGGACATGGAACGACAGGGTGGTATCAAGCTTTAAACTGCCATGTAATCAGCCTTTTGGCACTGACGGCTGCATGGTGAGTCTACGAAACAGGCGAGTGATATGCACAAAAAGGTTTGTTCATTGTTCTCTCTTCGCTCAAAGAACAAAGAGTGCGCTGCTTTCGTAATTTTGGGGGGAGAGACTTATGGGTATCCTGGTAGCAAAGGGGGGGAGTTATAACGCTCAATCTCCAAGAACATATTTGAGTTCGGGATCGATTCGACGAGCCCCCTACGAGGTTGGGTAGGATAATGAAGAGTGCAAGGAAACTGCAAACATATTCTGAGAGAGGTCCAATGCAAGCTATGCTGCCCTTTTCATGACCCAGGTGTTCTCTCTAGGTTCTTTCCAACAAAGCAGAAGCAGCACACAAAAGAAACATAAGCACATCTCCCTCTATCAACACGGTTGTGAGTCTCCTAACCCATAGAACCCAACGCTCCTTGCAGGTCAGTCGAAGGGTTACCTCTCTCATCAGCCCAACCTTTTACAACACATTGTGGTGAACTTTATCTCCGTCATGTTAATGAGAGCGGTTGAAAAGCACCAAAACAGCGCTTCCGACAGCCGAAGCGGCAAGACGAGGTGGCCGAGTGGTTAAGGCGATGGACTGCTAATCCATTGTGCTCTGCACGCGTGGGTTCGAATCCCATCCTCGTCGTTTGATGGCTTTAGTGTTTCGAGAGAGCCAAGTGCGCATGGCAAAGCCCTTCAAAGTACCTCGCTGCCAACTTTAAAGACATCATCCTTAAAATAGCTGCAGAAACACACCACAGCCCAGCTTCGGGCAGACGTGCAGGCGAGTGACGAGGTGGCCGAGTGGTTAAGGCGATGGACTGCTAATCCATTGTGCTCTGCACGCGTGGGTTCGAATCCCATCCTCGTCGTTTGATGTCTTTAGCGTTCAAGAGAGCCAAGTGCGCCTGCCGTAGCACTTTGCTGCCAACTATAACGTCATCATACTAAAAATAGCTGCGGAAAAACACCACCGGCAGGCGAGTGGCTGAGTGGTTAAGGCGATGGACTGCTAATCCGTTGTGCTCTGCGCGCGTATGGGTTTGAGTCTCACCCTTGGTGTTTAGTTTCACAGAGAGCCTAGTGAACAGGTCAACCGCAGGGGTGCCGCTCATGGCGAGCTTTAGCTGAATTGCATTGTAATTATAGCTGCAGAAAAAGCTCATGTTCATTTCTGAAAACATTGTTGAGGTCAGGATCAATACAAGAAGCCCCCTGGTGCATGGATATGACCATTAGAAATACAACAACACGTTCTAAGGGAGGTCCAAATCCTGGCTACACCAGCCTTCTTCAAGCTCATGCTTTCGCCAGCACAGCGAAAGTAGCTCGCAACAGAAGAATAAGCACAACTCCTTTTTCCAACAAGTCACGAAGCCTCCTAAGAGACCGGCAAAAATTGCCAAGGCTGACTGTATTTCAAGTCATCCCAGCGGGGTATTGGGTAAAGTTTTCAACCAGCAAAGATCACGTCTCGGATGAGCCTCATAGACTACGATATTGCCTCTGCGAAAGAATGCCGGCGAAGGGAGCGACGTCTCCCGTGCTTTTATCTGGACATGGAACGACAGGGTGGTATCAAGCTTTAAACTGCCATGTAATCAGCCTTTTGGCACTGACGGCTGCATGGTGAGTCTACGAAACAGGCGAGTGATATGCACAAAAAGGTTTGTTCATTGTTCTCTCTTCGCTCAAAGAACAAAGAGTGCGCTGCTTTCGTAATTTTGGGGGGAGAGACTTATGGGTATCCTGGTAGCAAAGGGGGGGAGTTATAACGCTCAATCTCCAAGAACATATTTGAGTTCGGGATCGATTCGACGAGCCCCCTACGAGGTTGGGTAGGATAATGAAGAGTGCAAGGAAACTGCAAACATATTCTGAGAGAGGTCCAATGCAAGCTATGCTGCCCTTTTCATGACCCAGGTGTTCTCTCTAGGTTCTTTCCAACAAAGCAGAAGCAGCACACAAAAGAAACATAAGCACATCTCCCTCTATCAACACGGTTGTGAGTCTCCTAACCCATAGAACCCAACGCTCCTTGCAGGTCAGTCGAAGGGTTACCTCTCTCATCAGCCCAACCTTTTACAACACATTGTGGTGAACTTTATCTCCGTCATGTTAATGAGAGCGGTTGAAAAGCACGAAAACAGCGCTTCCGACAGCCGAAGCGGCACGACGAGGTGGCCGAGTGGTTAAGGCGATGGACTGCTAATCCATTGTGCTCTGCACGCGTGGGTTCGAATCCCATCCTCGTCGTTTGATGGCTTTAGTGTTTCGAGAGAGCCAAGTGCGCATGGCAAAGCCCTTCAAAGTACCTCGCTGCCAACTTTAAAGACATCATCCTTAAAATAGCTGCAGAAACACACCACAGCCCAGCTTCGGGCAGACGTGCAGGCGAGTGACGAGGTGGCCGAGTGGTTAAGGCGATGGACTGCTAATCCATTGTGCTCTGCACGCGTGGGTTCGAATCCCATCCTCGTCGTTTGATGTCTTTAGCGTTCAAGAGAGCCAAGTGCGCCTGCCGTAGCACTTTGCTGCCAACTATAACGTCATCATACTAAAAATAGCTGCGGAAAAACACCACCGGCAGGCGAGTGGCTGAGTGGTTAAGGCGATGGACTGCTAATCCGTTGTGCTCTGCGCGCGTATGGGTTCGAGTCTCACCCTTGGTGTTTAGTTTCACAGAGAGCCTAGTGAACAGGTCAACCGCAGGGGTGCCGCTCATGGCGAGCTTTAGCTGAATTGCATTGTAATTATAGCTGCAGAAAAAGCTCATGTTCATTTCTGAAAACATTGTTGAGGTCAGGATCAATACAAGAAGCCCCCTGGTGCATGGATATGACCATTAGAAATACAACAACACGTTCTAAGGGAGGTCCAAATCCTGGCTACACCAGCCTTCTTCAAGCTCATGCTTTCGCCAGCACAGCGAAAGCAGCTCGCAACAGAAGCATAAGCACAACTCCTTTTTCCAACAAGTCACGAAGCCTCCTAAGAGACCGGCAAAAATTGCCAAGGCTGACTGTATTTCAAGTCATCCCAGCGGGGTATTGGGTAAAGTTTTCAACCAGCAAAGATCACGTCTCGGATGAGCCTCACAGACTACGATATTGCCTCTGCGAAAGAATGCCGGCGAAGGGAGCGACGTCTCCCGTGCTTTTATCTGGACATGGAACGACAGGGTGGTATCAAGCTTTAAACTGCCATGTAATCAGCCTTTTGGCACTGACGGCTGCATGGTGAGTCTACGAAACAGGCGAGTGATATGCACAAAAAGGTTTGTTCATTGTTCTCTCTTCGCTCAAAGAACAAAGAGTGCGCTGCTTTCGTAATTTTGGGGGGAGAGACTTATGGGTATCCTGGTAGCAAAGGGGGGGAGTTATAACGCTCAATCTCCAAGAACATATTTGAGTTCGGGATCGATTCGACGAGCCCCCTACGAGGTTGGGTAGGATAATGAAGAGTGCAAGGAAACTGCAAACATATTCTGAGAGAGGTCCAATGCAAGCTATGCTGCCCTTTTCATGACCCAGGTGTTCTCTCTAGGTTCTTTCCAACAAAGCAGAAGCAGCACACAAAAGAAACATAAGCACATCTCCCTCTATCAACACGGTTGTGAGTCTCCTAACCCATAGAACCCAACGCTCCTTGCAGGTCAGTCGAAGGGTTACCTCTCTCATCAGCCCAACCTTTTACAACACATTGTGGTGAACTTTATCTCCGTCATGTTAATGAGAGCGGTTGAAAAGCACCAAAACAGCGCTTCCGACAGCCGAAGCGGCACGACGAGGTGGCCGAGTGGTTAAGGCGATGGACTGCTAATCCATTGTGCTCTGCACGCGTGGGTTCGAATCCCATCCTCGTCGTTTGATGGCTTTAGTGTTTCGAGAGAGCCAAGTGCGCATGGCAAAGCCCTTCAAAGTACCTCGCTGCCAACTTTAAAGACATCATCCTTAAAATAGCTGCAGAAACACACCACAGCCCAGCTTCGGGCAGACGTGCAGGCGAGTGACGAGGTGGCCGAGTGGTTAAGGCGATGGACTGCTAATCCATTGTGCTCTGCACGCGTGGGTTCGAATCCCATCCTCGTCGTTTGATGTCTTTAGCGTTCAAGAGAGCCAAGTGCGCCTGCCGTAGCACTTTGCTGCCAACTATAACGTCATCATACTAAAAATAGCTGCGGAAAAACACCACCGGCAGGCGAGTGGCTGAGTGGTTAAGGCGATGGACTGCTAATCCGTTGTGCTCTGCGCGCGTATGGGTTCGAGTCTCACCCTTGGTGTTTAGTTTCACAGAGAGCCTAGTGAACAGGTCAACCGCAGGGGTGCCGCTCATGGCGAGCTTTAGCTGAATTGCATTGTAATTATAGCTGCAGAAAAAGCTCATGTTCATTTCTGAAAACATTGTTGAGGTCAGGATCAATACAAGAAGCCCCCTGGTGCATGGATATGACCATTAGAAATACAACAACACGTTCTAAGGGAGGTCCAAATCCTGGCTACACCAGCCTTCTTCAAGCTCATGCTTTCGCCAGCACAGCGAAAGCAGCTCACAACAGAAGCATAAGCACAACTCCTTTTTCCAACAAGTCACGAAGCCTCCTAAGAGACCGGCAAAAATTGCCAAGGCTGACTGTATTTCAAGTCATCCCAGCGGGGTATTGGGTAAAGTTTTCAACCAGCAAAGATCACGTCTCGGATGAGCCTCATAGACTACGATATTGCCTCTGCGAAAGAATGCCGGCGAAGGGAGCGACGTCTCCCGTGCTTTTATCTGGACATGGAACGACAGGGTGGTATCAAGCTTTAAACTGCCATGTAATCAGCCTTTTGGCACTGACGGCTGCATGGTGAGTCTACGAAACAGGCGAGTGATATGCACAAAAAGGTTTGTTCATTGTTCTCTCTTCGCTCAAAGAACAAAGAGTGCGCTGCTTTCGTAATTTTGGGGGGAGAGACTTATGGGTATCCTGGTAGCAAAGGGGGGGAGTTATAACGCTCAATCTCCAAGAACATATTTGAGTTCGGGATCGATTCGACGAGCCCCCTACGAGGTTGGGTAGGATAATGAAGAGTGCAAGGAAACTGCAAACATATTCTGAGAGAGGTCCAATGCAAGCTATGCTGCCCTTTTCATGACCCAGGTGTTCTCTCTAGGTTCTTTCCAACAAAGCAGAAGCAGCACACAAAAGAAACATAAGCACATCTCCCTCTATCAACACAGTTGTGAGTCTCCTAACCCATAGAACCCAACGCTCCTTGCAGGTCAGTCGAAGGGTTACCTCTCTCATCAGCCCAACCTTTTACAACACATTGTGGTGAACTTTATCTCCGTCATGTTAATGAGAGCGGTTGAAAAGCACCAAAACAGCGCTTCCGACAGCCGAAGCGGCAAGACGAGGTGGCCGAGTGGTTAAGGCGATGGACTGCTAATCCATTGTGCTCTGCACGCGTGGGTTCGAATCCCATCCTCGTCGTTTGATGGCTTTAGTGTTTCGAGAGAGCCAAGTGCGCATGGCAAAGCCCTTCAAAGTACCTCGCTGCCAACTTTAAAGACATCATCCTTAAAATAGCTGCAGAAACACACCACAGCCCAGCTTCGGGCAGACGTGCAGGCGAGTGACGAGGTGGCCGAGTGGTTAAGGCGATGGACTGCTAATCCATTGTGCTCTGCACGCGTGGGTTCGAATCCCATCCTCGTCGTTTGATGTCTTTAGCGTTCAAGAGAGCCAAGTGCGCCTGCCGTAGCACTTTGCTGCCAACTATAACGTCATCATACTAAAAATAGCTGCGGAAAAACACCACCGGCAGGCGAGTGGCTGAGTGGTTAAGGCGATGGACTGCTAATCCGTTGTGCTCTGCGCGCGTATGGGTTCGAGTCTCACCCTTGGTGTTTAGTTTCACAGAGAGCCTAGTGAACAGGTCAACCGCAGGGGTGCCGCTCATGGCGAGCTTTAGCTGAATTGCATTGTAATTATAGCTGCAGAAAAAGCTCATGTTCATTTCTGAAAACATTGTTGAGGTCAGGATCAATACAAGAAGCCCCCTGGTGCATGGATATGACCATTAGAAATACAACAACACGTTCTAAGGGAGGTCCAAATCCTGGCTACACCAGCCTTCTTCAAGCTCATGCTTTCGCCAGCACAGCGAAAGCAGCTCACAACAGAAGCATAAGCACAACTCCTTTTTCCAACAAGTCACGAAGCCTCCTAAGAGACCGGCAAAAATTTCCAAGGCTGACTGTATTTCAAGTCATCCCAGCGGGGTATTGGGTAAAGTTTTCAACCAGCAAAGATCACGTCTCGGATGAGCCTCATAGACTACGATATTGCCTCTGCGAAAGAATGCCGGCGAAGGGAGCGACGTCTCCCGTGCTTTTATCTGGACATGGAACGACAGGGTGGTATCAAGCTTTAAACTGCCATGTAATCAGCCTTTTGGCACTGACGGCTGCATGGTGAGTCTACGAAACAGGCGAGTGATATGCACAAAAAGGTTTGTTCATTGTTCTCTCTTCGCTCAAAGAACAAAGAGTGCGCTGCTTTCGTAATTTTGGGGGGAGAGACTTATGGGTATCCTGGTAGCAAAGGGGGGGAGTTATAACGCTCAATCTCCAAGAACATATTTGAGTTCGGGATCGATTCGACGAGCCCCCTACGAGGTTGGGTAGGATAATGAAGAGTGCAAGGAAACTGCAAACATATTCTGAGAGAGGTCCAATGCAAGCTATGCTGCCCTTTTCATGACCCAGGTGTTCTCTCTAGGTTCTTTCCAACAAAGCAGAAGCAGCACACAAAAGAAACATAAGCACATCTCCCTCTATCAACACGGTTGTGAGTCTCCTAACCCATAGAACCCAACGCTCCTTGCAGGTCAGTCGAAGGGTTACCTCTCTCATCAGCCCAACCTTTTACAACACATTGTGGTGAACTTTATCTCCGTCATGTTAATGAGAGCGGTTGAAAAGCACCAAAACAGCGCTTCCGACAGCCGAAGCGGCACGACGAGGTGGCCGAGTGGTTAAGGCGATGGACTGCTAATCCATTGTGCTCTGCACGCGTGGGTTCGAATCCCATCCTCGTCGTTTGATGGCTTTAGTGTTTCGAGAGAGCCAAGTGCGCATGGCAAAGCCCTTCAAAGTACCTCGCTGCCAACTTTAAAGACATCATCCTTAAAATAGCTGCAGAAACACACCACAGCCCAGCTTCGGGCAGACGTGCAGGCGAGTGACGAGGTGGCCGAGTGGTTAAGGCGATGGACTGCTAATCCATTGTGCTCTGCACGCGTGGGTTCGAATCCCATCCTCGTCGTTTGATGTCTTTAGCGTTCAAGAGAGCCAAGTGCGCCTGCCGTAGCACTTTGCTGCCAACTATAACGTCATCATACTAAAAATAGCTGCGGAAAAACACCACCGGCAGGCGAGTGGCTGAGTGGTTAAGGCGATGGACTGCTAATCCGTTGTGCTCTGCGCGCGTATGGGTTCGAGTCTCACCCTTGGTGTTTAGTTTCACAGAGAGCCTAGTGAACAGGTCAACCGCAGGGGTGCCGCTCATGGCGAGCTTTAGCTGAATTGCATTGTAATTATAGCTGCAGAAAAAGCTCATGTTCATTTCTGAAAACATTGTTGAGGTCAGGATCAATACAAGAAGCCCCCTGGTGCATGGATATGACCATTAGAAATACAACAACACGTTCTAAGGGAGGTCCAAATCCTGGCTACACCAGCCTTCTTCAAGCTCATGCTTTCGCCAGCACAGCGAAAGCAGCTCGCAACAGAAGCATAAGCACAACTCCTTTTTCCAACAAGTCACGAAGCCTCCTAAGAGACCGGCAAAAATTGCCAAGGCTGACTGTATTTCAAGTCATCCCAGCGGGGTATTGGGTAAAGTTTTCAACCAGCAAAGATCACGTCTCGGATGAGCCTCATAGACTACGATATTGCCTCTGCGAAAGAATGCCGGCGAAGGGAGCGACGTCTCCCGTGCTTTTATCTGGACATGGAACGACAGGGTGGTATCAAGCTTTAAACTGCCATGTAATCAGCCTTTTGGCACTGACGGCTGCATGGTGAGTCTACGAAACAGGCGAGTGATATGCACAAAAAGGTTTGTTCATTGTTCTCTCTTCGCTCAAAGAACAAAGAGTGCGCTGCTTTCGTAATTTTGGGGGGAGAGACTTATGGGTATCCTGGTAGCAAAGGGGGGGAGTTATAACGCTCAATCTCCAAGAACATATTTGAGTTCGGGATCGATTCGACGAGCCCCCTACGAGGTTGGGTAGGATAATGAAGAGTGCAAGGAAACTGCAAACATATTCTGAGAGAGGTCCAATGCAAGCTATGCTGCCCTTTTCATGACCCAGGTGTTCTCTCTAGGTTCTTTCCAACAAAGCAGAAGCAGCACACAAAAGAAACATAAGCACATCTCCCTCTATCAACACGGTTGTGAGTCTCCTAACCCATAGAACCCAACGCTCCTTGCAGGTCAGTCGAAGGGTTACCTCTCTCATCAGCCCAACCTTTTACAACACATTGTGGTGAACTTTATCTCCGTCATGTTAATGAGAGCGGTTGAAAAGCACCAAAACAGCGCTTCCGACAGCCGAAGCGGCATGACGAGGTGGCCGAGTGGTTAAGGCGATGGACTGCTAATCCATTGTGCTCTGCACGCGTGGGTTCGAATCCCATCCTCGTCGTTTGATGGCTTTAGTGTTTCGAGAGAGCCAAGTGCGCATGGCAAAGCCCTTCAAAGTACCTCGCTGCCAACTTTAAAGACATCATCCTTAAAATAGCTGCAGAAACACACCACAGCCCAGCTTCGGGCAGACGTGCAGGCGAGTGACGAGGTGGCCGAGTGGTTAAGGCGATGGACTGCTAATCCATTGTGCTCTGCACGCGTGGGTTCGAATCCCATCCTCGTCGTTTGATGTCTTTAGCGTTCAAGAGAGCCAAGTGCGCCTGCCGTAGCACTTTGCTGCCAACTATAACGTCATCATACTAAAAATAGCTGCGGAAAAACACCACCGGCAGGCGAGTGGCTGAGTGGTTAAGGCGATGGACTGCTAATCCGTTGTGCTCTGCGCGCGTATGGGTTCGAGTCTCACCCTTGGTGTTTAGTTTCACAGAGAGCCTAGTGAACAGGTCAACCGCAGGGGTGCCGCTCATGGCGAGCTTTAGCTGAATTGCATTGTAATTATAGCTGCAGAAAAAGCTCATGTTCATTTCTGAAAACATTGTTGAGGTCAGGATCAATACAAGAAGCCCCCTGGTGCATGGATATGACCATTAGAAATACAACAACACGTTCTAAGGGAGGTCCAAATCCTGGCTACACCAGCCTTCTTCAAGCTCATGCTTTCGCCAGCACAGCGAAAGCAGCTCGCAACAGAAGCATAAGCACAACTCCTTTTTCCAACAAGTCACGAAGCCTCCTAAGAGACCGGCAAAAATTGCCAAGGCTGACTGTATTTCAAGTCATCCCAGCGGGGTATTGGGTAAAGTTTTCAACCAGCAAAGATCACGTCTCGGATGAGCCTCATAGACTACAATATTGCCTCTGCGAAAGAATGCCGGCGAAGGGAGCGACGTCTCCCGTGCTTTTATCTGGACATGGAACGACAGGGTGGTATCAAGCTTTAAACTGCCATGTAATCAGCCTTTTGGCACTGACGGCTGCATGGTGAGTCTACGAAACAGGCGAGTGATATGCACAAAAAGGTTTGTTCATTGTTCTCTCTTCGCTCAAAGAACAAAGAGTGCGCTGCTTTCGTAATTTTGGGGGGAGAGACTTATGGGTATCCTGGTAGCAAAGGGGGGGAGTTATAACGCTCAATCTCCAAGAACATATTTGAGTTCGGGATCGATTCGACGAGCCCCCTACGAGGTTGGGTAGGATAATGAAGAGTGCAAGGAAACTGCAAACATATTCTGAGAGAGGTCCAATGCAAGCTATGCTGCCCTTTTCATGACCCAGGTGTTCTCTCTAGGTTCTTTCCAACAAAGCAGAAGCAGCACACAAAAGAAACATAAGCACATCTCCCTCTATCAACACGGTTGTGAGTCTCCTAACCCATAGAACCCAACGCTCCTTGCAGGTCAGTCGAAGGGTTACCTCTCTCATCAGCCCAACCTTTTACAACACATTGTGGTGAACTTTATCTCCGTCATGTTAATGAGAGCGGTTGAAAAGCACCAAAACAGCGCTTCCGACAGCCGAAGCGGCAAGACGAGGTGGCCGAGTGGTTAAGGCGATGGACTGCTAATCCATTGTGCTCTGCACGCGTGGGTTCGAATCCCATCCTCGTCGTTTGATGGCTTTAGTGTTTCGAGAGAGCCAAGTGCGCATGGCAAAGCCCTTCAAAGTACCTCGCTGCCAACTTTAAAGACATCATCCTTAAAATAGCTGCAGAAACACACCACAGCCCAGCTTCGGGCAGACGTGCAGGCGAGTGACGAGGTGGCCGAGTGGTTAAGGCGATGGACTGCTAATCCATTGTGCTCTGCACGCGTGGGTTCGAATCCCATCCTCGTCGTTTGATGTCTTTAGCGTTCAAGAGAGCCAAGTGCGCCTGCCGTAGCACTTTGCTGCCAACTATAACGTCATCATACTAAAAATAGCTGCGGAAAAACACCACCGGCAGGCGAGTGGCTGAGTGGTTAAGGCGATGGACTGCTAATCCGTTGTGCTCTGCGCGCGTATGGGTTTGAGTCTCACCCTTGGTGTTTAGTTTCACAGAGAGCCTAGTGAACAGGTCAACCGCAGGGGTGCCGCTCATGGCGAGCTTTAGCTGAATTGCATTGTAATTATAGCTGCAGAAAAAGCTCATGTTCATTTCTGAAAACATTGTTGAGGTCAGGATCAATACAAGAAGCCCCCTGGTGCATGGATATGACCATTAGAAATACAACAACACGTTCTAAGGGAGGTCCAAATCCTGGCTACACCAGCCTTCTTCAAGCTCATGCTTTCGCCAGCACAGCGAAAGTAGCTCGCAACAGAAGAATAAGCACAACTCCTTTTTCCAACAAGTCACGAAGCCTCCTAAGAGACCGGCAAAAATTGCCAAGGCTGACTGTATTTCAAGTCATCCCAGCGGGGTATTGGGTAAAGTTTTCAACCAGCAAAGATCACGTCTCGGATGAGCCTCATAGACTACGATATTGCCTCTGCGAAAGAATGCCGGCGAAGGGAGCGACGTCTCCCGTGCTTTTATCTGGACATGGAACGACAGGGTGGTATCAAGCTTTAAACTGCCATGTAATCAGCCTTTTGGCACTGACGGCTGCATGGTGAGTCTACGAAACAGGCGAGTGATATGCACAAAAAGGTTTGTTCATTGTTCTCTCTTCGCTCAAAGAACAAAGAGTGCGCTGCTTTCGTAATTTTGGGGGGAGAGACTTATGGGTATCCTGGTAGCAAAGGGGGGGAGTTATAACGCTCAATCTCCAAGAACATATTTGAGTTCGGGATCGATTCGACGAGCCCCCTACGAGGTTGGGTAGGATAATGAAGAGTGCAAGGAAACTGCAAACATATTCTGAGAGAGGTCCAATGCAAGCTATGCTGCCCTTTTCATGACCCAGGTGTTCTCTCTAGGTTCTTTCCAACAAAGCAGAAGCAGCACACAAAAGAAACATAAGCACATCTCCCTCTATCAACACGGTTGTGAGTCTCCTAACCCATAGAACCCAACGCTCCTTGCAGGTCAGTCGAAGGGTTACCTCTCTCATCAGCCCAACCTTTTACAACACATTGTGGTGAACTTTATCTCCGTCATGTTAATGAGAGCGGTTGAAAAGCACGAAAACAGCGCTTCCGACAGCCGAAGCGGCACGACGAGGTGGCCGAGTGGTTAAGGCGATGGACTGCTAATCCATTGTGCTCTGCACGCGTGGGTTCGAATCCCATCCTCGTCGTTTGATGGCTTTAGTGTTTCGAGAGAGCCAAGTGCGCATGGCAAAGCCCTTCAAAGTACCTCGCTGCCAACTTTAAAGACATCATCCTTAAAATAGCTGCAGAAACACACCACAGCCCAGCTTCGGGCAGACGTGCAGGCGAGTGACGAGGTGGCCGAGTGGTTAAGGCGATGGACTGCTAATCCATTGTGCTCTGCACGCGTGGGTTCGAATCCCATCCTCGTCGTTTGATGTCTTTAGCGTTCAAGAGAGCCAAGTGCGCCTGCCGTAGCACTTTGCTGCCAACTATAACGTCATCATACTAAAAATAGCTGCGGAAAAACACCACCGGCAGGCGAGTGGCTGAGTGGTTAAGGCGATGGACTGCTAATCCGTTGTGCTCTGCGCGCGTATGGGTTCGAGTCTCACCCTTGGTGTTTAGTTTCACAGAGAGCCTAGTGAACAGGTCAACCGCAGGGGTGCCGCTCATGGCGAGCTTTAGCTGAATTGCATTGTAATTATAGCTGCAGAAAAAGCTCATGTTCATTTCTGAAAACATTGTTGAGGTCAGGATCAATACAAGAAGCCCCCTGGTGCATGGATATGACCATTAGAAATACAACAACACGTTCTAAGGGAGGTCCAAATCCTGGCTACACCAGCCTTCTTCAAGCTCATGCTTTCGCCAGCACAGCGAAAGCAGCTCGCAACAGAAGCATAAGCACAACTCCTTTTTCCAACAAGTCACGAAGCCTCCTAAGAGACCGGCAAAAATTGCCAAGGCTGACTGTATTTCAAGTCATCCCAGCGGGGTATTGGGTAAAGTTTTCAACCAGCAAAGATCACGTCTCGGATGAGCCTCACAGACTACGATATTGCCTCTGCGAAAGAATGCCGGCGAAGGGAGCGACGTCTCCCGTGCTTTTATCTGGACATGGAACGACAGGGTGGTATCAAGCTTTAAACTGCCATGTAATCAGCCTTTTGGCACTGACGGCTGCATGGTGAGTCTACGAAACAGGCGAGTGATATGCACAAAAAGGTTTGTTCATTGTTCTCTCTTCGCTCAAAGAACAAAGAGTGCGCTGCTTTCGTAATTTTGGGGGGAGAGACTTATGGGTATCCTGGTAGCAAAGGGGGGGAGTTATAACGCTCAATCTCCAAGAACATATTTGAGTTCGGGATCGATTCGACGAGCCCCCTACGAGGTTGGGTAGGATAATGAAGAGTGCAAGGAAACTGCAAACATATTCTGAGAGAGGTCCAATGCAAGCTATGCTGCCCTTTTCATGACCCAGGTGTTCTCTCTAGGTTCTTTCCAACAAAGCAGAAGCAGCACACAAAAGAAACATAAGCACATCTCCCTCTATCAACACGGTTGTGAGTCTCCTAACCCATAGAACCCAACGCTCCTTGCAGGTCAGTCGAAGGGTTACCTCTCTCATCAGCCCAACCTTTTACAACACATTGTGGTGAACTTTATCTCCGTCATGTTAATGAGAGCGGTTGAAAAGCACCAAAACAGCGCTTCCGACAGCCGAAGCGGCACGACGAGGTGGCCGAGTGGTTAAGGCGATGGACTGCTAATCCATTGTGCTCTGCACGCGTGGGTTCGAATCCCATCCTCGTCGTTTGATGGCTTTAGTGTTTCGAGAGAGCCAAGTGCGCATGGCAAAGCCCTTCAAAGTACCTCGCTGCCAACTTTAAAGACATCATCCTTAAAATAGCTGCAGAAACACACCACAGCCCAGCTTCGGGCAGACGTGCAGGCGAGTGACGAGGTGGCCGAGTGGTTAAGGCGATGGACTGCTAATCCATTGTGCTCTGCACGCGTGGGTTCGAATCCCATCCTCGTCGTTTGATGTCTTTAGCGTTCAAGAGAGCCAAGTGCGCCTGCCGTAGCACTTTGCTGCCAACTATAACGTCATCATACTAAAAATAGCTGCGGAAAAACACCACCGGCAGGCGAGTGGCTGAGTGGTTAAGGCGATGGACTGCTAATCCGTTGTGCTCTGCGCGCGTATGGGTTCGAGTCTCACCCTTGGTGTTTAGTTTCACAGAGAGCCTAGTGAACAGGTCAACCGCAGGGGTGCCGCTCATGGCGAGCTTTAGCTGAATTGCATTGTAATTATAGCTGCAGAAAAAGCTCATGTTCATTTCTGAAAACATTGTTGAGGTCAGGATCAATACAAGAAGCCCCCTGGTGCATGGATATGACCATTAGAAATACAACAACACGTTCTAAGGGAGGTCCAAATCCTGGCTACACCAGCCTTCTTCAAGCTCATGCTTTCGCCAGCACAGCGAAAGCAGCTCACAACAGAAGCATAAGCACAACTCCTTTTTCCAACAAGTCACGAAGCCTCCTAAGAGACCGGCAAAAATTGCCAAGGCTGACTGTATTTCAAGTCATCCCAGCGGGGTATTGGGTAAAGTTTTCAACCAGCAAAGATCACGTCTCGGATGAGCCTCATAGACTACGATATTGCCTCTGCGAAAGAATGCCGGCGAAGGGAGCGACGTCTCCCGTGCTTTTATCTGGACATGGAACGACAGGGTGGTATCAAGCTTTAAACTGCCATGTAATCAGCCTTTTGGCACTGACGGCTGCATGGTGAGTCTACGAAACAGGCGAGTGATATGCACAAAAAGGTTTGTTCATTGTTCTCTCTTCGCTCAAAGAACAAAGAGTGCGCTGCTTTCGTAATTTTGGGGGGAGAGACTTATGGGTATCCTGGTAGCAAAGGGGGGGAGTTATAACGCTCAATCTCCAAGAACATATTTGAGTTCGGGATCGATTCGACGAGCCCCCTACGAGGTTGGGTAGGATAATGAAGAGTGCAAGGAAACTGCAAACATATTCTGAGAGAGGTCCAATGCAAGCTATGCTGCCCTTTTCATGACCCAGGTGTTCTCTCTAGGTTCTTTCCAACAAAGCAGAAGCAGCACACAAAAGAAACATAAGCACATCTCCCTCTATCAACACAGTTGTGAGTCTCCTAACCCATAGAACCCAACGCTCCTTGCAGGTCAGTCGAAGGGTTACCTCTCTCATCAGCCCAACCTTTTACAACACATTGTGGTGAACTTTATCTCCGTCATGTTAATGAGAGCGGTTGAAAAGCACCAAAACAGCGCTTCCGACAGCCGAAGCGGCAAGACGAGGTGGCCGAGTGGTTAAGGCGATGGACTGCTAATCCATTGTGCTCTGCACGCGTGGGTTCGAATCCCATCCTCGTCGTTTGATGGCTTTAGTGTTTCGAGAGAGCCAAGTGCGCATGGCAAAGCCCTTCAAAGTACCTCGCTGCCAACTTTAAAGACATCATCCTTAAAATAGCTGCAGAAACACACCACAGCCCAGCTTCGGGCAGACGTGCAGGCGAGTGACGAGGTGGCCGAGTGGTTAAGGCGATGGACTGCTAATCCATTGTGCTCTGCACGCGTGGGTTCGAATCCCATCCTCGTCGTTTGATGTCTTTAGCGTTCAAGAGAGCCAAGTGCGCCTGCCGTAGCACTTTGCTGCCAACTATAACGTCATCATACTAAAAATAGCTGCGGAAAAACACCACCGGCAGGCGAGTGGCTGAGTGGTTAAGGCGATGGACTGCTAATCCGTTGTGCTCTGCGCGCGTATGGGTTCGAGTCTCACCCTTGGTGTTTAGTTTCACAGAGAGCCTAGTGAACAGGTCAACCGCAGGGGTGCCGCTCATGGCGAGCTTTAGCTGAATTGCATTGTAATTATAGCTGCAGAAAAAGCTCATGTTCATTTCTGAAAACATTGTTGAGGTCAGGATCAATACAAGAAGCCCCCTGGTGCATGGATATGACCATTAGAAATACAACAACACGTTCTAAGGGAGGTCCAAATCCTGGCTACACCAGCCTTCTTCAAGCTCATGCTTTCGCCAGCACAGCGAAAGCAGCTCACAACAGAAGCATAAGCACAACTCCTTTTTCCAACAAGTCACGAAGCCTCCTAAGAGACCGGCAAAAATTGCCAAGGCTGACTGTATTTCAAGTCATCCCAGCGGGGTATTGGGTAAAGTTTTCAACCAGCAAAGATCACGTCTCGGATGAGCCTCATAGACTACGATATTGCCTCTGCGAAAGAATGCCGGCGAAGGGAGCGACGTCTCCCGTGCTTTTATCTGGACATGGAACGACAGGGTGGTATCAAGCTTTAAACTGCCATGTAATCAGCCTTTTGGCACTGACGGCTGCATGGTGAGTCTACGAAACAGGCGAGTGATATGCACAAAAAGGTTTGTTCATTGTTCTCTCTTCGCTCAAAGAACAAAGAGTGCGCTGCTTTCGTAATTTTGGGGGGAGAGACTTATGGGTATCCTGGTAGCAAAGGGGGGGAGTTATAACGCTCAATCTCCAAGAACATATTTGAGTTCGGGATCGATTCGACGAGCCCCCTACGAGGTTGGGTAGGATAATGAAGAGTGCAAGGAAACTGCAAACATATTCTGAGAGAGGTCCAATGCAAGCTATGCTGCCCTTTTCATGACCCAGGTGTTCTCTCTAGGTTCTTTCCAACAAAGCAGAAGCAGCACACAAAAGAAACATAAGCACATCTCCCTCTATCAACACGGTTGTGAGTCTCCTAACCCATAGAACCCAACGCTCCTTGCAGGTCAGTCGAAGGGTTACCTCTCTCATCAGCCCAACCTTTTACAACACATTGTGGTGAACTTTATCTCCGTCATGTTAATGAGAGCGGTTGAAAAGCACCAAAACAGCGCTTCCGACAGCCGAAGCGGCAAGACGAGGTGGCCGAGTGGTTAAGGCGATGGACTGCTAATCCATTGTGCTCTGCACGCGTGGGTTCGAATCCCATCCTCGTCGTTTGATGGCTTTAGTGTTTCGAGAGAGCCAAGTGCGCATGGCAAAGCCCTTCAAAGTACCTCGCTGCCAACTTTAAAGACATCATCCTTAAAATAGCTGCAGAAACACACCACAGCCCAGCTTCGGGCAGACGTGCAGGCGAGTGACGAGGTGGCCGAGTGGTTAAGGCGATGGACTGCTAATCCATTGTGCTCTGCACGCGTGGGTTCGAATCCCATCCTCGTCGTTTGATGTCTTTAGCGTTCAAGAGAGCCAAGTGCGCCTGCCGTAGCACTTTGCTGCCAACTATAACGTCATCATACTAAAAATAGCTGCGGAAAAACACCACCGGCAGGCGAGTGGCTGAGTGGTTAAGGCGATGGACTGCTAATCCGTTGTGCTCTGCGCGCGTATGGGTTCGAGTCTCACAGAGACTTCACAGGTTTAGTTTCACAGAGAGCCTAGTGAACAGGTCAACCGCAGGGGTGCCGCTCATGGCGAGCTTTAGCTGAATTGCATTGTAATTATAGCTGCAGAAAAAGCTCATGTTCATTTCTGAAAACATTGTTGAGGTCAGGATCAATACAAGAAGCCCCCTGGTGCATGGATATGACCATTAGAAATACAACAACACGTTCTAAGGGAGGTCCAAATCCTGGCTACACCAGCCTTCTTCAAGCTCATGCTTTCGCCAGCACAGCGAAAGCAGCTCGCAACAGAAGCATAAGCACAACTCCTTTTTCCAACAAGTCACGAAGCCTCCTAAGAGACCGGCAAAAATTGCCAAGGCTGACTGTATTTCAAGTCATCCCAGCGGGGTATTGGGTAAAGTTTTCAACCAGCAAAGATCACGTCTCGGATGAGCCTCACAGACTACGATATTGCCTCTGCGAAAGAATGCCGGCGAAGGGAGCGACGTCTCCCGTGCTTTTATCTGGACATGGAACGACAGGGTGGTATCAAGCTTTAAACTGCCATGTAATCAGCCTTTTGGCACTGACGGCTGCATGGTGAGTCTACGAAACAGGCGAGTGATATGCACAAAAAGGTTTGTTCATTGTTCTCTCTTCGCTCAAAGAACAAAGAGTGCGCTGCTTTCGTAATTTTGGGGGGAGAGACTTATGGGTATCCTGGTAGCAAAGGGGGGGAGTTATAACGCTCAATCTCCAAGAACATATTTGAGTTCGGGATCGATTCGACGAGCCCCCTACGAGGTTGGGTAGGATAATGAAGAGTGCAAGGAAACTGCAAACATATTCTGAGAGAGGTCCAATGCAAGCTATGCTGCCCTTTTCATGACCCAGGTGTTCTCTCTAGGTTCTTTCCAACAAAGCAGAAGCAGCACACAAAAGAAACATAAGCACATCTCCCTCTATCAACACGGTTGTGAGTCTCCTAACCCATAGAACCCAACGCTCCTTGCAGGTCAGTCGAAGGGTTACCTCTCTCATCAGCCCAACCTTTTACAACACATTGTGGTGAACTTTATCTCCGTCATGTTAATGAGAGCGGTTGAAAAGCACCAAAACAGCGCTTCCGACAGCCGAAGCGGCACGACGAGGTGGCCGAGTGGTTAAGGCGATGGACTGCTAATCCATTGTGCTCTGCACGCGTGGGTTCGAATCCCATCCTCGTCGTTTGATGGCTTTAGTGTTTCGAGAGAGCCAAGTGCGCATGGCAAAGCCCTTCAAAGTACCTCGCTGCCAACTTTAAAGACATCATCCTTAAAATAGCTGCAGAAACACACCACAGCCCAGCTTCGGGCAGACGTGCAGGCGAGTGACGAGGTGGCCGAGTGGTTAAGGCGATGGACTGCTAATCCATTGTGCTCTGCACGCGTGGGTTCGAATCCCATCCTCGTCGTTTGATGTCTTTAGCGTTCAAGAGAGCCAAGTGCGCCTGCCGTAGCACTTTGCTGCCAACTATAACGTCATCATACTAAAAATAGCTGCGGAAAAACACCACCGGCAGGCGAGTGGCTGAGTGGTTAAGGCGATGGACTGCTAATCCGTTGTGCTCTGCGCGCGTATGGGTTCGAGTCTCACCCTTGGTGTTTAGTTTCACAGAGAGCCTAGTGAACAGGTCAACCGCAGGGGTGCCGCTCATGGCGAGCTTTAGCTGAATTGCATTGTAATTATAGCTGCAGAAAAAGCTCATGTTCATTTCTGAAAACATTGTTGAGGTCAGGATCAATACAAGAAGCCCCCTGGTGCATGGATATGACCATTAGAAATACAACAACACGTTCTAAGGGAGGTCCAAATCCTGGCTACACCAGCCTTCTTCAAGCTCATGCTTTCGCCAGCACAGCGAAAGCAGCTCACAACAGAAGCATAAGCACAACTCCTTTTTCCAACAAGTCACGAAGCCTCCTAAGAGACCGGCAAAAATTGCCAAGGCTGACTGTATTTCAAGTCATCCCAGCGGGGTATTGGGTAAAGTTTTCAACCAGCAAAGATCACGTCTCGGATGAGCCTCATAGACTACGATATTGCCTCTGCGAAAGAATGCCGGCGAAGGGAGCGACGTCTCCCGTGCTTTTATCTGGACATGGAACGACAGGGTGGTATCAAGCTTTAAACTGCCATGTAATCAGCCTTTTGGCACTGACGGCTGCATGGTGAGTCTACGAAACAGGCGAGTGATATGCACAAAAAGGTTTGTTCATTGTTCTCTCTTCGCTCAAAGAACAAAGAGTGCGCTGCTTTCGTAATTTTGGGGGGAGAGACTTATGGGTATCCTGGTAGCAAAGGGGGGGAGTTATAACGCTCAATCTCCAAGAACATATTTGAGTTCGGGATCGATTCGACGAGCCCCCTACGAGGTTGGGTAGGATAATGAAGAGTGCAAGGAAACTGCAAACATATTCTGAGAGAGGTCCAATGCAAGCTATGCTGCCCTTTTCATGACCCAGGTGTTCTCTCTAGGTTCTTTCCAACAAAGCAGAAGCAGCACACAAAAGAAACATAAGCACATCTCCCTCTATCAACACAGTTGTGAGTCTCCTAACCCATAGAACCCAACGCTCCTTGCAGGTCAGTCGAAGGGTTACCTCTCTCATCAGCCCAACCTTTTACAACACATTGTGGTGAACTTTATCTCCGTCATGTTAATGAGAGCGGTTGAAAAGCACCAAAACAGCGCTTCCGACAGCCGAAGCGGCAAGACGAGGTGGCCGAGTGGTTAAGGCGATGGACTGCTAATCCATTGTGCTCTGCACGCGTGGGTTCGAATCCCATCCTCGTCGTTTGATGGCTTTAGTGTTTCGAGAGAGCCAAGTGCGCATGGCAAAGCCCTTCAAAGTACCTCGCTGCCAACTTTAAAGACATCATCCTTAAAATAGCTGCAGAAACACACCACAGCCCAGCTTCGGGCAGACGTGCAGGCGAGTGACGAGGTGGCCGAGTGGTTAAGGCGATGGACTGCTAATCCATTGTGCTCTGCACGCGTGGGTTCGAATCCCATCCTCGTCGTTTGATGTCTTTAGCGTTCAAGAGAGCCAAGTGCGCCTGCCGTAGCACTTTGCTGCCAACTATAACGTCATCATACTAAAAATAGCTGCGGAAAAACACCACCGGCAGGCGAGTGGCTGAGTGGTTAAGGCGATGGACTGCTAATCCGTTGTGCTCTGCGCGCGTATGGGTTCGAGTCTCACCCTTGGTGTTTAGTTTCACAGAGAGCCTAGTGAACAGGTCAACCGCAGGGGTGCCGCTCATGGCGAGCTTTAGCTGAATTGCATTGTAATTATAGCTGCAGAAAAAGCTCATGTTCATTTCTGAAAACATTGTTGAGGTCAGGATCAATACAAGAAGCCCCCTGGTGCATGGATATGACCATTAGAAATACAACAACACGTTCTAAGGGAGGTCCAAATCCTGGCTACACCAGCCTTCTTCAAGCTCATGCTTTCGCCAGCACAGCGAAAGCAGCTCACAACAGAAGCATAAGCACAACTCCTTTTTCCAACAAGTCACGAAGCCTCCTAAGAGACCGGCAAAAATTGCCAAGGCTGACTGTATTTCAAGTCATCCCAGCGGGGTATTGGGTAAAGTTTTCAACCAGCAAAGATCACGTCTCGGATGAGCCTCATAGACTACGATATTGCCTCTGCGAAAGAATGCCGGCGAAGGGAGCGACGTCTCCCGTGCTTTTATCTGGACATGGAACGACAGGGTGGTATCAAGCTTTAAACTGCCATGTAATCAGCCTTTTGGCACTGACGGCTGCATGGTGAGTCTACGAAACAGGCGAGTGATATGCACAAAAAGGTTTGTTCATTGTTCTCTCTTCGCTCAAAGAACAAAGAGTGCGCTGCTTTCGTAATTTTGGGGGGAGAGACTTATGGGTATCCTGGTAGCAAAGGGGGGGAGTTATAACGCTCAATCTCCAAGAACATATTTGAGTTCGGGATCGATTCGACGAGCCCCCTACGAGGTTGGGTAGGATAATGAAGAGTGCAAGGAAACTGCAAACATATTCTGAGAGAGGTCCAATGCAAGCTATGCTGCCCTTTTCATGACCCAGGTGTTCTCTCTAGGTTCTTTCCAACAAAGCAGAAGCAGCACACAAAAGAAACATAAGCACATCTCCCTCTATCAACACAGTTGTGAGTCTCCTAACCCATAGAACCCAACGCTCCTTGCAGGTCAGTCGAAGGGTTACCTCTCTCATCAGCCCAACCTTTTACAACACATTGTGGTGAACTTTATCTCCGTCATGTTAATGAGAGCGGTTGAAAAGCACCAAAACAGCGCTTCCGACAGCCGAAGCGGCAAGACGAGGTGGCCGAGTGGTTAAGGCGATGGACTGCTAATCCATTGTGCTCTGCACGCGTGGGTTCGAATCCCATCCTCGTCGTTTGATGGCTTTAGTGTTTCGAGAGAGCCAAGTGCGCATGGCAAAGCCCTTCAAAGTACCTCGCTGCCAACTTTAAAGACATCATCCTTAAAATAGCTGCAGAAACACACCACAGCCCAGCTTCGGGCAGACGTGCAGGCGAGTGACGAGGTGGCCGAGTGGTTAAGGCGATGGACTGCTAATCCATTGTGCTCTGCACGCGTGGGTTCGAATCCCATCCTCGTCGTTTGATGTCTTTAGCGTTCAAGAGAGCCAAGTGCGCCTGCCGTAGCACTTTGCTGCCAACTATAACGTCATCATACTAAAAATAGCTGCGGAAAAACACCACCGGCAGGCGAGTGGCTGAGTGGTTAAGGCGATGGACTGCTAATCCGTTGTGCTCTGCGCGCGTATGGGTTTGAGTCTCACCCTTGGTGTTTAGTTTCACAGAGAGCCTAGTGAACAGGTCAACCGCAGGGGTGCCGCTCATGGCGAGCTTTAGCTGAATTGCATTGTAATTATAGCTGCAGAAAAAGCTCATGTTCATTTCTGAAAACATTGTTGAGGTCAGGATCAATACAAGAAGCCCCCTGGTGCATGGATATGACCATTAGAAATACAACAACACGTTCTAAGGGAGGTCCAAATCCTGGCTACACCAGCCTTCTTCAAGCTCATGCTTTCGCCAGCACAGCGAAAGCAGCTCGCAACAGAAGAATAAGCACAACTCCTTTTTCCAACAAGTCACGAAGCCTCCTAAGAGACCGGCAAAAATTGCCAAGGCTGACTGTATTTCAAGTCATCCCAGCGGGGTATTGGGTAAAGTTTTCAACCAGCAAAGATCACGTCTCGGATGAGCCTCATAGACTACGATATTGCCTCTGCGAAAGAATGCCGGCGAAGGGAGCGACGTCTCCCGTGCTTTTATCTGGACATGGAACGACAGGGTGGTATCAAGCTTTAAACTGCCATGTAATCAGCCTTTTGGCACTGACGGCTGCATGGTGAGTCTACGAAACAGGCGAGTGATATGCACAAAAAGGTTTGTTCATTGTTCTCTCTTCGCTCAAAGAACAAAGAGTGCGCTGCTTTCGTAATTTTGGGGGGAGAGACTTATGGGTATCCTGGTAGCAAAGGGGGGGAGTTATAACGCTCAATCTCCAAGAACATATTTGAGTTCGGGATCGATTCGACGAGCCCCCTACGAGGTTGGGTAGGATAATGAAGAGTGCAAGGAAACTGCAAACATATTCTGAGAGAGGTCCAATGCAAGCTATGCTGCCCTTTTCATGACCCAGGTGTTCTCTCTAGGTTCTTTCCAACAAAGCAGAAGCAGCACACAAAAGAAACATAAGCACATCTCCCTCTATCAACACGGTTGTGAGTCTCCTAACCCATAGAACCCAACGCTCCTTGCAGGTCAGTCGAAGGGTTACCTCTCTCATCAGCCCAACCTTTTACAACACATTGTGGTGAACTTTATCTCCGTCATGTTAATGAGAGCGGTTGAAAAGCACCAAAACAGCGCTTCCGACAGCCGAAGCGGCACGACGAGGTGGCCGAGTGGTTAAGGCGATGGACTGCTAATCCATTGTGCTCTGCACGCGTGGGTTCGAATCCCATCCTCGTCGTTTGATGGCTTTAGTGTTTCGAGAGAGCCAAGTGCGCATGGCAAAGCCCTTCAAAGTACCTCGCTGCCAACTTTAAAGACATCATCCTTAAAATAGCTGCAGAAACACACCACAGCCCAGCTTCGGGCAGACGTGCAGGCGAGTGACGAGGTGGCCGAGTGGTTAAGGCGATGGACTGCTAATCCATTGTGCTCTGCACGCGTGGGTTCGAATCCCATCCTCGTCGTTTGATGTCTTTAGCGTTCAAGAGAGCCAAGTGCGCCTGCCGTAGCACTTTGCTGCCAACTATAACGTCATCATACTAAAAATAGCTGCGGAAAAACACCACCGGCAGGCGAGTGGCTGAGTGGTTAAGGCGATGGACTGCTAATCCGTTGTGCTCTGCGCGCGTATGGGTTCGAGTCTCACCCTTGGTGTTTAGTTTCACAGAGAGCCTAGTGAACAGGTCAACCGCAGGGGTGCCGCTCATGGCGAGCTTTAGCTGAATTGCATTGTAATTATAGCTGCAGAAAAAGCTCATGTTCATTTCTGAAAACATTGTTGAGGTCAGGATCAATACAAGAAGCCCCCTGGTGCATGGATATGACCATTAGAAATACAACAACACGTTCTAAGGGAGGTCCAAATCCTGGCTACACCAGCCTTCTTCAAGCTCATGCTTTCGCCAGCACAGCGAAAGCAGCTCGCAACAGAAGCATAAGCACAACTCCTTTTTCCAACAAGTCACGAAGCCTCCTAAGAGACCGGCAAAAATTGCCAAGGCTGACTGTATTTCAAGTCATCCCAGCGGGGTATTGGGTAAAGTTTTCAACCAGCAAAGATCACGTCTCGGATGAGCCTCATAGACTACGATATTGCCTCTGCGAAAGAATGCCGGCGAAGGGAGCGACGTCTCCCGTGCTTTTATCTGGACATGGAACGACAGGGTGGTATCAAGCTTTAAACTGCCATGTAATCAGCCTTTTGGCACTGACGGCTGCATGGTGAGTCTACGAAACAGGCGAGTGATATGCACAAAAAGGTTTGTTCATTGTTCTCTCTTCGCTCAAAGAACAAAGAGTGCGCTGCTTTCGTAATTTTGGGGGGAGAGACTTATGGGTATCCTGGTAGCAAAGGGGGGGAGTTATAACGCTCAATCTCCAAGAACATATTTGAGTTCGGGATCGATTCGACGAGCCTCCTACGAGGTTGGGTAGGATAATGAAGAGTGCAAGGAAACTGCAAACATATTCTGAGAGAGGTCCAATGCAAGCTATGCTGCCCTTTTCATGACCCAGGTGTTCTCTCTAGGTTCTTTCCAACAAAGCAGAAGCAGCACACAAAAGAAACATAAGCACATCTCCCTCTATCAACACGGTTGTGAGTCTCCTAACCCATAGAACCCAACGCTCCTTGCAGGTCAGTCGAAGGGTTACCTCTCTCATCAGCCCAACCTTTTACAACACATTGTGGTGAACTTTATCTCCGTCATGTTAATGAGAGCGGTTGAAAAGCACCAAAACAGCGCTTCCGACAGCCGAAGCGGCACGACGAGGTGGCCGAGTGGTTAAGGCGATGGACTGCTAATCCATTGTGCTCTGCACGCGTGGGTTCGAATCCCATCCTCGTCGTTTGATGGCTTTAGTGTTTCGAGAGAGCCAAGTGCGCATGGCAAAGCCCTTCAAAGTACCTCGCTGCCAACTTTAAAGACATCATCCTTAAAATAGCTGCAGAAACACACCACAGCCCAGCTTCGGGCAGACGTGCAGGCGAGTGACGAGGTGGCCGAGTGGTTAAGGCGATGGACTGCTAATCCATTGTGCTCTGCACGCGTGGGTTCGAATCCCATCCTCGTCGTTTGATGTCTTTAGCGTTCAAGAGAGCCAAGTGCGCCTGCCGTAGCACTTTGCTGCCAACTATAACGTCATCATACTAAAAATAGCTGCGGAAAAACACCACCGGCAGGCGAGTGGCTGAGTGGTTAAGGCGATGGACTGCTAATCCGTTGTGCTCTGCGCGCGTATGGGTTCGAGTCTCACCCTTGGTGTTTAGTTTCACAGAGAGCCTAGTGAACAGGTCAACCGCAGGGGTGCCGCTCATGGCGAGCTTTAGCTGAATTGCATTGTAATTATAGCTGCAGAAAAAGCTCATGTTCATTTCTGAAAACATTGTTGAGGTCAGGATCAATACAAGAAGCCCCCTGGTGCATGGATATGACCATTAGAAATACAACAACACGTTCTAAGGGAGGTCCAAATCCTGGCTACACCAGCCTTCTTCAAGCTCATGCTTTCGCCAGCACAGCGAAAGCAGCTCGCAACAGAAGCATAAGCACAACTCCTTTTTCCAACAAGTCACGAAGCCTCCTAAGAGACCGGCAAAAATTGCCAAGGCTGACTGTATTTCAAGTCATCCCAGCGGGGTATTGGGTAAAGTTTTCAACCAGCAAAGATCACGTCTCGGATGAGCCTCATAGACTACGATATTGCCTCTGCGAAAGAATGCCGGCGAAGGGAGCGACGTCTCCCGTGCTTTTATCTGGACATGGAACGACAGGGTGGTATCAAGCTTTAAACTGCCATGTAATCAGCCTTTTGGCACTGACGGCTGCATGGTGAGTCTACGAAACAGGCGAGTGATATGCACAAAAAGGTTTGTTCATTGTTCTCTCTTCGCTCAAAGAACAAAGAGTGCGCTGCTTTCGTAATTTTGGGGGGAGAGACTTATGGGTATCCTGGTAGCAAAGGGGGGGAGTTATAACGCTCAATCTCCAAGAACATATTTGAGTTCGGGATCGATTCGACGAGCCCCCTACGAGGTTGGGTAGGATAATGAAGAGTGCAAGGAAACTGCAAACATATTCTGAGAGAGGTCCAATGCAAGCTATGCTGCCCTTTTCATGACCCAGGTGTTCTCTCTAGGTTCTTTCCAACAAAGCAGAAGCAGCACACAAAAGAAACATAAGCACATCTCCCTCTATCAACACGGTTGTGAGTCTCCTAACCCATAGAACCCAACGCTCCTTGCAGGTCAGTCGAAGGGTTACCTCTCTCATCAGCCCAACCTTTTACAACACATTGTGGTGAACTTTATCTCCGTCATGTTAATGAGAGCGGTTGAAAAGCACCAAAACAGCGCTTCCGACAGCCGAAGCGGCACGACGAGGTGGCCGAGTGGTTAAGGCGATGGACTGCTAATCCATTGTGCTCTGCACGCGTGGGTTCGAATCCCATCCTCGTCGTTTGATGGCTTTAGTGTTTCGAGAGAGCCAAGTGCGCATGGCAAAGCCCTTCAAAGTACCTCGCTGCCAACTTTAAAGACATCATCCTTAAAATAGCTGCAGAAACACACCACAGCCCAGCTTCGGGCAGACGTGCAGGCGAGTGACGAGGTGGCCGAGTGGTTAAGGCGATGGACTGCTAATCCATTGTGCTCTGCACGCGTGGGTTCGAATCCCATCCTCGTCGTTTGATGTCTTTAGCGTTCAAGAGAGCCAAGTGCGCCTGCCGTAGCACTTTGCTGCCAACTATAACGTCATCATACTAAAAATAGCTGCGGAAAAACACCACCGGCAGGCGAGTGGCTGAGTGGTTAAGGCGATGGACTGCTAATCCGTTGTGCTCTGCGCGCGTATGGGTTCGAGTCTCACCCTTGGTGTTTAGTTTCACAGAGAGCCTAGTGAACAGGTCAACCGCAGGGGTGCCGCTCATGGCGAGCTTTAGCTGAATTGCATTGTAATTATAGCTGCAGAAAAAGCTCATGTTCATTTCTGAAAACATTGTTGAGGTCAGGATCAATACAAGAAGCCCCCTGGTGCATGGATATGACCATTAGAAATACAACAACACGTTCTAAGGGAGGTCCAAATCCTGGCTACACCAGCCTTCTTCAAGCTCATGCTTTCGCCAGCACAGCGAAAGCAGCTCGCAACAGAAGCATAAGCACAACTCCTTTTTCCAACAAGTCACGAAGCCTCCTAAGAGACCGGCAAAAATTGCCAAGGCTGACTGTATTTCAAGTCATCCCAGCGGGGTATTGGGTAAAGTTTTCAACCAGCAAAGATCACGTCTCGGATGAGCCTCATAGACTACGATATTGCCTCTGCGAAAGAATGCCGGCGAAGGGAGCGACGTCTCCCGTGCTTTTATCTGGACATGGAACGACAGGGTGGTATCAAGCTTTAAACTGCCATGTAATCAGCCTTTTGGCACTGACGGCTGCATGGTGAGTCTACGAAACAGGCGAGTGATATGCACAAAAAGGTTTGTTCATTGTTCTCTCTTCGCTCAAAGAACAAAGAGTGCGCTGCTTTCGTAATTTTGGGGGGAGAGACTTATGGGTATCCTGGTAGCAAAGGGGGGGAGTTATAACGCTCAATCTCCAAGAACATATTTGAGTTCGGGATCGATTCGACGAGCCCCCTACGAGGTTGGGTAGGATAATGAAGAGTGCAAGGAAACTGCAAACATATTCTGAGAGAGGTCCAATGCAAGCTATGCTGCCCTTTTCATGACCCAGGTGTTCTCTCTAGGTTCTTTCCAACAAAGCAGAAGCAGCACACAAAAGAAACATAAGCACATCTCCCTCTATCAACACGGTTGTGAGTCTCCTAACCCATAGAACCCAACGCTCCTTGCAGGTCAGTCGAAGGGTTACCTCTCTCATCAGCCCAACCTTTTACAACACATTGTGGTGAACTTTATCTCCGTCATGTTAATGAGAGCGGTTGAAAAGCACCAAAACAGCGCTTCCGACAGCCGAAGCGGCACGACGAGGTGGCCGAGTGGTTAAGGCGATGGACTGCTAATCCATTGTGCTCTGCACGCGTGGGTTCGAATCCCATCCTCGTCGTTTGATGGCTTTAGTGTTTCGAGAGAGCCAAGTGCGCATGGCAAAGCCCTTCAAAGTACCTCGCTGCCAACTTTAAAGACATCATCCTTAAAATAGCTGCAGAAACACACCACAGCCCAGCTTCGGGCAGACGTGCAGGCGAGTGACGAGGTGGCCGAGTGGTTAAGGCGATGGACTGCTAATCCATTGTGCTCTGCACGCGTGGGTTCGAATCCCATCCTCGTCGTTTGATGTCTTTAGCGTTCAAGAGAGCCAAGTGCGCCTGCCGTAGCACTTTGCTGCCAACTATAACGTCATCATACTAAAAATAGCTGCGGAAAAACACCACCGGCAGGCGAGTGGCTGAGTGGTTAAGGCGATGGACTGCTAATCCGTTGTGCTCTGCGCGCGTATGGGTTCGAGTCTCACCCTTGGTGTTTAGTTTCACAGAGAGCCTAGTGAACAGGTCAAAAGCAGGGGTGCCGCTCATGGCGAGCTTTAGCTGAATTGCATTGTAATTATAGCTGCAGAAAAAGCTCATGTTCATTTCTGAAAACATTGTTGAGGTCAGGATCAATACAAGAAGCCCCCTGGTGCATGGATATGACCATTAGAAATACAACAACACGTTCTAAGGGAGGTCCAAATCCTGGCTACACCAGCCTTCTTCAAGCTCATGCTTTCGCCAGCACAGCGAAAGCAGCTCGCAACAGAAGCATAAGCACAACTCCTTTTTCCAACAAGTCACGAAGCCTCCTAAGAGACCGGCAAAAATTGCCAAGGCTGACTGTATTTCAAGTCATCCCAGCGGGGTATTGGGTAAAGTTTTCAACCAGCAAAGATCACGTCTCGGATGAGCCTCATAGACTACGATATTGCCTCTGCGAAAGAATGCCGGCGAAGGGAGCGACGTCTCCCGTGCTTTTATCTGGACATGGAACGACAGGGTGGTATCAAGCTTTAAACTGCCATGTAATCAGCCTTTTGGCACTGACGGCTGCATGGTGAGTCTACGAAACAGGCGAGTGATATGCACAAAAAGGTTTGTTCATTGTTCTCTCTTCGCTCAAAGAACAAAGAGTGCGCTGCTTTCGTAATTTTGGGGGGAGAGACTTATGGGTATCCTGGTAGCAAAGGGGGGGAGTTATAACGCTCAATCTCCAAGAACATATTTGAGTTCGGGATCGATTCGACGAGCCCCCTACGAGGTTGGGTAGGATAATGAAGAGTGCAAGGAAACTGCAAACATATTCTGAGAGAGGTCCAATGCAAGCTATGCTGCCCTTTTCATGACCCAGGTGTTCTCTCTAGGTTCTTTCCAACAAAGCAGAAGCAGCACACAAAAGAAACATAAGCACATCTCCCTCTATCAACACGGTTGTGAGTCTCCTAACCCATAGAACCCAACGCTCCTTGCAGGTCAGTCGAAGGGTTACCTCTCTCATCAGCCCAACCTTTTACAACACATTGTGGTGAACTTTATCTCCGTCATGTTAATGAGAGCGGTTGAAAAGCACCAAAACAGCGCTTCCGACAGCCGAAGCGGCACGACGAGGTGGCCGAGTGGTTAAGGCGATGGACTGCTAATCCATTGTGCTCTGCACGCGTGGGTTCGAATCCCATCCTCGTCGTTTGATGGCTTTAGTGTTTCGAGAGAGCCAAGTGCGCATGGCAAAGCCCTTCAAAGTACCTCGCTGCCAACTTTAAAGACATCATCCTTAAAATAGCTGCAGAAACACACCACAGCCCAGCTTCGGGCAGACGTGCAGGCGAGTGACGAGGTGGCCGAGTGGTTAAGGCGATGGACTGCTAATCCATTGTGCTCTGCACGCGTGGGTTCGAATCCCATCCTCGTCGTTTGATGTCTTTAGCGTTCAAGAGAGCCAAGTGCGCCTGCCGTAGCACTTTGCTGCCAACTATAACGTCATCATACTAAAAATAGCTGCGGAAAAACACCACCGGCAGGCGAGTGGCTGAGTGGTTAAGGCGATGGACTGCTAATCCGTTGTGCTCTGCGCGCGTATGGGTTCGAGTCTCACCCTTGGTGTTTAGTTTCACAGAGAGCCTAGTGAACAGGTCAAAAGCAGGGGTGCCGCTCATGGCGAGCTTTAGCTGAATTGCATTGTAATTATAGCTGCAGAAAAAGCTCATGTTCATTTCTGAAAACATTGTTGAGGTCAGGATCAATACAAGAAGCCCCCTGGTGCATGGATATGACCATTAGAAATACAACAACACGTTCTAAGGGAGGTCCAAATCCTGGCTACACCAGCCTTCTTCAAGCTCATGCTTTCGCCAGCACAGCGAAAGCAGCTCGCAACAGAAGCATAAGCACAACTCCTTTTTCCAACAAGTCACGAAGCCTCCTAAGAGACCGGCAAAAATTGCCAAGGCTGACTGTATTTCAAGTCATCCCAGCGGGGTATTGGGTAAAGTTTTCAACCAGCAAAGATCACGTCTCGGATGAGCCTCATAGACTACGATATTGCCTCTGCGAAAGAATGCCGGCGAAGGGAGCGACGTCTCCCGTGCTTTTATCTGGACATGGAACGACAGGGTGGTATCAAGCTTTAAACTGCCATGTAATCAGCCTTTTGGCACTGACGGCTGCATGGTGAGTCTACGAAACAGGCGAGTGATATGCACAAAAAGGTTTGTTCATTGTTCTCTCTTCGCTCAAAGAACAAAGAGTGCGCTGCTTTCGTAATTTTGGGGGGAGAGACTTATGGGTATCCTGGTAGCAAAGGGGGGGAGTTATAACGCTCAATCTCCAAGAACATATTTGAGTTCGGGATCGATTCGACGAGCCCCCTACGAGGTTGGGTAGGATAATGAAGAGTGCAAGGAAACTGCAAACATATTCTGAGAGAGGTCCAATGCAAGCTATGCTGCCCTTTTCATGACCCAGGTGTTCTCTCTAGGTTCTTTCCAACAAAGCAGAAGCAGCACACAAAAGAAACATAAGCACATCTCCCTCTATCAACACGGTTGTGAGTCTCCTAACCCATAGAACCCAACGCTCCTTGCAGGTCAGTCGAAGGGTTACCTCTCTCATCAGCCCAACCTTTTACAACACATTGTGGTGAACTTTATCTCCGTCATGTTAATGAGAGCGGTTGAAAAGCACCAAAACAGCGCTTCCGACAGCCGAAGCGGCACGACGAGGTGGCCGAGTGGTTAAGGCGATGGACTGCTAATCCATTGTGCTCTGCACGCGTGGGTTCGAATCCCATCCTCGTCGTTTGATGGCTTTAGTGTTTCGAGAGAGCCAAGTGCGCATGGCAAAGCCCTTCAAAGTACCTCGCTGCCAACTTTAAAGACATCATCCTTAAAATAGCTGCAGAAACACACCACAGCCCAGCTTCGGGCAGACGTGCAGGCGAGTGACGAGGTGGCCGAGTGGTTAAGGCGATGGACTGCTAATCCATTGTGCTCTGCACGCGTGGGTTCGAATCCCATCCTCGTCGTTTGATGTCTTTAGCGTTCAAGAGAGCCAAGTGCGCCTGCCGTAGCACTTTGCTGCCAACTATAACGTCATCATACTAAAAATAGCTGCGGAAAAACACCACCGGCAGGCGAGTGGCTGAGTGGTTAAGGCGATGGACTGCTAATCCGTTGTGCTCTGCGCGCGTATGGGTTCGAGTCTCACCCTTGGTGTTTAGTTTCACAGAGAGCCTAGTGAACAGGTCAACCGCAGGGGTGCCGCTCATGGCGAGCTTTAGCTGAATTGCATTGTAATTATAGCTGCAGAAAAAGCTCATGTTCATTTCTGAAAACATTGTTGAGGTCAGGATCAATACAAGAAGCCCCCTGGTGCATGGATATGACCATTAGAAATACAACAACACGTTCTAAGGGAGGTCCAAATCCTGGCTACACCAGCCTTCTTCAAGCTCATGCTTTCGCCAGCACAGCGAAAGCAGCTCGCAACAGAAGCATAAGCACAACTCCTTTTTCCAACAAGTCACGAAGCCTCCTAAGAGACCGGCAAAAATTGCCAAGGCTGACTGTATTTCAAGTCATCCCAGCGGGGTATTGGGTAAAGTTTTCAACCAGCAAAGATCACGTCTCGGATGAGCCTCATAGACTACGATATTGCCTCTGCGAAAGAATGCCGGCGAAGGGAGCGACGTCTCCCGTGCTTTTATCTGGACATGGAACGACAGGGTGGTATCAAGCTTTAAACTGCCATGTAATCAGCCTTTTGGCACTGACGGCTGCATGGTGAGTCTACGAAACAGGCGAGTGATATGCACAAAAAGGTTTGTTCATTGTTCTCTCTTCGCTCAAAGAACAAAGAGTGCGCTGCTTTCGTAATTTTGGGGGGAGAGACTTATGGGTATCCTGGTAGCAAAGGGGGGGAGTTATAACGCTCAATCTCCAAGAACATATTTGAGTTCGGGATCGATTCGACGAGCCCCCTACGAGGTTGGGTAGGATAATGAAGAGTGCAAGGAAACTGCAAACATATTCTGAGAGAGGTCCAATGCAAGCTATGCTGCCCTTTTCATGACCCAGGTGTTCTCTCTAGGTTCTTTCCAACAAAGCAGAAGCAGCACACAAAAGAAACATAAGCACATCTCCCTCTATCAACACGGTTGTGAGTCTCCTAACCCATAGAACCCAACGCTCCTTGCAGGTCAGTCGAAGGGTTACCTCTCTCATCAGCCCAACCTTTTACAACACATTGTGGTGAACTTTATCTCCGTCATGTTAATGAGAGCGGTTGAAAAGCACCAAAACAGCGCTTCCGACAGCCGAAGCGGCAAGACGAGGTGGCCGAGTGGTTAAGGCGATGGACTGCTAATCCATTGTGCTCTGCACGCGTGGGTTCGAATCCCATCCTCGTCGTTTGATGGCTTTAGTGTTTCGAGAGAGCCAAGTGCGCATGGCAAAGCCCTTCAAAGTACCTCGCTGCCAACTTTAAAGACATCATCCTTAAAATAGCTGCAGAAACACACCACAGCCCAGCTTCGGGCAGACGTGCAGGCGAGTGACGAGGTGGCCGAGTGGTTAAGGCGATGGACTGCTAATCCATTGTGCTCTGCACGCGTGGGTTCGAATCCCATCCTCGTCGTTTGATGTCTTTAGCGTTCAAGAGAGCCAAGTGCGCCTGCCGTAGCACTTTGCTGCCAACTATAACGTCATCATACTAAAAATAGCTGCAGAAAAACACCACCGGCAGGCGAGTGGCTGAGTGGTTAAGGCGATGGACTGCTAATCCGTTGTGCTCTGCGCGCGTATGGGTTCGAGTCTCACCCTTGGTGTTTAGTTTCACAGAGAGCCTAGTGAACAGGTCAACCGCAGGGGTGCCGCTCATGGCGAGCTTTAGCTGAATTGCATTGTAATTATAGCTGCAGAAAAAGCTCATGTTCATTTCTGAAAACATTGTTGAGGTCAGGATCAATACAAGAAGCCCCCTGGTGCATGGATATGACCATTAGAAATACAACAACACGTTCTAAGGGAGGTCCAAATCCTGGCTACACCAGCCTTCTTCAAGCTCATGCTTTCGCCAGCACAGCGAAAGCAGCTCGCAACAGAAGCATAAGCACAACTCCTTTTTCCAACAAGTCACGAAGCCTCCTAAGAGACCGGCAAAAATTGCCAAGGCTGACTGTATTTCAAGTCATCCCAGCGGGGTATTGGGTAAAGTTTTCAACCAGCAAAGATCACGTCTCGGATGAGCCTCATAGACTACGATATTGCCTCTGCGAAAGAATGCCGGCGAAGGGAGCGACGTCTCCCGTGCTTTTATCTGGACATGGAACGACAGGGTGGTATCAAGCTTTAAACTGCCATGTAATCAGCCTTTTGGCACTGACGGCTGCATGGTGAGTCTACGAAACAGGCGAGTGATATGCACAAAAAGGTTTGTTCATTGTTCTCTCTTCGCTCAAAGAACAAAGAGTGCGCTGCTTTCGTAATTTTGGGGGGAGAGACTTATGGGTATCCTGGTAGCAAAGGGGGGGAGTTATAACGCTCAATCTCCAAGAACATATTTGAGTTCGGGATCGATTCGACGAGCCCCCTACGAGGTTGGGTAGGATAATGAAGAGTGCAAGGAAACTGCAAACATATTCTGAGAGAGGTCCAATGCAAGCTATGCTGCCCTTTTCATGACCCAGGTGTTCTCTCTAGGTTCTTTCCAACAAAGCAGAAGCAGCACACAAAAGAAACATAAGCACATCTCCCTCTATCAACACGGTTGTGAGTCTCCTAACCCATAGAACCCAACGCTCCTTGCAGGTCAGTCGAAGGGTTACCTCTCTCATCAGCCCAACCTTTTACAACACATTGTGGTGAACTTTATCTCCGTCATGTTAATGAGAGCGGTTGAAAAGCACCAAAACAGCGCTTCCGACAGCCGAAGCGGCACGACGAGGTGGCCGAGTGGTTAAGGCGATGGACTGCTAATCCATTGTGCTCTGCACGCGTGGGTTCGAATCCCATCCTCGTCGTTTGATGGCTTTAGTGTTTCGAGAGAGCCAAGTGCGCATGGCAAAGCCCTTCAAAGTACCTCGCTGCCAACTTTAAAGACATCATCCTTAAAATAGCTGCAGAAACACACCACAGCCCAGCTTCGGGCAGACGTGCAGGCGAGTGACGAGGTGGCCGAGTGGTTAAGCCGATGGACTGCTAATCCATTGTGCTCTGCACGCGTGGGTTCGAATCCCATCCTCGTCGTTTGATGTCTTTAGCGTTCAAGAGAGCCAAGTGCGCCTGCCGTAGCACTTTGCTGCCAACTATAACGTCATCATACTAAAAATAGCTGCGGAAAAACACCACCGGCAGGCGAGTGGCTGAGTGGTTAAGGCGATGGACTGCTAATCCGTTGTGCTCTGCGCGCGTATGGGTTCGAGTCTCACCCTTGGTGTTTAGTTTCACAGAGAGCCTAGTGAACAGGTCAACCGCAGGGGTGCCGCTCATGGCGAGCTTTAGCTGAATTGCATTGTAATTATAGCTGCAGAAAAAGCTCATGTTCATTTCTGAAAACATTGTTGAGGTCAGGATCAATACAAGAAGCCCCCTGGTGCATGGATATGACCATTAGAAATACAACAACACGTTCTAAGGGAGGTCCAAATCCTGGCTACACCAGCCTTCTTCAAGCTCATGCTTTCGCCAGCACAGCGAAAGCAGCTCGCAACAGAAGCATAAGCACAACTCCTTTTTCCAACAAGTCACGAAGCCTCCTAAGAGACCGGCAAAAATTGCCAAGGCTGACTGTATTTCAAGTCATCCCAGCGGGGTATTGGGTAAAGTTTTCAACCAGCAAAGATCACGTCTCGGATGAGCCTCATAGACTACGATATTGCCTCTGCGAAAGAATGCCGGCGAAGGGAGCGACGTCTCCCGTGCTTTTATCTGGACATGGAACGACAGGGTGGTATCAAGCTTTAAACTGCCATGTAATCAGCCTTTTGGCACTGACGGCTGCATGGTGAGTCTACGAAACAGGCGAGTGATATGCACAAAAAGGTTTGTTCATTGTTCTCTCTTCGCTCAAAGAACAAAGAGTGCGCTGCTTTCGTAATTTTGGGGGGAGAGACTTATGGGTATCCTGGTAGCAAAGGGGGGGAGTTATAACGCTCAATCTCCAAGAACATATTTGAGTTCGGGATCGATTCGACGAGCCCCCTACGAGGTTGGGTAGGATAATGAAGAGTGCAAGGAAACTGCAAACATATTCTGAGAGAGGTCCAATGCAAGCTATGCTGCCCTTTTCATGACCCAGGTGTTCTCTCTAGGTTCTTTCCAACAAAGCAGAAGCAGCACACAAAAGAAACATAAGCACATCTCCCTCTATCAACACGGTTGTGAGTCTCCTAACCCATAGAACCCAACGCTCCTTGCAGGTCAGTCGAAGGGTTACCTCTCTCATCAGCCCAACCTTTTACAACACATTGTGGTGAACTTTATCTCCGTCATGTTAATGAGAGCGGTTGAAAAGCACCAAAACAGCGCTTCCGACAGCCGAAGCGGCACGACGAGGTGGCCGAGTGGTTAAGGCGATGGACTGCTAATCCATTGTGCTCTGCACGCGTGGGTTCGAATCCCATCCTCGTCGTTTGATGGCTTTAGTGTTTCGAGAGAGCCAAGTGCGCATGGCAAAGCCCTTCAAAGTACCTCGCTGCCAACTTTAAAGACATCATCCTTAAAATAGCTGCAGAAACACACCACAGCCCAGCTTCGGGCAGACGTGCAGGCGAGTGACGAGGTGGCCGAGTGGTTAAGGCGATGGACTGCTAATCCATTGTGCTCTGCACGCGTGGGTTCGAATCCCATCCTCGTCGTTTGATGTCTTTAGCGTTCAAGAGAGCCAAGTGCGCCTGCCGTAGCACTTTGCTGCCAACTATAACGTCATCATACTAAAAATAGCTGCGGAAAAACACCACCGGCAGGCGAGTGGCTGAGTGGTTAAGGCGATGGACTGCTAATCCGTTGTGCTCTGCGCGCGTATGGGTTCGAGTCTCACCCTTGGTGTTTAGTTTCACAGAGAGCCTAGTGAACAGGTCAAAAGCAGGGGTGCCGCTCATGGCGAGCTTTAGCTGAATTGCATTGTAATTATAGCTGCAGAAAAAGCTCATGTTCATTTCTGAAAACATTGTTGAGGTCAGGATCAATACAAGAAGCCCCCTGGTGCATGGATATGACCATTAGAAATACAACAACACGTTCTAAGGGAGGTCCAAATCCTGGCTACACCAGCCTTCTTCAAGCTCATGCTTTCGCCAGCACAGCGAAAGCAGCTCGCAACAGAAGCATAAGCACAACTCCTTTTTCCAACAAGTCACGAAGCCTCCTAAGAGACCGGCAAAAATTGCCAAGGCTGACTGTATTTCAAGTCATCCCAGCGGGGTATTGGGTAAAGTTTTCAACCAGCAAAGATCACGTCTCGGATGAGCCTCATAGACTACGATATTGCCTCTGCGAAAGAATGCCGGCGAAGGGAGCGACGTCTCCCGTGCTTTTATCTGGACATGGAACGACAGGGTGGTATCAAGCTTTAAACTGCCATGTAATCAGCCTTTTGGCACTGACGGCTGCATGGTGAGTCTACGAAACAGGCGAGTGATATGCACAAAAAGTTTTGTTCATTGTTCTCTCTTCGCTCAAAGAACAAAGAGTGCGCTGCTTTCGTAATTTTGGGGGGAGAGACTTATGGGTATCCTGGTAGCAAAGGGGGGGAGTTATAACGCTCAATCTCCAAGAACATATTTGAGTTCGGGATCGATTCGACGAGCCCCCTACGAGGTTGGGTAGGATAATGAAGAGTGCAAGGAAACTGCAAACATATTCTGAGAGAGGTCCAATGCAAGCTATGCTGCCCTTTTCATGACCCAGGTGTTCTCTCTAGGTTCTTTCCAACAAAGCAGAAGCAGCACACAAAAGAAACATAAGCACATCTCCCTCTATCAACACGGTTGTGAGTCTCCTAACCCATAGAACCCAACGCTCCTTGCAGGTCAGTCGAAGGGTTACCTCTCTCATCAGCCCAACCTTTTACAACACATTGTGGTGAACTTTATCTCCGTCATGTTAATGAGAGCGGTTGAAAAGCACCAAAACAGCGCTTCCGACAGCCGAAGCGGCAAGACGAGGTGGCCGAGTGGTTAAGGCGATGGACTGCTAATCCATTGTGCTCTGCACGCGTGGGTTCGAATCCCATCCTCGTCGTTTGATGGCTTTAGTGTTTCGAGAGAGCCAAGTGCGCATGGCAAAGCCCTTCAAAGTACCTCGCTGCCAACTTTAAAGACATCATCCTTAAAATAGCTGCAGAAACACACCACAGCCCAGCTTCGGGCAGACGTGCAGGCGAGTGACGAGGTGGCCGAGTGGTTAAGGCGATGGACTGCTAATCCATTGTGCTCTGCACGCGTGGGTTCGAATCCCATCCTCGTCGTTTGATGTCTTTAGCGTTCAAGAGAGCCAAGTGCGCCTGCCGTAGCACTTTGCTGCCAACTATAACGTCATCATACTAAAAATAGCTGCGGAAAAACACCACCGGCAGGCGAGTGGCTGAGTGGTTAAGGCGATGGACTGCTAATCCGTTGTGCTCTGCGCGCGTATGGGTTCGAGTCTCACCCTTGGTGTTTAGTTTCACAGAGAGCCTAGTGAACAGGTCAACCGCAGGGGTGCCGCTCATGGCGAGCTTTAGCTGAATTGCATTGTAATTATAGCTGCAGAAAAAGCTCATGTTCATTTCTGAAAACATTGTTGAGGTCAGGATCAATACAAGAAGCCCCCTGGTGCATGGATATGACCATTAGAAATACAACAACACGTTCTAAGGGAGGTCCAAATCCTGGCTACACCAGCCTTCTTCAAGCTCATGCTTTCGCCAGCACAGCGAAAGCAGCTCGCAACAGAAGAATAAGCACAACTCCTTTTTCCAACAAGTCACGAAGCCTCCTAAGAGACCGGCAAAAATTGCCAAGGCTGACTGTATTTCAAGTCATCCCAGCGGGGTATTGGGTAAAGTTTTCAACCAGCAAAGATCACGTCTCGGATGAGCCTCATAGACTACGATATTGCCTCTGCGAAAGAATGCCGGCGAAGGGAGCGACGTCTCCCGTGCTTTTATCTGGACATGGAACGACAGGGTGGTATCAAGCTTTAAACTGCCATGTAATCAGCCTTTTGGCACTGACGGCTGCATGGTGAGTCTACGAAACAGGCGAGTGATATGCACAAAAAGGTTTGTTCATTGTTCTCTCTTCGCTCAAAGAACAAAGAGTGCGCTGCTTTCGTAATTTTGGGGGGAGAGACTTATGGGTATCCTGGTAGCAAAGGGGGGGAGTTATAACGCTCAATCTCCAAGAACATATTTGAGTTCGGGATCGATTCGACGAGCCCCCTACGAGGTTGGGTAGGATAATGAAGAGTGCAAGGAAACTGCAAACATATTCTGAGAGAGGTCCAATGCAAGCTATGCTGCCCTTTTCATGACCCAGGTGTTCTCTCTAGGTTCTTTCCAACAAAGCAGAAGCAGCACACAAAAGAAACATAAGCACATCTCCCTCTATCAACACGGTTGTGAGTCTCCTAACCCATAGAACCCAACGCTCCTTGCAGGTCAGTCGAAGGGTTACCTCTCTCATCAGCCCAACCTTTTACAACACATTGTGGTGAACTTTATCTCCGTCATGTTAATGAGAGCGGTTGAAAAGCACCAAAACAGCGCTTCCGACAGCCGAAGCGGCACGACGAGGTGGCCGAGTGGTTAAGGCGATGGACTGCTAATCCATTGTGCTCTGCACGCGTGGGTTCGAATCCCATCCTCGTCGTTTGATGGCTTTAGTGTTTCGAGAGAGCCAAGTGCGCATGGCAAAGCCCTTCAAAGTACCTCGCTGCCAACTTTAAAGACATCGTCCTTAAAATAGCTGCAGAAACACACCACAGCCCAGCTTCGGGCAGACGTGCAGGCGAGTGACGAGGTGGCCGAGTGGTTAAGGCGATGGACTGCTAATCCATTGTGCTCTGCACGCGTGGGTTCGAATCCCATCCTCGTCGTTTGATGTCTTTAGCGTTCAAGAGAGCCAAGTGCGCCTGCCGTAGCACTTTGCTGCCAACTATAACGTCATCATACTAAAAATAGCTGCGGAAAAACACCACCGGCAGGCGAGTGGCTGAGTGGTTAAGGCGATGGACTGCTAATCCGTTGTGCTCTGCGCGCGTATGGGTTCGAGTCTCACCCTTGGTGTTTAGTTTCACAGAGAGCCTAGTGAACAGGTCAACCGCAGGGGTGCCGCTCATGGCGAGCTTTAGCTGAATTGCATTGTAATTATAGCTGCAGAAAAAGCTCATGTTCATTTCTGAAAACATTGTTGAGGTCAGGATCAATACAAGAAGCCCCCTGGTGCATGGATATGACCATTAGAAATACAACAACACGTTCTAAGGGAGGTCCAAATCCTGGCTACACCAGCCTTCTTCAAGCTTCTCAGCTCGCAACAGAAGCATAAGCACAACTCCTTTTTCCAACAAGTCACGAAGCCTCCTAAGAGACCGGCAAAAATTGCCAAGGCTGACTGTATTTCAAGTCATCCCAGCGGGGTATTGGGTAAAGTTTTCAACCAGCAAAGATCACGTCTCGGATGAGCCTCATAGACTACGATATTGCCTCTGCGAAAGAATGCCGGCGAAGGGAGCGACGTCTCCCGTGCTTTTATCTGGACATGGAACGACAGGGTGGTATCAAGCTTTAAACTGCCATGTAATCAGCCTTTTGGCACTGACGGCTGCATGGTGAGTCTACGAAACAGGCGAGTGATATGCACAAAAAGGTTTGTTCATTGTTCTCTCTTCGCTCAAAGAACAAAGAGTGCGCTGCTTTCGTAATTTTGGGGGGAGAGACTTATGGGTATCCTGGTAGCAAAGGGGGGGAGTTATAACGCTCAATCTCCAAGAACATATTTGAGTTCGGGATCGATTCGACGAGCCCCCTACGAGGTTGGGTAGGATAATGAAGAGTGCAAGGAAACTGCAAACATATTCTGAGAGAGGTCCAATGCAAGCTATGCTGCCCTTTTCATGACCCAGGTGTTCTCTCTAGGTTCTTTCCAACAAAGCAGAAGCAGCACACAAAAGAAACATAAGCACATCTCCCTCTATCAACACGGTTGTGAGTCTCCTAACCCATAGAACCCAACGCTCCTTGCAGGTCAGTCGAAGGGTTACCTCTCTCATCAGCCCAACCTTTTACAACACATTGTGGTGAACTTTATCTCCGTCATGTTAATGAGAGCGGTTGAAAAGCACCAAAACAGCGCTTCCGACAGCCGAAGCGGCACGACGAGGTGGCCGAGTGGTTAAGGCGATGGACTGCTAATCCATTGTGCTCTGCACGCGTGGGTTCGAATCCCATCCTCGTCGTTTGATGGCTTTAGTGTTTCGAGAGAGCCAAGTGCGCATGGCAAAGCCCTTCAAAGTACCTCGCTGCCAACTTTAAAGACATCATCCTTAAAATAGCTGCAGAAACACACCACAGCCCAGCTTCGGGCAGACGTGCAGGCGAGTGACGAGGTGGCCGAGTGGTTAAGGCGATGGACTGCTAATCCATTGTGCTCTGCACGCGTGGGTTCGAATCCCATCCTCGTCGTTTGATGTCTTTAGCGTTCAAGAGAGCCAAGTGCGCCTGCCGTAGCACTTTGCTGCCAACTATAACGTCATCATACTAAAAATAGCTGCGGAAAAACACCACCGGCAGGCGAGTGGCTGAGTGGTTAAGGCGATGGACTGCTAATCCGTTGTGCTCTGCGCGCGTATGGGTTTGAGTCTCACCCTTGGTGTTTAGTTTCACAGAGAGCCTAGTGAACAGGTCAACCGCAGGGGTGCCGCTCATGGCGAGCTTTAGCTGAATTGCATTGTAATTATAGCTGCAGAAAAAGCTCATGTTCATTTCTGAAAACATTGTTGAGGTCAGGATCAATACAAGAAGCCCCCTGGTGCATGGATATGACCATTAGAAATACAACAACACGTTCTAAGGGAGGTCCAAATCCTGGCTACACCAGCCTTCTTCAAGCTCATGCTTTCGCCAGCACAGCGAAAGCAGCTCGCAACAGAAGCATAAGCACAACTCCTTTTTCCAACAAGTCACAAAGCCTCCTAAGAGACCGGCAAAAATTGCCAAGGCTGACTGTATTTCAAGTCATCCCAGCGGGGTATTGGGTAAAGTTTTCAACCAGCAAAGATCACGTCTCGGATGAGCCTCATAGACTACGATATTGCCTCTGCGAAAGAATGCCGGCGAAGGGAGCGACGTCTCCCGTGCTTTTATCTGGACATGGAACGACAGGGTGGTATCAAGCTTTAAACTGCCATGTAATCAGCCTTTTGGCACTGACGGCTGCATGGTGAGTCTACGAAACAGGCGAGTGATATGCACAAAAAGGTTTGTTCATTGTTCTCTCTTCGCTCAAAGAACAAAGAGTGCGCTGCTTTCGTAATTTTGGGGGGAGAGACTTATGGGTATCCTGGTAGCAAAGGGGGGGAGTTATAACGCTCAATCTCCAAGAACATATTTGAGTTCGGGATCGATTCGACGAGCCCCCTACGAGGTTGGGTAGGATAATGAAGAGTGCAAGGAAACTGCAAACATATTCTGAGAGAGGTCCAATGCAAGCTATGCTGCCCTTTTCATGACCCAGGTGTTCTCTCTAGGTTCTTTCCAACAAAGCAGAAGCAGCACACAAAAGAAACATAAGCACATCTCCCTCTATCAACACGGTTGTGAGTCTCCTAACCCATAGAACCCAACGCTCCTTGCAGGTCAGTCGAAGGGTTACCTCTCTCATCAGCCCAACCTTTTACAACACATTGTGGTGAACTTTATCTCCGTCATGTTAATGAGAGCGGTTGAAAAGCACCAAAACAGCGCTTCCGACAGCCGAAGCGGCACGACGAGGTGGCCGAGTGGTTAAGGCGATGGACTGCTAATCCATTGTGCTCTGCACGCGTGGGTTCGAATCCCATCCTCGTCGTTTGATGGCTTTAGTGTTTCGAGAGAGCCAAGTGCGCATGGCAAAGCCCTTCAAAGTACCTCGCTGCCAACTTTAAAGACATCATCCTTAAAATAGCTGCAGAAACACACCACAGCCCAGCTTCGGGCAGACGTGCAGGCGAGTGACGAGGTGGCCGAGTGGTTAAGGCGATGGACTGCTAATCCATTGTGCTCTGCACGCGTGGGTTCGAATCCCATCCTCGTCGTTTGATGTCTTTAGCGTTCAAGAGAGCCAAGTGCGCCTGCCGTAGCACTTTGCTGCCAACTATAACGTCATCATACTAAAAATAGCTGCGGAAAAACACCACCGGCAGGCGAGTGGCTGAGTGGTTAAGGCGATGGACTGCTAATCCGTTGTGCTCTGCGCGCGTATGGGTTTGAGTCTCACCCTTGGTGTTTAGTTTCACAGAGAGCCTAGTGAACAGGTCAACCGCAGGGGTGCCGCTCATGGCGAGCTTTAGCTGAATTGCATTGTAATTATAGCTGCAGAAAAAGCTCATGTTCATTTCTGAAAACATTGTTGAGGTCAGGATCAATACAAGAAGCCCCCTGGTGCATGGATATGACCATTAGAAATACAACAACACGTTCTAAGGGAGGTCCAAATCCTGGCTACACCAGCCTTCTTCAAGCTCATGCTTTCGCCAGCACAGCGAAAGCAGCTCGCAACAGAAGCATAAGCACAACTCCTTTTTCCAACAAGTCACGAAGCCTCCTAAGAGACCGGCAAAAATTGCCAAGGCTGACTGTATTTCAAGTCATCCCAGCGGGGTATTGGGTAAAGTTTTCAACCAGCAAAGATCACGTCTCGGATGAGCCTCATAGACTACGATATTGCCTCTGCGAAAGAATGCCGGCGAAGGGAGCGACGTCTCCCGTGCTTTTATCTGGACATGGAACGACAGGGTGGTATCAAGCTTTAAACTGCCATGTAATCAGCCTTTTGGCACTGACGGCTGCATGGTGAGTCTACGAAACAGGCGAGTGATATGCACAAAAAGGTTTGTTCATTGTTCTCTCTTCGCTCAAAGAACAAAGAGTGCGCTGCTTTCGTAATTTTGGGGGGAGAGACTTATGGGTATCCTGGTAGCAAAGGGGGGGAGTTATAACGCTCAATCTCCAAGAACATATTTGAGTTCGGGATCGATTCGACGAGCCCCCTACGAGGTTGGGTAGGATAATGAAGAGTGCAAGGAAACTGCAAACATATTCTGAGAGAGGTCCAATGCAAGCTATGCTGCCCTTTTCATGACCCAGGTGTTCTCTCTAGGTTCTTTCCAACAAAGCAGAAGCAGCACACAAAAGAAACATAAGCACATCTCCCTCTATCAACACGGTTGTGAGTCTCCTAACCCATAGAACCCAACGCTCCTTGCAGGTCAGTCGAAGGGTTACCTCTCTCATCAGCCCAACCTTTTACAACACATTGTGGTGAACTTTATCTCCGTCATGTTAATGAGAGCGGTTGAAAAGCACCAAAACAGCGCTTCCGACAGCCGAAGCGGCACGACGAGGTGGCCGAGTGGTTAAGGCGATGGACTGCTAATCCATTGTGCTCTGCACGCGTGGGTTCGAATCCCATCCTCGTCGTTTGATGGCTTTAGTGTTTCGAGAGAGCCAAGTGCGCATGGCAAAGCCCTTCAAAGTACCTCGCTGCCAACTTTAAAGACATCGTCCTTAAAATAGCTGCAGAAACACACCACAGCCCAGCTTCGGGCAGACGTGCAGGCGAGTGACGAGGTGGCCGAGTGGTTAAGGCGATGGACTGCTAATCCATTGTGCTCTGCACGCGTGGGTTCGAATCCCATTCTCGTCGTTTGATGTCTTTAGCGTTCAAGAGAGCCAAGTGCGCCTGCCGTAGCACTTTGCTGCCAACTATAACGTCATCATACTAAAAATAGCTGCGGAAAAACACCACCGGCAGGCGAGTGGCTGAGTGGTTAAGGCGATGGACTGCTAATCCGTTGTGCTCTGCGCGCGTATGGGTTCGAGTCTCACCCTTGGTGTTTAGTTTCACAGAGAGCCTAGTGAACAGGTCAACCGCAGGGGTGCCGCTCATGGCGAGCTTTAGCTGAATTGCATTGTAATTATAGCTGCAGAAAAAGCTCATGTTCATTTCTGAAAACATTGTTGAGGTCAGGATCAATACAAGAAGCCCCCTGGTGCATGGATATGACCATTAGAAATACAACAACACGTTCTAAGGGAGGTCCAAATCCTGGCTACACCAGCCTTCTTCAAGCTTCTCAGCTCGCAACAGAAGCATAAGCACAACTCCTTTTTCCAACAAGTCACGAAGCCTCCTAAGAGACCGGCAAAAATTGCCAAGGCTGACTGTATTTCAAGTCATCCCAGCGGGGTATTGGGTAAAGTTTTCAACCAGCAAAGATCACGTCTCGGATGAGCCTCATAGACTACGATATTGCCTCTGCGAAAGAATGCCGGCGAAGGGAGCGACGTCTCCCGTGCTTTTATCTGGACATGGAACGACAGGGTGGTATCAAGCTTTAAACTGCCATGTAATCAGCCTTTTGGCACTGACGGCTGCATGGTGAGTCTACGAAACAGGCGAGTGATATGCACAAAAAGGTTTGTTCATTTTTCTCTCTTCGCTCAAAGAACAAAGAGTGCGCTGCTTTCGTAATTTTGGGGGGAGAGACTTATGGGTATCCTGGTAGCAAAGGGGGGGAGTTATAACGCTCAATCTCCAAGAACATATTTGAGTTCGGGATCGATTCGACGAGCCCCCTACGAGGTTGGGTAGGATAATGAAGAGTGCAAGGAAACTGCAAACATATTCTGAGAGAGGTCCAATGCAAGCTATGCTGCCCTTTTCATGACCCAGGTGTTCTCTCTAGGTTCTTTCCAACAAAGCAGAAGCAGCACACAAAAGAAACATAAGCACATCTCCCTCTATCAACACGGTTGTGAGTCTCCTAACCCATAGAACCCAACGCTCCTTGCAGGTCAGTCGAAGGGTTACCTCTCTCATCAGCCCAACCTTTTACAACACATTGTGGTGAACTTTATCTCCGTCATGTTAATGAGAGCGGTTGAAAAGCACCAAAACAGCGCTTCCGACAGCCGAAGCGGCACGACGAGGTGGCCGAGTGGTTAAGGCGATGGACTGCTAATCCATTGTGCTCTGCACGCGTGGGTTCGAATCCCATCCTCGTCGTTTGATGGCTTTAGTGTTTCGAGAGAGCCAAGTGCGCATGGCAAAGCCCTTCAAAGTACCTCGCTGCCAACTTTAAAGACATCATCCTTAAAATAGCTGCAGAAACACACCACAGCCCAGCTTCGGGCAGACGTGCAGGCGAGTGACGAGGTGGCCGAGTGGTTAAGGCGATGGACTGCTAATCCATTGTGCTCTGCACGCGTGGGTTCGAATCCCATCCTCGTCGTTTGATGTCTTTAGCGTTCAAGAGAGCCAAGTGCGCCTGCCGTAGCACTTTGCTGCCAACTATAACGTCATCATACTAAAAATAGCTGCGGAAAAACACCACCGGCAGGCGAGTGGCTGAGTGGTTAAGGCGATGGACTGCTAATCCGTTGTGCTCTGCGCGCGTATGGGTTCGAGTCTCACCCTTGGTGTTTATTTTCACAGAGAGCCTAGTAAACAGGTCAACCGCAGGGGTGCCGCTCATGGCGAGCTTTAGCTGAATTGCATTGTAATTATAGCTGCAGAAAAAGCTCATGTTCATTTCTGAAAACATTGTTGAGGTCAGGATCAATACAAGAAGCCCCCTGGTGCATGGATATGACCATTAGAAATACAACAACACGTTCTAAGGGAGGTCCAAATCCTGGCTACACCAGCCTTCTTCAAGCTCATGCTTTCGCCAGCACAGCGAAAGCAGCTCGCAACAGAAGAATAAGCACAACTCCTTTTTCCAACAAGTCACGAAGCCTCCTAAGAGACCGGCAAAAATTGCCAAGGCTGACTGTATTTCAAGTCATCCCAGCGGGGTATTGGGTAAAGTTTTCAACCAGCAAAGATCACGTCTCGGATGAGCCTCATAGACTACGATATTGCCTCTGCGAAAGAATGCCGGCGAAGGGAGCGACGTCTCCCGTGCTTTTATCTGGACATGGAACGACAGGGTGGTATCAAGCTTTAAACTGCCATGTAATCAGCCTTTTGGCACTGACGGCTGCATGGTGAGTCTACGAAACAGGCGAGTGATATGCACAAAAAGGTTTGTTCATTGTTCTCTCTTCGCTCAAAGAACAAAGAGTGCGCTGCTTTCGTAATTTTGGGGGGAGAGACTTATGGGTATCCTGGTAGCAAAGGGGGGGAGTTATAACGCTCAATCTCCAAGAACATATTTGAGTTCGGGATCGATTCGACGAGCCCCCTACGAGGTTGGGTAGGATAATGAAGAGTGCAAGGAAACTGCAAACATATTCTGAGAGAGGTCCAATGCAAGCTATGCTGCCCTTTTCATGACCCAGGTGTTCTCTCTAGGTTCTTTCCAACAAAGCAGAAGCAGCACACAAAAGAAACATAAGCACATCTCCCTCTATCAACACGGTTGTGAGTCTCCTAACCCATAGAACCCAACGCTCCTTGCAGGTCAGTCGAAGGGTTACCTCTCTCATCAGCCCAACCTTTTACAACACATTGTGGTGAACTTTATCTCCGTCATGTTAATGAGAGCGGTTGAAAAGCACCAAAACAGCGCTTCCGACAGCCGAAGCGGCAAGACGAGGTGGCCGAGTGGTTAAGGCGATGGACTGCTAATCCATTGTGCTCTGCACGCGTGGGTTCGAATCCCATCCTCGTCGTTTGATGGCTTTAGTGTTTCGAGAGAGCCAAGTGCGCATGGCAAAGCCCTTCAAAGTACCTCGCTGCCAACTTTAAAGACATCATCCTTAAAATAGCTGCAGAAACACACCACAGCCCAGCTTCGGGCAGACGTGCAGGCGAGTGACGAGGTGGCCGAGTGGTTAAGGCGATGGACTGCTAATCCATTGTGCTCTGCACGCGTGGGTTCGAATCCCATCCTCGTCGTTTGATGTCTTTAGCGTTCAAGAGAGCCAAGTGCGCCTGCCGTAGCACTTTGCTGCCAACTATAACGTCATCATACTAAAAATAGCTGCGGAAAAACACCACCGGCAGGCGAGTGGCTGAGTGGTTAAGGCGATGGACTGCTAATCCGTTGTGCTCTGCGCGCGTATGGGTTTGAGTCTCACCCTTGGTGTTTAGTTTCACAGAGAGCCTAGTGAACAGGTCAACCGCAGGGGTGCCGCTCATGGCGAGCTTTAGCTGAATTGCATTGTAATTATAGCTGCAGAAAAAGCTCATGTTCATTTCTGAAAACATTGTTGAGGTCAGGATCAATACAAGAAGCCCCCTGGTGCATGGATATGACCATTAGAAATACAACAACACGTTCTAAGGGAGGTCCAAATCCTGGCTACACCAGCCTTCTTCAAGCTCATGCTTTCGCCAGCACAGCGAAAGCAGCTCGCAACAGAAGAATAAGCACAACTCCTTTTTCCAACAAGTCACGAAGCCTCCTAAGAGACCGGCAAAAATTGCCAAGGCTGACTGTATTTCAAGTCATCCCAGCGGGGTATTGGGTAAAGTTTTCAACCAGCAAAGATCACGTCTCGGATGAGCCTCATAGACTACGATATTGCCTCTGCGAAAGAATGCCGGCGAAGGGAGCGACGTCTCCCGTGCTTTTATCTGGACATGGAACGACAGGGTGGTATCAAGCTTTAAACTGCCATGTAATCAGCCTTTTGGCACTGACGGCTGCATGGTGAGTCTACGAAACAGGCGAGTGATATGCACAAAAAGGTTTGTTCATTGTTCTCTCTTCGCTCAAAGAACAAAGAGTGCGCTGCTTTCGTAATTTTGGGGGGAGAGACTTATGGGTATCCTGGTAGCAAAGGGGGGGAGTTATAACGCTCAATCTCCAAGAACATATTTGAGTTCGGGATCGATTCGACGAGCCCCCTACGAGGTTGGGTAGGATAATGAAGAGTGCAAGGAAACTGCAAACATATTCTGAGAGAGGTCCAATGCAAGCTATGCTGCCCTTTTCATGACCCAGGTGTTCTCTCTAGGTTCTTTCCAACAAAGCAGAAGCAGCACACAAAAGAAACATAAGCACATCTCCCTCTATCAACACGGTTGTGAGTCTCCTAACCCATAGAACCCAACGCTCCTTGCAGGTCAGTCGAAGGGTTACCTCTCTCATCAGCCCAACCTTTTACAACACATTGTGGTGAACTTTATCTCCGTCATGTTAATGAGAGCGGTTGAAAAGCACCAAAACAGCGCTTCCGACAGCCGAAGCGGCACGACGAGGTGGCCGAGTGGTTAAGGCGATGGACTGCTAATCCATTGTGCTCTGCACGCGTGGGTTCGAATCCTATCCTCGTCGTTTGATGGCTTTAGTGTTTCGAGAGAGCCAAGTGCGCATGGCAAAGCCCTTCAAAGTACCTCGCTGCCAACTTTAAAGACATCATCCTTAAAATAGCTGCAGAAACACACCACAGCCCAGCTTCGGGCAGACGTGCAGGCGAGTGACGAGGTGGCCGAGTGGTTAAGGCGATGGACTGCTAATCCATTGTGCTCTGCACGCGTGGGTTCGAATCCCATCCTCGTCGTTTGATGTCTTTAGCGTTCAAGAGAGCCAAGTGCACTTTGCTGCCAACTATAACGTCATCATACTAAAAATAGCTGCGGAAAAACACCACCGGCAGGCGAGTGGCTGAGTGGTTAAGGCGATGGACTGCTAATCCGTTGTGCTCTGCGCGCGTATGGGTTCGAGTCTCACCCTTGGTGTTTAGTTTCACAGAGAGCCTAGTGAACAGGTCAACCGCAGGGGTGCCGCTCATGGCGAGCTTTAGCTGAATTGCATTGTAATTATAGCTGCAGAAAAAGCTCATGTTCATTTCTGAAAACATTGTTGAGGTCAGGATCAATACAAGAAGCCCCCTGGTGCATGGATATGACCATTAGAAATACAACAACACGTTCTAAGGGAGGTCCAAATCCTGGCTACACCAGCCTTCTTCAAGCTCATGCTTTCGCCAGCACAGCGAAAGCAGCTCGCAACAGAAGCATAAGCACAACTCCTTTTTCCAACAAGTCACGAAGCCTCCTAAGAGACCGGCAAAAATTGCCAAGGCTGACTGTATTTCAAGTCATCCCAGCGGGGTATTGGGTAAAGTTTTCAACCAGCAAAGATCACGTCTCGGATGAGCCTCATAGACTACGATATTGCCTCTGCGAAAGAATGCCGGCGAAGGGAGCGACGTCTCCCGTGCTTTTATCTGGACATGGAACGACAGGGTGGTATCAAGCTTTAAACTGCCATGTAATCAGCCTTTTGGCACTGACGGCTGCATGGTGAGTCTACGAAACAGGCGAGTGATATGCACAAAAAGGTTTGTTCATTGTTCTCTCTTCGCTCAAAGAACAAAGAGTGCGCTGCTTTCGTAATTTTGGGGGGAGAGACTTATGGGTATCCTGGTAGCAAAGGGGGGGAGTTATAACGCTCAATCTCCAAGAACATATTTGAGTTCGGGATCGATTCGACGAGCCTCCTACGAGGTTGGGTAGGATAATGAAGAGTGCAAGGAAACTGCAAACATATTCTGAGAGAGGTCCAATGCAAGCTATGCTGCCCTTTTCATGACCCAGGTGTTCTCTCTAGGTTCTTTCCAACAAAGCAGAAGCAGCACACAAAAGAAACATAAGCACATCTCCCTCTATCAACACGGTTGTGAGTCTCCTAACCCATAGAACCCAACGCTCCTTGCAGGTCAGTCGAAGGGTTACCTCTCTCATCAGCCCAACCTTTTACAACACATTGTGGTGAACTTTATCTCCGTCATGTTAATGAGAGCGGTTGAAAAGCACCAAAACAGCGCTTCCGACAGCCGAAGCGGCACGACGAGGTGGCCGAGTGGTTAAGGCGATGGACTGCTAATCCATTGTGCTCTGCACGCGTGGGTTCGAATCCCATCCTCGTCGTTTGATGGCTTTAGTGTTTCGAGAGAGCCAAGTGCGCATGGCAAAGCCCTTCAAAGTACCTCGCTGCCAACTTTAAAGACATCATCCTTAAAATAGCTGCAGAAACACACCACAGCCCAGCTTCGGGCAGACGTGCAGGCGAGTGACGAGGTGGCCGAGTGGTTAAGGCGATGGACTGCTAATCCATTGTGCTCTGCACGCGTGGGTTCGAATCCCATCCTCGTCGTTTGATGTCTTTAGCGTTCAAGAGAGCCAAGTGCGCCTGCCGTAGCACTTTGCTGCCAACTATAACGTCATCATACTAAAAATAGCTGCGGAAAAACACCACCGGCAGGCGAGTGGCTGAGTGGTTAAGGCGATGGACTGCTAATCCGTTGTGCTCTGCGCGCGTATGGGTTTGAGTCTCACCCTTGGTGTTTAGTTTCACAGAGAGCCTAGTGAACAGGTCAACCGCAGGGGTGCCGCTCATGGCGAGCTTTAGCTGAATTGCATTGTAATTATAGCTGCAGAAAAAGCTCATGTTCATTTCTGAAAACATTGTTGAGGTCAGGATCAATACAAGAAGCCCCCTGGTGCATGGATATGACCATTAGAAATACAACAACACGTTCTAAGGGAGGTCCAAATCCTGGCTACACCAGCCTTCTTCAAGCTCATGCTTTCGCCAGCACAGCGAAAGCAGCTCGCAACAGAAGCATAAGCACAACTCCTTTTTCCAACAAGTCACGAAGCCTCCTAAGAGACCGGCAAAAATTGCCAAGGCTGACTGTATTTCAAGTCATCCCAGCGGGGTATTGGGTAAAGTTTTCAACCAGCAAAGATCACGTCTCGGATGAGCCTCATAGACTACGATATTGCCTCTGCGAAAGAATGCCGGCGAAGGGAGCGACGTCTCCCGTGCTTTTATCTGGACATGGAACGACAGGGTGGTATCAAGCTTTAAACTGCCATGTAATCAGCCTTTTGGCACTGACGGCTGCATGGTGAGTCTACGAAACAGGCGAGTGATATGCACAAAAAGGTTTGTTCATTGTTCTCTCTTCGCTCAAAGAACAAAGAGTGCGCTGCTTTCGTAATTTTGGGGGGAGAGACTTATGGGTATCCTGGTAGCAAAGGGGGGGAGTTATAACGCTCAATCTCCAAGAACATATTTGAGTTCGGGATCGATTCGACGAGCCCCCTACGAGGTTGGGTAGGATAATGAAGAGTGCAAGGAAACTGCAAACATATTCTGAGAGAGGTCCAATGCAAGCTATGCTGCCCTTTTCATGACCCAGGTGTTCTCTCTAGGTTCTTTCCAACAAAGCAGAAGCAGCACACAAAAGAAACATAAGCACATCTCCCTCTATCAACACGGTTGTGAGTCTCCTAACCCATAGAACCCAACGCTCCTTGCAGGTCAGTCGAAGGGTTACCTCTCTCATCAGCCCAACCTTTTACAACACATTGTGGTGAACTTTATCTCCGTCATGTTAATGAGAGCGGTTGAAAAGCACCAAAACAGCGCTTCCGACAGCCGAAGCGGCACGACGAGGTGGCCGAGTGGTTAAGGCGATGGACTGCTAATCCATTGTGCTCTGCACGCGTGGGTTCGAATCCCATCCTCGTCGTTTGATGGCTTTAGTGTTTCGAGAGAGCCAAGTGCGCATGGCAAAGCCCTTCAAAGTACCTCGCTGCCAACTTTAAAGACATCATCCTTAAAATAGCTGCAGAAACACACCACAGCCCAGCTTCGGGCAGACGTGCAGGCGAGTGACGAGGTGGCCGAGTGGTTAAGGCGATGGACTGCTAATCCATTGTGCTCTGCACGCGTGGGTTCGAATCCCATTCTCGTCGTTTGATGTCTTTAGCGTTCAAGAGAGCCAAGTGCGCCTGCCGTAGCACTTTGCTGCCAACTATAACGTCATCATACTAAAAATAGCTGCGGAAAAACACCACCGGCAGGCGAGTGGCTGAGTGGTTAAGGCGATGGACTGCTAATCCGTTGTGCTCTGCGCGCGTATGGGTTCGAGTCTCACCCTTGGTGTTTATTTTCACAGAGAGCCTAGTAAACAGGTCAACCGCAGGGGTGCCGCTCATGGCGAGCTTTAGCTGAATTGCATTGTAATTATAGCTGCAGAAAAAGCTCATGTTCATTTCTGAAAACATTGTTGAGGTCAGGATCAATACAAGAAGCCCCCTGGTGCATGGATATGACCATTAGAAATACAACAACACGTTCTAAGGGAGGTCCAAATCCTGGCTACACCAGCCTTCTTCAAGCTCATGCTTTCGCCAGCACAGCGAAAGCAGCTCGCAACAGAAGCATAAGCACAACTCCTTTTTCCAACAAGTCACGAAGCCTCCTAAGAGACCGGCAAAAATTGCCAAGGCTGACTGTATTTCAAGTCATCCCAGCGGGGTATTGGGTAAAGTTTTCAACCAGCAAAGATCACGTCTCGGATGAGCCTCATAGACTACGATATTGCCTCTGCGAAAGAATGCCGGCGAAGGGAGCGACGTCTCCCGTGCTTTTATCTGGACATGGAACGACAGGGTGGTATCAAGCTTTAAACTGCCATGTAATCAGCCTTTTGGCACTGACGGCTGCATGGTGAGTCTACGAAACAGGCGAGTGATATGCACAAAAAGGTTTGTTCATTGTTCTCTCTTCGCTCAAAGAACAAAGAGTGCGCTGCTTTCGTAATTTTGGGGGGAGAGACTTATGGGTATCCTGGTAGCAAAGGGGGGGAGTTATAACGCTCAATCTCCAAGAACATATTTGAGTTCGGGATCGATTCGACGAGCCCCCTACGAGGTTGGGTAGGATAATGAAGAGTGCAAGGAAACTGCAAACATATTCTGAGAGAGGTCCAATGCAAGCTATGCTGCCCTTTTCATGACCCAGGTGTTCTCTCTAGGTTCTTTCCAACAAAGCAGAAGCAGCACACAAAAGAAACATAAGCACATCTCCCTCTATCAACACGGTTGTGAGTCTCCTAACCCATAGAACCCAACGCTCCTTGCAGGTCAGTCGAAGGGTTACCTCTCTCATCAGCCCAACCTTTTACAACACATTGTGGTGAACTTTATCTCCGTCATGTTAATGAGAGCGGTTGAAAAGCACCAAAACAGCGCTTCCGACAGCCGAAGCGGCACGACGAGGTGGCCGAGTGGTTAAGGCGATGGACTGCTAATCCATTGTGCTCTGCACGCGTGGGTTCGAATCCCATCCTCGTCGTTTGATGGCTTTAGTGTTTCGAGAGAGCCAAGTGCGCATGGCAAAGCCCTTCAAAGTACCTCGCTGCCAACTTTAAAGACATCATCCTTAAAATAGCTGCAGAAACACACCACAGCCCAGCTTCGGGCAGACGTGCAGGCGAGTGACGAGGTGGCCGAGTGGTTAAGGCGATGGACTGCTAATCCATTGTGCTCTGCACGCGTGGGTTCGAATCCCATCCTCGTCGTTTGATGTCTTTAGCGTTCAAGAGAGCCAAGTGCGCCTGCCGTAGCACTTTGCTGCCAACTATAATGTCATCATACTAAAAATAGCTGCGGAAAAACACCACCGGCAGGCGAGTGGCTGAGTGGTTAAGGCGATGGACTGCTAATCCGTTGTGCTCTGCACGCGTATGGGTTCGAGTCTCACCCTTGGTGTTTAGTTTCACAGAGAGCCTAGTGAACAGGTCAACCGCAGGGGTGCCGCTCATGGCGAGCTTTAGCTGAATTGCATTGTAATTATAGCTGCAGAAAAAGCTCATGTTCATTTCTGAAAACATTGTTGAGGTCAGGATCAATACAAGAAGCCCCCTGGTGCATGGATATGACCATTAGAAATACAACAACACGTTCTAAGGGAGGTCCAAATCCTGGCTACACCAGCCTTCTTCAAGCTCATGCTTTCGCCAGCACAGCGAAAGCAGCTCGCAACAGAAGCATAAGCACAACTCCTTTTTCCAACAAGTCACGAAGCCTCCTAAGAGACCGGCAAAAATTGCCAAGGCTGACTGTATTTCAAGTCATCCCAGCGGGGTATTGGGTAAAGTTTTCAACCAGCAAAGATCACGTCTCGGATGAGCCTCATAGACTACGATATTGCCTCTGCGAAAGAATGCCGGCAAAGGGAGCGACGTCTCCCGTGCTTTTATCTGGACATGGAACGACAGGGTGGTATCAAGCTTTAAACTGCCATGTAATCAGCCTTTTGGCACTGACGGCTGCATGGTGAGTCTACGAAACAGGCGAGTGATATGCACAAAAAGGTTTGTTCATTGTTCTCTCTTCGCTCAAAGAACAAAGAGTGCGCTGCTTTCGTAATTTTGGGGGGAGAGACTTATGGGTATCCTGGTAGCAAAGGGGGGGAGTTATAACGCTCAATCTCCAAGAACATATTTGAGTTCGGGATCGATTCGACGAGCCCCCTACGAGGTTGGGTAGGATAATGAAGAGTGCAAGGAAACTGCAAACATATTCTGAGAGAGGTCCAATGCAAGCTATGCTGCCCTTTTCATGACCCAGGTGTTCTCTCTAGGTTCTTTCCAACAAAGCAGAAGCAGCACACAAAAGAAACATAAGCACATCTCCCTCTATCAACACGGTTGTGAGTCTCCTAACCCATAGAACCCAACGCTCCTTGCAGGTCAGTCGAAGGGTTACCTCTCTCATCAGCCCAACCTTTTACAACACATTGTGGTGAACTTTATCTCCGTCATGTTAATGAGAGCGGTTGAAAAGCACCAAAACAGCGCTTCCGACAGCCGAAGCGGCACGACGAGGTGGCTGAGTGGTTAAGGCGATGGACTGCTAATCCATTGTGCTCTGCACGCGTGGGTTCGAATCCCATCCTCGTCGTTTGATGGCTTTAGTGTTTCGAGAGAGCCAAGTGCGCATGGCAAAGCCCTTCAAAGTACCTCGCTGCCAACTTTAAAGACATCATCCTTAAAATAGCTGCAGAAACACACCACAGCCCAGCTTCGGGCAGACGTGCAGGCGAGTGACGAGGTGGCCGAGTGGTTAAGGCGATGGACTGCTAATCCATTGTGCTCTGCACGCGTGGGTTCGAATCCCATCCTCGTCGTTTGATGTCTTTAGCGTTCAAGAGAGCCAAGTGCGCCTGCCGTAGCACTTTGCTGCCAACTATAACGTCATCATACTAAAAATAGCTGCGGAAAAACACCACCGGCAGGCGAGTGGCTGAGTGGTTAAGGCGATGGACTGCTAATCCGTTGTGCTCTGCGCGCGTATGGGTTCGAGTCTCACCCTTGGTGTTTAGTTTCACAGAGAGCCTAGTGAACAGGTCAACCGCAGGGGTGCCGCTCATGGCGAGCTTTAGCTGAATTGCATTGTAATTATAGCTGCAGAAAAAGCTCATGTTCATTTCTGAAAACATTGTTGAGGTCAGGATCAATACAAGAAGCCCCCTGGTGCATGGATATGACCATTAGAAATACAACAACACGTTCTAAGGGAGGTCCAAATCCTGGCTACACCAGCCTTCTTCAAGCTCATGCTTTCGCCAGCACAGCGAAAGCAGCACGCAACAGAAGCATAAGCACAACTCCTTTTTCCAACAAGTCACGAAGCCTCCTAAGAGACCGGCAAAAATTGCCAAGGCTGACTGTATTTCAAGTCATCCCAGCGGGGTATTGGGTAAAGTTTTCAACCAGCAAAGATCACGTCTCGGATGAGCCTCATAGACTACGATATTGCCTCTGCGAAAGAATGCCGGCGAAGGGAGCGACGTCTCCCGTGCTTTTATCTGGACATGGAACGACAGGGTGGTATCAAGCTTTAAACTGCCATGTAATCAGCCTTTTGGCACTGACGGCTGCATGGTGAGTCTACGAAACAGGCGAGTGATATGCACAAAAAGGTTTGTTCATTGTTCTCTCTTCGCTCAAAGAACAAAGAGTGCGCTGCTTTCGTAAATTTGGGGGGAGAGACTTATGGGTATCCTGGTAGCAAAGGGGGGGAGTTATAACGCTCAATCTCCAAGAACATATTTGAGTTCGGGATCGATTCGACGAGCCCCCTACGAGGTTGGGTAGGATAATGAAGAGTGCAAGGAAACTGCAAACATATTCTGAGAGAGGTCCAATGCAAGCTATGCTGCCCTTTTCATGACCCAGGTGTTCTCTCTAGGTTCTTTCCAACAAAGCAGAAGCAGCACACAAAAGAAACATAAGCACATCTCCCTCTATCAACACGGTTGTGAGTCTCCTAACCCATAGAACCCAACGCTCCTTGCAGGTCAGTCGAAGGGTTACCTCTCTCATCAGCCCAACCTTTTACAACACATTGTGGTGAACTTTATCTCCGTCATGTTAATGAGAGCGGTTGAAAAGCACCAAAACAGCGCTTCCGACAGCCGAAGCGGCACGACGAGGTGGCCGAGTGGTTAAGGCGATGGACTGCTAATCCATTGTGCTCTGCACGCGTGGGTTCGAATCCCATCCTCGTCGTTTGATGGCTTTAGTGTTTCGAGAGAGCCAAGTGCGCATGGCAAAGCCCTTCAAAGTACCTCGCTGCCAACTTTAAAGACATCATCCTTAAAATAGCTGCAGAAACACACCACAGCCCAGCTTCGGGCAGACGTGCAGGCGAGTGACGAGGTGGCCGAGTGGTTAAGGCGATGGACTGCTAATCCATTGTGCTCTGCACGCGTGGGTTCGAATCCCATCCTCGTCGTTTGATGTCTTTAGCGTTCAAGAGAGCCAAGTGCACTTTGCTGCCAACTATAACGTCATCATACTAAAAATAGCTGCGGAAAAACACCACCGGCAGGCGAGTGGCTGAGTGGTTAAGGCGATGGACTGCTAATCCGTTGTGCTCTGCGCGCGTATGGGTTCGAGTCTCACCCTTGGTGTTTAGTTTCACAGAGAGCCTAGTGAACAGGTCAACCGCAGGGGTGCCGCTCATGGCGAGCTTTAGCTGAATTGCATTGTAATTATAGCTGCAGAAAAAGCTCATGTTCATTTCTGAAAACATTGTTGAGGTCAGGATCAATACAAGAAGCCCCCTGGTGCATGGATATGACCATTAGAAATACAACAACACGTTCTAAGGGAGGTCCAAATCCTGGCTACACCAGCCTTCTTCAAGCTCATGCTTTCGCCAGCACAGCGAAAGCAGCTCGCAACAGAAGCATAAGCACAACTCCTTTTTCCAACAAGTCACGAAGCCTCCTAAGAGACCGGCAAAAATTGCCAAGGCTGACTGTATTTCAAGTCATCCCAGCGGGGTATTGGGTAAAGTTTTCAACCAGCAAAGATCACGTCTCGGATGAGCCTCATAGACTACGATATTGCCTCTGCGAAAGAATGCCGGCGAAGGGAGCGACGTCTCCCGTGCTTTTATCTGGACATGGAACGACAGGGTGGTATCAAGCTTTAAACTGCCATGTAATCAGCCTTTTGGCACTGACGGCTGCATGGTGAGTCTACGAAACAGGCGAGTGATATGCACAAAAAGGTTTGTTCATTGTTCTCTCTTCGCTCAAAGAACAAAGAGTGCGCTGCTTTCGTAATTTTGGGGGGAGAGACTTATGGGTATCCTGGTAGCAAAGGGGGGGAGTTATAACGCTCAATCTCCAAGAACATATTTGAGTTCGGGATCGATTCGACGAGCCTCCTACGAGGTTGGGTAGGATAATGAAGAGTGCAAGGAAACTGCAAACATATTCTGAGAGAGGTCCAATGCAAGCTATGCTGCCCTTTTCATGACCCAGGTGTTCTCTCTAGGTTCTTTCCAACAAAGCAGAAGCAGCACACAAAAGAAACATAAGCACATCTCCCTCTATCAACACGGTTGTGAGTCTCCTAACCCATAGAACCCAACGCTCCTTGCAGGTCAGTCGAAGGGTTACCTCTCTCATCAGCCCAACCTTTTACAACACATTGTGGTGAACTTTATCTCCGTCATGTTAATGAGAGCGGTTGAAAAGCACCAAAACAGCGCTTCCGACAGCCGAAGCGGCACGACGAGGTGGCCGAGTGGTTAAGGCGATGGACTGCTAATCCATTGTGCTCTGCACGCGTGGGTTCGAATCCCATCCTCGTCGTTTGATGGCTTTAGTGTTTCGAGAGAGCCAAGTGCGCATGGCAAAGCCCTTCAAAGTACCTCGCTGCCAACTTTAAAGACATCATCCTTAAAATAGCTGCAGAAACACACCACAGCCCAGCTTCGGGCAGACGTGCAGGCGAGTGACGAGGTGGCCGAGTGGTTAAGGCGATGGACTGCTAATCCATTGTGCTCTGCACGCGTGGGTTCGAATCCCATCCTCGTCGTTTGATGTCTTTAGCGTTCAAGAGAGCCAAGTGCGCCTGCCGTAGCACTTTGCTGCCAACTATAACGTCATCATACTAAAAATAGCTGCGGAAAAACACCACCGGCAGGCGAGTGGCTGAGTGGTTAAGGCGATGGACTGCTAATCCGTTGTGCTCTGCGCGCGTATGGGTTTGAGTCTCACCCTTGGTGTTTAGTTTCACAGAGAGCCTAGTGAACAGGTCAACCGCAGGGGTGCCGCTCATGGCGAGCTTTAGCTGAATTGCATTGTAATTATAGCTGCAGAAAAAGCTCATGTTCATTTCTGAAAACATTGTTGAGGTCAGGATCAATACAAGAAGCCCCCTGGTGCATGGATATGACCATTAGAAATACAACAACACGTTCTAAGGGAGGTCCAAATCCTGGCTACACCAGCCTTCTTCAAGCTCATGCTTTCGCCAGCACAGCGAAAGCAGCTCGCAACAGAAGCATAAGCACAACTCCTTTTTCCAACAAGTCACGAAGCCTCCTAAGAGACCGGCAAAAATTGCCAAGGCTGACTGTATTTCAAGTCATCCCAGCGGGGTATTGGGTAAAGTTTTCAACCAGCAAAGATCACGTCTCGGATGAGCCTCATAGACTACGATATTGCCTCTGCGAAAGAATGCCGGCGAAGGGAGCGACGTCTCCCGTGCTTTTATCTGGACATGGAACGACAGGGTGGTATCAAGCTTTAAACTGCCATGTAATCAGCCTTTTGGCACTGACGGCTGCATGGTGAGTCTACGAAACAGGCGAGTGATATGCACAAAAAGGTTTGTTCATTGTTCTCTCTTCGCTCAAAGAACAAAGAGTGCGCTGCTTTCGTAATTTTGGGGGGAGAGACTTATGGGTATCCTGGTAGCAAAGGGGGGGAGTTATAACGCTCAATCTCCAAGAACATATTTGAGTTCGGGATCGATTCGACGAGCCCCCTACGAGGTTGGGTAGGATAATGAAGAGTGCAAGGAAACTGCAAACATATTCTGAGAGAGGTCCAATGCAAGCTATGCTGCCCTTTTCATGACCCAGGTGTTCTCTCTAGGTTCTTTCCAACAAAGCAGAAGCAGCACACAAAAGAAACATAAGCACATCTCCCTCTATCAACACGGTTGTGAGTCTCCTAACCCATAGAACCCAACGCTCCTTGCAGGTCAGTCGAAGGGTTACCTCTCTCATCAGCCCAACCTTTTACAACACATTGTGGTGAACTTTATCTCCGTCATGTTAATGAGAGCGGTTGAAAAGCACCAAAACAGCGCTTCCGACAGCCGAAGCGGCACGACGAGGTGGCCGAGTGGTTAAGGCGATGGACTGCTAATCCATTGTGCTCTGCACGCGTGGGTTCGAATCCCATCCTCGTCGTTTGATGGCTTTAGTGTTTCGAGAGAGCCAAGTGCGCATGGCAAAGCCCTTCAAAGTACCTCGCTGCCAACTTTAAAGACATCATCCTTAAAATAGCTGCAGAAACACACCACAGCCCAGCTTCGGGCAGACGTGCAGGCGAGTGACGAGGTGGCCGAGTGGTTAAGGCGATGGACTGCTAATCCATTGTGCTCTGCACGCGTGGGTTCGAATCCCATTCTCGTCGTTTGATGTCTTTAGCGTTCAAGAGAGCCAAGTGCGCCTGCCGTAGCACTTTGCTGCCAACTATAACGTCATCATACTAAAAATAGCTGCGGAAAAACACCACCGGCAGGCGAGTGGCTGAGTGGTTAAGGCGATGGACTGCTAATCCGTTGTGCTCTGCGCGCGTATGGGTTCGAGTCTCACCCTTGGTGTTTATTTTCACAGAGAGCCTAGTAAACAGGTCAACCGCAGGGGTGCCGCTCATGGCGAGCTTTAGCTGAATTGCATTGTAATTATAGCTGCAGAAAAAGCTCATGTTCATTTCTGAAAACATTGTTGAGGTCAGGATCAATACAAGAAGCCCCCTGGTGCATGGATATGACCATTAGAAATACAACAACACGTTCTAAGGGAGGTCCAAATCCTGGCTACACCAGCCTTCTTCAAGCTCATGCTTTCGCCAGCACAGCGAAAGCAGCTCGCAACAGAAGCATAAGCACAACTCCTTTTTCCAACAAGTCACGAAGCCTCCTAAGAGACCGGCAAAAATTGCCAAGGCTGACTGTATTTCAAGTCATCCCAGCGGGGTATTGGGTAAAGTTTTCAACCAGCAAAGATCACGTCTCGGATGAGCCTCATAGACTACGATATTGCCTCTGCGAAAGAATGCCGGCGAAGGGAGCGACGTCTCCCGTGCTTTTATCTGGACATGGAACGACAGGGTGGTATCAAGCTTTAAACTGCCATGTAATCAGCCTTTTGGCACTGACGGCTGCATGGTGAGTCTACGAAACAGGCGAGTGATATGCACAAAAAGGTTTGTTCATTGTTCTCTCTTCGCTCAAAGAACAAAGAGTGCGCTGCTTTCGTAATTTTGGGGGGAGAGACTTATGGGTATCCTGGTAGCAAAGGGGGGGAGTTATAACGCTCAATCTCCAAGAACATATTTGAGTTCGGGATCGATTCGACGAGCCCCCTACGAGGTTGGGTAGGATAATGAAGAGTGCAAGGAAACTGCAAACATATTCTGAGAGAGGTCCAATGCAAGCTATGCTGCCCTTTTCATGACCCAGGTGTTCTCTCTAGGTTCTTTCCAACAAAGCAGAAGCAGCACACAAAAGAAACATAAGCACATCTCCCTCTATCAACACGGTTGTGAGTCTCCTAACCCATAGAACCCAACGCTCCTTGCAGGTCAGTCGAAGGGTTACCTCTCTCATCAGCCCAACCTTTTACAACACATTGTGGTGAACTTTATCTCCGTCATGTTAATGAGAGCGGTTGAAAAGCACCAAAACAGCGCTTCCGACAGCCGAAGCGGCACGACGAGGTGGCCGAGTGGTTAAGGCGATGGACTGCTAATCCATTGTGCTCTGCACGCGTGGGTTCGAATCCCATCCTCGTCGTTTGATGGCTTTAGTGTTTCGAGAGAGCCAAGTGCGCATGGCAAAGCCCTTCAAAGTACCTCGCTGCCAACTTTAAAGACATCATCCTTAAAATAGCTGCAGAAACACACCACAGCCCAGCTTCGGGCAGACGTGCAGGCGAGTGACGAGGTGGCCGAGTGGTTAAGGCGATGGACTGCTAATCCATTGTGCTCTGCACGCGTGGGTTCGAATCCCATCCTCGTCGTTTGATGTCTTTAGCGTTCAAGAGAGCCAAGTGCGCCTGCCGTAGCACTTTGCTGCCAACTATAATGTCATCATACTAAAAATAGCTGCGGAAAAACACCACCGGCAGGCGAGTGGCTGAGTGGTTAAGGCGATGGACTGCTAATCCGTTGTGCTCTGCACGCGTATGGGTTCGAGTCTCACCCTTGGTGTTTAGTTTCACAGAGAGCCTAGTGAACAGGTCAACCGCAGGGGTGCCGCTCATGGCGAGCTTTAGCTGAATTGCATTGTAATTATAGCTGCAGAAAAAGCTCATGTTCATTTCTGAAAACATTGTTGAGGTCAGGATCAATACAAGAAGCCCCCTGGTGCATGGATATGACCATTAGAAATACAACAACACGTTCTAAGGGAGGTCCAAATCCTGGCTACACCAGCCTTCTTCAAGCTCATGCTTTCGCCAGCACAGCGAAAGCAGCTCGCAACAGAAGCATAAGCACAACTCCTTTTTCCAACAAGTCACGAAGCCTCCTAAGAGACCGGCAAAAATTGCCAAGGCTGACTGTATTTCAAGTCATCCCAGCGGGGTATTGGGTAAAGTTTTCAACCAGCAAAGATCACGTCTCGGATGAGCCTCATAGACTACGATATTGCCTCTGCGAAAGAATGCCGGCGAAGGGAGCGACGTCTCCCGTGCTTTTATCTGGACATGGAACGACAGGGTGGTATCAAGCTTTAAACTGCCATGTAATCAGCCTTTTGGCACTGACGGCTGCATGGTGAGTCTACGAAACAGGCGAGTGATATGCACAAAAAGGTTTGTTCATTGTTCTCTCTTCGCTCAAAGAACAAAGAGTGCGCTGCTTTCGTAATTTTGGGGGGAGAGACTTATGGGTATCCTGGTAGCAAAGGGGGGGAGTTATAACGCTCAATCTCCAAGAACATATTTGAGTTCGGGATCGATTCGACGAGCCCCCTACGAGGTTGGGTAGGATAATGAAGAGTGCAAGGAAACTGCAAACATATTCTGAGAGAGGTCCAATGCAAGCTATGCTGCCCTTTTCATGACCCAGGTGTTCTCTCTAGGTTCTTTCCAACAAAGCAGAAGCAGCACACAAAAGAAACATAAGCACATCTCCCTCTATCAACACGGTTGTGAGTCTCCTAACCCATAGAACCCAACGCTCTTTGCAGGTCAGTCGAAGGGTTACCTCTCTCATCAGCCCAACCTTTTACAACACATTGTGGTGAACTTTATCTCCGTCATGTTAATGAGAGCGGTTGAAAAGCACCAAAACAGCGCTTCCGACAGCCGAAGCGGCACGACGAGGTGGCTGAGTGGTTAAGGCGATGGACTGCTAATCCATTGTGCTCTGCACGCGTGGGTTCGAATCCCATCCTCGTCGTTTGATGGCTTTAGTGTTTCGAGAGAGCCAAGTGCGCATGGCAAAGCCCTTCAAAGTACCTCGCTGCCAACTTTAAAGACATCATCCTTAAAATAGCTGCAGAAACACACCACAGCCCAGCTTCGGGCAGACGTGCAGGCGAGTGACGAGGTGGCCGAGTGGTTAAGGCGATGGACTGCTAATCCATTGTGCTCTGCACGCGTGGGTTCGAATCCCATCCTCGTCGTTTGATGTCTTTAGCGTTCAAGAGAGCCAAGTGCGCCTGCCGTAGCACTTTGCTGCCAACTATAACGTCATCATACTAAAAATAGCTGCGGAAAAACACCACCGGCAGGCGAGTGGCTGAGTGGTTAAGGCGATGGACTGCTAATCCGTTGTGCTCTGCGCGCGTATGGGTTCGAGTCTCACCCTTGGTGTTTAGTTTCACAGAGAGCCTAGTGAACAGGTCAACCGCAGGGGTGCCGCTCATGGCGAGCTTTAGCTGAATTGCATTGTAATTATAGCTGCAGAAAAAGCTCATGTTCATTTCTGAAAACATTGTTGAGGTCAGGATCAATACAAGAAGCCCCCTGGTGCATGGATATGACCATTAGAAATACAACAACACGTTCTAAGGGAGGTCCAAATCCTGGCTACACCAGCCTTCTTCAAGCTCATGCTTTCGCCAGCACAGCGAAAGCAGCACGCAACAGAAGCATAAGCACAACTCCTTTTTCCAACAAGTCACGAAGCCTCCTAAGAGACCGGCAAAAATTGCCAAGGCTGACTGTATTTCAAGTCATCCCAGCGGGGTATTGGGTAAAGTTTTCAACCAGCAAAGATCACGTCTCGGATGAGCCTCATAGACTACGATATTGCCTCTGCGAAAGAATGCCGGCGAAGGGAGCGACGTCTCCCGTGCTTTTATCTGGACATGGAACGACAGGGTGGTATCAAGCTTTAAACTGCCATGTAATCAGCCTTTTGGCACTGACGGCTGCATGGTGAGTCTACGAAACAGGCGAGTGATATGCACAAAAAGGTTTGTTCATTGTTCTCTCTTCGCTCAAAGAACAAAGAGTGCGCTGCTTTCGTAAATTTGGGGGGAGAGACTTATGGGTATCCTGGTAGCAAAGGGGGGGAGTTATAACGCTCAATCTCCAAGAACATATTTGAGTTCGGGATCGATTCGACGAGCCCCCTACGAGGTTGGGTAGGATAATGAAGAGTGCAAGGAAACTGCAAACATATTCTGAGAGAGGTCCAATGCAAGCTATGCTGCCCTTTTCATGACCCAGGTGTTCTCTCTAGGTTCTTTCCAACAAAGCAGAAGCAGCACACAAAAGAAACATAAGCACATCTCCCTCTATCAACACGGTTGTGAGTCTCCTAACCCATAGAACCCAACGCTCCTTGCAGGTCAGTCGAAGGGTTACCTCTCTCATCAGCCCAACCTTTTACAACACATTGTGGTGAACTTTATCTCCGTCATGTTAATGAGAGCGGTTGAAAAGCACCAAAACAGCGCTTCCGACAGCCGAAGAGGCACGACGAGGGGGCCGAGTGGTTAAGGCGATGGACTGCTAATCCATTGTGCTCTGCACGCGTGGGTTCGAATCCCATCCTCGTCGTTTGATGGCTTTAGTGTTTCGAGAGAGCCAAGTGCGCATGGCAAAGCCCTTCAAAGTACCTCGCTGCCAACTTTAAAGACATCATCCTTAAAATAGCTGCAGAAACACACCACAGCCCAGCTTTGGGCAGACGTGCAGGCGAGTGACGAGGTGGCCGAGTGGTTAAGGCGATGGACTGCTAATCCATTGTGCTCTGCACGCGTGGGTTCGAATCCCATCCTCGTCGTTTGATGGCTTTAGTGTTTCGAGAGAGCCAAGTGCGCATGGCAAAGCCCTTCAAAGTACCTCGCTGCCAACTTTAAAGACATCATCCTTAAAATAGCTGCAGAAACACACCACAGCCCAGCTTCGGGCAGACGTGCAGGCGAGTGACGAGGTGGCCGAGTGGTTAAGGCGATGGACTGCTAATCCATTGTGCTCTGCACGCGTGGGTTCGAATCCCATCCTCGTCGTTTGATGGCTTTAGTGTTTCGAGAGAGCCAAGTGCGCATGGCAAAGCCCTTCAAAGTACCTCGCTGCCAACTTTAAAGACATCATCCTTAAAATAGCTGCAGAAACACACCACAGCCCAGCTTCGGGCAGACGTGCAGGCGAGTGACGAGGTGGCCGAGTGGTTAAGGCGATGGACTGCTAATCCATTGTGCTCTGCACGCGTGGGTTCGAATCCCATCCTCGTCGTTTGATGTCTTTAGCGTTCAAGAGAGCCAAGTGCGCCTGCCGTAGCACTTTGCTGCCAACTATAACGTCATCATACTAAAAATAGCTGCGGAAAAACACCACCGGCAGGCGAGTGGCTGAGTGGTTAAGGCGATGGACTGCTAATCCGTTGTGCTCTGCGCGCGTATGGGTTCGAGTCTCACCCTTGGTGTTTAGTTTCACAGAGAGCCTAGTGAACAGGTCAACCGCAGGGGTGCCGCTCATGGCGAGCTTTAGCTGAATTGCATTGTAATTATAGCTGCAGAAAAAGCTCATGTTCATTTCTGAAAACATTGTTGAGGTCAGGATCAATACAAGAAGCCCCCTGGTGCATGGATATGACCATTAGAAATACAACAACACGTTCTAAGGGAGGTCCAAATCCTGGCTACACCAGCCTTCTTCAAGCTCATGCTTTCGCCAGCACAGCGAAAGCAGCTCGCAACAGAAGCATAAGCACAACTCCTTTTTCCAACAAGTCACGAAGCCTCCTAAGAGACCGGCAAAAATTGCCAAGGCTGACTGTATTTCAAGTCATCCCAGCGGGGTATTGGGTAAAGTTTTCAACCAGCAAAGATCACGTCTCGGATGAGCCTCATAGACTACGATATTGCCTCTGCGAAAGAATGCCGGCGAAGGGAGCGACGTCTCCCGTGCTTTTATCTGGACATGGAACGACAGGGTGGTATCAAGCTTTAAACTGCCATGTAATCAGCCTTTTGGCACTGACGGCTGCATGGTGAGTCTACGAAACAGGCGAGTGATATGCACAAAAAGGTTTGTTCATTGTTCTCTCTTCGCTCAAAGAACAAAGAGTGCGCTGCTTTCGTAATTTTGGGGGGAGAGACTTATGGGTATCCTGGTAGCAAAGGGGGGGAGTTATAACGCTCAATCTCCAAGAACATATTTGAGTTCGGGATCGATTCGACGAGCCCCCTACGAGGTTGGGTAGGATAATGAAGAGTGCAAGGAAACTGCAAACATATTCTGAGAGAGGTCCAATGCAAGCTATGCTGCCCTTTTCATGACCCAGGTGTTCTCTCTAGGTTCTTTCCAACAAAGCAGAAGCAGCACACAAAAGAAACATAAGCACATCTCCCTCTATCAACACGGTTGTGAGTCTCCTAACCCATAGAACCCAACGCTCCTTGCAGGTCAGTCGAAGGGTTACCTCTCTCATCAGCCCAACCTTTTACAACACATTGTGGTGAACTTTATCTCCGTCATGTTAATGAGAGCGGTTGAAAAGCACCAAAACAGCGCTTCCGACAGCCGAAGCGGCACGACGAGGTGGCCGAGTGGTTAAGGCGATGGACTGCTAATCCATTGTGCTCTGCACGCGTGGGTTCGAATCCCATCCTCGTCGTTTGATGGCTTTAGTGTTTCGAGAGAGCCAAGTGCGCATGGCAAAGCCCTTCAAAGTACCTCGCTGCCAACTTTAAAGACATCATCCTTAAAATAGCTGCAGAAACACACCACAGCCCAGCTTCGGGCAGACGTGCAGGCGAGTGACGAGGTGGCCGAGTGGTTAAGGCGATGGACTGCTAATCCATTGTGCTCTGCACGCGTGGGTTCGAATCCCATTCTCGTCGTTTGATGTCTTTAGCGTTCAAGAGAGCCAAGTGCGCCTGCCGTAGCACTTTGCTGCCAACTATAACGTCATCATACTAAAAATAGCTGCGGAAAAACACCACCGGCAGGCGAGTGGCTGAGTGGTTAAGGCGATGGACTGCTAATCCGTTGTGCTCTGCGCGCGTATGGGTTCGAGTCTCACCCTTGGTGTTTATTTTCACAGAGAGCCTAGTAAACAGGTCAACCGCAGGGGTGCCGCTCATGGCGAGCTTTAGCTGAATTGCATTGTAATTATAGCTGCAGAAAAAGCTCATGTTCATTTCTGAAAACATTGTTGAGGTCAGGATCAATACAAGAAGCCCCCTGGTGCATGGATATGACCATTAGAAATACAACAACACGTTCTAAGGGAGGTCCAAATCCTGGCTACACCAGCCTTCTTCAAGCTCATGCTTTCGCCAGCACAGCGAAAGCAGCTCGCAACAGAAGCATAAGCACAACTCCTTTTTCCAACAAGTCACGAAGCCTCCTAAGAGACCGGCAAAAATTGCCAAGGCTGACTGTATTTCAAGTCATCCCAGCGGGGTATTGGGTAAAGTTTTCAACCAGCAAAGATCACGTCTCGGATGAGCCTCATAGACTACGATATTGCCTCTGCGAAAGAATGCCGGCGAAGGGAGCGACGTCTCCCGTGCTTTTATCTGGACATGGAACGACAGGGTGGTATCAAGCTTTAAACTGCCATGTAATCAGCCTTTTGGCACTGACGGCTGCATGGTGAGTCTACGAAACAGGCGAGTGATATGCACAAAAAGGTTTGTTCATTGTTCTCTCTTCGCTCAAAGAACAAAGAGTGCGCTGCTTTCGTAATTTTGGGGGGAGAGACTTATGGGTATCCTGGTAGCAAAGGGGGGGAGTTATAACGCTCAATCTCCAAGAACATATTTGAGTTCGGGATCGATTCGACGAGCCCCCTACGAGGTTGGGTAGGATAATGAAGAGTGCAAGGAAACTGCAAACATATTCTGAGAGAGGTCCAATGCAAGCTATGCTGCCCTTTTCATGACCCAGGTGTTCTCTCTAGGTTCTTTCCAACAAAGCAGAAGCAGCACACAAAAGAAACATAAGCACATCTCCCTCTATCAACACGGTTGTGAGTCTCCTAACCCATAGAACCCAACGCTCCTTGCAGGTCAGTCGAAGGGTTACCTCTCTCATCAGCCCAACCTTTTACAACACATTGTGGTGAACTTTATCTCCGTCATGTTAATGAGAGCGGTTGAAAAGCACCAAAAGAGCGCTTCCGACAGCCGAAGCGGCACGACGAGGTGGCTGAGTGGTTAAGGCGATGGACTGCTAATCCATTGTGCTCTGCACGCGTGGGTTCGAATCCCATCCTCGTCGTTTGATGGCTTTAGTGTTTCGAGAGAGCCAAGTGCGCATGGCAAAGCCCTTCAAAGTACCTCGCTGCCAACTTTAAAGACATCATCCTTAAAATAGCTGCAGAAACACACCACAGCCCAGCTTCGGGCAGACGTGCAGGCGAGTGACGAGGTGGCCGAGTGGTTAAGGCGATGGACTGCTAATCCATTGTGCTCTGCACGCGTGGGTTCGAATCCCATCCTCGTCGTTTGATGTCTTTAGCGTTCAAGAGAGCCAAGTGCGCCTGCCGTAGCACTTTGCTGCCAACTATAACGTCATCATACTAAAAATAGCTGCGGAAAAACACCACCGGCAGGCGAGTGGCTGAGTGGTTAAGGCGATGGACTGCTAATCCGTTGTGCTCTGCGCGCGTATGGGTTCGAGTCTCACCCTTGGTGTTTAGTTTCACAGAGAGCCTAGTGAACAGGTCAACCGCAGGGGTGCCGCTCATGGCGAGCTTTAGCTGAATTGCATTGTAATTATAGCTGCAGAAAAAGCTCATGTTCATTTCTGAAAACATTGTTGAGGTCAGGATCAATACAAGAAGCCCCCTGGTGCATGGATATGACCATTAGAAATACAACAACACGTTCTAAGGGAGGTCCAAATCCTGGCTACACCAGCCTTCTTCAAGCTCATGCTTTCGCCAGCACAGCGAAAGCAGCACCCAACAGAAGCATAAGCACAACTCCTTTTTCCAACAAGTCACGAAGCCTCCTAAGAGACCGGCAAAAATTGCCAAGGCTGACTGTATTTCAAGTCATCCCAGCGGGGTATTGGGTAAAGTTTTCAACCAGCAAAGATCACGTCTCGGATGAGCCTCATAGACTACGATATTGCCTCTGCGAAAGAATGCCGGCGAAGGGAGCGACGTCTCCCGTGCTTTTATCTGGACATGGAACGACAGGGTGGTATCAAGCTTTAAACTGCCATGTAATCAGCCTTTTGGCACTGACGGCTGCATGGTGAGTCTACGAAACAGGCGAGTGATATGCACAAAAAGGTTTGTTCATTGTTCTCTCTTCGCTCAAAGAACAAAGAGTGCGCTGCTTTCGTAAATTTGGGGGGAGAGACTTATGGGTATCCTGGTAGCAAAGGGGGGGAGTTATAACGCTCAATCTCCAAGAACATATTTGAGTTCGGGATCGATTCGACGAGCCCCCTACGAGGTTGGGTAGGATAATGAAGAGTGCAAGGAAACTGCAAACATATTCTGAGAGAGGTCCAATGCAAGCTATGCTGCCCTTTTCATGACCCAGGTGTTCTCTCTAGGTTCTTTCCAACAAAGCAGAAGCAGCACACAAAAGAAACATAAGCACATCTCCCTCTATCAACACGGTTGTGAGTCTCCTAACCCATAGAACCCAACGCTCCTTGCAGGTCAGTCGAAGGGTTACCTCTCTCATCAGCCCAACCTTTTACAACACATTGTGGTGAACTTTATCTCCGTCATGTTAATGAGAGCGGTTGAAAAGCACCAAAACAGCGCTTCCGACAGCCGACGCGGCACGACGAGGTGGCCGAGTGGTTAAGGCGATGGACTGCTAATCCATTGTGCTCTGCACGCGTGGGTTCGAATCCCATCCTCGTCGTTTGATGGCTTTAGTGTTTCGAGAGAGCCGAGTGCGCATGGCAAAGCCCTTCAAAGTACCTCGCTGCCAACTTTAAAGACATCATCCTTAAAATAGCTGCAGAAACACACCACAGCCCAGCTTCGGGCAGACGTGCAGGCGAGTGACGAGGTGGCCGAGTGGTTAAGGCGATGGACTGCTAATCCATTGTGCTCTGCACGCGTGGGTTCGAATCCCATCCTCGTCGTTTGATGTCTTTAGCGTTCAAGAGAGCCAAGTGCGCCTGCCGTAGCACTTTGCTGCCAACTATAACGTCATCATACTAAAAATAGCTGCGGAAAAACACCACCGGCAGGCGAGTGGCTGAGTGGTTAAGGCGATGGACTGCTAATCCGTTGTGCTCTGCGCGCGTATGGGTTCGAGTCTCACCCTTGGTGTTTAGTTTCACAGAGAGCCTAGTGAACAGGTCAACCGCAGGGGTGCCGCTCATGGCGAGCTTTAGCTGAATTGCATTGTAATTATAGCTGCAGAAAAAGCTCATGTTCATTTCTGAAAACATTGTTGAGGTCAGGATCAATACAAGAAGCCCCCTGGTGCATGGATATGACCATTAGAAATACAACAACACGTTCTAAGGGAGGTCCAAATCCTGGCTACACCAGCCTTCTTCAAGCTCATGCTTTCGCCAGCACAGCGAAAGCAGCACGCAACAGAAGCATAAGCACAACTCCTTTTTCCAACAAGTCACGAAGCCTCCTAAGAGACCGGCAAAAATTGCCAAGGCTGACTGTATTTCAAGTCATCCCAGCAGGGTATTGGGTAAAGTTTTCAACCAGCAAAGATCACGTCTCGGATGAGCCTCATAGACTACGATATTGCCTCTGCGAAAGAATGCCGGCGAAGGGAGCGACGTCTCCCGTGCTTTTATCTGGACATGGAACGACAGGGTGGTATCAAGCTTTAAACTGCCATGTAATCAGCCTTTTGGCACTGACGGCTGCATGGTGAGTCTACGAAACAGGCGAGTGATATGCACAAAAAGGTTTGTTCATTGTTCTCTCTTCGCTCAAAGAACAAAGAGTGCGCTGCTTTCGTAAATTTGGGGGGAGAGACTTATGGGTATCCTGGTAGCAAAGGGGGGGAGTTATAACGCTCAATCTCCAAGAACATATTTGAGTTCGGGATCGATTCGACGAGCCCCCTACGAGGTTGGGTAGGATAATGAAGAGTGCAAGGAAACTGCAAACATATTCTGAGAGAGGTCCAATGCAAGCTATGCTGCCCTTTTCATGACCCAGGTGTTCTCTCTAGGTTCTTTCCAACAAAGCAGAAGCAGCACACAAAAGAAACATAAGCACATCTCCCTCTATCAACACGGTTGTGAGTCTCCTAACCCATAGAACCCAACGCTCCTTGCAGGTCAGTCGAAGGGTTACCTCTCTCATCAGCCCAACCTTTTACAACACATTGTGGTGAACTTTATCTCCGTCATGTTAATGAGAGCGGTTGAAAAGCACCAAAACAGCGCTTCCGACAGCCGAAGAGGCACGACGAGGGGGCCGAGTGGTTAAGGCGATGGACTGCTAATCCATTGTGCTCTGCACGCGTGGGTTCGAATCCCATCCTCGTCGTTTGATGGCTTTAGTGTTTCGAGAGAGCCAAGTGCGCATGGCAAAGCCCTTCAAAGTACCTCGCTGCCAACTTTAAAGACATCATCCTTAAAATAGCTGCAGAAACACACCACAGCCCAGCTTTGGGCAGACGTGCAGGCGAGTGACGAGGTGGCCGAGTGGTTAAGGCGATGGACTGCTAATCCATTGTGCTCTGCACGCGTGGGTTCGAATCCCATCCTCGTCGTTTGATGGCTTTAGTGTTTCGAGAGAGCCAAGTGCGCATGGCAAAGCCCTTCAAAGTACCTCGCTGCCAACTTTAAAGACATCATCCTTAAAATAGCTGCAGAAACACACCACAGCCCAGCTTCGGGCAGACGTGCAGGCGAGTGACGAGGTGGCCGAGTGGTTAAGGCGATGGACTGCTAATCCATTGTGCTCTGCACGCGTGGGTTCGAATCCCATCCTCGTCGTTTGATGGCTTTAGTGTTTCGAGAGAGCCAAGTGCGCATGGCAAAGCCCTTCAAAGTACCTCGCTGCCAACTTTAAAGACATCATCCTTAAAATAGCTGCAGAAACACACCACAGCCCAGCTTCGGGCAGACGTGCAGGCGAGTGACGAGGTGGCCGAGTGGTTAAGGCGATGGACTGCTAATCCATTGTGCTCTGCACGCGTGGGTTCGAATCCCATCCTCGTCGTTTGATGTCTTTAGCGTTCAAGAGAGCCAAGTGCGCCTGCCGTAGCACTTTGCTGCCAACTATAACGTCATCATACTAAAAATAGCTGCGGAAAAACACCACCGGCAGGCGAGTGGCTGAGTGGTTAAGGCGATGGACTGCTAATCCGTTGTGCTCTGCGCGCGTATGGGTTCGAGTCTCACCCTTGGTGTTTAGTTTCACAGAGAGCCTAGTGAACAGGTCAACCGCAGGGGTGCCGCTCATGGCGAGCTTTAGCTGAATTGCATTGTAATTATAGCTGCAGAAAAAGCTCATGTTCATTTCTGAAAACATTGTTGAGGTCAGGATCAATACAAGAAGCCCCCTGGTGCATGGATATGACCATTAGAAATACAACAACACGTTCTAAGGGAGGTCCAAATCCTGGCTACACCAGCCTTCTTCAAGCTCATGCTTTCGCCAGCACAGCGAAAGCAGCTCGCAACAGAAGCATAAGCACAACTCCTTTTTCCAACAAGTCACGAAGCCTCCTAAGAGACCGGCAAAAATTGCCAAGGCTGACTGTATTTCAAGTCATCCCAGCGGGGTATTGGGTAAAGTTTTCAACCAGCAAAGATCACGTCTCGGATGAGCCTCATAGACTACGATATTGCCTCTGCGAAAGAATGCCGGCGAAGGGAGCGACGTCTCCCGTGCTTTTATCTGGACATGGAACGACAGGGTGGTATCAAGCTTTAAACTGCCATGTAATCAGCCTTTTGGCACTGACGGCTGCATGGTGAGTCTACGAAACAGGCGAGTGATATGCACAAAAAGGTTTGTTCATTGTTCTCTCTTCGCTCAAAGAACAAAGAGTGCGCTGCTTTCGTAAATTTGGGGGGAGAGACTTATGGGTATCCTGGTAGCAAAGGGGGGGAGTTATAACGCTCAATCTCCAAGAACATATTTGAGTTCGGGATCGATTCGACGAGCCCCCTACGAGGTTGGGTAGGATAATGAAGAGTGCAAGGAAACTGCAAACATATTCTGAGAGAGGTCCAATGCAAGCTATGCTGCCCTTTTCATGACCCAGGTGTTCTCTCTAGGTTCTTTCCAACAAAGCAGAAGCAGCACACAAAAGAAACATAAGCACATCTCCCTCTATCAACACGGTTGTGAGTCTCCTAACCCATAGAACCCAACGCTCCTTGCAGGTCAGTCGAAGGGTTACCTCTCTCATCAGCCCAACCTTTTACAACACATTGTGGTGAACTTTATCTCCGTCATGTTAATGAGAGCGGTTGAAAAGCACCAAAACAGCGCTTCCGACAGCCGAAGAGGCACGACGAGGGGGCCGAGTGGTTAAGGCGATGGACTGCTAATCCATTGTGCTCTGCACGCGTGGGTTCGAATCCCATCCTCGTCGTTTGATGGCTTTAGTGTTTCGAGAGAGCCAAGTGCGCATGGCAAAGCCCTTCAAAGTACCTCGCTGCCAACTTTAAAGACATCATCCTTAAAATAGCTGCAGAAACACACCACAGCCCAGCTTCGGGCAGACGTGCAGGCGAGTGACGAGGTGGCCGAGTGGTTAAGGCGATGGACTGCTAATCCATTGTGCTCTGCACGCGTGGGTTCGAATCCCATCCTCGTCGTTTGATGGCTTTAGTGTTTCGAGAGAGCCAAGTGCGCATGGCAAAGCCCTTCAAAGTACCTCGCTGCCAACTTTAAAGACATCATCCTTAAAATAGCTGCAGAAACACACCACAGCCCAGCTTCGGGCAGACGTGCAGGCGAGTGACGAGGTGGCCGAGTGGTTAAGGCGATGGACTGCTAATCCATTGTGCTCTGCACGCGTGGGTTCGAATCCCATCCTCGTCGTTTGATGGCTTTAGTGTTTCGAGAGAGCCAAGTGCGCATGGCAAAGCCCTTCAAAGTACCTCGCTGCCAACTTTAAAGACATCATCCTTAAAATAGCTGCAGAAACACACCACAGCCCAGCTTCGGGCAGACGTGCAGGCGAGTGACGAGGTGGCCGAGTGGTTAAGGCGATGGACTGCTAATCCATTGTGCTCTGCACGCGTGGGTTCGAATCCCATCCTCGTCGTTTGATGTCTTTAGCGTTCAAGAGAGCCAAGTGCGCCTGCCGTAGCACTTTGCTGCCAACTATAACGTCATCATACTAAAAATAGCTGCGGAAAAACACCACCGGCAGGCGAGTGGCTGAGTGGTTAAGGCGATGGACTGCTAATCCGTTGTGCTCTGCGCGCGTATGGGTTCGAGTCTCACCCTTGGTGTTTAGTTTCACAGAGAGCCTAGTGAACAGGTCAACCGCAGGGGTGCCGCTCATGGCGAGCTTTAGCTGAATTGCATTGTAATTATAGCTGCAGAAAAAGCTCATGTTCATTTCTGAAAACATTGTTGAGGTCAGGATCAATACAAGAAGCCCCCTGGTGCATGGATATGACCATTAGAAATACAACAACACGTTCTAAGGGAGGTCCAAATCCTGGCTACACCAGCCTTCTTCAAGCTCATGCTTTCGCCAGCACAGCGAAAGCAGCTCGCAACAGAAGCATAAGCACAACTCCTTTTTCCAACAAGTCACGAAGCCTCCTAAGAGACCGGCAAAAATTGCCAAGGCTGACTGTATTTCAAGTCATCCCAGCGGGGTATTGGGTAAAGTTTTCAACCAGCAAAGATCACGTCTCGGATGAGCCTCATAGACTACGATATTGCCTCTGCGAAAGAATGCCGGCGAAGGGAGCGACGTCTCCCGTGCTTTTATCTGGACATGGAACGACAGGGTGGTATCAAGCTTTAAACTGCCATGTAATCAGCCTTTTGGCACTGACGGCTGCATGGTGAGTCTACGAAACAGGCGAGTGATATGCACAAAAAGGTTTGTTCATTGTTCTCTCTTCGCTCAAAGAACAAAGAGTGCGCTGCTTTCGTAATTTTGGGGGGAGAGACTTATGGGTATCCTGGTAGCAAAGGGGGGGAGTTATAACGCTCAATCTCCAAGAACATATTTGAGTTCGGGATCGATTCGACGAGCCCCCTACGAGGTTGGGTAGGATAATGAAGAGTGCAAGGAAACTGCAAACATATTCTGAGAGAGGTCCAATGCAAGCTATGCTGCCCTTTTCATGACCCAGGTGTTCTCTCTAGGTTCTTTCCAACAAAGCAGAAGCAGCACACAAAAGAAACATAAGCACATCTCCCTCTATCAACACGGTTGTGAGTCTCCTAACCCATAGAACCCAACGCTCCTTGCAGGTCAGTCGAAGGGTTACCTCTCTCATCAGCCCAACCTTTTACAACACATTGTGGTGAACTTTATCTCCGTCATGTTAATGAGAGCGGTTGAAAAGCACCAAAACAGCGCTTCCGACAGCCGAAGCGGCACGACGAGGTGGCCGAGTGGTTAAGGCGATGGACTGCTAATCCATTGTGCTCTGCACGCGTGGGTTCGAATCCCATCCTCGTCGTTTGATGGCTTTAGTGTTTCGAGAGAGCCAAGTGCGCATGGCAAAGCCCTTCAAAGTACCTCGCTGCCAACTTTAAAGACATCATCCTTAAAATAGCTGCAGAAACACACCACAGCCCAGCTTCGGGCAGACGTGCAGGCGAGTGACGAGGTGGCCGAGTGGTTAAGGCGATGGACTGCTAATCCATTGTGCTCTGCACGCGTGGGTTCGAATCCCATTCTCGTCGTTTGATGTCTTTAGCGTTCAAGAGAGCCAAGTGCGCCTGCCGTAGCACTTTGCTGCCAACTATAACGTCATCATACTAAAAATAGCTGCGGAAAAACACCACCGGCAGGCGAGTGGCTGAGTGGTTAAGGCGATGGACTGCTAATCCGTTGTGCTCTGCGCGCGTATGGGTTCGAGTCTCACCCTTGGTGTTTATTTTCACAGAGAGCCTAGTAAACAGGTCAACCGCAGGGGTGCCGCTCATGGCGAGCTTTAGCTGAATTGCATTGTAATTATAGCTGCAGAAAAAGCTCATGTTCATTTCTGAAAACATTGTTGAGGTCAGGATCAATACAAGAAGCCCCCTGGTGCATGGATATGACCATTAGAAATACAACAACACGTTCTAAGGGAGGTCCAAATCCTGGCTACACCAGCCTTCTTCAAGCTCATGCTTTCGCCAGCACAGCGAAAGCAGCTCGCAACAGAAGCATAAGCACAACTCCTTTTTCCAACAAGTCACGAAGCCTCCTAAGAGACCGGCAAAAATTGCCAAGGCTGACTGTATTTCAAGTCATCCCAGCGGGGTATTGGGTAAAGTTTTCAACCAGCAAAGATCACGTCTCGGATGAGCCTCATAGACTACGATATTGCCTCTGCGAAAGAATGCCGGCGAAGGGAGCGACGTCTCCCGTGCTTTTATCTGGACATGGAACGACAGGGTGGTATCAAGCTTTAAACTGCCATGTAATCAGCCTTTTGGCACTGACGGCTGCATGGTGAGTCTACGAAACAGGCGAGTGATATGCACAAAAAGGTTTGTTCATTGTTCTCTCTTCGCTCAAAGAACAAAGAGTGCGCTGCTTTCGTAATTTTGGGGGGAGAGACTTATGGGTATCCTGGTAGCAAAGGGGGGGAGTTATAACGCTCAATCTCCAAGAACATATTTGAGTTCGGGATCGATTCGACGAGCCCCCTACGAGGTTGGGTAGGATAATGAAGAGTGCAAGGAAACTGCAAACATATTCTGAGAGAGGTCCAATGCAAGCTATGCTGCCCTTTTCATGACCCAGGTGTTCTCTCTAGGTTCTTTCCAACAAAGCAGAAGCAGCACACAAAAGAAACATAAGCACATCTCCCTCTATCAACACGGTTGTGAGTCTCCTAACCCATAGAACCCAACGCTCCTTGCAGGTCAGTCGAAGGGTTACCTCTCTCATCAGCCCAACCTTTTACAACACATTGTGGTGAACTTTATCTCCGTCATGTTAATGAGAGCGGTTGAAAAGCACCAAAAGAGCGCTTCCGACAGCCGAAGCGGCACGACGAGGTGGCTGAGTGGTTAAGGCGATGGACTGCTAATCCATTGTGCTCTGCACGCGTGGGTTCGAATCCCATCCTCGTCGTTTGATGGCTTTAGTGTTTCGAGAGAGCCAAGTGCGCATGGCAAAGCCCTTCAAAGTACCTCGCTGCCAACTTTAAAGACATCATCCTTAAAATAGCTGCAGAAACACACCACAGCCCAGCTTCGGGCAGACGTGCAGGCGAGTGACGAGGTGGCCGAGTGGTTAAGGCGATGGACTGCTAATCCATTGTGCTCTGCACGCGTGGGTTCGAATCCCATCCTCGTCGTTTGATGGCTTTAGTGTTTCGAGAGAGCCGAGTGCGCATGGCAAAGCCCTTCAAAGTACCTCGCTGCCAACTTTAAAGACATCATCCTTAAAATAGCTGCAGAAACACACCACAGCCCAGCTTCGGGCAGACGTGCAGGCGAGTGACGAGGTGGCCGAGTGGTTAAGGCGATGGACTGCTAATCCATTGTGCTCTGCACGCGTGGGTTCGAATCCCATCCTCGTCGTTTGATGTCTTTAGCGTTCAAGAGAGCCAAGTGCGCCTGCCGTAGCACTTTGCTGCCAACTATAACGTCATCATACTAAAAATAGCTGCGGAAAAACACCACCGGCAGGCGAGTGGCTGAGTGGTTAAGGCGATGGACTGCTAATCCGTTGTGCTCTGCGCGCGTATGGGTTCGAGTCTCACCCTTGGTGTTTAGTTTCACAGAGAGCCTAGTGAACAGGTCAACCGCAGGGGTGCCGCTCATGGCGAGCTTTAGCTGAATTGCATTGTAATTATAGCTGCAGAAAAAGCTCATGTTCATTTCTGAAAACATTGTTGAGGTCAGGATCAATACAAGAAGCCCCCTGGTGCATGGATATGACCATTAGAAATACAACAACACGTTCTAAGGGAGGTCCAAATCCTGGCTACACCAGCCTTCTTCAAGCTCATGCTTTCGCCAGCACAGCGAAAGCAGCACGCAACAGAAGCATAAGCACAACTCCTTTTTCCAACAAGTCACGAAGCCTCCTAAGAGACCGGCAAAAATTGCCAAGGCTGACTGTATTTCAAGTCATCCCAGCGGGGTATTGGGTAAAGTTTTCAACCAGCAAAGATCACGTCTCGGATGAGCCTCATAGACTACGATATTGCCTCTGCGAAAGAATGCCGGCGAAGGGAGCGACGTCTCCCGTGCTTTTATCTGGACATGGAACGACAGGGTGGTATCAAGCTTTAAACTGCCATGTAATCAGCCTTTTGGCACTGACGGCTGCATGGTGAGTCTACGAAACAGGCGAGTGATATGCACAAAAAGGTTTGTTCATTGTTCTCTCTTCGCTCAAAGAACAAAGAGTGCGCTGCTTTCGTAAATTTGGGGGGAGAGACTTATGGGTATCCTGGTAGCAAAGGGGGGGAGTTATAACGCTCAATCTCCAAGAACATATTTGAGTTCGGGATCGATTCGACGAGCCCCCTACGAGGTTGGGTAGGATAATGAAGAGTGCAAGGAAACTGCAAACATATTCTGAGAGAGGTCCAATGCAAGCTATGCTGCCCTTTTCATGACCCAGGTGTTCTCTCTAGGTTATTTCCAACAAAGCAGAAGCAGCACACAAAAGAAACATAAGCACATCTCCCTCTATCAACACGGTTGTGAGTCTCCTAACCCATAGAACCCAACGCTCCTTGCAGGTCAGTCGAAGGGTTACCTCTCTCATCAGCCCAACCTTTTACAACACATTGTGGTGAACTTTATCTCCGTCATGTTAATGAGAGCGGTTGAAAAGCACCAAAACAGCGCTTCCGACAGCCGAAGAGGCACGACGAGGGGGCCGAGTGGTTAAGGCGATGGACTGCTAATCCATTGTGCTCTGCACGCGTGGGTTCGAATCCCATCCTCGTCGTTTGATGGCTTTAGTGTTTCGAGAGAGCCAAGTGCGCATGGCAAAGCCCTTCAAAGTACCTCGCTGCCAACTTTAAAGACATCATCCTTAAAATAGCTGCAGAAACACACCACAGCCCAGCTTCGGGCAGACGTGCAGGCGAGTGACGAGGTGGCCGAGTGGTTAAGGCGATGGACTGCTAATCCATTGTGCTCTGCACGCGTGGGTTCGAATCCCATCCTCGTCGTTTGATGGCTTTAGTGTTTCGAGAGAGCCAAGTGCGCATGGCAAAGCCCTTCAAAGTACCTCGCTGCCAACTTTAAAGACATCATCCTTAAAATAGCTGCAGAAACACACCACAGCCCAGCTTCGGGCAGACGTGCAGGCGAGTGACGAGGTGGCCGAGTGGTTAAGGCGATGGACTGCTAATCCATTGTGCTCTGCACGCGTGGGTTCGAATCCCATCCTCGTCGTTTGATGGCTTTAGTGTTTCGAGAGAGCCAAGTGCGCATGGCAAAGCCCTTCAAAGTACCTCGCTGCCAACTTTAAAGACATCATCCTTAAAATAGCTGCAGAAACACACCACAGCCCAGCTTCGGGCAGACGTGCAGGCGAGTGACGAGGTGGCCGAGTGGTTAAGGCGATGGATTGCTAATCCATTGTGCTCTGCACACGTGGGTTCAAATCCCATCCTCGTCGTTTGATGTCTTTAGCGTTCAAGAGAGCCAAGTGCGCCTACCGTAGCACTTTGCTGCCAACTATAACGTCATCATACTAAAAATAGCTGCGGAAAAACACCACCGGCAGGCGAATGGCTGAGTGGTTAAGGCGATGGACTGCTAATCCATTGTGCTCTGCGCGCGTATGGGTTTGAGTCTCACCCTTGGTGTTTAGTTTCACAGAGAGCCTAGTGAACAGGTCAACCGCAGGGGTGCCGCTCATGGCGAGCTTTAGCTGAATTGCATTGTAATTACAGCTGCAGAAAAAGCTCATGTTCATTTCTGAAAACATTGTTGAGGTCAGGATCAATACAAGAAGCCCCCTGGTGCATGGATATGACCATTAGAAATACAACAACACGTTCTAAGGGAGGTCCAAATCCTGGCTACACCAGCCTTCTTCAAGCTCATGCTTTCGCCAGCACAGCGAAAGCAGCACGCAACAGAAGCATAAGCACAACTCCTTTTTCCAACAAGTCACGAAGCCTCCTAAGAGACCGGCAAAAATTGCCAAGGCTGACTGTATTTCAAGTCATCCCAGCGGGGTATTGGGTAAAGTTTTCAACCAGCAAAGATCACGTCTCGGATGAGCCTCATAGACTACGATATTGCCTCTGCGAAAGAATGCCGGCGAAGGGAGCGACGTCTCCCGTGCTTTTATCTGGACATGGAACGACAGGGTGGTATCAAGCTTTAAACTGCCATGTAATCAGCCTTTTGGCACTGACGGCTGCATGGTGAGTCTACGAAACAGGCGAGTGATATGCACAAAAAGGTTTGTTCATTGTTCTCTCTTCGCTCAAAGAACAAAGAGTGCGCTGCTTTCGTAATTTTGGGGGGAGAGACATATGGGTATCCTGGTAGCAAAGGGGGGGAGTTATAACGCTCAATCTCCAAGAACATATTTGAGTTCGGGATCGATTCGACGAGCCCCCTACGAGGTTGGGTAGGATAATGAAGAGTGCAAGGAAACTGCAAACATATTCTGAGAGAGGTCCAATGCAAGCTATGCTGCCCTTTTCATGACCCAGGTGTTCTCTCTAGGTTATTTCCAACAAAGCAGAAGCAGCACACAAAAGAAACATAAGCACATCTCCCTCTATCAACACGGTTGTGAGTCTCCTAACCCATAGAACCCAACGCTCCTTGCAGGTCAGTCGAAGGGTTACCTCTCTCATCAGCCCAACCTTTTACAACACATTGTGGTGAACTTTATCTCCGTCATGTTAATGAGAGCGGTTGAAAAGCACCAAAACAGCGCTTCCGACAGCCGAAGAGGCACGACGAGGGGGCCGAGTGGTTAAGGCGATGGACTGCTAATCCATTGTGCTCTGCACGCGTGGGTTCGAATCCCATCCTCGTCGTTTGATGGCTTTAGTGTTTCGAGAGAGCCAAGTGCGCATGGCAAAGCCCTTCAAAGTACCTCGCTGCCAACTTTAAAGACATCATCCTTAAAATAGCTGCAGAAACACACCACAGCCCAGCTTCGGGCAGACGTGCAGGCGAGTGACGAGGTGGCCGAGTGGTTAAGGCGATGGACTGCTAATCCATTGTGCTCTGCACGCGTGGGTTCGAATCCCATCCTCGTCGTTTGATGTCTTTAGCGTTCAAGAGAGCCAAGTGCGCCTACCGTAGCACTTTGCTGCCAACTATAACGTCATCATACTAAAAATAGCTGCGGAAAAACACCACCGGCAGGCGAGTGGCTGAGTGGTTAAGGCGATGGACTGCTAATCCGTTGTGCTCTGCGCGCGTATGGGTTCGAGTCTCACCCTTGGTGTTTAGTTTCACAGAGAGCCTAGTGAACAGGTCAACCGCAGGGGTGCCGCTCATGGCGAGCTTTAGCTGAATTGCATTGTAATTATAGCTGCAGAAAAAGCTCATGTTCATTTCTGAAAACATTGTTGAGGTCAGGATCAATACAAGAAGCCCCCTGGTGCATGGATATGACCATTAGAAATACAACAACACGTTCTAAGGGAGGTCCAAATCCTGGCTACACCAGCCTTCTTCAAGCTCATGCTTTCGCCAGCACAGCGAAAGCAGCACGCAACAGAAGCATAAGCACAACTCCTTTTTCCAACAAGTCACGAAGCCTCCTAAGAGACCGGCAAAAATTGCCAAGGCTGACTGTATTTCAAGTCATCCCAGCGGGGTATTGAGTAAAGTTTTCAACCAGCAAAGATCACGTCTCGGATGAGCCTCATAGACTATGATATTGCCTCTGCGAAAGAATGCCGGCGAAGGGAGCGACGTCTCCCGTGCTTTTATCTGGACATGGAACGACAGGGTGGTATCAAGCTTTAAACTGCCATGTAATCAGCCTTTTGGCACTGACGGCTGCATGGTGAGTCTACGAAACAGGCGAGTGATATGCACAAAAAGGTTTGTTCATTGTTCTCTCTTCGCTCAAAGAACAAAGAGTGCGCTGCTTTCGTAATTTTGGGGGGAGAGACTTATGGGTATCCTGGTAGCAAAGGGGGGGAGTTATAACGCTCAATCTCCAAGAACATATTTGAGTTCGGGATCGATTCGACGAGCCCCCTACGAGGTTGGGTAGGATAATGAAGAGTGCAAGGAAACTGCAAACATATTCTGAGAGAGGTCCAATGCAAGCTATGCTGCCCTTTTCATGACCCAGGTGTTCTCTCTAGGTTCTTTCCAACAAAGCAGAAGCAGCACACAAAAGAAACATAAGCACATCTCCCTCTATCAACACGGTTGTGAGTCTCCTAACCCATAGAACCCAACGCTCCTTGCAGGTCAGTCGAAGGGTTACCTCTCTCATCAGCCCAACCTTTTACAACACATTGTGGTGAACTTTATCTCCGTCATGTTAATGAGAGCGGTTGAAAAGCACCAACACAGCGCTTCCGACAGCCGAAGCGGCACGACGAGGTGGCCGAGTGGTTAAGGCGATGGACTGCTAATCCATTGTGCTCTGCACGCGTGAATCCCATCCTCGTCGTTTGATGGCTTTAGTGTTTCGAGAGAGCCAAGTGCGCATGGCAAAGCCCTTCAAAGTACCTCGCTGCCAACTTTAAAGACATCATCCTTAAAATAGCTGCAGAAACACACCACAGCCCAGCTTCGGGCAGACGTGCAGGCGAGTGACGAGGTGGCCGAGTGGTTAAGGCGATGGACTGCTAATCCATTGTGCTCTGCACGCGTGGGTTCGAATCCCATCCTCGTCGTTTGATGGCTTTAGTGTTTCGAGAGAGCCAAGTGCGCATGGCAAAGCCCTTCAAAGTACCTCGCTGCCAACTTTAAAGACATCATCCTTAAAATAGCTGCAGAAACACACCACAGCCCAGCTTCGGGCAGACGTGCAGGCGAGTGACGAGGTGGCCGAGTGGTTAAGGCGATGGACTGCTAATCCATTGTGCTCTGCACGCGTGGGTTCGAATCCCATCCTCGTCGTTTGATGGCTTTAGTGTTTCGAGAGAGCCAAGTGCGCATGGCAAAGCCCTTCAAAGTACCTCGCTGCCAACTTTAAAGACATCATCCTTAAAATAGCTGCAGAAACACACCACAGCCCAGCTTCGGGCAGACGTGCAGGCGAGTGACGAGGTGGCCGAGTGGTTAAGGCGATGGATTGCTAATCCATTGTGCTCTGCACACGTGGGTTCAAATCCCATCCTCGTCGTTTGATGTCTTTAGCGTTCAAGAGAGCCAAGTGCGCCTACCGTAGCACTTTGCTGCCAACTATAACGTCATCATACTAAAAATAGCTGCGGAAAAACACCACCGGCAGGCGAGTGGCTGAGTGGTTAAGGCGATGGACTGCTAATCCATTGTGCTCTGCGCGCGTATGGGTTTGAGTCTCACCCTTGGTGTTTAGTTTCACAGAGAGCCTAGTGAACAGGTCAACCGCAGGGGTGCCGCTCATGGCGAGCTTTAGCTGAATTGCATTGTAATTATAGCTGCAGAAAAAGCTCATGTTCATTTCTGAAAACATTGTTGAGGTCAGGATCAATACAAGAAGCCCCCTGGTGCATGGATATGACCATTAGAAATACAACAACACGTTCTAAGGGAGGTCCAAATCCTGGCTACACCAGAAGCATAAGCACAACTCCTTTTTCCAACAAGTCACGAAGCCTCCTAAGAGACCGGCAAAAATTGCCAAGGCTGACTGTATTTCAAGTCATCCCAGCGGGGTATTGGGTAAAGTTTTCAACCAGCAAAGATCACGTCTCGGATGAGCCTCATAGACTACGATATTGCCTCTGCGAAAGAATGCCAGCGAAGGGAGCGACGTCTCCCGTGCTTTTATCTGGACATGGAACGACAGGGTGGTATCAAGCTTTAAACTGCCATGTAATCAGCCTTTTGGCACTGACGGCTGCATGGTGAGTCTACGAAACAGGCGAGTGATATGCACAAAAAGGTTTGTTCATTGTTCTCTCTTCGCTCAAAGAACAAAGAGTGCGCTGCTTTCGTAATTTTGGGGGGAGAGACTTATGGGTATCCTGGTAGCAAAGGGGGGGAGTTATAACGCTCAATCTCCAAGAACATATTTGAGTTCGGGATCGATTCGACGAGCCCCCTACGAGGTTGGGTAGGATAATGAAGAGTGCAAGGAAACTGCAAACATATTCTGAGAGAGGTCCAATGCAAGCTATGCTGCCCTTTTCATGACCCAGGTGTTCTCTCTAGGTTCTTTCCAACAAAGCAGAAGCAGCACACAAAAGAAACATAAGCACATCTCCCTCTATCAACACGGTTGTGAGTCTCCTAACCCATAGAACCCAACGCTCCTTGCAGGTCAGTCGAAGGGTTACCTCTCTCATCAGCCCAACCTTTTACAACACATTGTGGTGAACTTTATCTCCGTCATGTTAATGAGAGCGGTTGAAAAGCACCAAAACAGCGCTTCCGACAGCCGAAGCGGCACGACGAGGTGGCCGAGTGGTTAAGGCGATGGACTGCTAATCCATTGTGCTCTGCACGCGTGGGTTCGAATCCCATCCTCGTCGTTTGATGGCTTTAGTGTTTCGAGAGAGCCGAGTGCGCATGGCAAAGCCCTTCAAAGTACCTCGCTGCCAACTTTAAAGACATCATCCTTAAAATAGCTGCAGAAACACACCACAGCCCAGCTTCGGGCAGACGTGCAGGCGAGTGACGAGGTGGCCGAGTGGTTAAGGCGATGGACTGCTAATCCATTGTGCTCTGCACGCGTGGGTTCGAATCCCATCCTCGTCGTTTGATGTCTTTAGCGTTCAAGAGAGCCAAGTGCGCCTGCCGTAGCACTTTGCTGCCAACTATAACGTCATCATACTAAAAATAGCTGCGGAAAACACCACCGGCAGGCGAGTGGCTGAGTGGTTAAGGCGATGGACTGCTAATCCGTTGTGCTCTGCGCGCGTATGGGTTCGAGTCTCACCCTTGGTGTTTAGTTTCACAGAGAGCCTAGTGAACAGGTCAACCGCAGGGGTGCCGCTCATGGCGAGCTTTAGCTGAATTGCATTGTAATTATAGCTGCAGAAAAAGCTCATGTTCATTTCTGAAAACATTGTTGAGGTCAGGATCAATACAAGAAGCCCCCTGGTGCATGGATATGACCATTAGAAATACAACAACACGTTCTAAGGGAGGTCCAAATCCTGGCTACACCAGCCTTCTTCAAGCTCATGCTTTCGCCAGCACAGCGAAAGCAGCACGCAACAGAAGCATAAGCACAACTCCTTTTTCCAACAAGTCACGAAGCCTCCTAAGAGACCGGCAAAAATTGCCAAGGCTGACTGTATTTCAAGTCATCCCAGCGGGGTATTGGGTAAAGTTTTCAACCAGCAAAGATCACGTCTCGGATGAGCCTCATAGACTACGATATTGCCTCTGCGAAAGAATGCCGGCGAAGGGAGCGACGTCTCCCGTGCTTTTATCTGGACATGGAACGACAGGGTGGTATCAAGCTTTAAACTGCCATGTAATCAGCCTTTTGGCACTGACGGCTGCATGGTGAGTCTACGAAACAGGCGAGTGATATGCACAAAAAGGTTTGTTCATTGTTCTCTCTTCGCTCAAAGAACAAAGAGTGCGCTGCTTTCGTAAATTTGGGGGGAGAGACTTATGGGTATCCTGGTAGCAAAGGGGGGGAGTTATAACGCTCAATCTCCAAGAACATATTTGAGTTCGGGATCGATTCGACGAGCCCCCTACGAGGTTGGGTAGGATAATGAAGAGTGCAAGGAAACTGCAAACATATTCTGAGAGAGGTCCAATGCAAGCTATGCTGCCCTTTTCATGACCCAGGTGTTCTCTCTAGGTTATTTCCAACAAAGCAGAAGCAGCACACAAAAGAAACATAAGCACATCTCCCTCTATCAACACGGTTGTGAGTCTCCTAACCCATAGAACCCAACGCTCCTTGCAGGTCAGTCGAAGGGTTACCTCTCTCATCAGCCCAACCTTTTACAACACATTGTGGTGAACTTTATCTCCGTCATGTTAATGAGAGCGGTTGAAAAGCACCAAAACAGCGCTTCCGACAGCCGAAGCGGCACGACGAGGTGGCCGAGTGGTTAAGGCGATGGACTGCTAATCCATTGTGCTCTGCACGCGTGGGTTCGAATCCCATCCTCGTCGTTTGATGGCTTTAGTGTTTCGAGAGAGCCGAGTGCGCATGGCAAAGCCCTTCAAAGTACCTCGCTGCCAACTTTAAAGACATCATCCTTAAAATAGCTGCAGAAACACACCACAGCCCAGCTTCGGGCAGACGTGCAGGCGAGTGACGAGGTGGCCGAGTGGTTAAGGCGATGGACTGCTAATCCATTGTGCTCTGCACGCGTGGGTTCGAATCCCATCCTCGTCGTTTGATGTCTTTAGCGTTCAAGAGAGCCAAGTGCGCCTGCCGTAGCACTTTGCTGCCAACTATAACGTCATCATACTAAAAATAGCTGCGGAAAAACACCACCGGCAGGCGAGTGGCTGAGTGGTTAAGGCGATGGACTGCTAATCCGTTGTGCTCTGCGCGCGTATGGGTTCGAGTCTCACCCTTGGTGTTTAGTTTCACAGAGAGCCTAGTGAACAGGTCAACCGCAGGGGTGCCGCTCATGGCGAGCTTTAGCTGAATTGCATTGTAATTATAGCTGCAGAAAAAGCTCATGTTCATTTCTGAAAACATTGTTGAGGTCAGGATCAATACAAGAAGCCCCCTGGTGCATGGATATGACCATTAGAAATACAACAACACGTTCTAAGGGAGGTCCAAATCCTGGCTACACCAGCCTTCTTCAAGCTCATGCTTTCGCCAGCACAGCGAAAGCAGCACGCAACAGAAGCATAAGCACAACTCCTTTTTCCAACAAGTCACGAAGCCTCCTAAGAGACCGGCAAAAATTGCCAAGGCTGACTGTATTTCAAGTCATCCCAGCGGGGTATTGGGTAAAGTTTTCAACCAGCAAAGATCACGTCTCGGATGAGCCTCATAGACTACGATATTGCCTCTGCGAAAGAATGCCGGCGAAGGGAGCGACGTCTCCCGTGCTTTTATCTGGACATGGAACGACAGGGTGGTATCAAGCTTTAAACTGCCATGTAATCAGCCTTTTGGCACTGACGGCTGCATGGTGAGTCTACGAAACAGGCGAGTGATATGCACAAAAAGGTTTGTTCATTGTTCTCTCTTCGCTCAAAGAACAAAGAGTGCGCTGCTTTCGTAAATTTGGGGGGAGAGACTTATGGGTATCCTGGTAGCAAAGGGGGGGAGTTATAACGCTCAATCTCCAAGAACATATTTGAGTTCGGGATCGATTCGACGAGCCCCCTACGAGGTTGGGTAGGATAATGAAGAGTGCAAGGAAACTGCAAACATATTCTGAGAGAGGTCCAATGCAAGCTATGCTGCCCTTTTCATGACCCAGGTGTTCTCTCTAGGTTATTTCCAACAAAGCAGAAGCAGCACACAAAAGAAACATAAGCACATCTCCCTCTATCAACACGGTTGTGAGTCTCCTAACCCATAGAACCCAACGCTCCTTGCAGGTCAGTCGAAGGGTTACCTCTCTCATCAGCCCAACCTTTTACAACACATTGTGGTGAACTTTATCTCCGTCATGTTAATGAGAGCGGTTGAAAAGCACCAAAACAGCGCTTCCGACAGCCGAAGAGGCACGACGAGGGGGCCGAGTGGTTAAGGCGATGGACTGCTAATCCATTGTGCTCTGCACGCGTGGGTTCGAATCCCATCCTCGTCGTTTGATGGCTTTAGTGTTTCGAGAGAGCCAAGTGCGCATGGCAAAGCCCTTCAAAGTACCTCGCTGCCAACTTTAAAGACATCATCCTTAAAATAGCTGCAGAAACACACCACAGCCCAGCTTCGGGCAGACGTGCAGGCGAGTGACGAGGTGGCCGAGTGGTTAAGGCGATGGACTGCTAATCCATTGTGCTCTGCACGCGTGGGTTCGAATCCCATCCTCGTCGTTTGATGGCTTTAGTGTTTCGAGAGAGCCAAGTGCGCATGGCAAAGCCCTTCAAAGTACCTCGCTGCCAACTTTAAAGACATCATCCTTAAAATAGCTGCAGAAACACACCACAGCCCAGCTTCGGGCAGACGTGCAGGCGAGTGACGAGGTGGCCGAGTGGTTAAGGCGATGGACTGCTAATCCATTGTGCTCTGCACGCGTGGGTTCGAATCCCATCCTCGTCGTTTGATGGCTTTAGTGTTTCGAGAGAGCCAAGTGCGCATGGCAAAGCCCTTCAAAGTACCTCGCTGCCAACTTTAAAGACATCATCCTTAAAATAGCTGCAGAAACACACCACAGCCCAGCTTCGGGCAGACGTGCAGGCGAGTGACGAGGTGGCCGAGTGGTTAAGGCGATGGATTGCTAATCCATTGTGCTCTGCACACGTGGGTTCAAATCCCATCCTCGTCGTTTGATGTCTTTAGCGTTCAAGAGAGCCAAGTGCGCCTACCGTAGCACTTTGCTGCCAACTATAACGTCATCATACTAAAAATAGCTGCGGAAAAACACCACCGGCAGGCGAATGGCTGAGTGGTTAAGGCGATGGACTGCTAATCCATTGTGCTCTGCGCGCGTATGGGTTTGAGTCTCACCCTTGGTGTTTAGTTTCACAGAGAGCCTAGTGAACAGGTCAACCGCAGGGGTGCCGCTCATGGCGAGCTTTAGCTGAATTGCATTGTAATTATAGCTGCAGAAAAAGCTCATGTTCATTTCTGAAAACATTGTTGAGGTCAGGATCAATACAAGAAGCCCCCTGGTGCATGGATATGACCATTAGAAATACAACAACACGTTCTAAGGGAGGTCCAAATCCTGGCTACACCAGCCTTCTTCAAGCTCATGCTTTCGCCAGCACAGCGAAAGCAGCTCGCAACAGAAGCATAAGCACAACTCCTTTTTCCAACAAGTCACGAAGCCTCCTAAGAGACCGGCAAAAATTGCCAAGGCTGACTGTATTTCAAGTCATCCCAGCGGGGTATTGGGTAAAGTTTTCAACCAGCAAAGATCACGTCTCGGATGAGCCTCATAGACTACGATATTGCCTCTGCGAAAGAATGCCGGCGAAGGGAGCGACGTCTCCCGTGCTTTTATCTGGACATGGAACGACAGGGTGGTATCAAGCTTTAAACTGCCATGTAATCAGCCTTTTGGCACTGACGGCTGCATGGTGAGTCTACGAAACAGGCGAGTGATATGCACAAAAAGGTTTGTTCATTGTTCTCTCTTCGCTCAAAGAACAAAGAGTGCGCTGCTTTCGTAATTTTGGGGGGAGAGACTTATGGGTATCCTGGTAGCAAAGGGGGGGAGTTATAACGCTCAATCTCCAAGAACATATTTGAGTTCGGGATCGATTCGACGAGCCCCCTACGAGGTTGGGTAGGATAATGAAGAGTGCAAGGAAACTGCAAACATATTCTGAGAGAGGTCCAATGCAAGCTATGCTGCCCTTTTCATGACCCAGGTGTTCTCTCTAGGTTCTTTCCAACAAAGCAGAAGCAGCACACAAAAGAAACATAAGCACATCTCCCTCTATCAACACGGTTGTGAGTCTCCTAACCCATAGAACCCAACGCTCCTTGCAGGTCAGTCGAAGGGTTACCTCTCTCATCAGCCCAACCTTTTACAACACATTGTGGTGAACTTTATCTCCGTCATGTTAATGAGAGCGGTTGAAAAGCACCAAAACAGCGCTTCCGACAGCCGAAGCGGCACGACGAGGTGGCCGAGTGGTTAAGGCGATGGACTGCTAATCCATTGTGCTCTGCACGCGTGGGTTCGAATCCCATCCTCGTCGTTTGATGGCTTTAGTGTTTCGAGAGAGCCAAGTGCGCATGGCAAAGCCCTTCAAAGTACCTCGCTGCCAACTTTAAAGACATCATCCTTAAAATAGCTGCAGAAACACACCACAGCCCAGCTTCGGGCAGACGTGCAGGCGAGTGACGAGGTGGCCGAGTGGTTAAGGCGATGGACTGCTAATCCATTGTGCTCTGCACGCGTGGGTTCGAATCCCATCCTCGTCGTTTGATGTCTTTAGCGTTCAAGAGAGCCAAGTGCGCCTGCCGTAGCACTTTGCTGCCAACTATAACGTCATCATACTAAAAATAGCTGCGGAAAAACACCACCGGCAGGCGAGTGGCTGAGTGGTTAAGGCGATGGACTGCTAATCCGTTGTGCTCTGCGCGCGTATGGGTTCGAGTCTCACCCTTGGTGTTTAGTTTCACAGAGAGCCTAGTGAACAGGTCAACCGCAGGGGTGCCGCTCATGGCGAGCTTTAGCTGAATTGCATTGTAATTATAGCTGCAGAAAAAGCTCATGTTCATTTCTGAAAACATTGTTGAGGTCAGGATCAATACAAGAAGCCCCCTGGTGCATGGATATGACCATTAGAAATACAACAACACGTTCTAAGGGAGGTCCAAATCCTGGCTACACCAGCCTTCTTCAAGCTCATGCTTTCGCCAGCACAGCGAAAGCAGCTCGCAACAGAAGCATAAGCACAACTCCTTTTTCCAACAAGTCACGAAGCCTCCTAAGAGACCGGCAAAAATTGCCAAGGCTGACTGTATTTCAAGTCATCCCAGCGGGGTATTGGGTAAAGTTTTCAACCAGCAAAGATCACGTCTCGGATGAGCCTCATAGACTACGATATTGCCTCTGCGAAAGAATGCCGGCGAAGGGAGCGACGTCTCCCGTGCTTTTATCTGGACATGGAACGACAGGGTGGTATCAAGCTTTAAACTGCCATGTAATCAGCCTTTTGGCACTGACGGCTGCATGGTGAGTCTACGAAACAGGCGAGTGATATGCACAAAAAGGTTTGTTCATTGTTCTCTCTTCGCTCAAAGAACAAAGAGTGCGCTGCTTTCGTAATTTTGGGGGGAGAGACTTATGGGTATCCTGGTAGCAAAGGGGGGGAGTTATAACGCTCAATCTCCAAGAACATATTTGAGTTCGGGATCGATTCGACGAGCCCCCTACGAGGTTGGGTAGGATAATGAAGAGTGCAAGGAAACTGCAAACATATTCTGAGAGAGGTCCAATGCAAGCTATGCTGCCCTTTTCATGACCCAGGTGTTCTCTCTAGGTTCTTTCCAACAAAGCAGAAGCAGCACACAAAAGAAACATAAGCACATCTCCCTCTATCAACACGGTTGTGAGTCTCCTAACCCATAGAACCCAACGCTCCTTGCAGGTCAGTCGAAGGGTTACCTCTCTCATCAGCCCAACCTTTTACAACACATTGTGGTGAACTTTATCTCCGTCATGTTAATGAGAGCGGTTGAAAAGCACCAAAACAGCGCTTCCGACAGCCGAAGCGGCACGACAAGGTGGCCGAGTGGTTAAGGCGATGGACTGCTAATCCATTGTGCTCTGCACGCGTGGGTTCGAATCCCATCCTCGTCGTTTGATGGCTTTAGTGTTTCGAGAGAGCCAAGTGCGCATGGCAAAGCCCTTCAAAGTACCTCGCTGCCAACTTTAAAGACATCATCCTTAAAATAGCTGCAGAAACACACCACAGCCCAGCTTCGGGCAGACGTGCAGGCGAGTGACGAGGTGGCCGAGTGGTTAAGGCGATGGACTGCTAATCCATTGTGCTCTGCACGCGTGGGTTCGAATCCCATCCTCGTCGTTTGATGTCTTTAGCGTTCAAGAGAGCCAAGTGCGCCTGCCGTAGCACTTTGCTGCCAACTATAACGTCATCATACTAAAAATAGCTGCGGAAAAACACCACCGGCAGGCGAGTGGCTGAGTGGTTAAGGCGATGGACTGCTAATCCGTTGTGCTCTGCGCGCGTATGGGTTCGAGTCTCACCCTTGGTGTTTAGTTTCACAGAGAGCCTAGTGAACAGGTCAACCGCAGGGGTGCCGCTCATGGCGAGCTTTAGCTGAATTGCATTGTAATTATAGCTGCAGAAAAAGCTCATGTTCATTTCTGAAAACATTGTTGAGGTCAGGATCAATACAAGAAGCCCCCTGGTGCATGGATATGACCATTAGAAATACAACAACACGTTCTAAGGGAGGTCCAAATCCTGGCTACACCAGCCTTCTTCAAGCTCATGCTTTCGCCAGCACAGCGAAAGCAGCACGCAACAGAAGCATAAGCACAACTCCTTTTTCCAACAAGTCACGAAGCCTCCTAAGAGACCGGCAAAAATTGCCAAGGCTGACTGTATTTCAAGTCATCCCAGCGGGGTATTGGGTAAAGTTTTCAACCAGCAAAGATCACGTCTCGGATGAGCCTCATAGACTACGATATTGCCTCTGCGAAAGAATGCCGGCGAAGGGAGCGACGTCTCCCGTGCTTTTATCTGGACATGGAACGACAGGGTGGTATCAAGCTTTAAACTGCCATGTAATCAGCCTTTTGGCACTGACGGCTGCATGGTGAGTCTACGAAACAGGCGAGTGATATGCACAAAAAGGTTTGTTCATTGTTCTCTCTTCGCTCAAAGAACAAAGAGTGCGCTGCTTTCGTAAATTTGGGGGGAGAGACTTATGGGTATCCTGGTAGCAAAGGGGGGGAGTTATAACGCTCAATCTCCAAGAACATATTTGAGTTCGGGATCGATTCGACGAGCCCCCTACGAGGTTGGGTAGGATAATGAAGAGTGCAAGGAAACTGCAAACATATTCTGAGAGAGGTCCAATGCAAGCTATGCTGCCCTTTTCATGACCCAGGTGTTCTCTCTAGGTTCTTTCCAACAAAGCAGAAGCAGCACACAAAAGAAACATAAGCACATCTCCCTCTATCAACACGGTTGTGAGTCTCCTAACCCATAGAACCCAACGCTCCTTGCAGGTCAGTCGAAGGGTTACCTCTCTCATCAGCCCAACCTTTTACAACACATTGTGGTGAACTTTATCTCCGTCATGTTAATGAGAGCGGTTGAAAAGCACCAAAACAGCGCTTCCGACAGCCGAAGCGGCACGACGAGGTGGCCGAGTGGTTAAGGCGATGGACTGCTAATCCATTGTGCTCTGCACGCGTGGGTTCGAATCCCATCCTCGTCGTTTGATGGCTTTAGTGTTTCGAGAGAGCCGTGTGCGCATGGCAAAGCCCTTCAAAGTACCTCGCTGCCAACTTTAAAGACATCATCCTTAAAATAGCTGCAGAAACACACCACAGCCCAGCTTCGGGCAGACGTGCAGGCGAGTGACGAGGTGGCCGAGTGGTTAAGGCGATGGACTGCTAATCCATTGTGCTCTGCACGCGTGGGTTCGAATCCCATCCTCGTCGTTTGATGTCTTTAGCGTTCAAGAGAGCCAAGTGCGCCTGCCGTAGCACTTTGCTGCCAACTATAACGTCATCATACTAAAAATAGCTGCGGAAAAACACCACCGGCAGGCGAGTGGCTGAGTGGTTAAGGCGATGGACTGCTAATCCGTTGTGCTCTGCGCGCGTATGGGTTCGAGTCTCACCCTTGGTGTTTAGTTTCACAGAGAGCCTAGTGAACAGGTCAACCGCAGGGGTGCCGCTCATGGCGAGCTTTAGCTGAATTGCATTGTAATTATAGCTGCAGAAAAAGCTCATGTTCATTTCTGAAAACATTGTTGAGGTCAGGATCAATACAAGAAGCCCCCTGGTGCATGGATATGACCATTAGAAATACAACAACACGTTCTAAGGGAGGTCCAAATCCTGGCTACACCAGCCTTCTTCAAGCTCATGCTTTCGCCAGCACAGCGAAAGCAGCACGCAACAGAAGCATAAGCACAACTCCTTTTTCCAACAAGTCACGAAGCCTCCTAAGAGACCGGCAAAAATTGCCAAGGCTGACTGTATTTCAAGTCATCCCAGCGGGGTATTGGGTAAAGTTTTCAACCAGCAAAGATCACGTCTCGGATGAGCCTCATAGACTACGATATTGCCTCTGCGAAAGAATGCCGGCGAAGGGAGCGACGTCTCCCGTGCTTTTATCTGGACATGGAACGACAGGGTGGTATCAAGCTTTAAACTGCCATGTAATCAGCCTTTTGGCACTGACGGCTGCATGGTGAGTCTACGAAACAGGCGAGTGATATGCACAAAAAGGTTTGTTCATTGTTCTCTCTTCGCTCAAAGAACAAAGAGTGCGCTGCTTTCGTAAATTTGGGGGGAGAGACTTATGGGTATCCTGGTAGCAAAGGGGGGGAGTTATAACGCTCAATCTCCAAGAACATATTTGAGTTCGGGATCGATTCGACGAGCCCCCTACGAGGTTGGGTAGGATAATGAAGAGTGCAAGGAAACTGCAAACATATTCTGAGAGAGGTCCAATGCAAGCTATGCTGCCCTTTTCATGACCCAGGTGTTCTCTCTAGGTTATTTCCAACAAAGCAGAAGCAGCACACAAAAGAAACATAAGCACATCTCCCTCTATCAACACGGTTGTGAGTCTCCTAACCCATAGAACCCAACGCTCCTTGCAGGTCAGTCGAAGGGTTACCTCTCTCATCAGCCCAACCTTTTACAACACATTGTGGTGAACTTTATCTCCGTCATGTTAATGAGAGCGGTTGAAAAGCACCAAAACAGCGCTTCCGACAGCCGAAGAGGCACGACGAGGGGGCCGAGTGGTTAAGGCGATGGACTGCTAATCCATTGTGCTCTGCACGCGTGGGTTCGAATCCCATCCTCGTCGTTTGATGGCTTTAGTGTTTCGAGAGAGCCAAGTGCGCATGGCAAAGCTCTTCAAAGTACCTCGCTGCCAACTTTAAAGACATCATCCTTAAAATAGCTGCAGAAACACACCACAGCCCAGCTTCGGGCAGACGTGCAGGCGAGTGACGAGGTGGCCGAGTGGTTAAGGCGATGGACTGCTAATCCATTGTGCTCTGCACGCGTGGGTTCGAATCCCATCCTCGTCGTTTGATGGCTTTAGTGTTTCGAGAGAGCCAAGTGCGCATGGCAAAGCCCTTCAAAGTACCTCGCTGCCAACTTTAAAGACATCATCCTTAAAATAGCTGCAGAAACACACCACAGCCCAGCTTCGGGCAGACGTGCAGGCGAGTGACGAGGTGGCCGAGTGGTTAAGGCGATGGACTGCTAATCCATTGTGCTCTGCACGCGTGGGTTCGAATCCCATCCTCGTCGTTTGATGGCTTTAGTGTTTCGAGAGAGCCAAGTGCGCATGGCAAAGCCCTTCAAAGTACCTCGCTGCCAACTTTAAAGACATCATCCTTAAAATAGCTGCAGAAACACACCACAGCCCAGCTTCGGGCAGACGTGCAGGCGAGTGACGAGGTGGCCGAGTGGTTAAGGCGATGGATTGCTAATCCATTGTGCTCTGCACACGTGGGTTCAAATCCCATCCTCGTCGTTTGATGTCTTTAGCGTTCAAGAGAGCCAAGTGCGCCTACCGTAGCACTTTGCTGCCAACTATAACGTCATCATACTAAAAATAGCTGCGGAAAAACACCACCGGCAGGCGAATGGCTGAGTGGTTAAGGCGATGGACTGCTAATCCATTGTGCTCTGCGCGCGTATGGGTTTGAGTCTCACCCTTGGTGTTTAGTTTCACAGAGAGCCTAGTGAACAGGTCAACCGCAGGGGTGCCGCTCATGGCGAGCTTTAGCTGAATTGCATTGTAATTATAGCTGCAGAAAAAGCTCATGTTCATTTCTGAAAACATTGTTGAGGTCAGGATCAATACAAGAAGCCCCCTGGTGCATGGATATGACCATTAGAAATACAACAACACGTTCTAAGGGAGGTCCAAATCCTGGCTACACCAGCCTTCTTCAAGCTCATGCTTTCGCCAGCACAGCGAAAGCAGCTCGCAACAGAAGCATAAGCACAACTCCTTTTTCCAACAAGTCACGAAGCCTCCTAAGAGACCGGCAAAAATTGCCAAGGCTGACTGTATTTCAAGTCATCCCAGCGGGGTATTGGGTAAAGTTTTCAACCAGCAAAGATCACGTCTCGGATGAGCCTCATAGACTACGATATTGCCTCTGCGAAAGAATGCCGGCGAAGGGAGCGACGTCTCCCGTGCTTTTATCTGGACATGGAACGACAGGGTGGTATCAAGCTTTAAACTGCCATGTAATCAGCCTTTTGGCACTGACGGCTGCATGGTGAGTCTACGAAACAGGCGAGTGATATGCACAAAAAGGTTTGTTCATTGTTCTCTCTTCGCTCAAAGAACAAAGAGTGCGCTGCTTTCGTAATTTTGGGGGGAGAGACTTATGGGTATCCTGGTAGCAAAGGGGGGGAGTTATAACGCTCAATCTCCAAGAACATATTTGAGTTCGGGATCGATTCGACGAGCCCCCTACGAGGTTGGGTAGGATAATGAAGAGTGCAAGGAAACTGCAAACATATTCTGAGAGAGGTCCAATGCAAGCTATGCTGCCATTTTCATGACCCAGGTGTTCTCTCTAGGTTCTTTCCAACAAAGCAGAAGCAGCACACAAAAGAAACATAAGCACATCTCCCTCTATCAACACGGTTGTGAGTCTCCTAACCCATAGAACCCAACGCTCCTTGCAGGTCAGTCGAAGGGTTACCTCTCTCATCAGCCCAACCTTTTACAACACATTGTGGTGAACTTTATCTCCGTCATGTTAATGAGAGCGGTTGAAAAGCACCAAAACAGCGCTTCCGACAGCCGAAGCGGCACGACGAGGTGGCCGAGTGGTTAAGGCGATGGACTGCTAATCCATTGTGCTCTGCACGCGTGGGTTCGAATCCCATCCTCGTCGTTTGATGGCTTTAGTGTTTCGAGAGAGCCAAGTGCGCATGGCAAAGCCCTTCAAAGTACCTCGCTGCCAACTTTAAAGACATCATCCTTAAAATAGCTGCAGAAACACACCACAGCCCAGCTTCGGGCAGACGTGCAGGCGAGTGACGAGGTGGCCGAGTGGTTAAGGCGATGGACTGCTAATCCATTGTGCTCTGCACGCGTGGGTTCGAATCCCATCCTCGTCGTTTGATGTCTTTAGCGTTCAAGAGAGCCAAGTGCGCCTGCCGTAGCACTTTGCTGCCAACTATAACGTCATCATACTAAAAATAGCTGCGGAAAAACACCACCGGCAGGCGAGTGGCTGAGTGGTTAAGGCGATGGACTGCTAATCCGTTGTGCTCTGCGCGCGTATGGGTTCGAGTCTCACCCTTGGTGTTTAGTTTCACAGAGAGCCTAGTGAACAGGTCAACCGCAGGGGTGCCGCTCATGGCGAGCTTTAGCTGAATTGCATTGTAATTATAGCTGCAGAAAAAGCTCATGTTCATTTCTGAAAACATTGTTGAGGTCAGGATCAATACAAGAAGCCCCCTGGTGCATGGATATGACCATTAGAAATACAACAACACGTTCTAAGGGAGGTCCAAATCCTGGCTACACCAGCCTTCTTCAAGCTCATGCTTTCGCCAGCACAGCGAAAGCAGCTCGCAACAGAAGCATAAGCACAACTCCTTTTTCCAACAAGTCACGAAGCCTCCTAAGAGACCGGCAAAAATTGCCAAGGCTGACTGTATTTCAAGTCATCCCAGCGGGGTATTGGGTAAAGTTTTCAACCAGCAAAGATCACGTCTCGGATGAGCCTCATAGACTACGATATTGCCTCTGCGAAAGAATGCCGGCGAAGGGAGCGACGTCTCCCGTGCTTTTATCTGGACATGGAACGACAGGGTGGTATCAAGCTTTAAACTGCCATGTAATCAGCCTTTTGGCACTGACGGCTGCATGGTGAGTCTACGAAACAGGCGAGTGATATGCACAAAAAGGTTTGTTCATTGTTCTCTCTTCGCTCAAAGAACAAAGAGTGCGCTGCTTTCGTAATTTTGGGGGGAGAGACTTATGGGTATCCTGGTAGCAAAGGGGGGGAGTTATAACGCTCAATCTCCAAGAACATATTTGAGTTCGGGATCGATTCGACGAGCCCCCTACGAGGTTGGGTAGGATAATGAAGAGTGCAAGGAAACTGCAAACATATTCTGAGAGAGGTCCAATGCAAGCTATGCTGCCCTTTTCATGACCCAGGTGTTCTCTCTAGGTTCTTTCCAACAAAGCAGAAGCAGCACACAAAAGAAACATAAGCACATCTCCCTCTATCAACACGGTTGTGAGTCTCCTAACCCATAGAACCCAACGCTCCTTGCAGGTCAGTCGAAGGGTTACCTCTCTCATCAGCCCAACCTTTTACAACACATTGTGGTGAACTTTATCTCCGTCATGTTAATGAGAGCGGTTGAAAAGCACCAAAACAGCGCTTCCGACAGCCGAAGCGGCACGACAAGGTGGCCGAGTGGTTAAGGCGATGGACTGCTAATCCATTGTGCTCTGCACGCGTGGGTTCGAATCCCATCCTCGTCGTTTGATGGCTTTAGTGTTTCGAGAGAGCCAAGTGCGCATGGCAAAGCCCTTCAAAGTACCTCGCTGCCAACTTTAAAGACATCATCCTTAAAATAGCTGCAGAAACACACCACAGCCCAGCTTCGGGCAGACGTGCAGGCGAGTGACGAGGTGGCCGAGTGGTTAAGGCGATGGACTGCTAATCCATTGTGCTCTGCACGCGTGGGTTCGAATCCCATCCTCGTCGTTTGATGTCTTTAGCGTTCAAGAGAGCCAAGTGCGCCTGCCGTAGCACTTTGCTGCCAACTATAACGTCATCATACTAAAAATAGCTGCGGAAAAACACCACCGGCAGGCGAGTGGCTGAGTGGTTAAGGCGATGGACTGCTAATCCGTTGTGCTCTGCGCGCGTATGGGTTCGAGTCTCACCCTTGGTGTTTAGTTTCACAGAGAGCCTAGTGAACAGGTCAACCGCAGGGGTGCCGCTCATGGCGAGCTTTAGCTGAATTGCATTGTAATTATAGCTGCAGAAAAAGCTCATGTTCATTTCTGAAAACATTGTTGAGGTCAGGATCAATACAAGAAGCCCCCTGGTGCATGGATATGACCATTAGAAATACAACAACACGTTCTAAGGGAGGTCCAAATCCTGGCTACACCAGCCTTCTTCAAGCTCATGCTTTCGCCAGCACAGCGAAAGCAGCACGCAACAGAAGCATAAGCACAACTCCTTTTTCCAACAAGTCACGAAGCCTCCTAAGAGACCGGCAAAAATTGCCAAGGCTGACTGTATTTCAAGTCATCCCAGCGGGGTATTGGGTAAAGTTTTCAACCAGCAAAGATCACGTCTCGGATGAGCCTCATAGACTACGATATTGCCTCTGCGAAAGAATGCCGGCGAAGGGAGCGACGTCTCCCGTGCTTTTATCTGGACATGGAACGACAGGGTGGTATCAAGCTTTAAACTGCCATGTAATCAGCCTTTTGGCACTGACGGCTGCATGGTGAGTCTACGAAACAGGCGAGTGATATGCACAAAAAGGTTTGTTCATTGTTCTCTCTTCGCTCAAAGAACAAAGAGTGCGCTGCTTTCGTAAATTTGGGGGGAGAGACTTATGGGTATCCTGGTAGCAAAGGGGGGGAGTTATAACGCTCAATCTCCAAGAACATATTTGAGTTCGGGATCGATTCGACGAGCCCCCTACGAGGTTGGGTAGGATAATGAAGAGTGCAAGGAAACTGCAAACATATTCTGAGAGAGGTCCAATGCAAGCTATGCTGCCCTTTTCATGACCCAGGTGTTCTCTCTAGGTTCTTTCCAACAAAGCAGAAGCAGCACACAAAAGAAACATAAGCACATCTCCCTCTATCAACACGGTTGTGAGTCTCCTAACCCATAGAACCCAACGCTCCTTGCAGGTCAGTCGAAGGGTTACCTCTCTCATCAGCCCAACCTTTTACAACACATTGTGGTGAACTTTATCTCCGTCATGTTAATGAGAGCGGTTGAAAAGCACCAAAACAGCGCTTCCGACAGCCGAAGCGGCACGACGAGGTGGCCGAGTGGTTAAGGCGATGGACTGCTAATCCATTGTGCTCTGCACGCGTGGGTTCGAATCCCATCCTCGTCGTTTGATGGCTTTAGTGTTTCGAGAGAGCCGTGTGCGCATGGCAAAGCCCTTCAAAGTACCTCGCTGCCAACTTTAAAGACATCATCCTTAAAATAGCTGCAGAAACACACCACAGCCCAGCTTCGGGCAGACGTGCAGGCGAGTGACGAGGTGGCCGAGTGGTTAAGGCGATGGACTGCTAATCCATTGTGCTCTGCACGCGTGGGTTCGAATCCCATCCTCGTCGTTTGATGTCTTTAGCGTTCAAGAGAGCCAAGTGCGCCTGCCGTAGCACTTTGCTGCCAACTATAACGTCATCATACTAAAAATAGCTGCGGAAAAACACCACCGGCAGGCGAGTGGCTGAGTGGTTAAGGCGATGGACTGCTAATCCGTTGTGCTCTGCGCGCGTATGGGTTCGAGTCTCACCCTTGGTGTTTAGTTTCACAGAGAGCCTAGTGAACAGGTCAACCGCAGGGGTGCCGCTCATGGCGAGCTTTAGCTGAATTGCATTGTAATTATAGCTGCAGAAAAAGCTCATGTTCATTTCTGAAAACATTGTTGAGGTCAGGATCAATACAAGAAGCCCCCTGGTGCATGGATATGACCATTAGAAATACAACAACACGTTCTAAGGGAGGTCCAAATCCTGGCTACACCAGCCTTCTTCAAGCTCATGCTTTCGCCAGCACAGCGAAAGCAGCACGCAACAGAAGCATAAGCACAACTCCTTTTTCCAACAAGTCACGAAGCCTCCTAAGAGACCGGCAAAAATTGCCAAGGCTGACTGTATTTCAAGTCATCCCAGCGGGGTATTGGGTAAAGTTTTCAACCAGCAAAGATCACGTCTCGGATGAGCCTCATAGACTACGATATTGCCTCTGCGAAAGAATGCCGGCGAAGGGAGCGACGTCTCCCGTGCTTTTATCTGGACATGGAACGACAGGGTGGTATCAAGCTTTAAACTGCCATGTAATCAGCCTTTTGGCACTGACGGCTGCATGGTGAGTCTACGAAACAGGCGAGTGATATGCACAAAAAGGTTTGTTCATTGTTCTCTCTTCGCTCAAAGAACAAAGAGTGCGCTGCTTTCGTAAATTTGGGGGGAGAGACTTATGGGTATCCTGGTAGCAAAGGGGGGGAGTTATAACGCTCAATCTCCAAGAACATATTTGAGTTCGGGATCGATTCGACGAGCCCCCTACGAGGTTGGGTAGGATAATGAAGAGTGCAAGGAAACTGCAAACATATTCTGAGAGAGGTCCAATGCAAGCTATGCTGCCCTTTTCATGACCCAGGTGTTCTCTCTAGGTTATTTCCAACAAAGCAGAAGCAGCACACAAAAGAAACATAAGCACATCTCCCTCTATCAACACGGTTGTGAGTCTCCTAACCCATAGAACCCAACGCTCCTTGCAGGTCAGTCGAAGGGTTACCTCTCTCATCAGCCCAACCTTTTACAACACATTGTGGTGAACTTTATCTCCGTCATGTTAATGAGAGCGGTTGAAAAGCACCAAAACAGCGCTTCCGACAGCCGAAGAGGCACGACGAGGGGGCCGAGTGGTTAAGGCGATGGACTGCTAATCCATTGTGCTCTGCACGCGTGGGTTCGAATCCCATCCTCGTCGTTTGATGGCTTTAGTGTTTCGAGAGAGCCAAGTGCGCATGGCAAAGCCCTTCAAAGTACCTCGCTGCCAACTTTAAAGACATCATCCTTAAAATAGCTGCAGAAACACACCACAGCCCAGCTTCGGGCAGACGTGCAGGCGAGTGACGAGGTGGCCGAGTGGTTAAGGCGATGGACTGCTAATCCATTGTGCTCTGCACGCGTGGGTTCGAATCCCATCCTCGTCGTTTGATGGCTTTAGTGTTTCGAGAGAGCCAAGTGCGCATGGCAAAGCCCTTCAAAGTACCTCGCTGCCAACTTTAAAGACATCATCCTTAAAATAGCTGCAGAAACACACCACAGCCCAGCTTCGGGCAGACGTGCAGGCGAGTGACGAGGTGGCCGAGTGGTTAAGGCGATGGACTGCTAATCCATTGTGCTCTGCACGCGTGGGTTCGAATCCCATCCTCGTCGTTTGATGGCTTTAGTGTTTCGAGAGAGCCAAGTGCGCATGGCAAAGCCCTTCAAAGTACCTCGCTGCCAACTTTAAAGACATCATCCTTAAAATAGCTGCAGAAACACACCACAGCCCAGCTTCGGGCAGACGTGCAGGCGAGTGACGAGGTGGCCGAGTGGTTAAGGCGATGGATTGCTAATCCATTGTGCTCTGCACACGTGGGTTCAAATCCCATCCTCGTCGTTTGATGTCTTTAGCGTTCAAGAGAGCCAAGTGCGCCTACCGTAGCACTTTGCTGCCAACTATAACGTCATCATACTAAAAATAGCTGCGGAAAAACACCACCGGCAGGCGAATGGCTGAGTGGTTAAGGCGATGGACTGCTAATCCATTGTGCTCTGCGCGCGTATGGGTTTGAGTCTCACCCTTGGTGTTTAGTTTCACAGAGAGCCTAGTGAACAGGTCAACCGCAGGGGTGCCGCTCATGGCGAGCTTTAGCTGAATTGCATTGTAATTATAGCTGCAGAAAAAGCTCATGTTCATTTCTGAAAACATTGTTGAGGTCAGGATCAATACAAGAAGCCCCCTGGTGCATGGATATGACCATTAGAAATACAACAACACGTTCTAAGGGAGGTCCAAATCCTGGCTACACCAGCCTTCTTCAAGCTCATGCTTTCGCCAGCACAGCGAAAGCAGCTCGCAACAGAAGCATAAGCACAACTCCTTTTTCCAACAAGTCACGAAGCCTCCTAAGAGACCGGCAAAAATTGCCAAGGCTGACTGTATTTCAAGTCATCCCAGCGGGGTATTGGGTAAAGTTTTCAACCAGCAAAGATCACGTCTCGGATGAGCCTCATAGACTACGATATTGCCTCTGCGAAAGAATGCCGGCGAAGGGAGCGACGTCTCCCGTGCTTTTATCTGGACATGGAACGACAGGGTGGTATCAAGCTTTAAACTGCCATGTAATCAGCCTTTTGGCACTGACGGCTGCATGGTGAGTCTACGAAACAGGCGAGTGATATGCACAAAAAGGTTTGTTCATTGTTCTCTCTTCGCTCAAAGAACAAAGAGTGCGCTGCTTTCGTAATTTTGGGGGGAGAGACTTATGGGTATCCTGGTAGCAAAGGGGGGGAGTTATAACGCTCAATCTCCAAGAACATATTTGAGTTCGGGATCGATTCGACGAGCCCCCTACGAGGTTGGGTAGGATAATGAAGAGTGCAAGGAAACTGCAAACATATTCTGAGAGAGGTCCAATGCAAGCTATGCTGCCCTTTTCATGACCCAGGTGTTCTCTCTAGGTTCTTTCCAACAAAGCAGAAGCAGCACACAAAAGAAACATAAGCACATCTCCCTCTATCAACACGGTTGTGAGTCTCCTAACCCATAGAACCCAACGCTCCTTGCAGGTCAGTCGAAGGGTTACCTCTCTCATCAGCCCAACCTTTTACAACACATTGTGGTGAACTTTATCTCCGTCATGTTAATGAGAGCGGTTGAAAAGCACCAAAACAGCGCTTCCGACAGCCGAAGCGGCACGACGAGGTGGCCGAGTGGTTAAGGCGATGGACTGCTAATCCATTGTGCTCTGCACGCGTGGGTTCGAATCCCATCCTCGTCGTTTGATGGCTTTAGTGTTTCGAGAGAGCCAAGTGCGCATGGCAAAGCCCTTCAAAGTACCTCGCTGCCAACTTTAAAGACATCATCCTTAAAATAGCTGCAGAAACACACCACAGCCCAGCTTCGGGCAGACGTGCAGGCGAGTGACGAGGTGGCCGAGTGGTTAAGGCGATGGACTGCTAATCCATTGTGCTCTGCACGCGTGGGTTCGAATCCCATCCTCGTCGTTTGATGTCTTTAGCGTTCAAGAGAGCCAAGTGCGCCTGCCGTAGCACTTTGCTGCCAACTATAACGTCATCATACTAAAAATAGCTGCGGAAAAACACCACCGGCAGGCGAGTGGCTGAGTGGTTAAGGCGATGGACTGCTAATCCGTTGTGCTCTGCGCGCGTATGGGTTCGAGTCTCACCCTTGGTGTTTAGTTTCACAGAGAGCCTAGTGAACAGGTCAACCGCAGGGGTGCCGCTCATGGCGAGCTTTAGCTGAATTGCATTGTAATTATAGCTGCAGAAAAAGCTCATGTTCATTTCTGAAAACATTGTTGAGGTCAGGATCAATACAAGAAGCCCCCTGGTGCATGGATATGACCATTAGAAATACAACAACACGTTCTAAGGGAGGTCCAAATCCTGGCTACACCAGCCTTCTTCAAGCTCATGCTTTCGCCAGCACAGCGAAAGCAGCTCGCAACAGAAGCATAAGCACAACTCCTTTTTCCAACAAGTCACGAAGCCTCCTAAGAGACCGGCAAAAATTGCCAAGGCTGACTGTATTTCAAGTCATCCCAGCGGGGTATTGGGTAAAGTTTTCAACCAGCAAAGATCACGTCTCGGATGAGCCTCATAGACTACGATATTGCCTCTGCGAAAGAATGCCGGCGAAGGGAGCGACGTCTCCCGTGCTTTTATCTGGACATGGAACGACAGGGTGGTATCAAGCTTTAAACTGCCATGTAATCAGCCTTTTGGCACTGACGGCTGCATGGTGAGTCTACGAAACAGGCGAGTGATATGCACAAAAAGGTTTGTTCATTGTTCTCTCTTCGCTCAAAGAACAAAGAGTGCGCTGCTTTCGTAATTTTGGGGGGAGAGACTTATGGGTATCCTGGTAGCAAAGGGGGGGAGTTATAACGCTCAATCTCCAAGAACATATTTGAGTTCGGGATCGATTCGACGAGCCCCCTACGAGGTTGGGTAGGATAATGAAGAGTGCAAGGAAACTGCAAACATATTCTGAGAGAGGTCCAATGCAAGCTATGCTGCCCTTTTCATGACCCAGGTGTTCTCTCTAGGTTCTTTCCAACAAAGCAGAAGCAGCACACAAAAGAAACATAAGCACATCTCCCTCTATCAACACGGTTGTGAGTCTCCTAACCCATAGAACCCAACGCTCCTTGCAGGTCAGTCGAAGGGTTACCTCTCTCATCAGCCCAACCTTTTACAACACATTGTGGTGAACTTTATCTCCGTCATGTTAATGAGAGCGGTTGAAAAGCACCAAAACAGCGCTTCCGACAGCCGAAGCGGCACGACAAGGTGGCCGAGTGGTTAAGGCGATGGACTGCTAATCCATTGTGCTCTGCACGCGTGGGTTCGAATCCCATCCTCGTCGTTTGATGGCTTTAGTGTTTCGAGAGAGCCAAGTGCGCATGGCAAAGCCCTTCAAAGTACCTCGCTGCCAACTTTAAAGACATCATCCTTAAAATAGCTGCAGAAACACACCACAGCCCAGCTTCGGGCAGACGTGCAGGCGAGTGACGAGGTGGCCGAGTGGTTAAGGCGATGGACTGCTAATCCATTGTGCTCTGCACGCGTGGGTTCGAATCCCATCCTCGTCGTTTGATGTCTTTAGCGTTCAAGAGAGCCAAGTGCGCCTGCCGTAGCACTTTGCTGCCAACTATAACGTCATCATACTAAAAATAGCTGCGGAAAAACACCACCGGCAGGCGAGTGGCTGAGTGGTTAAGGCGATGGACTGCTAATCCGTTGTGCTCTGCGCGCGTATGGGTTCGAGTCTCACCCTTGGTGTTTAGTTTCACAGAGAGCCTAGTGAACAGGTCAACCGCAGGGGTGCCGCTCATGGCGAGCTTTAGCTGAATTGCATTGTAATTATAGCTGCAGAAAAAGCTCATGTTCATTTCTGAAAACATTGTTGAGGTCAGGATCAATACAAGAAGCCCCCTGGTGCATGGATATGACCATTAGAAATACAACAACACGTTCTAAGGGAGGTCCAAATCCTGGCTACACCAGCCTTCTTCAAGCTCATGCTTTCGCCAGCACAGCGAAAGCAGCACGCAACAGAAGCATAAGCACAACTCCTTTTTCCAACAAGTCACGAAGCCTCCTAAGAGACCGGCAAAAATTGCCAAGGCTGACTGTATTTCAAGTCATCCCAGCGGGGTATTGGGTAAAGTTTTCAACCAGCAAAGATCACGTCTCGGATGAGCCTCATAGACTACGATATTGCCTCTGCGAAAGAATGCCGGCGAAGGGAGCGACGTCTCCCGTGCTTTTATCTGGACATGGAACGACAGGGTGGTATCAAGCTTTAAACTGCCATGTAATCAGCCTTTTGGCACTGACGGCTGCATGGTGAGTCTACGAAACAGGCGAGTGATATGCACAAAAAGGTTTGTTCATTGTTCTCTCTTCGCTCAAAGAACAAAGAGTGCGCTGCTTTCGTAAATTTGGGGGGAGAGACTTATGGGTATCCTGGTAGCAAAGGGGGGGAGTTATAACGCTCAATCTCCAAGAACATATTTGAGTTCGGGATCGATTCGACGAGCCCCCTACGAGGTTGGGTAGGATAATGAAGAGTGCAAGGAAACTGCAAACATATTCTGAGAGAGGTCCAATGCAAGCTATGCTGCCCTTTTCATGACCCAGGTGTTCTCTCTAGGTTCTTTCCAACAAAGCAGAAGCAGCACACAAAAGAAACATAAGCACATCTCCCTCTATCAACACGGTTGTGAGTCTCCTAACCCATAGAACCCAACGCTCCTTGCAGGTCAGTCGAAGGGTTACCTCTCTCATCAGCCCAACCTTTTACAACACATTGTGGTGAACTTTATCTCCGTCATGTTAATGAGAGCGGTTGAAAAGCACCAAAACAGCGCTTCCGACAGCCGAAGCGGCACGACGAGGTGGCCGAGTGGTTAAGGCGATGGACTGCTAATCCATTGTGCTCTGCACGCGTGGGTTCGAATCCCATCCTCGTCGTTTGATGGCTTTAGTGTTTCGAGAGAGCCGTGTGCGCATGGCAAAGCCCTTCAAAGTACCTCGCTGCCAACTTTAAAGACATCATCCTTAAAATAGCTGCAGAAACACACCACAGCCCAGCTTCGGGCAGACGTGCAGGCGAGTGACGAGGTGGCCGAGTGGTTAAGGCGATGGACTGCTAATCCATTGTGCTCTGCACGCGTGGGTTCGAATCCCATCCTCGTCGTTTGATGTCTTTAGCGTTCAAGAGAGCCAAGTGCGCCTGCCGTAGCACTTTGCTGCCAACTATAACGTCATCATACTAAAAATAGCTGCGGAAAAACACCACCGGCAGGCGAGTGGCTGAGTGGTTAAGGCGATGGACTGCTAATCCGTTGTGCTCTGCGCGCGTATGGGTTCGAGTCTCACCCTTGGTGTTTAGTTTCACAGAGAGCCTAGTGAACAGGTCAACCGCAGGGGTGCCGCTCATGGCGAGCTTTAGCTGAATTGCATTGTAATTATAGCTGCAGAAAAAGCTCATGTTCATTTCTGAAAACATTGTTGAGGTCAGGATCAATACAAGAAGCCCCCTGGTGCATGGATATGACCATTAGAAATACAACAACACGTTCTAAGGGAGGTCCAAATCCTGGCTACACCAGCCTTCTTCAAGCTCATGCTTTCGCCAGCACAGCGAAAGCAGCACGCAACAGAAGCATAAGCACAACTCCTTTTTCCAACAAGTCACGAAGCCTCCTAAGAGACCGGCAAAAATTGCCAAGGCTGACTGTATTTCAAGTCATCCCAGCGGGGTATTGGGTAAAGTTTTCAACCAGCAAAGATCACGTCTCGGATGAGCCTCATAGACTACGATATTGCCTCTGCGAAAGAATGCCGGCGAAGGGAGCGACGTCTCCCGTGCTTTTATCTGGACATGGAACGACAGGGTGGTATCAAGCTTTAAACTGCCATGTAATCAGCCTTTTGGCACTGACGGCTGCATGGTGAGTCTACGAAACAGGCGAGTGATATGCACAAAAAGGTTTGTTCATTGTTCTCTCTTCGCTCAAAGAACAAAGAGTGCGCTGCTTTCGTAAATTTGGGGGGAGAGACTTATGGGTATCCTGGTAGCAAAGGGGGGGAGTTATAACGCTCAATCTCCAAGAACATATTTGAGTTCGGGATCGATTCGACGAGCCCCCTACGAGGTTGGGTAGGATAATGAAGAGTGCAAGGAAACTGCAAACATATTCTGAGAGAGGTCCAATGCAAGCTATGCTGCCCTTTTCATGACCCAGGTGTTCTCTCTAGGTTATTTCCAACAAAGCAGAAGCAGCACACAAAAGAAACATAAGCACATCTCCCTCTATCAACACGGTTGTGAGTCTCCTAACCCATAGAACCCAACGCTCCTTGCAGGTCAGTCGAAGGGTTACCTCTCTCATCAGCCCAACCTTTTACAACACATTGTGGTGAACTTTATCTCCGTCATGTTAATGAGAGCGGTTGAAAAGCACCAAAACAGCGCTTCCGACAGCCGAAGAGGCACGACGAGGGGGCCGAGTGGTTAAGGCGATGGACTGCTAATCCATTGTGCTCTGCACGCGTGGGTTCGAATCCCATCCTCGTCGTTTGATGGCTTTAGTGTTTCGAGAGAGCCAAGTGCGCATGGCAAAGCTCTTCAAAGTACCTCGCTGCCAACTTTAAAGACATCATCCTTAAAATAGCTGCAGAAACACACCACAGCCCAGCTTCGGGCAGACGTGCAGGCGAGTGACGAGGTGGCCGAGTGGTTAAGGCGATGGACTGCTAATCCATTGTGCTCTGCACGCGTGGGTTCGAATCCCATCCTCGTCGTTTGATGGCTTTAGTGTTTCGAGAGAGCCAAGTGCGCATGGCAAAGCCCTTCAAAGTACCTCGCTGCCAACTTTAAAGACATCATCCTTAAAATAGCTGCAGAAACACACCACAGCCCAGCTTCGGGCAGACGTGCAGGCGAGTGACGAGGTGGCCGAGTGGTTAAGGCGATGGACTGCTAATCCATTGTGCTCTGCACGCGTGGGTTCGAATCCCATCCTCGTCGTTTGATGGCTTTAGTGTTTCGAGAGAGCCAAGTGCGCATGGCAAAGCCCTTCAAAGTACCTCGCTGCCAACTTTAAAGACATCATCCTTAAAATAGCTGCAGAAACACACCACAGCCCAGCTTCGGGCAGACGTGCAGGCGAGTGACGAGGTGGCCGAGTGGTTAAGGCGATGGATTGCTAATCCATTGTGCTCTGCACACGTGGGTTCAAATCCCATCCTCGTCGTTTGATGTCTTTAGCGTTCAAGAGAGCCAAGTGCGCCTACCGTAGCACTTTGCTGCCAACTATAACGTCATCATACTAAAAATAGCTGCGGAAAAACACCACCGGCAGGCGAATGGCTGAGTGGTTAAGGCGATGGACTGCTAATCCATTGTGCTCTGCGCGCGTATGGGTTTGAGTCTCACCCTTGGTGTTTAGTTTCACAGAGAGCCTAGTGAACAGGTCAACCGCAGGGGTGCCGCTCATGGCGAGCTTTAGCTGAATTGCATTGTAATTATAGCTGCAGAAAAAGCTCATGTTCATTTCTGAAAACATTGTTGAGGTCAGGATCAATACAAGAAGCCCCCTGGTGCATGGATATGACCATTAGAAATACAACAACACGTTCTAAGGGAGGTCCAAATCCTGGCTACACCAGCCTTCTTCAAGCTCATGCTTTCGCCAGCACAGCGAAAGCAGCTCGCAACAGAAGCATAAGCACAACTCCTTTTTCCAACAAGTCACGAAGCCTCCTAAGAGACCGGCAAAAATTGCCAAGGCTGACTGTATTTCAAGTCATCCCAGCGGGGTATTGGGTAAAGTTTTCAACCAGCAAAGATCACGTCTCGGATGAGCCTCATAGACTACGATATTGCCTCTGCGAAAGAATGCCGGCGAAGGGAGCGACGTCTCCCGTGCTTTTATCTGGACATGGAACGACAGGGTGGTATCAAGCTTTAAACTGCCATGTAATCAGCCTTTTGGCACTGACGGCTGCATGGTGAGTCTACGAAACAGGCGAGTGATATGCACAAAAAGGTTTGTTCATTGTTCTCTCTTCGCTCAAAGAACAAAGAGTGCGCTGCTTTCGTAATTTTGGGGGGAGAGACTTATGGGTATCCTGGTAGCAAAGGGGGGGAGTTATAACGCTCAATCTCCAAGAACATATTTGAGTTCGGGATCGATTCGACGAGCCCCCTACGAGGTTGGGTAGGATAATGAAGAGTGCAAGGAAACTGCAAACATATTCTGAGAGAGGTCCAATGCAAGCTATGCTGCCATTTTCATGACCCAGGTGTTCTCTCTAGGTTCTTTCCAACAAAGCAGAAGCAGCACACAAAAGAAACATAAGCACATCTCCCTCTATCAACACGGTTGTGAGTCTCCTAACCCATAGAACCCAACGCTCCTTGCAGGTCAGTCGAAGGGTTACCTCTCTCATCAGCCCAACCTTTTACAACACATTGTGGTGAACTTTATCTCCGTCATGTTAATGAGAGCGGTTGAAAAGCACCAAAACAGCGCTTCCGACAGCCGAAGCGGCACGACGAGGTGGCCGAGTGGTTAAGGCGATGGACTGCTAATCCATTGTGCTCTGCACGCGTGGGTTCGAATCCCATCCTCGTCGTTTGATGGCTTTAGTGTTTCGAGAGAGCCAAGTGCGCATGGCAAAGCCCTTCAAAGTACCTCGCTGCCAACTTTAAAGACATCATCCTTAAAATAGCTGCAGAAACACACCACAGCCCAGCTTCGGGCAGACGTGCAGGCGAGTGACGAGGTGGCCGAGTGGTTAAGGCGATGGACTGCTAATCCATTGTGCTCTGCACGCGTGGGTTCGAATCCCATCCTCGTCGTTTGATGTCTTTAGCGTTCAAGAGAGCCAAGTGCGCCTGCCGTAGCACTTTGCTGCCAACTATAACGTCATCATACTAAAAATAGCTGCGGAAAAACACCACCGGCAGGCGAGTGGCTGAGTGGTTAAGGCGATGGACTGCTAATCCGTTGTGCTCTGCGCGCGTATGGGTTCGAGTCTCACCCTTGGTGTTTAGTTTCACAGAGAGCCTAGTGAACAGGTCAACCGCAGGGGTGCCGCTCATGGCGAGCTTTAGCTGAATTGCATTGTAATTATAGCTGCAGAAAAAGCTCATGTTCATTTCTGAAAACATTGTTGAGGTCAGGATCAATACAAGAAGCCCCCTGGTGCATGGATATGACCATTAGAAATACAACAACACGTTCTAAGGGAGGTCCAAATCCTGGCTACACCAGCCTTCTTCAAGCTCATGCTTTCGCCAGCACAGCGAAAGCAGCTCGCAACAGAAGCATAAGCACAACTCCTTTTTCCAACAAGTCACGAAGCCTCCTAAGAGACCGGCAAAAATTGCCAAGGCTGACTGTATTTCAAGTCATCCCAGCGGGGTATTGGGTAAAGTTTTCAACCAGCAAAGATCACGTCTCGGATGAGCCTCATAGACTACGATATTGCCTCTGCGAAAGAATGCCGGCGAAGGGAGCGACGTCTCCCGTGCTTTTATCTGGACATGGAACGACAGGGTGGTATCAAGCTTTAAACTGCCATGTAATCAGCCTTTTGGCACTGACGGCTGCATGGTGAGTCTACGAAACAGGCGAGTGATATGCACAAAAAGGTTTGTTCATTGTTCTCTCTTCGCTCAAAGAACAAAGAGTGCGCTGCTTTCGTAATTTTGGGGGGAGAGACTTATGGGTATCCTGGTAGCAAAGGGGGGGAGTTATAACGCTCAATCTCCAAGAACATATTTGAGTTCGGGATCGATTCGACGAGCCCCCTACGAGGTTGGGTAGGATAATGAAGAGTGCAAGGAAACTGCAAACATATTCTGAGAGAGGTCCAATGCAAGCTATGCTGCCCTTTTCATGACCCAGGTGTTCTCTCTAGGTTCTTTCCAACAAAGCAGAAGCAGCACACAAAAGAAACATAAGCACATCTCCCTCTATCAACACGGTTGTGAGTCTCCTAACCCATAGAACCCAACGCTCCTTGCAGGTCAGTCGAAGGGTTACCTCTCTCATCAGCCCAACCTTTTACAACACATTGTGGTGAACTTTATCTCCGTCATGTTAATGAGAGCGGTTGAAAAGCACCAAAACAGCGCTTCCGACAGCCGAAGCGGCACGACAAGGTGGCCGAGTGGTTAAGGCGATGGACTGCTAATCCATTGTGCTCTGCACGCGTGGGTTCGAATCCCATCCTCGTCGTTTGATGGCTTTAGTGTTTCGAGAGAGCCAAGTGCGCATGGCAAAGCCCTTCAAAGTACCTCGCTGCCAACTTTAAAGACATCATCCTTAAAATAGCTGCAGAAACACACCACAGCCCAGCTTCGGGCAGACGTGCAGGCGAGTGACGAGGTGGCCGAGTGGTTAAGGCGATGGACTGCTAATCCATTGTGCTCTGCACGCGTGGGTTCGAATCCCATCCTCGTCGTTTGATGTCTTTAGCGTTCAAGAGAGCCAAGTGCGCCTGCCGTAGCACTTTGCTGCCAACTATAACGTCATCATACTAAAAATAGCTGCGGAAAAACACCACCGGCAGGCGAGTGGCTGAGTGGTTAAGGCGATGGACTGCTAATCCGTTGTGCTCTGCGCGCGTATGGGTTCGAGTCTCACCCTTGGTGTTTAGTTTCACAGAGAGCCTAGTGAACAGGTCAACCGCAGGGGTGCCGCTCATGGCGAGCTTTAGCTGAATTGCATTGTAATTATAGCTGCAGAAAAAGCTCATGTTCATTTCTGAAAACATTGTTGAGGTCAGGATCAATACAAGAAGCCCCCTGGTGCATGGATATGACCATTAGAAATACAACAACACGTTCTAAGGGAGGTCCAAATCCTGGCTACACCAGCCTTCTTCAAGCTCATGCTTTCGCCAGCACAGCGAAAGCAGCACGCAACAGAAGCATAAGCACAACTCCTTTTTCCAACAAGTCACGAAGCCTCCTAAGAGACCGGCAAAAATTGCCAAGGCTGACTGTATTTCAAGTCATCCCAGCGGGGTATTGGGTAAAGTTTTCAACCAGCAAAGATCACGTCTCGGATGAGCCTCATAGACTACGATATTGCCTCTGCGAAAGAATGCCGGCGAAGGGAGCGACGTCTCCCGTGCTTTTATCTGGACATGGAACGACAGGGTGGTATCAAGCTTTAAACTGCCATGTAATCAGCCTTTTGGCACTGACGGCTGCATGGTGAGTCTACGAAACAGGCGAGTGATATGCACAAAAAGGTTTGTTCATTGTTCTCTCTTCGCTCAAAGAACAAAGAGTGCGCTGCTTTCGTAAATTTGGGGGGAGAGACTTATGGGTATCCTGGTAGCAAAGGGGGGGAGTTATAACGCTCAATCTCCAAGAACATATTTGAGTTCGGGATCGATTCGACGAGCCCCCTACGAGGTTGGGTAGGATAATGAAGAGTGCAAGGAAACTGCAAACATATTCTGAGAGAGGTCCAATGCAAGCTATGCTGCCCTTTTCATGACCCAGGTGTTCTCTCTAGGTTCTTTCCAACAAAGCAGAAGCAGCACACAAAAGAAACATAAGCACATCTCCCTCTATCAACACGGTTGTGAGTCTCCTAACCCATAGAACCCAACGCTCCTTGCAGGTCAGTCGAAGGGTTACCTCTCTCATCAGCCCAACCTTTTACAACACATTGTGGTGAACTTTATCTCCGTCATGTTAATGAGAGCGGTTGAAAAGCACCAAAACAGCGCTTCCGACAGCCGAAGCGGCACGACGAGGTGGCCGAGTGGTTAAGGCGATGGACTGCTAATCCATTGTGCTCTGCACGCGTGGGTTCGAATCCCATCCTCGTCGTTTGATGGCTTTAGTGTTTCGAGAGAGCCGTGTGCGCATGGCAAAGCCCTTCAAAGTACCTCGCTGCCAACTTTAAAGACATCATCCTTAAAATAGCTGCAGAAACACACCACAGCCCAGCTTCGGGCAGACGTGCAGGCGAGTGACGAGGTGGCCGAGTGGTTAAGGCGATGGACTGCTAATCCATTGTGCTCTGCACGCGTGGGTTCGAATCCCATCCTCGTCGTTTGATGTCTTTAGCGTTCAAGAGAGCCAAGTGCGCCTGCCGTAGCACTTTGCTGCCAACTATAACGTCATCATACTAAAAATAGCTGCGGAAAAACACCACCGGCAGGCGAGTGGCTGAGTGGTTAAGGCGATGGACTGCTAATCCGTTGTGCTCTGCGCGCGTATGGGTTCGAGTCTCACCCTTGGTGTTTAGTTTCACAGAGAGCCTAGTGAACAGGTCAACCGCAGGGGTGCCGCTCATGGCGAGCTTTAGCTGAATTGCATTGTAATTATAGCTGCAGAAAAAGCTCATGTTCATTTCTGAAAACATTGTTGAGGTCAGGATCAATACAAGAAGCCCCCTGGTGCATGGATATGACCATTAGAAATACAACAACACGTTCTAAGGGAGGTCCAAATCCTGGCTACACCAGCCTTCTTCAAGCTCATGCTTTCGCCAGCACAGCGAAAGCAGCACGCAACAGAAGCATAAGCACAACTCCTTTTTCCAACAAGTCACGAAGCCTCCTAAGAGACCGGCAAAAATTGCCAAGGCTGACTGTATTTCAAGTCATCCCAGCGGGGTATTGGGTAAAGTTTTCAACCAGCAAAGATCACGTCTCGGATGAGCCTCATAGACTACGATATTGCCTCTGCGAAAGAATGCCGGCGAAGGGAGCGACGTCTCCCGTGCTTTTATCTGGACATGGAACGACAGGGTGGTATCAAGCTTTAAACTGCCATGTAATCAGCCTTTTGGCACTGACGGCTGCATGGTGAGTCTACGAAACAGGCGAGTGATATGCACAAAAAGGTTTGTTCATTGTTCTCTCTTCGCTCAAAGAACAAAGAGTGCGCTGCTTTCGTAAATTTGGGGGGAGAGACTTATGGGTATCCTGGTAGCAAAGGGGGGGAGTTATAACGCTCAATCTCCAAGAACATATTTGAGTTCGGGATCGATTCGACGAGCCCCCTACGAGGTTGGGTAGGATAATGAAGAGTGCAAGGAAACTGCAAACATATTCTGAGAGAGGTCCAATGCAAGCTATGCTGCCCTTTTCATGACCCAGGTGTTCTCTCTAGGTTATTTCCAACAAAGCAGAAGCAGCACACAAAAGAAACATAAGCACATCTCCCTCTATCAACACGGTTGTGAGTCTCCTAACCCATAGAACCCAACGCTCCTTGCAGGTCAGTCGAAGGGTTACCTCTCTCATCAGCCCAACCTTTTACAACACATTGTGGTGAACTTTATCTCCGTCATGTTAATGAGAGCGGTTGAAAAGCACCAAAACAGCGCTTCCGACAGCCGAAGAGGCACGACGAGGGGGCCGAGTGGTTAAGGCGATGGACTGCTAATCCATTGTGCTCTGCACGCGTGGGTTCGAATCCCATCCTCGTCGTTTGATGGCTTTAGTGTTTCGAGAGAGCCAAGTGCGCATGGCAAAGCTCTTCAAAGTACCTCGCTGCCAACTTTAAAGACATCATCCTTAAAATAGCTGCAGAAACACACCACAGCCCAGCTTCGGGCAGACGTGCAGGCGAGTGACGAGGTGGCCGAGTGGTTAAGGCGATGGACTGCTAATCCATTGTGCTCTGCACGCGTGGGTTCGAATCCCATCCTCGTCGTTTGATGGCTTTAGTGTTTCGAGAGAGCCAAGTGCGCATGGCAAAGCCCTTCAAAGTACCTCGCTGCCAACTTTAAAGACATCATCCTTAAAATAGCTGCAGAAACACACCACAGCCCAGCTTCGGGCAGACGTGCAGGCGAGTGACGAGGTGGCCGAGTGGTTAAGGCGATGGACTGCTAATCCATTGTGCTCTGCACGCGTGGGTTCGAATCCCATCCTCGTCGTTTGATGGCTTTAGTGTTTCGAGAGAGCCAAGTGCGCATGGCAAAGCCCTTCAAAGTACCTCGCTGCCAACTTTAAAGACATCATCCTTAAAATAGCTGCAGAAACACACCACAGCCCAGCTTCGGGCAGACGTGCAGGCGAGTGACGAGGTGGCCGAGTGGTTAAGGCGATGGATTGCTAATCCATTGTGCTCTGCACACGTGGGTTCAAATCCCATCCTCGTCGTTTGATGTCTTTAGCGTTCAAGAGAGCCAAGTGCGCCTACCGTAGCACTTTGCTGCCAACTATAACGTCATCATACTAAAAATAGCTGCGGAAAAACACCACCGGCAGGCGAATGGCTGAGTGGTTAAGGCGATGGACTGCTAATCCATTGTGCTCTGCGCGCGTATGGGTTTGAGTCTCACCCTTGGTGTTTAGTTTCACAGAGAGCCTAGTGAACAGGTCAACCGCAGGGGTGCCGCTCATGGCGAGCTTTAGCTGAATTGCATTGTAATTATAGCTGCAGAAAAAGCTCATGTTCATTTCTGAAAACATTGTTGAGGTCAGGATCAATACAAGAAGCCCCCTGGTGCATGGATATGACCATTAGAAATACAACAACACGTTCTAAGGGAGGTCCAAATCCTGGCTACACCAGCCTTCTTCAAGCTCATGCTTTCGCCAGCACAGCGAAAGCAGCTCGCAACAGAAGCATAAGCACAACTCCTTTTTCCAACAAGTCACGAAGCCTCCTAAGAGACCGGCAAAAATTGCCAAGGCTGACTGTATTTCAAGTCATCCCAGCGGGGTATTGGGTAAAGTTTTCAACCAGCAAAGATCACGTCTCGGATGAGCCTCATAGACTACGATATTGCCTCTGCGAAAGAATGCCGGCGAAGGGAGCGACGTCTCCCGTGCTTTTATCTGGACATGGAACGACAGGGTGGTATCAAGCTTTAAACTGCCATGTAATCAGCCTTTTGGCACTGACGGCTGCATGGTGAGTCTACGAAACAGGCGAGTGATATGCACAAAAAGGTTTGTTCATTGTTCTCTCTTCGCTCAAAGAACAAAGAGTGCGCTGCTTTCGTAATTTTGGGGGGAGAGACTTATGGGTATCCTGGTAGCAAAGGGGGGGAGTTATAACGCTCAATCTCCAAGAACATATTTGAGTTCGGGATCGATTCGACGAGCCCCCTACGAGGTTGGGTAGGATAATGAAGAGTGCAAGGAAACTGCAAACATATTCTGAGAGAGGTCCAATGCAAGCTATGCTGCCATTTTCATGACCCAGGTGTTCTCTCTAGGTTCTTTCCAACAAAGCAGAAGCAGCACACAAAAGAAACATAAGCACATCTCCCTCTATCAACACGGTTGTGAGTCTCCTAACCCATAGAACCCAACGCTCCTTGCAGGTCAGTCGAAGGGTTACCTCTCTCATCAGCCCAACCTTTTACAACACATTGTGGTGAACTTTATCTCCGTCATGTTAATGAGAGCGGTTGAAAAGCACCAAAACAGCGCTTCCGACAGCCGAAGCGGCACGACGAGGTGGCCGAGTGGTTAAGGCGATGGACTGCTAATCCATTGTGCTCTGCACGCGTGGGTTCGAATCCCATCCTCGTCGTTTGATGGCTTTAGTGTTTCGAGAGAGCCAAGTGCGCATGGCAAAGCCCTTCAAAGTACCTCGCTGCCAACTTTAAAGACATCATCCTTAAAATAGCTGCAGAAACACACCACAGCCCAGCTTCGGGCAGACGTGCAGGCGAGTGACGAGGTGGCCGAGTGGTTAAGGCGATGGACTGCTAATCCATTGTGCTCTGCACGCGTGGGTTCGAATCCCATCCTCGTCGTTTGATGTCTTTAGCGTTCAAGAGAGCCAAGTGCGCCTGCCGTAGCACTTTGCTGCCAACTATAACGTCATCATACTAAAAATAGCTGCGGAAAAACACCACCGGCAGGCGAGTGGCTGAGTGGTTAAGGCGATGGACTGCTAATCCGTTGTGCTCTGCGCGCGTATGGGTTCGAGTCTCACCCTTGGTGTTTAGTTTCACAGAGAGCCTAGTGAACAGGTCAACCGCAGGGGTGCCGCTCATGGCGAGCTTTAGCTGAATTGCATTGTAATTATAGCTGCAGAAAAAGCTCATGTTCATTTCTGAAAACATTGTTGAGGTCAGGATCAATACAAGAAGCCCCCTGGTGCATGGATATGACCATTAGAAATACAACAACACGTTCTAAGGGAGGTCCAAATCCTGGCTACACCAGCCTTCTTCAAGCTCATGCTTTCGCCAGCACAGCGAAAGCAGCTCGCAACAGAAGAATAAGCACAACTCCTTTTTCCAACAAGTCACGAAGCCTCCTAAGAGACCGGCAAAAATTGCCAAGGCTGACTGTATTTCAAGTCATCCCAGCGGGGTATTGGGTAAAGTTTTCAACCAGCAAAGATCACGTCTCGGATGAGCCTCATAGACTACGATATTGCCTCTGCGAAAGAATGCCGGCGAAGGGAGCGACGTCTCCCGTGCTTTTATCTGGACATGGAACGACAGGGTGGTATCAAGCTTTAAACTGCCATGTAATCAGCCTTTTGGCACTGACGGCTGCATGGTGAGTCTACGAAACAGGCGAGTGATATGCACAAAAAGGTTTGTTCATTGTTCTCTCTTCGCTCAAAGAACAAAGAGTGCGCTGCTTTCGTAATTTTGGGGGGAGAGACTTATGGGTATCCTGGTAGCAAAGGGGGGGAGTTATAACGCTCAATCTCCAAGAACATATTTGAGTTCGGGATCGATTCGACGAGCCCCCTACGAGGTTGGGTAGGATAATGAAGAGTGCAAGGAAACTGCAAACATATTCTGAGAGAGGTCCAATGCAAGCTATGCTGCCCTTTTCATGACCCAGGTGTTCTCTCTAGGTTCTTTCCAACAAAGCAGAAGCAGCACACAAAAGAAACATAAGCACATCTCCCTCTATCAACACGGTTGTGAGTCTCCTAACCCATAGAACCCAACGCTCCTTGCAGGTCAGTCGAAGGGTTACCTCTCTCATCAGCCCAACCTTTTACAACACATTGTGGTGAACTTTATCTCCGTCATGTTAATGAGAGCGGTTGAAAAGCACCAAAACAGCGCTTCCGACAGCCGAAGCGGCACGACGAGGTGGCCGAGTGGTTAAGGCGATGGACTGCTAATCCATTGTGCTCTGCACGCGTGGGTTCGAATCCCATCCTCGTCGTTTGATGGCTTTAGTGTTTCGAGAGAGCCAAGTGCGCATGGCAAAGCCCTTCAAAGTACCTCGCTGCCAACTTTAAAGACATCATCCTTAAAATAGCTGCAGAAACACACCACAGCCCAGCTTCGGGCAAACGTGCAGGCGAGTGACGAGGTGGCCGAGTGGTTAAGGCGATGGACTGCTAATCCATTGTGCTCTGCAAGCGTGGGTTCGAATCCCATCCTCGTCGTTTGATGTCTTTAGCGTTCAAGAGAGCCAAGTGCGCCTGCCGTAGCACTTTGCTGCCAACTATAACGTCATCATACTAAAAATAGCTGCGGAAAAACACCACCGGCAGGCGAGTGGCTGAGTGGTTAAGGCGATGGACTGCTAATCCGTTGTGCTCTGCGCGCGTATGGGTTCGAGTCTCACCCTTGGTGTTTAGTTTCACAGAGAGCCTAGTGAACAGGTCAACCGCAGGGGTGCCGCTCATGGCGAGCTTTAGCTGAATTGCATTGTAATTATAGCTGCAGAAAAAGCTCATGTTCATTTCTGAAAACATTGTTGAGGTCAGGATCAATACAAGAAGCCCCCTGGTGCATGGATATGACCATTAGAAATACAACAACACGTTCTAAGGGAGGTCCAAATCCTGGCTACACCAGCCTTCTTCAAGCTCATGCTTTCGCCAGCACAGCGAAAGCAGCTCGCAACAGAAGCATAAGCACAACTCCTTTTTCCAACAAGTCACGAAGCCTCCTAAGAGACCGGCAAAAATTGCCAAGGCTGACTGTATTTCAAGTCATCCCAGCGGGGTATTGGGTAAAGTTTTCAACCAGCAAAGATCACGTCTCGGATGAGCCTCATAGACTACGATATTGCCTCTGCGAAAGAATGCCGGCGAAGGGAGCGACGTCTCCCGTGCTTTTATCTGGACATGGAACGACAGGGTGGTATCAAGCTTTAAACTGCCATGTAATCAGCCTTTTGGCACTGACGGCTGCATGGTGAGTCTACGAAACAGGCGAGTGATATGCACAAAAAGGTTTGTTCATTGTTCTCTCTTCGCTCAAAGAACAAAGAGTGCGCTGCTTTCGTAATTTTGGGGGGAGAGACTTATGGGTATCCTGGTAGCAAAGGGGGGGAGTTATAACGCTCAATCTCCAAGAACATATTTGAGTTCGGGATCGATTCGACGAGCCCCCTACGAGGTTGGGTAGGATAATGAAGAGTGCAAGGAAACTGCAAACATATTCTGAGAGAGGTCCAATGCAAGCTATGCTGCCCTTTTCATGACCCAGGTGTTCCCTCTAGGTTCTTTCCAACAAAGCAGAAGCAGCACACAAAAGAAACATAAGCACATCTCCCTCTATCAACACGGTTGTGAGTCTCCTAACCCATAGAACCCAACGCTCCTTGCAGGTCAGTCGAAGGGTTACCTCTCTCATCAGCCCAACCTTTTACAACACATTGTGGTGAACTTTATCTCCGTCATGTTAATGAGAGCGGTTGAAAAGCACCAAAACAGCGCTTCCGACAGCCGACGCGGCACGACGAGGTGGCCGAGTGGTTAAGGCGATGGACTGCTAATCCATTGTGCTCTGCACGCGTGGGTTCGAATCCCATCCTCGTCGTTTGATGGCTTTAGTGTTTCGAGAGAGCCAAGTGCGCATGGCAAAGCCCTTCAAAGTACCTCGCTGCCAACTTTAAAGACATCATCCTTAAAATAGCTGCAGAAACACACCACAGCCCAGCTTCGGGCAGACGTGCAGGCGAGTGACGAGGTGGCCGAGTGGTTAAGGCGATGGACTGCTAATCCATTGTGCTCTGCACGCGTGGGTTCGAATCCCATCCTCGTCGTTTGATATCTTTAGCGTTCAAGAGAGCCAAGTGCGCCTGCCGTAGCACTTTGCTGCCAACTATAACGTCATCATACTAAAAATAGCTGCGGAAAAACACCACCGGCAGGCGAGTGGCTGAGTGGTTAAGGCGATGGACTGCTAATCCGTTGTGCTCTGCGCGCGTATGGGTTCGAGTCTCACCCTTGGTGTTTAGTTTCACAGAGAGCCTAGTGAACAGGTCAACCGCAGGGGTGCCGCTCATGGCGAGCTTTAGCTGAATTGCATTGTAATTATAGCTGCAGAAAAAGCTCATGTTCATTTCTGAAAACATTGTTGAGGTCAGGATCAATACAAGAAGCCCCCTGGTGCATGGATATGACCATTAGAAATACAACAACACGTTCTAAGGGAGGTCCAAATCCTGGCTACCCCAGCCTTCTTCAAGCTCATGCTTTCGCCAGCACAGCGAAAGCAGCACGCAACAGAAGCATAAGCACAACTCCTTTTTCCAACAAGTCACGAAGCCTCCTAAGAGACCGGCAAAAATTGCCAAGGCTGACTGTATTTCAAGTCATCCCAGCGGGGTATTGGGTAAAGTTTTCAACCAGCAAAGATCACGTCTCGGATGAGCCTCATAGACTACGATATTGCCTCTGCGAAAGAATGCCGGCGAAGGGAGCGACGTCTCCCGTGCTTTTATCTGGACATGGAACGACAGGGTGGTATCAAGCTTTAAACTGCCATGTAATCAGCCTTTTGGCACTGACGGCTGCATGGTGAGTCTACGAAACAGGCGAGTGATATGCACAAAAAGGTTTGTTCATTGTTCTCTCTTCGCTCAAAGAACAAAGAGTGCGCTGCTTTCGTAAATTTGGGGGGAGAGACTTATGGGTATCCTGGTAGCAAAGGGGGGGAGTTATAACGCTCAATCTCCAAGAACATATTTGAGTTCGGGATCGATTCGACGAGCCCCCTACGAGGTTGGGTAGGATAATGAAGAGTGCAAGGAAACTGCAAACATATTCTGAGAGAGGTCCAATGCAAGCTATGCTGCCCTTTTCATGACCCAGGTGTTCTCTCTAGGTTCTTTCCAACAAAGCAGAAGCAGCACACAAAAGAAACATAAGCACATCTCCCTCTATCAACACGGTTGTGAGTCTCCTAACCCATAGAACCCAACGCTCCTTGCAGGTCAGTCGAAGGGTTACCTCTCTCATCAGCCCAACCTTTTACAACACATTGTGGTGAACTTTATCTCCGTCATGTTAATGAGAGCGGTTGAAAAGCACCAAAACAGCGCTTCCGACAGCCGAAGCGGCACGACGAGGTGGCCGAGTGGTTAAGGCGATGGACTGCTAATCCATTGTGCTCTGCACACGTGGGTTCGAATCCCATCCTCGTCGTTTGATGGCTTTAGTGTTTCGAGAGAGCCGAGTGCGCATGGCAAAGCCCTTCAAAGTACCTCGCTGCCAACTTTAAAGACATCATCCTTAAAATAGCTGCAGAAACACACCACAGCCCAGCTTCGGGCAGACGTGCAGGCGAGTGACGAGGTGGCCGAGTGGTTAAGGCGATGGACTGCTAATCCATTGTGCTCTGCACGCGTGGGTTCGAATCCCATCCTCGTCGTTTGATGTCTTTAGCGTTCAAGAGAGCCAAGTGCGCCTGCCGTAGCACTTTGCTGCCAACTATAACGTCATCATACTAAAAATAGCTGCGGAAAAACACCACCGGCAGGCGAGTGGCTGAGTGGTTAAGGCGATGGACTGCTAATCCGTTGTGCTCTGCGCGCGTATGGGTTCGAGTCTCACCCTTGGTGTTTAGTTTCACAGAGAGCCTAGTGAACAGGTCAACCGCAGGGGTGCCGCTCATGGCGAGCTTTAGCTGAATTGCATTGTAATTATAGCTGCAGAAAAAGCTCATGTTCATTTCTGAAAACATTGTTGAGGTCAGGATCAATACAAGAAGCCCCCTGGTGCATGGATATGACCATTAGAAATACAACAACACGTTCTAAGGGAGGTCCAAATCCTGGCTACACCAGCCTTCTTCAAGCTCATGCTTTCGCCAGCACAGCGAAAGCAGCACGCAACAGAAGCATAAGCACAACTCCTTTTTCCAACAAGTCACGAAGCCTCCTAAGAGACCGGCAAAAATTGCCAAGGCTGACTGTATTTCAAGTCATCCCAGCGGGGTATTGGGTAAAGTTTTCAACCAGCAAAGATCACGTCTCGGATGAGCCTCATAGACTACGATATTGCCTCTGCGAAAGAATGCCGGCGAAGGGAGCGACGTCTCCCGTGCTTTTATCTGGACATGGAACGACAGGGTGGTATCAAGCTTTAAACTGCCATGTAATCAGCCTTTTGGCACTGACGGCTGCATGGTGAGTCTACGAAACAGGCGAGTGATATGCACAAAAAGGTTTGTTCATTGTTCTCTCTTCGCTCAAAGAACAAAGAGTGCGCTGCTTTCGTAAATTTGGGGGGAGAGACTTATGGGTATCCTGGTAGCAAAGGGGGGGAGTTATAACGCTCAATCTCCAAGAACATATTTGAGTTCGGGATCGATTCGACGAGCCCCCTACGAGGTTGGGTAGGATAATGAAGAGTGCAAGGAAACTGCAAACATATTCTGAGAGAGGTCCAATGCAAGCTATGCTGCCCTTTTCATGACCCAGGTGTTCTCTCTAGGTTATTTCCAACAAAGCAGAAGCAGCACACAAAAGAAACATAAGCACATCTCCCTCTATCAACACGGTTGTGAGTCTCCTAACCCATAGAACCCAACGCTCCTTGCAGGTCAGTCGAAGGGTTACCTCTCTCATCAGCCCAACCTTTTACAACACATTGTGGTGAACTTTATCTCCGTCATGTTAATGAGAGCGGTTGAAAAGCACCAAAACAGCGCTTCCGACAGCCGAAGAGGCACGACGAGGGGGCCGAGTGGTTAAGGCGATGGACTGCTAATCCATTGTGCTCTGCACGCGTGGGTTCGAATCCCATCCTCGTCGTTTGATGGCTTTAGTGTTTCGAGAGAGCCAAGTGCGCATGGCAAAGCCCTTCAAAGTACCTCGCTGCCAACTTTAAAGACATCATCCTTAAAATAGCTGCAGAAACACACCACAGCCCAGCTTCGGGCAGACGTGCAGGCGAGTGACGAGGTGGCCGAGTGGTTAAGGCGATGGACTGCTAATCCATTGTGCTCTGCACGCGTGGGTTCGAATCCCATCCTCGTCGTTTGATGGCTTTAGTGTTTCGAGAGAGCCAAGTGCGCATGGCAAAGCCCTTCAAAGTACCTCGCTGCCAACTTTAAAGACATCATCCTTAAAATAGCTGCAGAAACACACCACAGCCCAGCTTCGGGCAGACGTGCAGGCGAGTGACGAGGTGGCCGAGTGGTTAAGGCGATGGACTGCTAATCCATTGTGCTCTGCACGCGTGGGTTCGAATCCCATCCTCGTCGTTTGATGGCTTTAGTGTTTCGAGAGAGCCGTGTGCGCATGGCAAAGCCCTTCAAAGTACCTCGCTGCCAACTTTAAAGACATCATCCTTAAAATAGCTGCAGAAACACACCACAGCCCAGCTTCGGGCAGACGTGCAGGCGAGTGACGAGGTGGCCGAGTGGTTAAGGCGATGGACTGCTAATCCATTGTGCTCTGCACGCGTGGGTTCGAATCCCATCCTCGTCGTTTGATGTCTTTAGCGTTCAAGAGAGCCAAGTGCGCCTGCCGTAGCACTTTGCTGCCAACTATAACGTCATCATACTAAAAATAGCTGCGGAAAAACACCACCGGCAGGCGAGTGGCTGAGTGGTTAAGGCGATGGACTGCTAATCCGTTGTGCTCTGCGCGCGTATGGGTTCGAGTCTCACCCTTGGTGTTTAGTTTCACAGAGAGCCTAGTGAACAGGTCAACCGCAGGGGTGCCGCTCATGGCGAGCTTTAGCTGAATTGCATTGTAATTATAGCTGCAGAAAAAGCTCATGTTCATTTCTGAAAACATTGTTGAGGTCAGGATCAATACAAGAAGCCCCCTGGTGCATGGATATGACCATTAGAAATACAACAACACGTTCTAAGGGAGGTCCAAATCCTGGCTACACCAGCCTTCTTCAAGCTCATGCTTTCGCCAGCACAGCGAAAGCAGCACGCAACAGAAGCATAAGCACAACTCCTTTTTCCAACAAGTCACGAAGCCTCCTAAGAGACCGGCAAAAATTGCCAAGGCTGACTGTATTTCAAGTCATCCCAGCGGGGTATTGGGTAAAGTTTTCAACCAGCAAAGATCACGTCTCGGATGAGCCTCATAGACTACGATATTGCCTCTGCGAAAGAATGCCGGCGAAGGGAGCGACGTCTCCCGTGCTTTTATCTGGACATGGAACGACAGGGTGGTATCAAGCTTTAAACTGCCATGTAATCAGCCTTTTGGCACTGACGGCTGCATGGTGAGTCTACGAAACAGGCGAGTGATATGCACAAAAAGGTTTGTTCATTGTTCTCTCTTCGCTCAAAGAACAAAGAGTGCGCTGCTTTCGTAAATTTGGGGGGAGAGACTTATGGGTATCCTGGTAGCAAAGGGGGGGAGTTATAACGCTCAATCTCCAAGAACATATTTGAGTTCGGGATCGATTCGACGAGCCCCCTACGAGGTTGGGTAGGATAATGAAGAGTGCAAGGAAACTGCAAACATATTCTGAGAGAGGTCCAATGCAAGCTATGCTGCCCTTTTCATGACCCAGGTGTTCTCTCTAGGTTATTTCCAACAAAGCAGAAGCAGCACACAAAAGAAACATAAGCACATCTCCCTCTATCAACACGGTTGTGAGTCTCCTAACCCATAGAACCCAACGCTCCTTGCAGGTCAGTCGAAGGGTTACCTCTCTCATCAGCCCAACCTTTTACAACACATTGTGGTGAACTTTATCTCCGTCATGTTAATGACAGCGGTTGAAAAGCACCAAAACAGCGCTTCCGACAGCCGAAGAGGCACGACGAGGGGGCCGAGTGGTTAAGGCGATGGACTGCTAATCCATTGTGCTCTGCACGCGTGGGTTCGAATCCCATCCTCGTCGTTTGATGGCTTTAGTGTTTCGAGAGAGCCAAGTGCGCATGGCAAAGCTCTTCAAAGTACCTCGCTGCCAACTTTAAAGACATCATCCTTAAAATAGCTGCAGAAACACACCACAGCCCAGCTTCGGGCAGACGTGCAGGCGAGTGACGAGGTGGCCGAGTGGTTAAGGCGATGGACTGCTAATCCATTGTGCTCTGCACGCGTGGGTTCGAATCCCATCCTCGTCGTTTGATGGCTTTAGTGTTTCGAGAGAGCCAAGTGCGCATGGCAAAGCCCTTCAAAGTACCTCGCTGCCAACTTTAAAGACATCATCCTTAAAATAGCTGCAGAAACACACCACAGCCCAGCTTCGGGCAGACGTGCAGGCGAGTGACGAGGTGGCCGAGTGGTTAAGGCGATGGACTGCTAATCCATTGTGCTCTGCACGCGTGGGTTCGAATCCCATCCTCGTCGTTTGATGGCTTTAGTGTTTCGAGAGAGCCAAGTGCGCATGGCAAAGCCCTTCAAAGTACCTCGCTGCCAACTTTAAAGACGTCATCCTTAAAATAGCTGCAGAAACACACCACAGCCCAGCTTCGGGCAGACGTGCAGGCGAGTGACGAGGTGGCCGAGTGGTTAAGGCGATGGATTGCTAATCCATTGTGCTCTGCACACGTGGGTTCAAATCCCATCCTCGTCGTTTGATGTCTTTAGCGTTCAAGAGAGCCAAGTGCGCCTACCGTAGCACTTTGCTGCCAACTATAACGTCATCATACTAAAAATAGCTGCGGAAAAATACCACCGGCAGGCGAATGGCTGAGTGGTTAAGGCGATGGACTGCTAATCCATTGTGCTCTGCGCGCGTATGGGTTTGAGTCTCACCCTTGGTGTTTAGTTTCACAGAGAGCCTAGTGAACAGGTCAACCGCAGGGGTGCCGCTCATGGCGAGCTTTAGCTGAATTGCATTGTAATTATAGCTGCAGAAAAAGCTCATGTTCATTTCTGAAAACATTGTTGAGGTCAGGATCAATACAAGAAGCCCCCTGGTGCATGGATATGACCATTAGAAATACAACAACACGTTCTAAGGGAGGTCCAAATCCTGGCTACACCAGCCTTCTTCAAGCTCATGCTTTCGCCAGCACAGCGAAAGCAGCTCGCAACAGAAGCATAAGCACAACTCCTTTTTCCAACAAGTCACGAAGCCTCCTAAGAGACCGGCAAAAATTGCCAAGGCTGACTGTATTTCAAGTCATCCCAGCGGGGTATTGGGTAAAGTTTTCAACCAGCAAAGATCACGTCTCGGATGAGCCTCATAGACTACGATATTGCCTCTGCGAAAGAATGCCGGCGAAGGGAGCGACGTCTCCCGTGCTTTTATCTGGACATGGAACGACAGGGTGGTATCAAGCTTTAAACTGCCATGTAATCAGCCTTTTGGCACTGACGGCTGCATGGTGAGTCTACGAAACAGGCGAGTGATATGCACAAAAAGGTTTGTTCATTGTTCTCTCTTCGCTCAAAGAACAAAGAGTGCGCTGCTTTCGTAATTTTGGGGGGAGAGACTTATGGGTATCCTGGTAGCAAAGGGGGGGAGTTATAACGCTCAATCTCCAAGAACATATTTGAGTTCGGGATCGATTCGACGAGCCCCCTACGAGGTTGGGTAGGATAATGAAGAGTGCAAGGAAACTGCAAACATATTCTGAGAGAGGTCCAATGCAAGCTATGCTGCCATTTTCATGACCCAGGTGTTCTCTCTAGGTTCTTTCCAACAAAGCAGAAGCAGCACACAAAAGAAACATAAGCACATCTCCCTCTATCAACACGGTTGTGAGTCTCCTAACCCATAGAACCCAACGCTCCTTGCAGGTCAGTCGAAGGGTTACCTCTCTCATCAGCCCAACCTTTTACAACACATTGTGGTGAACTTTATCTCCGTCATGTTAATGAGAGCGGTTGAAAAGCACCAAAACAGCGCTTCCGACAGCCGAAGCGGCACGACGAGGTGGCCGAGTGGTTAAGGCGATGGACTGCTAATCCATTGTGCTCTGCACGCGTGGGTTCGAATCCCATCCTCGTCGTTTGATGGCTTTAGTGTTTCGAGAGAGCCAAGTGCGCATGGCAAAGCCCTTCAAAGTACCTCGCTGCCAACTTTAAAGACATCATCCTTAAAATAGCTGCAGAAACACACCACAGCCCAGCTTCGGGCAGACGTGCAGGCGAGTGACGAGGTGGCCGAGTGGTTAAGGCGATGGACTGCTAATCCATTGTGCTCTGCACGCGTGGGTTCGAATCCCATCCTCGTCGTTTGATGTCTTTAGCGTTCAAGAGAGCCAAGTGCGCCTGCCGTAGCACTTTGCTGCCAACTATAACGTCATCATACTAAAAATAGCTGCGGAAAAACACCACCGGCAGGCGAGTGGCTGAGTGGTTAAGGCGATGGACTGCTAATCCGTTGTGCTCTGCGCGCGTATGGGTTCGAGTCTCACCCTTGGTGTTTAGTTTCACAGAGAGCCTAGTGAACAGGTCAACCGCAGGGGTGCCGCTCATGGCGAGCTTTAGCTGAATTGCATTGTAATTATAGCTGCAGAAAAAGCTCATGTTCATTTCTGAAAACATTGTTGAGGTCAGGATCAATACAAGAAGCCCCCTGGTGCATGGATATGACCATTAGAAATACAACAACACGTTCTAAGGGAGGTCCAAATCCTGGCTACACCAGCCTTCTTCAAGCTCATGCTTTCGCCAGCACAGCGAAAGCAGCTCGCAACAGAAGAATAAGCACAACTCCTTTTTCCAACAAGTCACGAAGCCTCCTAAGAGACCGGCAAAAATTGCCAAGGCTGACTGTATTTCAAGTCATCCCAGCGGGGTATTGGGTAAAGTTTTCAACCAGCAAAGATCACGTCTCGGATGAGCCTCATAGACTACGATATTGCCTCTGCGAAAGAATGCCGGCGAAGGGAGCGACGTCTCCCGTGCTTTTATCTGGACATGGAACGACAGGGTGGTATCAAGCTTTAAACTGCCATGTAATCAGCCTTTTGGCACTGACGGCTGCATGGTGAGTCTACGAAACAGGCGAGTGATATGCACAAAAAGGTTTGTTCATTGTTCTCTCTTCGCTCAAAGAACAAAGAGTGCGCTGCTTTCGTAATTTTGGGGGGAGAGACTTATGGGTATCCTGGTAGCAAAGGGGGGGAGTTATAACGCTCAATCTCCAAGAACATATTTGAGTTCGGGATCGATTCGACGAGCCCCCTACGAGGTTGGGTAGGATAATGAAGAGTGCAAGGAAACTGCAAACATATTCTGAGAGAGGTCCAATGCAAGCTATGCTGCCCTTTTCATGACCCAGGTGTTCTCTCTAGGTTTTTTCCAACAAAGCAGAAGCAGCACACAAAAGAAACATAAGCACATCTCCCTCTATCAACACGGTTGTGAGTCTCCTAACCCATAGAACCCAACGCTCCTTGCAGGTCAGTCGAAGGGTTACCTCTCTCATCAGCCCAACCTTTTACAACACATTGTGGTGAACTTTATCTCCGTCATGTTAATGAGAGCGGTTGAAAAGCACCAAAACAGCGCTTCCGACAGCCGAAGCGGCACGACGAGGTGGCCGAGTGGTTAAGGCGATGGACTGCTAATCCATTGTGCTCTGCACGCGTGGGTTCGAATCCCATCCTCGTCGTTTGATGGCTTTAGTGTTTCGAGAGAGCCAAGTGCGCATGGCAAAGCCCTTCAAAGTACCTCGCTGCCAACTTTAAAGACATCATCCTTAAAATAGCTGCAGAAACACACCACAGCCCAGCTTCGGGCAGACGTGCAGGCGAGTGACGAGGTGGCCGAGTGGTTAAGGCGATGGACTGCTAATCCATTGTGCTCTGCACGCGTGGGTTCGAATCCCATCCTCGTCGTTTGATATCTTTAGCGTTCAAGAGAGCCAAGTGCGCCTGCCGTAGCACTTTGCTGCCAACTATAACGTCATCATACTAAAAATAGCTGCGGAAAAACACCACCGGCAGGCGAGTGGCTGAGTGGTTAAGGCGATGGACTGCTAATCCGTTGTGCTCTGCGCGCGTATGGGTTCGAGTCTCACCCTTGGTGTTTAGTTTCACAGAGAGCCTAGTGAACAGGTCAACCGCAGGGGTGCCGCTCATGGCGAGCTTTAGCTGAATTGCATTGTAATTATAGCTGCAGAAAAAGCTCATGTTCATTTCTGAAAACATTGTTGAGGTCAGGATCAATACAAGAAGCCCCCTGGTGCATGGATATGACCATTAGAAATACAACAACACGTTCTAAGGGAGGTCCAAATCCTGGCTACCCCAGCCTTCTTCAAGCTCATGCTTTCGCCAGCACAGCGAAAGCAGCACGCAACAGAAGCATAAGCACAACTCCTTTTTCCAACAAGTCACGAAGCCTCCTAAGAGACCGGCAAAAATTGCCAAGGCTGACTGTATTTCAAGTCATCCCAGCGGGGTATTGGGTAAAGTTTTCAACCAGCAAAGATCACGTCTCGGATGAGCCTCATAGACTACGATATTGCCTCTGCGAAAGAATGCCGGCGAAGGGAGCGACGTCTCCCGTGCTTTTATCTGGACATGGAACGACAGGGTGGTATCAAGCTTTAAACTGCCATGTAATCAGCCTTTTGGCACTGACGGCTGCATGGTGAGTCTACGAAACAGGCGAGTGATATGCACAAAAAGGTTTGTTCATTGTTCTCTCTTCGCTCAAAGAACAAAGAGTGCGCTGCTTTCGTAAATTTGGGGGGAGAGACTTATGGGTATCCTGGTAGCAAAGGGGGGGAGTTATAACGCTCAATCTCCAAGAACATATTTGAGTTCGGGATCGATTCGACGAGCCCCCTACGAGGTTGGGTAGGATAATGAAGAGTGCAAGGAAACTGCAAACATATTCTGAGAGAGGTCCAATGCAAGCTATGCTGCCCTTTTCATGACCCAGGTGTTCTCTCTAGGTTCTTTCCAACAAAGCAGAAGCAGCACACAAAAGAAACATAAGCACATCTCCCTCTATCAACACGGTTGTGAGTCTCCTAACCCATAGAACCCAACGCTCCTTGCAGGTCAGTCGAAGGGTTACCTCTCTCATCAGCCCAACCTTTTACAACACATTGTGGTGAACTTTATCTCCGTCATGTTAATGAGAGCGGTTGAAAAGCACCAAAACAGCGCTTCCGACAGCCGAAGCGGCACGACGAGGTGGCCGAGTGGTTAAGGCGATGGACTGCTAATCCATTGTGCTCTGCACACGTGGGTTCGAATCCCATCCTCGTCGTTTGATGGCTTTAGTGTTTCGAGAGAGCCGAGTGCGCATGGCAAAGCCCTTCAAAGTACCTCGCTGCCAACTTTAAAGACATCATCCTTAAAATAGCTGCAGAAACACACCACAGCCCAGCTTCGGGCAGACGTGCAGGCGAGTGACGAGGTGGCCGAGTGGTTAAGGCGATGGACTGCTAATCCATTGTGCTCTGCACGCGTGGGTTCGAATCCCATCCTCGTCGTTTGATGTCTTTAGCGTTCAAGAGAGCCAAGTGCGCCTGCCGTAGCACTTTGCTGCCAACTATAACGTCATCATACTAAAAATAGCTGCGGAAAAACACCACCGGCAGGCGAGTGGCTGAGTGGTTAAGGCGATGGACTGCTAATCCGTTGTGCTCTGCGCGCGTATGGGTTCGAGTCTCACCCTTGGTGTTTAGTTTCACAGAGAGCCTAGTGAACAGGTCAACCGCAGGGGTGCCGCTCATGGCGAGCTTTAGCTGAATTGCATTGTAATTATAGCTGCAGAAAAAGCTCATGTTCATTTCTGAAAACATTGTTGAGGTCAGGATCAATACAAGAAGCCCCCTGGTGCATGGATATGACCATTAGAAATACAACAACACGTTCTAAGGGAGGTCCAAATCCTGGCTACACCAGCCTTCTTCAAGCTCATGCTTTCGCCAGCACAGCGAAAGCAGCACGCAACAGAAGCATAAGCACAACTCCTTTTTCCAACAAGTCACGAAGCCTCCTAAGAGACCGGCAAAAATTGCCAAGGCTGACTGTATTTCAAGTCATCCCAGCGGGGTATTGGGTAAAGTTTTCAACCAGCAAAGATCACGTCTCGGATGAGCCTCATAGACTACGATATTGCCTCTGCGAAAGAATGCCGGCGAAGGGAGCGACGTCTCCCGTGCTTTTATCTGGACATGGAACGACAGGGTGGTATCAAGCTTTAAACTGCCATGTAATCAGCCTTTTGGCACTGACGGCTGCATGGTGAGTCTACGAAACAGGCGAGTGATATGCACAAAAAGGTTTGTTCATTGTTCTCTCTTCGCTCAAAGAACAAAGAGTGCGCTGCTTTCGTAAATTTGGGGGGAGAGACTTATGGGTATCCTGGTAGCAAAGGGGGGGAGTTATAACGCTCAATCTCCAAGAACATATTTGAGTTCGGGATCGATTCGACGAGCCCCCTACGAGGTTGGGTAGGATAATGAAGAGTGCAAGGAAACTGCAAACATATTCTGAGAGAGGTCCAATGCAAGCTATGCTGCCCTTTTCATGACCCAGGTGTTCTCTCTAGGTTATTTCCAACAAAGCAGAAGCAGCACACAAAAGAAACATAAGCACATCTCCCTCTATCAACACGGTTGTGAGTCTCCTAACCCATAGAACCCAACGCTCCTTGCAGGTCAGTCGAAGGGTTACCTCTCTCATCAGCCCAACCTTTTACAACACATTGTGGTGAACTTTATCTCCGTCATGTTAATGAGAGCGGTTGAAAAGCACCAAAACAGCGCTTCCGACAGCCGAAGAGGCACGACGAGGGGGCCGAGTGGTTAAGGCGATGGACTGCTAATCCATTGTGCTCTGCACGCGTGGGTTCGAATCCCATCCTCGTCGTTTGATGGCTTTAGTGTTTCGAGAGAGCCAAGTGCGCATGGCAAAGCCCTTCAAAGTACCTCGCTGCCAACTTTAAAGACATCATCCTTAAAATAGCTGCAGAAACACACCACAGCCCAGCTTCGGGCAGACGTGCAGGCGAGTGACGAGGTGGCCGAGTGGTTAAGGCGATGGACTGCTAATCCATTGTGCTCTGCACGCGTGGGTTCGAATCCCATCCTCGTCGTTTGATGGCTTTAGTGTTTCGAGAGAGCCAAGTGCGCATGGCAAAGCCCTTCAAAGTACCTCGCTGCCAACTTTAAAGACATCATCCTTAAAATAGCTGCAGAAACACACCACAGCCCAGCTTCGGGCAGACGTGCAGGCGAGTGACGAGGTGGCCGAGTGGTTAAGGCGATGGACTGCTAATCCATTGTGCTCTGCACGCGTGGGTTCGAATCCCATCCTCGTCGTTTGATGGCTTTAGTGTTTCGAGAGAGCCAAGTGCGCATGGCAAAGCCCTTCAAAGTACCTCGCTGCCAACTTTAAAGACATCATCCTTAAAATAGCTGCAGAAACACACCACAGCCCAGCTTCGGGCAGACGTGCAGGCGAGTGACGAGGTGGCCGAGTGGTTAAGGCGATGGACTGCTAATCCATTGTGCTCTGCACGCGTGGGTTCGAATCCCATCCTCGTCGTTTGATGGCTTTAGTGTTTCGAGAGAGCCAAGTGCGCATGGCAAAGCCCTTCAAAGTACCTCGCTGCCAACTTTAAAGACATCATCCTTAAAATAGCTGCAGAAACACACCACAGCCCAGCTTCGGGCAGACGTGCAGGCGAGTGACGAGGTGGCCGAGTGGTTAAGGCGATGGATTGCTAATCCATTGTGCTCTGCACACGTGGGTTCAAATCCCATCCTCGTCGTTTGATGTCTTTAGCGTTCAAGAGAGCCAAGTGCGCCTACCGTAGCACTTTGCTGCCAACTATAACGTCATCATACTAAAAATAGCTGCGGAAAAACACCACCGGCAGGCGAGTGGCTGAGTGGTTAAGGCGATGGACTGCTAATCCATTGTGCTCTGCGCGCGTATGGGTTTGAGTCTCACCCTTGGTGTTTAGTTTCACAGAGAGCCTAGTGAACAGGTCAACCGCAGGGGTGCCGCTCATGGCGAGCTTTAGCTGAATTGCATTGTAATTATAGCTGCAGAAAAAGCTCATGTTCATTTCTGAAAACATTGTTGAGGTCAGGATCAATACAAGAAGCCCCCTGGTGCATGGATATGACCATTAGAAATACAACAACACGTTCTAAGGGAGGTCCAAATCCTGGCTACACCAGCCTTCTTCAAGCTCATGCTTTCGCCAGCACAGCGAAAGCAGCACGCAACAGAAGCATAAGCACAACTCCTTTTTCCAACAAGTCACGAAGCCTCCTAAGAGACCGGCAAAAATTGCCAAGGCTGACTGTATTTCAAGTCATCCCAGCGGGGTATTGGGTAAAGTTTTCAACCAGCAAAGATCACGTCTCGGATGAGCCTCATAGACTACGATATTGCCTCTGCGAAAGAATGCCGGCGAAGGGAGCGACGTCTCCCGTGCTTTTATCTGGACATGGAACGACAGGGTGGTATCAAGCTTTAAACTGCCATGTAATCAGCCTTTTGGCACTGACGGCTGCATGGTGAGTCTACGAAACAGGCGAGTGATATGCACAAAAAGGTTTGTTCATTGTTCTCTCTTCGCTCAAAGAACAAAGAGTGCGCTGCTTTCGTAAATTTGGGGGGAGAGACTTATGGGTATCCTGGTAGCAAAGGGGGGGAGTTATAACGCTCAATCTCCAAGAACATATTTGAGTTCGGGATCGATTCGACGAGCCCCCTACGAGGTTGGGTAGGATAATGAAGAGTGCAAGGAAACTGCAAACATATTCTGAGAGAGGTCCAATGCAAGCTATGCTGCCCTTTTCATGACCCAGGTGTTCTCTCTAGGTTCTTTCCAACAAAGCAGAAGCAGCACACAAAAGAAACATAAGCACATCTCCCTCTATCAACACGGTTGTGAGTCTCCTAACCCATAGAACCCAACGCTCCTTGCAGGTCAGTCGAAGGGTTACCTCTCTCATCAGCCCAACCTTTTACAACACATTGTGGTGAACTTTATCTCCGTCATGTTAATGAGAGCGGTTGAAAAGCACCAAAACAGCGCTTCCGACAGCCGAAGCGGCACGACGAGGTGGCCGAGTGGTTAAGGCGATGGACTGCTAATCCATTGTGCTCTGCACGCGTGGGTTCGAATCCCATCCTCGTCGTTTGATGGCTTTAGTGTTTCGAGAGAGCCAAGTGCGCATGGCAAAGCCCTTCAAAGTACCTCGCTGCCAACTTTAAAGACATCATCCTTAAAATAGCTGCAGAAACACACCACAGCCCAGCTTCGGGCAGACGTGCAGGCGAGTGACGAGGTGGCCGAGTGGTTAAGGCGATGGACTGCTAATCCATTGTGCTCTGCACGCGTGGGTTCGAATCCCATCCTCGTCGTTTGATGTCTTTAGCGTTCAAGAGAGCCAAGTGCGTCTGCCGTAGCACTTTGCTGCCAACTATAACGTCATCATACTAAAAATAGCTGCGGAAAAACACCACCGGCAGGCGAGTGGCTGAGTGGTTAAGGCGATGGACTGCTAATCCGTTGTGCTCTGCGCGCGTATGGGTTCGAGTCTCACCCTTGGTGTTTAGTTTCACAGAGAGCCTAGTGAACAGGTCAACCGCAGGGGTGCCGCTCATGGCGAGCTTTAGCTGAATTGCATTGTAATTATAGCTGCAGAAAAAGCTCATGTTCATTTCTGAAAACATTGTTGAGATCAGGATCAATACAAGAAGCCCCCTGGTGCATGGATATGACCATTAGAAATACAACAACACGTTCTAAGGGAGGTCCAAATCCTGGCTACACCAGCCTTCTTCAAGCTCATGCTTTCGCCAGCACAGCGAAAGCAGCACGCAAAAGAAGCAAAAGCACAACTCCTTTTTCCAACAAGTCACGAAGCCTCCTAAGAGACCGGCAAAAATTGCCAAGGCTGACTGTATTTCAAGTCATCCCAGCGGGGTATTGAGTAAAGTTTTCAACCAGCAAAGATCACGTCTCGGATGAGCCTCATAGACTACGATATTGCCTCTGCGAAAGAATGCCGGCGAAGGGAGCGACGTCTCCCGTGCTTTTATCTGGACATGGAACGACAGGGTGGTATCAAGCTTTAAACTGCCATGTAATCAGCCTTTTGGCACTGACGGCTGCATGGTGAGTCTACGAAACAGGCGAGTGATATGCACAAAAAGGTTTGTTCATTGTTCTCTCTTCGCTCAAAGAACAAAGAGTGCGCTGCTTTCGTAATTTTGGGGGGAGAGACTTATGGGTATCCTGGTAGCAAAGGGGGGGGAGTTATAACGCTCAATCTCCAAGAACATATTTGAGTTCGGGATCGATTCGACGAGCCCCCTACGAGGTTGGGTAGGATAATGAAGAGTGCAAGGAAACTGCAAACATATTCTGAGAGAGGTCCAATGCAAGCTATGCTGCCCTTTTCATGACCCAGGTGTTCTCTCTAGGTTCTTTCCAACAAAGCAGAAGCAGCACACAAAAGAAACATAAGCACATCTCCCTCTATCAACACGGTTGTGAGTCTCCTAACCCATAGAACCCAACGCTCCTTGCAGGTCAGTCGAAGGGTTACCTCTCTCATCAGCCCAACCTTTTACAACACATTGTGGTGAACTTTATCTCCGTCATGTTAATGAGAGCGGTTGAAAAGCACCAAAACAGCGCTTCCGACAGCCGAAGCGGCACGACGAGGTGGCCGAGTGGTTAAGGCGATGGACTGCTAATCCATTGTGCTCTGCACGCGTGGGTTCGAATCCCATCCTCGTCGTTTGATGGCTTTAGTGTTTCGAGAGAGCCAAGTGCGCATGGCAAAGCCCTTCAAAGTACCTCGCTGCCAACTTTAAAGACATCATCCTTAAAATAGCTGCAGAAACACACCACAGCCCAGCTTCGGGCAGACGTGCAGGCGAGTGACGAGGTGGCCGAGTGGTTAAGGCGATGGACTGCTAATCCATTGTGCTCTGCACGCGTGGGTTCGAATCCCATCCTCGTCGTTTGATGTCTTTAGCGTTCAAGAGAGCCAAGTGCGCCTGCCGTAGCACTTTGCTGCCAACTATAACGTCATCATACTAAAAATAGCTGCAGAAACACACCACAGCCCAGCTTCGGGCAGACGTGCAGGCGAGTGACGAGGTGGCCGAGTGGTTAAGGCGATGGACTGCTAATCCATTGTGCTCTGCACGCGTGGGTTCGAATCCCATCCTCGTCGTTTGATGTCTTTAGCGTTCAAGAGAGCCAAGTGCGCCTGCCGTAGCACTTTGCTGCCAACTATAACGTCATCATACTAAAAATAGCTGCGGAAAAACACCACCGGCAGGCGAGTGGCTGAGTGGTTAAGGCGATGGACTGCTAATCCGTTGTGCTCTGCGCGCGTATGGGTTCGAGTCTCACCCTTGGTGTTTAGTTTCACAGAGAGCCTAGTGAACAGGTCAACCGCAGGGGTGCCGCTCATGGCGAGCTTTAGCTGAATTGCATTGTAATTATAGCTGCAGAAAAAGCTCATGTTCATTTCTGAAAACATTGTTGAGGTCAGGATCAATACAAGAAGCCCCCTGGTGCATGGATATGACCATTAGAAATACAACAACACGTTCTAAGGGAGGTCCAAATCCTGGCTACACCAGCCTTCTTCAAGCTCATGCTTTCGCCAGCACAGCGAAAGCAGCACGCAACAGAAGCATAAGCACAACTCCTTTTTCCAACAAGTCACGAAGCCTCCTAAGAGACCGGCAAAAATTGCCAAGGCTGACTGTATTTCAAGTCATCCCAGCGGGGTATTGGGTAAAGTTTTCAACCAGCAAAGATCACGTCTCGGATGAGCCTCATAGACTACGATATTGCCTCTGCGAAAGAATGCCGGCGAAGGGAGCGACGTCTCCCGTGCTTTTATCTGGACATGGAACGACAGGGTGGTATCAAGCTTTAAACTGCCATGTAATCAGCCTTTTGGCACTGACGGCTGCATGGTGAGTCTACGAAACAGGCGAGTGATATGCACAAAAAGGTTTGTTCATTGTTCTCTCTTCGCTCAAAGAACAAAGAGTGCGCTGCTTTCGTAATTTTGGGGGGAGAGACTTATGGGTATCCTGGTAGCAAAGGGGGGGAGTTATAACGCTCAATCTCCAAGAACATATTTGAGTTCGGGATCGATTCGACGAGCCCCCTACGAGGTTGGGTAGGATAATGAAGAGTGCAAGGAAACTGCAAACATATTCTGAGAGAGGTCCAATGCAAGCTATGCTGCCCTTTTCATGACCCAGGTGTTCTCTCTAGGTTCTTTCCAACAAAGCAGAAGCAGCACACAAAAGAAACATAAGCACATCTCCCTCTATCAACACGGTTGTGAGTCTCTTAACCCATAGAACCCAACGCTCCTTGCAGGTCAGTCGAAGGGTTACCTCTCTCATCAGCCCAACCTTTTACAACACATTGTGGTGAACTTTATCTCCGTCATGTTAATGAGAGCGGTTGAAAAGCACCAAAACATCGCTTCCGACAGCCGAAGCGGCACGACGAGGTGGCCGAGTGGTTAAGGCGATGGACTGCTAATCCATTGTGCTCTGCACGCGTGAGTTCGAATCCCATCCTCGTCGTTTGATGGCTTTAGTGTTTCGAGAGAGCCAAGTGCGCATGGAAAAGCCCTTCAAAGTACCTCGCTGCCAACTTTAAAGACATCATCCTTAAAATAGCTGCAGAAACACACCACAGCCCAGCTTCGGGCAGACGTGCAGGCGAGTGACGAGGTGGCCGAGTGGTTAAGGCGATGGACTGCTAATCCATTGTGCTCTGCACGCGTGGGTTCGAATCCCATCCTCGTCGTTTGATGGCTTTAGTGTTTCGAGAGAGCCAAGTGCGCATGGCAAAGCCCTTCAAAGTACCTCGCTGCCAACTTTAAAGACATCATCCTTAAAATAGCTGCAGAAACACACCACAGCCCAGCTTCGGGCAGACGTGCAGGCGAGTGACGAGGTGGCCGAGTGGTTAAGGCGATGGACTGCTAATCTATTGTGCTCTGCACGCGTGGGTTCGAATCCCATCCTCGTCGTTTGATGTCTTTAGCGTTCAAGAGAGCCAAGTGCGTCTGCCGTAGCACTTTGCTGCCAACTATAACGTCATCATACTAAAAATAGCTGCGGAAAAACACCACCGGCAGGCGAGTGGCTGAGTGGTTAAGGCGATGGACTGCTAATCCGTTGTGCTCTGCGCGCGTATGGGTTCGAGTCTCACCCTTGGTGTTTAGTTTCACAGAGAGCCTAGTGAACAGGTCAACCGCAGGGGTGCCGCTCATGGCGAGCTTTAGCTGAATTGCATTGTAATTATAGCTGCAGAAAAAGCTCATGTTCATTTCTGAAAACATTGTTGAGGTCAGGATCAATACAAGAAGCCCCCTGGTGCATGGATATGACCATTAGAAATACAACAACACGTTCTAAGGGAGGTCCAAATCCTGGCTACACCAGCCTTCTTCAAGCTCATGCTTTCGCCAGCACAGCGAAAGCAGCACGCAACAGAAGCAAAAGCACAACTCCTTTTTCCAACAAGTCACGAAGCCTCCTAAGAGACCGGCAAAAATTGCCAAGGCTGACTGTATTTCAAGTCATCCCAGCGGGGTATTGAGTAAAGTTTTCAACCAGCAAAGATCACGTCTCGGATGAGCCTCATAGACTACGATATTGCCTCTGCGAAAGAATGCCTTTTATCTGGACATGGAACGACAGGGTGGTATCAAGCTTTAAACTGCCATGTAATCAGCCTTTTGGCACTGACGGCTGCATGGTGAGTCTACGAAACAGGCGAGTGATATGCACAAAAAGGTTTGTTCATTGTTCTCTCTTCGCTCAAAGAACAAAGAGTGCGCTGCTTTCGTAATTTTGGGGGGAGAGACTTATGGGTATCCTGGTAGCAAAGGGGGGGAGTTATAACGCTCAATCTCCAAGAACATATTTGAGTTCGGGATCGATTCGACGAGCCCCCTACGAGGTTGGGTAGGATAATGAAGAGTGCAAGGAAACTGCAAACATATTCTGAGAGAGGTCCAATGCAAGCTATGCTGCCCTTTTCATGACCCAGGTGTTCTCTCTAGGTTCTTTCCAACAAAGCAGAAGCAGCACACAAAAGAAACATAAGCACATCTCCCTCTATCAACACGGTTGTGAGTCTCCTAACCCATAGAACCCAACGCTCCTTGCAGGTCAGTCGAAGGGTTACCTCTCTCATCAGCCCAACCTTTTACAACACATTGTGGTGAACTTTATCCGACAACCGCAGCGGCATGACGAGGTGGCCGAGTGGTTAAGGCGATGGGCTGCTAATCCATTGTGCTCTGCACGCGTGGGTTCGAATCCCATCCTCGTCGTTTGATGGCTTTAGTGTTTCGAGAGAGCCAAGTGCGCATGGCAAAGCCGTTCAAAGTACCTCGCTGCCAACTTTAAAGACCTCATCCTTAAAATAGCTGCAGAAACACACCACAGCCCAGCTCCGGGCAAACGTGCAGGCGAGTGACGAGGTGGCCGAGTGGTTAAGGCGATGGACTGCTAATCCATTGTGCTCTGCACGTGTGGGTTCGAATCCCATCCTCGTCGTTTGATGGCTTTAGTGTTTCGAGAGAGCCAAGTGCGCATGGCAAAGCCGTTCAAAGTACCTCGCTGCCAACTTTAAAGACCTCATCCTTAAAATAGCTGCAGAAACACACCACAGCCCAGCTCCGGGCAGACGTGCAGGCGAGTGACGAGGTGGCCGTAACCTCCACTAAATGGACTGCTCTAAGAAGTCCTAACAACTCCTAACAGAATCCAAACAGAGTCCTAACAACAGCGGGGCAAAAGAGCCAATCATATGCTTCGAACAGAATCCAAACAGAGTCCTAACAACCTTTCAACGAAGTGAAAATCAACCTCCGTGGTTTGCCTGCCAACGATCATCAAGAGCGTGCCATGCACGTCCATCGGTATGGAGACCTGAGTCAAGGCAGCATCACTGTTGGTCCTCATTACAATCCAAACGGCGTTGACCACCCTCCTGGAGACCTGGGCAACTTTGCTTCCAAGCAAGGAGTTATAAAGCAGTCCCTGACGCTTCCAGACGCCAAGCTCTTTGGGCCTTATTCCATTCTGGGACGTGCGGTGGTGGTTCATGAGAAGGAGGATGATCCGGGAATGGATTCAGATGAGGAGAGTGCTGGACAGATAATTGCTTTGGGTGAGATTGGTATTACTACTCCAAGTCTGTGGCAGAAGACTGAAGTGCCCCCCAAGGAAAAATGTGGAGGAAAAATGTGGAGGAAAAATGTGGAGGTAGATTCAAATAGGATAATCATGATTTTCCTTGTGTATTCTTTGTATGTGTCCTACATTAAAGTATATTTCATAAAATGAACATTCCCATGTTTGTTTTTGTTTTTTCTCTTGGTCTTTTCAGAGGCTTTTTGGCCATAGCTTCCAATAGTAAATGCACTCTTAAAAATAAATGTAGGGTGAATGCAGGTAAAGTGGGCCGTTTAGTTTGATTTACTGTGCTCAATGGGTTAACACTTTAAGAGCATGACAATGGCCTTTAATTAAAGATCCACTATTTCTTTAAATGATCAAATGGTTTTGGTTGATGCAATATGACACTGGAGGGTGTGGCTACATCTCAGGGGAGGACACACTTATTGTTGAAGGTAGACATAACCTCTGACATAAGATTTTATTAAATATGATAAATGTATAATTTAAGGTAACAGAGATTGTTTTGGCTTTATAGTGGTTCTTAATAAAGTTATTTTCCAGCTAAAGTTAGTTTCGATTGATTCGCTTCCGTAGCAACGATCATTTGTTATTAAATTAGGGGCCGCCAAGACGACACCATTCTCTCTACACAGACTATAAACGAGAACCTGTGAGAAATGCTGATGGCGTTCACATGCGCATTAATCAGAATCAGAATCAGAAAGAGCTTTATTGCCAAGTGTGCTTGCACCCACAAGGAATTTTTCTTGGTACTGAAGCTTCCAGTGCACATATACAAATACAAATACAACAAGAAACATAGTAATACAAATTCTAAGAATAAAATATATTAAAAAAAATAAAAATAGTATATAAGTAAAAAAAAAGGGGGTCACAGTTGGGTTTAGTCTGAATAAACATTTACAGATTATGAACATATTTACAGTATTTTGAGTAGTATGAATAATATAAATATAAATATCACCTGAGTTAGAGAATATTGCACTAGACAGTGGGAGTCTAGTGCATGTTACAGATTATGAACATATTTACAGTATTTTGAGTAGTATGAATAATATAAATATAAATATCACCTGAGTTAGAGAATATTGCACTAGACAGTGGGAGTATTGCACTTACAGGCATATGCCTTGGGGGGCATGTTAAGTGTTCAGAAGGGAAATGGCCTGTGGAAAGAAACTGTTCCTGTGCCTGGATGTTCTTGTGGCCAGTGATCTGTGTCGCCGTCCTGACGGTAACAGTTCAAACAGGGGGTGACCAGGGTGAGTGGAGTCTGTGATGATTTTACCTGCTCTCTTCCTCACTCTGGAAGAGTACAGGTCCTGGAGGGTTGGCAAGGGGGCACCAATAATCCTCTCTGCAGTCCGGACTGTCCGTTGTAGTCTCCTGATGTCCGATTTGGTAGCTGAACCAAACCAGACAGTGATGGAAGTGCTTAAAACAGACTCAATGACGGCTGAGTAGAACTGGATCAGCAGCTCCTGTGGCAGATTGAACTTCTTCAGCTGGCGAAGGAAGTACAGTCTCTGCTGGGCCTTTTTCACAATGGAGTCAATGTGATTTGCCCACTTCAGGTCCTGAGAGATGGTAGAGCCCAGGAACCTGAATGACTCCACTGCTTCCACAGTGCTGTTCATGATGGTGAGAGGGGGGAGTGCTGGGGATTTTCTCCTGAAATCCACAATCATCTCCACTGTTTTGAGTGTGTTCAGCTCAAGGTTGTTATAGCTGCACCAGACAGCCAGCTGTTCAACCCCCAGTCTGTAAGCAGACTCATCACCATTTTGGATGAGACCGATGACGGTGGTGTCGTCTGCAAATTTCAGGAGCTTGACAGAGGGGTCTTTAGAAGTGCAGTCATTAGTGTACAGGGAGAAGAGCAGTGGGGAGAGAACGCACCCTTGGGGGGCGCCAGTGCTGATGGTGAGGGTCCTGGATGTGAGCTTCCCCAGTCTCACTCGCTGCTGCCGGTCCGTCAGGAAGCTGGAGATCCACTGACAGATTGAGGATGGCATGGAGAGCTGAGTCAGTTTGGCTGTGAGAAGATCAGGGATGATGGTATTGAAGGCCGAACTGAAGTCCACAAATAAGATCCGTGCATAAGTCCCAGGTCTGTCAAGATGTTGCAGGATATAGTGCAGTCCCATGTTGACTGCATCATCCACAGACCTGTTTGCTCTGTAAGCAAACTGAAAGGGATCCAGCAGGGGTCCAGTGATGTCCTTCAGATAGGCCAACACCAGTCTTTCAAACGACTTCATGACCACAGACGTGAGAGCGACAGGTCTGTAGTCATTAAGTCCAGTGATTTTAGGTTTTTTGGGAACCGGAATGATAGTGGAGCGTTTGAAGCAGCAGGGAACTTCACACTGCTCCAATGATCTGTTGAAGATCTGCGTGAAGACTGGGGCCAGTTGGTCAGCGCAGGCTTTTAGACAAGCAGATGAGATGCCGTCTGGGTCTGAAGCTTTCCTAGTCTTCTGTTTTTTGAAGACTTGGCTCACGTCCTCCACACAGACCTTAAGCTCAGGTTGGATGGCAGAAGGGGGGAGGAGAGGGGTTGCAGGAGGTGATGGTGGATGTGTGAAGTGCACATCAGAGCGGGTGTGAGGTGTGAGTCTGGGCTTCTCAAACCTGCAATAGAATGCATTGAGAGTGTCAGCCAGTTGTTGATTCTCCACAGATGGGGGGGGTGGTGATTTGTAGTTGGTGATGTTCCTCAGGCCTCTCCAGACTGATGCCGGGTCGTTGGCTGAAAACTGTTTTTTCAGCTTTTCAGAGTAGCTTCTTTTAGCAACTCTGATCTCCTTTGTCAGTCTGTTTCTGGCCTGGTTGTACAAGATTTTATCCCCACTTCTGTAAGCATCCTCTTTGGCATGACGAAGCTGTTTGAGTTTCCCAGTAAACCATGGTTTATCATTAGTGAATGATAAGAATGTCCTGGTAGGAATGCATGTATCCTCACAGAAACTGATATATGATGTTACAGTATCTGTGAGCTCATTTCCCTACAATTAAGGTACCATTTCCCTACAATTAAGAATTGGTTCTATAGTTATGTGCGTTTCAATATATGTGCACAGGTTTGGAATTCCCTACAAACCAAGCCTAAATAAAGTACTGGTCTTTCCTTTATACATTTTGATACAGTATTTTATTTGATCACTTCGGGGTAGGTACGCAAAACGAATTTCTCGCCAACGCTTTAACTGTAGAGTGGTAAAGTTGGCACTTCAGCACTGCGTTGTCATCGGGTCCAGGCGAAGGTCCTTCGTCAGATCTGGATACGGCCTGGATCCGGCAGGCTGTGGGAAAACCTCGGGATAAACAAAGACACTAAAATTAGCGTAGATGCCATTCTTCTTATGATGTAACGAGTAGATCAGGATTTATGGGAAGTGTTCCCGGTTCCGGCTGACCAAATCTATGCAGCCTAACATTGAATTATAGAAGTCTATAATGTATTATGTGAATGCTAGGTCAAAAAGATGTGTCTTTAATCTAGCTTTGAACTGACAGAGTGTGTCTGCTTCCCGGACAATGTTAGGAAGACTGTTCCAAAGTTTTGGTGCTAAATAGGAAAAGGATCTACCGCCAGCAGTCGATTTTGATATTCTAGGTATTATTAACTGGCCGGAATTTTGAGATCGCAATAGACGTGAAGGACTATAATGCGTTAAGAGCTCGCTCAAGTACTGCGGAGCTAAACCATTTAGTGCTTTGCACTATGTACGATGTTTAATAGGCAGCCAATGCAGTGTTGACAGAACCGGGCTAATATGGTCATACTTCCTGGTTCTGGTAAGAACTCGAGCTGCTGCGTTTTGAACTAGCTGTAGTTTGTTTATTAAGCGTGCAGGGCAACCGTTTTTGGTACGTATCCTAGAGACAAAGACGAATTAATGATATTAAGAAGAGGATATATGACCTCTGGGAGCATCTCTCCCCGTAGCTTAGTCGGAATAGGGTCTAACATACGTGTTGTCGATTTAGATGAATTAACGAGTTTGCAAAATTCTTCCTCTCCTATAGCAATAAATGAATACAATTTTTCCTCAGGGAGACTACAATGCACTGCCTGATTCGATACTGTAGTAGACGATTGCATAGTTATAATTTTGTCCCTGATATTATCACTCTTATAAGTGAAGAAGTTCATAAAGTCATTACTGCTGTGTTGCTTGGAAACTTCTGGGCTTGAAGCTTTCTTTTTCGTTAGTTTAGCCACCGTTTCAAATAAATACCTAGGATTATGTTTATTTTCTTCTAATAGGGTTGAAAAATAAGCAGATCTAGCAGCTTTTAAGGCCTCTCTGTATGCAATCGAGCTCTCCTTCCATGAAATCCGAAATACCTCTAGTAAGGGAAACTAGGCTGTTCGTGGGAATTTTCCCATTCATTTAAGTTGCCATTGTCGGCCTAGGCACTCGGAGGTCCGCGTGCTCGAAATGGACGACACGAGCTGCTTAACCTAATGGTGACGTGGACGTTTTGTAAAATCGCATATAAAGTGGCCAAAATTACCATAAATTACCATAGGCCCTGTGTGGACGCCTCTGGGGGTGCCAGTGCACTACGGGGAGGTCCACCAAGTGCTTTTGGGGTCCGCCAACGACCTACTCTTCACCATAGTCCTCCTCAGTGCCACGAAGCACCTATTTTGACCCCTAACCACCTATCCTCTTCTTCATTGCCACGAAGTTCCTATGGGGTCCCCTGACAACCTACTCTTCACCATAGTCCTCCTCGTTGTCCACGAAGTGCCTATTTTGACCCCTAACCACCTATCCTCTTCTTCATAGCCACGAAGTGCCTATGGGGTCCCCTGACCACCTAAACTTCACCATAGTCTTCCTCGTTGTCCACGAAGTGCCTATTTTGACCCCTAACCACCTATCCTCTTCTTCATTGCCACAAAGTGCCTATGGGGTCCCCTGACCACCTAAACTTCACCATAGTCTTCCTCGTTGTCCACGAAGTGCCTATTTTGACCCCTAACCACCTATCCTCTTCTCCATTGCCACGAAGTGCCTATGGGGTCCCCTGACCACCTAAACTTCACCATAGTCTTCCTCAGTACCACGAAGTGCCTATTTTGACCACTAACCACCTATCCTCTTCTTCATTGCCACAAAGTGCCTATGATGCCCCCTGACCACCTAAACTTCACCATAGTCTTCCTCATAGTCCACGAAGTGCCTATTTTGACCCCTAACCACCAAGTGTTTTTTTGTGAGTGTGTGTAGACGTTCCCCTCTCTGTATGTTTTTGGGGGCCGTGTGACGCAGCTTTCTATGAAGTTTCGGGCCCCTAGCACCTCCAGGGGCCGAACGAGGTTCAGAGTGGTCCGATTGCCCCGAAATTGACACATACGTCCCGTCACGGGCCCCTGGGACGGTGTCCAGAGTTCCGTGTCCCTCTGACCTTTTTTCGCGCTAATTGGCCACCAACAGCCCTATGGAATAAGTTGCAGGTGGGACGTCAAACAAACAGGGGCCAAAAGGGGTCGAAAGGTCGCAGCGACCCCAAATTCGACACGGTGGTAGTCCAGGGGCCCCCGGTTCTAGATCCTGGATTTGGTGGTTCTAGATCGGTTCTAAGTATGTGTTTCAGCAAAACGACTTGATGGAAAGGCCCGATCGGCCCGAAATTGACACATGCGTCTCGTCACGGGCCCCGGGGACGGGTTCTAGAGTTCCGTGTCCCCGTCCGCTCGTTTGGCCGGAAAAAGACCCCCTTGACCTGGAAGCGCCTGTGAAGTTTGAACTGAATAAGTTGCACGTGGGAGGGCGGAAACACAGGGGTCGAAAGGTCGCAGCGCCTCCAAAATTCGCCACCCTGGTAGTCGAGGGGCCCCCGGTTCTAGATCCCGGATCGCAGGGTTCTAGATCGGTTCCAAGTGTGTCTTTTTGCAGTGCGAAATTCTCCTCCCTTTAGTTCACTTTGACCATATGTCTGTCTATGTGTGCGAGAGGGCCTGCATTAATTGGACCATGTGCTTCGTGAAAGGTGGACAGAAAGGTCCGATTGGCCCGAAATTGACGTATGCATTATGGACCATGGCAAGCAGACTTTGGGACAAAAGGAGAACAAAAACGAGGATCAATATCGGCGTGGTGTTTTCGAGATGCCGAGAGCTCCACGTCCGTGACAAACTTCGACTTGACAGAGACGTCTTGCATGTACTTTATTAGACAGGTGAGCAAATGTACATAAAAGTAATCAATGTTATATAGCTCAACATGATGAAATGTTAGAATATGATCAGTATGTTATTCTAATGTTCATCTAGCTTACTGCTAGTCTCATACAGACAAACAAACACATAGAATAACATTATAACTTTCAACACACTCAAATGCAGTTTAGTGTGATAGTGTAGACCAAGTGAAACAGCGCTGCGTTACCTCACAAGTTTAATTCGCCAAATAAACTGACTTGTCAACCCTTTTCCACCAAGGCAGTGCTGGTGCTGGTTCGGAGCTAGAGCCTAGTTTCAAATTGGTTCTTTGTTTTTCGACACCCAAAGCACCAGCTCTGAACCAGGAAAAGTGGTTCTTAAGTAGCACCAAAACATTGCTGGTCTAGAAGTATGAACCGCTTGCGTCAGGGGCTGGGGGCGGGGTTACCGTGACCAACAAGACGAACAGAAACTTGTCACCGCCATTTTTCAAATAGCAGCTAATCGAGCTAATAGCAGCTTGATTGTAATCTCCGTCTATGCAAGTTACGGCGAGCTGCACGAACACGTTGGATTCGCCGTGTTTGGATGCCGATGTAGGTTCGCAAAGCCATGAGCATCAATAGTAACCTCTATTTCTCTAACCTGTCCATTGTTGATGGAAGGCTTGTTCGAGATGCATCGGAGCGGCACGGACCGATCGGAGCTGCGGGAGTGTTTGGAGAGCATACGACTCCTTGTGCTTTTGGATCGCTTTCGCAGAGCTTTGATGTCATGAGCCGATCGGTCTGCGAGAAGCCGAACCATCTCGAACAAGCCTGGTGTGTTTGTGTTTGGCGCTGCCACGCTAGCGTTGCTGGGCAACATGAGATGTATACAGTGACGTAAGATCTGCCTCTCTGGTGGCTCTTTGGCCTTGTGGAAAGGCAAACCGGATCTTAGAGAGCTCGTCAGTCGAACCAACTCCGGTCTGGCTCTGGCTCTGAACTGGCACCCGGCTCATGCTGGTGGAAAAGGGGTATGTGTGAGTATTAATTCAGCACTTGCGGGTAGATCGGTAGAAGGAAATGTCCTTATTCCTTTATATCTGCGGGACTCGCATGTGGCGCTGATATCTGTCTCTCATTAGCAATCGTGACCTGCTTCATACCACAGTCATGTTAAAAACATCAATGTATTCACTCATCCATAAACATTAGGGATGGCCCGATACCGATACTGGCATCGGGGATCGGGCCGATACTGTCCTCAAATACTCGTACTCGTACTCATAAAAATTCGCCGATACCACGCACCGATACCACGTCCATTTTGCGAAACGAAACTGGCCGCCGCGAGTGCTTTGTCGAGGTGAACTGAGGCATAGACGCGCGAGCTGGTCGAGCATATGCCTTAGTTTAAACAGACAAGACATCAGTGGAAAGTTTGTTCAGTCGGATGTCAATGGCAACGAAATTAAACGAGGCATGTAGCTTTAGCTTATTATTAACGTTAACTGACGAGAGAGAGAGACAGAGAGAGAGCGAGAGAGCGAGCGCACTTCTGTTGAATGCTCTTGATTGCTGATCGTTCACTCAGCACATGTTATTTGGATGAAAACTAAATCGTATATGTAGCCTAAGTAAAGTAAAACATGAACTGTTACCTGACTGAAGTATAACGAGTGGTTCCCTACGTTATTACAGGACGTGTGCAGGTTAAGAAGTTTCATGAACGCAAACATCCGAAGCGCGCGCCCCACAAACCAGCGTCTCAGCGCGAATACTGAATTAAATTGTCTTTCACGTCTTGCGCTTGTACGGACGAATTCACACACAATGTAATAACGCCCGTCTTGGTGAGTATCCTATAGTAAACAAAGTCGGTTATATCTCAAATGAACGTAGCATGTTCAAGTGCGGTCTGTGCGTTCGGTCTTAAAGGGGCAGCAGTTTGATAAACCTGCTTCTGTGTTTTAATGCTAATCAAACAAAGGAGAAATAAATACTCACTGCTCTTGACTAAATAGGCTACCCTTTTCAACTTTAGAAAATATCCATCTATATATAATTCATACAGTAATGAATATGCTTTTTTCACATTTGATTACTTTATTCAAATTTCTGTACTGTTAGATACCCGAAAAACTCTAAAAACACTGTTTATTTCATTTGTAGCCTTTCTTTGTTCTATATTGTATATATTTGTCCTATTTGTAATTCGATTGTTTGTTTTTATTTTGTTACTGACTGCTTACTTGTTTTAAATTCACATTAATTAGGCTGCTAGTTTTTGTTGTAGTATCAAAATTGGATTAAATAATTGATATTTCACTGGTTTTGACAAACATTTGAACCGCTGACCCAGTCCTCAGCACTGAGCCCTGCTGAAGCAGCTCTAAATATGTGCTGTGCTATTAAATGAAAGATGAAATATGATAGAGCAATAGAATGAACAGTGACAGTAGGCTTACAGAAGCTCATACAATGCATTTTAGCAGGCTTAATTAAGCATGAAAATAACTGAAAGAAATATATATATTTGATGAACAAATTAAGCCAACTAATATGATTTATAATCTTTTGGTTTATCTACTAATACATTTAAAAATTACAAATGCAGTGAAAATTCAGGTATCGGTTACGGTATCGGTATCGGCGAGTACCAAAAATTACAGTATCGGTATCGGACTCGTTCTGCAAAAAGTGGTATCGGGACATCCCTAATAAACATTATTAGATCCTTCGGCATGACGACAAGTTCCATAATTCCGCTTATGCGTCATCAACCTACACCTTTTTTATTGTAAGAGGTTAGCAAGCCTGGTTAGTACCTGGATGGGAGACCTCCTGAGAAAACCAGGTTGCTGCTGGAAGAGGTGTTCGTAAGGCCAGCAGGGGGTGCTCACCCTTGGTCTATGTGGGACCTAACGCCCCAGTGTAGTGATCGGGACACTATACTGTCAAAGAGCACCATCCTTCCAATGAGACGTTAAACCGAGGTCCTGACTCTCTTTAAAATCCCAGGATGTCCTTCGAAGAAGAGCAGGGGTGTAACCCCGGCATCCCGGCCAAATTTGCCCCTTGGCCTCTGTCCATCATGGCCTCCTAATCATCCCCATACACTGATTGGCTTCATCACTGTCTCCTCTCCACCATTAAGCTGGTGTGTGGTGGGCGTTCTGGCGCAATATGGCTGCCGCACATTGGTGGTGGTTGAGGATATTCCCCCTTCCATGTAAAGCGCTTTGAGTACCCAGAAAAGCGCTATATAAATGTAACGAATTATTATTATTATTAAAATGTAGATGCAGAATATAACGCTTTAAAATATGGACACAATTTAAGTTAATTTACAGTGTGCAACAGACAGAAAAAAAGTTTTACAATATGGTTACCATTTTAAATTTTCCTCTTATTGAATTTTTGTTAGCCTATTTGTTGTTGCATGTGTTGTAGTTCCATTTGTAATATGTTGTAGAGTTCATTAAAGGGGTCATATAATGTCATTTTTGTACAAGCTAATATGATTCTTTAGGGTCTAAATTAAAAGTTTGTAATATACTTTAATTAAAAATTCTCATTAGTATTGTAAGAAAACACTAATTTTACCTGGTCAAAAACAGCTCTGTTTTCAGCACGCCGTTTAAGTGCATGGGTCTTTAAATAATAATGAGCTTTGCTCACGTACCCCGCCCCTCTGTTCTGTGCGTACACCGTTTGTAACACAATAACCATAACGCGTTGTTCATTATAAACATGGGATTATGAATTATATTGAGAACGTCATACATAGAAAACATGGCGTAATGTACCCTGAGTGTAAAAATAGCCGCATTCATCGTGAAGCGTGCAAGCGATTTGCAAAGATTAATATAAAGATTAATATAAAGGTTAATAAAACGTTACACTCACTTCAGTTCTTCTGGAGGTGCAGCAGGAACACGAATAGTTGGTACCGATCCTTTTTTCAGGAGCAGCTTCTTAGCAAATAACCAGCTTTTTACTGACCTCGTTTGTAAAGCAGTCTGGTGTGTGAAATGATTCGCGCAAACATGAAAGCATTGATGTTGATCGAGGGGAATATTCCCTTCGAAAACAAACTCGGCCACTGCGTCTTCAGCGGTTCGGATTTAGGAACATCAATATGACTGCTGTGTTCGTTATTGCACCCAAGAACAGAACACCACAATCGCTTAGTCTGGTGTGTGAAATGATTCGCTCAGCTCAACATTCTGCTCAATGCTCCAGCTATCAACAATGAACGCGGCGGTTGGCGCGTGCTATGATTGACAGCTCGCTCACGAGGGCGCGAGGGCGGGTCTCTGTTGAAACGCTGCTGTCAATCAACCATCGTGGGAGGGCGTCGATTTTATGACGTCACAAAATCGAACAGCTTGATTTGAGATGGGAGGAAACATATAAGAAGATTTTTTTAAAAAATCACTGGATGGATTTTGATCATTTTATGATGGTTGTGTACAGGCACTGCCAACACACATTTCAGTACAATCAACTTGTAAAAGTGCATGTACCATTATATGACCCCTTTAAGATATCTGATATTCACATTTCATTCAATTTCATGTCAACATAACATGTTCTAGTTGTTTTGAACTTTACACATGCATTGAGTGAACTGATGAGTATTACTCATCATAGCCTATCTATGTGCTTTTGGGTCTGTTAAATATGCGGTGGAATATGTTTGTCTGATGTGTTAATAAATCATGTGTTTTTAAGATCCAGGATAATTTTTTGATAAATTAGGGATGGGTCACATTACCTGAAAAGAAATTTGTCTGGAGTGCATGATCTCAAAATGTTTATTGGTATATACCTTGCAAATAACACATATCAACTGTATTCAAAATGAAATATTAAAGTCGGACCTTAAAGTTAACAAAAGTAGTAAAAAGAAATAAACATCTAGGTACTGAATCTAAATGACACATTTAACAAAAAGTGTCCCACCTTACCTGCATTCAATCAATCGATTTTAACATCGATGCCATAGAAGAATCATTCCCTTAGAAATGTTTACTTCTGCCTTCAAAGACAATTAAATAACAGTCCAATTGCATGTGTAATTGTCAGGCTTGGTACATCAGAGTCTGTAGAAATGGTTTCTTGAAAAAGAAGAACTGTCAGCTATTCACTTATGTGAGATGAATATCTGCTATAAGAAGTGGTGTCAAGCATGAACGTCAAGTGGAATTGTACACTAAGAATTAATGAGTCACAAATGAGCCAACAAATGAAGAGAAGAGGAATCTATGGCAGTACTTCTTTTAATAAACACAAAACAATGGACATAATCTACACTGGAGAACACATTGTGCAATGCAAGACAAAGAACTGAATAAACTGAGTGCTATATATAAACAGGCAAACAAAGGGAGCTAAATGAAACACAGGTGAACTTAATTAGTGACTAACAGACTATCATGGTTAACTTGTAGCTCAACATGAGTTCCTAAAAGAGCAGCCAAAAGTGTGATTGCAAAGGAACATTCTCTCAACCCCAGGTCAGGACTGCACACAGATTAAGTGTTGTAGTATTTTTGTGACTGCAATATTCAGGCTCCACACGGATTGAAGACAACTTTTCAGCTATACGGTGATGCACCTTTGCTGGTTTAGGCTTGTGTTTTTTTTCTCCATTCCATTTTCTCCATCAACTGACTTGATTTAGTAGGTTACAACAAAAAAAAAGTTACAGCAAAAGTATAGATATTGTCTTTTATTTTACCTGTCCTTGTGAAGAAGTACACTTTAGCATGCTTTAAAGAAGAGTGCATATTATTGAAAATAAACCTATAAAAAAATATATACTTAAGTGCAAGAATGTAATGCAGTTTTCAGACTTAATTGCATGTTTATGCATATTTTAAATGTATATTAAGCAGTCCTTTGTTTGACTGAAGTACATCTTAATTTGTAATCCATTTCATAATTGCTTGTATTGTCTTTGAAATATGGTTAAAGTGCACTGATGAATGTACTGATATTTACTGTGCATTTATGGTCAACTAAAATATATTTTAATACAATTTATATTTCATCTTATGTAATGCATTTAAAAATATACATGCAATGAAACATGAACTTTATATTTAATATTGAATAACATGTAGGCTACAGCAGATCAAATTAAGTCTACTTCTTTAAAGCACAACAATTTTTTTTTTAAAACCTAATGTACTTTTAAAGTAAAACTCTTAGTTTGACATTACTTTTTTTTTTCTTTTTTTTTTTTGTGTACATGTACTTAATGTCTCTCCTGCCAGCAGAAGCGCTATGATAGCCACCAGAGGGCACTTCTCCCTAGACCTTTTCCATTTCCATAAACCTTTGCCTGCATTACATCCACCTGTATGTCATTGGTTTGTTCATGTTTGTGTGTATATATCATAAGCACTTTGGCTGGCAGGTGTGACACTTAAGTGGCTTTTTATAATTCATCAATGTTATTATCTGCAAGTGGACCTACAGGGTTTTTTATTATTATTATTGTATTTAAGATACTACAGGTACACATCCAATGCCAATAAGTGCTTTTTTTTTTCACAAGGGTACATAGCAATGCAAAAATTATAGAGTTTTCCAGACAGCAACATGGTGTCGGCCCAGATCCAGCCCACATCTGGTACACATGGATTACACACGGCCCAGATGTGGGCCGACACTATGTTGCTGTCTGGGATATGGTTTTCTGTTGCAAACTAATCTGGTTGTGCTATTTTACCTAATGCAACTTCCATTCTCAAAGCTCCCTGCAACAAAGCATTGACCTTTTATCAAAAATATTACATTCTTAAACCAAACGGCATGATTTCACTGAATCCACTCTTCATTGTAGGCTTTAAAGATCAACATGGAGAAAATCATCCTAATATTCCCTCTGATATTGCTGGTGCTGCATATACAAGGAGGAGAGTTCTCCAAAGATCCAGTTTGTTTGCCTGCCGAAGCTCCACAGCCGGAAGTCGTGGAGTTCGACAACACAATCTATGCCACTTGTGAAGTAACTCCCAGCCCCAATTTGCCACGTAACCAGCCAAAGATCTTTGGGCAAATCCTCTTCAAGCAGCTCTTCCCCAATGGAGATTTAGAAGTGAAAATCAACCTCCGTGGTTTGCCTGCCAACGATCATCAAGAGCGTGCCATGCACGTCCATCGGTATGGAGACCTGAGTCAAGGCAGCATCACTGTTGGTCCTCATTACAATCCAAACGGCGTTGACCACCCTCCTGGAGACCTGGGCAACTTTGCTTCCAAGCAAGGAGTTATAAAGCAGTCCCTGACGCTTCCAGACGCCAAGCTCTTTGGGCCTTATTCCATTCTGGGACGTGCGGTGGTGGTTCATGAGAAGGAGGATGATCCGGGAATGGATTCAGATGAGGAGAGTGCTGGACAGATAATTGCTTTGGGTGTGATTGGTATTACTACTCCAAGTCTGTGGCAGAAGACTGAAGTGCCCCCCAAGGAAAAATGTGGAGGTAGATTCAAATAGGATAATCATGATTTTCCTTGTGTATTCTTTGTATGTGTCCTACATTAAAGTATATTTCATAAAATGAACATTCCCATGTTTGTTTTTGTTTTTTCTCTTGGTCTTTTCAGAGGCTTTTTGGCCATAGCTTCCAATAGTAAATGCACTCTTAAAAATAAATGTAGGGTGAATGCAGGTAAAGTGGGCCGTTTAGTTTGATTTACTGTGCTCAATGGGTTAACACTTTAAGAGCATGACAATGGCCTTTAATTAAAGATCCACTATTTCTTTAAATGATCAAATGGTTTTGGTTGATGCAATATGACACTGGAGGGTGTGGCTACATCTCAGGGGAGGACACCCTTATTGTTGAAGGTAGACATAACCTCTGACATAAGATTTTATTAAATATGATAAACGTATAATTTAAGGTAACAGAGATTGTTTTGGCTTTATAGTGGTTCTTAATAAAGTTATTTTCCAGCTAAAGTTAGTTTCGATTGATTCGCTTCCGTAGCAACGATCATTTGTTATTAAATTAGGGGCCGCCAAGACGACACCATTCTCTCTGCACAGACTATAAACGAGAACCTGTGAGAAACGCTGATGGCGTTCACATGCGCATTAAGAATTGGTTCTATAGTTATGTGCGTTTCAATATATGTGCACAGGTTTGGAATTCCCTACAAACCAAGCCTAAATAAAGTACTGGTCTTTCCTTTATACATTTTGATACAGTATTTTATTTGATCACTTCGGGGTAGGTACGCAAAATGAATTTCTCGCCAACGCTTTAACTGTAGAGTGGTAAAGTTGGCACTTCAGCACTGCGTTGTCATCGGGTCCAGGCGAAGGTCCTTCGTCAGATCTGGATACGGCCTGGATCCGGCAGGCTGTGGGAAAACCTCGGGATAAACAAAGACACTAAAATTAGCGTAGATGCCATTCTTCTTATGATGTAACGAGTAGATCAGGATTTATGGGAAGTGTTCCCGGTTCCGGCTGACCAAATCTATGCAGCCTAACATTGAATTATAGAAGTCTATAATGTATTATGTGAATGCTAGGTCAAAAAGATGTGTCTTTAATCTAGCTTTGAACTGACAGAGTGTGTCTGCTTCCCGGACAATGTTAGGAAGACTGTTCCAAAGTTTTGGTGCTAAATAGGAAAAGGATCTACCGCCAGCAGTCGATTTTGATATTCTAGGTATTATTAACTGGCCGGAATTTTGAGATCGCAATAGACGTGAAGGACTATAATGCGTTAAGAGCTCGCTCAAGTACTGCGGAGCTAAACCATTTAGTGCTTTGCACTATGTACGATGTTTAATAGGCAGCCAATGCAGTGTTGACAGAACCGGGCTAATATGGTCATACTTCCTGGTTCTGGTAAGAACTCGAGCTGCTGCGTTTTGAACTAGCTGTAGTTTGTTTATTAAGCGTGCAGGGCAACTGTTTTTGGTACGTATCCTAGAGACAAAGACGAATTAATGATATTAAGAAGAGGATCTATGACCTCTGGGAGCATCTCTCCCCGTAGCTTAGTCGGAATAGGGTCTAACATACGTGTTGTCGATTTAGATGAATTAACGAGTTTGCTAAATTCTTCCTCTCCTATAGCAATAAATGAATCAAATTTTTCCTCAGGGAGACTACAATGCACTGCCTGATTCGATACTGTAGTAGACGATTGCATAGTTATAATTTTGTCCCTGATATTATCACTCTTATAAGTGAAGAAGTTCATAAAGTCATTACTGCTGTGTTGCTTGGAAACTTCTGGGCTTGAAGCTTTCTTTTTCGTTAGTTTAGCCACCGTTTCAAATAAATACCTAGGATTATGTTTATTTTCTTCTAATAGGGTTGAAAAATAAGCAGATCTAGCAGCTTTTAAGGCCTCTCTGTATGCAATCGAGCTCTCCTTCCATGAAATCCGAAATACCTCTAGTAAGGGAAACTAGGCTGTTCGTGGGAATTTTCCCATTCATTTAAGTTGCCATTGTCGGCCTAGGCACTCGGAGGTCCGCGTGCTCGAAATGGACGACACGAGCTGCTTAACCTAATGGTGACGTGGACGTTTTGTAAAATCGCATATAAAGTGGCCAAAATTACCATAAATTACCATAGGCCCTGTGTGGACGCCTCTGGGGGTGCCAGTGCACTACGGGGAGGTCCACCAAGTGCTTTTGGGGTCCGCCAACTACCTACTCTTCACCATAGTCCTCCTCAGTGCCACGAAGCACCTATTTTGACCCCTAACCACCTATCCTCTTCTTCATTGCCACGAAGTTCCTATGGGGTCCCCTGACCACCTACTCTTCACCATAGTCCTCCTCGTTGTCCACGAAGTGCCTATTTTGACCCCTAACCACCTATCCCCTTCTCCATTGCCACAAAGTGCCTATGGGGTCCCCTGACCACCTAAACTTCACCATAGTCTTCCTCGTTGTCCACGAAGTGCCTATTTTGACCCCTAACCACCCATCCTCTTCTCCATTGCCACGAAGTGCCTATGGGGTCCCCTGACCACCTAAACTTCACCATAGTCTTCCTCGTTGTCCACGAAGTGCCTATTTTGACCCCTAACCACCTATCCTGTTCTCCATTGCCACGAAGTGCCTATGGGGTCCCCTGACCACCTAAACTTCACCATAGTCTTCCTCAGTACCACGAAGTGCCTATTTTGACCACTATCCACCTATCCTCTTCTTCATTGCCACAAAGTGCCTATGATGCCCCCTGACCACCTAAACTTCACCATAGTCTTCCTCATAGTCCACGAAGTGCCTATTTTGACCCCTAACCACCAAGTGTTTTTTTGTGAGTGTGTGTAGACGTTCCCCTCTCTGTATGTTTTTGGGGGCCGTGTGACGCAGCTTTCTATGAAGTTTCGGGCCCCTAGCACCTCCAGGGGCCGAACGAGGTTCAGAGTGGTCCGATAGCCCCGAAATTGACACATACGTCCCGTCACGGGCCCCTGGGACGGTGTCCAGAGTTCCGTGTCCCTCTGACCTTTTTTCGCGCTAATTGGCCACCAACAGCCCTATGGAATAAGTTGCAGGTGGGACGTCAAACAAACAGGGGCCAAAAGGGGTCGAAAGGTCGCAGCGACCCCAAATTCGACACGGTGGTAGTCCAGGGGCCCCCGGTTCTAGATCCTGGATTTGGTGGTTCTAGATCGGTTCTAAGTATGTGTTTCAGCAAAACGACTTGATGGAAAGGCTCTGAACCAGGAAAAGTGGTTCTTAAGTAGCACCAAAACATTGCTGGTCTAGAAGTATGAACCGCTTGCGTCAGGGGCTGGGGGCGGGGTTACCGTGACCAACAAGACGAACAGAAACTTGTCACCGCCATTTTTCAAATAGCAGCTAATCGAGCTAATAGCAGCTTGATTGTAATCTCCGTCTATGCAAGTTACGGCGAGCTGCACGAACACGTTGGATTCGCCGTGTTTGGATGCCGATGTAGGTTCGCAAAGCCATGAGCATCAATAGTAACCTCTATTTCTCTAACCTGTCCATTGTTGATGGAAGGCTTGTTCGAGATGCATCGGAGCGGCACGGACCGATCGGAGCTGCGGGAGTGTTTGGAGAGCATACGACTCCTTGTGCTTTTGGATCGCTTTCGCAGAGCTTTGATGTCATGAGCCGATCGGTCTGCGAGAAGCCGAACCATCTCGAACAAGCCTGGTGTGTTTGTGTTTGGCGCTGCCACGCTAGCGTTGCTGGGCAACATGAGATGTATACAGTGACGTAAGATCTGCCTCTCTGGTGGCTCTTTGGCCTTGTGGAAAGGCAAACCGGATCTTAGAGAGCTCGTCAGTCGAACCAACTCCGGACTGGCTCTGGCTCTGAACTGGCACCCGGCTCATGCTGGTGGAAAAGGGGTATGTGTGAGTATTAATTCAGCACTTGCGGGTAGATCGGTAGAAGGAAATGTCCTTATTCCTTTATATCTGCGGGACTCGCATGTGGCGCTGATATCTGTCTCTCATTAGCAATCGCGACCTGCTTCATACCACAGTCATGTTAAAAACATCAATGTATTCACTCATCCATAAACATTATTAGATCCTTCGGCATGACGACAAGTTCCATAATTCCGCTTATGCGTCATCAACCTACACCTTTTTTATTGTAAGAGGTTAGCAAGCCTGGTTAGTACCTGGATGGGAGACCTCCTGAGAAAACCAGGTTGCTGCTGGAAGAGGTGTTCGTGAGGCCAGCAGGGGGTGCTCACCCTTGGTCTATGTGGGACCTAACGCCCCAGTGTAGTGATCGGGACACTATACTGTCAAAGAGCACCATCCTTCCAATGAGACGTTAAACCGAGGTCCTGACTCTCTTTAAAATCCCAGGATGTCCTTCGAAGAAGAGCAGGGGTGTAACCCCGGCATCCCGGCCAAATTTGCCCCTTGGCCTCTGTCCATCATGGCCTCCTAATCATCCCCATACACTGATTGGCTTCATCACTGTCTCCTCTCCACCATTAAGCTGGTGTGTGGTGGGCGTTCTGGCGCAATATGGCTGCCGCACATTGGTGGTGGTTGAGGATATTCCCCCTTCCATGTAAAGCGCTTTGAGTACCCAGAAAAGCGCTATATAAATGTAACGAATTATTATTATTATTAAAATGTAGATGCAGAATATAACGCTTTAAAATATGGACACAATTTAAGTTAATTTACAGTGTGCAACAGACAGAAAAAAAGTTTTACAATATGGTTACCATTTTAAATTTTCCTCTTATTGAATTTTTGTTAGCCTATTTGTTGTTGCATGTGTTGTAGTTCCATTTGTAATATGTTGTAGAGTTCATTAAAGGGGTCATATAATGTCATTTTTGTACAAGCTAATATGATTCTTTAGGGTCTAAATTAAAAGTTTGTAATATACTTTAATTAAAAATTTCTCATTAGTATTGTAAGAAAACACTAATTTTACCTGGTCAAAAACAGCTCTGTTTTCAGCACGCCGTTTAAGTGCATGGGTCTTTAAATAATAATGAGCTTTGCTCACGTACCCCGCCCCTCTGTTCTGTGCGTACACCGTTTGTAACACAATAACCATAACGCGTTGTTCATTATAAACATGGGATTATGAATTATATTGAGAACGTCATACATAGAAAACATGGCGTAATGTACCCTGAGTGTAAAAATAGCCGCATTCATCGTGAAGCGTGCAAGCGATTTGCAAAGATTAATATAAAGATTAATATAAAGGTTAATAAAACGTTACACTCACTTCAGTTCTTCTGGAGGTGCAGCAGGAACACGAATAGTTGGTACCGATCCTTTTTTCAGGAGCAGCTTCTTAGCAAATAACCAGCTTTTTACTGACCTCGTTTGTAAAGCAGTCTGGTGTGTGAAATGATTCGCGCAAACATGAAAGCATTGATGTTGATCGTGGGGAATATTCCCTTCGAAAACAAACTCGGCCACTGCGTCTTCAGCGGTTCGGATTTAGGAACATCAATATGACTGCTGTGTTCGTTATTGCACCCAAGAACAGAACACCACAATCGCTTAGTCTGGTGTGTGAAATGATTCGCTCAGCTCAACATTCTGCTCAATGCTCCAGCTATCAACAATGAACGCGGCGGTTGGCGCGTGCTATGATTGACAGCTCGCTCACGAGGGCGCGAGGGCGGGTCTCTGTTGAAACGCTGCTGTCAATCAACCATCGTGGGAGGGCGTCGATTTTGTGACGTCACAAAATCGAACAGCTTGATTTGAGATGGGAGGAAACATATAAGAAGATTTTTTTTAAAAATCACTGGATGGATTTTGATCATTTTATGATGGTTGTGTACAGGCACTGCCAACACACATTTCAGTACAATCAACTTGTAAAAGTGCATGTACCATTATATGACCCCTTTAAGATATCTGATATTCACATTTCATTCAATTTCATGTCAACATAACATGTTCTAGTTGTTTTGAACTTTACACATGCATTGAGTGAACTGATGAGTATTACTCATCATAGCCTATCTATGTGCTTTTGGGTCTGTTAAATATGCGGTGGAATATGTTTGTCTGATGTGTTAATAAATCATGTGTTTTTAAGATCCAGGATAATTTTTTGATAAATTAGGGATGGGTCACATTACCTGAAAAGAAATTTGTCTGGAGTGCATGATCTCAAAATGTTTATTGGTATATACCTTGCAAATAACACATATCAACTGTATTCAAAATGAAATATTAAAGTCGGACCTTAAAGTTAACAAAAGTAGTAAAAAGAAATAAACATCTAGGTACTGAATCTAAATGACACATTTAACAAAAAGTGTCCCACCTTACCTGCATTCAATCAATCGATTTTAACATCGATGCCATAGAAGAATCATTCCCTTAGAAATGTTTACTTCTGCCTTCAAAGACAATTAAATAACAGTCCAATTGCATGTGTAATTGTCAGGCTTGGTACATCAGAGTCTGTAGAAATGGTTTCTTGAAAAAGAAGAACTGTCAGCTATTCACTTATGTGAGATGAATATCTGCTATAAGAAGTGGTGTCAAGCATGAACGTCAAGTGGAATTGTACACTAAGAATTAATGAGTCACAAATGAGCCAACAAATGAAGAGAAGAGGAATCTATGGCAGTACTTCTTTTAATAAACACAAAACAATGGACATAATCTACACTGGAGAACACATTGTGCAATGCAAGACAAAGAACTGAATAAACTGAGTGCTATATATAAACAGGCAAACAAAGGGAGCTAAATGAAACACAGGTGAACTTAATTAGTGACTAACAGACTATCATGGTTAACTTGTAGCTCAACATGAGTTCCTAAAAGAGCAGCCAAAAGTGTGATTGCAAAGGAACATTTTCTCAACCCCAGGTCAGGACTGCACACAGATTAAGTGTTGTAGTATTTTTGTGACTGCAATATTCAGGCTCCACACGGATTGAAGACAACTTTTCAGCTATACGGTGATGCACCTTTGCTGGTTTAGGCTTGTGTTTTTTTTCTCCATTCCATTTTCTCCATCAACTGACTTGATTTAGTAGGTTACAACAAAAAAAAAGTTAAAGCAAAAGTATAGATATTGTCTTTTATTTTACCTGTCCTTGTGAAGAAGTACACTTTAGCATGCTTTAAAGAAGAGTGCATATTATTGAAAATGAACCTATAAAAAAATATATACTTAAGTGCAAGAATGTAATGCAGTTTTCAGACTTAATTGCATGTTTATGCATATTTTAAATGTATATTAAGCAGTCCTTTGTTTGACTGAAGTACATCTTAATTTGTAATCCATTTCATAATTGCTTGTATTGTCTTTGAAATATGGTTAAAGTGCACTGATGAATGTACTGATATTTACTGTGCATTTATGGTCAACTAAAATATATTTTAATACAATTTATATTTCATCTTATGTAATGCATTTAAAAATATACATGCAATGAAACATGAACTTTATATTTAATATTGAATAACATGTAGGCTACAGCAGATCAAATTAAGTCTACTTCTTTAAAGCACAACAATTTTTTTTTTAAAACCTAATGTACTTTTAAAGTAAAACTCTTAGTTTGACATTACTTTTTTTTTTCTTTTTTTTTTTTGTGTACATGTACTTAATGTCTCTCCTGCCAGCAGAAGCGCTATGATAGCCACCAGAGGGCACTTCTCCCTAGACCTTTTCCATTTCCATAAACCTTTGCCTGCATTACATCCACCTGTATGTCATTGGTTTGTTCATGTTTGTGTGTATATATCATAAGCACTTTGGCTGGCAGGTGTGACACTTAAGTGGCTTTTTATAATTCATCAATGTTATTATCTGCAAGTGGACCTACAGGGTTTTTTATTATTATTATTGTATTTAAGATACTACAGGTACACATCCAATGCCAATAAGTGCTTTTTTTTTTCACAAGGGTACATAGCAATGCAAAAATTATAGAGTTTTCCAGACAGCAACATGGTGTCGGCCCAGATCCAGCCCACATCTGGTACACATGGATTACACACGGCCCAGATGTGGGCCGACACTATGTTGCTGTCTGGGATATGGTTTTCTGTTGCAAACTAATCTGGTTGTGCTATTTTACCTAATGCAACTTCCATTCTCAAAGCTCCCTGCAACAAAGCATTGACCTTTTATCAAAAATATTACATTCTTAAACCAAACGGCATGATTTCACTGAATCCACTCTTCATTGTAGGCTTTAAAGATCAACATGGAGAAAATCATCCTAATATTCCCTCTGATATTGCTGGTGCTGCATATACAAGGAGGAGAGTTCTCCAAAGATCCAGTTTGTTTGCCTGCCGAAGCTCCACAGCCGGAAGTCGTGGAGTTCGACAACACAATCTATGCCACTTGTGAAGTAACTCCCAGCCCCAATTTGCCACGTAACCAGCCAAAGATCTTTGGGCAAATCCTCTTCAAGCAGCTCTTCCCCAATGGAGATTTAGAAGTGAAAATCAACCTCCGTGGTTTGCCTGCCAACGATCATCAAGAGCGTGCCATGCACGTCCATCGGTATGGAGACCTGAGTCAAGGCAGCATCACTGTTGGTCCTCATTACAATCCAAACGGCGTTGACCACCCTCCTGGAGACCTGGGCAACTTTGCTTCCAAGCAAGGAGTTATAAAGCAGTCCCTGACGCTTCCAGACGCCAAGCTCTTTGGGCCTTATTCCATTCTGGGACGTGCGGTGGTGGTTCATGAGAAGGAGGATGATCCGGGAATGGATTCAGATGAGGAGAGTGCTGGACAGATAATTGCTTTGGGTGTGATTGGTATTACTACTCCAAGTCTGTGGCAGAAGACTGAAGTGCCCCCCAAGGAAAAATGTGGAGGTAGATTCAAATAGGATAATCATGATTTTCCTTGTGTATTCTTTGTATGTGTCCTACATTAAAGTATATTTCATAAAATGAACATTCCCATGTTTGTTTTTGTTTTTTCTCTTGGTCTTTTCAGAGGCTTTTTGGCCATAGCTTCCAATAGTAAATGCACTCTTAAAAATAAATGTAGGGTGAATGCAGGTAAAGTGGGCCGTTTAGTTTGATTTACTGTGCTCAATGGGTTAACACTTTAAGAGCATGACAATGGCCTTTAATTAAAGATCCACTATTTCTTTAAATGATCAAATGGTTTTGGTTGATGCAATATGACACTGGAGGGTGTGGCTACATCTCAGGGGAGGACACCCTTATTGTTGAAGGTAGACATAACCTCTGACATAAGATTTTATTAAATATGATAAACGTATAATTTAAGGTAACAGAGATTGTTTTGGCTTTATAGTGGTTCTTAATAAAGTTATTTTCCAGCTAAAGTTAGTTTCGATTGATTCGCTTCCGTAGCAACGATCATTTGTTATTAAATTAGGGGCCGCCAAGACGACACCATTCTCTCTGCACAGACTATAAACGAGAACCTGTGAGAAACGCTGATGGCGTTCACATGCGCATTAAGAATTGGTTCTATAGTTATGTGCGTTTCAATATATGTGCACAGGTTTGGAATTCCCTACAAACCAAGCCTAAATAAAGTACTGGTCTTTCCTTTATACATTTTGATACAGTATTTTATTTGATCACTTCGGGGTAGGTACGCAAAATGAATTTCTCGCCAACGCTTTAACTGTAGAGTGGTAAAGTTGGCACTTCAGCACTGCGTTGTCATCGGGTCCAGGCGAAGGTCCTTCGTCAGATCTGGATACGGCCTGGATCCGGCAGGCTGTGGGAAAACCTCGGGATAAACAAAGACACTAAAATTAGCGTAGATGCCATTCTTCTTATGATGTAACGAGTAGATCAGGATTTATGGGAAGTGTTCCCGGTTCCGGCTGACCAAATCTATGCAGCCTAACATTGAATTATAGAAGTCTATAATGTATTATGTGAATGCTAGGTCAAAAAGATGTGTCTTTAATCTAGCTTTGAACTGACAGAGTGTGTCTGCTTCCCGGACAATGTTAGGAAGACTGTTCCAAAGTTTTGGTGCTAAATAGGAAAAGGATCTACCGCCAGCAGTCGATTTTGATATTCTAGGTATTATTAACTGGCCGGAATTTTGAGATCGCAATAGACGTGAAGGACTATAATGCGTTAAGAGCTCGCTCAAGTACTGCGGAGCTAAACCATTTAGTGCTTTGCACTATGTACGATGTTTAATAGGCAGCCAATGCAGTGTTGACAGAACCGGGCTAATATGGTCATACTTCCTGGTTCTGGTAAGAACTCGAGCTGCTGCGTTTTGAACTAGCTGTAGTTTGTTTATTAAGCGTGCAGGGCAACTGTTTTTGGTACGTATCCTAGAGACAAAGACGAATTAATGATATTAAGAAGAGGATCTATGACCTCTGGGAGCATCTCTCCCCGTAGCTTAGTCGGAATAGGGTCTAACATACGTGTTGTCGATTTAGATGAATTAACGAGTTTGCTAAATTCTTCCTCTCCTATAGCAATAAATGAATCAAATTTTTCCTCAGGGAGACTACAATGCACTGCCTGATTCGATACTGTAGTAGACGATTGCATAGTTATAATTTTGTCCCTGATATTATCACTCTTATAAGTGAAGAAGTTCATAAAGTCATTACTGCTGTGTTGCTTGGAAACTTCTGGGCTTGAAGCTTTCTTTTTCGTTAGTTTAGCCACCGTTTCAAATAAATACCTAGGATTATGTTTATTTTCTTCTAATAGGGTTGAAAAATAAGCAGATCTAGCAGCTTTTAAGGCCTCTCTGTATGCAATCGAGCTCTCCTTCCATGAAATCCGAAATACCTCTAGTAAGGGAAACTAGGCTGTTCGTGGGAATTTTCCCATTCATTTAAGTTGCCATTGTCGGCCTAGGCACTCGGAGGTCCGCGTGCTCGAAATGGACGACACGAGCTGCTTAACCTAATGGTGACGTGGACGTTTTGTAAAATCGCATATAAAGTGGCCAAAATTACCATAAATTACCATAGGCCCTGTGTGGACGCCTCTGGGGGTGCCAGTGCACTACGGGGAGGTCCACCAAGTGCTTTTGGGGTCCGCCAACTACCTACTCTTCACCATAGTCCTCCTCAGTGCCACGAAGCACCTATTTTGACCCCTAACCACCTATCCTCTTCTTCATTGCCACGAAGTTCCTATGGGGTCCCCTGACCACCTACTCTTCACCATAGTCCTCCTCGTTGTCCACGAAGTGCCTATTTTGACCCCTAACCACCTATCCCCTTCTCCATTGCCACAAAGTGCCTATGGGGTCCCCTGACCACCTAAACTTCACCATAGTCTTCCTCGTTGTCCACGAAGTGCCTATTTTGACCCCTAACCACCCATCCTCTTCTCCATTGCCACGAAGTGCCTATGGGGTCCCCTGACCACCTAAACTTCACCATAGTCTTCCTCGTTGTCCACGAAGTGCCTATTTTGACCCCTAACCACCTATCCTGTTCTCCATTGCCACGAAGTGCCTATGGGGTCCCCTGACCACCTAAACTTCACCATAGTCTTCCTCAGTACCACGAAGTGCCTATTTTGACCACTATCCACCTATCCTCTTCTTCATTGCCACAAAGTGCCTATGATGCCCCCTGACCACCTAAACTTCACCATAGTCTTCCTCATAGTCCACGAAGTGCCTATTTTGACCCCTAACCACCAAGTGTTTTTTTGTGAGTGTGTGTAGACGTTCCCCTCTCTGTATGTTTTTGGGGGCCGTGTGACGCAGCTTTCTATGAAGTTTCGGGCCCCTAGCACCTCCAGGGGCCGAACGAGGTTCAGAGTGGTCCGATTGCCCCGAAATTGACACATACGTCCCGTCACGGGCCCCTGGGACGGTGTCCAGAGTTCCGTGTCCCTCTGACCTTTTTTCGCGCTAATTGGCCACCAACAGCCCTATGGAATAAGTTGCAGGTGGGACGTCAAACAAACAGGGGCCAAAAGGGGTCGAAAGGTCGCAGCGACCCCAAATTCGACACGGTGGTAGTCCAGGGGCCCCCGGTTCTAGATCCTGGATTTGGTGGTTCTAGATCGGTTCTAAGTATGTGTTTCAGCAAAACGACTTGATGGAAAGGCTCTGAACCAGGAAAAGTGGTTCTTAAGTAGCACCAAAACATTGCTGGTCTAGAAGTATGAACCGCTTGCGTCAGGGGCTGGGGGCGGGGTTACCGTGACCAACAAGACGAACAGAAACTTGTCACCGCCATTTTTCAAATAGCAGCTAATCGAGCTAATAGCAGCTTGATTGTAATCTCCGTCTATGCAAGTTACGGCGAGCTGCACGAACACGTTGGATTCGCCGTGTTTGGATGCCGATGTAGGTTCGCAAAGCCATGAGCATCAATAGTAACCTCTATTTCTCTAACCTGTCCATTGTTGATGGAAGGCTTGTTCGAGATGCATCGGAGCGGCACGGACCGATCGGAGCTGCGGGAGTGTTTGGAGAGCATACGACTCCTTGTGCTTTTGGATCGCTTTCGCAGAGCTTTGATGTCATGAGCCGATCGGTCTGCGAGAAGCCGAACCATCTCGAACAAGCCTGGTGTGTTTGTGTTTGGCGCTGCCACGCTAGCGTTGCTGGGCAACATGAGATGTATCCACAAGTTTCCTACGTCCCATGAGGCATTGCGTCAAAAGTGGGCGCGACTTCCGGTTCGAAGTAAACAAGCGGGAGTTGACACTCATTCATTCATTAGTTGACCGTCATTCAAGATTTAGCGATCCAAACTTAATGATGTGGGAACACAACCTCAACGAAATTAAAAGGGGTGATATAACAGTACCTTTACCATCCGCGGTAGATGGTTGGGAGGATGACGTGAAGAAGTGGCCTCGTATCACGTATGGTAACATTTTTAGCTATTTTGTAGATTCAGTAGCCTGTGATGGTAAGGCGATGAGCAATCTGAAAAGCTCAGAGGCATATCAATATCTACACAGTGATAAAGTCGGGCGAGTGTTGTTTAAGGACGTCGGAAACGACCTTGCGTATCTAAAAGCTGACATTGAGCCGAGCCAGAGCCTGCACGTAACACATCATAAGGCTTGGGTGCTAGTTTCAGTGACAGGTGAAGTACAGACAGCGGGTTGTTCATGTATTGCAGGGCCAGGACGCTCTTGTAGTCATGCAGCAGCACTTTTGTGGAAGGTCAGTAAAGTTAGGACAATTAAGGGCACAAAATGTATTATTGTATATTTTTAATGAATTAATAAATGTACTAAACTGAAATGTTTACTGTGTCATTCATGTTCTGTATATGTTGCTTCACAGTAGCCTTGACTTAAAATATTTATTTTAATATTGTTGGATAATAAAATTGAATTCAATTTAGGTTGAAAATGCAGTCAGGCAGGGAAAGACAGGGATGGCATGCACTGATGTGCAAAGGAAGTGGAATTCAGGTGCGAAGAAGAATGTAGGAATGAGGAAGGTGAAGAACATTAATTTTAGCCATCATAGGCCATACCACATTTATCCAGGCACATCAACAATGCAAGAATCAACAATGCCTCCCCAACTTTTTAAGAACCACAGAGAGTTCATAGCCCACAGTAATTCATCAGTGATGGCCCCAATGTTTCAGCTCCAGACAAATGGTCTTATTCAGTTAAGTTATAGAGCAGATGTAGACAGCAACAAGGCAGGCCACAGCAAACATGATCCAACCCACAGTAATACACTCTGTCATACTGAACACAGCACAACACTAACATATCCAAAATGCACACATTTTTATGAGGCCTACATTAAAGTGTCCCCTACACAAGCAGCTACACTGATGGAAGAAACCAGGATGCAAAGTGCTTCACAGTCATGGCATGATGCTAGAAAGCTTCGTCTAACAGCCAGCACAGCAAAACGGGTTCCAAAACGAAACACCACAGATCCTCAAAAATTTCTAAATGAGCATCTGTACCCAACATTCACCGGCAATACAGCAACACTGCATGGCAAAGAAAATGAGATAAATGTCATCACACTCATGGAAAGCAGAGGGCATACTGTGGAGAAGAGAGGCCTGGTCGTGCACCCTGACCATCCTTGGTTGGGAGCCAGCCCAGATGGGATCCTTGACTCAGCACAACTCCTTGAGATCAAGTGCCCCTTCAAGAGCTCCATGTCACTGGCAGAATTTCTAGGACGGCCAAATGGTGACATCAAAAGTTTAGGTGATGGACAGTACCTGATTTGTCCTAAAGGAAAGGATGGATACTACCTCCAGGTGATTCTTTAATAATTTAATAATAAAGATTATTGTTTTTAAATAAATGTATTTTCTATATTTAGAAATATACTTTTTAATATGAAAGTAGCTCTATTATTAGACTAACATTGTATTTTAAACTTACAGGTGCTTCTCAATAAGAATGTCGTGGAAAAGTTAATTTATTTCAGGAATTCAACTTAAAATGTGAAACTAATTTATTATATAGACTCATTACATGCAAAGTGAGATATTTCAAGCCTTTATTTGTTATAATTTTGATGATTATGGCTTACAGCTTATGAAACCCCCAAATTCAAATAAATGAACTTTTCCACGACATTCTAATTTATTGAGAAGCACCTGTATGCATTAATTAAACAGATTATTTTTACAAACATGTACTCTTAATCCTTTCAGACACAACTGACCATGATGTGTCTGGGCCTACAAAGCTGCAAGCTAGTCATCTGGACACCAAGTGAGGACATCGAATTGGAGATTCCATTTGATAAGCACTACACAGATGCACAAGTGCAACATCTGCAGAACTTCTTCTTTGTACACATGCTACCTAGATTGGCTGATGATTTTGCTGACAAGAAAATACATCTCTGTCCAACATACCTGCAGATGTTTAATGCGTAGTTAGGGGAATGTTTACACTGTTTACACTCAATATTATAATAATATTATTAATCATCAATACTTATAAAGCCATGGTTACAGTTGTGTGAGGAAAACAAACCACAATTAAAACAAAAAAATACACACTGAATAAAAACATATTACACACTTAGTCATTGGCTTTTGAGTTTATTTATAAGAATAAATTAATGTGTCATTTGCACATTTGGTTAACAGTGGTATTCAGAACATTTCATTAAATAAAAATAGTAATACTATACTGTGAAAGTACACAAACTTCTCTCTTTTGCAGAATATTACGAGATTGAAAAATATTAAGAATTTAAACAAATTTACACAGCAAAAAGAAAATAGCTGTCTATGAAACAACAACTAAAAGAAAAAGTGTTGGTATATCAGTGCAAGTAAAAGTTGTGTATTGGTTTATACAGTTGATAAAGTTATAGAGAGAATTGAAGATTTAAGCTCAAGCTGATTGTGTAAAATATTGTGTCTATGTTCTAGAAATAAGCTCTCCTCGCAGATTTACGAGTGCTGCACAGATTCTTAGTATTCTGTCGATTTTAGGGACAAAATTAATAGGCACAGTTTGAGAGAGGATCTTGTACACCTTAAGACGTCTGATTGCTCGCTCAATGTGGATACGGACATTAGCAATGCGTCTTGTGCGAGTGACCTGCTCATTTGTCAGCTGGCATTTCTTGCGCGTAAAAGCTGGCATGATCAAACGAACATTCCGTTCCTCTAGCAGATCTCTGATGGTGAAGCCACGGTCCCCCATCACCTCATCTCCAGCACGCAAATGGTCGAGAAACCCAGAGTTCTGTGTGATGAATCTATCGCTACATTTGCCACCGTAAGCCTCTGAAATGTACATAACCATACCAGATGGAGCAATTGCTACCAGATACTTGACAGTATTGTTTGCATAGTAGTGACTATAAGATTCAGTTCTTGAGTCCAGATTTTTAGCCTTCTGCAAGACACTTTCTGTGCAGTCAATGACACAAGTTGTGTTGGGGAAATTGTCCTTAAAAATTTGCGGCAAAGTGGCTTTTATTGTTTCCCGCGGCAGCCATGGAATGAGATCCTGGGTGTGCTCAGCAATCACATCTATCCAAAATGTCAGTGTTTTACTGACCTGACCAGGTGACATTTTGAAGCGTCTAGCTAAATCGGCAATAACAAAGTTCTGTCTAAGCTTCATTAATGTCAAGAGAATTTGGTCCTCTGCTGAAAATGCTGACGATGTGGGGGCAAAACGTTGCAAGCAAGACACAAGGGTTTTGAACTCAAGAAGTGGAATCCCTGTGTACAGCAGACAGTCAGTATTGTCTTTCAAAATAACATCTGCAACAGGCAGTGTCCTCTCAGTGGATGGGGCAGTTGACATATCACATGTGATGGTAGGTGCTTTGGAGTAGGTGTGGTCCTCCATTGTTGGGTCTGACCACTGTGTCTGGGCATCATGGAAGGTCTGTGAGGTAGGATCTGGGTCCCCAGAAACCTGCATCACATCAGGCTCATCTGCAGGGAATACATTAAGTACATATTTAGCTGGTTAGTCCTTCAATGACGATAAAAAAACAAAACAATTAGGGGGCATTAGAGTCTTGAAAAACATCTAGACTGCGTTTAATATCATCAATATAGATATTCTGTAACATTAAATGTTAACTAATAGAGGAAATTAAATTAGCATCTGTCACTGTGTACCATTGTGCCCTCCAAGCTCGTCACAATAAAAGTTTATGCGAGGCAAAAACATCAGGCTACCTGTCTACCGTCATGGCACAGGTTTTCATATATTAATAATAAGTAATTCAAGAAAAACAAACGAAAAAAAACAAAAAACAAGCTAGTTGACATTACATTAATGTGTTAAGTTACCTGTTGTTGTTGTTGTTGTTGTGACATGTCGGATCCTAGGTCGGCGTCTCTTCTCCGGTTGCTTCTCGTAACCCAGAAAGAGCGTTGGGTACGGGTTATCCACTGTTGGCTTCTTGTCCACGAAGTGAAACGAGCACACAAACAGGTGTTTTGGGGGTGTTTTTAAGTTTAAGTTCTTCCTCCATATTCTATTTGATTCGTCGTCTTTTGGGAGGGGATGGAAACTGTATAATCGTTCACAGGAACACTCAGATTTAGTTTTAGGCTTATGTTCAAAACACTCACGTTTCAGCCACTGAATTAGTTTAGTGCGGTTATATGTACAACCACGAACAGCACATGTTGTCCCTGAGCTCCGTAACGACATCTCTCATTAATGTTTGCGACTTTAAATAGTAGAAAAATGTACTCGAAAAATACCTAACCTCTCCGCTATGTAACACAAAATACCGTTGATTTACTACTTCCGCCACCTAACCGGAAGTTTCACCCACGTTCTATTTTACAGTAGCGCCCCCCGGAAACAGGTGGATACAGTGACGTAAGATCTGCCTCTCTGGTGGCTCTTTGGCCTTGTGGAAAGGCAAACCGGATCTTAGAGAGCTCGTCAGTCGAACCAACTCCGGACTGGCTCTGGCTCTGAACTGGCACCCGGCTCATGCTGGTGGAAAAGGGGTATGTGTGAGTATTAATTCAGCACTTGCGGGTAGATCGGTAGAAGGAAATGTCCTTATTCCTTTATATCTGCGGGACTCGCATGTGGCGCTGATATCTGTCTCTCATTAGCAATCGCGACCTGCTTCATACCACAGTCATGTTAAAAACATCAATGTATTCACTCATCCATAAACATTATTAGATCCTTCGGCATGACGACAAGTTCCATAATTCCGCTTATGCGTCATCAACCTACACCTTTTTTATTGTAAGAGGTTAGCAAGCCTGGTTAGTACCTGGATGGGAGACCTCCTGAGAAAACCAGGTTGCTGCTGGAAGAGGTGTTCGTGAGGCCAGCAGGGGGTGCTCACCCTTGGTCTATGTGGGACCTAACGCCCCAGTGTAGTGATCGGGACACTATACTGTCAAAGAGCACCATCCTTCCAATGAGACGTTAAACCGAGGTCCTGACTCTCTTTAAAATCCCAGGATGTCCTTCGAAGAAGAGCAGGGGTGTAACCCCGGCATCCCGGCCAAATTTGCCCCTTGGCCTCTGTCCATCATGGCCTCCTAATCATCCCCATACACTGATTGGCTTCATCACTGTCTCCTCTCCACCATTAAGCTGGTGTGTGGTGGGCGTTCTGGCGCAATATGGCTGCCGCACATTGGTGGTGGTTGAGGATATTCCCCCTTCCATGTAAAGCGCTTTGAGTACCCAGAAAAGCGCTATATAAATGTAACGAATTATTATTATTATTAAAATGTAGATGCAGAATATAACGCTTTAAAATATGGACACAATTTAAGTTAATTTACAGTGTGCAACAGACAGAAAAAAAGTTTTACAATATGGTTACCATTTTAAATTTTCCTCTTATTGAATTTTTGTTAGCCTATTTGTTGTTGCATGTGTTGTAGTTCCATTTGTAATATGTTGTAGAGTTCATTAAAGGGGTCATATAATGTCATTTTTGTACAAGCTAATATGATTCTTTAGGGTCTAAATTAAAAGTTTGTAATATACTTTAATTAAAAATTCTCATTAGTATTGTAAGAAAACACTAATTTTACCTGGTCAAAAACAGCTCTGTTTTCAGCACGCCGTTTAAGTGCATGGGTCTTTAAATAATAATGAGCTTTGCTCACGTACCCCGCCCCTCTGTTCTGTGCGTACACCGTTTGTAACACAATAACCATAACGCGTTGTTCATTATAAACATGGGATTATGAATTATATTGAGAACGTCATACATAGAAAACATGGCGTAATGTACCCTGAGTGTAAAAATAGCCGCATTCATCGTGAAGCGTGCAAGCGATTTGCAAAGATTAATATAAAGATTAATATAAAGGTTAATAAAACGTTACACTCACTTCAGTTCTTCTGGAGGTGCAGCAGGAACACGAATAGTTGGTACCGATCCTTTTTTCAGGAGCAGCTTCTTAGCAAATAACCAGCTTTTTACTGACCTCGTTTGTAAAGCAGTCTGGTGTGTGAAATGATTCGCGCAAACATGAAAGCATTGATGTTGATCGTGGGGAATATTCCCTTCGAAAACAAACTCGGCCACTGCGTCTTCAGCGGTTCGGATTTAGGAACATCAATATGACTGCTGTGTTCGTTATTGCACCCAAGAACAGAACACCACAATCGCTTAGTCTGGTGTGTGAAATGATTCGCTCAGCTCAACATTCTGCTCAATGCTCCAGCTATCAACAATGAACGCGGCGGTTGGCGCGTGCTATGATTGACAGCTCGCTCACGAGGGCGCGAGGGCGGGTCTCTGTTGAAACGCTGCTGTCAATCAACCATCGTGGGAGGGCGTCGATTTTGTGACGTCACAAAATCGAACAGCTTGATTTGAGATGGGAGGAAACATATAAGAAGATTTTTTTAAAAAATCACTGGATGGATTTTGATCATTTTATGATGGTTGTGTACAGGCACTGCCAACACACATTTCAGTACAATCAACTTGTAAAAGTGCATGTACCATTATATGACCCCTTTAAGATATCTGATATTCACATTTCATACAATTTCATGTCAACATAACATGTTCTAGTTGTTTTGAACTTTACACATGCATTGAGTGAACTGATGAGTATTACTCATCATAGCCTATCTATGTGCTTTTGGGTCTGTTAAATATGCGGTGGAATATGTTTGTCTGATGTGTTAATAAATCATGTGTTTTTAAGATCCAGGATAATTTTTTGATAAATTAGGGATGGGTCACATTACCTGAAAAGAAATTTGTCTGGAGTGCATGATCTCAAAATGTTTATTGGTATATACCTTGCAAATAACACATATCAACTGTATTCAAAATGAAATATTAAAGTCGGACCTTAAAGTTAACAAAAGTAGTAAAAAGAAATAAACATCTAGGTACTGAATCTAAATGACACATTTAACAAAAAGTGTCCCACCTTACCTGCATTCAATCAATCGATTTTAACATCGATGCCATAGAAGAATCATTCCCTTAGAAATGTTTACTTCTGCCTTCAAAGACAATTAAATAACAGTCCAATTGCATGTGTAATTGTCAGGCTTGGTACATCAGAGTCTGTAGAAATGGTTTCTTGAAAAAGAAGAACTGTCAGCTATTCACTTATGTGAGATGAATATCTGCTATAAGAAGTGGTGTCAAGCATGAACGTCAAGTGGAATTGTACACTAAGAATTAATGAGTCACAAATGAGCCAACAAATGAAGAGAAGAGGAATCTATGGCAGTACTTCTTTTAATAAACACAAAACAATGGACATAATCTACACTGGAGAACACATTGTGCAATGCAAGACAAAGAACTGAATAAACTGAGTGCTATATATAAACAGGCAAACAAAGGGAGCTAAATGAAACACAGGTGAACTTAATTAGTGACTAACAGACTATCATGGTTAACTTGTAGCTCAACATGAGTTCCTAAAAGAGCAGCCAAAAGTGTGATTGCAAAGGAACATTCTCTCAACCCCAGGTCAGGACTGCACACAGATTAAGTGTTGTAGTATTTTTGTGACTGCAATATTCAGGCTCCACACGGATTGAAGACAACTTTTCAGCTATACGGTGATGCACCTTTGCTGGTTTAGGCTTGTGTTTTTTTTCTCCATTCCATTTTCTCCATCAACTGACTTGATTTAGTAGGTTACAACAAAAAAAAAGTTAAAGCAAAAGTATAGATATTGTCTTTTATTTTACCTGTCCTTGTGAAGAAGTACACTTTAGCATGCTTTAAAGAAGAGTGCATATTATTGAAAATAAACCTATAAAAAAATATATACTTAAGTGCAAGAATGTAATGCAGTTTTCAGACTTAATTGCATGTTTATGCATATTTTAAATGTATATTAAGCAGTCCTTTGTTTGACTGAAGTACATCTTAATTTGTAATCCATTTCATAATTGCTTGTATTGTCTTTGAAATATGGTTAAAGTGCACTGATGAATGTACTGATATTTACTGTGCATTTATGGTCAACTAAAATATATTTTAATACAATTTATATTTCATCTTATGTAATGCATTTAAAAATATACATGCAATGAAACATGAACTTTATATTTAATATTGAATAACATGTAGGCTACAGCAGATCAAATTAAGTCTACTTCTTTAAAGCACAACAAATTTGTTTTTAAAACCTAATGTACTTTTAAAGTAAAACTCTTAGTTTGACATTACTTTTTTTTTTGTGTACATGTACTTAATGTCTCTCCTGCCAGCAGAAGCGCTATGATAGCCACCAGAGGGCACTTCTCCCTAGACCTTTTCCATTTCCATAAACCTTTGCCTGCATTACATCCACCTGTATGTCATTGGTTTGTTCATGTTTGTGTGTATATATCATAAGCACTTTGGCTGGCAGGTGTGACACTTAAGTGGCTTTTTATAATTCATCAATGTTATTATCTGCAAGTGGACCTACAGGGTTTTTTATTATTATTATTGTATTTTCAAGATACTACAGGTACACATCCAATGCCAATAAGTGCTTTTTTTTTTCACAAGGGTACATAGCAATGCAAAAATTATAGAGTTTTCCAGACAGCAACATGGTGTCGGCCCAGATCCAGCCCACATCTGGTACACATGGATTACACACGGCCCAGATGTGGGCCGACACTATGTTGCTGTCTGGGATATGGTTTTCCGTTGCAAACTAATCTGGTTGTGCTATTTTACCTAATGCAACTTCCATTCTCAAAGCTCCCTGCAACAAAGCATTGACCTTTTATCAAAAATATTACATTCTTAAACCAAACGGCATGATTTCACTGAATCCACTCTTCATTGTAGGCTTTAAAGATCAACATGGAGAAAATCATCCTAATATTCCCTCTGATATTGCTGGTGCTGCATATACAAGGAGGAGAGTTCTCCAAAGATCCAGTTTGTTTGCCTGCCGAAGCTCCACAGCCGGAAGTCGTGGAGTTCGACAACACAATCTATGCCACTTGTGAAGTAACTCCCAGCCCCAATTTGCCACGTAACCAGCCAAAGATCTTTGGGCAAATCCTCTTCAAGCAGCTCTTCCCCAATGGAGATTTAGAAGTGAAAATCAACCTCCGTGGTTTGCCTGCCAACGATCATCAAGAGCGTGCCATGCACGTCCATCGGTATGGAGACCTGAGTCAAGGCAGCATCACTGTTGGTCCTCATTACAATCCAAACGGCGTTGACCACCCTCCTGGAGACCTGGGCAACTTTGCTTCCAAGCAAGGAGTTATAAAGCAGTCCCTGACGCTTCCAGACGCCAAGCTCTTTGGGCCTTATTCCATTCTGGGACGTGCGGTGGTGGTTCATGAGAAGGAGGATGATCCGGGAATGGATTCAGATGAGGAGAGTGCTGGACAGATAATTGCTTTGGGTGTGATTGGTATTACTACTCCAAGTCTGTGGCAGAAGACTGAAGTGCCCCCCAAGGAAAAATGTGGAGGTAGATTCAAATAGGATAATCATGATTTTCCTTGTGTATTCTTTGTATGTGTCCTACATTAAAGTATATTTCATAAAATGAACATTCCCATGTTTGTTTTTGTTTTTTCTCTTGGTCTTTTCAGAGGCTTTTTGGCCATAGCTTCCAATAGTAAATGCACTCTTAAAAATAAATGTAGGGTGAATGCAGGTAAAGTGGGCCGTTTAGTTTGATTTACTGTGCTCAATGGGTTAACACTTTAAGAGCATGACAATGGCCTTTAATTAAAGATCCACTATTTCTTTAAATGATCAAATGGTTTTGGTTGATGCAATATGACACTGGAGGGTGTGGCTACATCTCAGGGGAGGACACCCTTATTGTTGAAGGTAGACATAACCTCTGACATAAGATTTTATTAAATATGATAAACGTATAATTTAAGGTAACAGAGATTGTTTTGGCTTTATAGTGGTTCTTAATAAAGTTATTTTCCAGCTAAAGTTAGTTTCGATTGATTCGCTTCCGTAGCAACGATCATTTGTTATTAAATTAGGGGCCGCCAAGACGACACCATTCTCTCTGCACAGACTATAAACGAGAACCTGTGAGAAACGCTGATGGCGTTCACATGCGCATTAAGAATTGGTTCTATAGTTATGTGCGTTTCAATATATGTGCACAGGTTTGGAATTCCCTACAAACCAAGCCTAAATAAAGTACTGGTCTTTCCTTTATACATTTTGATACAGTATTTTATTTGATCACTTCGGGGTAGGTACGCAAAATGAATTTCTCGCCAACGCTTTAACTGTAGAGTGGTAAAGTTGGCACTTCAGCACTGCGTTGTCATCGGGTCCAGGCGAAGGTCCTTCGTCAGATCTGGATACGGCCTGGATCCGGCAGGCTGTGGGAAAACCTCGGGATAAACAAAGACACTAAAATTAGCGTAGATGCCATTCTTCTTATGATGTAACGAGTAGATCAGGATTTATGGGAAGTGTTCCCGGTTCCGGCTGACCAAATCTATGCAGCCTAACATTGAATTATAGAAGTCTATAATGTATTATGTGAATGCTAGGTCAAAAAGATGTGTCTTTAATCTAGCTTTGAACTGACAGAGTGTGTCTGCTTCCCGGACAATGTTAGGAAGACTGTTCCAAAGTTTTGGTGCTAAATAGGAAAAGGATCTACCGCCAGCAGTCGATTTTGATATTCTAGGTATTATTAACTGGCCGGAATTTTGAGATCGCAATAGACGTGAAGGACTATAATGCGTTAAGAGCTCGCTCAAGTACTGCGGAGCTAAACCATTTAGTGCTTTGCACTATGTACGATGTTTAATAGGCAGCCAATGCAGTGTTGACAGAACCGGGCTAATATGGTCATACTTCCTGGTTCTGGTAAGAACTCGAGCTGCTGCGTTTTGAACTAGCTGTAGTTTGTTTATTAAGCGTGCAGGGCAACTGTTTTTGGTACGTATCCTAGAGACAAAGACGAATTAATGATATTAAGAAGAGGATCTATGACCTCTGGGAGCATCTCTCCCCGTAGCTTAGTCGGAATAGGGTCTAACATACGTGTTGTCGATTTAGATGAATTAACGAGTTTGCTAAATTCTTCCTCTCCTATAGCAATAAATGAATCAAATTTTTCCTCAGGGAGACTACAATGCACTGCCTGATTCGATACTGTAGTAGACGATTGCATAGTTATAATTTTGTCCCTGATATTATCACTCTTATAAGTGAAGAAGTTCATAAAGTCATTACTGCTGTGTTGCTTGGAAACTTCTGGGCTTGAAGCTTTCTTTTTCGTTAGTTTAGCCACCGTTTCAAATAAATACCTAGGATTATGTTTATTTTCTTCTAATAGGGTTGAAAAATAAGCAGATCTAGCAGCTTTTAAGGCCTCTCTGTATGCAATCGAGCTCTCCTTCCATGAAATCCGAAATACCTCTAGTAAGGGAAACTAGGCTGTTCGTGGGAATTTTCCCATTCATTTAAGTTGCCATTGTCGGCCTAGGCACTCGGAGGTCCGCGTGCTCGAAATGGACGACACGAGCTGCTTAACCTAATGGTGACGTGGACGTTTTGTAAAATCGCATATAAAGTGGCCAAAATTACCATAAATTACCATAGGCCCTGTGTGGACGCCTCTGGGGGTGCCAGTGCACTACGGGGAGGTCCACCAAGTGCTTTTGGGGTCCGCCAACTACCTACTCTTCACCATAGTCCTCCTCAGTGCCACGAAGCACCTATTTTGACCCCTAACCACCTATCCTCTTCTTCATTGCCACGAAGTTCCTATGGGGTCCCCTGACCACCTACTCTTCACCATAGTCCTCCTCGTTGTCCACGAAGTGCCTATTTTGACCCCTAACCACCTATCCCCTTCTCCATTGCCACAAAGTGCCTATGGGGTCCCCTGACCACCTAAACTTCACCATAGTCTTCCTCGTTGTCCACGAAGTGCCTATTTTGACCCCTAACCACCAATCCTCTTCTCCATTGCCACGAAGTGCCTATGGGGTCCCCTGACCACCTAAACTTCACCATAGTCTTCCTCGTTGTCCACGAAGTGCCTATTTTGACCCCTAACCACCTATCCTGTTCTCCATTGCCACGAAGTGCCTATGGGGTCCCCTGACCACCTAAACTTCACCATAGTCTTCCTCAGTACCACGAAGTGCCTATTTTGACCACTATCCACCTATCCTCTTCTTCATTGCCACAAAGTGCCTATGATGCCCCCTGACCACCTAAACTTCACCATAGTCTTCCTCATAGTCCACGAAGTGCCTATTTTGACCCCTAACCACCAAGTGTTTTTTTGTGAGTGTGTGTAGACGTTCCCCTCTCTGTATGTTTTTGGGGGCCGTGTGACGCAGCTTTCTATGAAGTTTCGGGCCCCTAGCACCTCCAGGGGCCGAACGAGGTTCAGAGTGGTCCGATAGCCCCGAAATTGACACATACGTCCCGTCACGGGCCCCTGGGACGGTGTCCAGAGTTCCGTGTCCCTCTGACCTTTTTTCGCGCTAATTGGCCACCAACAGCCCTATGGAATAAGTTGCAGGTGGGACGTCAAACAAACAGGGGCCAAAAGGGGTCGAAAGGTCGCAGCGACCCCAAATTCGACACGGTGGTAGTCCAGGGGCCCCCGGTTCTAGATCCTGGATTTGGTGGTTCTAGATCGGTTCTAAGTATGTGTTTCAGCAAAACGACTTGATGGAAAGGCTCTGAACCAGGAAAAGTGGTTCTTAAGTAGCACCAAAACATTGCTGGTCTAGAAGTATGAACCGCTTGCGTCAGGGGCTGGGGGCGGGGTTACCGTGACCAACAAGACGAACAGAAACTTGTCACCGCCATTTTTCAAATAGCAGCTAATCGAGCTAATAGCAGCTTGATTGTAATCTCCGTCTATGCAAGTTACGGCGAGCTGCACGAACACGTTGGATTCGCCGTGTTTGGATGCCGATGTAGGTTCGCAAAGCCATGAGCATCAATAGTAACCTCTATTTCTCTAACCTGTCCATTGTTGATGGAAGGCTTGTTCGAGATGCATCGGAGCGGCACGGACCGATCGGAGCTGCGGGAGTGTTTGGAGAGCATACGACTCCTTGTGCTTTTGGATCGCTTTCGCAGAGCTTTGATGTCATGAGCCGATCGGTCTGCGAGAAGCCGAACCATCTCGAACAAGCCTGGTGTGTTTGTGTTTGGCGCTGCCACGCTAGCGTTGCTGGGCAACATGAGATGTATACAGTGACGTAAGATCTGCCTCTCTGGTGGCTCTTTGGCCTTGTGGAAAGGCAAACCGGATCTTAGAGAGCTCGTCAGTCGAACCAACTCCGGACTGGCTCTGGCTCTGAACTGGCACCCGGCTCATGCTGGTGGAAAAGGGGTATGTGTGAGTATTAATTCAGCACTTGCGGGTAGATCGGTAGAAGGAAATGTCCTTATTCCTTTATATCTGCGGGACTCGCATGTGGCGCTGATATCTGTCTCTCATTAGCAATCGCGACCTGCTTCATACCACAGTCATGTTAAAAACATCAATGTATTCACTCATCCATAAACATTATTAGATCCTTCGGCATGACGACAAGTTCCATAATTCCGCTTATGCGTCATCAACCTACACCTTTTTTATTGTAAGAGGTTAGCAAGCCTGGTTAGTACCTGGATGGGAGACCTCCTGAGAAAACCAGGTTGCTGCTGGAAGAGGTGTTCGTGAGGCCAGCAGGGGGTGCTCACCCTTGGTCTATGTGGGACCTAACGCCCCAGTGTAGTGATCGGGACACTATACTGTCAAAGAGCACCATCCTTCCAATGAGACGTTAAACCGAGGTCCTGACTCTCTTTAAAATCCCAGGATGTCCTTCGAAGAAGAGCAGGGGTGTAACCCCGGCATCCCGGCCAAATTTGCCCCTTGGCCTCTGTCCATCATGGCCTCCTAATCATCCCCATACACTGATTGGCTTCATCACTGTCTCCTCTCCACCATTAAGCTGGTGTGTGGTGGGCGTTCTGGCGCAATATGGCTGCCGCACATTGGTGGTGGTTGAGGATATTCCCCCTTCCATGTAAAGCGCTTTGAGTACCCAGAAAAGCGCTATATAAATGTAACGAATTATTATTATTATTAAAATGTAGATGCAGAATATAACGCTTTAAAATATGGACACAATTTAAGTTAATTTACAGTGTGCAACAGACAGAAAAAAAGTTTTACAATATGGTTACCATTTTAAATTTTCCTCTTATTGAATTTTTGTTAGCCTATTTGTTGTTGCATGTGTTGTAGTTCCATTTGTAATATGTTGTAGAGTTCATTAAAGGGGTCATATAATGTCATTTTTGTACAAGCTAATATGATTCTTTAGGGTCTAAATTAAAAGTTTGTAATATACTTTAATTAAAAATTTCTCATTAGTATTGTAAGAAAACACTAATTTTACCTGGTCAAAAACAGCTCTGTTTTCAGCACGCCGTTTAAGTGCATGGGTCTTTAAATAATAATGAGCTTTGCTCACGTACCCCGCCCCTCTGTTCTGTGCGTACACCGTTTGTAACACAATAACCATAACGCGTTGTTCATTATAAACATGGGATTATGAATTATATTGAGAACGTCATACATAGAAAACATGGCGTAATGTACCCTGAGTGTAAAAATAGCCGCATTCATCGTGAAGCGTGCAAGCGATTTGCAAAGATTAATATAAAGATTAATATAAAGGTTAATAAAACGTTACACTCACTTCAGTTCTTCTGGAGGTGCAGCAGGAACACGAATAGTTGGTACCGATCCTTTTTTCAGGAGCAGCTTCTTAGCAAATAACCAGCTTTTTACTGACCTCGTTTGTAAAGCAGTCTGGTGTGTGAAATGATTCGCGCAAACATGAAAGCATTGATGTTGATCGTGGGGAATATTCCCTTCGAAAACAAACTCGGCCACTGCGTCTTCAGCGGTTCGGATTTAGGAACATCAATATGACTGCTGTGTTCGTTATTGCACCCAAGAACAGAACACCACAATCGCTTAGTCTGGTGTGTGAAATGATTCGCTCAGCTCAACATTCTGCTCAATGCTCCAGCTATCAACAATGAACGCGGCGGTTGGCGCGTGCTATGATTGACAGCTCGCTCACGAGGGCGCGAGGGCGGGTCTCTGTTGAAACGCTGCTGTCAATCAACCATCGTGGGAGGGCGTCGATTTTGTGACGTCACAAAATCGAACAGCTTGATTTGAGATGGGAGGAAACATATAAGAAGATTTTTTTAAAAAATCACTGGATGGATTTTGATCATTTTATGATGGTTGTGTACAGGCACTGCCAACACACATTTCAGTACAATCAACTTGTAAAAGTGCATGTACCATTATATGACCCCTTTAAGATATCTGATATTCACATTTCATACAATTTCATGTCAACATAACATGTTCTAGTTGTTTTGAACTTTACACATGCATTGAGTGAACTGATGAGTATTACTCATCATAGCCTATCTATGTGCTTTTGGGTCTGTTAAATATGCGGTGGAATATGTTTGTCTGATGTGTTAATAAATCATGTGTTTTTAAGATCCAGGATAATTTTTTGATAAATTAGGGATGGGTCACATTACCTGAAAAGAAATTTGTCTGGAGTGCATGATCTCAAAATGTTTATTGGTATATACCTTGCAAATAACACATATCAACTGTATTCAAAATGAAATATTAAAGTCGGACCTTAAAGTTAACAAAAGTAGTAAAAAGAAATAAACATCTAGGTACTGAATCTAAATGACACATTTAACAAAAAGTGTCCCACCTTACCTGCATTCAATCAATCGATTTTAACATCGATGCCATAGAAGAATCATTCCCTTAGAAATGTTTACTTCTGCCTTCAAAGACAATTAAATAACAGTCCAATTGCATGTGTAATTGTCAGGCTTGGTACATCAGAGTCTGTAGAAATGGTTTCTTGAAAAAGAAGAACTGTCAGCTATTCACTTATGTGAGATGAATATCTGCTATAAGAAGTGGTGTCAAGCATGAACGTCAAGTGGAATTGTACACTAAGAATTAATGAGTCACAAATGAGCCAACAAATGAAGAGAAGAGGAATCTATGGCAGTACTTCTTTTAATAAACACAAAACAATGGACATAATCTACACTGGAGAACACATTGTGCAATGCAAGACAAAGAACTGAATAAACTGAGTGCTATATATAAACAGGCAAACAAAGGGAGCTAAATGAAACACAGGTGAACTTAATTAGTGACTAACAGACTATCATGGTTAACTTGTAGCTCAACATGAGTTCCTAAAAGAGCAGCCAAAAGTGTGATTGCAAAGGAACATTCTCTCAACCCCAGGTCAGGACTGCACACAGATTAAGTGTTGTAGTATTTTTGTGACTGCAATATTCAGGCTCCACACGGATTGAAGACAACTTTTCAGCTATACGGTGATGCACCTTTGCTGGTTTAGGCTTGTGTTTTTTTTCTCCATTCCATTTTCTCCATCAACTGACTTGATTTAGTAGGTTACAACAAAAAAAAAGTTAAAGCAAAAGTATAGATATTGTCTTTTATTTTACCTGTCCTTGTGAAGAAGTACACTTTAGCATGCTTTAAAGAAGAGTGCATATTATTGAAAATAAACCTATAAAAAAATATATACTTAAGTGCAAGAATGTAATGCAGTTTTCAGACTTAATTGCATGTTTATGCATATTTTAAATGTATATTAAGCAGTCCTTTGTTTGACTGAAGTACATCTTAATTTGTAATCCATTTCATAATTGCTTGTATTGTCTTTGAAATATGGTTAAAGTGCACTGATGAATGTACTGATATTTACTGTGCATTTATGGTCAACTAAAATATATTTTAATACAATTTATATTTCATCTTATGTAATGCATTTAAAAATATACATGCAATGAAACATGAACTTTATATTTAATATTGAATAACATGTAGGCTACAGCAGATCAAATTAAGTCTACTTCTTTAAAGCACAACAAATTTGTTTTTAAAACCTAATGTACTTTTAAAGTAAAACTCTTAGTTTGACATTACTTTTTTTTTTGTGTACATGTACTTAATGTCTCTCCTGCCAGCAGAAGCGCTATGATAGCCACCAGAGGGCACTTCTCCCTAGACCTTTTCCATTTCCATAAACCTTTGCCTGCATTACATCCACCTGTATGTCATTGGTTTGTTCATGTTTGTGTGTATATATCATAAGCACTTTGGCTGGCAGGTGTGACACTTAAGTGGCTTTTTATAATTCATCAATGTTATTATCTGCAAGTGGACCTACAGGGTTTTTTATTATTATTATTGTATTTTCAAGATACTACAGGTACACATCCAATGCCAATAAGTGCTTTTTTTTTTCACAAGGGTACATAGCAATGCAAAAATTATAGAGTTTTCCAGACAGCAACATGGTGTCGGCCCAGATCCAGCCCACATCTGGTACACATGGATTACACACGGCCCAGATGTGGGCCGACACTATGTTGCTGTCTGGGATATGGTTTTCCGTTGCAAACTAATCTGGTTGTGCTATTTTACCTAATGCAACTTCCATTCTCAAAGCTCCCTGCAACAAAGCATTGACCTTTTATCAAAAATATTACATTCTTAAACCAAACGGCATGATTTCACTGAATCCACTCTTCATTGTAGGCTTTAAAGATCAACATGGAGAAAATCATCCTAATATTCCCTCTGATATTGCTGGTGCTGCATATACAAGGAGGAGAGTTCTCCAAAGATCCAGTTTGTTTGCCTGCCGAAGCTCCACAGCCGGAAGTCGTGGAGTTCGACAACACAATCTATGCCACTTGTGAAGTAACTCCCAGCCCCAATTTGCCACGTAACCAGCCAAAGATCTTTGGGCAAATCCTCTTCAAGCAGCTCTTCCCCAATGGAGATTTAGAAGTGAAAATCAACCTCCGTGGTTTGCCTGCCAACGATCATCAAGAGCGTGCCATGCACGTCCATCGGTATGGAGACCTGAGTCAAGGCAGCATCACTGTTGGTCCTCATTACAATCCAAACGGCGTTGACCACCCTCCTGGAGACCTGGGCAACTTTGCTTCCAAGCAAGGAGTTATAAAGCAGTCCCTGACGCTTCCAGACGCCAAGCTCTTTGGGCCTTATTCCATTCTGGGACGTGCGGTGGTGGTTCATGAGAAGGAGGATGATCCGGGAATGGATTCAGATGAGGAGAGTGCTGGACAGATAATTGCTTTGGGTGTGATTGGTATTACTACTCCAAGTCTGTGGCAGAAGACTGAAGTGCCCCCCAAGGAAAAATGTGGAGGTAGATTCAAATAGGATAATCATGATTTTCCTTGTGTATTCTTTGTATGTGTCCTACATTAAAGTATATTTCATAAAATGAACATTCCCATGTTTGTTTTTGTTTTTTCTCTTGGTCTTTTCAGAGGCTTTTTGGCCATAGCTTCCAATAGTAAATGCACTCTTAAAAATAAATGTAGGGTGAATGCAGGTAAAGTGGGCCGTTTAGTTTGATTTACTGTGCTCAATGGGTTAACACTTTAAGAGCATGACAATGGCCTTTAATTAAAGATCCACTATTTCTTTAAATGATCAAATGGTTTTGGTTGATGCAATATGACACTGGAGGGTGTGGCTACATCTCAGGGGAGGACACCCTTATTGTTGAAGGTAGACATAACCTCTGACATAAGATTTTATTAAATATGATAAACGTATAATTTAAGGTAACAGAGATTGTTTTGGCTTTATAGTGGTTCTTAATAAAGTTATTTTCCAGCTAAAGTTAGTTTCGATTGATTCGCTTCCGTAGCAACGATCATTTGTTATTAAATTAGGGGCCGCCAAGACGACACCATTCTCTCTGCACAGACTATAAACGAGAACCTGTGAGAAACGCTGATGGCGTTCACATGCGCATTAAGAATTGGTTCTATAGTTATGTGCGTTTCAATATATGTGCACAGGTTTGGAATTCCCTACAAACCAAGCCTAAATAAAGTACTGGTCTTTCCTTTATACATTTTGATACAGTATTTTATTTGATCACTTCGGGGTAGGTACGCAAAATGAATTTCTCGCCAACGCTTTAACTGTAGAGTGGTAAAGTTGGCACTTCAGCACTGCGTTGTCATCGGGTCCAGGCGAAGGTCCTTCGTCAGATCTGGATACGGCCTGGATCCGGCAGGCTGTGGGAAAACCTCGGGATAAACAAAGACACTAAAATTAGCGTAGATGCCATTCTTCTTATGATGTAACGAGTAGATCAGGATTTATGGGAAGTGTTCCCGGTTCCGGCTGACCAAATCTATGCAGCCTAACATTGAATTATAGAAGTCTATAATGTATTATGTGAATGCTAGGTCAAAAAGATGTGTCTTTAATCTAGCTTTGAACTGACAGAGTGTGTCTGCTTCCCGGACAATGTTAGGAAGACTGTTCCAAAGTTTTGGTGCTAAATAGGAAAAGGATCTACCGCCAGCAGTCGATTTTGATATTCTAGGTATTATTAACTGGCCGGAATTTTGAGATCGCAATAGACGTGAAGGACTATAATGCGTTAAGAGCTCGCTCAAGTACTGCGGAGCTAAACCATTTAGTGCTTTGCACTATGTACGATGTTTAATAGGCAGCCAATGCAGTGTTGACAGAACCGGGCTAATATGGTCATACTTCCTGGTTCTGGTAAGAACTCGAGCTGCTGCGTTTTGAACTAGCTGTAGTTTGTTTATTAAGCGTGCAGGGCAACTGTTTTTGGTACGTATCCTAGAGACAAAGACGAATTAATGATATTAAGAAGAGGATCTATGACCTCTGGGAGCATCTCTCCCCGTAGCTTAGTCGGAATAGGGTCTAACATACGTGTTGTCGATTTAGATGAATTAACGAGTTTGCTAAATTCTTCCTCTCCTATAGCAATAAATGAATCAAATTTTTCCTCAGGGAGACTACAATGCACTGCCTGATTCGATACTGTAGTAGACGATTGCATAGTTATAATTTTGTCCCTGATATTATCACTCTTATAAGTGAAGAAGTTCATAAAGTCATTACTGCTGTGTTGCTTGGAAACTTCTGGGCTTGAAGCTTTCTTTTTCGTTAGTTTAGCCACCGTTTCAAATAAATACCTAGGATTATGTTTATTTTCTTCTAATAGGGTTGAAAAATAAGCAGATCTAGCAGCTTTTAAGGCCTCTCTGTATGCAATCGAGCTCTCCTTCCATGAAATCCGAAATACCTCTAGTAAGGGAAACTAGGCTGTTCGTGGGAATTTTCCCATTCATTTAAGTTGCCATTGTCGGCCTAGGCACTCGGAGGTCCGCGTGCTCGAAATGGACGACACGAGCTGCTTAACCTAATGGTGACGTGGACGTTTTGTAAAATCGCATATAAAGTGGCCAAAATTACCATAAATTACCATAGGCCCTGTGTGGACGCCTCTGGGGGTGCCAGTGCACTACGGGGAGGTCCACCAAGTGCTTTTGGGGTCCGCCAACTACCTACTCTTCACCATAGTCCTCCTCAGTGCCACGAAGCACCTATTTTGACCCCTAACCACCTATCCTCTTCTTCATTGCCACGAAGTTCCTATGGGGTCCCCTGACCACCTACTCTTCACCATAGTCCTCCTCGTTGTCCACGAAGTGCCTATTTTGACCCCTAACCACCTATCCCCTTCTCCATTGCCACAAAGTGCCTATGGGGTCCCCTGACCACCTAAACTTCACCATAGTCTTCCTCGTTGTCCACGAAGTGCCTATTTTGACCCCTAACCACCCATCCTCTTCTCCATTGCCACGAAGTGCCTATGGGGTCCCCTGACCACCTAAACTTCACCATAGTCTTCCTCGTTGTCCACGAAGTGCCTATTTTGACCCCTAACCACCTATCCTGTTCTCCATTGCCACGAAGTGCCTATGGGGTCCCCTGACCACCTAAACTTCACCATAGTCTTCCTCAGTACCACGAAGTGCCTATTTTGACCACTATCCACCTATCCTCTTCTTCATTGCCACAAAGTGCCTATGATGCCCCCTGACCACCTAAACTTCACCATAGTCTTCCTCATAGTCCACGAAGTGCCTATTTTGACCCCTAACCACCAAGTGTTTTTTTGTGAGTGTGTGTAGACGTTCCCCTCTCTGTATGTTTTTGGGGGCCGTGTGACGCAGCTTTCTATGAAGTTTCGGGCCCCTAGCACCTCCAGGGGCCGAACGAGGTTCAGAGTGGTCCGATAGCCCCGAAATTGACACATACGTCCCGTCACGGGCCCCTGGGACGGTGTCCAGAGTTCCGTGTCCCTCTGACCTTTTTTCGCGCTAATTGGCCACCAACAGCCCTATGGAATAAGTTGCAGGTGGGACGTCAAACAAACAGGGGCCAAAAGGGGTCGAAAGGTCGCAGCGACCCCAAATTCGACACGGTGGTAGTCCAGGGGCCCCCGGTTCTAGATCCTGGATTTGGTGGTTCTAGATCGGTTCTAAGTATGTGTTTCAGCAAAACGACTTGATGGAAAGGCTCTGAACCAGGAAAAGTGGTTCTTAAGTAGCACCAAAACATTGCTGGTCTAGAAGTATGAACCGCTTGCGTCAGGGGCTGGGGGCGGGGTTACCGTGACCAACAAGACGAACAGAAACTTGTCACCGCCATTTTTCAAATAGCAGCTAATCGAGCTAATAGCAGCTTGATTGTAATCTCCGTCTATGCAAGTTACGGCGAGCTGCACGAACACGTTGGATTCGCCGTGTTTGGATGCCGATGTAGGTTCGCAAAGCCATGAGCATCAATAGTAACCTCTATTTCTCTAACCTGTCCATTGTTGATGGAAGGCTTGTTCGAGATGCATCGGAGCGGCACGGACCGATCGGAGCTGCGGGAGTGTTTGGAGAGCATACGACTCCTTGTGCTTTTGGATCGCTTTCGCAGAGCTTTGATGTCATGAGCCGATCGGTCTGCGAGAAGCCGAACCATCTCGAACAAGCCTGGTGTGTTTGTGTTTGGCGCTGCCACGCTAGCGTTGCTGGGCAACATGAGATGTATACAGTGACGTAAGATCTGCCTCTCTGGTGGCTCTTTGGCCTTGTGGAAAGGCAAACCGGATCTTAGAGAGCTCGTCAGTCGAACCAACTCCGGACTGGCTCTGGCTCTGAACTGGCACCCGGCTCATGCTGGTGGAAAAGGGGTATGTGTGAGTATTAATTCAGCACTTGCGGGTAGATCGGTAGAAGGAAATGTCCTTATTCCTTTATATCTGCGGGACTCGCATGTGGCGCTGATATCTGTCTCTCATTAGCAATCGCGACCTGCTTCATACCACAGTCATGTTAAAAACATCAATGTATTCACTCATCCATAAACATTATTAGATCCTTCGGCATGACGACAAGTTCCATAATTCCGCTTATGCGTCATCAACCTACACCTTTTTTATTGTAAGAGGTTAGCAAGCCTGGTTAGTACCTGGATGGGAGACCTCCTGAGAAAACCAGGTTGCTGCTGGAAGAGGTGTTCGTGAGGCCAGCAGGGGGTGCTCACCCTTGGTCTATGTGGGACCTAACGCCCCAGTGTAGTGATCGGGACACTATACTGTCAAAGAGCACCATCCTTCCAATGAGACGTTAAACCGAGGTCCTGACTCTCTTTAAAATCCCAGGATGTCCTTCGAAGAAGAGCAGGGGTGTAACCCCGGCATCCCGGCCAAATTTGCCCCTTGGCCTCTGTCCATCATGGCCTCCTAATCATCCCCATACACTGATTGGCTTCATCACTGTCTCCTCTCCACCATTAAGCTGGTGTGTGGTGGGCGTTCTGGCGCAATATGGCTGCCGCACATTGGTGGTGGTTGAGGATATTCCCCCTTCCATGTAAAGCGCTTTGAGTACCCAGAAAAGCGCTATATAAATGTAACGAATTATTATTATTATTAAAATGTAGATGCAGAATATAACGCTTTAAAATATGGACACAATTTAAGTTAATTTACAGTGTGCAACAGACAGAAAAAAAGTTTTACAATATGGTTACCATTTTAAATTTTCCTCTTATTGAATTTTTGTTAGCCTATTTGTTGTTGCATGTGTTGTAGTTCCATTTGTAATATGTTGTAGAGTTCATTAAAGGGGTCATATAATGTCATTTTTGTACAAGCTAATATGATTCTTTAGGGTCTAAATTAAAAGTTTGTAATATACTTTAATTAAAAATTCTCATTAGTATTGTAAGAAAACACTAATTTTACCTGGTCAAAAACAGCTCTGTTTTCAGCACGCCGTTTAAGTGCATGGGTCTTTAAATAATAATGAGCTTTGCTCACGTACCCCGCCCCTCTGTTCTGTGCGTACACCGTTTGTAACACAATAACCATAACGCGTTGTTCATTATAAACATGGGATTATGAATTATATTGAGAACGTCATACATAGAAAACATGGCGTAATGTACCCTGAGTGTAAAAATAGCCGCATTCATCGTGAAGCGTGCAAGCGATTTGCAAAGATTAATATAAAGATTAATATAAAGGTTAATAAAACGTTACACTCACTTCAGTTCTTCTGGAGGTGCAGCAGGAACACGAATAGTTGGTACCGATCCTTTTTTCAGGAGCAGCTTCTTAGCAAATAACCAGCTTTTTACTGACCTCGTTTGTAAAGCAGTCTGGTGTGTGAAATGATTCGCGCAAACATGAAAGCATTGATGTTGATCGTGGGGAATATTCCCTTCGAAAACAAACTCGGCCACTGCGTCTTCAGCGGTTCGGATTTAGGAACATCAATATGACTGCTGTGTTCGTTATTGCACCCAAGAACAGAACACCACAATCGCTTAGTCTGGTGTGTGAAATGATTCGCTCAGCTCAACATTCTGCTCAATGCTCCAGCTATCAACAATGAACGCGGCGGTTGGCGCGTGCTATGATTGACAGCTCGCTCACGAGGGCGCGAGGGCGGGTCTCTGTTGAAACGCTGCTGTCAATCAACCATCGTGGGAGGGCGTCGATTTTGTGACGTCACAAAATCGAACAGCTTGATTTGAGATGGGAGGAAACATATAAGAAGATTTTTTTAAAAAATCACTGGATGGATTTTGATCATTTTATGATGGTTGTGTACAGGCACTGCCAACACACATTTCAGTACAATCAACTTGTAAAAGTGCATGTACCATTATATGACCCCTTTAAGATATCTGATATTCACATTTCATACAATTTCATGTCAACATAACATGTTCTAGTTGTTTTGAACTTTACACATGCATTGAGTGAACTGATGAGTATTACTCATCATAGCCTATCTATGTGCTTTTGGGTCTGTTAAATATGCGGTGGAATATGTTTGTCTGATGTGTTAATAAATCATGTGTTTTTAAGATCCAGGATAATTTTTTGATAAATTAGGGATGGGTCACATTACCTGAAAAGAAATTTGTCTGGAGTGCATGATCTCAAAATGTTTATTGGTATATACCTTGCAAATAACACATATCAACTGTATTCAAAATGAAATATTAAAGTCGGACCTTAAAGTTAACAAAAGTAGTAAAAAGAAATAAACATCTAGGTACTGAATCTAAATGACACATTTAACAAAAAGTGTCCCACCTTACCTGCATTCAATCAATCGATTTTAACATCGATGCCATAGAAGAATCATTCCCTTAGAAATGTTTACTTCTGCCTTCAAAGACAATTAAATAACAGTCCAATTGCATGTGTAATTGTCAGGCTTGGTACATCAGAGTCTGTAGAAATGGTTTCTTGAAAAAGAAGAACTGTCAGCTATTCACTTATGTGAGATGAATATCTGCTATAAGAAGTGGTGTCAAGCATGAACGTCAAGTGGAATTGTACACTAAGAATTAATGAGTCACAAATGAGCCAACAAATGAAGAGAAGAGGAATCTATGGCAGTACTTCTTTTAATAAACACAAAACAATGGACATAATCTACACTGGAGAACACATTGTGCAATGCAAGACAAAGAACTGAATAAACTGAGTGCTATATATAAACAGGCAAACAAAGGGAGCTAAATGAAACACAGGTGAACTTAATTAGTGACTAACAGACTATCATGGTTAACTTGTAGCTCAACATGAGTTCCTAAAAGAGCAGCCAAAAGTGTGATTGCAAAGGAACATTCTCTCAACCCCAGGTCAGGACTGCACACAGATTAAGTGTTGTAGTATTTTTGTGACTGCAATATTCAGGCTCCACACGGATTGAAGACAACTTTTCAGCTATACGGTGATGCACCTTTGCTGGTTTAGGCTTGTGTTTTTTTTCTCCATTCCATTTTCTCCATCAACTGACTTGATTTAGTAGGTTACAACAAAAAAAAAGTTAAAGCAAAAGTATAGATATTGTCTTTTATTTTACCTGTCCTTGTGAAGAAGTACACTTTAGCATGCTTTAAAGAAGAGTGCATATTATTGAAAATAAACCTATAAAAAAATATATACTTAAGTGCAAGAATGTAATGCAGTTTTCAGACTTAATTGCATGTTTATGCATATTTTAAATGTATATTAAGCAGTCCTTTGTTTGACTGAAGTACATCTTAATTTGTAATCCATTTCATAATTGCTTGTATTGTCTTTGAAATATGGTTAAAGTGCACTGATGAATGTACTGATATTTACTGTGCATTTATGGTCAACTAAAATATATTTTAATACAATTTATATTTCATCTTATGTAATGCATTTAAAAATATACATGCAATGAAACATGAACTTTATATTTAATATTGAATAACATGTAGGCTACAGCAGATCAAATTAAGTCTACTTCTTTAAAGCACAACAATTTTTTTTTTAAAACCTAATGTACTTTTAAAGTAAAACTCTTAGTTTGACATTACTTTTTTTTTTCTTTTTTTTTTTTGTGTACATGTACTTAATGTCTCTCCTGCCAGCAGAAGCGCTATGATAGCCACCAGAGGGCACTTCTCCCTAGACCTTTTCCATTTCCATAAACCTTTGCCTGCATTACATCCACCTGTATGTCATTGGTTTGTTCATGTTTGTGTGTATATATCATAAGCACTTTGGCTGGCAGGTGTGACACTTAAGTGGCTTTTTATAATTCATCAATGTTATTATCTGCAAGTGGACCTACAGGGTTTTTTATTATTATTATTGTATTTAAGATACTACAGGTACACATCCAATGCCAATAAGTGCTTTTTTTTTTCACAAGGGTACATAGCAATGCAAAAATTATAGAGTTTTCCAGACAGCAACATGGTGTCGGCCCAGATCCAGCCCACATCTGGTACACATGGATTACACACGGCCCAGATGTGGGCCGACACTATGTTGCTGTCTGGGATATGGTTTTCTGTTGCAAACTAATCTGGTTGTGCTATTTTACCTAATGCAACTTCCATTCTCAAAGCTCCCTGCAACAAAGCATTGACCTTTTATCAAAAATATTACATTCTTAAACCAAACGGCATGATTTCACTGAATCCACTCTTCATTGTAGGCTTTAAAGATCAACATGGAGAAAATCATCCTAATATTCCCTCTGATATTGCTGGTGCTGCATATACAAGGAGGAGAGTTCTCCAAAGATCCAGTTTGTTTGCCTGCCGAAGCTCCACAGCCGGAAGTCGTGGAGTTCGACAACACAATCTATGCCACTTGTGAAGTAACTCCCAGCCCCAATTTGCCACGTAACCAGCCAAAGATCTTTGGGCAAATCCTCTTCAAGCAGCTCTTCCCCAATGGAGATTTAGAAGTGAAAATCAACCTCCGTGGTTTGCCTGCCAACGATCATCAAGAGCGTGCCATGCACGTCCATCGGTATGGAGACCTGAGTCAAGGCAGCATCACTGTTGGTCCTCATTACAATCCAAACGGCGTTGACCACCCTCCTGGAGACCTGGGCAACTTTGCTTCCAAGCAAGGAGTTATAAAGCAGTCCCTGACGCTTCCAGACGCCAAGCTCTTTGGGCCTTATTCCATTCTGGGACGTGCGGTGGTGGTTCATGAGAAGGAGGATGATCCGGGAATGGATTCAGATGAGGAGAGTGCTGGACAGATAATTGCTTTGGGTGTGATTGGTATTACTACTCCAAGTCTGTGGCAGAAGACTGAAGTGCCCCCCAAGGAAAAATGTGGAGGTAGATTCAAATAGGATAATCATGATTTTCCTTGTGTATTCTTTGTATGTGTCCTACATTAAAGTATATTTCATAAAATGAACATTCCCATGTTTGTTTTTGTTTTTTCTCTTGGTCTTTTCAGAGGCTTTTTGGCCATAGCTTCCAATAGTAAATGCACTCTTAAAAATAAATGTAGGGTGAATGCAGGTAAAGTGGGCCGTTTAGTTTGATTTACTGTGCTCAATGGGTTAACACTTTAAGAGCATGACAATGGCCTTTAATTAAAGATCCACTATTTCTTTAAATGATCAAATGGTTTTGGTTGATGCAATATGACACTGGAGGGTGTGGCTACATCTCAGGGGAGGACACCCTTATTGTTGAAGGTAGACATAACCTCTGACATAAGATTTTATTAAATATGATAAACGTATAATTTAAGGTAACAGAGATTGTTTTGGCTTTATAGTGGTTCTTAATAAAGTTATTTTCCAGCTAAAGTTAGTTTCGATTGATTCGCTTCCGTAGCAACGATCATTTGTTATTAAATTAGGGGCCGCCAAGACGACACCATTCTCTCTGCACAGACTATAAACGAGAACCTGTGAGAAACGCTGATGGCGTTCACATGCGCATTAAGAATTGGTTCTATAGTTATGTGCGTTTCAATATATGTGCACAGGTTTGGAATTCCCTACAAACCAAGCCTAAATAAAGTACTGGTCTTTCCTTTATACATTTTGATACAGTATTTTATTTGATCACTTCGGGGTAGGTACGCAAAATGAATTTCTCGCCAACGCTTTAACTGTAGAGTGGTAAAGTTGGCACTTCAGCACTGCGTTGTCATCGGGTCCAGGCGAAGGTCCTTCGTCAGATCTGGATACGGCCTGGATCCGGCAGGCTGTGGGAAAACCTCGGGATAAACAAAGACACTAAAATTAGCGTAGATGCCATTCTTCTTATGATGTAACGAGTAGATCAGGATTTATGGGAAGTGTTCCCGGTTCCGGCTGACCAAATCTATGCAGCCTAACATTGAATTATAGAAGTCTATAATGTATTATGTGAATGCTAGGTCAAAAAGATGTGTCTTTAATCTAGCTTTGAACTGACAGAGTGTGTCTGCTTCCCGGACAATGTTAGGAAGACTGTTCCAAAGTTTTGGTGCTAAATAGGAAAAGGATCTACCGCCAGCAGTCGATTTTGATATTCTAGGTATTATTAACTGGCCGGAATTTTGAGATCGCAATAGACGTGAAGGACTATAATGCGTTAAGAGCTCGCTCAAGTACTGCGGAGCTAAACCATTTAGTGCTTTGCACTATGTACGATGTTTAATAGGCAGCCAATGCAGTGTTGACAGAACCGGGCTAATATGGTCATACTTCCTGGTTCTGGTAAGAACTCGAGCTGCTGCGTTTTGAACTAGCTGTAGTTTGTTTATTAAGCGTGCAGGGCAACTGTTTTTGGTACGTATCCTAGAGACAAAGACGAATTAATGATATTAAGAAGAGGATCTATGACCTCTGGGAGCATCTCTCCCCGTAGCTTAGTCGGAATAGGGTCTAACATACGTGTTGTCGATTTAGATGAATTAACGAGTTTGCTAAATTCTTCCTCTCCTATAGCAATAAATGAATCAAATTTTTCCTCAGGGAGACTACAATGCACTGCCTGATTCGATACTGTAGTAGACGATTGCATAGTTATAATTTTGTCCCTGATATTATCACTCTTATAAGTGAAGAAGTTCATAAAGTCATTACTGCTGTGTTGCTTGGAAACTTCTGGGCTTGAAGCTTTCTTTTTCGTTAGTTTAGCCACCGTTTCAAATAAATACCTAGGATTATGTTTATTTTCTTCTAATAGGGTTGAAAAATAAGCAGATCTAGCAGCTTTTAAGGCCTCTCTGTATGCAATCGAGCTCTCCTTCCATGAAATCCGAAATACCTCTAGTAAGGGAAACTAGGCTGTTCGTGGGAATTTTCCCATTCATTTAAGTTGCCATTGTCGGCCTAGGCACTCGGAGGTCCGCGTGCTCGAAATGGACGACACGAGCTGCTTAACCTAATGGTGACGTGGACGTTTTGTAAAAGCGCATATAAAGTGGCCAAAATTACCATAAATTACCATAGGCCCTGTGTGGACGCCTCTGGGGGTGCCAGTGCACTACGGGGAGGTCCACCAAGTGCTTTTGGGGTCCGCCAACTACCTACTCTTCACCATAGTCCTCCTCAGTGCCACGAAGCACCTATTTTGACCCCTAACCACCTATCCTCTTCTTCATTGCCACGAAGTTCCTATGGGGTCCCCTGACCACCTACTCTTCACCATAGTCCTCCTCGTTGTCCACGAAGTGCCTATTTTGACCCCTAACCACCTATCCCCTTCTCCATTGCCACAAAGTGCCTATGGGGTCCCCTGACCACCTAAACTTCACCATAGTCTTCCTCGTTGTCCACGAAGTGCCTATTTTGACCCCTAACCACCCATCCTCTTCTCCATTGCCACGAAGTGCCTATGGGGTCCCCTGACCACCTAAACTTCACCATAGTCTTCCTCGTTGTCCACGAAGTGCCTATTTTGACCCCTAACCACCTATCCTGTTCTCCATTGCCACGAAGTGCCTATGGGGTCCCCTGACCACCTAAACTTCACCATAGTCTTCCTCAGTACCACGAAGTGCCTATTTTGACCACTATCCACCTATCCTCTTCTTCATTGCCACAAAGTGCCTATGATGCCCCCTGACCACCTAAACTTCACCATAGTCTTCCTCATAGTCCACGAAGTGCCTATTTTGACCCCTAACCACCAAGTGTTTTTTTGTGAGTGTGTGTAGACGTTCCCCTCTCTGTATGTTTTTGGGGGCCGTGTGACGCAGCTTTCTATGAAGTTTCGGGCCCCTAGCACCTCCAGGGGCCGAACGAGGTTCAGAGTGGTCCGATAGCCCCGAAATTGACACATACGTCCCGTCACGGGCCCCTGGGACGGTGTCCAGAGTTCCGTGTCCCTCTGACCTTTTTTCGCGCTAATTGGCCACCAACAGCCCTATGGAATAAGTTGCAGGTGGGACGTCAAACAAACAGGGGCCAAAAGGGGTCGAAAGGTCGCAGCGACCCCAAATTCGACACGGTGGTAGTCCAGGGGCCCCCGGTTCTAGATCCTGGATTTGGTGGTTCTAGATCGGTTCTAAGTATGTGTTTCAGCAAAACGACTTGATGGAAAGGCTCTGAACCAGGAAAAGTGGTTCTTAAGTAGCACCAAAACATTGCTGGTCTAGAAGTATGAACCGCTTGCGTCAGGGGCTGGGGGCGGGGTTACCGTGACCAACAAGACGAACAGAAACTTGTCACCGCCATTTTTCAAATAGCAGCTAATCGAGCTAATAGCAGCTTGATTGTAATCTCCGTCTATGCAAGTTACGGCGAGCTGCACGAACACGTTGGATTCGCCGTGTTTGGGTGCCGATGTAGGTTCGCAAAGCCATGAGCATCAATAGTAACCTCTATTTCTCTAACCTGTCCATTGTTGATGGAAGGCTTGTTCGAGATGCATCGGAGCGGCACGGACCGATCGGAGCTGCGGGAGTGTTTGGAGAGCATACGACTCCTTGTGCTTTTGGATCGCTTTCGCAGAGCTTTGATGTCATGAGCCGATCGGTCTGCGAGAAGCCGAACCATCTCGAACAAGCCTGGTGTGTTTGTGTTTGGCGCTGCCACGCTAGCGTTGCTGGGCAACATGAGATGTATACAGTGACGTAAGATCTGCCTCTCTGGTGGCTCTTTGGCCTTGTGGAAAGGCAAACCGGATCTTAGAGAGCTCGTCAGTCGAACCAACTCCGGACTGGCTCTGGCTCTGAACTGGCACCCGGCTCATGCTGGTGGAAAAGGGGTATGTGTGAGTATTAATTCAGCACTTGCGGGTAGATCGGTAGAAGGAAATGTCCTTATTCCTTTATATCTGCGGGACTCGCATGTGGCGCTGATATCTGTCTCTCATTAGCAATCGCGACCTGCTTCATACCACAGTCATGTTAAAAACATCAATGTATTCACTCATCCATAAACATTATTAGATCCTTCGGCATGACGACAAGTTCCATAATTCCGCTTATGCGTCATCAACCTACACCTTTTTTATTGTAAGAGGTTAGCAAGCCTGGTTAGTACCTGGATGGGAGACCTCCTGAGAAAACCAGGTTGCTGCTGGAAGAGGTGTTCGTGAGGCCAGCAGGGGGTGCTCACCCTTGGTCTATGTGGGACCTAACGCCCCAGTGTAGTGATCGGGACACTATACTGTCAAAGAGCACCATCCTTCCAATGAGACGTTAAACCGAGGTCCTGACTCTCTTTAAAATCCCAGGATGTCCTTCGAAGAAGAGCAGGGGTGTAACCCCGGCATCCCGGCCAAATTTGCCCCTTGGCCTCTGTCCATCATGGCCTCCTAATCATCCCCATACACTGATTGGCTTCATCACTGTCTCCTCTCCACCATTAAGCTGGTGTGTGGTGGGCGTTCTGGCGCAATATGGCTGCCGCACATTGGTGGTGGTTGAGGATATTCCCCCTTCCATGTAAAGCGCTTTGAGTACCCAGAAAAGCGCTATATAAATGTAACGAATTATTATTATTATTAAAATGTAGATGCAGAATATAACGCTTTAAAATATGGACACAATTTAAGTTAATTTACAGTGTGCAACAGACAGAAAAAAAGTTTTACAATATGGTTACCATTTTAAATTTTCCTCTTATTGAATTTTTGTTAGCCTATTTGTTGTTGCATGTGTTGTAGTTCCATTTGTAATATGTTGTAGAGTTCATTAAAGGGGTCATATAATGTCATTTTTGTACAAGCTAATATGATTCTTTAGGGTCTAAATTAAAAGTTTGTAATATACTTTAATTAAAAATTCTCATTAGTATTGTAAGAAAACACTAATTTTACCTGGTCAAAAACAGCTCTGTTTTCAGCACGCCGTTTAAGTGCATGGGTCTTTAAATAATAATGAGCTTTGCTCACGTACCCCGCCCCTCTGTTCTGTGCGTACACCGTTTGTAACACAATAACCATAACGCGTTGTTCATTATAAACATGGGATTATGAATTATATTGAGAACGTCATACATAGAAAACATGGCGTAATGTACCCTGAGTGTAAAAATAGCCGCATTCATCGTGAAGCGTGCAAGCGATTTGCAAAGATTAATATAAAGATTAATATAAAGGTTAATAAAACGTTACACTCACTTCAGTTCTTCTGGAGGTGCAGCAGGAACACGAATAGTTGGTACCGATCCTTTTTTCAGGAGCAGCTTCTTAGCAAATAACCAGCTTTTTACTGACCTCGTTTGTAAAGCAGTCTGGTGTGTGAAATGATTCGCGCAAACATGAAAGCATTGATGTTGATCGTGGGGAATATTCCCTTCGAAAACAAACTCGGCCACTGCGTCTTCAGCGGTTCGGATTTAGGAACATCAATATGACTGCTGTGTTCGTTATTGCACCCAAGAACAGAACACCACAATCGCTTAGTCTGGTGTGTGAAATGATTCGCTCAGCTCAACATTCTGCTCAATGCTCCAGCTATCAACAATGAACGCGGCGGTTGGCGCGTGCTATGATTGACAGCTCGCTCACGAGGGCGCGAGGGCGGGTCTCTGTTGAAACGCTGCTGTCAATCAACCATCGTGGGAGGGCGTCGATTTTGTGACGTCACAAAATCGAACAGCTTGATTTGAGATGGGAGGAAACATATAAGAAGATTTTTTTAAAAAATCACTGGATGGATTTTGATCATTTTATGATGGTTGTGTACAGGCACTGCCAACACACATTTCAGTACAATCAACTTGTAAAAGTGCATGTACCATTATATGACCCCTTTAAGATATCTGATATTCACATTTCATACAATTTCATGTCAACATAACATGTTCTAGTTGTTTTGAACTTTACACATGCATTGAGTGAACTGATGAGTATTACTCATCATAGCCTATCTATGTGCTTTTGGGTCTGTTAAATATGCGGTGGAATATGTTTGTCTGATGTGTTAATAAATCATGTGTTTTTAAGATCCAGGATAATTTTTTGATAAATTAGGGATGGGTCACATTACCTGAAAAGAAATTTGTCTGGAGTGCATGATCTCAAAATGTTTATTGGTATATACCTTGCAAATAACACATATCAACTGTATTCAAAATGAAATATTAAAGTCGGACCTTAAAGTTAACAAAAGTAGTAAAAAGAAATAAACATCTAGGTACTGAATCTAAATGACACATTTAACAAAAAGTGTCCCACCTTACCTGCATTCAATCAATCGATTTTAACATCGATGCCATAGAAGAATCATTCCCTTAGAAATGTTTACTTCTGCCTTCAAAGACAATTAAATAACAGTCCAATTGCATGTGTAATTGTCAGGCTTGGTACATCAGAGTCTGTAGAAATGGTTTCTTGAAAAAGAAGAACTGTCAGCTATTCACTTATGTGAGATGAATATCTGCTATAAGAAGTGGTGTCAAGCATGAACGTCAAGTGGAATTGTACACTAAGAATTAATGAGTCACAAATGAGCCAACAAATGAAGAGAAGAGGAATCTATGGCAGTACTTCTTTTAATAAACACAAAACAATGGACATAATCTACACTGGAGAACACATTGTGCAATGCAAGACAAAGAACTGAATAAACTGAGTGCTATATATAAACAGGCAAACAAAGGGAGCTAAATGAAACACAGGTGAACTTAATTAGTGACTAACAGACTATCATGGTTAACTTGTAGCTCAACATGAGTTCCTAAAAGAGCAGCCAAAAGTGTGATTGCAAAGGAACATTCTCTCAACCCCAGGTCAGGACTGCACACAGATTAAGTGTTGTAGTATTTTTGTGACTGCAATATTCAGGCTCCACACGGATTGAAGACAACTTTTCAGCTATACGGTGATGCACCTTTGCTGGTTTAGGCTTGTGTTTTTTTTCTCCATTCCATTTTCTCCATCAACTGACTTGATTTAGTAGGTTACAACAAAAAAAAAGTTAAAGCAAAAGTATAGATATTGTCTTTTATTTTACCTGTCCTTGTGAAGAAGTACACTTTAGCATGCTTTAAAGAAGAGTGCATATTATTGAAAATAAACCTATAAAAAAATATATACTTAAGTGCAAGAATGTAATGCAGTTTTCAGACTTAATTGCATGTTTATGCATATTTTAAATGTATATTAAGCAGTCCTTTGTTTGACTGAAGTACATCTTAATTTGTAATCCATTTCATAATTGCTTGTATTGTCTTTGAAATATGGTTAAAGTGCACTGATGAATGTACTGATATTTACTGTGCATTTATGGTCAACTAAAATATATTTTAATACAATTTATATTTCATCTTATGTAATGCATTTAAAAATATACATGCAATGAAACATGAACTTTATATTTAATATTGAATAACATGTAGGCTACAGCAGATCAAATTAAGTCTACTTCTTTAAAGCACAACAATTTTTTTTTTAAAACCTAATGTACTTTTAAAGTAAAACTCTTAGTTTGACATTACTTTTTTTTTTCTTTTTTTTTTTTGTGTACATGTACTTAATGTCTCTCCTGCCAGCAGAAGCGCTATGATAGCCACCAGAGGGCACTTCTCCCTAGACCTTTTCCATTTCCATAAACCTTTGCCTGCATTACATCCACCTGTATGTCATTGGTTTGTTCATGTTTGTGTGTATATATCATAAGCACTTTGGCTGGCAGGTGTGACACTTAAGTGGCTTTTTATAATTCATCAATGTTATTATCTGCAAGTGGACCTACAGGGTTTTTTATTATTATTATTGTATTTAAGATACTACAGGTACACATCCAATGCCAATAAGTGCTTTTTTTTTTCACAAGGGTACATAGCAATGCAAAAATTATAGAGTTTTCCAGACAGCAACATGGTGTCGGCCCAGATCCAGCCCACATCTGGTACACATGGATTACACACGGCCCAGATGTGGGCCGACACTATGTTGCTGTCTGGGATATGGTTTTCTGTTGCAAACTAATCTGGTTGTGCTATTTTACCTAATGCAACTTCCATTCTCAAAGCTCCCTGCAACAAAGCATTGACCTTTTATCAAAAATATTACATTCTTAAACCAAACGGCATGATTTCACTGAATCCACTCTTCATTGTAGGCTTTAAAGATCAACATGGAGAAAATCATCCTAATATTCCCTCTGATATTGCTGGTGCTGCATATACAAGGAGGAGAGTTCTCCAAAGATCCAGTTTGTTTGCCTGCCGAAGCTCCACAGCCGGAAGTCGTGGAGTTCGACAACACAATCTATGCCACTTGTGAAGTAACTCCCAGCCCCAATTTGCCACGTAACCAGCCAAAGATCTTTGGGCAAATCCTCTTCAAGCAGCTCTTCCCCAATGGAGATTTAGAAGTGAAAATCAACCTCCGTGGTTTGCCTGCCAACGATCATCAAGAGCGTGCCATGCACGTCCATCGGTATGGAGACCTGAGTCAAGGCAGCATCACTGTTGGTCCTCATTACAATCCAAACGGCGTTGACCACCCTCCTGGAGACCTGGGCAACTTTGCTTCCAAGCAAGGAGTTATAAAGCAGTCCCTGACGCTTCCAGACGCCAAGCTCTTTGGGCCTTATTCCATTCTGGGACGTGCGGTGGTGGTTCATGAGAAGGAGGATGATCCGGGAATGGATTCAGATGAGGAGAGTGCTGGACAGATAATTGCTTTGGGTGTGATTGGTATTACTACTCCAAGTCTGTGGCAGAAGACTGAAGTGCCCCCCAAGGAAAAATGTGGAGGTAGATTCAAATAGGATAATCATGATTTTCCTTGTGTATTCTTTGTATGTGTCCTACATTAAAGTATATTTCATAAAATGAACATTCCCATGTTTGTTTTTGTTTTTTCTCTTGGTCTTTTCAGAGGCTTTTTGGCCATAGCTTCCAATAGTAAATGCACTCTTAAAAATAAATGTAGGGTGAATGCAGGTAAAGTGGGCCGTTTAGTTTGATTTACTGTGCTCAATGGGTTAACACTTTAAGAGCATGACAATGGCCTTTAATTAAAGATCCACTATTTCTTTAAATGATCAAATGGTTTTGGTTGATGCAATATGACACTGGAGGGTGTGGCTACATCTCAGGGGAGGACACCCTTATTGTTGAAGGTAGACATAACCTCTGACATAAGATTTTATTAAATATGATAAACGTATAATTTAAGGTAACAGAGATTGTTTTGGCTTTATAGTGGTTCTTAATAAAGTTATTTTCCAGCTAAAGTTAGTTTCGATTGATTCGCTTCCGTAGCAACGATCATTTGTTATTAAATTAGGGGCCGCCAAGACGACACCATTCTCTCTGCACAGACTATAAACGAGAACCTGTGAGAAACGCTGATGGCGTTCACATGCGCATTAAGAATTGGTTCTATAGTTATGTGCGTTTCAATATATGTGCACAGGTTTGGAATTCCCTACAAACCAAGCCTAAATAAAGTACTGGTCTTTCCTTTATACATTTTGATACAGTATTTTATTTGATCACTTCGGGGTAGGTACGCAAAATGAATTTCTCGCCAACGCTTTAACTGTAGAGTGGTAAAGTTGGCACTTCAGCACTGCGTTGTCATCGGGTCCAGGCGAAGGTCCTTCGTCAGATCTGGATACGGCCTGGATCCGGCAGGCTGTGGGAAAACCTCGGGATAAACAAAGACACTAAAATTAGCGTAGATGCCATTCTTCTTATGATGTAACGAGTAGATCAGGATTTATGGGAAGTGTTCCCGGTTCCGGCTGACCAAATCTATGCAGCCTAACATTGAATTATAGAAGTCTATAATGTATTATGTGAATGCTAGGTCAAAAAGATGTGTCTTTAATCTAGCTTTGAACTGACAGAGTGTGTCTGCTTCCCGGACAATGTTAGGAAGACTGTTCCAAAGTTTTGGTGCTAAATAGGAAAAGGATCTACCGCCAGCAGTCGATTTTGATATTCTAGGTATTATTAACTGGCCGGAATTTTGAGATCGCAATAGACGTGAAGGACTATAATGCGTTAAGAGCTCGCTCAAGTACTGCGGAGCTAAACCATTTAGTGCTTTGCACTATGTACGATGTTTAATAGGCAGCCAATGCAGTGTTGACAGAACCGGGCTAATATGGTCATACTTCCTGGTTCTGGTAAGAACTCGAGCTGCTGCGTTTTGAACTAGCTGTAGTTTGTTTATTAAGCGTGCAGGGCAACTGTTTTTGGTACGTATCCTAGAGACAAAGACGAATTAATGATATTAAGAAGAGGATCTATGACCTCTGGGAGCATCTCTCCCCGTAGCTTAGTCGGAATAGGGTCTAACATACGTGTTGTCGATTTAGATGAATTAACGAGTTTGCTAAATTCTTCCTCTCCTATAGCAATAAATGAATCAAATTTTTCCTCAGGGAGACTACAATGCACTGCCTGATTCGATACTGTAGTAGACGATTGCATAGTTATAATTTTGTCCCTGATATTATCACTCTTATAAGTGAAGAAGTTCATAAAGTCATTACTGCTGTGTTGCTTGGAAACTTCTGGGCTTGAAGCTTTCTTTTTCGTTAGTTTAGCCACCGTTTCAAATAAATACCTAGGATTATGTTTATTTTCTTCTAATAGGGTTGAAAAATAAGCAGATCTAGCAGCTTTTAAGGCCTCTCTGTATGCAATCGAGCTCTCCTTCCATGAAATCCGAAATACCTCTAGTAAGGGAAACTAGGCTGTTCGTGGGAATTTTCCCATTCATTTAAGTTGCCATTGTCGGCCTAGGCACTCGGAGGTCCGCGTGCTCGAAATGGACGACACGAGCTGCTTAACCTAATGGTGACGTGGACGTTTTGTAAAATCGCATATAAAGTGGCCAAAATTACCATAAATTACCATAGGCCCTGTGTGGACGCCTCTGGGGGTGCCAGTGCACTACGGGGAGGTCCACCAAGTGCTTTTGGGGTCCGCCAACTACCTACTCTTCACCATAGTCCTCCTCAGTGCCACGAAGCACCTATTTTGACCCCTAACCACCTATCCTCTTCTTCATTGCCACGAAGTTCCTATGGGGTCCCCTGACCACCTACTCTTCACCATAGTCCTCCTCGTTGTCCACGAAGTGCCTATTTTGACCCCTAACCACCTATCCCCTTCTCCATTGCCACAAAGTGCCTATGGGGTCCCCTGACCACCTAAACTTCACCATAGTCTTCCTCGTTGTCCACGAAGTGCCTATTTTGACCCCTAACCAGTCATCCTCTTCTCCATTGCCACGAAGTGCCTATGGGGTCCCCTGACCACCTAAACTTCACCATAGTCTTCCTCGTTGTCCACGAAGTGCCTATTTTGACCCCTAACCACCTATCCTGTTCTCCATTGCCACGAAGTGCCTATGGGGTCCCCTGACCACCTAAACTTCACCATAGTCTTCCTCAGTACCACGAAGTGCCTATTTTGACCACTATCCACCTATCCTCTTCTTCATTGCCACAAAGTGCCTATGATGCCCCCTGACCACCTAAACTTCACCATAGTCTTCCTCATAGTCCACGAAGTGCCTATTTTGACCCCTAACCACCAAGTGTTTTTTTGTGAGTGTGTGTAGACGTTCCCCTCTCTGTATGTTTTTGGGGGCCGTGTGACGCAGCTTTCTATGAAGTTTCGGGCCCCTAGCACCTCCAGGGGCCGAACGAGGTTCAGAGTGGTCCGATTGCCCCGAAATTGACACATACGTCCCGTCACGGGCCCCTGGGACGGTGTCCAGAGTTCCGTGTCCCTCTGACCTTTTTTCGCGCTAATTGGCCACCAACAGCCCTATGGAATAAGTTGCAGGTGGGACGTCAAACAAACAGGGGCCAAAAGGGGTCGAAAGGTCGCAGCGACCCCAAATTCGACACGGTGGTAGTCCAGGGGCCCCCGGTTCTAGATCCTGGATTTGGTGGTTCTAGATCGGTTCTAAGTATGTGTTTCAGCAAAACGACTTGATGGAAAGGCTCTGAACCAGGAAAAGTGGTTCTTAAGTAGCACCAAAACATTGCTGGTCTAGAAGTATGAACCGCTTGCGTCAGGGGCTGGGGGCGGGGTTACCGTGACCAACAAGACGAACAGAAACTTGTCACCGCCATTTTTCAAATAGCAGCTAATCGAGCTAATAGCAGCTTGATTGTAATCTCCGTCTATGCAAGTTACGGCGAGCTGCACGAACACGTTGGATTCGCCGTGTTTGGGTGCCGATGTAGGTTCGCAAAGCCATGAGCATCAATAGTAACCTCTATTTCTCTAACCTGTCCATTGTTGATGGAAGGCTTGTTCGAGATGCATCGGAGCGGCACGGACCGATCGGAGCTGCGGGAGTGTTTGGAGAGCATACGACTCCTTGTGCTTTTGGATCGCTTTCGCAGAGCTTTGATGTCATGAGCCGATCGGTCTGCGAGAAGCCGAACCATCTCGAACAAGCCTGGTGTGTTTGTGTTTGGCGCTGCCACGCTAGCGTTGCTGGGCAACATGAGATGTATACAGTGACGTAAGATCTGCCTCTCTGGTGGCTCTTTGGCCTTGTGGAAAGGCAAACCGGATCTTAGAGAGCTCGTCAGTCGAACCAACTCCGGACTGGCTCTGGCTCTGAACTGGCACCCGGCTCATGCTGGTGGAAAAGGGGTATGTGTGAGTATTAATTCAGCACTTGCGGGTAGATCGGTAGAAGGAAATGTCCTTATTCCTTTATATCTGCGGGACTCGCATGTGGCGCTGATATCTGTCTCTCATTAGCAATCGCGACCTGCTTCATACCACAGTCATGTTAAAAACATCAATGTATTCACTCATCCATAAACATTATTAGATCCTTCGGCATGACGACAAGTTCCATAATTCCGCTTATGCGTCATCAACCTACACCTTTTTTATTGTAAGAGGTTAGCAAGCCTGGTTAGTACCTGGATGGGAGACCTCCTGAGAAAACCAGGTTGCTGCTGGAAGAGGTGTTCGTGAGGCCAGCAGGGGGTGCTCACCCTTGGTCTATGTGGGACCTAACGCCCCAGTGTAGTGATCGGGACACTATACTGTCAAAGAGCACCATCCTTCCAATGAGACGTTAAACCGAGGTCCTGACTCTCTTTAAAATCCCAGGATGTCCTTCGAAGAAGAGCAGGGGTGTAACCCCGGCATCCCGGCCAAATTTGCCCCTTGGCCTCTGTCCATCATGGCCTCCTAATCATCCCCATACACTGATTGGCTTCATCACTGTCTCCTCTCCACCATTAAGCTGGTGTGTGGTGGGCGTTCTGGCGCAATATGGCTGCCGCACATTGGTGGTGGTTGAGGATATTCCCCCTTCCATGTAAAGCGCTTTGAGTACCCAGAAAAGCGCTATATAAATGTAACGAATTATTATTATTATTAAAATGTAGATGCAGAATATAACGCTTTAAAATATGGACACAATTTAAGTTAATTTACAGTGTGCAACAGACAGAAAAAAAGTTTTACAATATGGTTACCATTTTAAATTTTCCTCTTATTGAATTTTTGTTAGCCTATTTGTTGTTGCATGTGTTGTAGTTCCATTTGTAATATGTTGTAGAGTTCATTAAAGGGGTCATATAATGTCATTTTTGTACAAGCTAATATGATTCTTTAGGGTCTAAATTAAAAGTTTGTAATATACTTTAATTAAAAATTCTCATTAGTATTGTAAGAAAACACTAATTTTACCTGGTCAAAAACAGCTCTGTTTTCAGCACGCCGTTTAAGTGCATGGGTCTTTAAATAATAATGAGCTTTGCTCACGTACCCCGCCCCTCTGTTCTGTGCGTACACCGTTTGTAACACAATAACCATAACGCGTTGTTCATTATAAACATGGGATTATGAATTATATTGAGAACGTCATACATAGAAAACATGGCGTAATGTACCCTGAGTGTAAAAATAGCCGCATTCATCGTGAAGCGTGCAAGCGATTTGCAAAGATTAATATAAAGATTAATATAAAGGTTAATAAAACGTTACACTCACTTCAGTTCTTCTGGAGGTGCAGCAGGAACACGAATAGTTGGTACCGATCCTTTTTTCAGGAGCAGCTTCTTAGCAAATAACCAGCTTTTTACTGACCTCGTTTGTAAAGCAGTCTGGTGTGTGAAATGATTCGCGCAAACATGAAAGCATTGATGTTGATCGTGGGGAATATTCCCTTCGAAAACAAACTCGGCCACTGCGTCTTCAGCGGTTCGGATTTAGGAACATCAATATGACTGCTGTGTTCGTTATTGCACCCAAGAACAGAACACCACAATCGCTTAGTCTGGTGTGTGAAATGATTCGCTCAGCTCAACATTCTGCTCAATGCTCCAGCTATCAACAATGAACGCGGCGGTTGGCGCGTGCTATGATTGACAGCTCGCTCACGAGGGCGCGAGGGCGGGTCTCTGTTGAAACGCTGCTGTCAATCAACCATCGTGGGAGGGCGTCGATTTTGTGACGTCACAAAATCGAACAGCTTGATTTGAGATGGGAGGAAACATATACCGTAAAACTTCAAATAATAGCCCGGGCTTCTATTTACCCAAATCGCCGAACTGCACCGGCTTGTATTTGAGACAGGCGTCTATAAGAGACAGGCCTTTAATTTAGTGTTGAGATATTCAAGCATGACAGTAGGAGGTTAACACATTATATTATGTTTTATTTATAAGTAATTCGAATGTGTGTAACAAATAATTTAATGTAAGAAATGTCTTTGGCTATTAGCAGCATAAAAAAAAAACATAAAAAACGAAACGATGTGACAGCAATGGGCAGAACACAAGTTACCACTAAAATCCATCGAGCATATGAACTTGTTGCCGAAACACATCAACAAGAAAGAATGAAGGCTACCCTGTAAAACAACTGCAATCATGTGATAGAAAATTACTCTATTCATCACTATCATCATCCCCGCGATCCTCAATTACAAGTTCATTGGCGAATTCCTCCTCCACGTCGCTCTCCTCCACTTCTCCCTCTCCGGCCTCCGCTAACTCTGCCTGCCTTGCTTGCACTAACAGCTCCCGCCCAGATGCGCACGGCTCTCCCTCTTTGAAACAATGGATAAGGTGATCCTCGCTGAAGCTAGTCAGGCCACATACCTAAGGATAACATCCCGAAGTTAATGAAATATATTATCTCCTCTTTCTCCCTCACACACATACACACACGCGCGCGTGCGCGCGAATAGTGATGAGTCGTTCATGAACGGTTGCGTCTGTCACGTGAAATCTAATCAAAACATAGAACAGACGATCTGACTGGTTTTAGAATATCATGTATAACCCGATACTAAAAAACAGACCAGGCCTCTATTTGAGACCGGCCTTTATTTACCCAAACCTGTCGTCACACCAGGCGTTTAAAAGAGACAGGCGTCTATTTGGGACTCGGCTATTATTTGAAGTTTTACGGTAAGAAGATTTTTTTAAAAAATCACTGGATGGATTTTGATCATTTTATGATGGTTGTGTACAGGCACTGCCAACACACATTTCAGTACAATCAACTTGTAAAAGTGCATGTACCATTATATGACCCCTTTAAGATATCTGATATTCACATTTCATACAATTTCATGTCAACATAACATGTTCTAGTTGTTTTGAACTTTACACATGCATTGAGTGAACTGATGAGTATTACTCATCATAGCCTATCTATGTGCTTTTGGGTCTGTTAAATATGCGGTGGAATATGTTTGTCTGATGTGTTAATAAATCATGTGTTTTTAAGATCCAGGATAATTTTTTGATAAATTAGGGATGGGTCACATTACCTGAAAAGAAATTTGTCTGGAGTGCATGATCTCAAAATGTTTATTGGTATATACCTTGCAAATAACACATATCAACTGTATTCAAAATGAAATATTAAAGTCGGACCTTAAAGTTAACAAAAGTAGTAAAAAGAAATAAACATCTAGGTACTGAATCTAAATGACACATTTAACAAAAAGTGTCCCACCTTACCTGCATTCAATCAATCGATTTTAACATCGATGCCATAGAAGAATCATTCCCTTAGAAATGTTTACTTCTACCTTCAAAGACAATTAAATAACAGTCCAATTGAATGTGTAATTGTCAGGCTTGGTACATCAGAGTCTGTAGAAATGGTTTCTTGAAAAAGAAGAACTGTCAGCTATTCACTTATGTGAGATGAATATCTGCTATAAGAAGTGGTGTCAAGCATGAACGTCAAGTGGAATTGTACACTAAGAATTAATGAGTCACAAATGAGCCAACAAATGAAGAGAAGAGGAATCTATGGCAGTACTTCTTTTAATAAACACAAAACAATGGACATAATCTACACTGGAGAACACATTGTGCAATGCAAGACAAAGAACTGAATAAACTGAGTGCTATATATAAACAGGCAAACAAAGGGAGCTAAATGAAACACAGGTGAACTTAATTAGTGACTAACAGACTATCATGGTTAACTTGTAGCTCAACATGAGTTCCTAAAAGAGCAGCCAAAAGTGTGATTGCAAAGGAACATTCTCTCAACCCCAGGTCAGGACTGCACACAGATTAAGTGTTGTAGTATTTTTGTGACTGCAATATTCAGGCTCCACACGGATTGAAGACAACTTTTCAGCTATACGGTGATGCACCTTTGCTGGTTTAGGCTTGTGTTTTTTTTTCTCCATTCCATTTTCTCCATCAACTGACTTGATTTAGTAGGTTACAACAAAAAAAAAGTTAAAGCAAAAGTATAGATATTGTCTTTTATTTTACCTGTCCTTGTGAAGAAGTACACTTTAGCATGCTTTAAAGAAGAGTGCATATTATTGAAAATAAACCTATAAAAAAAAATATATACTTAAGTGCAAGAATGTAATGCAGTTTTCAGACTTAATTGCATGTTTATGCATATTTTAAATGTATATTAAGCAGTCCTTGGTTTGACTGAAGTACATCTTAATTTGTAATCCATTTCATAATTGCTTGTATTGTCTTTGAAATATGGTTAAAGTGCACTGATGAATGTACTGATATTTACTGTGCATTTATGGTCAACTAAAATATATTTTAATACAATTTATATTTCATCTTATGTAATGCATTTAAAAATATACATGCAATGAAACATGAACTTTATATTTAATATTGAATAACATGTAGGCTACAGCAGATCAAATTAAGTCTACTTCTTTAAAGCACAACAAATTTTTTTTTAAAACCTAATGTACTTTTAAAGTAAAACTCTTAGTTTGACATTACTTTTTTTTTTCTTTTTTTTTTGTGTACATGTACTTAATGTCTCTCCTGCCAGCAGAAGCGCTATGATAGCCACCAGAGGGCACTTCTCCCTAGACCTTTTCCATTTCCATAAACCTTTGCCTGCATTACATCCACCTGTATGTCATTGGTTTGTTCATGTTTGTGTGTATATATCATAAGCACTTTGGCTGGCAGGTGTGACACTTAAGTGGCTTTTTATAATTCATCAATGTTATTATCTGCAAGTGGACCTACAGGGTTTTTTATTATTATTATTGTATTTTCAAGATACTACAGGTACACATCCAATGCCAATAAGTGCTTTTTTTTTTTCACAAGGGTACATAGCAATGCAAAAATTATAGAGTTTTCCAGACAGCAACATGGTGTCGGCCCAGATCCAGCCCACATCTGGTACACATGGATTACACACGGCCCAGATGTGGGCCGACACTATGTTGCTGTCTGGGATATGGTTTTCCGTTGCAAACTAATCTGGTTGTGCTATTTTACCTAATGCAACTTCCATTCTCAAAGCTCCCTGCAACAAAGCATTGACCTTTTATCAAAAATATTACATTCTTAAACCAAACGGCATGATTTCACTGAATCCACTCTTCATTGTAGGCTTTAAAGATCAACATGGAGAAAATCATCCTAATATTCCCTCTGATATTGCTGGTGCTGCATATACAAGGAGGAGAGTTCTCCAAAGATCCAGTTTGTTTGCCTGCCGAAGCTCCACAGCCGGAAGTCGTGGAGTTCGACAACACAATCTATGCCACTTGTGAAGTAACTCCCAGCCCCAATTTGCCACGTAACCAGCCAAAGATCTTTGGGCAAATCCTCTTCAAGCAGCTCTTCCCCAATGGAGATTCGCACAGTGTTCTCATTGGTTGACTGACGGAGACGATACAGTTATAGTTCATCCTGAGGTAACTTTATTTACTGGCGGCGAATATCTCTTGACACTAAAAGTAAGTAGAACTTACTAAAATTATGTAAATCACTGAAGTTAAATCGTAAAAGTATGTGGTGTGTTTGTAAATACTTCTGCTGTGACAAACGTTGGATGTTTTTCGTGAAGTTTGATAAGACGGTCACAAACCCTAAGGGATAACACTGATCGCTATGCTAATTATTTAACATAAATTTAACAACGTTTTTAAGTGTCTTTTGCGTGTCTTGTGTCCATCAAATTAAACTAGAACAGAGATGCTCGATTTTGTGTCTGTGTCAAGTGTTTATGTCGCTGCTAAGTTTGATAAGATGGTCACAAAACCTTAAAGGATAACGGTGATCGCTATGTTACAGTAATTATTATTTAATATGACATTTATACTATTTTTAACAAAAGATAGAACTGACAGCCAGTTAAACTGTCAAATGGTGTAACCACAAAAAATGACCAATATCTAATATTTCACACCTCCTAGAGTTTATGCAATTGCATGAAATTAGTAGTTTATTTAGTAATATCCTATGAGAATATGTTTTATTGTATTTATTTCTAAATTTAAATTATATGGGTTTTTCATTGTACTGAGCAAGACCATATGCTGTAAACATCTTGTTTTATGTCTATTCTTTGACCATTTGAGTACAAATGGTTTAAGGCGAGACACGGCAGGCAAAAACATCGTTTTTTTTTTTACTGGTCAATTTTGAGATTTTTGGATAGTTGTCTTCAATAACATGTCTTCTTTCAGACTTGTGGTGAAAAAAAGTCCGAAATACACATTAAGGTCTTTATTTTACTACACTTTGTCTGTTCGCGTCAGTAGATTTCTCATAAATTCAACAAAAGTTGGCGTTCTTAATCCTCCCGCTGCTCCGCGATCTCTGTCTGCTCTCTTTCATCACACGCACGGCTGGACAGCTCTCTCTCTCCTTTACAACGCTGTCGGATCCAAATATGGTCATTTCCTTTTTATCAGCAACCAATCGTGAAAGTAATGGGGCTGAATGCGCAATCTCATTGGCTGATGATAAATCTTTAAAGCCCGTTTTCTCAAAATGACCTTTCTCTCATACTCCAAGTACGAAATCTCCACTTCAGTAGCACCTATATACACCAAACTTTCCAGTCTTGTACCTAGTTATATTATGAAGACATTTACAGAGGAATTTGTAAATATATTATTCCTAGCCTGATTTATATAACATTTTATTCCAAAAAACATGGCGAAAATCTTTTTTTTAAGGCTATTGACAGTATATTCTGATTTACAGGATAACAAAAGTAGATATCCATAAATCCCTCTGTAATTTTTTTTCCCATCTAATATGTGAACACAATGAAAAAATAATTTTTAACCTGGCTTTATCCAATACTCAGATTTCGTTTTTTTAAATATATGCAAAATAGCACATATTTATTTAGATATTGCCTAATTTGCATATTTAAACATTAAATTATAGAAAACTTGTAATACATTTTTTTTCTCATCTTAATGTAGGTAATCAACTGGGAAAGTTTCATGGTGATATCTGCTAGTTAACAATTTTACCCTATTCACCTGTAGTGTCTCACCTTAAACACCCATTATTACAGTGTAGTAGAGTATTCAATTATTATTCATATTAACTTTTTTGTACACTATTAGTCTTTTACACAAAATACTGGTTACACCAACTGACCATATAACGTCTATAGCAATAGGACAAGAAATTGACACAGAAAATAGGCATCAAGGTAAATTGAATTGGATATTTTAATATATATTCATGTCATTCATCATATTCCTTATCAAAAAAAAAACATTTCATAACATCAATGAAGAAACAGGATTAACTTGTGTTCTATTTGATTTCAGCTCAGTTCTCATACAATTTCAGATACCCATTGTTTTCAAAGAGAGTGCGATAAAGTGTGTGTGAGGGAGAATAAGAGTGAGTGAAAGAGTGGGTATGATCATTTCTTAACAACCATGAAGAAACAGGATTGGCTTGTGTTGTGTTGTGATTTCAGTTCAGTTCTCATACAATTTCAGTTTGTAAAATAACAGCCATTGTAGTGAGTGAGGTGAGGTGAGGTGAGGTGAGGTGAGGTGAGTGAGTGAGTGAGTGAGTGAGTGAGTGAGTGAGTGAGTGAGTGAGTGAGTGAGTGAGTGAGTGAGTGAGTGAGTGAGTGAGTGAGTGAGTGAGTGAGTGAGTGAGTGAGTGAGTGAGTATAATTGTTTTTCCATTTCTTTCATCACTAAACTGTTTTGATTATATTTTAATAACCGACAACCATCAGTGTGAGTTCATGCCACCTGATGAGATCTGAACAAACTATTTCACATTAACATAACAATATAAATGAAACAGTGTCTCAGAAACTTAAGACTTGAAATATTCCTGACCAGATAAGTTGAGACTGTGGAAAAAAAACATACAACCTTGTATTGTAGCTGCTTAATTTCCTGTCTGTCTGTCTGTCTGTCTGTCTGTCTGTCTGTCTGTCTGTCTGTCTGTCTGTCTGTCTGTCTGTCTGTGCATGTAGGCCTACATGTTACCTACAACAGCCTAATGACTGCCTCTTGTCCTATAGAGATGCCAAAGGAAGGAAAGCCAGATTCATTCTGGACCGGCGTCATGATGCTGTTTGCCCAGGGGAAATATAAATTTTCCACTGGCCAGAGACCTGGGAGCAGACGTTGGAAGGCAGTGTTAGAGAGGATAAAGAATTGTCCCCTTACCCCTGCATTTGGCCTAACGGTCAGAAAAAAATAAATTTTTGGGAAAAAGATCCCCTGCAAATGTGGCTACCATGATGTAAGTAATGTCATTGAATCCTTAAACATATGATGTGAGACAAAGATGCTGACAAATGCTTCCTCTACAGCTGTTCCCCATGGCTGGTTCTTCGTTGTATGTGCTTGATTCTCCAAATGACTTGTTTTGATGCAGAGTTTTGTGTGATTTAGAGGATAAGAGGATATAGAGAGTAAATACAAAATGTTGTTTCCCTCAGTTAGGACAGCAGACAGGGACCGCTGCAGGTTCACAGCAGACAGGGACTGCAGCAGGTCCACAGCAGACAGGGAGTGCAGCAGGTCCACAGCAGACAGGGAGCGCAGCAGGTCCACAGCAGACAGGGAGCGCAGCAGGTCCACAGCAGACAGGGAGCGCAGCAGGTCCACAGCAGACAGGGAGCGGTGGTAATACTATGACATGCTCCCTTTGTGCTCAGGAAGTGCTCTGTGACCAGTTTACTCAGCACCTGTCAGACTTCCATGTCCAGGAGCAGTGTGAGCACTGCGGCACAAAGGCCAAGGGTGCTGTCAGGTTATCAGAGCACCTTGAGAAGTGTCATGTCTTAAAATCTCCCACAGACCTCCCAAACATTTCTCCTCCAACCCCTTCAGCCCGTCCCTCCACTACCCCAGCCCAAGAGATGACACCGACACCAATTGTCTCTCCCCGAGATGCTCCAGCTCCAGTCTGCCTCACAGCCCAGGAGACGACACCAACCATCTGTCTCCAAGTTGCTCCTGCTCCTACCCCTTCCACACTATCTGAGATGGCACCAGCGACTCAGAGTGGGACACCACTTCTTCCTTCTCCTGCTCCACCTCCAGCAGCACCAGGGCTCCCAGTCCCTCTGCGCTTTCCAGAGGTAAGCCGGGCCAGGTTTTTGCCAAAGCCGTTCCTCCGGGTCATCAAGCCAGGTGATCAGGAGTGGATTGCCCACATCCTCTATGATGCAAGTGGGCAGCTGAGACAGAATGTCAGGGAGAATTGGCACCACCCCCCAAGCCCAATCAGATCTGTGGCACCGCCAAACCCACATGATTACTTTCGACAGAGGATGTTCCTGTGGGCACCAATGCGCATGTGGGGCATCCATCTGAAATGTACTCTGTGCAACCGAAAGATGCACCACTCTGGCATTTACACCAAGGTCAGAGAGGTCATTGATGTGGGTAGCAAGTACTATTTAATAGGGGGAGATTACCCAAGGTGCAGCCAGTGCAAACAACCTGTCTGTTCTTGGAGTAGTGACATTTTAAAGCAACTTGACCCCTCTAACCGCAACAAATTCCCTGCTGTGTTGACTACACATTTGGCACTGGACAGAAAATGTGTGACACTTTTGCGTCCTAGAACAGCAGGGAATAGCTCCAGTTACCTGCAGCAGGCCTTTCAAGAGGCACACAGTGAGGAGTGGGCTAGGAGATCCTGTGACTATTTCACAGATTGTGAAATTCACAAGAGATCCTGCCTGAAGCAGTCCCAGGCTGTTTATCCCCCACCACCACCCTTCTCTCCCTTGCCCCTGGCCCAGTGGTTCGAGACAGTGCATGCCAACGATGTTGTCGGTCACCTTGATGAACTCAAAGGTGTCATCACTTCAACGTTTGGCAGAATTTTGAAGCTCGATTCCACTAAGAAGGTAAATGTAAACCTATATAAGCTTGAGCTCATTTGTTCTTTTAGGGTTTGATAAGAATACATGTGCTAATGATGTATATACTTTTGTTATAACAGGTGACCAAAAAACTGGCTGGGGGGATTGAGAACACGGCAACATGGATGTCCAATGTGGGGAACGAGTATGGTCAGGTCCTCAACTCTGTCCTCACAACCGGCGAGGGGCCTGGGCTGGATGACCTGTGCCAAGGGATCGTCCAACGGTACAGCGATGCTGGTGAGCCACAGCCAGCCGCCATCTATGTGGATAGAGACTGTTGCAGTGACAGAGGTGGGTTACCTGTATTTTGTGTTGATGTTTTTTTTGCCAAATTAAGGCAGTTGGTGACAATACAAACTAGGGCTGCACGATGTGTCGTTTAAGCATCAATATCGCGATGTACGAATCCACGATAGTCACATCGCAGGATGTGCGATGGCTGTCGTAGTTGATCCGTGATTCATTAACCGTACTGGACAGCTGCTCCCTGGTCCTTGACGCATGTGATTCGCGGATTAATTGCACAGCTTAACCATCATAGAGTGAAAGTTTATCATTTGCATGTGTTTTTAAGTCCTGTCAGTTTAACCGGGCGCATATAAGAATGAGCAGAGCGAGAGAGCCCCGGCCGCACTCACCTTCACCTTCACCATCTTCAAACAACACGAGCGCTGTCTTGCTCTCTCTCCCTCGCGCATATTAATCAAAATCAATTGACACGATGATGTCAAAAAAAATAATCCAGTGATGAAATGTTTTCTGTGTTGACAAATCTTGTGCGATATCTTAACCCTCTGGGCTTCTTCATAATTGGGTCACACTTAGCTTCCTCCCGCCCGAAAACGGGCGAAGCCTTAAAATTGTACTTAACTTTTTCCTAGGATAACCAATCAAATATTTTTGTTCTATAATGTTTTCTGATTATTATTTAGAATTTTTTGAATTTATGATACTTTGCATTAATTATATAATTTTTATGAGCTATTTTTTCCATTAGAATTAATATATATATTTTTATTTTATTTATTTTATTTTATATTTCAATAAATGCAGCATTTCACATCAAAATAGAGTGCAGGCCTAAAAAAAAAAAAGATTCAAGTGAGAAGAGCGCCATCTAGTGGCTTCAAAATGTATTAATTTGTGTCATGTCCTATAACCGCCTATAGGCGGCCTATAGCTTTTTTATTTATTTATTTGATTTATTCCCATTCGGAAAGAAAAACATTTATTACTAAGCAACCACTGAATGGAACAACACAAATTATATATCATTTTAAAGCTTAGGATCTCGGCTTTTTAATGCATCTAATTACATTTATTAGCTCCTAACGAGTGCTGAGTAATCCCTCTAAAACCAAGTGTACCGCCAGCAGGCGCCACCTAGCTGCGAAAATATTCATTACCATATTTTTCTAAAATCTTGCCTTGAGTAACACAAAGTTGATGTCATTTGAAAGCTTAGAGTCTGAACTTTACAGTGAATGTATCCACTTTGAAAAACTCTTAAGTATTGCTGAGTTATTTGCTGATAAATAGAATTTCTTTTTTTTCATAATCTATAAAATAATGTACTGCAATGTGTCAAAAACATCATACAGCTCATGAAACATTCTCAGATAATTGAAAATGGCACTTCATTTTTTACAGCATATTATTACAATTAAAATGAGCCCAAAATTAACATAATCTATTGCTTTTATGACAAGATATTCTTCATGGAGAAAAAATTGCCCATGAGGGGGTGTCAAAGACTGTACAAAAAGGCTATCTCTTTTCCAAATGCTGTAACTCTTGATTCCTTTATCCAAAAATTATAATTTTTTTTATCCAAATGAAGCTAACATGTAGGGGGACTTCACTAAAAAAGAATTTTCCTCCTACCTTATTTCCTTCCGGAGTTATTCCTTGACAAATAAGAAAGATATGCAAAATCATAATAAAAATTATATATATATATATTGTCTTTTATCCGCCATTTCTTGGCAGGACAATGTCTAAATGTAATGTAATTTATATTTTCAAAAAATTTAAAAAGAGTTCTTTCAAACGATACCTAACTTTTGATTCTCCTTGCTATAGTTTTGGAGTTATTATGATTATATAATTTTTATATAGTTTGGGGCAAAATTTGCTGTTTCAGGCTTACCAGTTCATTTCTCTCTGTGTGTGTGTGTGTTTGTGTGTGTGGGTGTGTGTGTGGGGGGGGGAGGGTGTCTTATTTGCACTCTTGACGTTTTAGAGTGTCACCCCTTCATTGCTGTACACTTTTTTTCAGCACAGTGGCTGATTTGTAGCTTGTACCACCAAAAGTTTCTCTGAGTTTTGCTATTTTTTCGTATTTCCCATTCATTTCCTATGTCGCCCGTTTTCGGGCGGGAGGAAGCTAAGTGTGACTTTTTTTTTTACGACCCTTTAACATATCAGAATCATCTCCTTGATTTTTTTTTTTTTTGTGTGTTCATATAGGTAAAAAAACAAAATTCACCAAGTTTCACCCCCATCCGATGAACCAAAAAAATTAAACAATTCAAAACGTTCAAGTTTTCGCCCGTTTTCGGACGAAGAAGCCCAGAGGGTTAAACTGCTGAGATAATTACACAACGCGTGCCGTAGACTACACGTCCGATTTGCGAACTAATGATTCCTTTGAACCGATTCAATTTAATGAATGGTTTAAACAACTGACCTGTCCAACACTGAACTCACGAGACGTCTGAATTGGCGTATTAAAAAAATCTGTAACACTTTACAATAATGTTCTATTTATTAAACTATTTAACTACATTAGTTAACATTTACTATTAGTAAACTGCACTTCTACAACATTGTTAATTTCAACATTTAGGCTATAGCCTACATTATTGAAATCAAAAGTTGTACAGTGTTTGTTAACATAGTTAATGCACTGTGAAGTAACATTACCAAACAATGAACAGCTGTATTTTTATAAACAAAGATTAATAAATACAGTTACAAAAGTATTTCTCATGGTAAGTTCATGTTAGTTATTAGATACATTAACTAATGTTAACAATTCAAACCATATCCTAAAGTTACAAACAAATAATTTACTCTAATTGAAATAATACTCTGATGTTTAAATCATTTCAAATGAGAATGTAAGTGTGCTTACCCCATTTTTGTTTGTAAGAAAAAATTTGATTAGATTTCATATCGCAATATATATCGCAGAAAAATAAAATATGGCAATGTCATTTTTTCCCAATATCGTGCAGCCCTAATACAAACCCCAAATTTTTTTTATTCATGATCTTGTGAATTTACACAGGAGTGAGCCCAGTTCTCCATTGGTTTCGGCCATGGACGTCTGCTGTGCGGTTGGATGTGTTCCACTTTATGAGGCGATTCACCAACGGTCTCACCACGGAACACCATCCACTGTACGGTACGTTCTGCTCCAAATTGTCGAGTTGCATTTTTGAGTGGGATTACCAGGACATCTGTCATCTGAAAGAGGCGAAGCGGTCAGAGCTGAGGCAAAAGCATCAGGGCCACGAGCCAACAGATGCCCAGGTGTTGGCGAGCATCAGCTCTAAAGAGCTAGCCAAGCACTGCCGCAGGAAAACCCGGGGAGTGGAGGAGACCCGTGCCCTCATCAAAAGTCTTCTTGACTCCATGTGGCACCTTGTGGACGGCACTGGGCTGCACCTTATTAACCACGAACGCATGTCTCAAGTGTGGGAGGTACAGAAAAAGCACCTTGCCTGCATCCAGGATCCACCAGGAGTGCAGCTTTATACAAACATTGGGTCAGGGCTGGAGAAAGGAGAGAAGACACTGGATGTGCTAAGATGCGGCAGAGGGTCCTCCTCTCTGGAAAGTTTTCATAAGCACCAGTGTGTTTTCATTCCAGGCATGTTAAAACCTCACACACATATGGTATATTTTTCTATTGAATGTTGACATAATATTGTTGTAATTTGTTGTAATCAGTGATCCTGTTTTTTGTCTCATCAGGGTGGAGATGCAATGCATTGCACACTCAGATGTACATGCTTGAGGGTGTGTCAAGGTGGAATTTAAACCGGTCAGCACAAGCACTTTCTATGGCTGAGACATCCAGGACAAAGCTGTATAACATTCGTTTGATGTCCAATGTGAATGCGCTCAGCAACAAAGTGTTGGGAAAACCTCTTCCAGAGTTTATCCCCCCTGGGAAACCTACCGGTAAGAAAAGTCTGCTGTTGATGATGATCAGACCTATACTGTGACATGGCAGGCAAGTAAACAATCATTTTTCCCTTGGTGAATACTTATTGCAGGAGAGCGTATTGCTGTAGAATATCTTCTGGCACAGTCCAACAGAGGAGATCTTCTGAGCCAGCAGATTGGTATTAGTGACATCCTGCCTGAGATCTTGGATGAAGACCTCGAGGACGAATGTCCTGATGTGACTGTACCACAGGCTCCTGACCTCACATTGCAGGTAATATTATGTCAACAGTATATCAGACATCAAAAAAATATTGGAAAACTAATAAACAGTTTATCTTTAATGTAGAACAGACACAAAAAACCTTTAAAAGATTGTTTATTCTTTATTTATTCTTTATTCTGTGTAAACTTTTATTAATCACCTCAGCAATTTGGAAGCGGTGGCCCTAGGCCCGGGCCAGATCCCAGGTCCCCATTGGAGGAGAGTGATGCCTCTGCTGGGCCTGTCTACTCCCCATTTGATGAGAGAGATGCCTCTGCAAGTCCCGTCCACTCCCCAATTGAGAGTGATACCTCTACCAGGCCTGTCCTCACCCCATTTGAGGAGAGTGGGCTCGTCACTCCAGCTCCGGTAAAGTGGATAATGTTTCACCATTAGAAATGTGGGCTTCTTTATATTTGCTCTTGTACCAGATGTTTAAAATCGGGTTTATTGGTTCAATTCTTGTAACAGGACACTAGGTGTGATGCCAGAGGGATTCCTGGATGGGAGGCAGTTGATGCCTTGGCAGGTTACCTGGTTGGGCTTAACCGAACTATAACAGCACTCTCCAATGCTGAAGTGGCAGAGATTTTGAGGTTATACTCGCATCCAAGTGTCTTTGACCAGACCCCCACCAGATACACCCTCAAGAGCAAAAAAACAACTTTGCCAGGACCTTGGAGGGCTTCAAGATAGCGCAGTGGCTCTGCTCCAGGCCAGCAAGCAGCTGAGAGGTATCTACATCTCATATAGCTGTATTCTTTAATATTTGTATCAATATATTTATGTCAATATGTGAACATGCATATATAATGAGCACTATGTGATCTGGTCATCTATTTGCAGATTGTTCATGGTCCATGGTCAGGCTGCTCACAAACCAGACCACAACTGAATTTCAGAGTGTGTTGCTCTCAAGCTGTACAAGGAAGCCAGAAATAGGCCAAAGGACAATAAAGGGAGGACATTTGCCATACCCCAGTCCATTGTCATGGCATACTCTCACATCAAGCAGCTAGTTGAGGACTGCAGAGAGATCATGGACAGGAGTGACCTGGTACTGGTAAACATTAACAACTCCACAGTGTCCTCCTGGTGAGTTCATCTTTAATATCTTCATAAATTGATTGAATTGCATATTTGAACAAAATGTTTAACAATTAACACACGGAAAAATGTACTCTCGTGTGTTTTGTTTTCTGTCTCTGCAGGCTGCATGATCGCCAAAAGAGAACTGAACGGGATTCTTTACTTCAGGGCGTGCAGCTTCCACAGCAGATTGCCGTGGCTAAAAAAATCCCTCCTGGAGGTTCGTGACCTACCATCACAGCGAGTTCAGCATGGACACACTCTTTTGGAGTTCCAGGAGCCTGAGAACTGTGAGGGTGAGGCAAAAATCCGCCAGAGACACAGTTCCAGAACACCTGCTATTCCACACACAGGTGGGGAGATGCAGCTGTTGCCAAACACGATGCTGCTTCCTCTCGAAACAGCTGTATGGAGGGCTGGTCCTCTGCCTACCAGCCATCCCCAACACACTACCAGAGCTGGTCTTCTTACCAGGCACCCCTGGCACACTCTCATGTTTGGTCCTCCACCCACCCACAACCCTCAGCATCCACCGAGGGCTGGTCTGAAACCCACCCACCAACCTCAGCATCCTCCCAGGGCTGGCCTGCCACCCAACCACCACCCTCAGCATCCACCCAGGGCTGGTCCTCCAACCAGGGCTGGTCTGCAACCCACCCACCACCCTCAGCATCCACCCAGGGCTGGCCTGCCACCCACCCACCACCCTCAGCATCCTCCCAGGGCTGGTCCTCCAACCAAGGCTGGTCTGCAACCCACCCACCACCCTCAGCATCCACCCAGGGCTGGCCTGCCACCCACCCACCACCCTCAGCATCCTCCCACCCACCCACCACCCTCAGCATCCTCCCAGGGTGACCCCGAATATTCGAAGATTCTATGCTTCGATAGGAGGAGCCTGATTCGACTACCGATCTCACGGTCGAATCTTCGCAGAGGTGTTATGAAACGAGGATCATGCCACTTTGGCTATATGAGGGCGCTCAATGTCTGATTTCACTTAGAACTACCGGTTTTCTGTCAATACGTTAATATTCAGCCTATTATGATAATGCTGTATATAAAAATGTGCAAAGAAAGAAGCTTTTAATAAATATTTTTTTAACGTGCGTGAATAAATCCAAAAACCCTGTGACAGATTTAAGTTTCACTTTCAATCCGTGACCGACAGAGGAGCGTCTTGGCAGCAAGGATTTAAATCTTTAACAATGTCTGGGATAAGAAAATCTAAAGTGTGGATGTACACCATCAGAAAGGATATATTCTCCAAAGCTGGATTTAGCATCAGGAAAACCATGATCGCACTTCTGCCGGCCAACGTTAAGAAGTTGGTTTTCCACGGGACATTCTAAATGCTTAACGTGAAAAAAGCTTTTAAAACGCTTAAAAGGCACTTTAACGTGGCTTAATGTATGTAAACAGTACACACTTTATTAAGAAACCATACTATGTGCAGATGAACCCAGAATATGAACGCAATGCGTTCCTCCTATAGTAAAGCGTTTTCTTTACATCATTTGATATTTTATTTTTAACTATTTTCGGAGATTAAGTCGTTAAACGTTTTTCACGTTAAGTGTTTTAGGATGTATTTTATCCGCGCGCACAAAAGACTCCAACGGACACAGACAGAGTGAACGACTGGATTTGTTCTCTCGATCAGGTAGGGTACGTACAAGTGATTTCAAAACTTTTCAGCCGGTTCTAATTTGATTTTTGGATGCTGTGAACATTTTTAGCTAAAAAGACTGCCACTCCAGTTTAGCAGTTATTGTTGTTTCTGCAGTTAAAAAGACAAAGATGTAAATTCTGGCTACTATCGTTATTTGAATAATTTTTATTTATTGATCTGTCAGGGTTATCTAATCTAACTATTTGTGGCTTGTGTTTTGAATATATGTTCCCCTGCACTTTAGGCATTTTGCACACATTTGCTCATCTTGTGACTTGATTCTGATTTATTTCGTTTTGTATTTTTATTTATTAGAAAGGTATATTCTGTTCTAATTTAATTTAGTAAATTAATTGTTCATTTTTTCGGTGCATCGATGTTGTGCTGTACTTAGAGCCTGCTCGCACAGGTTATTTAGCCGATTTAATTTGATTTGCATGTGAAATGCAAATCCTGTCTGCAGTGTGGCCTTTCTGGAGTTATTTATGTTATTTCTTAGTTTTATTGATCCAAAATGTTTTTATACATTTTCTTCTATATCTTTGTGTGATTTTCTGTACATCGCGGCTTTGAAATGTTAAAGTTTTGGGACTTGAGGGAGGTGGACCCCATAACTTGACATTATAACCACTGAAAGATCTAAGACATTTTCTAAAATAACTGAAAATGTGTTCATCTGAAAAATGATTGACATATGCATCTCGACCAGCTTGAGTGTGAGTAAATCATGGGTTTAATATCATTTTTGGCCGAACTATCCCTTTAAGAGAGCAGCCAGAAAAACGGAGCACAACTGGAAGAAAACAAAACTAGAGTTTTTTCACATTTCATGGAGAGAGAGCACAATGGGCTTTATGCACAGCTGCACTACTTCCTGAACTTCAGCCAGCTCTTTGTTTCCTGTCTGCCATTATTGGACAAACTGATTAATCCAGGTGTGTCTGATTATTGTTACTGAGGTCAGGCACACCTGGATCAATCAGTTTGTCCAATAATGGTAGACAGGAAACAAAGAGCTGGGGCATGTTCAAGTTCAAAACGGTGCGCAACGTTTTGCTACGGTTTCCGGGTTGAACGTCATGTTTCCTGGAAACGGCGTGCACCGGTGTGCAACGGGGTTTGAGATACGTTTTCTCTTGTTTGGTGGGTGTGTCAGAACTGCAGTCCAATCAGCAGCAACATGTATATAAAACACGGGGTATTAAAGTGAACTTGCACAATGGGTTCAAGGAAAGTAATTTACAAATGTGTTCGATGCAGCTCGGTATACGCAACAACTGAGGATATTAGAAGACATGTTTGTCGTAAGTTTTATTGTAAAAATATAGGATATCAACATAATGATGTAGTTGTTTATATTTTTAGCTTCATTGCAAGTGTATGACATTTGGTATAGAAATAAACAATGGTAATTAAGTGCTTTTCCTAAAAATGAGAAAGAAAATACAGGGTATTAAAACAGTATGACCTACAAATAAAGTCAGTATGTGAGGCTAAATAGATGTATTTTAGTCTGAATTAGGTAAGATGTGTGCTTCCATTTCAGTTTCAGCAATCCCTTCACTCGATTGGGATGTTCTCTTTTGTTCTGGGCGGCAAGTGCAGTAACTGTAACATCGAGCACATTTTGTAGTATTAAACACATATTTATACCGACTTCATCAGGCTCAGAAAATTCTTCACAAAGAACACAAAGAATGAGCCTTCTCAGCTGCCATAGTTGCAACTCTTGCGTCATCAGAACAGTGTGTTCAACGCATCACCGTTTCTGTTTAAAAAACGTTGTGCAACGTTTTGCCGGGGCTGAACGCAGCCCTGGCTGAAGTTCAGGAAGTAGTGCAGCTGTGCATAAAGCCCATTGCGTACAGAGAAAACTGAAAGATCTGCTTATTTTTCAATACTCTTAGAAGAAAATAAACAAAACCCTAGGTAATTATTTGAAACAGTGGCTAAATTAGCGAAAAATAAAGCTTCAACCCCAGACGTTTCCAAGCAGCACATCAGTAATGACTTTATGAACTTCTTTACTTACTAGATTGATAATATTGGGGAGAAAATTATAACTATGCAACCGTCTACTACAGTATCGCATCAGGCAGTGCATTGTAGTCTCCCTGAGGAAAAATTCGATTAATTCATTGCTATAGGAGAGGAAGAATTTTCTAAACTCGTTAAATCATCTAAGGATACGTTTACACGACAACGATATGCTTAAAACGGAGAACTTTTTCCTTTGAGTTTTCCGAGTACAGACGACACGACACCATTGTCAAAACGATCCCCATTCACACGGATCCGCGTAAATGACTGAAAATGCTGTATTCTGCATCGTCCTCACAGATTCGCGCTATTGCTGTTTACACGGAGACCGTTTTCAAAAACTTGCACTTTGTAACCCGTTTTCAGGCACCCAAAACGCTGTTGTCGTGTAAACGAAAGGCCAAAACACATAAAAAGTTTTACGTTTTTAGTTGAAAACGGTGTCGTGTAAACAGCCCCTAAATCGACAACATGTATGTTAGACCTTATATATTATAGCATAATCATGCATTGTGTGTTTGTGCTCACCTAGAGCCTCGAGGTGAATAAAAAAAAAGGAGTGTCTGCTGAAATACCTTATGTACCTTGGGGAAGATGTGGACAAACTTATCAAGTAATATCTAGTAAGTAGTTTTAATCACTTGTCTCCTTGGCTTTCATCGTTAATTGCGCTCGTTCCTATTGCATGTCCTCGAACTGGTAACCCCCCTGAGCGTAACAATCAAAGTGATTTGAAATGCCTTTATTGAGGAAGTACTTGACTTTGAAATGCCATCAGTCACATTGAACTTCTCAGCATTGTGGTCCATCAAGGGAAACATTTTCCCTTAAAAGGAGAATCCAAAATTGAAGCTTTCGTATTAGCTGTGTTCCACTATCCAATTGCAAATAATCCAGTTGTGTTGGAGTACGATGTGTCATGGTTTGAAGTCAGTCATGAGACAGGAGTAGGGTAGCCATTTCCATAACACCAAAAAGGAGGATACTTTGCGGCATTTAGTGAGGCAAGAATAATTGCATAGGACTCTGGTGTACTCGCAACTACAATAAAATTTTGTCCATCATATCAATGGTATCATGATACAGTGATTCTGAAATAGCCTACTCTATTCATTGCCAGACAATTTGATCTACGATATATCTTGATGTAGACCTATGTATAACAGAAGAGGAAAAAAAGTGTTTGTTCACAGTATTTGTATTTATTCAAGACATTGTGATGTCTGTTTCAAAAACTGACCACTGAGATGAACCTGTCTTGCAAAGTGCGCAGTGCCTGAAAACATTTCTGGACTTCTGGAAATAAAAGAAATACATAAACAAATTATCTGGCACAGTGCCAGAAAACATAACATTTCTGGACTTCTGGAAATAACAGAAATACATAAATAAATAACTAATGAATGCGAAAAATAAATAAATACACATTTCAGTTCTTAACAAAGAAGTTCACTCTCTGCAGCAGCTCAGGCGACAACAGCACCTCTACGGTCATCATGGCCACCAAACCCCCATTGCCCCTGGGCTTGTTCATCTCCTGCAGGGAGTGGTACACATAAAAACATAGCAAAAATAATGTTATCAGCCTTCAAAAATATGTATTGTTTTAAACCCAATACATATTCATATTTCATATAGGCCATTCATAAAATCAAAATGCTGCATTAGAGATCAATTTGGCTTAGGAGCTTCCTACAGGAAATGAGTGAAGCCTATATTTTCTTAATTAAATACAATACACAGCAAACTAACTGTATCAGATTTGTGAACACATAAGACTACATAGAACACATAAGACTAGTGTACTCACCAAATAGTTTGTCTATCTGCAATACTTCTGCCCTTTCCTGTCTGCATCCAAGAGTTGCTGGCATGTCGGTCAATGGCGGCTTTCCCTTGACTATTAACGTCCACTTCACAGCAACACAGTGTTCAAAATCCATAAAAATTTTATGGAAAAATCTCTACTGCTTTTTGTGCTCTTTTGTCCATTCCGGATTAAATGAGGTCTGACGTTTCGGCATGTTTACGTTATGATATGATGTAGCCAGCACGTCGTGGAGGCTTGTTTACGTTAACCAATGATATATCAGATATTTATTTGACACCGGTTTCAGCCAATCATTTGTTTGACCAGAGATCTTACGGCATTAGACACTACTGTATCTTAATCGAATTTTGAAATATTTGTTACTTCAGAGCAGCCGCAGTGCAGATGGAGCAGTGAAAGGCTGGTCATAAAATGGATATTGTATACAAATATTGCAGTGTGGAAAGTGTCAGTCTGTGACCAGATTCTGAAATTGATGAGAATATGAGTACACAAGGCAGTTGTATCTTTTAACATTATAGTGAATCTTGGTTGAAGTATGTATACTACTGTATTAAACTATTTCATATTTTTTGTCACAGCATATGGTAAAACTTTTTGAAGATAGATATTATATAATACTTGTACCAATGCTTTATCTTCTGGACTTCGCAAGTCATTACATTTTCTTATTACTAGACCTCCAATTTGTTATTTGAGATTTGATTGGGAGAATTCTGTGTGTTAATTCAATAATATATATTTTTATACAGACACATCAGACACTGATTTGATCAAAATAACTTTGTAATAAATGACTTTTATTAGGTTGATCAAAAGGATGAAGCTGAAACAGAGCTTGAGAGATCTAAAATGGCAGTGTTTGTCATCAAAGAAAGATGAGGATCCTCTCCAGCCACCACATCACATTAGGATTGTTATTGAAGGTGTGCAGGTCCTTAATGGCTTGCCATCAGTCCCACATGCATGTGCCATGTTGTTTGGCCTCGTCTATGTTCTAAACTTGAGCTATCCAAGTGAGCTAAAATACACCTTTGATGCACTGCAGAATTGTCATTTCAATTCCTTTATCATACTGGTAAGCGTTGTCTAATCTTTCTTCCTATTAAATATAACATGCGTTTCATTTATATACAAAATTTGAACTACTGAACTTTGGCAGCTGGGTGAACGCATTTCTTCTGAGTGGTAAGAAGTATGTCTACATTAATCCAGATACATTTGAAAACTGCGTTTTCGTTTATAAACGATCTCCGTCCACACAAGCGTTTTCAGGCGTTTTCGGACGTTTCAGTTGATATGATTCAGATGGAAGAAAAAGTTATCGTGCAATTCTTCTGACAGGATAATTTTATTTAGTAAAATATCTCACCATGTCCGGTTATGGCGGCCATGTAGGAAGACGTGTTTTTTTGCTGCTCCGCTGCTAAGTTCGCAAAAAAGCTCTCCTGCTCATTTACAGTTAAAAATAGAAGAAGATTTTGAGGTGTGATGCCTAGCTCGGTAAAGTCACAAAAGGGGAAAGGTGGGACAACCAGACAGCCGAGCCTGTTTGACTGTAATCTTCGTGACGAAGCATCCAAGGCTAACCAGGCCATGACTACACAAACTGACAATGAAAATGAACCAGCAGGCACCAAAGCTGATCAAATACTGGCAAAATTAGGCTCAATGGAAACAGGGTTCACCTCTAGGCTTGATAGCTTGGCAGCAACTCTACAAGATGTGAAAAAGGAGATTAGTGACTGCAGTGAACGCATGTCCCATGCGGAGGAGCGTATTTCCTCCGCGGAAGACGAGCTAACTAGCCTGCAAGCTAAAGTCAACACGCTACAAGCTAAGAACAAAACCATGGAGGATAAACTTATGGACTTAGAAGCCAGATCTCGTTTAAACAATCTACGGCTTGTGAATTTGCCAGAGGGCGCTGAAGGCGCGGGCGGGGACATGTGTGCCTTTTTAGAGAAATGGATCCCCGAGGCGTTGGAAAATGAGGGGCTACGGTCCTCTATTGTTTTTGAAAGAGCACACAGAATTGGACCAAAGAACGACAACGCATCGCGCCCGAGGACCGTGATAATGAGGTTTCACAACTATAAGAACAAGCAGGCAGTATTTACCGCTGCACGGGAGAAAAAGGAGGTTTATTACGAAGACCAACAGGTTCGTTTCTACCCAGATTTGGCTACGGGAATTGCCCAGCTGAGGAAGAAGTTCGACCCAGTTCGCGTGGAACTACGTAAACTGGGTATTCGCCATGGAATGTCTCATCCCGCGACCCTGCTGGTGACTCACAAGGGCAAGACTCATTCTTTCAAAACCCCTACTGAGGCACACGTTTTTCTCAGGAGAATCAAAGAACACTTGCATGAAGAAGAGACAGGAACACAAGATGATAGAGCCAATTAATGTGGTATGTGATTTGTTGAAGGCAGGACACAAATAACCATGACAAGCCCATTTTCAATTTATTTTATTATCTTATTTCACTTAATGACTGACACGTAATTATTATGTACTACAGTTTGAAGCTGTATATTTACAAAAGTGTATAATATAGCATGACCGTGAACTTCTATTCAACAATGATCATAAGAGGTCACATTATTAGGAGACAAATAAGATGTTACTGTCATACAACAAGCCGAGTGTTAATTGAAGTGAGCAAGAGTTATAAGTTAATACTTGTTAGAGTGTAGCAGCAGCAGTAGTAATTGGAGTAAGTTGGAACAAGAGAGTGGTTTGACTGATCCTCACTGGTGTGGACCGGTCTTAGCAATAACGGGAGACCAACAGCAGGGGGGGGGATACCCTCTTGAGTGGGGGAGGGGAGAGGGGGGTTATGTTTGTTCAGAGTGTTGGATGTTTGTTCTAACATCCCAATCTGTTATGCCTATAAACAAGGATAGTTTTACATTGCAAAGCAACCTGGTAAATTTAATTTTTAAGTTTTGTCTCAAGAAGTGAATCTTAATTTTATTTCATGGAACTGCAGAGGTTTGCAACGTCTTCAAAAGATAAAACAGGTTATGAATAAACTGAAAGAAATGAATGCTAAAATTGTACTGTTGCAAGAAACTCATCTCATTGATGATAGTATAAGGGTGAGAAGGAGGTGGAAGGGCACTATGTATGCAGCATCGTTTACATCTCAAGCTAGAGGGGTTATGACACTAATTCATGAGTCGGTTCCATTTAAAATAAAAAATATTATTAAAGATAAAAGGGGAAGATTTCTAATACTTCAAGGATCTTTGTTATCAGAAACGCTAAATATAACAAATGTTTATGGCCCTAATGTTGATGATAGCAATTTTTATAATGACCTATTTCTTACTCTCTCAACACTTTCAGGACTTCATATGATAGCCGGGGATTTTAATTGTACATTAAACCCAGAAATAGACAGATCAACTGGGGTTGATAATTCACATAACAACTGTAGGGCTACAATCCATAGGTTTATGAGAGACTTAAATTTATTAGATATATGGAGAGAGAGAAACCCGAATATTAGAGCTTATTCTTGTCATTCGGGTACCTTTAAGACGTACTCTAGAATAGATTTTTTTCTTGTTTCTTCAGAATTGCAATCTAAAATTTCTGACTGCTCTTATGATAATATTGTGATCTCGGATCATGCACCATGCTGTTTGGCCTATAGGGATGATAAATTATTAAGAGATCCACCCAGATGGCATTTCCAACATAAATGGTTACAAGATGAAGACTTGGTAAAATATTTAGGAAAACAGATAGATGAATACTTTCAAATTAATACTACGCAAACTACTGCATGCGTTAAATGGGAAGCTTTCAAGGCTTTCTTGAGAGGGCATATCATTAGTTATACAGGTTCTAAATCAAAAAAGACACAGGAAACTAGATTAAAGTTGGAAAATAGGATAAGAGCCCTTCAAACGAAAGTAAATAATTCTAAAAACATTAATAATTCACAATTAGAGAAAGAATTATTATTATTGAGAGCTGAATATGATAAGCAGTCTGCTTTTAGAGCTGCCTCAAGTCTTCTACGCTTGAAACAGACATTTTACGAGCAAGGTGATAGGGCTGGCAAATTGTTGGCATGGCAAATAAAACAGCTTGAAACGAAATCGCCAATTACATCAATAATATCAAATGGGCAGACACTGTTGGATCCAATAGAAATTAATAATGCGTTTAAGGGCTATTATGAAGAATTGTATAAAGCACAAGCAACAATTAAACTTGACAATATAAACACCTTTCTAAATAAAATAGATATTCCCACTATTTCGGAGGACGATAAAGTTAATTTAAATTCAAAATTTACATTAGAAGAAATTGGACAAGCCATTGATAGCATGAAATCTGGAAAAAGAGCAGGGCCTGATGGCATTCCTATAGATCTGTATAAGAAATTTAAGAATAAACTTTTGGTACCTATATTGGACATGCTTGAAGAAATCTTTCTATCGAATTTTCTTCCTCCTTCATTAAACACAGCCTTGATTACTCTCCTGCCTAAGCCAGGAAAACCTTTAGATAAATGTGAGAATCTAAGACCCATTAGTCTTTTGAATTCAGATTTAAAAATCATTTCTAAATTATTAGCAAAACGACTACAAAAAACTCTCCCTTATGTAATAAATCAAGATCAAAATGGATTCGTCACGGGAAGGCAGGGCTTCCATAATATACGGAGATTATTGAATATTATTTATTGTAAAAAGGATGCGCCAAATACAGCTCTTCTATCATTGGATGCCGAAAAGGCCTTTGATAGGGTTGAATGGCCATACCTTTTCCGGGTATTAGAAAAATTTGGATGTGGAAACAATTTTATTAAATGGGTAAAAATATTATATGATAGCCCCACTGCTGAAATCATCACTAACAGAAATATTTCTCAAACGATAGCAATAAAACGCGGGTGCCGACAAGGCTGCCCGCTCTCACCTTTATTATTCACGTTAGCAATAGAACCATTTGCAATTGCAATACGCTCACATCCCCAACTTAGTGGAATTACAGTAGGACCTATTGAACATAGGATTTCTCTGTTCGCAGATGATGTGATCTTATTTATTTCGAATCTAAACACATCAATACGGATCATTCTGGAAATCATCCAGTTATTTAGTGAAATTTCAGGTTACAAGCTCAATAAAACCAAGTCTTCTATTTTATTGTTAAATGAACATGAAAGAACAAACCCAATCCCAGATGTTATACAGTTTAATGTTGTGACACAATTTGAGTACTTGGGGATACAGATTTTACCAAGTTTAGAAAAAATAGTTGAGGTAAATTATAATCTTTTAGTAACAGGAATACAAAATTCAGTTGATAGATGGATGCCGCTGCCAATATCTATAATTGGGAGAATTAATATTTTAAAAATGAACTTTCTTCCAAAGCTACTATATCTGTTTCAGAATATTCCCCTTTCACCCCCGTTTGGTTTCTTCTTACAAATGAAAAAAATGTTTATACGTTTTCTCTGGAATAATAAAAGGGCAAGACTTCGTTTGTCTTTACTGTACTTGCCTTATGAACGTGGAGGTTTGAAATGTCCTAATTTTAAGCTGTACTATTGGGCTGCGCAGCTAAGGTCTATTATGTTTTATTATACTAATCACTCACCACATTGGATAGAAATGGAATCACAAGGATTAAACTTACCTCTTCCCTCTTATATATACTCAAATACAATAAGAAAACTATTAAGAGAAATTAAAAATCCAATTCTTAAAAACATGATAAAAGTATGGAGTGATGTGAGGACACTTTTGAAAGATTCACATTTTCTGTCTCAATTTAGCCCATTATGGGGCAACCAATTTTTTACACCAGGCAGGGCAGACGCAACATTTAAGTTATGGAAAACTAAGGGACTGAGAATGGTTCAGGATGTGTATTTGCCAGAATCTGACATACTTATGACCTTTCAAGAATTACAAGATAAATTTCATTTAGATAAAAAACATTTCTTTAAATATCTCCAACTCAGGAGTTTTATAAGAGCAAGTCAAAACAATATATTAACGAAACCCACCATTTCAGACTTGGAAGAATTGTTGTTAAAAGATAGTCAAAAGAAAGGCATTATTTCTCAGTTTTATAATCTGATTATGTCTTACGTTCATGAAAGTTCTCATGATAGATTTAGAGCTTGGAAGGATGATTTGTCATTGCAACTTTCAGAGGAAGACTGGCAGGATGCATGCACGTTAGCCCACACAACATCAATAAATACTCGTCTTAAAGTTATTCAATTTAAATGGTTAATGCGAACATATGTGACACCAGTGGAACTCTGTCGATATAATGGAAACATTCCTGATGTGTGTTCAAAGTGTGAACAATGTAGAGGAACACTGGTTCACTGTATGTGGCATTGTACAAAAATTACACTCTTTTGGGAAGAAGTAAGAGACATTATTCAAAATATTATTTCCAAACAAATAATATTAGAACCAAAATTGTTTTTATTGGGCTTATATCCAGAGAAGCATAACTATACAAAAAATGAACGAACATTTATAGACCTTAGTCTGCTTAACGCCAAAAGATGTATAGCTTTATTTTGGAAAAAAACATGTAGACCAAGAGGCACTTTATGGTTACGGCAGATGCTGTCTGCTCTGCCACTAGAGAGGATTACATATGTGTTAAAAGGCAAACAGAGACTTTTTGAGAATATCTGGAATACTTTTATTGATTATGTCAAAGATTTGGATCTAACAGATGACAATGATTGAGATGTGTAGACACTGCAGTTCACTTATGTACAACAATTTGTACCACCTGATTTGAATAATTCATGTATTTTATTTTATATTTTTATTTTAAAGATAAGTGATAAATATTTATAGATTGTTGCTTTGTAAAGAGATGTTTTTCTGATAGGCATTGTGGTTGTTTGTCTTGTGTTTGTGTATGCATAAAACTTAATAAATATATTCTGGCAAAAAAATATCTCACCATTCACTGATGCGGTCCAGGTCGCACACAGTCACCATATGTTTGGTCTAAAACGCAACTGCTCTCATGTATTGCCGCAGGACAGCAAATGTGAGTAAATTCTGTCATCTTTGCAGGACTGTGATATGAAGAGTGTGCAATGTAGAATATTTTTAGCAACATTCAATAGCAATATTGAATAGCACATAACAGGCACAATATTGGTATAAACATGAATATCTATTGGTACAATATGCGTCACATGATTACATTTACGTCATCGTTTTTAAATACCACTGGTTTCACAGTCCACACTACAATGTGAAAACGGCGTTTTCAAATATATCCACATTGGAGTGCGTTTTCAAAAAAGCTTTGTTTCAGTGTGAACGGAAGGCCAAGACAGAGAGAAAAATATACGTTTTCAAACGAAAACGTATTAGTGTGGACATGGCCTAAGAATACTTTGGTTTTTTAAAGTTTTGAAGCCAAAGTATTTTTAACTACTTGAGCCCATGGAACCATTGGAACGGCTTGGCCCCGTGATGGCTGCTAGCAGCTAAATTTTTTTGTGTTTTTTTATTATTTATTTTTTACAACAGAAGGTGGTGCATATTTTAAAAAGACAATGACATCACAATAAGGTATTTTGAAGACAATATTCCTGTCTTTATTTATAGCAAGTCAGCTAAATTATGCATTTACTGATAATGCTTTTTTTTTTTTTGGACTTTGACATAACACAATACATGACTCAGGGATGCAAACTCATCAGGGGTGAAAAAGATGCGAGAAAGATCCCCCTCCCCCTAACCACAGAACATAACTGATGGGGCTCAAGAGGAACATACCTAAAGTGGTTTGCAGAGCTTCGCACACTGGATGCAAAACGCCACGTCTTTAAAATAATAAAACGTTTCAGAATTATACTAGTCCCAAAAGCTTTGTTAATGTACATGATGACTTCATCCTAGTCTGTAAGATTATACATAGTATAAGTTAGATGCCAATAGGGGTGAGCGATATTGCCAAAAAATTATGTCTCGATATTTTCTGGGATTTTCTCGATAACGATTATTTGACGATATTTTGCTGAGTGTGTTTATTGTGTTGGTACTTTGGCAGGTTTATTAATCAATCAATCAACTTTTATTTATATAGCACAATAAAAGCAACAGTAGTTGGCCATTGTGCTGTACAACAGGATAAATATCTAAAAACCAAGAAAAAAAAAAGAAAAAAAAAAGAGAAAAAAAATGATAAAGGGAGTTTACATCAGAAACACCAATTTGAAAATTCAACATTAAAATCAAGGACAGTTGTAAACCTGTGAAAAGAGGTAGGTTTTTAACTTAGATTTAAAAACAGACTCTGTGGATACTAGTCTGGTACTAGATTTTGGACCAACAACAGAAAATGCACGGTCACCTCTCGTCTTAAGTTTAGATCTCGGAACCATCAGCAAACTTTTTTGAGATGACCTCAATGATCTAGCGGAGTTATTTAATTTCAAAAGATCAGAGAGATAGTTTGGAGCTAATCCGTTCATGGCTTTAAAAACAAAAAGCAGAATTTTAAAATCAATTCTGCAACAAACTGGCAGCCAGTGCAACGAACGCAGTATTGGGGAAATATCAAACTTCCTTGTGCCAGTCAAAAGTCTGGCTGCTGCATTCTGAACCATCTGAAGACGACTAATATTGGATTGACTCATTCCACTATAAAGAGAATTACAATAGTCAAGTCTAGATGAAATGAACGAATGGGTCACTCTCTCAAACTCTGCAAATATAAAATAAAAATAAAAACTCAGCCTTAGATAATAATCTTAATTGGAAAAAACTAGATTTAAATACAGCATTTATCTGTTTAATGTTTTACATAGGGGACCAAATCTCCAAAATCGCCATCAGGAGTAACATAAACACCTGAGGTCCCAAAAACAATAACCTCAGTTTTGCTCTCGTTTAAATGCAAGGAAAACCAGGACTTAATATTAGACAAGCATGCTGATAATGAGCTTAAGCCCTTTTCGTCATTTTTCTTTAGGGGCAAATACATTTGGGTGTCATCAGCGTAAAAAATGGAATGACACCCCATAGCTCCTTTCACACAGTGCGATGATCCCGGCAAATTGCCGGCAAATTGCCAGAACGCCTTCTGTGTGAACGCAAACACGACCCGGGACTGATGCCGGCATCGATGCCGGGTTGGGGACCTAGTAAGATTGCCGTGTTCAGTCCCGGAACGCACGCTGTGTGAACAAAAGCCGTAATAATGCTGTGTCGTAGTGATGACGCTAAAGCCGGGATCGTTTGCCAGCTGTGAAACGGTACGTAATGCGCAAGTTTATGATCGAATCAGAGAAAAAAAATGCACAAGCGTGGTTTCATAAGCTCATAAGCAAACTTAAGACGCTGCTGAGACATTAAAGTCACATCGATGTCACGTGTCTTTACGGGATTTTTACGGGTTGTGTGTGAACGCGCACTCTGATTCCGGAAAATCACTGGCAGTGTGAATGAACCAAAATCAAACGAACCCGGGTCAAATCCCGGGTCACTTTATCCGTGTATTTTCTGGAATCTCTGTGTGAAAGGGGCTCATGTTTAGAAAAGATTGTCCCCAAAGGGAGCATAGGGGAGCGCGGGGCACAACCTAACGCGGGGCTAATTGTAACACGCTTGTTTTAAATACTTCCGCACATGCTTGGATGATGAAACTTTGTGTATTTACTAGTTGCCATATCAACACTATATAGAAAAAAAAAATTCCGCCAAAATGTTTGTTTTTTTTGGAAGATATCCATAGACATTTATTAAACCATAGCAAAAGTAAATTTCTTACTTAAGTTAATTTTTCATCTCTATTTTTTGTGTTTATTTAAAATAAGACAAATCTGATATTATTTTAATCTCCAAGATGTTATTTAACAGTTGAGATAGTTATTTAATGCTTCGCTAACTAGCAGAAGACACTAGCAGGGTTTAAATCCCATTTGTGCAGGCGGGGGCATGTTGTAACACTGCGTTACAATGTGCCCCTATTAGAAATATGCTATTATATTCTATACTTTTATTAATTTTATTGAGAAAACGTGAGAAAAAGGTGAATAAAGACTGAGAGTCAATGTTCAGAAATTACTAATTATTTATTTGTTTTGAACTATGTTGTATAGCTGTGTTTTCATGTGTTCATAGTCAAAACTAAATAATGAGTTTATATTTAATTATTAAAAATTGCCATTATTTTATATGAATTTTTTTTTCAATTGTATTTAATTTAGAAAATATTTTAGTTTGTTTTGTATTTTTTTTTATTAGATCAGATAACATTTTAAGCTGTCATATGTTATGTTACAATGTGCCCCCACACATGTTACAATGTACCCCACCTATGGGGCATGTTGTCACATTTCACTTCCATTCTTTCGGGGTATATCAAGAAAAAAGTATATACTGTATTAATGAAACAAAAACACATAATTGTACTAGACATGTGGGAAATTAATGTGGGAAAAAATAAATACTCTGAACCATAAGTAGATTTACACAAACTGAGAAAGTCAAAAAGCGTTACTTTGTGCCCCGCTCTCCCCTATACAACGAGAACAGAGCAGGGGCCAGAATGGAGCCCTGAGGTACTCCATAATCCAAAACAGAAACAGAAGAAGAAAACCCGTCTAGACAAACAGAAAACGTTCTTGCATTCAGATAGGACTTGAACAATGTGTGGGTATTGAAGGTTGCACTCTAGATTGGTTTAAGTCGTGAGATAAGAATTTTGTGGTCCACAGTATCAAAGGCAGCACTTAAATCTAAGAGTAAGAGTATCACAGAATCTCCTGAGTCAACAGACAATAAAATATCATAAAAACTTTTAATAAAGCTGACTCAGTACTGTGATATTTTCTAAACCCACTATTTAACTCCAAATGACTCTGCAGTTGTTCCAAAACAACTTTCTCTAAGATTTTGGAAATAACTTTCTCTAAGATTTTGGAAATAAAAGATCAATTTGAAATCGGTCTATAATTGGAAAGTATGGTTGGGTCAAGATTGGGTTTTTTAAGTAGGGGTTTAACAGTTGCATGTTTTAGGTATTTAGGAACAACACCTGTTAGAAGGGACTTATTTATTATATCTAAAATGCTAGGCCCGACAACATTTAAAATCTGCAGGAAAAAATGTGTCTGAAAAAATATAATGCAGAAAAAGAAACTGTCTGAAATTCCTTAAAGGATGAAACACAGAGAGAAAGAATAGATGGATCATAGTTTAAAGATACAATATTCTGTCTTATATCAACAATTTTATCTGTGAAAAACTTAAAAAAACATATCACATACTGCAGTTGATGCATTAAAGCAGACAACACTCACAGTACTCACAACCAATTTTAAATAGTAAAAAGCATTTTAGGTTTATGGGTGTTTTTCGCTATAATGTCGGAAAAATACTGAGATTTTGCAGCTTTGACTGACTTTTGGTCTCTAATGAGTGACTCACGTAATATTTCATAAGACACTTGTAATTTGTATTTTTTCCACTTTCGTTCAGCTCTACGACAAACCCGTCTAAGTTCAAGTGTAGTCCGTTTTTCTCTTAGTGGAGCCACAGAATTCATTATGTCATTACTAATGGAATTGAACAACATAATGTTCATCAACATTAAAGGGGTGGTAAAACACGATTTCACTTTTCTAACTTTAGTTAGTGTGTAATGTTGCTGTTTGAGCATAAACAACATCTGCAAAGTTACAACTTTCAAAGTTTAAAGCAAAGGGAGATATTTGCTTTTAAAGAAATCAATTTCTAAGAACTACAAAAAACGGCCAGTAGGGACTACACGACATTCCTGCGGGCTTGCTGACATCAATATTTACATAAACCCCTCCTCCGATGAAGGATTCGCACAACGGCTAGTCCTAAAAGATGGAGCAGTTCCAACTTTAAAAACAGAAACTGTTTACGGGCCACAACCTGTAAGTATGATTTATTTTTCGTCGTTGTGTTTTCCTGTGATAGTTCGTATTGTTAATTGTACGTTGTAGCAAGGAAGTAAACGAAGGACAACGCTGTTTGGCTCCACAAACCAGTTTGTTAAATGCTAACGTTAATTCATACTTATCCGACAAACACATACAAACTTCTGTTTAATATCACCAGCGCAGCGAACTTGGAATGTTCGTGGTTGTTGTGTTGTCGTTTATGTGATCATTGTAAATTATTCTTTGATTATAGCTTTTATGTATTGTTTATCTACATGCTTGTTTATCTACAGGCATGCTAAACATGGTTTTGTGTTTGATTTGGCTACTGTTGTAAAGCCAATGTTTAGTGTTCGTATTGGATTAATAGTTCAGGCGACAGATATTTAGCTACAATCGTTCTAAATATACAAAAGTAACAGTTTCATATAGCGATCTGCAGTCTTAAAAAACATACCTTTCTGAAACATCCTTTAACAGCCGTTCTTGAACAGGTTCTGCTCGATCCTCTCCACTAACATTCTCTGGGTCTGAATCGGGCTCAAACTGGTATGGCAATATTGACGCCGTTGTTTCCTGAAGCACAAACTACCGGTAAAGATAAGGGGGCGTGACGTTTCCGAACAACGTGCACTTGGAGGTTAGCAAATCACAACACACTGGGCCAGCTAACCAATCTGAGCCCATTGCGTATTTTGAAGGGGGGGGCTTCATAGAACGCGGAAATCATCCGACCGTTTTTACAAGGAGGGACAGAGCAGTGTAGAATAATGGTTAAATATGTGAAAAATAATGCGAATTTTTAAAAACGAAGCATGAACACATATTACAGTGCACCCCACAAACACAATCAAGCCTTCGAAAAAAGGCGTTTTACCACCCCTTTAAGCAAATTTGAAAGGGAATCAAGACCACACATTTGGCAAGCCTCATTGAAAAGAACAGAAAAATCACCACTAGAAAAAGGACTAAAGGTACGAATCTGCTGCGAAACCCTCAATGTTTTTGAAAAATGGTCAGAAAAACTCGAATCAAGGATTTCGAGTTCACAGATCAAAATACCGTGCAACAACACAAGGTATAATGTGTGGCCCTGTTTATGAGTTGGACCATTTAGCACTTGAGTGAAATCGAAAGAATCAATCAGATTAATCAAATCCTTGGCCAAGGAATTTGACTCACAACAAATGTGGATATTAAAATCCTCCGCAATCAAAAGACGATCATAATGAAGAACATACTCGGTTACTAACGTAACCTCGGTTCTCTCTAGAAGAGGGAACGAGTACTGCGGAAGATATCTTACGCTAGGGGAAAATCCTTTTTCCGCGAGATATTGAAGCCAAAAATTATCCTTAATTTTGTAATAATGCAAAACGCGTTGCGGCAGCATGCAGACATAGGCGAGGCAGCTCGCGCGCCTATTGGCTGCTCTGCGGCAACTGCAGCAGCCTATCGAGCGAGGCCTGGCGTGACGCCAGACCCAATCAGGGCACTTCGCGCCCGCTGCGTCACGTCCCGCCGAAATGGGCGTGGTCTAGGCCTATAAATACCGCTCGCAGGCAGCTATTATCTGGTTTTTCATCATCGAAGCAACCAGAGCGTGTGCATGCACGGCAAGATACGCAGTACTCGTTCCCTCTTCTAGAGAGAACCGAGGTTACGTTAGTAACCGAGTACGTTCTCTTACGAGAGGTCTCTCGTACTGCGTAAGATATCTTACGCTAGGGGACCCAATGCAAAACGCCGTGCATGCTGAGATCTGACACCAAAGACCCAAGGGCGAAAGCCCGGGGTACATATAGTGCACAATCACTCAGGGAACTCACAGGGAGTCCGGGAAGAGGGAGGGGCGAAGCCGCACTCTTCCACATATGGCAGCGTCGCTGAGACGCAAATTTCATACAGACAGGGCGGGGTACGGCCTGAACTGATGGGGGAATGTGGGTCTTACACAGTCTGCCCAGGCACATCTCGTGCTGCTACTTTTTACTGTCGAACATTGAGCTGTGCTCAGTAGACGCAGCATTCTGAGCTGATAGCATCAGGTCAGATAATACTGGTAAACTTAGACCGACAGCAGCCTGGCCTGCAGGGCGGGAACCTCTAGGTTATAAAACCTTATAAATGTAGACGGGGAGGCCCAGCCTGCCGCCATACAAATATCTTGCAAGGCAATCCCACTTGACCAGGCCCACGAAGAGGCCATGCCTCTCGTGGAGTGCGCTCTGACACCCAACGGGCACTGCATGCCCTTGGAGGCGTATGCCAGCGCTATAGCATCAACTATCCATCTGGATAGGCTCTGTTTCGACGCGGCTAGTCCCTTAGAACGCCCGCTAAATGAAACAAAGAGCTGCTCCGTCTGTCTGAAAACAGACGAGCGAGACACATAAGCTCGTAATGCCCTGACTGGGCAAAGGAGGCTCGCGTCTCTTTCCTCATCAGGGACCGGTAGGGCTGACAGGGAGATAACCTGCGCCCTAAACGGTGTGTTGAGGGATTTTGGAACATAACCGTGCATAGGTTTGAGTATAACTTTTGAGTCATTAGGCCCAAACTCCATGCACGCCGCACTCACAGAGAGCGCGTGTAGATCCCCTATGCGCTTCACTGAAGCGAGAGCCAGCAAAAACACCGTCTTGAAAGACAGGTGTTTCAAATCAATTGACTGTAAAGGCTCAAATGGCGCACCTTTCATGGCTTCCAGAACCGTAGAAAGGTCCCATACGGGGACTGAGGGAGGTCTGGGAGGATTCAGTCTCTTAGCCCCTCTAAGGAAGCGGATGACTAAATCGTTCCTTCCTATTGACTGACCAAGCGTTGTTCCTGAGAACGCTGCTATAGCCGCCACATAAACTTTGAGCGTGGAGGGGGCCCTGCCCTCATCCAACAGCTCTTGTAGGAAGGAAAACACCTCCGTCACACCACAGTCTGTGGGTGACACACCACGGGCTGTGCACCAGCCCGAAAACACTGACCATTTCGAGGAGTAGAGCCGTCTCGTAGACGGAGCTCTAGCCTGCGTGATCGTGTTTAATACTCCTTTAGGGAGTCCAACATGTACCCGTTGATGGCCCAGACATGAAGGGACCATAGTTCCGGGTGAGGATGCCAGATCGAGCCGTGGGCCTTTGAGAGGAGGTCTCTCCTCACTGGTACTGGCCACGGGGCAGTACTTGCTAACTACATCACGACTGGGAACCAAGGTTGGTTTTTCCAGAACGGTGCCACCAGCAATACTGAGCATCCTTCTTCCCTGATCTGTTCTATCACCTGAGGCAGGAGAGAGACGGGGGGAAAAGCATAGAGCGGGCGGCGGGGCCACACATGGGCCAGCGCGTTCCTGCTCTTGGAGAAAAATTCCGGACAGTGAGCGTTTTCTTGAGACGCAAACAGGTCTACTTCCGCTCTGCCGAATTTCTTCCACAGCAGTTGGACTGTCTGTGGGTCATTTCGAGGCAGTTTATGTGCAGGAGCTTTTCCCGTTCCGACCACTGGCCGAAGAACGGTCTGCCCTCGAGCAGCGCTCCCCATCCCGAGGTGGACGCGTCCGTGGACACCACTCTCACCCTCGAGGAAGTCCCCAGGCTTACACCTGATTGGTACCAGTCGTTCGCTCTCCAAGGTTTCAGAGTTGTGACGCACTTCTGATTGACCCTGAGGCGAAGCGAACCGGATGCCCACGCTCTGCGTGGGACTCGCGCTTTCAGCCAAAACTGCAGCGGGCGCATGCGGAGCAGGCCCAGCTGGAGCACTGATGATGCTGAGGCCATGAGACCTAGCATCTTCTGAAATTTCTTGAGCGGGACAGACGCGCCGCAGCGAAACGAGTTCGCTGTGCGTTGAATGTCTACCGCGCGCTGTGGTGATAGTCGCGCTATCATGGACAGCGAGTCCAATTCTGTGCCCAGGAAAGATATCTTCTGACTGGGTGACAGAGAGCTCTTCGCCCAATTGACACTGAGACCCAAATGGTCGTGTGTTCTATGAGCACTGCGCGAGATTGCGCTAGAATCAGCCAATCGTCCAAATAGTTCAGTACTCGCATGCCTCTCATTCTGAGGGGTGCGAGCGCCGCATCCATGCACTTCGTAAATGTACGGGGTGCCAGGGACAAACCGAACGGCAGGACTGTGTACTGATATGCCTGGCCCCCGAAGGCGAATCTCAAATATCGCCTGTGACGTGACGCTATTTGTATTTGAAAAATACGCGTCTTTCAGATCTATTGACACAAACCAATCTCCTTGGCGAATCTGCACAAGGATTTGTCTGGTCGTGAGCATCCTGAACTGTCGCTTCACAAGCACTTTGTTCAGTTGCCTTAGATCTAGTATGGGTCTGAGACCCCCGTCTTTTTTCGGTACCAGGAAGTATCTGCTGTATAGCCCTCCTTCGCTCTGAACTTGAGAGAGAGGCTCTATGGCCCCTTTGCTCAATAGTTTCGCCACTTCGGCTCGAAGTAAATGTGCTACTTCTGTTTTTACCGTGGTCTCGACGCGCGCCACATAGCGGCGAGGGCGTCGGCGAAACTGTAGCGAATAGCCTCTTTTTATAATGTTCAGCACCCACTTCGAAACCCTGGGCATCTTTGCCCATGCGTCCGCATGAATAGCTAGGGGTTGAATACGAAGCGCGCTCCGCTCGCTCAGCGATGGGGAGGCTTCGGAGTGCTGTAACACAAGCGTCGCGCTCGTGACATTTGAGGCATGGGGCGCGCTGATAACAGCGGGCAGATTGCCCGCGCTCGACTCCTCTGCGGTGGTCAACCGCGAGGGGGAGGGCTGGGCGGTTCCCGTAGGAACTGTCATGTCTATGTGTGGATGTGGGCGCGGGACAGCGGGCACATTTACCACACTGAAAGCATCGTTCGCTTGAGTGAAGCGAATGCACGTTGGTTTCGTTTTTACAGAAACCGTGAGACATGCATAACGTGGTGTTAGTGGGCACATTCACCATGTTTGAAGCGCAATCGATCTGAGTCGATTCATGTGCGCGAGCCCTGTGTGACGGGCTGTGCTTGTGTGTAGAGATGGGCACTGGGCAGTGGGCATTCTTTCTACACATAAAGCACCATCGGCCGTGGCCGGGACACCAGAAAAATTCACACTTATGGGATTTATCTGGGTAGCCGTAAAAACGGCGTTTGTGTGCAGGCAAGCGGGTGACAGAACCGACTTGTTTACTGCAGGATACACTGGAACAGTCACATTTACTGGAACTGAACGAGCGAGAAGTTGCCATAGAAACAGAGAGCGTCAACATGCTGGCGTTTATTGCAGGCCTGCGTGCATTACAACAGGCTTGTTCACTGCAATATTGACATTTCCAGTCGCCTGAATTCCAGAGGGGAATGGGAAATGTATAGGAAAAAGGAGGTTGGTCCGTCCGCAGCGGGACCAGAAAAACTCCCTTTTTTTCCTTACGCCAGTGACGCACGGAACACCATAGAAACGGTGTTTGGGTGCAGGCGAGCGGGTTGTACAACGCGCTCGTTAGCTGCAAAATACACATCTGCAGTCGCCTTTTCAGGGAACTGACAGAGCGAGCATTGACGGCATAATTTTATCTTAGCATATAAGAGCGTCACATGCTTTCTTCGGCGTATGCTTGCAGGCGCGCTTGTATTAAAACAGGCTCGCCTGCTGCAATATTGATATTTCCAGTCGCATGATCAGGGAACTGGGAAATGTGAGAAATTGAAGGTCTCGGAGAAGGATGCCGCAGTCTCGGAGAAGGATGCCAGGTGAGTCCTCAGAGTCACCATAGGCAGTAACTAACTCGCAGTGAGGGCAGTCGCCGTCAGCGAGTGCGAGAGCTGCGTGATCAGGAAAAGGGGATCAAGACGCCCAGCTCTTTTAGTGCAATGGGAGTGTGTGTCGCGGCGGCGAGCACACACACATACATAAACACAGTAGCAGAGAAAGGATATAACGCCGGATAGCGCAGCAGGAAGGCAAGGAAGGCGGCGCGGCCAGCGACTTCAGTGACTTGTCCCGCTGAAGGTGCTCTCTTTCAGACGGCGCGGCTTCTTATCCAGCTCCAGCGATGCGTGTGCTTCGCTTGAAGGATGAAAAATCAGATAATAGCTGCCTGCGAGCGGTATTTATAGGCCTAGACCACGGCCATTTCGGCGGGACGTGACGCAGCGGGCGCGAAGTGCCCTGATTGGGTCTGGCGTCACGCCAGGCCTCGCTCGATAGGCTGCTGCAGTTGCCGCAGAGCAGCCAATAGGCGCGCGAGCTGCCTCGCCTATGTCTGCATGCTGCCGCAACGCGTTTTGCATTATTACAAAATTAAGGATAATTTTTGGCTTCAATATCTCGCGGAAAAAGGATTTTCCCCTAGCGTAAGATATCTTACGCAGTACGAGAGACCTCTCGTAAGAGAACAATGTCTCCTAAAAAGTTTGCAAACTGATTAAAAAAAATCCTTATTTGGTTTTGGAGGGCGATAAACCACAGCGATGGCTAACTGATCCATATTTAGCTAGAACACAAAACTAGAAAACATTTCTGTGTTTAAAGATCGGCAACAAAAAACTACTTTTAAAAACAGTTTGAAAAAGAACAGTTTGACCCTTACGAAAAAGAAGTATACTTCAAGTTAATTTAATGAAGTATACTTAAGTAATGTTCAAGTATATTTTAAAGTATACATTCACAAAGCTTCACAGTCGTTTTCTCTTCATGGGTTACGCTTCATTTCATTTGGAAAAATTAAGCAGTTTTGATTTACAAGCTGTTTAATGTTTGATGATCACATTATTTTACTGTACATTTGAGTGAGCAATCTTCTATCACTTGTTTCAGCTTCTTCTCAAGTGTTTTGATCCGGAGATCCTGTACTAAAAGATGTGTCATAGCGCCCCCTACCATATAACAGTGAAAACATGGATAGCTGGAAAATTCTGTCAATGGTGGGGAAAGAGTAAAGTAGAAGATCATCCAAGTGGATACTGCACACTGGAGGTGGTTGAGGAGAGATCCCCTGATATGATTGTAAAGCGCTTTGGGTGTACAGTAGTACATATGAAAGCGCTATATAAATGCCTCATTCATAGAAGTAAGGTAAATTCCTATGTGCACTACCAGTGGACTAGCCTACCCAAAAATTCAGATACGCAGAATTAGAAACATATCTGTTTTATATCAATATTTTAATCGATATTTTCAAACAATGTAAGTTTCATAAGACTGTATATGAAAAACTATGTAAAAAAAAGTATATTTAATAGGCTACTCGATCAAAAGAGTTAACACAACTACAAGCCAAGTATACTTTGAATAATTAAACTTTTAAGAATATCTCGATCAAAAGATTGAGTACAAGTATAGGCCAAATATACTTGGACTTTTCTCTCAGTATAAGTCAAGTACACTTAAGTGTAATTAATTATATTTCTGAGAAGTACATAAAGTATATTTTTGAGCATACTCAAAAGAAGAAAGCATACTTTTAGTCTACATTTTATATACTTTATATTGTAAAATGTAGACTGAAAGTATGCTTTCTTCTTTTTAGTTGAAAAGAAGTATACTAATAGAACACTTGAATTAACTTATTTTTCGTACTGCTTATTTTATTTACTCTATAAGCTATTCCACCCGAAAGCTTGTTACAATATAAACTTGAACATGTTAGTTTATTCAGAAAAAGGGCTTGTATCGCCCATACTCATCCAAGTCTCAGTCACTAGTAAAAAATCCAGTTTGTTTAAGTTGAAGAAATCTCGCAAAATAAGTCTCTTATTTACGAGAGATCTTGCGTTTACCAGAGCCATCCTGACACTTACTGGATCGCAGTCCGGCTGTGCTGCACAAGGATTGCAGAGATTTACATCTCTGCGACGCAAACAGGGTGTCCGGCAGCATGAAGAGATTAAAAATGTATCCTGGGTCACAGGTAAAATCCATTGATAAGCCACCTCAAGCGATCGCCGCATAACAAAGTGACCGGATCCAGGCCCGAACTGAAGGCGATCCAAGCCATGACGCGATTTCAGCTGACGCACTAAACTTAACTTCAGTTTAGCCGCAATGCCCCCTCGGTTTCCTCTTCTCCTGCAGCGTTTCTTTCCATGAAAATCACACCGCATCCGGCTTTCACAGGCCAGGATGGTTTTCAAAAATGGAGGAGAGTAGTTTGAGTGAAAGAATTTTAAATCAGCGTTTGATGAAACCTCAACAGAGTCCCTTATATTCAAAAAAATTTGACAGTCATTGTAAAAACATTCTGAGTTAAAAAGGAAATAAAAAAGCAAATAAACAGGCCAAGGAACAGACGGCCAGCCAAGCACACCGGCGACATCTTGACAGGTTTAGGACTGTCGTGGACAGATATTCTTTATACTCTGTGTGGTGGTCAGTTCACAGCAGTGACAGAAATTATTTTTTCCAATATGTTTCAATTGATTCAGTTTTACTTAATATGGGCATTTTTACCTTTATAAAGCCATTTTTTAAACCTAGTTGTATGCATGCATCATCTTTTGTGTCAATTTCATAAATTTAATCAAATTCAATTATAAAAATAAGACACAATAGGGCTGTTACCAATCAAATGAAATCAGTATCAACACAATTCGTCTTTGCAATATTGAATATTGATATTTAAAATGATTTAAAACAAGAAAATATACTTTAAATGTGAAATTGAAACCGCCAGTAGGTGGCAGCTTTCACCAACTTACATAGAAGCGTGTGGCGATATGGAAGAAATCCATATCAGCTTTTCACTTTTTCGAATGGGCGGAAACCAATGAGGAAATTGAATATAAAAGAGAGCTAGAAACGGAAGAGGGAGAGCGAGAAAAAACAAAACAAACGTGTAGGTTATGTTATCGGAATGGGACACACGCTACCTGAAGGCCGTCGTTGCTATTCTTTGCTGGAATCTCTGTGCATGCGCTGACTGGGTGCGATTACCAAAGTGACGGAGAAATTGAGCTCTACTGCATGGTTCGCCTGCCTGGTGCAACACAATCCAGCCTGGTTCGTTCGCCTGCCTCAGGTACTAGTGGTGATGTCCATAATCTTTTAACCACCTCACGCCAAGTCTCCAAACTCCAGCCAACACACACACATACACGCTCATTGCACACGCACACACCCATACACAAACACTCGTTTGGATCATTTATTTTTCTTTGTGTTTTTTTTTTTACGTTTCTTTTCTTTTGGTTGAAATTGACCACGAAAAACTGAGTTTGGAAAAAAATAACGAACTTTAAGACATTAGTGAATCAAGGACTCTCATGATTTTGTTGTTGTTTGTTTGTGAAATCTTGAACTGAACTTGAACAGCAATCTACTTACTGTCTGTTTACATTACATCTTTTGTCATTTGTCATGTGAGGAGGTAAAGGAAAAAAAATACCCTTCAATCTCTGAGTGTGTCATTTAAGCCCTATTCTATGTTATTGTGGGTATTTGAAGGAATTTAAATTTTTTTACATTTTTTTGGTGTAACAGTGGTTTGAGCTATTTTCGGGGAAACTGAACTTCATTACATATATAATTTTTTGTATTGACAAGTTTTGACTTGTCTGGCGCCCGAACAATTTAAATTAAATTTACATTTAATAAATCAAATTTGATTTGGGGCAGCCACCGTTACATAAGTGGCGCCTTAACAGGGACTTGAACCCTGGACCCTCAGATTGCTCTGATGCTCTACCGGTTTCATATTGTAACAACTGCAATATGAAAAACGTGTGAGTTCTAAGCAACCCCTATCCATGCCTCAAAGACCTATTTCCAACCGCCCGGCAGAGAAGCCTTTAATGCAATGCTGGCGATGTAAAGGCCATCACTCACCTGGCAGCTGTCCTCACTTTGTCTCTTTTCAGTCCCAGTCACCTCAGTCCACCAGCCAACACCCTTCCTCCAATAGCAAGCGGACAACATTTCCAGCTTCTAAAGGTACTGGTCCACCTGGCAATCGCTCTGTGTCTGCCACCTTTCCCCACAAGTCACCAACAACTGGTAAGAAACCACCACCTATTGCAATTGTTCCACAACAATTAGTGATACCACTCTGCATTGGTACCTGGAAGGGAAAAGCCATTGTTGATACTGGGGCTAGCTACACCCTTCTACATGAGAATCTCTGGAAGGAACTCACTTCACAAAAACTCCATCCATGGACCCAGGGTCCGCTCTACCTAGCCAATGGGGAAGCAGACATTCCTTTAGGTTGGATAAACATGCCAATCACCCTACATAAAAAAGTATTCACCATACCTGCTGTTGTTCTATCTGCCAAAGCCCTGGCCTATGCAGTCGTATTAGGACTGGACTTTATCTTCTCCAGTGGGCTGCAGATCAATGTGGCAGATCAAAAGTATTCATTTCAGTCTAATCCTAAAGAGTATTATCCTTTCCAGCCAACAAATGCCAGTGTCAGCTCCCAACATCCAAGCTCAGCTCCCAACATCCAAGGGGAAAGATGGGAAATAAAAATCCCAACAGCCTCTCCTTACTATCTTCTGTTCCTCCTCCTCAACTTAACATGTTTCAACCAGCCTACCTGGATGAAAAGACACTAATTGACACTGCTGTACAGGATGCCCACTTACATCCGGAAGGCAAGCAACAGCTACGGCAGATCCTCGAGTCAAACCCTCAAGTTTGTACCCTTTGTCCGGGACGTACTGAAGTTACACAGCATCACATACCCACCAAGTACCTATAAAACAAAGATCGTACCGCACAACACCTGCCAAACAAGCTGTCATTACAGAGCAACTGGAAGAGATGCTGACTGCTGGCATCGTAGAACCATCACACTCTGGATGGGCCTCACCTGTCGTCTTGGTCCCTAAAAAAGATGGAAGCCTTAGGTTTTATGTGGACTACAGGAAAGTTAATGCCATTACAGAGAATGATGCATACCCTTTACCCAACATCACTGAGATCTTGGAGTCATTATCTGGAGCGGCCATCTTTTCCACCATTGACCTTAACAGTGGCTACTGTCAGGTGAACATGAATCAAGAAAGTAAACCAAAGACTGCTTTCACAACTCCATCAGGACTGTTTCAGTTTAATGTTATGCCATTTGGGTTAAAAAATGCCCCAGCAACCTTCCAAAGACTAATGGAGAATGTTCTAGGATAATTGCGTGGAAACATTTGTTTTGTCTACATTGACAACATAATTATTTACTCACCATCTGTAGCCCAGCACTTCTCCGACCTCCAGGCTGTTCTTCACAAGCTGCAAATGGCTGGCCTCACCATTAATTTAAAAACAGCAAGTTCTGTCTTCAGGAAATAACCTTTCTGGGACATGTTGTCAACGTTCAAGGCATAGCTGCAGACCCAAGTAAAGAGGAGGCTATACGGGAATACCCTGTGCCCACCAACATCAAGGAGGTCCAGCGCTTCCTGGGGTTAGCCGGGTGGTACCACCGGTTTGTACTAAACTTCTCCAGGATCGCTGAACCTATCAATGCACTGAAAAAAAAAGGATGTTCATTCCTCTGGTCACAACAATGTCAGCAAGCATTTGAACATTTGAAATGCTGCCTTACCTCTCCTCCCATTCTTGGCCATCCTGACCTTCAACTGCCTTTTACTGTCTACACGGATGCCAGTGACACTGGTTTGGGTGCTGTGCTGACCCAGCGCAAGGAACAGGGATTGGAACAAGTTATCGCTTATGCCAGCAGAACCCTCAACAAAGCAGAGACCAATTACACAGCCACCGAAAAAGAGTGTTTGGCTATAATTTGGTCCCTAGAAAAATGGCAGCACTACCTAGAGCACAAACTGTTCACTGTCATCACAGACCACTCAGCGTTACAATGGGTAATGTCTTCCACAAAAAACACGAGTCGCCTCATCCGGTGGGCCTTGCGACTTCAGAGATTTGATTTTATCATTGAATATCGCAAAGGAAAACTAAATATGGCACCTGATGCTCTGTCCCGGATTCGTACCAGTTGTAACCTGTACACCAGCCAACGCCAACAGGAGAATGCTGAGCTTCCGATGTCTCCAGCCACAATCTGGGAGGAACAGCACAAAGACCCTGTCATAGTAGAAGATAAACTCTATCACAAAACTCACCTGCCGAACAATCAAGTTCATTACAGAGTGTACATTCCTAACAGCCTTGTGTTGTCCATTCTACACCACTACCACTCTAATCCCTGGAGCGGTCATGTAGGTATTTATAAGACCTACAAGCGTATCCATGATGTTGCATTCTGGCCTGGAATGTGGACTGACATAAAACACCACGTTAAAAAGTGTGTCAAATGCCAGACTCTTAAGGGAGAAAATCAGAAACCTGTGGGCAAACTACAACAAGTCACCACCACCCGTCCCAACGAGATGCTTGGAGTGGACATTAAGTGGGCCAATGCCACACAGCATACAGCAAAATGAGTTTATTACTCCTGGTGGGTGGAATTTTTCCCCATGCGCAAAGCTAACGCTCAGACTGTTGCATTACTTCTTCGGAAGGAAATTCTAACCCATTGGGGGGTGCCGGACTGCATTCTGTCGGATAGAGGTACACAATTTGTGTCGTCACTGTTCAGAGAACTCTGTCAAAAGTGGAGTATCAAACTTAAATTGACAACATCATACCATCCACAAACAAATATGACAGAGAGGGTTAATCGTACACTCAAATGCATGATTTCTGCCTATGTGGACAACAATTACAGAAAATGGGAAAAGTGTGTGGATGAGAACCTTTCCCCAGTCTAGTGCACAACACCACTTCACTGCAAAATTGGCTCAAAAATGGAAAGGCCCTTACCGTGTCGTAAAGAAGGTGGGTCCATTGAACTATCGAGTAGCACTAGAGTCCACTGATGTTCGCATAGTGCGTGTGTGCAACCTGAAACCATGCTTTCCCACGGCTGAAAAGCTGGAATGCCAGGAGAAGAAAAGGCGATATGGAAGAAATATACTTTTTCTAATGGGTGGAAACCAATGAGGAAATTGAAAATAAAAGAGAGCTAGAAAAGGAAGAGGGAGAGCGGGAAAAAACAAAACAAACGTGTAGGTTATGTTATCGGAGTGGGACACACGCTACCTGAAGGCCGTCGTTGCTATTCTTTGCTGGAATCTCTGTGCATGCGCTGACTGGGTGCGATTACCAAAGTGACGGAGAAATTGAGCTCTACTGCATGGTTCGCCTGCCTGGTGTAACACAATCCAGCCTGGTTCGTTCGCCTGCCTCAGGTACTAGTGGTGATGTCCATCATCTTTTAACCACCTCATGCCAAGTCTCCAAACTCTTTCCCCGGCCCTGGATTTGCGGCCGCTACACAGACTGCTTCACGCAGCCACCACACACACATACACGCTCATTGCACACGCACACACCCATACACAAACAGTCGTTTGGATTATTTATTTTTCTTTGTGTTTTTTTTTTTTTTTTACATTTCTTTTCTTTTGGTTGAAATTGACCACGAAAAACTGAGTTTGGAAAAAAAAAATTTTTAAACAACTTTAAGACATTAGTGAATCAAGGACTCTCATGATTGTGTTGTTGTTGTTTGTTTGTGAAATCTTGAACTGAACTTGAACAGCAATCTACTTACTGTCTGTTTACATTACATCTTTTGTCATTTGTCATCTGAGGAGGTAAAGGAAAAAAAAATACAAACTCTGTGTGAAAATGTAACTTCGTGTAACTTTTTTTTTTTTGCTAAATGTTTTCTTAAAATATATTTTTTTGACCTGAAACCCTTCAATCTCTGAGTGTGTCATTTAAGCCCTATTCTATGTTATTGTAGCCTGACTACGTCAGACTTCCTACTTCCGCTAATTTCATTTCGCTCCTGTAGTCAGTCTGATGGCCGGTTCAGATTACACGATTTTTTTGTCTTATGCGAAAGTCACTGTGTCAGATTACACGATTTTGACTCCTAAAATCGTGTCGTGTCGTGGACAAGAACCATGTCAGACTACACGTTTCTTCGGCGAAACTAGTAGCGCCTGACTTCCGGAAACGAACGTAAACAAACAATGGATGAAGCGGCGATTTTCGTATTGGCTGTCTTGTGTTCAGAAAAAGATTAAAAAAAAGAAAGAAAACCCGACAATGGACACGTTCCTGGATTGCACGAAGAGGACAGTATGGACTGTCAATCCTTCAAAGAGAACTTGAGGTAAAATATGTTTAATCTGTAAAATCTAGTCTATGTACATGCATACACACACACACACACACACTTAAACTCACTCACATAATACACACACATAAACTCACTCATTCACACACACTCTCGCTCGCTCGCTCATTCACACACTCTCGCTCGCTCGCTCATTCACACACTCTTGCTCGCTCGCTCATTCACACACACTCACGCATTCTCACTCGTAACACACATACATAATCACACTCACACAAACAAGTTTATCTATAGCGAAGTACAATTTAATGAATGATTAGTTAGCTTAATACTAATTCCAGTCAGTTAACACAGTTAACCGGGTTGCTGAAGTACTTCTGCTATTTTTCGCCAGCATTTTTCTTTTTTAATTCTGTCATGGTACTCTCTCGATGAAACGTCATACAGGCAGGAGTACTGTTGCCACAGCTCCACGAACCTTTCCTCCATTTCATAATTCCACTTAGCAACACCATCGTCTCTATTTTGTTTCGGCATTTTTGAAAGCTGTGTATTGAAATGCGTCTGTGCTCCTATTGGTCAATGTCACACGTGATAGAACCCGTCGTGGAGGACCGAAAAAAAAATTAAACATGCTAGTCTTTTTGTCGTGGTGTCGTGAAGCATCGCAGACGCAACGTAGGCTGTCGCCCGCTATGACACACTATACGAGATGAAACGATCGAATCTTGCGTCCCGACGCCCGTTGTCGTATACGAATTCCCACGACACTCTAAGTCAAACGGATCGTGGCAAAATCGGGCTAAAAACGTGTAATCTGAACCGGCCATGAGATAGCAGCCTATCTTTCAGTTTTCCATCGGCCTTCGGACGGCCGGGCCAATCAACGAACAGAGGGCGGGCTGAGAGCCGTGACGTAGACGCTAAGCGCCGAGTTTTACATTGTAGGTTAGAGAAATCGAAAACCGAAACGACCGCGGAAATGGGAAACGAGACACGGGATGCAATTCGCTCTGTTATGGAGAACATTCCGGGGTTTTTCAAACTGAAGCCAGAACAAGAAGAGTGTTTGATAAACCTTTTAAATGGAGGTGATGTTGTGGCCCTACTCCCGACTGGTTTTGGGAAAAGTTTAATTTATCAATTGTTACCGTTAGTTAGCGAGAAACTGGGGAGGCCAAAGGCCGGCAAGGCTATAGTTGTAATTGTGTCCCCCTTGGTTGCACTCATGGAGGATCAGGTCAAGGAGGCAGAAAAACTTGGTCTGTGTGCTGCACAGCTTGGCGTGCACAATGATCAAGATATAATGGCGGGGTATTACAGCCTTATTTTTGGTAGCCCCGAATCCTGGATTCTGAATCCCAAATGGCGAGCTATGCTAGCATCAACGCTTTATCAAGACAACCTTGTCGCCATTGTCGTCGACGAGGCACACGTCGCATACAAATGGTGAGTTTGCATACACGGGTTTGGTAATTAACTTCAAGTTAATTTATTTAGACACCAGCTCAGTTCAACACTGTCATTTGTTGTCTTTTGTTACATGTTTCACAATGTTGATTCTCGTTATCTTTCGCCCAGGGGTGAAGCGTCCAAAGGCGACTCTCCTTTCAGAGAATGTTTTTCTAAGTTGGGTGAACTAAGATCGATCGTGAAAGAAGGTACGTTTAATTTATGCCTGCTCACATCTCTCTGTGTGTGTGTGTGTGTGAGAGAGAGAGAGTGAGTGAGTTGAGTGAGTGAGACACACTACAAAACAAATGGTGTCAGATCTATTATCAATTACATTTAGGTCTAGATGTGTAAATATGTTGAATGTGCAGATAGGCTATAGTAAATAAAATAATTTCTAAACAAATGAGATGTTGCTTAGTTTAACACACTGACGTCTGGGGTCAGTTAAGCTGCCTCAATCTGTTCAATTCTTTTAAAGCTTGAACCTTGAAAAGCAATAGACAGAAATGTTGTATAGTATCAATAGTAATTGTAAAAAATGAAAACCTTGTATTCTCCACATTTAAAATAAATGTTTATTAGGAATTTTTTTTCTTGTTATTCAATTTATATTAAAAAACCTAGAAGATTCAAGGTTTCCAGTAGTGTTATTTTTATTTTTCTAGAACCAAAACTCGCAAAGTTTTTATTTTACAACCCAAAAATACCCTCTAGCGGGACCGTGACCTCATTTAATTACTTTGTCACACCACATCACATAGTAGTGATTCCATGAAGCATGTGCATTTTAAGCCTCTTCTATTCATTTACCCTAGTCATAATCCCATGACACACAGTGATACAGTATGTGCTGTTACAATATGTGAGCGATGTCCTTGACAAAGCATTTAAGTTGCATGTTTTTTTTGCTTATTATTTGTAGGGACCCCATTTTTGGCGCTGACTGCTTCAGCCGATATGCGGTCCAGACACCGGGTGACCAGAATTCTCCATAACATCACAGCAAGCCCCAACAAGACAAACATCCATCTTGGAGTCTGCCAGGTTCCCAGGAACAACATGAGCTGCCTAGACTGGATTGTTGAGGAAGTTAAAGACAAGGGCACATCCATGCAACCAATTCTTATTTACTGCCCAACAATGAAGACAGTAGGAAAGGTTTTCGGATACCTAAAGGCTGAACTGCAAAGTCAGGCCTGGGTTGATGGAGATCCTGAGCACAAAATCGACAACCTCCTCATTGGAATTTTCCACAGCAAGACACTTCCACAGAACAAGGACCGAGTGCTCTCTTCGTTGAAAGGAGAAGGTAATTGTCGCGTAGTTGTGGCTACTTGTTGTTGTTGTTGGCATCCTTCTGTCTTCGAGAGACAATGGTTTAGAATCTGCACCCAGGTCAGTCTGTGGTTTGGCTGCAGACTCTGCTATGACTGTAGAGTCCGATACGGGAGCGACAGCACCGCTGGCAGTTGCTACAAGTGTAAGAAGTGGTGGTGTCAGTGGGGGCAGGCTGAACGCTTTGCTGCCGGCGGGTCCTCTTCTCCTCCCACTGCATTGCTCTTTTTTCTTCAGCTAGAAGGACACCAGTCTTAACGGTGGATCGGCAATTTTCGCGGTCTGATGTCACTGCTTCCAAATCAGCTGGGCAGATGCTGCACGCTTTCAAGTCTCGCTTGCAGGCGTCCTTATAGTGCAGGGTTGGCCGTCCAGTTGGTCGTGTTCCTGTGACAAGCTCCCCGTACAGAACGTCCTTTGGGATACGACCATCATCCATCCTGCACAGGTGGCCAAGCCAGCGCAGTCGCCTCTGTGTAAGGATGGTGAACATACTTGGCATACCTGCCTGAGCCAAGATGGCTATGTTTGTGATACGATCCTGCCAGGTGATACTCAGGAGTCGTCTGAGGCAGCGCATATGAAAGGCATTCAGTCTTTGCTCTTGGCGAGAATATAGAGTCCAAGCTTCACTGCCATAGAGGAGGGTGCTCAAGACGCATGCTTGGTACACCTTCAGTTTTGTTTTGAGTGTCAACAGAGTGTTGTCCCAAGCCCTCTTTGCTAGTCGAGCCATGGCGGTGGCTGCTTTGCCTATCCTTATATTGAGCTCAGTATCCAGGGATAGGTTGCTGCAGATGGTGGAGCCAAGGTAGGTGAAATTCTCCACTACCTCCAGGGTGTGGTCGCCGATAGTGATTGCAGGAGTGGTGTCGACATCTTGAACCAATATTTTGGTTTTCTTGAGGCTGATGGCAAGGCCAAACTCTGTGCATGCATCTGCAAAGCGAGTGATAAGTCGCTGGAGGGCACCCTCAGTGTGTGCAGCAAGAGCAGCGTCATCTGCAAACAACATCTCGCTTATGAGTACCCTGTGGACCTTAGTCTTTGCTCTAAGGCGGGCGAGGTTGAAGAGGTTCCCATCACTCCTAGTATGGAGGAAGATCCCGTCTTCGGAGTTGCAGAAGGCATAGCGCAGGAGCAGGGAGAAGAACACGCCAAAGAGTGTTGGCGCCAGAACACACCCCTGCTTCACACCACACCTGATTGGGAAGGGGTCTGAGGATGACTCGCCATACTGGACTGTGCCCATCGTGTGCTCATGAAATGATATAATCAGCTTCAAGAGCTTGGGGGGGGCATCCAATCCTGTGTAGGAGAGTGAAAAGGCCAGTCCGACTGACCATGTCGAACGCCTTGGTCAGGTCTATAAAGGCAAGGAACAGGGGACGTCTCTGCTCACGGCACTTCTCCTGTAGCTGCCTAAGGGTGAACACCATGTCAATTGTTGACCGTTTTGCTCGGAACCCGCATTGCGACTCCGGGGACACACGATCGGCGAGCAGTTGTAAGCGGTTAAAGATGACACGTGCAAAGGCTTTCCCCGCAACACTGAGGAGGGAGATCCCACGGTAGTTATTGCAGTCACTGCGATCGCCCTTGTTCTTATAGAGCGTGAGGATCTTAGCATCTCGCATGTCTTGAGGTATGATGCCCCCTTCCCAGCATTTGAGCAGGAGGTTGTGGAGGTGGCCGAGAAGAGAGCTCACTTTTCCTGCCTTGATGATCTCTGGTGGAATTCCATCACTGCCTGGTGCTTTCCCACAGGCCAGTGAATCGATGGCCTTCCCAAGTTCCTCGATGGTGGGTGGCGAGTCAAGCTCCTCCATGATGGGCAGAGGCGTGGTATTTCGGATGGCTGTGTCAGTAACAATGTTCTCTCTTGAGTACAGTTCCTGGTAGTGCACAGCCCATCTCTCCAACTGCTTTCGGCGATCTGTAATAATCTCGCCGGAAGTAGATTTTTGGGGGAGCAGTCTTGTACAGTTCAAACTACAATCCGGCCTCTAGCTCATAAATGCCAGAGGAGAACTGGCCCCCGACTGAGCCTGGGTTCTCCCAAGGTTTTTTTTTTTCTCCATTAGGTCACCTGATGGAGTTTTAGGACACCATTAGGTCACTTGATGAAGTTTTTCGGTTCCTTGCCACTTTTGCCTTTGGCTTGCTCAGTTGGGGATATTTTGGGGATATTTAATTTAATTTTATCAATCAATAAATTCCTCTTGAAACAAACTTTGTTGTATTATTTTAATTTAATACTGTGAAGCTGCTTTGATACAATCTGTATTGTGAAAAGCGCTATACAAATAAACTTGACTTGACTTGATGGCGTTGGGACCAAACGCTTTCTTCATGCCCTCATACATGGCTCGGATATTACCACAGTCTGCCGAAGTCTGAATATCACTACACAACTTCAGCCAGTAGTCGTTCGCATACTTTCGGGCAATCCTCTTGGTGTTATTACGTGCCTCTCTGAAGGCAGCCAATGTCCTTGCAGAAGGCTGTCTCTTGTGCTCAAGGAGAGTGGTACGTTTTGCAGTGATGGCAGGCTCCAGCACCTCGATCCCTGCCACAAACCAATCTTCACTCTTTTTCACCTTCTTCACGAAGGTGTCTGAGGCGACCTTGTACACGGTGTCACGGATGTACTCCCATCGCATCGTAACACTGTCTACAGGGCAGTCCTCCAGGGCCTCATCAATGGCCCTGGCGAAGCGTTCCCACAGCTCTGGCACTCATGTTCTTGCCGTGTTGATGCGAGGGCGGCCCTTCTGCTTCGAGCGATGGGCTCGTCTAGGTTGGAAGCGCACCTTACTGCTGACCAGGGAATGGTCCGTGTCGCAGTCAGCACTGTGATACGTGCTGTCGAGTGACGAGTGACGAGCACATGCTTGAGTATGGGTCTCCGAGTAACAATAAGGTCAAGCTGGTGCCAGTGTTTGGATCTGGGGTGTCTCCAAGACACTCTGTGGTGGGGCTTGGTGGGGAAGAAGGTGTTGGTAATGCACAAGTTGTGGTAAGAGCATAGCTCAAGTAGTCGCTGTCCGTTCTCATTAAGCTTGCCAACGCCAAAATGTCCAATGCAGTGTGGCCAGGAGATGTAGTCAGCGCCCACCCGGGCATTGAAGTCTCCGAGCATGAGCAGGTTGTCTTTCGGTGGAATCTCCGCAATTTTGGCCTCAAGTTCGCAGTAGAAAGCATCTTTATCCTCAGCTGTGGAGCATAGTGTGGGGGCGTAGACGCTGAAGATGTGCAAGGGTCCCAAGGAGGTTGTGAGACGGAGGGAGAGGATACGCTCAGTCCCCTGAGAAGGAGGTTCTACTGATGGTAAGAGAAAATTTCGCACTGCAAAGCCGACCCCGTAAAGTCGGCGCTTGTCTTGCTCCAGTCCTTGCCAGAAGAAAGTGTAGTCTCTCTCCTTCAGACCTCCACTGGATGGAAGACGTGTCTCTTGAAGGGCGGCAACGTCGATGTTGAGCCTTAACAGCTCGTGATTGATGATAGCGTTTTTTCTAGCGTCGTCAACTTGCTGAAGATCGTCACAGAGGCCAGGGCACAATGTTCTGACATTCCAAGTTGCCAGCCGCAGGGCTGGTGATTTTTTGGTCTTTTGATTATTTCCTGGTGCTGGGTTTTACAACCTGCCTGTCGATTTTGTCTAAGCTCCATGCACCCGATGAAGCAAGCAGGTTGTGGCGGGGTAGTACCTAACTGCCCGGGGGCTGCCCGGGTTAAGGCGGGCGGTAACGACCCAATGGAGCACGATGGTTCCTCCCACCATCGGGAGCAACCGCCTGGCTCGATGCCAAATGAGCCATGACTTATCACTGGTAGACTGCTGCTCCCCGTGTTGTTTCTGCACTGAGACAGTGCAGCTGGAGTGACCTCTCCAGGTGCAGGCCTGGGCTAATAATATGGAGATCCTGGGTTGCCCAGACGTCAGGACCCCCCTCTCGGCTTTGCTGGCAGGGTCTGGCAGAAAGGCGAGCCAATACAGTCAGTGTCAGCGCAGCTGCAGGAGTTGCCGGATGGTGACAAGTTCCTTCACCATCCGCCTGAGGGGCTCCACTCCTGATTCACCTGTAGCTCTTTGTCAGTCGTGTCCATTACTGTCTTCAAGACACCAACAGATCTGCTTACCCTGTCAGCGGCATCTTCTGTCAGGTTTGGGCCTTTGTTCTTCAAAAATTTCTTAAGGAAATTGTTAAGATGTTCAAGGTGAAGGTCTAATGGGATATTCCTCCCCTTCCCACCCCTCCCATTCCTCCCATTCCAGAAACGGTTCCATGTCAGACTATGAGCCAGCCGATGGGACAGGGTTGCATTGGTTTGAACCGTTAACAGCAAGGTACTGTAAGCATACTGACTATGGCCATAAGTCTTAAAGATTAAGAGTGCAACCTTGTACAACCTCATCAGGCGCTCTCCATCTCCCTCTTTCACTGCATCCAAGAAGTTCAAAAGCAAAAATCCAAAGCTGAGCCGTGCTTCAGTATGCTCTTTCTTGTAGTCTGCACTAACAGTGAGGGAAGTAGGCTCAGTAGCTGATGAAGCAGACGAATCGAGACTATGGACATTGGCTTCATGGTTGTCTCTGGCTTTTCTATAGATAAACATTCTTGTACAGCCAGGCTCACGGCAAGGGAACCTCTCCTTCTCAGCAGGTTGGGCCTTTGCTAAATTGCTGATATTAGTTGTAAGTTCCGTAATGTCATCAGACATGACAAACTTGTCGATGACCTCGGCCGTAGCGTCATGCAGCCAAGTCCTCCTTAGGTCTTCAGAGCCTTGAAGAATGTGGTCTGGTATGAATATGATAGGAAAAAAGAATATATTTTTTTTACTTTTTAAACGTTACAATTATTAATGTGTAAACAAGTTTTGTTTTTTAATTCAAACCTGTAAGTGCCTCCAAGTGGAAATGCTCCATTGCTGCTTTCAGGAAAAGTGCTGTTGTCTCCAATACCACAAACTGTTTGTATGCATTGTACGCTGAATGTGGACCTTGTTTTGCATTGCTGCATCTGCAAATTAAAGTTCAGATTAGCATATAATTTTTTTTTCTAATTAAATCAAATTCATATTTTAATAACTTCACAGCGGCAGTTGTGTTGTTAGTAGTACTAGTCATAGAGCAGCCAATTCATGTTGGCACTGCCCTTACCGCCCCCGATGTGAAGCAGCCAATTCATGTTGCCACTGATTTCATGAAAACATGCAAACAGTTCATAGATCCAATGCAAATTCATGGTAGCCAAAGATCCTCTGTTGGTCATCTCCTCGAAAAATATGTATGGAGAAAAGAATAGAAATAATTTACAAATATGACAATTACATATAAGTTCTTGTGTGAACATATGACATTTTTTTTGACAGATGGCAAGACAATTTGTGTACTTCAATGATTACCTCAACAGATTCATATTGGCAAGTAGTGTTCCATGGTCTTTGGCTGAATTCTCATTAAAGAAGATTTGATGATGAATCTGTAATTGTAAAAACCCTTTTGAAAGTTAATCAAGAAGGACAACCAAGCTGTGCAATACAGTTTTGCAAGTGTTTATGGTTATTTTCTATATCAGTATAGATGACACCACATCACTAAGTTGTAGCTTTATAACAAACATAAATGTTAATCGACTCAATTAAAGTACATTAAAGACATAACCTCATCATATTGAATTCTAAACGTAGATCACACATAATAAGTACAGATCATTAGTTAATTTGAAAACTAAAAAAAAAGAATAATAATTACCTCAAAAAGATTCCTTATAGCGTGCCAGTCTTCGAACTTAAAAACTAAGCCTTCCAGACAGTCTTCATCAGTCTCTCCACCGGCAAAGGCACATTGGACATTTCGGCTGTTACCTTCCGTTAGCCTATCACCTCCGACCAACATCTTCTCCAACCCATCAGGAGATCTTGCTACATACCTTTTGAAAATTATTAAAAATAAAAAAAGTACAAATGATCAACTTTAGCATATTGTGCCTGTATCTCTTATGTGAGGTACATTATTCCAAGATTAAAAGTTAAGAAGAACTATATAAATAGTCACAGTACATAAGAAAACAATATCTCCTCTCTCACAATACTTACTCCTTTTGAATGTGCTGGAGGACATCCACCAAGTCACCTGTTTGGTTTTCATTTTTAAAGAGAAGTCCTAGTGGGAACTGTATTGGAAAAATAAAATATTACAAATGTGTGTTAAAAGATAAGACGCATCTCAACTACTTACTTTCATGTAAAACATTTTTGATTTTGATCAAATCTGCCTGTACTTACATGGGTTGAGGGCTGGGCCATTTCGTCCGAGTACAGATGGGGGATGTGATGGACAACAGCACTTGCGAAAGGTTTCAGTACTTCCAAATAACTGGTCAGGATACGGCTTCCAAGAACAACAAATTCTCGCCGCATGCAGGCTTGTGTATGTGGACCTGGCAGTGACTTCCCGAGATCATAGTCTGACAAACTATTGGCTGGTTTAGTGTTTGCAAGATGGAGTGAGGGTATTTGGTCGATAACACACATGTGATGGATCCAGTGTATAGATTTGTTTGTCAGGTTGGTTGATTGATGATGTGTGCGAATAAAAAAGTCAAGGTTATCAAATACAATTGAATATGTGTTTGGTACAGATGCTGATGGAAGTGCTGGAACAGAGAGGGGTACAACACCCAAATCGGCCATGTCCTCATCTGAAAGTGTGCTGAATGTGTACACATCAAGGGCATCAACCACTTCATTAGGCTGTTTGGTGGGCTCACCAGTGCTGCTCTGTGATGTACCCTCTGCTAGGGAAGTGCTTACTGTTTGATATTATGAGAAATAGTGAAATGAAGTTAGGTTAAAAAAATATTTCCAATTATAATAATTAATGGAAATAAGCAAACCAATCAAAATTAGTAGACACATAACATAGACACTACTTACACATTGATGTCCTCTCTTAGTCACTTCTGTTTGTAACTTGGGAGCTGAGGTAAGATTCCAGGTCTCTTTTTAAAGAGAACACAGGAGGCTTGGAGTTCTGTGCCAACTCTTTCTGTTTGCCTACTGCACTCTGATGATTTGTAGATATACCCAGTTTGGCCAGTAGCTGGAAAACAGCCTTTTTTGCCCCACCATACAACAAGACAGTGTCAACATAATAGGCCAGTGCCGACAAGCGGGGGTCTCTTCCTCTTAGAGCTACTGAGGCCGCAGTGCATATGTGGGGAAGTGAGTCTTTGGCCATTTTTGCAATTATGCTGAATATAAATGGGGACAGTCTCTTCAGATCTTCCAACAACTCAGTGAATGAGAATGTTTGTAAGTCATGAGCACTTGCCCTCCACATCATGAAGTAATATTGGGGTTACAAAGCTTCTTACATTCATCCTCCACAATATCCAAAACACTGGATTTTAAGTCCTCCATTAACTCTCTGTGTCGAGATATAAGGTTGCCAGCTCTGCCAAAATTTCGTTTGGCCAAGTTTTCTACAATGCCAGAAACATCAGATTGGCAAATGATGCGTATGTCCTTGTTTTCGTAATTGATTATGACCTAAAAACACAAAAACAAAAACAATAAACACAGATCATAGGTGAAAATGTCATTGAAAAAAAAGGAAAAATATATATGACATAGATAATAGATGAAAACTATAAATAGAAAGTAGAAGAAATTATGAAAATGATTCTCAACTAGGCTAAGCTATGAAAGATTTAACAGAATGAATTTATGTACCATTGTACTTTATGCAATATGTGGGGAAAATGGACATAAATTAATATTCCCATTTAATGCAATGTATCTATACACTGTATCTAATGTGCAAATTAATGTGTTCTTGGAGCAAACTTTAATGAAAAAACAAGTGTAATAATTGGAGTAATCATTTCAAACATTTTAATAATAAGATGTAATATTTCATATGAATATTGATAACTTATTTCTATATTCACATGTATGAAATCAACGTCCTGTTCTGTATCAGAAAGTCATTTTTTGATAAAAAAAAAAGAAAAGAAAGGCCTGCCGTGTTTTTCATCGCAGATTTAAACGTGCTTAGTCTGCATGTCTCTTTAACATTCTCATATGAAAAAAAAAAAAGTGACGGAAAACAAATGCTAATTTTAAATTTAGTAGATTTGTAAACAGGTAGTTGTAGTGTTTAACCCACCTCGGTGACACTGCTCCGTGATCGCAACTCCATGGACTTCCTCTGCTTTTTTATGGTCCTTGGAGTTTTAGATGGTGTATCTCAGTCTCTTTTATCGGTCGAGCTCGAACTGGCTACCTTTTGACAGGCCAGTGTCTCCTTTTTTTCCAGTCCTTAAATATTTCCATGTCATGCTGTAATCTTGAAATTAAGTTGCAGCATTTCCGACAGACTCGTGAGGAACAAAGAGCTGTGTTTAAAAGATCTAATCCTAAATTTGAGAGTTGGCTACAAATATTTTCTTGTTTCACTCTGTCAAAAATATGTTTAGAGGCCGTGATTGTACCGTGGATGCGTAGATTAACTTCGCATAATCTGCAAAAGTCGTTTACAGCCATGTTCACTCCGGTAATTTCGCTCGCATCATCATGTGTTTACAGCAGGTTTACAGTGGAAGTTCGATCATAGATTTGAGTTCGATGCATGATGTCTGTGGTTCGATGCGGCTGTACAGGCGCATAACATACGTCATAACTAAACTTATCTGATTGGCTTACGGGTAACCAATGATTTTAAACTTCAGACAAGCGCCCCCTAGCGAGAGAGAAAACACTTCTCTATTATGCCATTCCAGACTCTGTCTACGAAGCAAAGTGAAGTAACAGAGTCTGGTATTACCAGGCTAATGTTATTGTGGGTATTTGAAGGATCTTTTTTTTTTTGGTGTGTAACAGTGGTTTGAGCTATTTTCGGGGAAACTGAACTTCATTACATATATTTTTTTTTTATTGACAAGTTTTGACTTGTCTGGCGCCCGAACAATTTAAATTAAATTTACATTTAATAAATCAAATTTGATTTGGGGCAGCCACCGTTACAAGCGTTACATTAGTTTCAAAAGTCTTTTATTCATTTTGATCATCAGTGTTTATATCTGGCCAGTTCTGTTCAAAATTGGCCGTGTGCTTCCTCGTTGCTCGGTGGTTCTCTCCTTTTTACACTGGGGTTATTTACCCCACATTATTATGTTTCTTGGGTCTGCGTTGTTCCCTTTAAAGCAAACAAACCAGCGCGCCTGTATTTGTTCCTTTGTGACGGTTGTGTTGAAGTAAGCCAGAAATGTGCTAGTACTGCAAAATTTGGCTATATTTAATATTCATATTGACATACAGTGTTGGGGAAAGTTACTTTGAAAAGTAATGTTTTACAATATTGCGTTACTCCCTTAAAAAGTAACTAATTGCATTACTTAGTTACTCTTTTAGAAAAGTAATGTGTTACCTTACTTTTGCATTACTTTTTTTTCACCTGGGCTGGGCTTGTTTTTTTTATAACAAAAAAGTTATATTTTTGGGCAAATGTAAAGACCCTCCTCTAGCACAAATGACAGAGGAGTGGCTAACATGTTTGGATGAAGGGAAACTAGTAGGAGCTGTGTTTTTGGACTTTACAGCAGCTTTTGATGTAATAGATCATAGTCTTCTCATAGCCAAACTCAAAGCATATGGTTTTTCACACTCAGCACTAATTTGGGTGCATAGTTATCTTTCCAATAGGACGCAACAGGTTTATTTTAATGGTAGTCTTTCCAATTGCTTAACAACATCATGCGGCATAGCACAAGGAAGTTGCCTGGGTCCACTTTTATTTTCAATATTTATAAACGATTTTCCATATGTTTTTAGAAAGGCTAGTGTTGTTATGTATGCTGATGATGCTACGTTCACTGCAGCATCAACATTACCTGAACTCAATGAGAAACTTCAGCATGAGTTAAATACAGTAGTGGACTGGGTGAAAAAGAATAAATTGGTACTGAATATTTCTAAAACTAAATGTATGATATTTTGCAATAGATACATGTTACCAAGTATCACCCCACTGAATCTGCATATAGAGAGCAATGTGGTCGAGCAGGTTACCAGATTCACACTGCTGGGTGTTAGACTAGATAATTTATTATCTTGGTCAGACCAGATTGACCACATTGTCAGTAAGATGGGCAGGGGTATCGCTATGTCTAGAAAATGCTCTGTATATTGTCCAACTGCTACATTGAAAAATGTCGTCCAAAGTCTTGTTCTGTCTCACTTATATTATTGTCCAGTAGTTTGGAGTGGTGCGGCCCAAAAACATCTAAGAAAACTTCAAATTGCACAGAATAGAGCAGCCAGAGTAGTTCTGCGCTGTTCTTTTCGCGCTAGTGTGCGTGAGATGCATATTAAATTATCTTGGTTAACAGTAGAGGCAAAAGTAAAATATAATCTTTTGTTGCTCATGCACAAGGTCATGGCTAATGAAGCATATAACTTTATAAAAGAAAAAATATTGTTTAGTGGATATGGTCATGAGCATGTGACACGCTCAGTTAGCAACAAGATAATGATTACTCCTAGTCCAAGATGTAATTTTATGAAGACAACTATTGTATATAGAGGGGCTGTAGAGTGGAACTTACTTCCATCCAGCATCAGGGAACTCAAAAGTAAATTTTCTTTTAAGAAAACAATAAAACAGAGATTACAGGTGTGAAAGTACTACCTATTCTTTTTGCATGTTTTGTTTTAAATTGTTTTGAATTGCATGTTGAATGGATGTTGCTTTTTGCATAACTGCATAATTTGTACTCCTTTCAAATGTGTGTCATGGTAGCTAATATATCGTATAGTTTTTATAGATCTTATTGATGTATTGATTAATTGAATTTTGTATTTTTGTATTGTGATTTCATTGGACCCCAGGAAGACTAGCGACCACCATAGTGGGAGCTAATGGGGATCCAAATAAAACAATAAAACAATAAACCCTTTCACACCAAAAGTGAAATAATAAGCCTCTGGCTAATGGAAATGCAAATTCACTCGTGTACACTAGAGGGCGCCGCTCAAGCAAACATTTCAGCTGCTGCTGTTCTGGATAACGGAAGAATAGGATGCAAGATAAAAAAAAAGTTTAACACTTACTTTACCAATAAAATAAAATAAATCTTTAGTCATTTTTGCCTATGGTTTAACTGAATCATCGAAGGTCAGAAGCAAGTACATCGGTCAATAAAGTGAGAGTAAATGTTTTATTTAACATATTTAGTTATTGGAGGTTTGCATAGTATTCTGATTCTTTATTTCACTGATTTAATTCATTTTGAGGAATATTGGATCTTTTTTTGTGCAAGTGAGATGAGTAAATGCCTGATCACATTTAGTCTAGAACTATAATAACCATCATGTTTACATACTGAGAAATGTTTACATACATGTTTACATACATGTTGAGAAAAAACGAAGTGCAGAGGCATTGTGTGTAAACTTTACACACAATGCCTCTGCACTTCGTTTTTTCTCAACATGGGGACAAGAGAGCTGTCAGTGAATAAAATGGGAAAACAAAGTAACTTGCGTTACTTATTTAAAAAGTAACTCAGATATTTTGTTGTAAATTTTAAAAGTAATGCGTTATGCCCCCCCGTGATTTTTTTTTTGTGAAAAATAAACTATTAAATGGCATTTTCTGGAGAGTTTTGTGCAAAGAAATGGAGAAATTGAGTCTTACATGATATGTGAAAAACTACAAGGTTAAGAGCATATTTGCATTGTTGTAGTATCAACAGGTATTAGGACATTTAGCATTTACATTACTGTTAATCAGCAGTGGTGGAATGAAACGAAGTACAAATAGCCTACTTTACTTAAGTAGAATCAATAGTGCATGACTTCGTTACATTTTGCAGCAATTATTATACTTTCTACTCCACTACATTTCTACAACGTTTCGTTACATTTTCTGATCAGTTTTTCCCCCTGCCAGTTTTTCAAAACAGGGATTGAAAAAAATGTCCTGTTTTCGGTGCTGATGTGGTGGTGACGCGTTCATGTAACATAAGGGTGGCGCTGCCAATAAAGCACGTAAAAGCTGTCACAAAGAACCGGCAAAAGTAATGATTATGAATATGTAAAATATAGCAAGGAGACATTTTAATTGTTTATTAATAAACAAGTGTTTTCTGTGTCAGTGCCCTGCCTGCATAGATGAAGTTGACGATGCTATCCTCGCAATCTTCGCAGTAGTGAACGCGCCAGAGAGAAATGCACATTTCGGATTACACAAGCAGCGGTCTGTTTTCTTTCGTTTTGAATTGTTCTGTTTAAAAGAAGACCTTCCAAGCTTTCTATAGATATTTTTATCAGGTCTGTCAGGCAAGTAGGCTCCCTTATACGCTGAGTTTCGGTTCATTTATGAGACGAGAGTCCAGTTCACTCGCCGGCGCATCCGTGTCGTGATTATCTAAATTGTTTATATACTATATTTACGTCTTATTTATTAAATCCAGGCAATTGGTTGATGAAAAATTGATTACAATTAAGATACAATTAATACAAAATGAAATTCATTTTAAAGAAAGGCTTTGTGCTTTCTGTTTGAGGTCTCAGTGAAAGTTTTAAACAGTCTTTTAGTGCCGCTTTCAGAGCGGTCCCGTCCGTAACATTGTTTTTTCCTCATATGCGAAGTGCGAACATGAAAAATAAAATAAAATGAATATGTTATGTTCTGTGGAGAGCCAACCCTTCTTCATCCGGAGGGTAGTATTACTTTGGTTTGCAGTGTAATTCATAGAATTACAAAAAATTATTTCGCCACCTAAAAGTTAAAGATTTTTTGTGTCACGTCCACGGCATGTGTAGCCTATTTCCCTCATATTAAATATAAAACGCTTGATTACACATTGTATTACCTTGTTATGATATAGTGACCCATACAATGTGCCAAATATATTTTCCTTACCTTGTCATTCAAGGCAGGGCACTTTTTGTACTACAACCAATGTTGTGCTGAACTTGATAAAATTGATCTGCTGCTGCAGTGGCGGCCAGCAGCTCGTGTTTTTTTTTGTTTGTTTTTTTAAGGCAGTAGAAGGTTCTGGAACTTTTGCGCGCTTCCACATCCCGCACAACTACGGATCTCCCAGGAACATTCATTATTGCTGCGTACATTTATCCGTGTCGGAGTTCTGAGAAGTAGCCTATCTAGATGCGCATAAGCAGCTGAACAAGAATACGGCCGTGTTCCGATTGTTCTCATCTCAGCTCCGCCGAGACAAAATAGACATGCCATTTCAAAATCTTTCATTTATAATCAGAAATATGTTTGCAAAAGCATCACTTTCATCAAATTTTATGTGACATAATTTCCAGTAGGCAACTGACTGCAAACGAGCAGGCTTATGTGCCGCGGCTGAGCCCCGGAGAGCCCCGGCCCAATTTAACCACTGGGTATAGCTCAACTAAAGTTGTATTCGTTAGAAAAATGTTAATGTAAGTAGCGTTATAAGTTTCATAAAAAAAATTTTTTTAAAACGCTTGCTGACGTTAGATTCAGTGGAAATGACCCTAACTACATTGAATAAAAAAAAAAAAGTCAGCCATGTCAGGCTAATTAATTTGGATCCCAAACGGTGAATTTCGCAGAAAGGTGACATCTTTGTATCCCTGATGACTGAATATTCATGTCTCACCTCAACTACTTCTGATGAAAACCAAAGAACGTACCTGGCAAATGTCGGTAATTGGTGTCACATTCCTTGATAATTTGTTGTGTTAAATGCATTTCTAACAAGACATTGTCATGTAGTGATGCAGCCTTTTTTACCGCAGAGGAAATTACTTTTAGGATGTCTCTGTTAAGAGACCTTGTTAAATTTTCAGCCATTATTTCTTCCACAGGAGTCCTCCTGAGCTTACACTCGGCTCACTCCTTTATGGATGACTTTTGCAATTTTTCCCCTATGTACGGACATTGGATGCATGGCGTTTTAGAGTGTGTTCTTTTAAATGGCAGATTTGTCCACAACGATAAACAGTCATGAAAACTTAAAGGTTTTCGGAACAGAACAAACCTTTCGAACCTTCTTTGGCTTTCTCTGTGGTTGAATGTCCTCTTTAACATTTTCTGTAGCTGTAACCACGGAGTCCAAAGCATCTTTAACTGTCAGTGACTCATGTTTGATATCCGTCCATTCCTTGGTAAGATCTGTCGCTGTTTCACTCAATTGTATTGGAGTATTATGTATGCCACTTTCTACGCTGAGTGTTTCTTCTGGAATTTCACTTACATTGACAGTAGTCCCAACAGTTTCCTCAACATCATCACTAGATTGAGCAGTCTTGTTGATGTTTGTTCTATCAGTTTCATCCTCTTGTAGCAACGGTTTTGTAACATCATCAGCACACTCCCACAAGGCATCATCAATGTCATCTTCACTAACATGTATTTCACTGTTACTGTCTGTTGAGCGCTGTAATGTAAAAAAAATTCCACTTTCTTTAGGCTTGTCTTTTGTCATGCAGGTGTCATCAAGGAGCTTCCCTTGAGTATCAGACAATGTTAAACCAGGATATGGCGGCTGTTAAGTTTCCTTGATATCAGCACCTGGTCTTTCAGTCCCCTGTGGTTGTCATGCCAAATAACCCATAACTAAAGTTTGTTTTGTTTGTTGTCATTTCCAAAAATCGACAGTGACAGATTTGTCCAAATCTCAGAATTATATGGAATGCTATGTTCAACATTCACTTTTGAGAACTGTCTCACGACAACATTGAAGCCACCTGATGAAGCCCACAGGTCCTTTGCTGCCTTTTGTTTCTCACCACGGGTCATATTCTACAAAGGTACTGAATAGACAAACAGTGTTAAAATACAAATTAATTAGTATTAACAAAAAATATTACAATAACAATAATAAACAGTAAAACTTAAACATATAACGTTGAAGTTTAAGGCTTGAAAACGTACATATACTGTTTCACACATGCTACAAACTAACTGTACATTCTGTAATGCAAAATAACTATATATACAGTATTTAGCAATCTTAAGAAATTGATTATTTAAAATGTGTGAAAGTTTATACTAAATACACATTTTTAAGTACATAATAATTAATTTTACATATGAACAAATACTTACACCCACTCATAAGCACAAACATTAGCTAGGGGTCCAAGCAAAAATTACTTAATGCATTTTCAATCATTTGTATTTTCTTCTTCATTTTATTATTATTGTTCTTCTTCTCCTCTAAAACTATCTGGGCAGCAAAACCTAAATCCCTAAGCCGTTCATTTAATTAGTTCAGTTCATTAAATTTCAGACACTCATGAAATCAAATAAATTTGTATTTTTTTAATCATTGTGGAGTCAGAGGCTGAGATAGAAGCCTATTTGTAGGTGTGGCCCATAAAGACTATTTGGCCTGTATTTTGCAAACACCAAGATTACATGCCAATTTTCCTGAATGTCTAATGTCTGATGCTAACAGCAAATTCTACCCTAACCAAAACCCAGTGGGGATTAAAGGTTGTATCAGCGATTTCAGGCCCAAAAAAGGCCCAAACATAAATGATCACATTCATCTAATCTTTCCTAACGATCCGCTTGCTGCCCGCCCCATAAGCAGGCCGTCAAAAAAACGTGTCTCTGTAGGCAGCCTAGGCTCTGAGATCTGCACACAAAAACAATTGGTTTCACCAACCACTCAAAACCAAAATAAATAGTGTTCCAACCAATCACCGACAGGGGGTGGGTGTTGTGAGGTTTTGCGCTCGTGACTCCGACTTCGCGTGCAGCCGTGCATGAGCGCAAAACCTCACAACAAATACATTTCCCGCCTAAAGTACTGCAGCCACAGATCAAAAAATAATAAGCGTGAATCAAAAATGTAAAAACACATGTAAAAATATATTGCACAAACTGAAAAAAATAATGCAAAATGATCAGAATAGAAAATAACGTGGTCACGGATCAAAATATAATAAGCGTGAATCAAGAAATAACAAGCATGAATAAAAACTTTAAACGCATTAAAAGTTATTTTGCACAAAACTTAAACTTATGGTCATGCTTTCTTAAAAAGTATTTTTTCCTTGGTTTTATTACTCTGTACTTTGTGCTCTCTTGCATTTTCTGCTCACATTTTACTCTTTTGTACGCTTGTGCTGTTTTTCTCTTCGCTCTTCTTTCTATGTTCTGCGCTTGCTTTCCCAAATGTTGCAGCTCCAGTTTCATGTAAATTAGGGCGGGCTTAAGCGTCACCACTAGTGGTCCACTAGTTCTAGATTGACAGCTACTCCTCTAGCCAATCAATCGAAGAGGGGAGTTGACGTCACACCAATGCGACTCGTGGCTACTGATGCTTACAGGGGAAGACGACAGTTTAATTTGACTTTACAAAGACTTTCAAGCAGTAAAGCTATCTGAACTCTGGAAATAAATAATTAAATTCATCTTTTTTGAGATGCATGAGAATGTTAATGTGCACACTGATAATTGGTGTTAAACAATATTACTTGGCTCATGATGTCAATATGCTAAAGACTGCTGTAAGTGAAACATCCTGCAGTTATGAAACGCTACAATTCTTTGCAAAAACTAAGTTAAAAACGGCCATTGTCTGAAGACTTTAGGACTTTGACCTGTCACCGCTACACATTGCCTACCTTTTTTTATTAACCTCGCCAAATTTGACAAAAGATTATTGAAAATGATTGTTACAGAGAAGAAATACAGAAATCAGTTGGATTTAATTGGATTTAATCAACATTGAAAATAATTATGAATGGTTTTTTTATCAGCTTTCCATGCCATTCCATTTAGCTTTCATCAGAGGAATAAATTACATTTTAAAATATATTAAAATGGAAAACCATCTCCATCTCCATTGATATCCATTAAAAAAACAGACTCTGGTCTCCTTTCCTTTTTTTGGCTGAAGGTTGCAGGCTTGTCTTCTAGTGGCTTTTATGCATCCAGCTGTATCCATACACTCTCATCTCATCCCTTTTCCCACATTCGTAGTAATGACACTATAACCGAAACGGAAATTGTAACGCGTGAGCACGCGATAGTTTTCTCGTGAGCATGCAAAAGTTTCTCGTGCTTTTTTTTTCAAAAACAAAAAAGGTTTTTTTTCAAAGGTCCCTTCAGGGGCTCCGTAGCATTGTCATTGTGTAAATTACGATAACTAATTTGTATTTTCTCTTAGGCAACTCCCTACTAAATCAATCAGAGAACAGTATGCTCATGGCATCGTGATGCTGTTCCCTTCCCTCAGAGATCCATATTCTAAGAAAGGCTACGTAAGTCATTGTTATTGTTTGTATGGCACTTTAATGTCATACTTGCAATCATGTTATGACACAGGCTGTTTCTATGACATTGAAATTTGATTGTTTGATTTTTTGGCCTGAACATGATGGATAAAAAAAAAAAGTCTATTTCAGGAACTCTTCTATGATGCTGCAAGCAACACAGGATACATCGCCTGGCGTATGAAAACAGTCCACAGGAAGATTCGTCTGTGCTACCAGACAGCCCTCTTGATATTTCTCCAGGAGGCCCTAAATGTCAAAGGGTTACTAATTTTGAAGATCAACTTGATGGGGATGCTTGCAAAGAGGCCATGTCTTTGCTCAACCATGCCACAGACAAGTCACTAATTTTCCAGAAGATGAGACAGACCTTTCAGCATCACCAGAAGCTTGTTAAAGATCCAGGCTCTAGTGTTGATATTCTCTCCACCTTCTCAAGATTCCTGGATACCAAAGGGCTAGTAAGTTTGGAATAACATGTTCCCTTTCAGTCGGGCACGTTCAACGTAGTCGACGTGTCGACTGATTGGGATCACGCTAAGGAGCCTTTCATCTTCGAGTATTGTAAAAACGAGCCAATGGACATTGGCATGCGTGAATCGCATCACACGACCCGCCCCGCAGCGCGGGTATAAATATGGAAGTGGATGCACGCACTAGTTGTCTTTCGCTTCAGAGCCGATCGGCTCTTCTGATGTCTCTGAAGAGTGTTGTCTTGCAACGAGCGAGTATGTCGTTCTTCTGGAAGACTCTCCCAGTGCTGGTGATTACAGCAACTGTAGTGGTGATTGTGAGCTACGGAAGCTCTCAACTGCTATTTTAACAGCATTTTTATAAAGAGTGTTTTGTTGACGGCCGGTTGAGGGCGGAAATAGTGATTGCTTCACTGTAAAGTGTTGCAGGGTTGTTCCCCTGTGTGCTCCGGCACTGGTGACGGGTCCCATTTCCTGAAAGAGCAACACGGGTGTGTTTGCGTCTTTTTCAAGATGCCATTCCATCCGTGCGTTTCTGGGTGCGGTAGGGCTCTGTCCCCCTCTGACGGTCACGATAGATGCATCATGAGTTTGCGCTTACAGCACGCTGAGGCAGCTTTCGTGGATGATTCATGTTCTCACTGTGCAAACATGATCATCTCGGTGTTAAGATCGAGATCCGCCTTCGTTAAACGCGAAGGTGGAGACCCCACGCCTATGCCCCGCTTTAGAGCGCCCTCTGGGTCAACTTCCCAGGGGAAGCCTGGAGTGCCGCATGGTTTGGGTGATCTGAGGATTACGGTGAGAAGAAATCCGCCTGGCAAAAACCCGTGGATCCCTCCCTCCTTTCTTACACCGCAGCCGGTGGAGCTCCCCGAGGAATGTGCTGGTCCCTCTGTATTGAACCGACCAGCCGTTTCATTCGTGGCCCCTGCAGAGGACAGGATGTCCATCTCAGCATTGGAGGGAGAGCTGTGCTCTGGAGATGACGACTCGGCTCTGTTGCCCCCCTCTGGGAAGGCAACGCTGCACGAGCCAGATCCTGAGATGTCAGATATGCTGCAAAGGGCCGCCGAGGCGGTAAGACTCGCCTGGAATTCTCCACGTGTCCCGAGCCGTCTCGGCTGGATGATTGGTTTCTCGGGGCGGGGCGGGCGGGGCTGGTTCTCAAGGCCCCAGTTCCTTTCTTCCCTGAAGTGCATGAGGAGCTTACTAAGTCGGGGACGGCACCTTTCTCTGCCAGAAACCGCCTTAGTATCTAAACCTGCTAGATACCGTCATCAGAGGTATAATCATATCATATTCTGCACACAGGAAAAAGCAACAAAATAAATTGGAAAATACATTAGAACAGAAAATCAAACACTTGACGAACCAATTATCTCACAACCCTTCAGATGACATACAAACCGAATTAAAACATTCACAAAGACAACTGGATAGTATCATTCAAAGGAAAACACAGTTCTGCATCCAGCAACTCAAATATGAACAATTTTATTTCAGCAATAAAGCAGGAAAATTCTTAGCTAATATGCTACAACATCAGAAAGATAAATCAGTTATTCCATCTATTCTCGACCCCACAGGTAAACCAACCCAGGATCCGCACGAAATAAATAACAGCTTCAGACATTTTTACAGTGACCTGTATTCTGCCGGTAATCAACCCACTCAAACTGAAATAGATCACTTTCTCAACTCTGTCCATCTTCCCTCACTATCCAAGGATCAATCACATTTGTTAGATCAACCAATTACAGTTGAAGAACTCTTCAAAGCACTCGAAAATATGCCAAATAACAAATCACCTGGATTCGATGGATTACCGGCAGAATTTTACAAGCATTTTTGGGATATCTTATCACCATTATTCATCCGATTAACTGCTGATATTAAAAATACTTCATCCATACCAACACATATGAACACAGCTGTTATCACCCTTTTATTAAAACCCAATAAAGATCCAACCTATCCATCTAGTTACCGCCCTCTATCTTTGATTAACACAGATCTTAAAATTATTACCAAAACTTTAGCCACAAGAATAGAAACAGTTATGACTACTATAATTCACCCGGATCAGACAGGATTTATAAAGAACAGGTATGCCTCTGATAACATCCGTAGACTCTTCAATCTAATGGACATATCACAAAAACAGCAGAATAACACCATCATTGTGTCGCTGGATGCAGAAAAAGCATTTGACAAAGTTAACTGGACCTTCCTTCTCACCACCCTCCACAGATTTGGCTTTGGAGAATCATTCATCCATTGGATAAGAACACTATACACCTCACCTAGAGCTTCTGTTGTCACTAATGGGATCACTTCACAAAGCTTCACACTGCACCAAGGAACCAGGCAAGGATGCCCACTCTCTCCATCCCTATTCGCCATATTTATTGAACCACTAGCAGCAGCAATACGACAGAATAATAAAATTCAAGGTATCCAAAATTCCAATTCAGAACACAAAGTTAGTCTATATGCCGATGATCTGTTACTATATCAACAATCTCCTTGTGCCTCACTTCAAGAAACCTTCAATGTTATTAATAATTTTTCTAAAGTCTCCAACTACACAGTTAACTGGAATAAATCAACGATATTACCCTTATCCGAAAACAGCTGGGACTCTGCAGTCCAAGATCCCACCTTTCCCCTTAACACTGGCAAAATCAAATATTTGGGTATTGTGATTTCCGCCAGGCTGTCAGAGCTCTTTAACCTTAATTATATTCCATTATTACGAAAGATTGAAGATGATTATAAACGCTGGAATAAACTCCCACTTACTCTAATTGGTAGAATAGCAACAGTCAAAATGAAGACCCTCCCTCAAATTAATTATCTCTTTTCAATGATTCCGACTACTCCCACTGACCATTGGTTCAAAACTCTAGACTCACTTACAACTCACTTTTATTGGAAAAACAAACCTTCAAGAATCGCACTTGCCACTCTACAGAATCCCAAACAGCAAGGTGGTCTAGAAGCTCCAAACTTCCACCATTACTTTCTTGCAAATCAGTTACAATATCTCCTTAAATGGACACAAAAGCAAAATTCCCACCCGTGGTTAGCATTAGAACAAAATTTAACAATCCCCATCTCAATTGCAGATTTACCATTTTTACCACAAACAGTCAAAAAAATTGACTTTTTCAAATACATCACTATTAGCACCACTCTGACAGCCTGGTGGAAAACTAACAGAATCACTAAATCGACCATAACACCTTGTAGACTTACCCCCATATGGCGCAATCCTGACTTCCTACTATGTAAGACACCGATCCACTTCCCCAAATGGGAATCTAAAGGTATCACCCACCTCCACCACTTATTTGAAAATAACCAATTTTTATCTTTTCACTCAATTGTCCAGAGATACGGGGTTGAAAAGGACCAGTTCCTTCATTACCAACAATTGAAAGCAATAATTAAAACCAAAATTAATAAAAACAGCACACTGGAACTTACAAACACCTTTGAACAGCTATTAAGAATTGCAGACCATCCTCAAAAAACAATTTCTAAGCTCTATAAATTGATTGCCTTGACAAACTGCTCCATAACACTCCCAAAAGCAAAATGGGAAAATGACCTGGCCCTTCTTCCAGCCCCAGATTTCTGGACAGATATTTGCAAGAATATATTCTCTATGACTTCCAACACCAACTTACAACTCATACAATATAAAACCATTCACAGGACTCACTTTACCCAAAGTAAACTATTTAAAATGGGAATAGCCGACACAGACATCTGCCCTCACTGCACGTTGGGGAGCACTGATACATATTTGCATGCCACTTGGTCCTGTCAGCCTGTCAATTACCTATGGACATCAGTCACAAAGACACTCTCTACCATTTTGGACTGTAGAGTCCCACTCTCCCCCACACTTTGTCTTCTGGGAGACACCACTTCCATCTTCATTCCACAGAAATTTAAAAATCCAGTACTTGTCTCCCTAACCATCGCTAAGAAAATAATCTTTCAAAACTGGAAATCTAGACACTCTTGCCATATAAATCATTGGATTAATCTAATTTCAGAATATATCCTTACAGAAGAGCTCTCAGCTCAAAAGATTAACAAAACATTAGCCTTCAAAGACATCTGGAACCCTTTCATAACCTTTCTTCAAACTTCGCAATAGCTGTGCCATTTACTCTCCTTATAACGCCGATACTTAACATCTGAACCCCCTCCCCCCATCCCCCCCTCTATCCCCTCCCTATCCCCCCTCTATCCCCTCCCTATCCCCCCTCTATCCCCTCCCTATCCCCCCTCTATCCCCTCCCTATCCCCTCCCTATCCCCTCCCTATCCCCTCCCTATCCCCCCACTCCCCACTCTTCCCATGGTTATTATGCTGATATATATAACTCCTTTCTCCCTCCCTATTTCTTTCTCTGCTTTTTTTCTTTTTTTTCTCTCTTTCTCTCTGTCTCTCTCTCTCTCTCTATTATCTTGCACACACTCTCAATCGCACACACACACACACACACACACACACATACATACACTATCACCAGCCCTCTCAGCAAAATATTTATTTTTATATTATTTTTTTTTCTCTACCAACATAGTAATACTGTATCCATATATTTGCCTGTCCATATGTATTGGTCTGCCTTTCTGTTCACTTGTTCGTTCATCCGCATATCAGTCCGTTTTCACCCATTGATCTGCTTGTTTGTATATTAGTGACTGTCTGTCTATTGTTTGTGTTTGTTATTTTTTTTATTTTTTTTTATTTGTCTGTTTGTTAATGTCTACTGGTCTATTGTCTGTATATGTTTGTCCTCCTGCCTGTTCATCTATATTTAGTTTAATTCTGTTATCTGTCATCAGTCACAAGTACACCTACCTCTACCTTATAGTATTAGGGCTATCACAGTATTATTGTCTGGAGTAACCATTGTTTGTACTTAGTGTATAAATTGAATTAAAAATAAAGTTGTCCTCCGACGAGGGGGGGTGGTGGCGGGCTATAAAAAAAAAATAAAAAAAAATTAAAAAAAGAAACCGCCTTAGTAGTTCCTCCTCCTTCACTACCCTTGATGGAGGTGTGGAGCGGTCTTTCGCGGTGCAGCTGTGTCCGGCAACCGCTACCTCATGGAAGGGGTATCCTCGTCTCCCCTCTAAGGCCTGTACGTTTTCAGCCGTCCTTATGGGCAAAGCTTACAAAGCCTGTGGGCAAGCTGCATCTTCACTGCATGCCATGGCGTTGCTTCAGGTCCACCAGGCCCAGGCACTCATGGATATGCACGAGGGTAGCTCAGACCGTGAGCTCATGGGTGAGCTCTGCCCTGCAACTGATCTTGCCCTCCGGGGTACGAAGGTTGCAGCTCGCACGATGAGTCTGGCGATGTCCACATTAGTGGTCCAGGAGCGCCATCTCTGGCTCAACCTGGCAGATATGGGGGAAGCGGATAAGGTTCGGTTCCTGGACTCCCCCGACGCGGTAGAGCTTTGCCCAACAGTTCTCTGCTGTCCAGAAGCAGACGGAGGCCATCCGGCACATCCTGCCCCGGCGTTCTGCTGCTGCCTCCATCCGTCCACCTGGGGCAGATCCTCCGCCTGCTCGTCACCAAGGGTGTCCATCTGCCTCCGCCTCTGCTCCCGCTGAGTCATCGCAGCAGCCTCCACCCAGATCTCAGCGTGGACCCGGTCGCAGACGGGGCGCCCCGCCCGCTCCAGGCGCTACCAAGCCAGGTGGTAAGCGCAAGTGCTCCTGAAGCGGGCAGCTCAGAGATGGAGTGAGAGCTTTTGGAGATGGTGGAGATGGGTTTTGATCCACTCCCTTCCCCCGGTGGAGGACCGGGAGGAGTCTTTGTTTGTATATGTCTGTTCCGCCGCTGGCTCCCGTAAAAGCGGGGCCAGCAGTACCTACACTTTCAAAGAAAGAGCAATTTCCTCTGTTCCTGAGTCCAGAGAGGTCTAGTTTGTTGGTGTGCGACCCTGTACAGCCTTGCAACCTTCAGGTACCTCTTGTTTCACCAGCCAGCAGTTGAGTGAGGTTTGAGGAGCCGGTATCGCCTTCTCACACACTCTCTGAGGTCATCTAGAGATAGGTAAGAGTTGGACACACTCAGACCCTGTCTCGGGCCGCCTTTGGGTCTTTCGAGCTGGGTCCCTGTTTGTTGCCTGATGTCTGTGGTATCTGTGGTCCCCTCTGCTTCGCCAGTTGTAGCACTAAACGGTGCGCCTGGCTGATCCGGCGGTTCCCCTATACCTACAGACTCGGCTTCATTAGCTGGCATTGAGTGCGTTCGAGGACCCGGTCACGCCTTCTCACGCATTCTCTGTCGCTACCTAGAGACAGGTGTTTATAACTCAGACCCTGCTTCGGGCCGCCTTCGGGCCTTCCGAGCTGGGTCCCTGTCTCCAACACACTGCCTCACTCTGAGTAGGTCTCTGATGCATTGGGCCCCCTTTGTCGGTCCGTTGTAGCACTGAAAGGTGCTCCCGACTGACTCAGCCGGGTATCATCAGACTCGGCTAAGACGATTCAGTTCGTCCGGCACCCGCCTATGTACGGCACTCAAATGTGTTCAAATTGTAGCAACAATGACATCCGGACAGCTGCTTTTCACATTAAGTGAATCATGAGGGTGTCGAACACATCTTCTTTGTCCTTAGGAAGACGAGCTTTGGTTAAATATTACTCCCGAAGGGGTAATTCACCAGCACCGGGGTGTCTGTTGCCCCCCCAGTTCAGCGTGGACTCCCTGTGACTTTTATAGACTCGTGACATTCCAGACACCCACACACACACACACACACACACACACACACACACACACACACACACGCACACACACAAACATCCTTTGTTTTTAACTTAACATCCTTTAATGTATGTAACTCAGACTTGTATCTGAACTTCCTGTATGCATGTGTGATTAATGTTGTTTTGATCATATAGTTATGATCTTCGAGTGTTTGGATCTGAAATGTATTTTTGAAGAATGTTCTCCCAGTAGAATCGCATCCCGTAACCCGATCTCATTGGCAGGTCATAAAATTTGACCACCGAGCCCATCCAGCCCTAGGCATGAGACAACAGGGGCGCAACATTCCAACGCACACACACAAACACACTCTGGACTTTGAAACAGAAACCCCCTACAGAAAAGGACTTTTACCCATAAAGTCACTCTTAAAGGTACTAAAAATATCCCTTTTCGTGTTAAGAGGTGTGTGTAAACCATAGGAAAGCATATGTCCTATTTGTAACATTAATAGAACTGCAAATGCCTATACTAATGCATACTAATGTATCTTTGCATTGCTACAACGTCTATATTCTATTTTTGATATCTCTGTAATCCTCTCCAGCTAACGGAGTTGAATTCCGATAGCAGAATGCAGTAATGCGCATAGTTTATAAAGTTCATATGTCTGGAGAAAATCCTCTCAATTTAAAGTCAATCATGACTCATTCGAGTGGGCGTGTCTAACCGGACAAAGAAACCTCTTCCCGCTTCAGATCAGAAGATCCGATTCGTCCTCCATTCAAAAGGAGGCGTGCACGGGACACTGTTAAAAGTCCGAACCTTCAGTTTAAACTCTCTCTCTCAACTCAACGCTCTCAACCCTCATCTTCCTCTTCTCCCCGGCGCAGCGCTTCTCCAAGGAACATCTGAAGGAGGCCCTGGCCTTCTCTATCGAACGAACCCATGTTCGAGTCGTAGCTGCGTCCTTTGCAACCAAGATTTGCAACCTCTCCCTGCCCGGGAGATGAATCTGAACTTTCTCGGTAACGTTACATTCAGTGAGCCTTTTTAAGCTTCCCGCGACACCGGAAGACGCAGCCGAAACAGGACACCATCCTCGCTTCCTGCCTCAGCCTCAGCCTCACCCGAAAGAGCACAGAATCTTGCAAGTAGGCTATATTGATTCCTATAAAAGCTGTTCCAGGTGTCTCGTGAACTTAGGTTTCTGTATGTAATAATTACTAGCTTTTCCCTTCTCTCTATATCTTTTTTTCTTTCATTTCATTTATTCTGACCACGCGATGTTTTATGTTTTGTTTGGTTAAATGTTGTCTGTTTTACTTTTTGCATTTTTACGTACGTTTATATTGTAGCTCATATAATCCCTAGTTTACATTTATTAAAAATCAATTTATACTTTTAACTGTCTCTGTGTTTGAAAACCCATCTTATGAGTCAATGAAACCAAAGATCTAAGCTACAAGCTCGATATCGACTACCTTGAGTAGTTTTAATTCATAAACTCAGAAAGTTTGATGTTCGTGGCCAGAAGATAAAACTTTCTTGGAGTTTGTAAAGGGATACCCCCTTCTTAACTGTGATAATCTTACATTTATTCGCTGGACGAATGACTGATGACCAAACCAGTTACAGAACAAGGTAATCTCGACAATTGATAAAATAAATGTACATGCGATTTCTGAATTATTATGACCATGAGTTATAATTATTAATATTTCCAAAATTCCCTATATCCTTGAGCTAATTCACATTTACCCAGAGTCGTTTACGTTACAAAATGGTGCTGCTGTGTGTGCAGTCGTCACTTCCTACTGGTGAAGGTTGCAATCGAGCCGTTCCTCCAGCCGATATGAAAATAGGCTTCTAAAGGCCATTGCACACTGAGTCCGAAATTCGCATACAAAATTTTCGTACGTTAAAAAAAAATTCGACCTCACGTTATGTCAATCACGCTTGCACACTGTCTACGAAACTTTCGTCCGTAATAAAAAAATTCGGATCGGGTTCGATTTTCTGCGTTTTTCGCATCCACAGCCAGTATTTTGAGAGGTTTTTTGACAATTCAGAGCCACCGTACAAGCGAACGACAAAATCCACAATGGATTGAGCAGCCAATTCGATTACTAATCATGTATTATTTGGGTATAAAATATAACCTGTATACAGCTGTTCTGTCTGCCCAGCGCTTCCGCCGGCCGTGTGCGTGTGTGTGTGTATGCGTGTGCGTGTGCCCATACCTTAGACATACTGCCAGTCTCTGTTCAGGATCGATTGGTTCACGGAAATTGGTGGTCTTCTTTTTAATATGTGGCTCTAGTATCGCTAGCAAAGCATCAAACTGTTCCACTGACATTCTGAGGTAAATTTTGAATCGTTTGGGATAATTTCGCAACTCCTTGATAAGGAGGTGAAACTCTCCTTCCTCTCGGCGCAATCTCAGGATTGGATGGACCCAATATTTCCTCTTTCTTTTTCTCTTTTTAAGAAGAAAGAGGGCAACAAAATCATCCTCACTGCTTGACGAATCCATTTTGTATTTTTTGCGTTTTTTTCCGCAAAGGTTTAATAAATACGCATCGGACTCAGTGTGCAAGGTTTCTGTGCGTGACGAATTTAAAGGCTGACGAACACGAAAAAACGCATATGAAAATTTCGGACTCAGTGTGCAATGGCCTTAAATGAGGCCTGTTCTTCATTGTACTCAAGTTATAGTGAGTTAAACCATCAGGGATCTGTGTGCTTGATTCGGGCTCTTTTTTAAGCCTCCGTTCAAGTTACTACATAGTACGCATTACTAATGCCCATTCCTATGAATGGTCTGCAGTGTGGGGCCTGAAGAACGCGTACTTCAGATATCCACTCCTCCGCAGACATGGGTCATCCTGTGTCTTGCATTGAGGGGTCGAAGTCTTGGTACAAGTTCCTCCCTTCGAGTGCTACATAGCCAGTTGGGTTCAGGTCAACTGGGAAAGAGTAACTCATCTACGGGCTGAGGAGCTTTTTTCCATTACGGAGGTGGACTTGGTTTACATGCTTCTCAACTGAAATGTGTCCGGTCGTTGCTAGAGGTGAGAAAGAGTCCCACTGAATAAACTTCAGAGGCTCCTCGGGCATATGTGAGACGCAGCCGCATATAAACGGTTTCCTCCATATGATGACCGCTTCAGCACTGACTTTATGACCAAGTTCCTAGGTGGCCGTGGCAGAGCAGCACGCTCCGTGTGTTAACAACACCTGGTATGCTGCCAAACTCTTAGCAGTGTTCAGACCTTTTGTTTCACCGGGCTAATCGCTCCTAGAACAAGTGTCTATTAAACACTAGCTCAGGGGCCATGTATAACGGGCATGCAGTAAGGAGGGCTTGGGATTACCTCACACTGCATTGGCATTCAGTTGCCTCGAGTGCCATATGTTGTACTGGCCGCTAAATTTGCTCAGTCCATATGTGTTCTCCACGTTACCTCCTTCGGGCAGGGTGCGGCTTCCGCAGCGTAGACCTTCCAACGAAAGGTACATTTTCCCAGTGGTCCTGTGGAACAGCAGTGACTTTCCTGGCCTAAGCCCTATCATAGTGCGGAAGATCTGGAGGATTTTGTCTAGGCACTGGAAGGTGGCAGCACTAGTGGCGACTTAGTAGGTTCCCAATCGAGTAGGTCTCGGTTACGTATGTAACCCTCGTTCCCTGAAGTTTTTTTTTTTTTATGAGAAAAAAATATATAAATGAGCAACATCATAACCTATAAATTGAGTGTTTTCCAAATTAATTTGTTTAATCTGGAAAACTAATTTTAGGCTAAACATGAACAAAACAGGTGCTCTCTGTTCTTAATCAAACTTAAAAAGTGTTACATTTGAAGTTTTCAGTTAATTAATTCATGCTAATCTTTGTCTGCAGTCTATGACCAGGAAATGGCATCCCTTCTGTACCACCAGGAGGACTGAAGTCTCCAAAAATCAGTGCATGTGATGCTGTTGAATGACTTGTAATCTTTCATAAGGTAGTGGCATTTTAATAATGTGTTGTTGGTTGCTCAAAACATGAATGAGATTAAAATCAAGTCTTCATAGGCATTCCCATATTTCACTTGTCAATGAGTCAATGTTTGAACAATCACTTTTATAATGTTGTTTTCTCTGTGACTGCACATTATATTTGTGCCTAATGTTCAGTGTTCATTCTAACCCTAGTCATGCTGCAGTTTGGAGGAGCACCTCAGAAACAACCAGCATCAGCACTCGTACCTCCGTTGGACGTCAGAAAAGCAAGATTGACAGCTTCTACATCACCTTGGATAAGCATCTCATCCCATGCCAGGCAAACCGCTCCCTTGGGGCATTTGATGAACTTTTCAAGGCACATTTTGTGTTCAGTTTGTCCTATGATAGTGCACTTGTGAGCTTTTACACATTCCTGCAGACAACAGTGTATAACATTGATGTAGGGAAAATGAATGAGTCACCCAGAGTCAAAGACTTGAGAGCCAGATTGCTTAACCAGACAGAAACCTTATCTTAAAGTCTGGGCATTGTTGAGAGAATGCTGATCTGTTTTATATGTCAGACACAGCACCACAGCAGTCAACAGTTGATTTCACTTTTAAGAGGTGGACATAGTTACTCTCCTGGATCTAAGTTCAAATTGATTTGTTCGCAGCAAGGTTGTATGCATCAGTTCCAAACATATGCAGGTTTTCGTAAGCACCTTAATAATGTTCATAGCAACGTTCAGAGAATTGCTCAAACTTCAACTGTTGAATATTCCTTTAGTGAGCCAGTTGCAAGTTCATCTCAAGTAGATGCTTTAGGGGACCGAATGAATCCCCAGCATGAATCCCCTTGTTCCAGTGTTTCCTCTGAGAACAATGCTTCTGAGCTTACTAAAGATTCAACTAAAGAACTGTGTGAATCCATTGTGGCAAATTTACAAGGAAGTGGAATTTCAAACAGTTTAGTGACCTCAATTGTAGGAGATTTAGAGGAACTTACAGATACACTTCACTCACAAGCAAAGCATTTTCTGCTTTACCTACAAGTGACCCCTACAAATCTGTGATAAATTAATCTTTTGAAAAATTAGAAAACCCATTCACAAATCTAAATAACAAATGGAAACAAAATAAATACTTTACAGAAAAATGGGGAGTTGTTGAACCTGTTGAGATAACACTTGGACTGAGTTATGACAGCAGACTGAATCAGAAATCTTGTACTTATGACCAAGTACCAGTTAAAGATACTTTTATTTATGTGCCAATTTTAGAAACTTTGAAATTCATGTGCAGAAATCCAGACATTTGTGATCTCCTAAGGAAAAACTGTAGATTAGAGACTGACAGTTTTAAAGATTTTAGTGATGGCAGTTATTTTAAAACTCACCCTTTGTTTGCAACCAAGAGACATGTATTACAAATCCAAATATACTATGATGATTTTGAAACTGCCAATTCATTTGTTGTCACTTTTTCACACACAAGATCTAAGTACGTATGGTTTTAATGTTATACTGGAACCATGGATAAATCATATAAAGATACTGGAAAGCCAAGGATTAAGTCTTCCATTTTCAGATGAGCTGATTTATGGCACCATTGCACAGATCACTGGGATAATCTAGGGATGCACTCAATACTTGGTTTTAATGAGTTCTTTAGTAGCCGTCATTTCTGTCGCCTATTTAATTGAAAAGCAGGATTATCAGACGGTATACAGTGAGGATGATCCTAAGGTGGTCCTTCGTGGAAAATAAATCTTTGAAATGCATTGCCAGTCTCTCCAGGAAAACCCACAATTGAGGTCACTGTATGGTTTGAAAAAAAAAGTCATGTATTTTCATGTTTGCAATAACTACTCATTCAATATAATGCATGATCTTCTAGAGGGTGTGGCTCAGTACTAAATAAAATTGCTTTTTGGAAAACTTTATCTCTGAAGAGGACTTGCTTTCGAGGATTTATTCTTTTGATTATGGATTTTTAGAACGTAAAAACCGCCCCACAAAGGTTATTTTGGAGAGTGCTGGTAATAGCATTGGTTGAAATTCCATTCAGACATGTCTTGTGAAAAACCTCCCTCTTTTGTTTGGTGACATTGTTCCTCCAGGTCACAAACACTGGAGTTTGTTGTTATTGTTACTTCAAATAATGAACATTGTGTATTCGCCTCGTCTCACTTTAGGCATGACAGTTTATTTGAAGCACTTGATTGCTGACCACCACAAACTATTTAAGTACTTGTACACACATAAAAATGTAATACCCAAACATCATTTGATGATCCATTACCGCTCTTCAATAAGGAAAATTGGCCCCTTATTATTTATGTGGTCTATGAGGTTTGAGGCCAAACACAAGATGTTCAAAGATTTTTTTTTTTTTTAAATTTTTTTATTTAAACATAAAATCGTTGGCTAAAAAGCATCAGATGGCTATTGCTTATCATTGGGAATCCTTTACCCTCAAACATAATGAGTTTGGGCCAATTAAATAATTTTCCCTTCGAGATGAGACTGTGGTCAGCAATCTTGTCCTTGAAATGATCTTGTCAGAAGATGTCTTCTCAACAAGTTGGGTTAAAGTTGATGGTGTTGTATATAGAGCTGGGCTTGTTATTTGCTGTGCAGTGGAAAATGAAATGCCAGTCTTTTGTCAAATATGTGATGTACTTTTGGTTGACAACCTCATTTATCTATTGGTAAACAACTATTTACAGAGAATTTTGATGAGCATCTTCATTCATTCAGAGTACTACGAAGTGAGGAAAGGTGTGTTATAAAAATGTCAGAGATAAAATTTTGTAAACCATTTGATATTCAACCCCGTTCACACTGCAGGCAAAAGTGGCCCAAATCTGATTTTTTTGGGGTCAAGTGACCAGGTCAGACTTCTTCAGAGGTAGTGTGAACACTCAAATCTAGCCCAGATCTGATTTTTTCAAATCAGATTTAGACCACATACATATGTGGTACTAAATCAGACCCAGATCAGATTTTTTTCAATGCGGCCGCAGTGTGAACAACCAAGGCGGATTTGATGCGACTTTTACGTCAATCTACGTCGACATTTGTCACAATTATGCGTCGGCGATGAAGCCCTAGACACAACAGACATAGATAGTAGCCTAACATTAAAAATTTGAGAGTGAGGTGTTAGACCTAATTAGTAGCCTATATAGGGAGATACTTCAATTCAAGCTAAACTAGAAGGATCCTACCGTAACCGCTCCGTTTAAAAAAAAAATTCACACGAAATGGAAGAACGGGGACACAGGATAACGTGGCTGCAGTGTCAAACTACGCATCCACACAGACCTCTGTAGTGAATTTGCAGCCATAAACCTGCAATTTTGCTCTCTTTCTCTTCGTTCTTCTCCTCCTCAGCATCTGCTCATTAATGTTACGGCTTCCATTACACAAACATGTTTAAATAAATGTGAATATGCTTACTTCCTCCATAACCTCCCGAACTTTAGTGCAACCGCGTGCTGCGTCTGATGTCATTGTTATTGTTCTTTTGCGCATGCGGGTTAGTTTGAAACCTCAAACAGTTCACACTGCAATCAGATATAGGTCACATTTTAAAAGGTAATGTGAACAGCCAATCAAAAAATCGGATCTGAGCAAAAAATCTGAATTGAGCATTAAGACTTGCGGTGTGAACGTGTTGCAGATGAAAGTTATCATACCTTCTTTAGTAATGTTTTAAATCAACTTAAAATTGCACTGCGAAAGAGAATTAAAAATAAACAAGTTCATGGAAATTATTTTGTGTGCTGGAGTTTATTTAAATATGTTTTGTAGATTTTTTTTTTGACATTACAGATTGAAACTAATTCAACCTAAAACAGGTAACAGTGTTGTTTTTCTGTATCCCTTTTAGTGTTATTTTAACACTTATAGAGTCAATGAAGGAACTCTGGTATAGTGTTAAATGTTTAACTATTTTGAGAGTGTGGAGCTATATAAACTCTCAAAAAGTGTTGAAATCAACTCTGTGAGAGTTAATTCCTTGCTGTGTAGGGAGCGATAACCGATAGGAGTGAAGTCAGTGAAGCACATGTGATCCGTCAATCTTCAGTGCCGAGTCTGACCAAGGCAAGATGAATGAGAAGCTCATTATAGCAGTCAGAAACTGTCCTATAATTTATGATATGTCTCCATGTACATACGGTGGTACTCGCTGTACTGACTCCGAGCCTGATTCATTTCATGAACCCAGATAGCCTGGCATTTGCCCGTTTGCTGCAGTTAAATAGCCGCGATGGCAAAGAGCACTTGCTGTTTCTCGTTCATCTTTAACATTATGCATTTTATGTACTGATTCCATTTATATTTAGTTTTCTTGTCGCTACAAACAAATATTTTGAAAGGAAAAGTCTGATTTGCTCTACAACATGGAGTAACATTCGTGAATGTCACTCACAAACATTACTAGGCAACCAGTAGTGGGAACGCCCACTAGCGACCTCACCGCCAGCCACTGGCGACATGCAGAGACAAGGTCGCTTGTAGTGTGAACGCAGCTTGGTGTCCGCAGAATAATATAGGGTTCATAGACAAGTAATTATTTTGAAGTGATGGTGCTTTTTGTAACGTTATCTAGCGTAAGTGATAAATCCTGCTTGACATTTGTTCTAGCTACTGTATACAGGCCACCAGGGCACCAAACAGTCATTATCAAAGAATTTGCTAATTTTCTATCAGAGTAAGTACTGGCTGCAGACAAAGTCCTTATTGTTAGCGATTTTAATATCCATGTAGATAATGAAATAGACGCATTGGAATTGTCATTTAAAGACATTCTGAACTCTATTGGAGTTAGACAACACGTGTCAGGACCCAGTCATTGTCATAATCATACTTTAGATCTAATATTGTCAAATGGAATCAATGTTGATGCCATTGAAAATCTGCAGCAGAGCGATCATTTGAGATCATTATCTAGTCTCATGTATACTTAATTTAGCCAAGGTTGCAAAGCCGACTCCGTGTTACAAATGGTAGAACTATCAATTCTAACACTAAAGATTGCTTTATAAATAATCTTCCTGATCAGTTTCATCATCTCAGCATCCCAGACAGCTTAGAAGAACTTGATGTTGCAACAGAAACTATTGACTCTCTTTTTTCCAGCACTTTAGACACAGTTGCTCCTTTACGCTTAAAGAAGATTAAAGAAAATAGTCCAACGCCGTGGCACAATGAGCACACTCTGGCCCTTAAGAGAGCAGCCAGAAAAATGGAGCACAACCGGAAGAAAAGAGAGAGAGCACGGATTGCGTACAGAAAGGCCTTAGAAACTGCTAGATCTGCTTATTTTTTAACCCTCTTAGAAGAAAACTTTTTTATTTGAGTCCAGGTGATACTACTCTTCTTCAGCTCTGTCTCAGTGTCTCGCCTCCAGCTGTTCTTGGGCCGTCCCCTCTTCCGGGTTGCCAGAGAAGCTGACCACCCTGATTCGAAACATGTACTAAGACATGTCATGCAGAGTGATACATGGCAGCCAGCAGTCAGAGAGCTTCACAGTAAAGACAGGAGTTCGACAAGATTGTCTGCTGTCACCTTTCTTGTTCTTGCTCGACTGGAACATGAAGTCCACCACGGAGGGAACAAGAAACGGGATACAGTGGACCCCTTGGACGCAGCTGGAAGACCTGGACTTTGCTGATGATCTAGCACTTCTCTCCCACAGAAATGCTCAGATGCAGGAGAAGACATCACGACTGGCAGAAGTCTTGGCAAAGGTGGGCCTCAAGACCAGCAGGAAGAAGAGACAGGTGATGAAGATAAATACAGCAAACAACAGTCATGTCAGGCTAGATGGACAGCCTCTTGAGGAAGTGGACTCCTTTGTCTAACTTGGGAGTGTAGTGGACAAACAGGGTGGCACAGACAGTGATGTGGTCGCCAGGGTGGGCAAAGCGAGGGCAGTGTTCATCATGCTCAAAAACATCTGGGCCTCCAAAGAGATAGGAGAAGCAATCAAAATGAGTATTTTCATCTCCAACGTGAAGTCTGTTCTCCTATATGGGTCGGAGACATGGAGAATAACCAAGCGCACACTGCTGAAGATCCAGACTTTCACCAATGGATGCCTAAGGTGCATTTTTAAGATCTGGTGGCCTGACCGTACCAACAATGAGGAGCTCTGGCAAAGAGCTATTCTATTCTTTTGAATAGACTCAAAAATGATATTACCATTAACGACATTACATTGGCATGGTTCAAATCATACTTATTGTCACATTGTCAGTCTGTTTTGATTTCTGTTCTTGTCTGTGTTGGGTCAGTTAGTTCGGTTCTGTCTTCCTCCTGCCTGTTTGTTTCAATAGTTTCTGATTGATTATTAGTTCATTTCAGGTGTGTCTTGTTAATTTGCTCTTCAGATCTGTCTATTTAAACCCTGTGTTCGGTCTTGTTCTTTGTCCGTTCTTAACGTTGCGTTTAGTTGGTTGTTCTGTTCTTGTTATGAGATTATTTTGTGAAGTTTGAGTTTGTTTTTTAATAAAGCTGTTGCACGTAGATCCTTCTTCCTCCATTTCTACAACCAATTGTAACATTTATCTGACCGTTATCAGTTTGTAGTAGTAAACAAAAAGATGTCATATCGATCACAAGTTCAGTATGGAGTACCACATGGCTCAGTACTAGGACCGTTGCGGTTCACTCTGTACATGCTACCCTTGGGAGAAATCATTAGGAAGCATGGCATTAGTTTTCACTGTTATGCTGAATTTCTTCTTGTTATATAAAAAACGGCTACTCATACCTGTGAGGCGTGGGCAGCCAGCACAGAGCAGACGAGGCAGCCAGCACAGAGCAGACGAGGCAGCCAGCTTACAGTCCAAGCCTGCGGCAACCACGGATGATGTCACAAGGCCGATACCAAGACGCATGCCATGTGGCAAACACACATCCCTTATATCAAACAAGGGGCGGGAGCTTAAATTAAGCACAGGTGAATGAAATCCTCATTAGTGGATTCAGTCACCCTGCTACACTAACATCGCTGCTGAAGGACTGCTACACTACAAACCTTCAATTAAATTCTTCTCCCCACAAGAACTCTGGTCAAGCTTACTTATTTTATGTATTGGAAAAATTGAATACATTGGCGAGCCACCCAAACCACTGCTCGGCCAAATACAGCAAAATCTAACACTATGTTAGTCCACTAATACTGTTCACTTAGTGAGTGAATGATAACGAGTAAGCAAATTCGGACAGCTGTTGAGTGCACATCGGCTGTACACTATTATATACACGTTATTGCGGTGCAATGTGGGATTGAATGAGTGCACTCAATAACGTCCACTATGGTTTTTCTATATTTCTATATTTTTATGCATAATATATTTTGCAGTTAACAAAAAATATATTGTCTCTATATTAAATATCTTTAAATCAATAGTTTTATATTTATTTGTCATATTTATTTTGATTATGTTGTTTGCAGTACTTCATAGTATTGTAATTCTTTACCTTATTAAAGCCGTTAAGTGGACTTTTTTTTTTTTTGCCAGATTTTCAAATACTTTTTTGCATCAAATCATTCTTTGTAATGTTGTGACTGACCACATTGCACGTTGGTTTATGTCTTATAACTATTTAAGACTTTTTAAAATCATATTTCCAGAACCAAGGCTGCTGTAAAATGGGAACACTGAAATAAATAAATAAATAAAGTCTAACATTTAACAATAAACACTGACTTTCGATTTCACGGGTTCTTTAAGTTTAAATGTAAATATTTGGGGGGGGGAATACGCTTTTAAATGTATATATTTTTTGATAGTTGTCTCGTTTTTGTTTAAACGAGGATTGTCCCACAGATTTCGTGATTTTAAGAACTTTAAATGGACTTTTATGTTGACACGCTGTGACGTCATTACGTCGTTTCCGGGACTACGCCGCCTCGCCTGTTGGAAAGACAGATATGGAAAGGTTGTTGTTTTGAGCCAGTCAGGATTTAAGGTCTGTAGTACAACTTTCAGCAAGAATCAAAATTTATTTTAGCACATGTATTCCAAAAACATGGTATTAATTATGTCTCATCCCCAAAGCTAAATTAATGTAAACAACGTAATATGGCAATGCTTGCTTTGTTTGCTAATAGTTGGTCTCTCGTAAATGGCGCCAAAATGTGTTTTTATTGTGTTATGTTACATTTTCTGTGCAAAACGCATTCACACATGAGGAACATTGTGATTTAATTTCCTTTCTTTTTCTTTCTGCTGTTAATTCTCATCAAACTCCTCCGTGAACTCCAGGTGAAACAACTGAGATCTACGTGGCAAAGATAAACATGGAGTTTATTAAAGAGGAGAATCAGGACATCGGTGATTCAGAACCATGCATAGTGAAAGAAGAGGAAACTGAGGAACTATTAGGTTGGTGTCCATTGATTTGCCAGTAACTGTTTGTGAGGAACAGTACATTACATGTGTGCATCTGAGAGAGATTGTTATCTAAAGCGACTTGTTTTGCATTCAAGCAACAGGAAAAACAAAGCTTTAATCTTTTCACCGCATTTGGCGACTTGATAAGTGGTTCTCAAACTGTGCAAAACGTGCAAAACATTTTTTTGTTTTCCTGAAAGTTGGGAAAAAAAGTTACGTTACCACCTTACGTAACGCCGAGTGCATTCAGGTGCGCATTGAAGTTAATATAAAACATTTCGTTTATAATATCTAATTACAATTTTCTTAGCTGATAACTGTATGCACCTATAGACTTGTTTTGACAGATTATGGTATTTTAATTCAATGTGGTGCAATGTATAAAGGCAGTAATATTAAAATAATGTTTTTTTTTTTTTTTCTGGGTCAAAAATGTTCTTCGGTGGTGTTTGACGAACACGGCCATCCATGCACACAATAAATCCCCCCCACGTTACCCATTTATTCAATATATATATATATATATATATCACTGTCAGAACAGATCATAAAACAAAGGAAACTATTTTATACTTAAAAAAATCTTTAAATTTACATCTAAAAAGTTATTGAGTGACTGATTTGAGAAGTTAGTTATGAAATGAAGAACAAAGTAACACATTACAGGTCGAGTGGCAGGTCTATTATTTTGCACTTTCACTCAAAATCTTAATGCACTGATTTTACATACTATCAGATTGTTTTTTCTGTGTGCTATGGTTATCACTAACTGTGAACACTAGGAGAGCGCGCGAGTGCTGAGAGGTTTAAACACTGGCAAGACTTTAAAGTCTATAATTATAACAGTTGTGTACAATTTTTTTTCAAAATTATTTGATGAATAGAAAGATCAAAAGAACAGCATTTATTTAAAATAAAATATTTTCTAACATTATAAATGTCTTTACTGTAACTTTTGATCAGTTTAACTCATCCTTGATGAATAAAAGTATTGATTTATTTTATTTCTTTGCCCCAGATATAAAATTAAAATTCTTACTGACCCCAAACTTTTGAATGGTAGTGTTTAATGTTACAAAAGCTTTAGATTTCAGATAAATGCTGTTCCTTTGAACTTTCTATTTATCATAGCATCATGAAATAAAAATGTAAATAACTTTTCAACATTGATAATAATCATAAATGTTTCTTGAGCATCAAATCATCATATTAGAGTGATTTCTGAAGGATCATGTGACACTGAAGACTGGAGTAATGATGCTGGAAATTCAGCTTTGATCACAGGAATAAATTACACTTTACTGTATATTCACATAGAAAACAGCTGTTTTAAAATGGAATAAAATTACTGTTTTTGTTTGTATTTTTAATCAAATAAATGCAGCCTTGGTGAGCAGAAGATACTTATTTTAAAAACATTAGAAATCTTACTGACCCCAAACTTTTGAACGGTAGTGTAACTAGGGGTGTAACGATATTCAAACCGAACCGAAAAACCGCGATACACCACCCACGATACGTATAGCGATACTCTCGTGGGGTACCGATCACGCCCCGCCCCCTGCTACCCCGGCCCAGCCCTGGCTCAACGGACCTCATGTCTTATGTGTACACAACGAATACAGCATTGTAGCCTAACCACCATATAATAGCAAGCTCCGTGTTTTGTTACTTTCCATAATAAGCACGTTGTAATCTTTCAAATTCTGTCTATTTGATCACGAAATTCAACAATAAATGCCGTTTTGGCGCTCTTTGATGTGGCGTGTCAGATCACTGTACTAGGATGCTCATAAACGCGATTCTCTTCCTCAGTTACAGACTAAACATGAATGGACACCTGAAGGTATGTTGAAAGATACGGTATAGCCTACTTACTGAAAGTAATCACAACTCGTGTAATCGCTCAATCAGTGTCTCAGCAGTGGAAAGACGTCAGTAAAACAGCTTAGTTTGTCACATAGCATTATATTTACCTCAGGCAAGTCAAATCGTTCAGTGTCCACAGCTTGTTGGTTCCTAGAGAAATTAACTCTTGCACTAAATAAATGCACTATATTAGCCTATATATTATATTTTACTTAACCTGTTAATGATATCTTGATCATTTAATGTATGTTTAAAATATCTGTCATGAAAATGACAGCAACTGTGTAAATTATTATATTTCAGTAACGAATTAGAGTAAAAACAGCCTTATTTGCAGTGTACATGTTTTCATACAATGTTGTTGAGTGTTGATTATTATATCTAAAAATAAATGGCATCTGAATTTAGGCTAAAAGTCTAGGCTCTGTTGTCAACCTTTAATGTTATAGTAATGTGCGGGCTCCCTATATAGTTTACAACATTAGCAGATTTATTTTTTTTCTTGCAAAACGTTTAATTGTAATTGAATTAATGTAGAGGCAAAGGACACAATTTGTTAATTAAACCACTGTTTAATAAAAAAAAGAAGCAATTTTAGCTTTCTAACCCCCAACCCCACCGGACCGAACCGAGACGTCAAAAACGTGGTGGTACCGAACCGTCAGTTTTGTGTATTGTTACACCCCTGAATATGACAGACACAAATGAAATAGACCTGCCTGAAAAACTTTCAAGAACTAGAAAAACTGTATCAAATGTATAAAAACAATGCATAGTCTTTACTGTGTAAATATACATTAATTCTTATTAAAGTTACAAAAGTGATTCAGTCAAGAGCAGTGAGAGATTTTCAAAATCTTTTATTCCACGATTTGGAATAAATACAATAGATCAAAGTGTTTAAAGTTGGTCTAACAGTAGTATTTAAGGTAGAGAAATTTGAATAATCAAATCTAAAATAAGTCTTTACTGTATAGTTTAAATCTAGAACAATCCTTATAGAATGGATCAGTTCCAGAAGTAAAAAGTCAGTTCAGGGAATTTGATTTTTTTTAATGAAAACTTATAAATCTTTAAAGACAGACCTGTTCTGAGCTCAGAGGTTATTAATCGATGGTATATGCTTTTGCTGAAGCCATCACCCAGCATTATTTTACCTTATTTTTGAAACCGTCACATTTAACAGCTGAATTTGAGGTGAAAAACTACATTTCCCATGATGCTGTAATGAAAATTCCACCAATCAGAGAGTCAGAGTGAGCAAATCACGCCAAAAGAGCTAGCAGGGAACGCCCACTCCCATGAAGCAACGCGAATGATGTAATCAATTCAGTCTCGCTATGCTGTCAAAATAATAAAATTAGTTATAGAATGGTAGTTATTAAACATGACTAATAAATACACGGCTGCCTTATTCTATGTAAGAAGCCACATCTCACAGAAGGATGCTCAACTGTCGTTATGAAGTGAGTTTGGAGTAAAAGCATGTTATTAAATGTTGTCTTTTGTTGGACAAGAGGTTTCATAAGTGCTTCTCATGTTTGGAAAGATGTTTGATGCGTGTTGCTTTTTCAAATGCATATTATAAGTGACACAAACTCACAGTGCTTTCAGACGGAGCAGCGTTTACAGAGCCGTACATCAATGACAAGCTGCGCATACAAAATTATTGCGATGAGCCAACTCGATTTAAGTGCGATTTCATGTAAATTGCGATTAATCGTGCAGCCCTAATCAACAATGAATTTGATTATTGATTCACATCTGTGCGCGGTGCTCGGAAACCATCAGCCAGTCACGTCGCTTAACAGTAGTGAATAACACGTTTCTATGGATAAAATGCATATGGAAAATAGCGAAGGACACCGAGTGAGCTGCAGGAAAGATGCTTGATCCAAGTGTTCTGAAGCATGAGAATGCTTTAGGCTATATTTATAAGCGTTTCAAACAAAAGCATAAGCGTTTACCGTGTCTTATGTCATCTTGCCCTGTCGTGCTTTGACAGATTTATTTGACAGTTTACTGCCTCTGAAATGTGTTTTCCAAAGTGCATAACTTACAATTTATGGTTATATCCTTATCTGTAAATGTTAGAAAGTCCCACTAGTAGGGGTGTAACGATACACGTATTCGTATTGAACCGTTCGGTACGAGGCTTTCGGTTCAGTTTTCGTTACGCATTTTCAAACCGAACGGTTCGTTGTCCCATTTTTCCTGCCGACCAAAATTTTGTTATTTCAAATGTAGGCGCGTTGCGCATGGCAAGCGCGCTCATAATGTAAGAGACGCCGGCGCGACCACAACATTTCCCAACATCAAATGGCAAACGTAATGCAAGCGGAACGAAACTGCTCGTTATTGTGTGGTTGAAGGACCGTTTATCAGTTTGGACCAGTGCAGCGCGAGCCGATCGTGATCATGCAACACTTTTACTACACAGCGCTAATAAGAGATCCAGTAAAGAAAGCGTTTGAATTCGCCACAGAAGTAATAACATCGCTGCGAGATCTAGTGAGAAACATTCACATTTCTCCGTTATTAACGGATCAAACAGCGCTGACGTGGAAACCAGGAAGAAACATTGTGCCATGAATGAACTATCCAGTGTCCACAGATCAGCAACATTCACCATGGATTTACTGTAGTAACACTAACTGCAACCATGGAAGTTTGGCAGGAATAGTAGGCTATAATGCCTTCAAGTAACTAAGGGTGTCACGATTTCGATTTTAAATCGAAATCGATCGAAATTAATGCTCAATCTCGATTATCGAATAAAAAAATGGAATCGTCGATGCTGCCACGCCCCATATGTCACGTCAGCTCGGCTTGCCTGTAATAGGTAAAACTCCTTTTCTCGAGAATATTGAAGCCTTTATTTTAAAACGCATTGCAGCTGCACAGCGAGAGCATCATAGCTCGTCTGAGCGAGCTGATTGGCTGTGCTGCGGCAACTGCACGAACCTATGGCGAGTAGGAGCGCTTGGTGCCCTGCCAACCTCGAGCGCGCCAATTTGGACGCGGCTGAAGTGTATAAATTCAGAAAAAACTCGCCAAAGGACTTTAGGTTTAAATCGACTGAAGCGAAGTACCTGATATGAGCGAAATAGCACGGCAAGGCAACGCAGTACTCGTTCCCTTATCTCTAAGGGAACCGAGGTTACGCAAGTAACCAAGTACGTTCCCTTACGAGAACGTTCTCTCGTACTACGTTGCAAACGCTGTGGGAACCCAATTTAAAACGCCGTGCTATTCGCCTGTGACTGCTCTGAGGAGTCCAGGGAGCCCCAGGACTATAATAGGTAATAGGTTATTTTGTTTAAGTTTCCAATTGACTGAAGATATAAGTTATTGTTACATTATGTTGTTAATAAACGTTTTAAATTTGACAATGTAGTGTGTGGTACATTGCGAACAAAGGTCAGATATTATTATTTTGCATAAAAGTCCAAAAATGGCATAGCTTGTGCTTTAAAAAAATTTTTTTTTTTAAATCGAGAATCGAATCGAACCGTGACTTTAGAATCAAAAATGTAATCGAATCGAGGATTTGGAGAATCGTGACACCCTTACAAGTAACATTACGTCGGTTTTATTTTGACATTATGAATACAATTGCTGCCCTCAAATGTTAATCTGAACTAAAATAAACCTTTGTTCATAACTACTACAATATTACATTTCAGTTTTTCCAAGGAGCTGTTTTGTTTTATATGCTCCTAAGAAGAGTCAATTGACCTTTCGCCGAGCCCCGCCCCCCTTAGTTACTGTTGCTACGTCCGACAAACAAATGGTCAAACACGACCAGCGCTACAGATTGCCATGACAGGAAGAGGTATACCCGTGCGTGTCAGTGGTGACCTTTTTTGGAGCAATACCTCCGCGATATCCTCCAGATCGAGGCAAAAGGGGTTACAGTATGCCGTGGAGGGATATATTCGAAATATAAAAATACACAATGAAGGAGATACGACAACTATCGAGGCTAATGCATACCGGTCTCAAGTGAAATCTGAGAAACCCCATGACAATCGCAGAAAAATCTCTAATACCCACGCAATCGACATAAACACTTGCAGACGGCATCTTGGAAGTTTGTGATCAACCAGCATCCGTAGGCATCGTAGACCTCTTCTTCTGTCTTGATTTTCTCCGATTTGTTGCAGACAATCGCAGTTATCTGAGCTGTTAGCTATATTTTGCTCATTTTTATTAGCAAATTAGATTTTTATTGTTTTGTTCCAGTTCAGCCCTGCTAACGTTATGTGCTTTGTTATTGGGGAAGGGAAAAAACTAACGTTAGGGTTGCCAAATGTCCCGTATTTTGGGCATAATTTATTTGTCATAATTAATAATGCATAATTTATATCTCCCTTGTCCTGTTTTTTTTTTACTGCAAAGCTGATCACGACACCTGTTATCATCCTATCAATAATAATAATATATAATATATTATGATTTAATATATCATTATTTAGGGACAAATCATTGTTTGATTTACCGCTCCTAGCGGGACTTTCAATGTCAGCATTTTGATTTCGGCAAATCATAGGCGAATGCAAACAACGTGATTATTGATTCCAACATCCACCCACGCAAGAAAACGTGCAACCTAACGTTACCTGAGGGAATAATACGCTGATTTACTGCTCAATAAATATTTCTGATTATCAATGTAGAAAACTGTTTTTTGTTTTGTTTTGTTTTTCAGGATTCTTTGATTAATAGAAAGTTTCAGAGTTTTCTGAAATAGAAAGATTTTCTAATGTTATAAATGTCTATACTGTCACTTTTGATCAATTGAATGCATCCTTGCCTATTACTTTTCTTAATTTCTTAAAAAATCTTACTGACCCCAAATTACTTTTACTGGTTCTTTGTGGCAAGCTTTATGCGTGCGCTTGTGCGGCTATATTACGTAAACGCTCATTATCCTGTAGGCTATATAGCCTATTTAAGTAATTTAAGTAATTCAATTAATATAAAGGGGCGATTTGTCCACTAATGGCTTAAATGAATAACTATAGTCGATTAGAAAATGTTTTTTGTCGGAGGCAGCCCTTATTCCACATATTTACAAACGCCGTGGGCGCACCGCTTCACCATCTTGCTTGGAGAATGTTTGTCGGACATGCTCACATAGTAACGGTTGCTATGATGTGTGATTGGACAATGGCCGTTTTATGGGCACATTTGATTGTTTGTACCTGAATACAGTTAGATTTAGCTGAAATTCTTTTGTCTTTATTCTATTGCATTTATCTATGCTTGTAATTTGTTTGTTTTCTGTTCAGATGCACTAGCCTACAGAATCACCCCAATCATTCTAGAATTATTCATTCTTTACAAATAGGGCTATTCAAATCATCTAGTGAAATTTTCATATCGCAATATATATCGCAGGAAAAAAATACTGCCATGTCAATTTCTTCCAATATCGTGCAACCCTAATGTACAGCATAGGCTTTATACTACACATTGTTTGGAGGACAACATTGTTTAAAAGAATGGCTTAGAATAAAATTAATTGGAATTTTATTTAATGTATGATAATTTTTAGATTTTTTTTATCCAATTAATTGAAAATATAATTGACAGATTAATCGATTATCAAAATAATCGTTAGTTGCAGCCCTAAATGAAAATCGTTAGTTGCAGCGTTTCATATTTCTCCATCTTTTTTTTTTTTTTTTTTTTTTTTGATGATCATTCATTACTTCATGGGATTGTAGTTATTAACTCTGGGGAAAAAATGAATAGAAGAAAATACTTATGGAGCCAAGTCAGCTGAAAAAGTGGGTTGATACTAACTATTAAAGTTACTCAACTCAGCATTAGTGATTTTCTCATTTATTGTTAACATTAGACAACATAGACAACAGTAGATGTATAAGGTTGCTGTCACTTTAAGACCTAATGCATGGATCCAGTATACTTATACACGTTTTCTTTCTCAACTATTTAACATTCACTTAAGGCATAACCAATTGATACTCGCCAAGATGGGCATTCTGATAATGTCTGTATAACCAGTGAAGTGCAAGTAGACGTGAAAGAGAACTCAATTCAGTATTTGCTCTGTCTGAGAGGTGGCTTTCTGTGTGCACACTATTTTAAACCACTTGAATGCTTTAAAATGGCTTGAATGTTTAAATTGGCAGGACTTAAATGAGAATTCTGCCAACTGTCCCAAGCATTTTTCATGCTGACCCTGGACCATCGGCCAGTCCTTATTGTCGAAACCCTGTGTTTTCGTTTTAAAGCCTTATCAGTTTAAACATTCAAGTAATTTTAAACTGTTCAAGCGCAATAAGCTGTGATCGACACATAAACTGATGAATAACTGTCTTTAATTGTGTACACACCAAAATGCATCTAAAAGGACAACATATGTCAGTAGTCTAGCACAGTGGTTTTCTGTTCTGGTCCTTGGGACCCAACGCTCTGCACGCTTCTCATTTCATGGAGCTCTAATGAGCTGAATTAGGTGTTAAATGATGATCTGAATGCGAAAGTTTGTTGTGCATAAGCCCCTGTTGTGGGTCACCAGGACCAGGATTGAAAAACACTATCAAATCTGCTAGCACAACGTCAGAATGAGCACACTTTAGATCACATAAAAAGAAACACAAGTTACTTCATATCTTTTGTTATCGGGCTTCTATTTTTTGTATTTCTTGTTTCACCTTTCTTGAACCAATTTTTAACAACTGAATGTTAATTGTAGGCCTGACGGAAGTAAAAGAAGAAAATCAAGATCTGAATGAATTTGACGACAACTACGATTTTCAGACACCTGATCATTTCATAACCGAAGAAAAGAGTTTCAGTAACTCACAGTCTGAAAAACTCTCACAAAAAGGACACCTTAGGGATCAAATTACAAATCATACCAGAAAGAAGCCTTTAACATGCCATCAGTGTGGAAAGAGTTTCAAACATAAAGGCCATCTTAATGTTCACATGAGGATTCACTCTGAAGAGAGAGCTTTTACTTGCCTTCAGTGTGGAAAGAGATACACAAATAAAGAGAACCTTAAGCGTCACATGAAAATCCACACTGCAGGCCTTTTTTCATGTTATAAGTGTGGAAAGAGCTTCGCTCGTAAACGAACTCTTCAGCATCACATGAAAAGTCACTCTGGAGAGAATCCTTTCCTGTGCCAAGAATGTGGAAAGAGTTTCAGCAATAAAGGACACTTTAATATTCACGTGAGAGGTCACACTGGAGAGAAGCCGTTCTCATGCCCTCAGTGTGGAAAGAAATTTATTCATAAAGGACACCTTAATGAACACCTACGAATTCACACTGGAGAGAAGCCGTTCACGTGCCCTCAGTGTGGGAAAAGTTTCAGTCATAAAGGATGCTTGAACGTTCACCTGAGACTTCACTCTGGAGAGCGGCCGTATACATGCCCTCAGTGTGGGAAGAGTTTTAGCTATAAAGCATACTTTAAAGTTCACCAAAGAATTCACTCTGTAGACAAGCCATATGCCTGCCATCAGTGTGGAAAGAGTTTCATTCATAGAGGACACCTTAATGAACACATGAGAATTCACACTGGAGAGAAGCCATATATATGCCCTCATTGTGGACAGAGTTTCACACATAAAGGAAGTCTGACGTTGCACATTAAAAAAAATCACACTGAAGATTGACTTACCGTATCGTGCCATCAATGTGGAAAGAGTTTCAAACACAAAGGACTACTTAAGAATCACATAAAATCTCACACCAGAGTGAAGCCTTAAGCCTAATGTCAGAGCATTTGGTGGTGCTAATGCTAATAAATGGCTCAAATTACTACTTAATGAAACATCAGCAGTTCATGAACCCCTGAACTACGTATAATCTGACTGGGTCTCATAAGTTGTTGTGTTTTTCCTCTACTATTACCTTATGAAGGTTTTGTTTCTTGCTTACTGGGACCCTCAAGTTAAACATTAAGGCGTATATTTTTTTATTAATCTTTAAATGGAACTGCCAAATGATGACCTATGACCTGCAACTAAAGCTATCATTACAGCAATATTTTCTGTAAAGCTGCTTTGAAGTAATGTACATTGTTATCGATATATACACTCCCCAGCCACTTTATTAGGTAGATCTTGCTGGCTTGGACCCCCTTTGCCTTCAGAACTGCCTTTATTCTTTGGCACAGATTCAACAAGGTGCTGGAAACATTCCTCAGAGATTGTGGTCCATATTGTCATGATCACGTCACGCAGTTGCTGCAGATTTGTCTTCTGCACATCCATGATGTGAATCTCCCATTCCAGCACATCTCAAAGCTGCTCTATTGGATTGAGATCTGGTGACTGTGGAGGCCGTTTGAGTTTAGTGAACTCACTGTCATGTTCAAGAAACCAGTCTGAGAGGATTTGAGCTTTGTAACGATGCATTTTCTGCACGTTTAGTATTCGAAGATGCTCTTCTGCAAACCTCGGTTGTAACGAGTGCTTATTTGAGTTACTGTTGCCTTTCTATCAGCTTGAATCAGTCTGTCCATTCTGCTCGGACATCAACAAGGCATTTTTGCCCACAGAACTGCCGCTTACAGGATATTTTCTCTTTTTTGGATTATTCACTGTAAACACTAAAGATACTTGTGCTTGAAAATCCCAGGAGACCTGCAGTTTCTGAAATACTCAAACCAGCCCGTTTGGCACCAACAACCATGCCACGTTTAAAGTAACTTAAATCACTTTTTTCCATATTCTGATGCTCAGTTTGAACTTCAGCAGAGTGACTTGCTGATTTCTATTTGCCTAAATGCATTGTTGCTGCCATGTGATTGGCTGATTAGATAATTGCGTTAACACGAACGAGCAGTTGAACAGGTGTACCTAATAAAGTGGTTGGTGAGTGTATAAATAAAGCCTTATATAAAACTGACTTGACAGCTACATCTTTTTCTTATCGGGCAGTCCTTACTGACACGATTTATGTGCACACACCTGAAGCATTCATATAAAGTCACTGGTCACACAGCTTTTAAGAGTACTGAATCTAGTTCTTGTTTGCTGCTTATTGTGCTTAAATGGTCAAATACACACACAGTTATGTCAAAATGCCCGCCTTAGAAAGTGTTCACGTAAACTCTGTTTTGTCTTAAGTGAACATAAACGGTTGTGAGAAACTCTGATCTTTGTCATTATATTGGATATGTGCATTAAGGAGTAGCAGCTTAACATAGCTGTTGCCATTGGTGTCTGTAAATCACTCAGTGCTCTTTGACTGAATGACTTTTGTAACTTCAATAAAAATCAGTGTATATTTCATACAGTGAAGACTATGCAGTGTTTCATTTTAAGTATTTCTGATAGACCTATCTGATCATTTTAAAGCACTGTTTATTGAATTAATGTCTTTGTACTATTGTGTTTATTTGTCCTATTACTCGTAATTAGTTTCTTTGTTCTTATTTTATTAGTTTACTTGTCTTAAGTGAGCTCTTCTGTTCTATGATATTGAAATTGTTGAATTTTGAAAATTCAGTGGTATTTGAAATATCGTATCGTAACAACCGTATTCAAAGCAACAAATAACTATTATATTGTTACCTTGAAATAGAATTACTCAAATATTTTGGCATAAGATTTTCTTCACTTCGTCTCACCCCTATTTAACCCTTTAATCGCGCTCAAATAGACTTGGTGACTAGGTGGCACTTGAGCACTTGGATTTAGTTGAAGGTGGTACCTGACCTAAAAATTGTAAACTACTGGCTTAAAATCATAATAGCAGTAAAATAACATTTACTACAAATTATACAGAATATACTTACTGTATACACATATAAAATACATATTTTAAATTGCATATTAGTACTCTGGCAGATTTTTTCAGAATGACAAAAACACATTGTTTCTTCAGGTCTTTTGCAAATGTATCTTTAAATATGCGTCTCTTTTTTCATTTTTTTTATTTTTTATTTCTTGTTTCACCTTTCTTAAACTGATTTTTAACCATTAAATGTTAATCCTAGGTCTGATGGAAGTGAAAGAGGAAAGTCAAGAACTGAATGAAGTGGAGGACAATCTGAAATTCCAGACATCTGAAAGTTTCATAACGGAAGAAAAACCTTTTAGTAACCTTCAGTCTGAAAATGTTTCACAAAAAGGACACCTTAGGGATCACACAAAAAATCAGACCAGAAAGAAGCATTTAACATGCCATCAGTGTGGAAAGAGTTTCAAACAAAAAGGACATCTTAATATTCACATGAGAATTCACACTGGAGAGAAGCCTTTCTCATGCCCTCAGTGTGGAAAGAGATTTATTCATAAAGGACACCTTAACGGTCACATACGAATTCACACTGGAGAGAAACCGTTCACGTGCCATCAGTGCGGAAAGAGTTTCACACATAAAGCAAGCCTCTCATGGCACATGAATATTCACACAGAGGAAGAACTTTCCACATGCCAACAGTGTGGGGAGAGGTTCCCAAATGCAAGGATACTTAAGGTTCACACAAGAATTCACACTGAAGAGTGCCCTCTAACATGCCTTCTGTGTGGAAAAAGCTTCACACATCAGGAAGAAATTAAGTGTCACATGAGAATCCACACTAAAAAGAAACCTTACACATGCAATGAGTGTGGTAAGAGTTTCATTCATAGAGGACACCTTAATGATCATTTAAGAATTCACACTGGAGAAAAGCCGTTCACATGCCATCTGTGTGGAAAGAGTTTCAATCATAAAGGATACTTGAATGTTCACATAAAAATTCACTCTGGAGTGAAGCCACATACATGCCATCAGTGTGGAAAGGGTTTCATTCATAAAGGACACCTTAATGATCATTTAAGAATTCACAGTGGAGAGAGACCGTACACGTGTCCCCAGTGTGGAAAGAGTTTTAGTTATAAAGGATACTTGAAAGTTCATCTAAAAATTCACTCTGTAGACAAGCTGCATGCATGCCTTGAGTGTGGAAAGAGTTTCATTCACAAAGGACACCTTAAAGAACACTTGAGAATTCACACTGGAGAGAAGCCTTTCATATGCCCTCATTGTGGACAGGGTTTCACACATAAAGGAAGCCTGACGTGGCACATTAAAAAAAATCACACTGAAAATGGACTTTCCACATGCCATCAAAGTGGGAAGAATATTAAAAATGAAAGAAACCTTGAGAGTTGCACAACAAGTAACTCTGTAGACAAACCATTTGCATGCCATCAGTGTGGAAAGCACTTCATTCATAGAGGACACCTTAATGAACACATGAGAATTCACACCGGAGAGAAGCCATATATATGTCCTCATTGTGGACAGAGTTTCAGACATAAAGGAAACCTGACGTGGCATACAAGAACTCACACAGAAGATGGACTTTCCACTTGCCATCAGAGTGAGAAGGAATTCATAAATACACCTTAAGAGTCACACAAGAATTCACACTGGAGAGAAGCCTAACACATGCCCTCAATGTGAAAAGAGTTTCAACACTAAGGACACCTTAAGGATCACACAAGAACTCGCACCAGAGAGTTATTTTCACATGAAGGTGTATTTTTACAAGAGTTATTGTAAGTTATTGTTACATGAAGGACAAATCATTGGCACATTTCCTTTGATACGGCTGATTTTGCCTTTTAAACTACAATTGCAGTGAAAAATATAGGACATAACATCATGTTTAATACCAAATATGAGCCCAAATGACCATCAGTGATGTAACATTACAAGCCTCAGCATCACTGCAGTGCGTAGTTGGGGTTTTGTGAGTGGATAATGCAAATTAAAGTCTTGCAATGCTGAAAAATATGTCTTTGATTTTATTTTGGATGTTGTAACTAACTTTTACAATCAAAAACGATTAAATCTGATCCATATTAAATATTATTTGTGTGATTGTGTTTTAACCGATAAATAAATATTCAAATAAAGACGAAAAGGTGGTTTCAAGCATAAAAAAAAAAAGTGTAAAATGGCTTTAAATTTAGTCTTTTTCACATACATTAGAATATGTCCTGTTTAACTTTATATTTTTCTGAACAAAAAATAATTACTACCATACATTTTTACTGTGATTTTACAGAAGAAACCAACTAAAATGTCATTCAGTGTAATATATTTTTATGCAAATAAATCTTAGACATTTTTTGTAAAACTATCATTTGATGACTTAAAGATCAAAGTGCAGCCCCCAAATACTAATTATTTGTCATTTTAAATCTTTACACTTTGCCAATTTCCTTTAAACCATTAGGTTTTACCCATTAGTCAGCATGAAGTTTTTGTAAGGAAGTGAAAATCAATTTAGTAGGAGCACATATTATTTTACATATTTTAATAAGTACAGCTCAGAATAAGTATACTGTTTATTTTTTACATAAATATATCTTATACCGAATGACCATGGTTTGTTACGCTGAATGACATTTTGACAAAAATGGAGAAAATGTTGTCATTGTTCCCATTATTGCAATGTTTTGAATATTATTCTGTATCATTAAATTCCTGAGCAAATCACAGAAGCAGATGCTGAAACGAATAATCATTTTATTCTACAATGCATATCATATTCATAAAAATTAACTGAACTGATGGTAATACTGTATAATCAATGTCTCTCATTTCATTGAGAACTTGGAACTTGAAGGACAAACACACACACACACACACCTTAACAATTTTGAAACAAACTGGTGGTATTATCCTCATTTCATATCCAACTTGGAACTTGAAGGACAAACAAACAAACACACACCTTAACAATTGTGAAAAAAATTGTGGTAATACAATACATTTCTCTAATTTCTCTAATTCAATAACAGAGAGAGAGAGAGAGAGAGAGCTGCCTTCTCGATACATTTCTCCCAGTCTGCTGTAGTGAGTTTGGACTTCCTCTGGGTTAATGGCTCAGGTTCAGACACTTTTGCCTAATCTCTAATTCATCACCTTCAGTCCTCAAAACCTGCCCAACAAAGGGCTTGCCATCATGGAGGACCACCACAAATTTGCCGGATAAGTCATCATCAGGTTCCAATGTCACAGAGGCTTCTGTATTTGTTCCACTGACCTCTTGGAGGGTTTGGAAGTCAATCTGCACTGATGGTCCACATTCACAAGTAGCATTGGTTCTGATGTAACTCTCTCTGTTTGTGTGCATCTAAAATAAATCAGTAACAAAAAGACAAAAATGCATCAAAACAATATTTATAAAGTTTAAAAAATGTTAGTGCTAAACATCCCCATTTATCTGAAATATAAATAAAATGCTATCTAAACAGTGACACTGCCAATCAGTGTAATGGATGACACTGGTGTAACAGACAATTTGCATTACACCGAATGACAAAACTTCTACTTGAAGGATAACTGTCGCCAAAATGCAATCTTGGGTCTTTTTGTAAATCTACCCGAGGCAAACTTTCGTTTAAAAGCAGAATTAGAATGGAAACGCCACTTTTAAGTTTGACCGCATTTTCATTTCCGGTGTGTCTTGTGTGTCGACGCATCCCGTTTTGTTTGACAAAAATAACAAAAACTACAAGGACAACGATTTGAAAGACAATGTGTGGCGTAGCATTGCTGACGACTGAGTATGTTGTGTGATAGTTATTTGTTGTTGTATAGTCCTTTGCTGTAGTAGGCTCGCAGGCTAGACTACATTTGGGATAGAAAGCGAACACTATTAGGCAAAGGGCCTTTAATCTGCATTTAACAAAGCACGCTACAGTTTGCTTATCATTGTGAATCCATTTAATGCAACAGTTTGACTGTGTTCAGAAATAAATCAGACAGTGTCATGTCATTTAGGGAGACCTCGGTTCACATGAGGAACCTGCCATGGAACTTGGCCCGCAGGTGAGTTAAAATAACGTCTGAATGTGTCCCGCACCCTCAGTGCCTCAGTTGATGCCCTGTTCCCACGAAGACCTCTAATGTCACCCAGCTCACTGCCCTCTGCGCCATCAGAACTGTCAGACTCTGCACCGTGGTTCCCATTGCCCCTTCGCAGGAAGTTGTGCAGGATTCATGTTGCCTTCACAATGCTGTCGGCTGTCTCTGGAGCCACTCGCAGACGGCGCTGGTAGACTCTCCAACACTGGCTGAGAATGCCAAAAACATTCTCAACTACACGTCGAGCGCTGGAGAGCCGGTAGTTGAACACATGCTGGTCATCTGGCAGGCATCTTCCAGGGTAGGGATGGAGGAGGAACGTTTTTAATTAATTAAATGTTTGCAGTGATGCATTTACACGGCTTTGGCCAGCGGATGTCGCTAACGTGGCACTCCCTTCTGCTCCACTGCTTTGTGCATGCGTAGAAGTACGAGAAAATAAGCCATTATTACGAGAAAGTTTGGATGGTCATTAAAGTATTGCTAAAATAACAAAGCTGGTGGTGGCGGCCTATGATTTTTGCACAGTACTGTGTATATATATTTTCTATTTAATTCTACTTTAAAATATGATTGTTCTTTACATAAACCCAAAAGTGTAAATGATCACAAGATTTTTTTGTCTTAGAATTTATTTTTTTGCAAGAATTTCAAGGACGGAAAGGAATCTTTCTGTTGTCTCCCTCACTCTCCTTTTCTCTCTCACTTGCTTCCCGGCACCAGCTCTCTTTCCTCTCTTGTTCTCTTCTGTCCTCCATTTCTCTCCTTCGTCTCTCCTCCCTCTCAGCTGCTTTCCGCTCTCTCTCCTCTTTCCTCTCCTCAATCTCTCGGATTAGGTCCTCCAGGTCTTTTTCTTGCTCTCATTGGCTCTGGGCTCACTGATGATTAAGAGACCACAGCAACATCTGGGCCAGATGAGGCAATAGGGCAGGTGGAGTGATGGAGGGTCTCATCCATGGCACTATACCATTTCCAGGATTCAGCTCTGGGCTCCTCATCCTCAGTGCTCACACCAGTCTGCAGACATTTCAGATCCTACAAAAATGCACAAGCATAATACAAAACCAGTCATTTTAACAGCACAATGTCATTTGATTTCTGTATTAGAAGTAACAAAATGATCTTACTTCATATTTTTGTTTCAGGTTTTCCCATATTTTTTTCTCACAAATGCCGCTGTCACCCTGTCTTGAAGGTCCTGCCCCACCACAAAAGCTCTGCAGTAAATTCACAGAAATCAAGAATCAAAAAAGTGCTCTAATAACTCTGTTTGAAATTACAATAATTGAAATAAACTACAACTTAACATTTAAATAAATCTTTACTCATTTCTGTAGTATACTGACTCAAAGCCTTTGATTGCAGCATTCCTTCATGAGCCACCCTGTTACTGCTCATTTGACCCTGTAACATCCAAACAAGATTCACGTTACCTCTGTGATTTATGTGCTCAATTTTAATTATGACGTATCCTCTCCCGTGGCCTCCTGGAATAGAAAAGTATCCATCGGATGAGCACTTCAGAATCTGTCCGGAAACAGTAGGTCATCCGGGAACTTCTCATCTACCCTTTTATGAATTCTGAGGTTTCGGACATATTACTCCTATCACGTACTGTTTTCTCCTACTATATAGTAGGCATAAGGCATATTCGGACGCACTGTTATACGTACTCCTGAATCTCGCGAGAATTAGTACGTCACCTAGGTAATTCTCGCCTACTCTTTTGTGAATACTAAGGATTCGTACATACTTGTTCGCTCGCCTACTGCTTTATATAGTAGGGAAGTATGTGGTTTCGGACGCAGCTGGATGAAAGCGTTTTTTGAACGAATCTCTTGAATGAATGATTCAATGAATGATGAATGATGTTTCACTCGTTGCCACCTGGTGGTGTAACGATGTAATTGATACAATCCTTATTTGAAGTGATATCTATGTTACTTTCAAAAGGTGATTTAATCTATTATGATCACTTCCATAGATATCAGTGTTTATATCCAAACTATAAACTTTTATGCCAGCTCTTCTGTGATAATATGAATATTTGTAACACCGATATATTGATATGATTAATCGTGCAGTTCTAGTAGGCAGTAGCCATAGTTCTGGTGGATGAAGGACCCCCTTAAAAGGTAAGGCCTAGGGGCACCTTATAGTCTTAATGCGGCCCTGCATGCATCTCACAATATTGTTTTCCAAGTTCTCAAAATGTTCCCAAACAATCGACCTTGGTCTTTTTATTCCACTCATTTTACAATATACAGTTGAAACCAAATATTTACATACACTTCAGAAAAAAAGACAAAAACTTTTATTTCTTTACTGTCATACATTAAATCAGAGTAAACTTTTTATGTTTTAGATCAATAAATATTAACATATTTTTTGCATTTGTTAAATGTCAGAATCAAGCGAGGGATAATTTTTATGTATTTTTTTGATAACTTTCTTCAAAGTCAGAAGTATACATACACTAAGTTTGTGTCTTTAAACAAAAAGAAAACTACAGGGGCCTCATGTATAAAACTTTGCGTAGATTTCATCCTTAAATTTTAAGGATTTGCGGAATTTGCGTACGCACAAAAGTTTTCAGATTTATAAAACCGTACGTACGCCAGAACCTGCGCAAGGTTCACTTTATAAATCACAATTATCTGAATATTGTGCGCAGGTGCACGTGCTTATAGCTTACCCCAATCTCCTCCCGAAATAACCATATTTGGAGGTTAAGACCGCCTATTTTGAATATGTATGATCTCCCTGCATATTAATACGACCGATAATTGTCATTGATCTGTTTGGCTAAAAATGGAAGAACAGAAACGAAAAGCAAAAAAAAAAAACTTCACCGACTGCGAGATGGAGGTACTGCTGTCTGAGGTGGAGGGCCGAAAAAAAGGTTTATTTGGTGGGCTCTCTGCGGGCATTTCAAATAAAAGAAAGATATTAGAATGGGAGCAAGTAACAGAAGCAGTCAATGCTGTTACCTCGGTACCTCGCACAGTCCAAGAGACAAAAAAAAAAATGGTCTGACTTAAAAGTAGTCGTAAAAAAGAATATGTGCACACAGGCGCAGTGTCATAACAACTGGTGGTGGTCAAGGAATCACTGACCTCTCAGCCTTTGATGCAAGGGTGGGTGCGATTATAGGGGAAACAGGATTAAGTGGAGTTCTTCCAGAATTCCAAGGTAATACAGATGTGATTTGCGGTGACGATGGTAAGTAATTGATTTATCTACACATTATATAAGTTTTTGTCTGTTTAAAATTCTGCTTTTTTATTGTGGATAATTTAAATCAACCAATTCAAATTCCGTGGAAGTGGAAAGTCCTAAAATATCCAAGTGACAAATCTAGCAATAGATGCAGCTGCCCTTAAGATATACGTTTATTAAAATAGTCGATGTTCCTGTTTATTCATATGCAAAAAATGTAACTTAAAAAGACAAAAGCAAGTCATCAAGTGCACATTTTATTTCACACATTTACAGATATGCAATACAACCTTTATTTAATTAAACGTTTTTTAATGATTAAAGGAACAGTTAATCCTGGAATGCCTTCAAGCCCGGTGAGTGGTCCAAGTGGGGTAGACAAGGGATGTAGGCTTAGATCCTACGTGCCACCGCCGCCGCCATCCTGTGTGCCTCCACCACCATCCTGTGTGCCACCACCGGCATCTTGTGTGCCTCCACCAACGTCCAGTGTGCCGCCATCATCAAATGCCCAAGCAACCCCATCCTGTGCGCAATCCAGTGCATCATCATCATCATCATCATCCTTTGTGCCACCACCGAGCGCTGGTAACTCAAGGCGTGTACTGACGGAAGAAGTCATGCAGACCCAACGCCACATGGTTCATGCTGTTAATCGAACTGAAAGAAATAAAAACTATTTTGTCAGAAATAAGTGGTTCACTTAAAGAACTTGTGAAAAAAGAAAAAGTTTGAATTAACTTGCCTTTTTACATTCCATTTATTACATTTATACGCCGCTGTATTGCCATAGCATTATGCACTGCATTAGGAGGGCCAGGGTCGGGTTCATTATCTTCAGTATGGGCGTTCGATGGAACAGGTATTCATGGGTTTCATCAGGTCCCTTTCCACAGGTGTATTATCAAGCACAATGCAGTCTGCATTCATAATCTAGGTGCTTGATTTTATACACCTGTGGAAAGGGACCTGATGAAACCCATGAATACCATTCTTTTGAGCAATGTTGTGCAACACTGCGCAAGCCACCACAATGCGGCAAACCTTTGTAGGGCTGTACAATACTGTGCCACCAGACCTATCCAAGCACCTCCAGCGTCCTTTTAGCAGACCAATAGTGCGTTCGACCACTGAACGCGTCCGGCAATGCTTCTCGTTATAACGCCGTTCTTGTTCGGTTTGGGGTCTAGTTAGTGGAGTTAGCAGCCACGTTCTAAGGGGATAACCACTGTCTCCTGAGAGGTAAAACATATATTTTTTTAAGAAAATATAACAAAACAATGAATGTAAATACAATGGGACAATTAATATAACATTTCAAGTGCTAGGCAGAGGTAACAATTATAAACAATATTATAAGAATACTTTAAAGAAAGTACATGCTTGTAAAATAGCCTACAGATAGCTTTTTGTTTTTTTCCAGGGCAATATTGATTCAATATAACATTTCACTTAATTTTTAAATGCTATAAAACATGTTTTGTTTCCTGAAAATTTGCATTGATTAATGTGAAATTTTGCTTTAAAAAATATTAAAATAAGTGTGGGTTTGTTTATCATTGGAGATTATAATTATACCTAAAAGAAAAAACATTTTAAAAGGTATGCTTTAAACACATTTGCATCATTACTCAATTACAATTACATGCGCATTCCTGCCGACTTACCAAGAAGCCATCCATCACGCACAGCTCCTGTTTGCAGTCTGTTCCCTACACTGCTGTTGGACAAAATGTAGGAATCATGAGTTGACCCAGGCCATCTCGCAACTACATTTGTCAGAGACATATGCGCATCACATATGATCTGCACGTTCAAAGAATGAAAATGTTTTCGGTTAACAAAAGCAAATTCATTCTCAGATGGTGCCTTTATTGCAACATGAGTGCAGTCAATAGCACCGATTACATTGGGAAAACCGGTGATTGCTGCAAATTGCATTTTGATGTTGGCCTGTTCAGCTTGCGTGTAAGGAAAACGGATGTATCGGGGTGCCATCCCCACTATGGCATCCCATACATATGGCATTACACGGCTCAGGGATGACTGCGACATACCCGATCGGTCTGCCAACTCTCGCTGGAAAGTACCAGTGGCCAAGTGGCCTAATGTGGTCAATACTTGTACAGGAACACACAGCGTGTGGTTTCTCCGCGAGGGTCTTTCCAATACTGGCCATAATTCAGAACACAATTCCAAGAGGATGGCTCTTGGGAATCGAAATCGGCTCATGAGCCAATCATCATCATGAGCAAGGAAATCTTCACGGTCTCTGAAAACACGCTCCCTCCGTAGAGCGTCATTAGCAAGGTCTTCAAACAGCGCTAGAGCATCCATTATGATGATATGTTATATACGCACATACCTTTTTATAGCCCATTCATTAAAAAAAAATTAGTAAATTCAAAGTATTTGCACCTGGTTAAGAATGCTGATAATGATAATTCAGGTTGATGCAATTTGATTTATTGGGTGATGTAATAGGATAATTTAGAAGTTTTTCATTTTAAATAGTTATTGCTATTTGGGCCAGTTGGTGTCGCCAAAACACATACTCTTCTAAAAGAGTGCGTACGCACGGTCAAGAGCATCCTTACGGTGCGCACTTATTTACAGCAAGTTTATTTTTTATAAATCCCGATATGTGCGTGGAAAAATGCGTACGCATATTTCTATGCCCATTTTGTGCGTACGCAACGTTTATACATCAGGCCCCAGATGATTCCATTCTGAGCTTAAGAAGCTTCTGATAGGTTAATTGATTCCATTTGAGTTAATTGGTGGCACACCTGTGGATGCATATAAAGGCACACCTCAAACACAGAGCCTCTTTCTTTGACATCATGGGAAAATCAAGAGAAATCAACCAAGACATCAGGAAAAGAATTGTGGACCTCCACAAGTGTGGCTCATCCTTACGTGCAATTTCCAGATGCCTGAAGGTCCCACGTTCATCTGTTCAGACAATAATATGCAAGTATAAACAACATGGGAATGTACAACCATCATACCGCTCAGGAAGGAGAACTGTTTGGCCATAATGGTAAACGGTATATTTGGAGGAAAAAGGGTGAAGCTTTGAAGCCTCAGAACACCATCCCAACTGTGAAGTATGGGGGTGGTAGTATAATGTTGTGGGGCTGCTTTGCTGCCGAAGGGACTGGTGCACTTCACAAAATAGATGGCATCATGAGAAAAGAGAATTTTGTGGATATATTGAAGCAACATCTGAAGACATCAGCCAGGAAGTTAAAGCTTGGGCGCAAATGGGTCTTCCAAATGGACAATGACCCCAAGCATACCTCCAAATTAGTTACAAAGTGGCTTAAGGACAACAAAGTCAAGGTATACGCTGATTTCACGCAGCCGTTATTTTGAAATCGAAAGCGAGGCTCCGGTGGGAAGAAAACCGGAAGTGTCGCCTTTAATCACAGGAGAGTCGTGAATGCGATGGCTTATTGTTGTGTTTAATGATGTTGTGTCAATTCTAAAAATGTACATACATTTCTTTCATACTTTAGACTATATACAGTGAAATTCATTTATAAATAAAATATTTTTTTTAATATATAATTCAGAATGTAAAAAAAGAAGCAGGAATGAAATATATACATATCCTATATTGAATATTAACATCCAATAGTGTAAATCGCGGCAGCAGCTTCAGGTTGGTAATCCAAGGCATTGTTGTTTATCTTTACTTTCGGGGTTCTTCCCACCGGAGCCTCACTTTCGATTTCAAAATGGCGGCTGCGTGAAATCAGCGTATTGGAGTGGCCATCACAAAGCCCTGATCTCAATCCCATAGAAAATTTGTGGGCGGCACTGAAAAGGTGAGTGCGAGCAAGAAGGCCTACAAACCTGACCCAGTTACATCAGTTCTGTCAAGAGGAGTGGGCCAAAATTCCAGCAAACTATTGTAGAAAGCTTGTGGAAGGATACCCAAAACGTTTGGCCCAAGTGAAACAGTTTCGGGGCAATTCTACCAAATACTAAGGAAGTGTATGTATACTTCTGACTTTGATGAAAGTTATCAAAAAAATATATAAAAATGATCCCTCGCTCGATTCTGACATTTAACAAATGCAAAAAATATGTTAATATTTATTGATCTAAAACAGAAAAAGTTTACTCTGATTTAATGTATGACAGTAAAGAAATAAAAGTTGTGTTTTTTTTCTGAAGTGTATGTAAATATCTGGTTTCAACTGTATTTCAAATGCCAAATTATCCACTTTTTCTGCCAACTCAATAACCCACAACATCTGGCCTTGGCTCGTTTGTTTTATAGTAAAATCTGGTGGGATTTCACGTCAGGTGATTAACGAGGCATCCTGAAGAGAGCACTTATCATGGATCAGTACAAACACTTCACATGCATAATAAAACTGTCCCGCAATCAGTTAAAACCATAGTAGACACTGGTTCATGGGTTTACTTTGAGATCAACACCCCCTTGTGGCAACCACCACAGTTTTGAAACATTTCGAAACACTAATGACATAACGAAGCCTCGTTTGATGAAATCAACTGACTTGCCCAATTTGATACACACTCCGAACCAATAAATATATAAATGAATAAATATAAACAAATAAATAAATATATAAGTGTGTGTGTGTGTGTGTGTGTGTGTGTGTGTGTGTATGTATGTATGTATGTATGTATGTGTATATATATATATATATATATATATATATATATATATATATATATATATATATCACTATATAACTATATATAAATATATGTTTATGCAATTATTTAATATATACACAGACTTGAACACAAACACAAATAAATTATCCACTTTTCATTATCAAAATATGGTTGAATATCTGGAACAGAATTTAGATAACACCATGAAAACTACATATCTTGAGATCATCACGTCCAGACTCTTTCCAATATGTTGTTATAAGGGTAGAGTGCTCACAAAGACTAACAAACTAGGAGAACAGTCTTTAAATCCAACTTACTTAAGGGAAATACAGGGAGACAGGCTTCATAACATTTTTCAAAACAACATCAATACAAGACAAGAACCAGACTGAAACTGAGGGCTTACAAGGCAAAAAAAAGGAGCAAACGAGGTGATTGACAAGGCACAGGTGAATGGGATTAATTAATTAAATTTACTCATTTCAATCACTGGAACGGACACGGAAGCAGGCTCATGGGCTGGAGTGGACTCTGGATGTGGGGACCGGAGAGGGGAAAATGTCTTCAGAGCCACCCGGGTGGACATGAAGGAAGGATCCGCTACTTTTGACATCAGGTCTGCACTGTTGGACACCACCTTCTGTGCTCTGGGTATTGGAACCCTGATGTTGATTTCGGGACATGAAGGGGGACTTCGCAATGAGAACATACCAACTATGTGGGGAGAGCCACATGTCCAGAGCACCAAATCAAAGTACCTATCTATGTTGTAACTAGAATTACCCACTGGTATCCATGGGGAAATGTGTGGGTCCAAACCACTCCATAACAAGTCCATCAATTGTGTGTCCATTCAGGTTGAAAGATGGCTATATTGCATAAATTCATCCACGTACGATTCAATTGCTCAAACATATTGATAGATGGAACAGAGTCCATATTTCAGTTTTGGTCCTGTATTCTGTCACGTGTTGTAAGGGTAGAGCGCTCACAAAGACGGATTAATGAATGAAACTCATGGGGAAAACTGAGTCAAAGGAATAACACACATAACCCTGACATTACTCCCCCCTGCCCGAAGGCGCGACCCGGGGAGGGGGGCGGGTACCCTGGAGTCCTGGAGGTCACAGGCAGGTGAACAGGAGGTGCCGGCAGCTCAGTGAGCCAGGAATGACTCTGGAATAGGCTCATGGGCTTGAGAGCAAAGATCTTATAATTGACAAGAAGTGAAAGCTAATAGAACGTTCCATTGCAACACCAGCACCCAGCAGCAGCCCTACGTGTCCGCCATTTTGGAGTGAAAGTGCCTCGGCAGTCATTAAAGCTGAAATCCAACCTGATTGATGACAACAAAGAATAATGTACAATCAATAGACTAGTGATCATCAAATCCTTTTTTTTCTCCAGCTTATTTGACAGACTTAATGTTTAAGTCTTTCTCTTTTTTTCCCCACAAAACCTTTGCTCTATCTAGAAACCATGTCAGTTTGGTTTGAAATTCTTTGAAGTTTAAATATTAGCATTATAAACACTGAATTAATACCAACGTATGAAATAACATAAAGGACATGCCTTAGAACAATTGGGAATGTTGGACAAATAAATATATAACAGTTTGTAGCATGATCAAGGGGATTAAAACGTACAATATATATTTCAAACTAAATGGAGTAAGAGTAAATGTGTAAAGTTGAATAAAATAGAAATACTCAAAGTAGGCAAAAAACTACCTCAAATGTGTATTTTATAGTTGGATTCCACAACTGATAACATAAAACATAAAAGACAATACAACATTTACTGTAGGTGTACATAAAATTCACTGATGGCTTAATTTGAGAAATTTTCTATTGCGTTTCTGGTTTGGCTGTGAGATCTGCCGATTTTGGTTGCTTAAGCTGTGATGGATTCTGATCTGTACAAAGAGTCTAACCATGTAGATGAGTGACTTTTTTCACTTCTCCGTGTCACACACTACTCCCCTGCACTCACTCACAATCCCCATACTACTGGTAAATAGCTTCCTACTCAGCCCAACTGTGTGGATAACTGAGCTGATCTTTTTTTGGAAGTTAGACTCCAGAGCTGGGCACTTTAAGGCCCTTCTCTCCTTAGTTGAGTTAATTGTACTGTTTGTCCTTGTGAAATGCATACTGTGAATTAACAGGGATATCTGTGGTCAAGATTTTACACTCCTTACCATCTTCACTGTCTGCGAATTTCCCCACAACCTTACTGGCCATATACAGGCCAGTAAACCAGTACACTTCCATCATGGTCAAAGGCAACTGCTGCGGAAACTGGTGGCCTCATCTCACTCAGCAGGTCCAGGACATGTTTTGGTAGGACCAGTGGTGTAGTGGTAAAAAAAGAGGTGGGTAAACTATAAATTCTGGTGGACCACAACTTGATCACCCGGTAAGGTGGGCCACTGCCTACCGGTGTATGTGTATCCTGATGACATCGCTATAGGCTATCATTTGATGGTACTACCAAGGGTATCACTGGTTGTTCCCTCATCATAGGTCACAAAATCACTATTCAATTCATGAATACATTAATCGAAGTTCTTGTTAAAGAGACTCAAGAAGGAATAATATGGTTGAAATCTATGAAGTTTACTAAATGACAAAACAGAGAGAACAAAAATATTTAAGAGAGATAGAGAGGGAGGCTTATACCCAGGGCTTCCAATGCAATGCACTTGAACATAATGATAGGGATTTGGGGTTATTTTCATAGTCGATTAATCTGTTGAATATTTCCTCGATTAATTGATTAGTTGTTTGGTCTATCAGAAAAATGTGGATCAGTGTTTCCCTGTAGAGGGAAAAGTCTTTAACCTGGTGCAGGCTTGATTCCCTCTGAATGTCTTGTACAGTTGGGTTTTGACATGCTCATTACATTAAACCAGCTGCATGTAATGAATTGTTTAAAAAAACTTAAAAAAAAAAAACTTTTTTGCCTAGTTTTAATGATTTTCTGTTGCGGCTGCGATCAAGTTTAATTCTCGCGCAGCTTGTATAGTAACGAGCGTGTGTTTTCTGCTCCATGTGTGCCGTTCTCTTTGTTCCGTGTGTGTGTGTGTGTGTGTGTGTCGGCGCGCTGCGCTCTCTGCTCAACGTTCTGCTCTGTCATTAACGGCCCAAATGCTCGAATCATGTACCGATCGGCGATCACGCACTGGAAAAGCAAAGTCCGCTCAAATAACGTGAAATTTAGAGGTGGATAAACGCAATTTGAGGTGGATAAACGCACTTTGGAGGTGGGCAAACGCTATTTCCGAATTTTGGGAGGTGCGTAAACGGCGTTTACGTGCGTTTAGCCTCCACTACATCCCTGGGTAGGACACCCTCAGGGATGTTGACATCAGACTCCAGCACAGCATCACTGTTCTGGAAAAACACAATCCATACAAATATTAATCATAAAATGTACCTAATGATATATATGTCACAAATAAAATTAGACGTATTATGACAATATTAATTAAGATTAAGTGCAGGCTTATTTACACATGCTTCCACTTAATTTTTTTCCCTCTCTGTATATTTTACAGTTATCACTGACTCCTTATTAACACCAGCCTTTCTGGTCTTCTTCAACCGGTTCACTTCTCTCATTTTACAGTTTGTTGTTGCTTTTGGCATGTCTGTATATATTTTATAGTCTGTTAACCAGAGTGAAATTACTTGTGTTAATGCATAAACCAATTCTGATTCTGAGTTGCCTAGACCTCAAATTCTTGTAGAAAGCTGGTCCTGGCTGAGTACTCTCTCCCTGACCTCTCTGACTCACAAGTTGAGTGGACGACCACAAAGCAGTCCATCTGCTCTCCTTGATGGATTTTAAAACAAGTTATTGTAGTGTAAATATAGATTTTTTTTATTTTTTTTTATTCAGAAGAACCAAAGATCACTTACCATGATCTCCAGAACTAAACGAAGATATTTGGTGGGTCCAAATCATAGACTGTAAAAAATATGGACAAAGCGTCTGTGACGTCACCCATAGACTTTCTGAAGAACGGGTTTGAAGCCGTTTATGGGCGGCGCCATCTTGGAAAATCTTGGGAAATCCTAACCCCGCCCACCTTCTGACGCAGCGCGCGTCACTCGCTCGCTCTGCTACTTCGGTTATCTCTGTGTATATTTAGGCAACGAAATATGTTATAAAACACCATACTAACTCTTTTCGTTTTCATTTAAAGAAATCTTAAACATTATAGCCACACAAATGTGGTTCAGGCAACGCGTATTGATTATATTCACTGCACATAACGTTTGCCTATTTATAAAAAACAAACAAAATATAAAACACAAACCTGCCTCTTTTCGTTTTAAATATAATATAAAAATATTAAACATTTTAATATGGTCCAGGCAATATGTGCATTTGTCCTAAACAACAGATGTTGCAGTAAACAACATTACAGATCATATTCGTTGTATTAAAATTTAAAATGACAAAACTCAACCCAGTCTCTTTTTGTTAAATTTCAGTTTTATCAATATTAGCTATTATAAAAGTATAAGTAAAAGGTACAAGAAGCTATACAAATAAAGCAAACAATTCTGTCAAACATACAAAGTCAGCGCTCAATCTAGTCTAACCATACAATGGTAAAGTTAAATAGCTTATAAACTTATGAAACTTCCCCTCAGCCAAACCGATTGGCCAGGGAACAAATTATAGATTTACAAGACTAAAAATCGCCCGTTAGATATACACAAGACAAATTATATCTCATGTTTAACCACTACAGAGACGTCAGAGTCAGCGGCAAACGTCAGAACGACTAGCCGAGGAAAGGCTGTTCCAGGCGGGGTACATGAACGCCGAGCGCCCGGTCATCGCTGGATCTCACAACTGGATACAATTTTCATAAATCTTTATAAATAAACCACAGATTTGAGCTTTAAACAACTACATTCTCGCCTGAAAAACTCTTAAAACTACATTTCATGATACAGAAACAGTAGTATTATATGTCAACTGTATTAAAAAATGGCGCTTCTTATGTTGTCATTCTCCGTGGCGCTGCCTTGTCAGCTGTCAATCAAGCTGTCAATCAAAGTTAACCACGCCCTTATTGTCATACATTTTATATCTAAATACGATCTAAACTAACGAGTTAGAAAAAAATTCACAGCCCTCATGGTTGTCAGGCACTCGGAACCTATCGAAAAATACAATAAAAGTCCATGGGACCAACCTGTAAAAACATGAATTTATGCTGTGAAAACGGACATTTTAACATGGGGGCTATGGACATTTGCTCCCTTTTGGGACCTCGCCCTAGCGGATTTTCGATGTATTGCAGTTTTTCGCACTTCCGGGTAGGCTTCATTTTTCAGATCAGAATGTTGCCGCTTGGTCCAAATCAATAGTCCATTGGCTGCTCCACCTGGTCAGCTTTGGCACCGCATTAGCAGTTACTGGTGGATCTGCATACGGTGCTTGTTTAATCTACTCTACAATCAGAAGTCACTCTAGTATAGCTGTGTTTGTCCATAATCTTCTCAGTATTGATAGTGATCCTGGGACTATCCTAGCCTGGAAATCCAGACCTAAATCTAAAAGATTAATGGTCTGGTGTCGGTCAATGAAAATCGGCCAGCTCGAGGGGCGGCACCAAGCATGCATTTGAAAATCTCACAGCACGCAATTGGATAACACTACGACCAATCACAACAATAAACCCCATACGCTTAGCTACCAGCGGAGCTAACTGGTAGATTAGACTCTTCCGGTCGGCAAAACAGCAAAAACACCCTTCTTGCAAAGGAACGATTCGAGCGCCGTCTTCTGTTCCTCTTTTGGGAAAAAGCCAAGTCTAACTCGTTCATTGTAGCGGCCAAAGCCGTTTCAAACAACTGCTATTCATCCATATAGGCATCTTGCAATGTTTACTGATGACTTTGACGTCACAGCGCTGTCGTCATCTGTTTAGCTCGCCTCTGGCCCGCCTATATCAGATATCCCGATATGATTGGTGCAGCTCAGATCGAGGGGCATATTTAATGAGCTCCATTGCTCGACACCAGAGTAACTCGCTGAGCAAATTCAACTTGTGCTCTCGCGAGAACTCTGGTTTACCAGGGTAGGACTATCCTGGGAGATATAGCAATGTTCAGCTGAGATCTGCTCCGTGTCAATGCTGACCTGGGGACTCTTCTGGGAGGTGTATGTGCTGAACAGCAGCAAAAAGGTGTCAAGTTCTTGCTCACAGTTAGTCTTCTCTGAGTTGTTAAACATCAATCCTGTAGCCACAGCCTGGTATTCACACTCAAACTGGACAGAGTCACGAGCTGAAGACGCACACACCATATTAAATACAGTTACAATAAAGAAATACATTAAACTATGCAATGCAAGGTACTGAAATACAATACTTATTTTTACATACCCCTAATGGTTGAGTAGGCATTCTCAAGGCTGTCTTGAATCAGGCGATTTGTCAAAAGGTAGGACGCCTGGTGACGTTCACGAAGATCACACTAGATTATTTTCAAGCACACGATGTTGTGCTGCCACCCCTCTACACATGGGATCTGCGTGGTTCAAGGGCGAGCGCTTACAAGCTTCAGGCGGGGGAGCCACTCCATACACTTTTCCAAGAATGGGAAATGCGTGGATCCATCTGAGAGAGCAGACTTCAGCTTGTGGGAATCCTTGAGCTGCTTGGAGTTGAAGCAGTTGAATATACCATCAAAGTTTTCACAGAATTTGGCAGCTGCCATGAAGTTTCTCTGCACCTAATCTGTGAGCAGCTTTATCTGTGCCAAGGTCTTTATACCCACAGCAACGGAGTGGCTCAGGACCTGAGTAGCAAACCTTACTCTCATGGAAGCAAACGGTGGGAGATGCACATGCTTCTTAGTACCTGTTTGCTGTCGTAAATATATCACCATCCAGTGTGAACTCACTGCTGCGCCAGTTGTTGCGTTTATTCTTGATCAGATGTGGTGGATCCCACAGGGAGAACACTCTGACAGCATCTACTTCAAAGTACAGCTTCGCCTTTGTTACACCAACATGAGCAAGCATTGAACGGTTACCACCTGTAAAAGACAGTATTGCATGCATGTATTTATTCATTTAACCCTCACATTAACAATGTGGTAAGAGGGAGCTGAAAATCCAAGGTTTTCTATATTAGTGGAGTAAGGAAAACAAGTAATATAGGCATTAGAACAAGTGGTAACACTTTACAATAAGGTTCATTAGTTAACTACATTAGTTAACATGAACTAATAATGAACTGCACTTATACAGCATTTGTTCATCTTTGTTAATGTTAATTTCAACATTTACTAATACTTTATTAAAATCTTGTTAACATTAGTTAATGCACTGTGAACTAACATGAACAAACAATGAACAGCTTTATTTGTATTAATTAACATTAACAAAGATGAACAAAAACAGTAATAAATGTATTGCTCATTGTTAGTCCACGTTAGTTAATACATTAACTAATGTTTAATAAAGGAACCTTATTGTAAAGTGTTACCGAACAAGTTTTATTTTGACAAACATCAATAACAAATGGTTCCAACCAATCACAAACATCGAACAATCAAATAAACAAACTACTACTAATTACAACACCTCATGGAAAAAATGTGTCTTACATTTCAAATAAATCAACATTCAAAAGACTGTGTATGTGTTTGTGTTGTTTATTGGTTATTGTTTGAATCAGAGCTTCTCATTTTTGACAAAGCACACTCTGATTTTCTATTCTGTGTGAAACCTTAGAAAGCAGTTGCTAGTGGATGTAAAACAGAGGTGAACACCACATTTCAGGCACTTAGTTTTTGGTGTTCCTGTGCACCTTGGTACCTTGTCCCAGTCCAGTCCCTTTCTTTTCAGCCATAATCATCCAGTGGGCTGTGGCATCCAGGCGCACATCAGGGACTGGAATTGGAGCAGCAGGTCCTTTTCTTCTCTTTTCCTCATACTCACCAGCAATTGTGGAACAGGGATTTTCCAGGCTCTTTCCACTTTTGCATATGGGCTTCAGCATTGTAGGATTTGAAGGTATACAGCTTCTGTTCAAAAGATCCACATCCCGCTCTCTTCAGGTCAGCTTCTCACATCAAATTGATGCCTGGTAGTCTATTGCCACAAACAGTACCAGTGCAGTGAATTCCCAGCTGAGCCAGTGTAAGCACAAGAGGAACACTCATTAACCAGTTGTCGAAGAAAAGCTTGTAGTTATTTTGCTTGGGTATAGGCTGGACCAGGCGGAGGACAACATTGCCACTTGCTCCCACATCTGCTAGCTCAGAGGGTTGTACAACTCTCCCTGTTTAGATTTCTAATATATATGTGTGTAATCCTATTTTTAATAATCCATAAAATATAAATGTATCTAATAGTTAATCTAATCGGTTCATGATTAATGACGGTGTATTTGTATGGTGAACCAGCATTTCCAATTGATACAGTTTTAATCGTCTCGCCACGAAGGTTTTATAAATGTATTTTAATAAATTGATGCGTGGCTCGCACTGCACCTGCGCGCGGGGTTTTCCCGCCCTGAGTCTTGACTCGCAGTTTGAGAACGGCCGTGGTTAACACAGAATTCGCCCTAAATATAAACGTTTTAAAGGATTTCAACTAACGTTAGCTTTTCTTTTTCTGTTCTGTTAATAAAGCTTACTGAATGAACTGTAGCTTCTGCATCAAACGGTAATCAAACAAAAATGACTCGGGACTACCGAGTTGTCTCAGAGAGTGATTCGTTAATTTTGTGTTGACCGCGCATGCGTGCAACATCCCATAGTTTGAGTCTTCGGGAGTTCGGGTTTGGCTCGACCGGGTCCTCCGAGTCTTTCGTTCTTCCTGTCAGTCCCATAGAGACTATGCTGTCAGTACCGGAAAGACAAATGATTAGTTCATCGAGTCTTTCGGGTCTGAGTCTTCGTTCTTTTGTCACGTGACCGCTGGTATCTCGAGACATGAACTAATAATTTCTGTTTCATATACAGAACCTATGGGATGTTGCGCGCATGCGCGGTCAACACAAAATGAACCGGTACTTCAGTGCGTCTCGAAGTTCGAACTCGAAGACACGAGGCGTTCGAACAGATGTGATCAATTTGAAAGTGAATAAGAACGTCTCGGATCAGGAGGCTAGGTGAACTAACTAACAGACTGCATTAGCCTGAACTTAAGACCCAACTAATCAATTAATGAAACATTTCGGTTTCTTATCATTGGATTTGGCTGCATTACCCTATAGTTTATTTTTATTTTTTCAAATGTAATCAACATTTTCGTAAGTACTAGATGTGTTGGGCTATTTAACATGACATTTTAATTATATTCTGCTGAAATGAACGAAATGACTCGAAAAAAGATTTGTTCATTTTGTCCGTAAAATGATCCGAACTTCCCACTACTATTATGTATGCCAGGCCAGTAGTTGGAGATGTCACTTTGTCATGAAACTCCTTGTGAACACATAATGCGCGTGACGTCACCGTTTTCACAGATTTGCTTTTTTGTTGTTTAAATGGGGACCGTAAAGGCATCGTTTTCAAAAACCTTTCACTTTGAAACCCATTTTCAAAAATTTGTGTTTTCAGGCCCCCAAAACGCCGTTGTCGTGTAAATAAATGGCCAAAACGCTCAAAAAGTTTTCAGTTTTCGGTGGAAACTGTCATGTAAACATACCCCAAGTTAAAGCCATTATTGAGCTTTATATCAGTTGCTGCATGTGGAGAAAAAAAATCTTTTATCTCTTCTCAAACGTAAAGAAGAAATTTTCCATCGAAGACAAGGATCTGATATTGCAAGATGACACCGGTGTGGAGGTTGACGAGGATGTTTTCACTGACGTGCTGGAGGAGAAATCTCGTGATATACTTTGGAGAGTTGTTGACCAAGATTCAGGTAAGTGTCTATGACATACAAATACTTCCCTAGCACACTAAATTCTTTAAAGAAATAGTTTACCCAGAAATAAACAAAAAATGCTCACTCTTTCATAACAAATCGGCTCTATATTCTTTTTTTTCTGTGGAACACTTAATTTGAAGTATGTTGCTCTTTCACGCACATTAAAAGTTGCTGCCTTTAAAGGGTTATTCACCCAAAAATGAAAATTCTGTCGTTAATTACTCACCCCCATGTCGTTCCAAACCTGTAAAATCTTCGTTCATCTTCGGAACACAAATTAAGATTTTTTTAATGAAATCTGAGAGCTTTCTGTCCCTCCATTGACAGTCCATGCAACTACCACTTTCAAGCCCCAGAAAGGTAGTAAAGATATTAGGGATGCACGATATATCGCCACCATATTGGTATCAGCCTATAATTGTTCATTTTTAATGTTATCGTTATCGATCCGATAAGAAAATTAGGCCGATATAATCCGATAAATAATTATTTCCTGTTCACCATGATGGATTTGATTTTTTTTTTTTTAATATGATTGGAATCACTTCAAAAAGGCAGATAGAGTTAAATGCCAAATGTGCAGCACAAATCCATCGTATAAGCTTATTATAATTATAATGAGAACACGACTGTAAAAAGAATGCTGTGAATTATTTGTGTATATTAATTATATAAGGATGCGTTTGGTTAATTAACGATGCAGTGAAACGCTTCATTGTACCGGTCTTTAGCTTTAGTGCGCGAAGCTCAAACAGCAATGACATTAATAACTACTGGGACTGTCATAACATTATAATGAGAACAGTACGTAATAAAACGTGAATTCTCTGGGTTTACTTTAGGCTTGCTGCGATAGTTGGTGTTGACGGTGTTACCGGTTCAGCCGCAACACTGGTTACATCACCACTGCACCGTCATTTTGATTTTTATAGTAATAAAAATAATTTAGTTCAGTTAGAGAACAGACGCTACAATTAAACATTTGTCTGCTCAGTGCAGCGTGAGCCAAACGAGAGTCGCAGCACAGATTAGCAGGAGTCAGATTTCATTAAAATATCTTAATTTGTGTTCTGAAGATGAACAAATGTCTTACGGGTTTGGAACGACATGAGGGTTAGTAATTAATGACATAATTTTCATTTTTGGGTGAACTTACCCTTTAGTGAAATAGTCCACATATCCAGATTCCAGAAACATTTGAAGTATTTCAAAGCTACTGTATAGCATTATTTGTCATTAAGTCACCATATGCTGGAAATATTTTCCTCTACCATAGCTCCTGGTTTTGAAACATGATAGTAATTAATTGAGGGTTTTCTTACTTAAGAATTTAAGAATGTTCTTTTAATCAGTATAATTTCAAAAGAATTGCTGTGAAGAGTGCAGCATTATAGTGCAGAGTTACATCTTAAATTCAAATGAGTCAGGATTTATAAATAATATTATTAGGTTATGTTAAATATAGGCCTACTTTTAAATGCTAAACATTAAGAAGTTTGGTTCAGGACCAAATATAATTTTAAAGGGGTTATGCGTAGTTTTTCTACTAAAATGAATCCTTTTTCATTGCCTGTGTGTGAAGGGGTTGTATTATCACATTAAAATGATCCACTTGGCGGGTTTTGCTATTACCTCTGAAAGCAAGTATTCCTATTTCTATGTGAAGGCTCCGGGTCGGATTCACCGCGAAATCCAGTGACGTGACTGAGACCTGCATGCGCGCTCCCGAGCCTCTTGCCTCGTCTACTGACTTTGCACTCAACAGCGACGACACTGCAACTTATGACATGGAGTCTGCTAACACTAAGAAACGACCTGCTCCCAGCACAACACAGACTCCAACACAAACTCCACATAATGATAAAAAACTAAAAAAAAGTTTTATCTGCTGAAGCTCGTCAGGCCAAACGTGAATCGGATCAACTTCGGACAAAAACACGGATCAACATCAGCAGGGCTTTTGAATCATAGAGAAACCTCTGCTTTGTTTTGGGTATAAAAACAGACACGGAGTTGGCTTTCATCCTATTGGACAGGTAAGCTAACATTACTACAAAGCATGTAAAATATATTTAGATTTTGTGCTTTATTTATTTTTTTCCAGCTATCATAACAGTACAAACACAGCAAGCCAGGGCCCAACTACATCAACCCCTAGTAATAGACAAGGTGCACTGAGCCATTCAGCAACTGGAGAAGAATCTGACCGGTGAGTTTGTCTTATAATTCTAAATTTATAGATGAGTTAGTGTCATCAATGTCAACATTACCAGAATGCACATAAAACAGTGTAAGAGATATCAAATGTAATATCAAACAAAATGTGGGATACTGAATAATATATGATATTCTAATGTCTTACTTGATTGTGTATAATAATATAAGCAAGTAATATATTATCAGTGTGGAAAAAACTCTACAGTTCCAAATATGTTCTGGTTCAGATTTGTTATATTCAATGCACAATGAAGACAAGATTCTTCAAGGGCTTGCTGTAATAATAAATGATGAACAAAGGGTGTGGGCTGGGCTAACTTACAAGTCTGTTTGACAATTTACATGGGCTCAATACACAATGCATTTTTGGTCACTGCAAACGGAAATGCATGTATGTGTTTTTGTATTAAGATAGGGGAGGTGAGATACTATCACAAGTGGTCACTCAAGATACATGTGGAGATGCATCAAGCAATAATTTTGTCTTTGTCTATAGAAAATAAAAAAAACACAATACAATTAAACAGTTTTTCTTACTTAAATGCACACTTTTTCTGTTCGTGCCATTCCATTCTACAGCTGGATTATATGTCGCCATGCTGTACACATGCATTACATTTGATATGTAATTTGTTTATTCAACAGTGACAATTTTCTAGTGGAAGGAGTTAGACCACTGGCTGAGGATCAACCTTTGGGGGCTTTGGAAGACAGGTAAATGTGTAAAAGTAGGCATTACACTATTGCAAACGTATTGGTTGCAATCTGAAACATCACCGCTAGAGGCCGCTGAAAACTACATATAGCCCCTTTAAATATATATATTTTTTTTTTTTACAACCAGCATGCAATTAATTAATGTTTAAATGTTTCCAGAATGCCCAGTCCTTGATTCTTCTTGTAGCTCCCATCCTGACACACTATCAGTGTCCTCTGAGACTGATGAAAGTGCTGGACCAAGTGAAAGTGCTCGTTTTGATGACGCTTTTGAGGCAAAACAGGTGATTGTTAAAATTCCTAATTTACTAGCTTAATTGTTTAGCAGTTATTCACATTTTTATATTATGAGGGCATTATAGCACTTTAAAAAATATATAAAAAAAAAAAGATATATATTTTAGTTTGTCAATGGCATTTTGGAGGAAAAGGCAGGTGGACCTGCGATTTTGGCCGAATATAAAGAACATGGGAAACTCACAGACTCAACGCGGCGACACTTAGTCAGTATTGTAGTTGCACACATTACTGACAAATAAGGGTAAGGCAAGATTTAATCTTCATAATTTATTACGTTTTTGTAATCAGACCATTTTTAGCGGATAAGTTATGTTTCAATTTCTCCCATATGCTCTTTTTAAAGCCGTGTCCCTGCCAAAGAAACAAAAACTCACAGTGCCTTGGGAATTGTAACACTATTTCCAGCACTCAAGGATCCATACTCAAAAAACTGGATATGTAAGTATTGAAACCTTTTCTCATTGTGTGAAAGTACCTAAATAGAAGCTTTAAAAATGGAATGTGAAGCCATATTTCAGGTTTTCAGCAACCAGGTCACATCTCCTGTTGCTTTAAGTCTTTATGTTTAGGGATGGACCAAACTTTTGGCCCCCGAAAATGGCATTTTTGGTTTTTTGGCTGAAAGAAAAAAACAAGCCAAAAGAGTGCTTAGCGTTCAGGTTTCACTCTCACTTAAGCTGTTTTCACTGCACGGGATGATGCTCCGCTCAATAGTCTGCTCTATGCTAGGGGTTAAAATGATTGTAGTTGATCTGTGATCCATACGGACCAGGCCCCACGGTTCGGCATGCATGTGTTTTGCGGATTAATTGCTAAGTTTCACCATCAATTTGGGTACTCAGTCACGTGCTGTTATCTGTGCGCATAGCCGCACACACCTGAAGGGCGTGCACACAGACAGGCGCTTTTCAGATGGTGTGTGAACAGCAAATTGATCTCTTTTTGAATCTCTGTGCGCATGAACGGACACACACAAATTGTCAAAATACCAGTCTCAGCAAGTATTCTTGTAAACACAGGCAGTTATGTCTTAAGTGAACATAAAGAGTGAGAAAGAAATCGGATGTGTATCAGTATATTTGATCCGTGCTTTCGGTCTTAAAGTGACAGCAGCCTAAAAATACCTGCTACTAAGTCATTGTTAATCAAACAACAAAACACAGCTTTAACAAAGTTTAATTTGTTTAATTTAATTTAATTTTCATTTCGGTACATCCCTTATTATAACAAGTGCTGTTATATTCTGTATCAATGAGTATTTGCTCATTGATGCCTAGTATAGTGAGAAGTTCAAACTAGGAACATTTCTATGACCCCAAGAGAAATCAAGGATACATATCCTGGCGACTAAAAACAGTTTCACGTCAAAGCAAACACCACAGCACAAGGAATGCCAGGTCAAGTGCAACATCTGATGATGAGGGCAGTGGAGGGCCAACAGCTCATAGAGCCAATTGGAACCACTTGGTAAAGCAGCTGGAGGGTGACCAGTGCAAGGAAGTTATATCTTTTATGAATCATTGTGCTGAAAAGGACCAGATTTTTGAGAAGATGAAATTAACATTCAAGCACAGGCAGCAGCTTATTCATGATGCCGTCAAGTGTGTTACACACACTTCTGTTTCGAAAGTGTTATTTTAACTCTCAAATGGAGGGAGTCATATATACATTTCAGGAGTGTTAAATTTGACTCAAATTGAGTGAAATATACACTGGCTTTTTTGCTGTGAAGAGACATTATACCAAGATAATGGGAGCTAACAACCACCAACCTGGTAATTGTTACAGATAATGCTGCTAACATAGTCACTGCTACACAGCAACTTTGCACACATTAGGTGTTTCGCTCATACCATCAACCTTGCTGCACAGTGAGTTCTGAAGCTGCCATCTGTATCACGACTGTTGGGGAGGATGCTCTCACTCTCAGAAAACCCCTTAGCTGATGGAAGTCCCAGGAGTCTGTCTTTCCCCCTCTTGCCAAGTTGGCTAAGCATTATCTATGCATCCCTGGTACTAATGTTGCAACAGAGAGGGTATTCTCCACTGCCGGGGACATAGTGACTGCGCAGCAAAGCACGCTCTCTCCAGAACATGTAGACCAGCTTCTGTTTCTACAAAAGAAACTAGACATTCCAGTCAGTGGTTAACAGTAAAGTAAACTCCAGTTAAATTTTCAAAAGTCAACATGCACTTTACAGTGAAATGTAGCAGTTCTTGTTTGTTCTAATAGCACTTTATATCTAAAGCTTAAATATTATAATAAGTGTTAAATATTTAATGTACAGTGATTATTGTAAATACAAAAATCTTGTGTCTTGGCAGGTAAAAGTAAGAATACTGCAACGGTTTACATTTGGACATTTTATCTCCACACAAGTAAATACTGCTCAGCCACCTAAGGGAAAAACAGATTTGAAAGTAAAATTAAAAATCAGCAAAAATCATACTGAAATGGTTGCTATAAAAGACACTGTAATAGTAACATTTCAACGATTACTGTAACTTTATCAGTGTTGGTCAAGTTACTTGGAAATAGTAATTAGTTACTGATTACATCTCCAAGAAAGTAATCCAGTTACTTTACTGATTACTTATTTTCAAAAGTAATTAGTTACTTTACTAAGTTACTTTTCAAAAACATGATGCACGAAAGGAATACGCTATAAAGCAATAGACCTTTCAGCCTAATTCTATTCTTTCTGCATATTCCATCATCTAAAATTGAATCAAATGAAACATTCTTTTTTTAAAACTTGTTTTATTAGTTTCAGTATTTTAACTTTATGCACATTGCATCAACGACTCACTCATTAAGATGGTCGCCTGCCGCCTCCTACTGGCGGTTTATAAATATTATTTCTATGTACAAATAATATTTCTTATTTGTTTATTCAAAAAATATTTTAAACAATCTCATTACATTATTTAATGCAGTTTAATTTGATTGGTAACAGCCCTTTAGCATCTTATTATTCTATTTTAAATTATTGATCAAATTTAAGAATTTTAAATGAAAGATGAAGCAAACAATTAGGGAAAAATGCCCTTTATAAAGATTAAAATATCATAAATATGCCAATTTATATATGTTAAAGCTGACTGAACTGATGAGAATACTGATTACGGAATAAATTATATTTACAACGCACACACACAAAAAAAAATGTTTTTCCTGTTCAAACAAATGTTTTTACTCGGACAAGTAAATGACAGACCGAAGGACAAATGAAAAGGCTTAAATGTTGAGCCCTGGTTTATATATTTTTTTATTATTATTCATTTATTTACCCATAAACCTGTCTTTTGGAAGCCATAAGTTACAGTGGCAAGAATACCTTTGTGAAACCTTTGGGGGTGGTGGACAGGGTTTACATTTAGACAGGAGTATGCCTTAATCTAGTTGATCATGCATATCTTTTCTTTTATTCCACAGCTGATGTGTGCAGTTTTTTATTGCTTGCATTAAAATAAGTTTCTCTTGTTTTGTTTTTTTAATTGTCTTTTTCTTCTGCCATTCATGCTTATCAGCTCCATGCAATCTTAAGCTTTTCTTGGTTCAGCTGCACATAGTCTGAAAAGTTTTTTTGGCAGTTTGCTCAAATAAAAGAGCCTTTCTAAGAGCCATCGTTTAAGCTGTTGACTTTTCTACCTTGAGAAAGAACGTTAAACGAACAACTTAAAAAGGCATGACAAATCATGACATAAGACTGACATCACTCACAACGTACCAATGCATTATCCCTCATGAACAAATATAACGTCTGATGTTTGCATACGTGCATACCAGTTTACCACTACAACATCGTTCATGAATAAACATGACGTCTGAACACGGACAAACGGTGCGTGTTGACGCGTCAAAATTCACGCGTTTCGTTTAAAGACTTTTGAACGCGATCGCCTGCCATAGTGTTTACCACTGACTTTGCGGCGCTCATGTCATTGTCACTCACGAGTCACGATTCACGTCACGAGACAGTCTCGCAGTATAACGCAGTAACTGCTTATGGGGAAGTAACAGTAATCTAATTACTGTTTTTGCAATTGTAATCCCTTACTTTACTCGTTACTTGAAAAAAGTAATCGGATTACAGTAACGCGTTACTTCTAACGCGTTACTGCTCATCAGTGAACTTTATATGGAATAGTTTTTCATCAGATATAACATTCTAGTATATTGTTTGCTGCTGCTGTGAGGATGTCCAAATCTACCTAATTCCGTAAACAACTGATCAGTACCTTGTCTCAGTGACTAGTTTACTTAGTGTACATAAACCTATGTATAAATAAAATGGGTCTCACAGCAATTAATATTATATAAATTATATATCTTCTTTTTTCTTTTCTTTTTTCTGTTCATAAGCATAACACAAGGTTTGTATTCACTCCACATTCTTGCTCAGCTTCCTCACTGTATCCACCTAAACCATGATTATGACAAAATTTGGATAAACCTTTAAAAAAAAAGTCACAAAAAAGTTCTTTTTACCTTCAGATTAAAGAGCTCATCACCTAATCTTTCTTCTGTGGCATCAAGATCTCGCACATCATAGGACTTTATTTTTTGTAGTTTAGCATGCTCAGTGTTTACAACAATGCCTGACTTTCTGGTATTAGGCCCAAACCATGGAGCCCAATAATCATAACTTGGGCGAACTACAAAGGGATTTTTACAACACAGACTTAAATTATCTCAATAACTTACTTGGAAAAAATCCCAGAACATTCATCTCTGTCGTGTGGGTATTTCACTGACTGCAAAACACACAAATTCAGGTTTGAGACTTCTATCAGGTGTTCATGCAAGTGTAAGAATAAACATGACTGCACATGGCTTCAAAGTGGAGGAAACCATGGAGCACTGTGTCTTTCCTGGGGAATTTTGTTTTGGCAGTAGCTTCAAGTATGCTGAGTAGGGGAGAGCCGGGACAATTGAAATGTGGGACGGATGAACCATTGAGAATTACTTGAAAACCACTCACGTCATGTACGTGACCTTAAAACAAGTGTTTCAACCGTCCCAACAGCGCCTCCTGCCAGTTAAACCTGGTCATAGGAAAACCGCTGTTAATGTAGTCACACTATGTGTTTAAGCATTGAATAAAAAAGTGTTTTGTTAAATATGAATACAAAACACACAAACAGTGATTACCAAGATAAGTTCTAAAAATGTTCCGTTTCATTATAAAAATGTTCCGTTTTCATGACCTCAGGTACGCAGGCTTGCATACCAACTTGCAGCAAGATTTCGCTGCAAATGCCCTGCCTCCTGGGAGAAGGAGATGGCAGGGAAGGACTGGCTCACAGCATTTCTCCAGCATTTTCCCTGTCCATCCGCCGCCCCCAAACCACCAGCATGCAGCGCGCAACCAGTTTCAATGAGAACAATGTGAATGTTTATAGATAGATAAATAAATACAATACAACCATAAATAAATAAATACTAGTCTAACTATAATCATGTGCTTCAGTTCATTTAAAAGTTAACATTTCATTTAACAGTTCATTTGTTTTTGCAGGCATTACCACTGTGCAGGTGCCGGACAGAGTGACAGCCGCCACGGGGGAGCGGCAGGTAGGAGCAATGACTTCTGGGGAGAGGGGGACATTGGTCACCATCGCCTTCACAGGTAACGCGCAGGGCAACCATGTCCCCCCGTTCTTCATATTCCCTAGGAAAAACTCCAAGGAGCACTTCGTCAGGGATGGTCCGGCTGGCTCCATTGGGTCTGCGAATGGATCTGGGTGGATGCAAGAGGCAGAATTTTTGCTTTTCCTCCAGGATTTTGCCAGTCACACCCGTGTGTCCAAGGAGTCTATGCTGCTTCTGTTGCTGGACAACCACCACTCCCACATCAGTAACACCAATCAGTGGCGTGCACAGACCACCTCCGGGGCAGGGGCGGAAGGACCAAAAAGGGCACTTTTTTTTAAAACCTTAATTTTTTAAAATAAATCACCTGTATTTAAAGCAGTACCCGTCTGTCTGTTGTGTTTTTATATATTTTAATGACTTCCTCACAATTATTTGGAATATCTCGCTCGATGAAGAGCAGCAGTAGGTCAGAGAGCCTCTCTTCATTACCAATGAAAAGATGTTGATACAATTAGAATGCATAACACATCAAACAAAAATAGGGAAATGATGATAATATTACTGTTATGTGGGTGTGTGGAGATGAACCCAATTGCAGACAGTAGTCACAGCAACACAGTTTATTGTACAAATAACAGGAAAAACAAAGCCCACGAGGGGGCAAAACAAGACAAGACTACAGGTGGCTAAACTAGACTATGACTCTGACAATTAACTAGACTATAAACTAACAGCAAAAACAGGACTTTCTTAAGACAATATTCTTGACAGGATACTCACAAGGTTTCACAATGAATAACACGCAAAGTTAGACAATGTACCGACACAGGACAGAAAACATAAGGGGATTAAATAGAGAGAAACTAATGACAAGCAACAGGTGATAATGGGGAAACAATAATGACTAAACAAGGATAACAAGGAGGGCGGGGCTAGATGACGAGACAACACAAGCACATGGCCTAGCAAAAGGCCATGTGTGTGCACATAAAACATGGGCCTGTCATGATCCTGCCTCAAGACCAGGGAAAATCAAAGACTAGAAGGCAGAATCATGACAATTACTAAATATAATTTACTTTACCAAACAAAACAGAGAATCAAGTAGGTAATTATGAGGAATTCATGTTTAGTTATGTTTATGTTATAAATTGTATGTATGTATTCATTAAAGTGTTAGCTATCATGAAATCAGTAACACTTTACAATAAGGTTTCATTAGTAAAATTTGTTAACATGAACTCATAATGAACTGCATCATTTATTAATCTTAGTTTATATTAATTTCAGCATTTACTAAAACATTATTAAAATAAAAAGTTGTATTTGTTAACATTAGTTAATGCACTGACTGTGACATAACATGAACAAACAATTAAAAGCTTTATTATTATTAACTAAGATTAACAAATAGGCCTACAGTAGCCTAACAAATGTTTTTCTCATGATTAGTTAATGTTAGTTAATATGAATAATAAACAAATTAACCTTATTGTAAAGTGTACTATGAAATCAAATATATAAATTCCTTACAATTTAGAGCTGGGCATGGACTTAAAATGTCCTTTCACTAGATGTATTTCCCCAAGCTAATAACACTTGCTATGGCCTTGAATAAAAACGAATGACATTGTAAGACTCAGAATGCAGCTGAAATTGAGGCTATACTTTTATGATTGTTAAGCATAACTCACATGCTGCCGCAACTTTTACAGTAGCATGGTAGGATAAATGTAACTTTTCCGTATTAGCTTAATGTTACCTGCTGCCCGTGCAGTTTGAAGACTCGCGGCGAACTGCTGCGTTACATAGCGCTGCAAAGGAAACTCCGCCTACTACCACTTCACCTCCGCCAAATGCTTCCACACACATTTTTTTTTTATTTAATATTTGTTTGTATTATTATTGTTAGTGGCAATGGTGTATACGTGTATTGTTATTTATTATATATTTATTTTAATAATAATTATTATTTACATTTATCAGAGAGGGGCACAATACATTTTGAGACAAAAGGGGCAGGGGCTTGAGCCCCCCCGCCCCCCCCCCCGTGCATGCCACTGGCAGCAAATAGACTTCTGCAAGGCACACGGGATTGTGATGTTGTCCTTCCCGCCTCACTGTTCCCACCGCCTCCAGCCCCTGGATCGAAGTGTGTTTGGTCCACTCAAACACTATGTCAACACAGCTGCAGACCTGTGGATGAAAAACCATCCAGGCATCCTCTGCGACTCCAGGTACATTAAATGGATGGATAGATAAAAAATAAATAAATGCATGAATGAATGTTACATTTAAGATTAACCAGTTCTTTAAAAAAAATGTCATCCTTCCATTTACAGACATCGACATCCTTGAAGATGCCCAGGAATTCAGCCCGGAGGCAGTCCTTCCCTTTCCTAAGGCTGGTCCTAGGAAGGAAAATAAGAGAGGAGGGAGAAGGAGGCAAGTGAAGTTTAGTGTTTGACTTGTCTTCCTTTCCAGTCATGTGCAGTGAATTCCAAGTTGTTTAACTATCAATAGCCTACATTAAAACATGATACAAACACTTAGGCCGATATAAATCAAGATAATTATTGCCATTGTCCTATTTACCGTTCCAGGACAACTGCGATCCTTACGGACACCCCAGTCAAGGCGGCTTTAGAGAAGGAACAGGAGCAGCGTCTTCTGAAGAAGTAAATCGCCCCTGCCTCCACCCCAGCAGCAGTTGCTCTGGCTTTGAAGAAGCGCCGTCGTCCTAAGAAGCAACTCTTCTCCATCCCTGCCACCGCCGCCTTTGCTACAGTCGCTCCTGCCTCCGCTCCTGCCACCGCAAACGCAGGTTCCCAGGAGGAGGAATGTGTGGTGTGTGGTGAGGCCTTTAATTCCTCCATGCCTGGGGAAGTGTGGGTGCAATGCCTGTTCTGCCTCCACTGGTCCCATAAGGCCTGCACCGATGGTGCAGAGCATTACATCTGTGATCATTGTGACATTAATTAAACCTGTTCATGGTTATTTAGCCTATAGGCTACTGTTCATAGATGGTTATTTAGCCTATACTGTTCATAGATTCATATACTGTTCCTAGACTTGTGTTTCTTTTAATGCAAATTCATTTTCAATTACGCAACACATGTTATCTCTTTAATAATCATCAATTGTCCAATCTTCAATTGTTCATTGTTCTGTCTCATGTCTCTCATCTTTCTCTTGGCAATGCCCTATAGATTCTCTATGGGGTTCAGGTCAGGCGAGTTTGCTGGCCAATCAAGCACAGTAATACCATGGTCATTGAACCAGGTTTTGGTTCTTTTGGCAGTGTGGGCAGGTGCAAATCCTGCTGGACAATGAAGTCATTTTCACTTTAAGCCACATTGCCATAAAGCTTGTCTGCTGAAGGAAGCATGAAGTGCTCTGAAAATTTCCTGGTAGATGGCTGCGTTGAGTGGACAGCACAGTGGACCAACACAGACTGTGGAAACTTCACACTGGACTTCAAGCATCTTGGATTGTGTGCCTCTCCATTTCTCCTCCAGACTCTGGGACCTTGGTTTCCAAATGAGATGCAAAATTTGCTCTCATCAGAAAATAGGACTTTGGTCCACTGTGCTTTATTAAATCCAGTCAACGGAGCCATCTACCAGGACATTTTCAGAGCACCTCATGCTTCCTTCATTTTCCAGCAGGATTTGCACCTGCCCACACTGCCAAAAGAACCAAAACCTGGTTCAATGACCATGGTATTACTGTGCTTGATTGGCCAGCAAACTCGCCTGACCTGAACCCCATAGAGAATCTATAGGGCATTGCCAAGAGAAAGATGAGAGACATGAGACAGAACAATGCAGAAGAGCTGAAGGCCACTATTGAAGCATCCTGGTCTTCATAACACCTCAGCAGTGCCACAGGCCGATAGCATCCATGCCACGCCGCACTGAGGCAGTAATTCATGCAAATGTGGCCCAAACCAAGTACTGAGTACATATGCATGATTATACTTTTCAGAGGGCCGACATTTCTGTATTTAAAATACTTTTTTTTTTAATTGATTTCATGTAATATTCTAATTTTCATAAATATATATGCAATATAAACAGAAATTCAAGGGGGAAAAAACATTTCTTTCTCAATTTATCTATAAGTGTTTTCACACATTATCATTGTGTGTAGGTTGCCAGTAAATGAGTGTGGCATGTAGAGAACTGTGTTTAGAGGTTTGAAAAAAAGTTTTTTTCAATTTCAAACTGATTGTAAAGCATATAATGTGCTTGCAGTTTTGCAGACTTGGTCTGAAGATTCAGTACATAAGTGAATGGTTTCACTGAGCGAGCCTCAAGTTCCACTTTTAGTGTGTAAGCTATTTGAAAAAACTGTAATCTTTATGAAAATGTTTATTAGTTAGAATCTTCATCATACTTTTTTTTTTGTGGCATAAAAGGCATACACACTGTAGCCTATATGAAATAGAGAACTTTAGAAAATGGAAAACGGAGAGAAAACTTTCTTGCACATTTTCATTCTTCTACATTACACAATGTTAATAATAAATAATTAGCCTATATATTTTTCAAGAATTTACAATTACAACATTTCAGTAAATCAATAAAGAGTTAATATATGAGTGTATATATATAAATAAAGAACATGTATATTCTAAAAGAAAACAAAGTTCCCCAGCCAAGTCCAAACTAAGTTGATTCATTTTTTGAGCATTAAACTGTACCGCCTATGCTTCATTTTGGCAAAACGGTCAATCACTTGACTCTGACTCAATTTACCAAGTTCTTCCCTCTCAACTGATAAGAGAGCTAGATGGTGAAGCCTGTCTTGTCCCATTGTTAACCTCAGCCAAGTGTGGAGCCGTCTCAGCACACTGAATGACCGCTCACAGCTACAGCTATTGACTGGGATTGTCAGAGAGACCTGCAAAACCTGTGTCAAGGTTGGGAACATGACTTTATCCAGCAAATTGAAAACACATTGAATATTTGAAAGGCTTTCCATTTTGTGAGCCAGATAGTTTTTAGCCACTAAAACCTCCTCCGATTTTAGATCAATCTTATAATGATCTGATAGACCTCGGAGGTGCTCCTCACAAAGAAAGCTATCTGATCCCGGATTACAGGCCTGAACACCTCTCAAAATTTGGTTATTAAGAGATGAAAAGCGTTGATCCATCTCAGCAACCATTCTGTCAAGGCAAGGAAGAAACAGGTTTCTTTTTAGCTTCTCTGCATCATTGAGGTCACTCATTGCTCCACAACTAGATTCCACTAGATAAACCTCAATGCTGCTTCTGCCTTTGTCTGGTAGCACATGGCTCTGGGATCTGATTTGCTGCACAAATGGTCCTGACAGTCTCATAAAGCATAGTAGCCTTTTCATCTGTGCACATTGTCACACACAGCTCCTTTGTACTCAAAAGCCTTAGCAAGGTCTACTGTTTCACACTGCAGATATGTGTGCAGGTTCTCAGTTACAGACAGAAAAGTCTTCAACATTACCAATAGGTATACTGTGGAGAATCTACTAAGTTTGGCATGGAGTCCTACTGCCATGGACTTGTTGATGCTGGAAAGACACTGAAGAACTGCAGGGAGATTCTCTAAGATAGCATTTACAGACCGCAACTGGCTTGACCAGCGGGTCTTTGAAAGCTGGACAAGTTCGGATGGCTGTAACCCCAGCTGATTTTGAACATCTCTAAATTTGTGATGGTTTACAAGTGAAACACTGAAAAATGAGTACACACTTTGCAGCAGGTGAAAGAGATCTCTGGCCTCCGGTATGGCCTGACAGGTGTGACATAAAACTAGGTTGAGCTGATGTGCATAGCAGTGCACATAAATGGCCTCTGGATGGTTTGTTTTAAATCTGGCTTGTACACCACCTACAGCCCCACTCATAACTGCCACGCCATCATATGATTGTGCTACACACTTAAGCTTATCAATAGTATGATGAACTAGCTGCTCTTCTATAGCAGCAGTTATGCTTTCTGCATCAAATTATTTTAGGCTGAGTCCCAATTTGCCTACTTATACTAAGACCTAAAAGTATGTACTTTTTTTTGTGAGGAAAAAGTACATACTTTTTAGCGTGTAGCAAAAGAGTATGCACGTTCTGGGACATACTTCGATGACGTCATGCAACGTGAACGAGAACGTGGTTGCCTAGTTACGCACACCGCGACTGTTAACAAAACATTTTACATTTCATTCATTCTTATATGTCCAATATAATTTTATTTACTATTCCCATCTTTTTTTCCACAATACATTTACAATGTGTTTTACCAAATTGAGGAGTGAAGCAGGGCGTTGTCGTAGATCAACCAAACGCAGGTCGTTTGTGAGGCTGCTGGTTCTGACGTTCATGTGCAAATGTGTGTAACGAAAGCTACTTATTTTCTGAGTTAAAATGTTTAAAGTTTATAGTGTAACTATTGTTTAACGTATTTAATACTTAATTTTATACTTATGTATAATACTCAAAAATACCCAGATGAAAATGAACCATGCTTTTACTATAGTAAAAGTGTAGTAACCATGTTTCTTTGGTTGGACTGATAAAGTTAACATTTGTACAGCCACAGTATTACTATAAATAAGTCAGTGTGGTATGGTTAGTGAAGTAAAAGGTGTTTATTTTCATAAGGGTTTATAGTAAGGTATAAATCTAAGACAGAAACATCAAAAGAAATACATTAAAAAAAGACACTTGCATGACACTGTACGTTACTAGAGCCTTTTTATTTATTGTTTTGTAGCCTGATAAACCCCAATGAGGCGCTCAGTATCTTCATCGGACCCTACAAGATAAACACGGTACTTTTTTGGCACAACATAAACCTATTAATATTACGAGACAATAAAATATAACTTTAATTAGGGTTAAACATTTGAATTCTTACACTTGAAAACTGAGGGCGCATCTCGGCTGCTGCATCCGGCTGCCATGTTTACATCACCACCATCACCACAAAGCTCCTCCCTCCTGCACGCAATGGGTTGTGGGCAATATTAGCCGTTAGAGTGTGCATTGATCTGCACTTTGAATTCTAACCGGAAATAGTAGACCATCCGGGTATCTTTGGAATACTCATTTCAACATACTACGATTTGGGATGTACTAATTCTAGTTTCGCATACTATTTAGGACGGATAGTATGCGAATTGGGACTCAGCATGAGTGTTGTACGACGAAAAAGAAGTTTATTCAAGTGTGCTATTAGTATACTAATTTTAAACTAAGAATAAGAGAGTATGCTTTCAGTCTACTTTTTATACATTTATACATACACTTATTTTCTAAAAGTAAGAGTTATTTGCATGTTTAAGTTTATTGTTCAGTGCTACAGAATACATTGGGTGTCAAGTTTATTTGTTTGTTCATGAATGTTTTTTTCATTTCCTGTCAGAAAAACATTCTTAAAGGAGCCAGTGCCGTCTTTGGGCCCTACTTGGTGGGAGAGTGCCACTGGACCCTCTTTGTAGGTTGCTGTTAGGTTATGTAGAGACTATTAGGGTGCGTGGTGTGAGCGTGTCAGCTGCGTGGCGTGTCCGTTTTTTTCGGCTCCCATCTTAACAGGTTAGACCTTGCACACCGCCTGCGTGACACGCACATCTCAAACGCGTGCATGCTAGGAATAGGAGTCACGCCTATTTTTCACGCCACACGCAAGCGTGTTGGAAGTGTTTCCATTCAAAACAGTGAAGAAAAAAATGACGTGAGAAAAAAAAAAGTTTTAATTGGCAGAGAGGCCGCCGCAGCGCTTCATCAGACACTCTTCTGGTAAGCAAAGACATAGAAAACGCCACGCAGCTGCCACGCGACGTTCATGCCACGTTCCCGGTGTGAAATGGGCCTTATGCGCAAAATAGCATCACACATTAGTTATCATTATTGTTGCTGTCGTGCCATTCTCATTTGTGTTGTTTGAGCTGTTAGTGCTTGACATTTTAAAAGTTTCAATGATTTTCAACACAGTCATTTCAAGATTGGTTGAAACTGCCCTTCAAACCTTTCTCATACGTTTTCCCATCTTCTGTATAGCATTGCAACTTGAAAGAGGGAACTATTACATACACAATAGCTCCCAAATCATCGAAAATTGGAGGTACACGGTTTTTGTATTGCTCTATAAAATGAGGTAATGAAAACTCAGTAGAGATCTCCTTCATAATTATATTCTCTAATCTTTCAGCTTATTTGCTGCTAGCAGAGGCTGCCAAAGGCCCTGGAAGTTCATAAACAGGGACCATGACTTGCAAAATGACTCTGCGTCATGTGGAGTGTTCTCAATAATGGTACAATTTGGTCATTTTCTGCATAATGTTTCTGTTGTCTTTTGAAAATATAGATATTTTTAGTTTTCACTTTAACTAGAGCAATTTTGAATGAAAGTTGCAGAACAAATATTAATGGATCTTGGACATGGACACAGTGCTACCTTCAGCATATGATACAGGAGTCATGATAGTATAATTATTAAATGAGCACCATAATTTTCTCTTGTAATAGTCCCTTTCCCAAATTGACATTTTTTTACCACAATTTGTTGCCTGCTCTATAAGGTTCAGTTATTATAAGTGATGCTATTTAATTAAAATAGACTTTCTGTTGCTCTTTTAGTTTGCAGAAATCATCCTCCAGGGACAACAAGGTCACCTCCAATGCCTCCCCATCTCCCAAGAGCGGGAGAGACTTGGGACTTTGTTGTTTAAGTCCCTTGGTAAGTATACATTTGTACGCTATGGGTGCTCCTTATTGAGCTCTGCTGGCTACCTGTCGCTCCCTGCATTAAGTTCAAGTCACTAATGATTTGGAGTGGTAGCTTTAACTTGTAAATTCAGAGGATGTCATACTTTGGATTGGTTATGGCTCTTGAAATATGTGAAGGTTATGGTTGCTTTTAATGTGTTTGTGTTATCCAAAGTATCATTGTATTATACAAAGCATTTGTTTTTTTCAGATAGTTCAGGCATTTGTACAGTCTGCTACAAGATGTCAGGGAAGAAAAAGGCAAGTGCTAATGATATTTTATCTAAAGCAACATTCCACTGTCAGATTAAAGCCAAGTACACATCAGACGATTCTTTTGTCACAGATTGGTCTAGGGAGTCATTAACATAATCCTTGGGTGAGGAGTGAATCGGCAGTTAATTCTGTGATGACGAGGGGTCACATGTGAAGTGTCATGATGTGTTGATAACCCAAACTCCACCTCATCAGGGACTTGGACTTAATTTGAATGGCTCCCATGACTGGTCTGTGACAAAAGAATCGTTTAATGTTTACTTGGCATAACTATTTATCATGCAAAATCTTTTGCAGGGGACATGCTCATTCTGCTCTACAGAAAAGAGTCCAAAACCAGGTAGGACAACACACACACAAACAGGTTTGTTTACGGAGGCTACTCTTAGTTGGCCCCAGAATTGTTACTGATGTTAGTTGGGTTGCAGTGGCTAGATATACTGTATTTTATATTCTATTTATGCACGTTACATTACACAAGCAATGTAATGTTCCATACAGCGCCCAACAAATTTGTAAGCACCCCTGTTAAAGGTGACTGAAAAACGTATTGAAAATCACAATTTGAGAATATGACACATATTTCCAATGTAGATTCTTTTCATGTATTAACAGAGGCAGAAACAGCTGAGATGGAGACTGCAGAGGCAGTTGAAGGTAAAACATGTATTTCTGAGATTTTATTCAGAGTTACACACAGACCCTTTGTTTTGTTTTTTTCATGTGTCAATAGTAGCATTTTTTGTTTTTTATTTATAAAATTTGAATGTGTCAATATGACTTCCTGTCTGTTCAAATGATGCAGATACATCAGATGCAGAGGAAGAGGAGCAGGAGGAGGCATCGGAGAAAAAGGGTATATAATATTATGATACTGTACTTTATATTCTATCTATACATGTAAGGTGGATAGGATGGACTGATTGTTAACTTGCTGGCACACATATACAAAGTTGGGCTCAAATAAGATATTTTGTAGTCCGAGTGAGTATAGAAGGAGCAGAATACACTATACTATTTATACTTTATGTGGTGTTATATGGACCTGTGTCTGCAATGAAGCTTTATTATTATAATGTTGCCCTGCGCGCTATTTGGATTTTGCTCTACAGGACAGCATGGATACCAAGACTGGTTCTATGTTCATGTTAAGCCCAATGTCTTTGGTATCATTGGTCTGATTGGCTGTACAGTTTTCCCAATTGGTTCTTAGAGGCACAGGTAGCCTCCGCGATCGACAGTTGGAACAACAGCTCAATTTCCAATTCAGCGGACGTATATGCACGATTCCACGTCTCATTCCTATAGTATTAATCATCTCTAGTATCTGCATTTAAAAAGAGCATGGGACTTATGTACAAAGCTTGCGTACACACAAAGCAGCTGCGCACGCCTCTTCACATGCACACATTGGGTCTCATTCATGAAACATTCGTAAATATACGAGTAAATATGTGAGTGATTTGCGCGTAAAGAGACCTTCCCGGAAATTCTTCTCCTGATTCACAAATACTTTGTAAACGTCAGATGTGATAGTGAAATGTGTGTGTGTGTTAATGAATTCCAATCAGTCGTAAATGGGACGCGCGTGCACGCTCATTCTCAATTACCATAAATCCCGCCCATTAAATCCGACTGACAACTATATATGGGCATCATGACACCAAACGAAGGATTTCAACATGTCTTCTCAAAAGCGAATGAAAAAGAGAAATTTCTCAGATGCAGAAATTGATTATCATCAGAAGTTCATTCAAAACGCCACATTTTATTTTCAAGCGTACATAGTGGCGTATCAGGTCCTAAAAAAAAGAAGCTTGGAAGCATATTACAGATGCAGTTAATGGAGTTTAATCTGTTAATCGAACAGTCCCAGAAGTGAAAAGAAAATGGTTCGACATGAAGCTTGACTGCAACACTTGTGACTTGCGGACTTGTGTTCCGTTTGCAGATGCTATTACTGGCTCGCATAATAAAAGTAAAAAGAAAAACCGTATGTAATTACTATATATAATATTTTTTCAAAATGCTGTGTAAATATGTACCCGATTAAGGTGAATTAAAATGCAGCCTTATTAATGAGCAAAATGTTCGGATGTTAAACGCACTATTTACGCGTGGCTGGGAGCGGGTGTATATTTCTTTCGTACCAACTAACATTTGGAAAATACGAACATTTTAATGAATCCGAAAATTTACGGCAGAACCACTTTACACACGATTTACACAAAAATTCGTTCTGCTCGTGTTTCATGAATGAGACCCATTCAGATGTACAAAGACTACTTGAACATGAGTGTGCAGTAATATGATATAGGCCGTCTCGCCCCGTGTTTTCAGTGCCTAATGAAGATCCGATGGGACTGAAACGTTGCGTTGTTTTCAAGTAAATAAATTTCCTTTTGGAGCATAAACAGGGGGCAGACCACCTCTTCTACTATATTTGATACAATTGATTTTTTTGGATGTGCGCATCACTCTTCTCTCTAATTTCAACAGGGGTGCCAATAAATATTTCATTATTAACACTGAAATGACACTGAACTGAAATGACATTTAACAACATGTGTATGTATTCTTTATTGAAGATGGATTCTATGTGGACAGCCTGTTGAAGGTGGCGTCTTCAAAGAAAGCTAAAAGGTTGGTAATGCTACGACTAGAGTTGGGTTGGGTGGGTGCGCCTTTTTATATGACAAATTGACTTGATAGAGGCAAGAGTGCAGATAACATCAGTTGAACATGTGTGTTACGTGCCTAATGCAACTAATGCAAAAAAACAGGTAAAAATACAAACTATGTAGAGTAGAGTAATGAGTAATGGCTTATGGCTAAAGTAATGGCTTATTTGTCAAACAATATGATGTTGTTCACTTAAGCCTCATGGTTTTATAGGTGATCTTTGTCTACAGATAGGTTGGTTTTTGATGTTCACAAAAAATGATGTGTTATGATTGCACAGGCACTTTGTTTCAGTAGAGGAGCTGCAGAGGAGATGCTCTGCACCAGAAAAGTTCTCTGGTCACCTCATGGTGACTTATTTGAGGAAGGCAAAGGGGGAAAAAAAGGAGCTTGTGAGGGAATTGAAAGAGGCAGTGGTGCAGCTGAGTCCGTATGGCTCAAACACTACAATGTGCACCAAACTAGTTGAAGGTAACATATATGCAGTCAGAACTAGGCGATTTCTTAAAGGTGTACATTCAAACAGATTCCCTTATTATTGAATTAGGTGTTCCCACCAAAGGTTGTAGAACTGCAAGTTTTAGAATGTCAGCCATGTTGGAGACATAAGTAGCCTAGGTGAATGAATGAGGCATAGGCAAACAAATGCCAATGGCCATACAGTTTAACAAAATGAAAACTGTTTAGTAACTAAAATATAAACTACATTAGTAACATGTTAAGGTCTCATTTACTCATTGGCTCCTTTTGTGTCACAGAGGAGTGCCAAGGTCTTGCTAAAGACCTAGGATATTTGACCAAGGAAATACCCTTCAAAATCATAGACCAGCAGCTGGTCGAGCGAGGCTGCAGAAGATAGGATCATGACTTGAGGGAAAATATGCATACAGATATATTTTTCCTTCCACTTTTTAAGTCTTTCTCCTTCTGAATTGGCATAATATTGTTATGCCAGTGCTTTCACTCAATTCGTAATTGTACTGTCTGTATATAATGTAACTTGTCTCAGAGATTTATTTTGTTTGTTTACAGTGCTGAACTCGACATAATCGAACAAGTGTTGGGCAACAACATGGACATGTATTCAAAGGTCACACACACACTTGGACCCCAAGTACGCCAGGTTGTGTTTCAGATCATCAGAGAGTGCCTTGTTGCAAAAGCAAGGGCTCTAGAAAATTGAATTTTGACACTATTTCTGACACAATTACACTATGTGCTGCAAACTGTTCACTGCACTGTACTGTTCACTGTTAAATCACTGCAAAAAATGCAATTAAACAATATTTTTTGGTTAAATCTGTTTATTATTATTATTTAGCGCTTGTATCTTCTTGTTTTGCGCTTTTTGTAAAGCTCTCGTTTGGCTTGCTCTGTCCGCTGGCGATAAGCATGAAGTGCATGTATTTTTCGTTTTCTTGACACAATGCCAAAACGATTGAAGGCCACTCTGTGTGCCCTCTTCACTGTAGTGTACAGGTCACTACTATACATGTAATTTTCTGATTTGCTCCACTCCAGTAAATCTGTCAACATAAACTGAAGTTGAACTTGTGCATTGACATTTGTTGGCACAAACAGATTTTCGCTTCCAGCAGTGGGACATGTAGAATGTGAATTGTTGGTGGTTTGCAAGCAGTCAGCAACATGTAAGCACACACACTTTTGACCGTAACTGTTGACAGCACAGGTACAAAAGGCAGGGTTACCAGTAAATACAAATGTGCCACTTGCATCAGTGGGGTGAACAGTGATGAAATCTGTTTTCTGGCAACAATATCTCTAGCCATGTCAGCACGTAGCTGTGCAATATCAATACATTTCTCTGCTTCAGTGTATGCTGATACAATATGTGTGCATACATTTCCCTTATCATACAATCCACAATCACACTGCATCTTGACTAGATCCACAGTGTTCAAAGTTGAATCTGAGTTGTGGCCTGCCCCTGTTTGCACAGAGCACTTTCCTTGCTCATTTATCAGGATCTGCTGTCCCACTGTGTTCTTGGCTGCTGTAGATGTTGATGCTGACAAGGAGACCCTCAGTCTTCCTGCATCTGCCAAGTCGTCCAGGTAGCTACATTAACAAAAGAGCATTTAGTCTGAGGATAACAGGCACTATTGTGCATAAAATGAAATATAGTATTGACCTTTTTAATCACAGAAATTGATCATTTTTAATTAATTCAATTCTCATTTAATTCCATTCATGCAGGACATGTAACAGAGGACATTATTGTGAGTCATTTCAAGTATCTGAAAGATAACATTACCAAATTTACTTAACACTTACTCAAATGGAATTACAAAATTAATATCCTAATAGGCGGTGTGACCAAAATTAATGTGATAAACATCACAATAACGTTATCCTGGCCTTACCAATAATATTTTAGAATATCACCACATAGCAAGTGAAGAAGTTGATCAACTCTTCTGTTTGCCTCTCCCCTTAGGAACTGGTATTTAAGCGGCAGAAAAAACCTAAAAGGGGAAAACAATAATATACTGGTATGAGTAAATCATAGTGTAGCAGGCTACAGCTGTCTGGCCAAATGGCAATTCATTTGCAGTGCTGTGAGTGGTGCTGGGCAGTGAACAGTGAGCCAACCGCGATGGTCGAGTCCCTATATAAATCGGGACCTTTCGTTTGACAAGCTACGTCATTGACATGCGACTGTTGTCCTGTCTACCTGCCGGCCTATCCGTCTGATGTCTGTCTTGGTCTGCCTTGGTCATCTATTCTATCCTAGCGTTACAGGTAGGACAAGCTCTGGTTCCTTGCTTCCACTCTTTTAACTTTATGACTGGGGCTTATAGGGAATGTTTTAATTTTAGAATCCCCGTTGCTGTAGTAGCCCTGTTAGCAGCTAAAGTTGTGCCCGGTTATTGGTGATCAGAGCCTGGGGCCGTGACTGGATGCTGTTTAGCAAAGGTATGTGACTACGATAATTAATAGATAAATGTTACGGTGAGATGCGTTTATAAGTAGACATTTTTTGTATTTCAGGGAAGGCTTTATAGCCGGGGTGTAGCGGCCAGTGGGCGACATCAGCGCCGAACGCCTGCTGCTTTGCTTACGTTTTTAATGTCACGATTTGTTTGCGGATATAGTATGCTCATGTCAACAACTGCGGCTGCCTTTTTCACCCGGGACCTAGAATAAGTGGAACCGTGGTTTGCTCACGTTAATCGGCAGCTTCCTGGTGATCTCGTTCCTCCTGTTATGCCGTGAATTGGTTTCATTCAGCATCATATGGCCAGTTTCATGGTTTAAGTGTGGAGTGTTGGATGGACTGACACCACTAACTGTAATTATTTTTGTCTATATTTTATAGGCTCAGTGTTGTTTTGTTTGTTTATTTAAACTCTTGTATGGAGGCTTTTGTTTGCTGCTGATATACAAGAGCATTATTTTGATTTATTTGGGTTGATTATTTATTTGTTTTGCTTTGTCTACCCCGACCAAAGATCGTTAAGCCAGAGGGCATTTTTGCCCCATTGTGCTGGATGGGCTATGATATTTTGTTTGTTTAATTTGTATTTCGATTTGTGATTTAATTGCTACCCATCTTTAACTCTAGTACCATCTTGGGTTTAACAGTGTTTTGCAATTGTTGTGTGTAGTTTTGGTTGATTTTCACGTGTTTGTCTTTTGTCTAGGTGCTGAAGACCGCCAGTGGGAGCAGTGCCCCTTGTGGTGGTGGGTCCCTTGGTGTGTGCAGTGGCGGTGCGTTCACCAAATGTGATCATTTCCCTTGTGGTGCGTGTGTGAAATCTATCACGTGTGAGTGGGGTGTTGTGTTATGGATGTTCATTGCTCGGGCCACTAGCCTCCCACTGGTAAGTTTCAGCCCTAGCTTCACCTCGTGTGTGTGTGTGTGTGTGTGTGTGTGTGTGTGTACATTGTGACTAGAGTATATTGTGTGTTTATTTGATTTGGTGTCAATTACATTCTATTTGCTGTGAAATTCGTACTATATGTTTGTTGTGAAATCTTGAATTTTTGGAGTGACTCTGGTGTGTATGGCTCCATTGGTTGTACATTTTTATAAAAAGTAAAAGAAGAGAAATTAATAATAATAAAATAATATTTTTGTATTTGACCACTGTCTCTGGCTGATCCCTTCACGAACCTGAGTGCCTTGTTAGTGAAAAACCATTAAGTCTTTGGGTGTAAGTCCCATCGTGGCGTAGTCTGCTATTTGTCTGGGTCTAAGCCCAGCCATATTCCACCTGCCACATTTGGCGTATAGTCGGCAGGATCGCTTGGTAAAGCCAGAGACGTGTTCCAGTTTTTTTTTGTTGTCTTCTTTCTCATTTTAAGCAAAGCAGCAGCTGTTCTTCGGTCAATCACTAAAGAGGCAGGTAAGGCGGGGAGTGCGTTTTGTTTTTCTTCCTGCCAATTGGACTGTGTATTACTAAAAATATGCAACAGGGGGTGGTTGAAGGGAATGAGTTACAGGAGTTGAGGGACTTGATAGCTCACCTGAAAGCTGATAATGAGCGTCTACGTCAGACCCCAGGCCCTGCCCCTGCTCCGGGCCCTGTCCTTATTCCTGCTCCTATCCCGGTACCAGAAAGGTTCGTTTTTGTCCCACGTGATAGAAAATGCCCTCTGTTTAGTGGTAGGGCAAGCCCTAAGTTGGGGGAGTGGATTGAGGAAGCGGAAGCTTGCATGAGAGCACGACATTTGACTCGTGCTGATCAGGCATTCTTTCTTTATGATCATCTAGAGGGGGAGGCTCGGGATGAATTAAAATACCGTCCTAGTGCAGATCGAGCAGACCCAGATAGGATATTTGCTGTGTTGCGTGAGGTGTATGGCTGCACTGCTTCATATGTAGCCCTGCAGGAATCCTTTTTCTTAAGAAGGCAACAGGAAGGGGAATCCCTGCAGGAGTTCTCCCTTGCCTTGCTGAGCCTTATGGCGAAAGTTAAGGAGAGTGCGCCTGAGAGTATGTCCAACGCGGAGGCACTGCTAAGGGATCAGTTTGTGGAGCATGTCCTTGATGGGGCTCTGCGTCGTGAACTCAAGCAGATGGTACGCCGGCAGCCGACCGCTACTATTTTAGAAGTAAGGAGTGAGGCTATTAGATGGGAGCGGGAGGGCTTACCGGGAGGTATGAGAGGTCGTAGCTACTCTGTTCCATCAGCATTGGGAATTCAGTATCGGGTTCAAGGCAGTTCCCAGCCGGTGGCTCTGGTGCCGGCTGCTTCTGAACTGAGTGAGATCAGGGATTTGTTGAAGTGTCAACAAGAGCAGCTGAAAAATCAACAAGATCAATTACAGAAGCTTACCCAGAGTCTGTCCCTCTTACAAAATCCTCCCCAACGCAATCGCTTCCCCCGTGATGCCGTTAAGACATGCAGGCGTTGCCAGCAGCCTGGCCACTTGGCTTGGGAGTGTGAGGGGGTTCGTGTCCCTGCTCGCTTTCCACTCCCTGCTCAGGCCCCGCGGGACTTTAGTAACCAATCTCGTGCCAATCCGATGTCGGAAAACTAGTGCCCACCGAACTGCAGAGCCACAGTTTGGGTGGGGCTACTATTGGCTCAGGGTTTGGGTTACAAGAGTCGAAGGGTGCCTCAAAATTGATGTCGTCTTGCCCTCATCTTGATGTGCTATTTGGGGGAGTTAAGGTACCTTGCCTGCTTGACACTGGGTCTATGGTGTCAACTGTCACTGAAAGTTTCTTTCGTCAGAACTATGAACCATGGGGTCAAGAGCGGCTCCACTCTTGTCATTGGTTGCAGCTTAGGGCTGCCAATGGACTGGCCATCCCTTATCTTGGCTATTTGGAGTTAGATGTCGAACTTTGTGGGAAATCAATGCCCAATTGTGGAGTATTGGTAGTTCGTGATCCTCCAAACAGCCAGCCCCATCCGGTCCCTGGTGTGTTAGGGATGAATGTGATCCGCAAATGTTATCAGGAGCTGTTTGGGGCGCATGGCACAGCTTTCCTTGACTTACCCTTAGTGCTGGAGGCTCCATCACCCGTGTTGCAGGCGCTACAACAATGCTATAGTTGCAGCATCCAGGTACCTAGTTCTGCCCCTGGCATGGTTAGGGTCAGAGGTAGGAAGGCTTGTCGTATTCCAGGTGGAGTAATAAAGTTGGTGGCAGCCACCTGTTCCGAACAGTTTTCAGGGTCCATGGTGCTCTTTGAGCCTTTGGCCTCTGGCCTACCTGTTGGCTTGTTGGCCTCTCCTGCTCTAGTTCAGGTTAATCGGGGTACAGCCTACATACCCATAGTCAATGTAAATTCTACTGACGTCTTGCTTTTTCCACGTACTATTGTAGGCACGATTGATCATGCTCGCATTGTTAGCCTGCCAGCAGGGGTCACTGAAATACCCCCCGTTACTGCTACGGTGTCATCCCAGCTTGTTAGCCCCTCTGTGCCGGACCGGATAGAGGTCTTAGATTTGTCCTCACTGCCCACTGATGATCAAGGACCAGTGAGGGAGTTGTTGTACAGATATAAGGATGTCTTTTCGGCCTATGACATGGATTTGGGCTGCACCAATTTGCTTGCTCATGATATCCCTCTTGTGGAGGATACTCCGATCCGTCAACGCTATCGTCGGATACCTCCTTCAGAGTACGAGGTAGTGAAAGAACACATTAATCAACTGCTTGAGGCAAACATCATACGAGAGAGTTGTAGTCCTTATGCGTCCCCGATTGTCCTAGTTAAAAAGAAGGATGGTAGCCTGCGCATGTGCGTAGACTACCGCCAGCTAAATAACAACACTAGGAAGGACGCGTTCCCTCTTCCTCGTATTGAGGAATCGCTCGATGCATTGACCGGTGCTCGTTGGTTCTCCACTTTGGACCTGGCCAGTGGGTACAACCAGGTCCCAGTGGCAGAAGTGGATAAGCCTAAGACGGCTTTTTGTACGCCCTTTGGGCTGTTTGAGTGGAACCGGATGCCCTTCGGGCTCTGCAATGCCCCCAGCACCTTTCAGAGGCTAATGCAGCGTTTATTTGGAGATCAACAATGTCAATCGTTGCTTTTATATCTGGACGATATTGTGATCTTCTCCTCTACAGTAAAACAGCATCTGGAGAGGCTGGAAGTGGTGCTGGGGCGGCTGCAGCGAGAGGGGCTGAAGGCGAAGCTCTCCAAATGTGCCTTTTTCCAGCAACGGGTTCAATATTTGGGCCATGTGATTTCTGACCAGGGTGTAGCCACTGACCCAGGAAAGATTGAGGTGGTCGCGGGTTGGCAGGCCCCCACTACCATCTCAGAGCTCCGTTCTTTTTTGGGGTTTGCGAGCTATTATCGCCGTTTTTTGCAAGGGTTCGCAAAGTTGGCCGCCCCGTTACATCGTTTGGTGGCTGCTCAAGGGAACATCAAGTCAAAACGGAAGTCTGAGCGGGAAAATATTGGTAGGTGGAGCGACGAGTGTAGGGATAGCTTTGAAGCTCTAAAACGTAAGCTGACCACAACACCAGTGCTGGCGTACGCTGACTTTTCCCTTCCATTTATTTTGGAGGTTGACGCAAGTTATGGTGGTCTGGGAGCGGTGCTCTCCCAAGAGCAACAAGGCAAGGTGCGGCCAATAGCATATGCCAGTCGGGGGTTGAAGCCTACAGAGCGTAATATGCAAAATTACAGCTCCATGAAACTGGAGTTTCTGGCCCTTAAGTGGGCCATGACAGAGAAATTTCGTGAATATTTGTTGGGTCACAAATGTATTGTCTTTACTGACAATAACCCACTTAGTCATCTAACATCGGCAAAGCTGGGTGCCACCGAACAGCGTTGGGCAGCCCAGCTTGCTGCTTTTGACTTCGAGTTAAAATACCGTTCCGGTAGGAATAATAGGAATGCAGACGCTTTGTCTCGCCAACATCCCACAGGCCCTTTGGAAATGCAAGCGATGCTTTCTGGTACACCTTTGCCTAAACCACTCCAGCAGGTATTGTCCCTGGGAGATGTGGAGGCAGCGCAGGCGACCATCACTGCCTTGCCCTGCCGTTGGCCAGCTGAGGTTTCACTCCTCCAACAAGATGACCCTGCTATTAGAGAACTCTGGCGGTTTTGGCGACGTAAACAGCGGCCTAACTCCGAGGAACGGAAGCAGGTGTGCCCAACTGTGTTGGCTTGGCTTCGCCAGTGGGATCGGCTACTGGAAACTGGTGAGGTTTTATATCGCCAAGTACTGCGCCCTGATGGAAAAGAGGCAGTGCTTCAATTATTACTGCCTGCCTCATTAAAACAGGATGTGCTGACTCAAGTTCATCAGGAGCACGGCCATCAGGGGGTGGAGAGAACACTGGAGTTGCTGCGCCAACGGTGTTTTTGGCCGGGTATGTCCACGGAAGTGGCACAGTGGTGTCAGGCATGTGAGCGATGCCAGCTTGCCAAGGACTCTCAACCTGTGGCCCACAGCTTCATGGGGCATTTGTTGGCCTCGCAGCCGAATGAGATTCTGGCCATTGATTACACCACCCTGGAGCCTGGTAGGACAGGTGTGGAAAACGTCTTAGTGATGACTGATGTTTTCAGTAAGTACACTTTGGCAGTTCCCACCCATGACCAGCGTGCTCCCACTGTGGCTCGTGTATTGGTGACCGAATGGTTTTCCAAGTTCGGGGTTCCTTCTCGGATTCATTCTGATCAGGGCCGCAGCTTTGAAAGTGCCCTGATCCAGCAGTTATGTGGTTTTTACGGCATTAAAAAGACTCGAACAACCCCATATCATCCGTCTGGCAATGGTCAATGCGAGAGATTTAATAGGACCCTTCACAACTTGTTGCGGACCCTGCCTGTTTCGAGGAAGAGGGACTGGCCGTCCTGTTTACCACAGGTACTCTATTGCTATAACACTACCCCCCACCAGTCCACTGGAGAGTCTCCATTCTTCCTCTTGTTCGGGCAGGAGCCTAGATTACCAGTTGATTTTCTTTTGGGTAGGGTTCAGGATTCGGTTGGTGGTACGGTTCATGAGTGGGTGCAGGAACACCAGGCCCGACTACAGGTTGCATTTCAGGGGGCCAGAGAGCGGTTGGACATAGCGGCCCTACGCCGGAAAAGGAACTATGATCGACACGTTCGAGATGCTCCACTGGTGGAGGGTCAGCAAGTGTTTTTGCGTGACTTTAACATCCGTGGACGCCATAAGATTTGCGACCTGTGGAGCCCAGTGGTGCATCAAATCTTGAGGGCACCTAAGGGTGGTGGGTCGGTTTATACGGTGGCACCCGTAGCCGACCCTAACAGGGCTCGTCATGTGCACCGCTCTCTCCTGAAGGCTGTGGTACAGAACCCTTCCTCTGCCCCAGTCAGCCTAGGTGAACCTATTTCCGCTAATCCCTCTTTTTCGCCCCGGCCTACTGATGATGATTCTTATTGCGACTCTGACCTGATGGCTTGGAGATATGAAGAACCTGCCGTGCTTGGCTTGCCAGACATCAGCAGACCGGTCGTCATAGCTAGTCCAGAATTACACCTTCAGTATTCACCTCCAGGTATATCCCTGCCAGAACCTAGTTCTTTAGCACAGTCACCTCATCCTGAATTGACGGAGGATTTAACCACCTCTTTGGCAGTTCTTCCTTCGGGGTGCTTGGATACTGGTGAGGTGACCAGACGGAAAACATCCCGGTCCACGGCTGGAAAACACTCTAATATCCATCATTTGCCATAACATGTACGAGTTCCGGTTACAGAGGTCTTCCAGGCCTGGGAATCGGTGTGTATTTTCGGTGCTAAATGCTGAATCCACCACCTAGCGTCGTTTAGTGTTGTAATGGGGTTTTCTTTTAATCGTTGGGTCAACGATTTAGAAAGGGGGGGCAGATTGTAGCAGGCTACAGCTGTCTGGCCAAATGGCAATTCATTTGCAGTGCTGTGAGTGGTGCTGGGCAGTGAACAGTGAGCCAACCGCGATGGTCGAGTCCCTATATAAATCGGGACCTTTCGTTTGACAAGCTACGTCATTGACATGCGACTGTTGTCCTGTCTACCTGCCGGCCTATCCGTCTGATGTCTGTCTTGGTCTGCCTTGGTCATCTATTCTATCCTAGCGTTACAGGTAGGACAAGCTCTGGTTCCTTGCTTCCACTCTTTTAACTTTATGACTGGGGCTTATAGGGAATGTTTTAATTTTAGAATCCCCGTTGCTGTAGTAGCCCTGTTAGCAGCTAAAGTTGTGCCCGGTTATTGGTGATCAGAGCCTGGGGCCGTGACTGGATGCTGTTTAGCAAAGGTATGTGACTACGATAATTAATAGATAAATGTTACGGTGAGATGCGTTTATAAGTAGACATTTTTTGTATTTCAGGGAAGGCTTTATAGCCGGGGTGTAGCGGCCAGTGGGCGACATCAGCGCCGAACGCCTGCTGCTTTGCTTACGTTTTTAATGTCACGATTTGTTTGCGGATATAGTATGCTCATGTCAACAACTGCGGCTGCCTTTTTCACCCGGGACCTAGAATAAGTGGAACCGTGGTTTGCTCACGTTAATCGGCAGCTTCCTGGTGATCTCGTTCCTCCTGTTATGCCGTGAATTGGTTTCATTCAGCATCATATGGCCAGTTTCATGGTTTAAGTGTGGAGTGTTGGATGGACTGACACCACTAACTGTAATTATTTTTGTCTATATTTTATAGGCTCAGTGTTGTTTTGTTTGTTTAATTTGTATTTCGATTTGTGATTTAATTGCTACCCATCTTTAACTCTAGTACCATCTTGGGTTTAACAGTGTTTTGCAATTGTTGTGTGTAGTTTTGGTTGATTTTCACGTGTTTGTCTTTTGTCTAGGTGCTGAAGACCGCCAGTGGGAGCAGTGCCCCTTGTGGTGGTGGGTCCCTTGGTGTGTGCAGTGGCGGTGCGTTCACCAAATGTGATCATTTCCCTTGTGGTGCGTGTGTGAAATCTATCACGTGTGAGTGGGGTGTTGTGTTATGGATGTTCATTGCTCGGGCCACTAGCCTCCCACTGGTAAGTTTCAGCCCTAGCTTCACCTCGTGTGTGTGTGTGTGTGTGTGTGTGTGTGTGTGTGTGTGTGTGTGTGTGTGTGTACATTGTGACTAGAGTATATTGTGTGTTTATTTGATTTGGTGTCAATTACATTCTATTTGCTGTGAAATTCGTACTATATGTTTGTTGTGAAATCTTGAATTTTTGGAGTGACTCTGGTGTGTATGGCTCCATTGGTTGTACATTTTTATAAAAAGTAAAAGAAGAGAAATTAATAATAATAAAATTATATTTTTGTATTTGACCACTGTCTCTGGCTGATCCCTTCACGAACCTGAGTGCCTTGTTAGTGAAAAACCATTAAGTCTTTGGGTGTAAGTCCCATCGTGGCGTAGTCTGCTATTTGTCTGGGTCTAAGCCCAGCCATATTCCACCTGCCACAATAGATTGAGAAAACAATACTCACTCAGTGTTGGGGAGATAGGATTGTGATATTGGAAACTTTGGAAATGATAACTTAATTTGTAAATAAAAAATAAATAAAAAAAAACAGTTCCAAATGTGACCAGAAAAATTGTGTTCAGTGGCAGATTAGAAGAGAAATGTGCCGTCTAGGGAACCAAATGTTCCCGATCATGAGTTACTTTTTTGTTTTATATCATGCATTTATATCATGATTATTAATCTTTGACTACCTCTCTGCCTTGTTGTTGGTGTCACTGCTGTTGTGCTCAAACAGTCGTCCAAAATTGGCCCATAGTGCTGCATGTGGAAGCCAGTGCACCTTCAGGTATGTTGTCACTCGATTGCTGCCAAGCTGGGCATCAAGGTCATTGCACACGCTAGTGGACACTGTCCCAAATAGTTCCTCCTGAAATCATACCATACCATATATTATGGTTGCCAGTTTAGAGTACCCAACACAGACAAAACAAGGGTAATAGCAGATATTGAGACACATACAATTTTATATATCTATCGTAGTTACCGTTATGCAAGCTTTCATTGAGGTCATGGCATGAATGACGACGTGTCTTTTGTCAGGTGACAGGTTCCCACCATCTCTTGATGTAACCCAACGATGTACAGCCTTTAATACACAATATATGGCACTGTAAATGAGGCTACATTGTTTTTTCAGAAGCTACAGCAGGCATATGATATCAAAATTGTAAATCAATTTATTTACAACCAAACAGAATGTTCAAAGTACCTACTTGTGCATTTCTTAAATGCAATCAGTACCTGGAGAACATGAAACCAACAGAGGAGAACTTTGGTTTTGGGGAAAACTTCTCTTATGGCATTGAGCTCTTTCAAGTCTCTGTCGATCATAACTGACCTAGGAAAAATAAGACCAGACTCCAGATAATAATATTGCAGAATACTGGAGTATCACAATTTCATCTAGGCAAATGTAGTAAATTGACCATTGTTTAAGTTACAAAAGGTATTCAATTATCTCTCAGTATTACAACTCCTTTGTGCTTGTATGGGTATTGGGCTTTTGAAAAGAAATGTTCTCACCTTGGGTAAAAGTTTGGATTGCTTGAACAAAGCATGTTCAAGCAAAGCAACTATTGCTGAGGATTCCTGGCTCATTATTAGGTATGCAAATGGGACTCCTCTTCCAGTTTGATTGACAAGTACAAGGGCATACAGGGCATACCCATATGATGTCAAACCTTTGTAGGAGGCGTCCATAAAAAACATGGGATGGGGGTTCTCTTGGAGTAGAGCCGTCTGTTGTGGTGTCTGGACAACAATAACCAGTGGCTGGTCTTTTGTCAAAGGTTGAAAAAAGCAAATATTTTCTTTCAGTTCACCTGTCACCAGCTTTTCCACACTCACAGCATCATCGATGTCCGGCAAAGTGAAGATACGGAGGTGGCGTTTTACCAACCTTACATCTTCTGGAGTTAGGAAGAAACGCCTGTCATGCTTATCGGTGTAACCCCGACTACATGCCCAATCACAACTTTTTATGACAATCTGTGATATGGATAGACCTTGCATGAGCCATATCTCGACAAATCCTAACAATTCTGGATTAATTACATTTTTCTTCCTCTCTTCAGGGTTTGACAAATCATGTCCCGTGTGTGTTAATTGCTGCCGAACTACTACTGCTATGAAACCTGTCTCCTCTATAAATTTAAACGACACATAGGCTTCACAGGAATTGGCCCTTGTTTCACATGCCTTGCCCATGCTTTTTCCTGTTGGTTTGTTGCCTCTTTCACAGGCATGGAAATAATAATTTTTGCTGTTCTGTTTTGCCGCCAAGAAAAAGGTCTTTGTTTTCTTCTGTAGTTCTTCTACATAGCTCTCCATAAACTCTGTTTTCTTGTCCTCATGAACAATTTTGATATCCGTGGAAACACGGGAATCCTTTTCTATTCTCAGTTTCCTTCGGATGCCCTCGATCCACAGCTGCTCCATAATCTGCAGTTGATATAAACAATACAGCTTTAAGAAAACAATAATTTTACGAAACATTTCAGAAATAGACACAGGATACCTGAATGTTACCGGATTAGAAGAAAACTAGTTGTATGTTGGCAAATTTCAGTACTACACAGACAGTAGCATATGAAGTGCCCTGAGATTTGTGTTGTTCCATTTAGATACTATAAGGTGCTCTAAGAGCAGTATTAGCATGTGTATTGAGTAGGGATGCAGTAGTATAAGAAAGTGTGCCACTAATGCCCATAGAGCAGCCAATTAATGTTGTATGTAGATATTATAAGGTGCCCTGAGAGAAGTACTAGAATGCTTGCAGCGAAAATGTCCTTAGAGCAGCCAATTCATGTTTCATGCAGATACTACAAGGTGTCCTGAGAACAGTATTAAAATGAGTGAGTAAGGACGCAGAACAATGTCCTTAGAGCAGCCAATTGTAGATCTAATGCCATAAGGTGCCCTCAGAGCAGCATTAGAATATCTGCAACAAAAATGCGCTAAGAGCAGCAAATGAATGTTGCATGGAGATACGGTAAGGTGCCCTGAGAGCAGTATTAGAATTTATGCAGTAAAAATGTTTTTAGAGCAGCCAATTGTAGATCTAATGTCATAAGGTGCCCTCAGAGCAGCATTAGAATATCTGCAACAAAAATGTGCTAAGAGCAGCAAATGAATGTTGCATGGAGATACGGTAAGGTTCCCTGAGAACAGTATTAGAATGTTGCATGGAGATACGGTAAGGTTCCCTGAGAACAGTATTCGAATGTTGCATGGAGATACGGTAAGGTTCCCTGAGAACAGTATTCGAATGTTGCATGGAGATACGGTAAGGTGCCCTGAGAGCAGTATTAGAATATATGCATAAAAAATGCACTAAAGAGCAGCTAAGCATTTTTTTGTATGTAGCTATGACAAAATGCCCTGGGAGCAACAACAATACCACAGCAAAAGTGTGCAATGACAGCAGCGTAACTTGCTATAATAATAGAATATAAGCTAACATGAGCTATTATCCTTTCTTAGAGCTAGCTAGCTAATGTTGCGAGTTAGCTTACTTTAAACATGGACCAATGCTTGATGTGTTTCCACTGTCATATAGGTCTGTCAAAATTGCTCAAAAATGACGTTCGAATATTCCCTCTAAAAAAAACAAACATATTCGAACTATTCGAACATCTGGTTGCACATTTTGTAAATTACGCGCATTACGTCAATAACAGGACAAATTAATACAAAGAGACATAACTACTTGTATAGGTAGTTTATTTAAGTTTAAACATATTTGACAACGTATTACCTACACAAAAACAAGTAAATCAACTAACCGCAGACCTCTTTCTCTCTCTCGCCCTCACCCTGCGTTCACACCAAACGCGAATAGAGCGTCTGGCGCGAGTGATTTCAATGTTAAGTCAATGTAAAGACACGTTTTCGCGCGTCTGGAGGTCTTGCGGCGCGAATGAGGCGTCATGAACTCTGCGGTTCATAACGGTTTAAATGAACAACCAGGGGCGGCTGGCCAATAGAGGGCGCTAGGGCGCTGCCCCCCCATGAGCCAGACCACAGTTTATGAGCCACATGCAATAAATAAGTAAATACATAAATCATGTAAACAAATAGTCAATATTTGTATGTTTGAGATATTAAATGCACCCAGTATATGTGAAAAATAAGATAGAAATTCAAAATGTCTGGTTTTACTACATGTCATGTACTTGTGTGCACGTTTCATCAGCTCTGGGGCGCTGGAGAAATCGCCCCAGGAAGGCGGGTCTGTGGAGCAGCTTAACCAATCGCTGATTTAAAAAATAAATCAGCGAGCTCAAATCTAGTCAGCTATGGGCGATTCTTTTAGCGCCCCAAGCGCCACTACTAAAGTCACAAGTCCTTGGGCGCCATTTTTACTGCATGACAATGGCGAACACAATGACGACGAACTCTAACTCGGTACAATCTCTCCTCCAAGATCCATTTGAGAGGCGAATTTTGGCGAATAAACTGATTGTGAAAGAGCTGGGCCCAGATCAACCTGATATCTCCATCAGACAACAGGCTAATGATAAAGGGAAGCACTACGTGCAAGGTTTCTCTCGTTGCTGGTATACTAGAAAGGCCTGGCTGGCTGGGTGTGGTCATGCTAATGCTTTATTTTGTTTTCCGTGCTTACTCTTTAAAACTACGGGGACAGATCCAGCATGGACAGTTACCGGAGTGAGAGATCTGAAGCACCTGTCTGAGAAAGTAACGAAACACGAGAACACCAAGGTACACATGGATAATTGCGTTAAACTAGCTATACTGGGAAGAGTTAACATCGCTACGCAGCTTGACGAAGGCCACAGGGTTGCGGTGAGGAAACACAATGAGGAGGTGGATAAAAATCGGCACATCTTGTCCAAAATAATCGACTGTGTGAAGTTTTGTGGGGCTTTTGAGCTGGCCTTGTGTGGACATGATGAGACCGACACCTCGAACAATCCCGGCATTTTCAGGGGACTAGTGGACTTCGTTGCCTCACTCGACAGCGTGCTGGAGGAGCACCTTAAAACAGCCACCGTTTTTAAAGGTACGTCAAAGACCATACAAAATTAGTTATTAGACTGCATGCTGTCAGTGCTGAAGGATTACATTCTGGAGGAAGTTAAGCGCGCGGATTTCATCGCCATACAAGCCGATGAGACGACTGACATTTCCACTCACTGCCAGCTGGTGCTTGTGCTACGTTACATCGACGGCAACAACAACATCCAAGAGAGGTTTTTCGAGTTCATTACAATACAGAACGCCACGGCAGACACCATCGCTACAGCGCTTCTGGAGAGGCTAAGCATCATAATTCCAGATGGACAAAAAGCCAAACTTATCGGCCAAGCTTATGACGGAGCTAATGTAATGAGGGGAGCCACCGGCGGAGTGCAGCGCAAGGTGATGGATGTCCATGAAAATGCTCACTACGTCCACTGTAATGCGCATCAGCTGAATCTCATCATGCAGCAGGCAACATCACACATCCCTAAAATCGGCACTTTTTTTTCAGATCTTGCTGGATTTTCTGCTTTCTTCTCCAGGTCACCCAAGCGAACCACCGTGCTTGACCAAGTGGTTGCCCATAGACTTCCCAGAGCCTCTACAACACGGTGGAACTTCCACAGTCGCGCTGTGAACACAGTGTACGAACACAGGGATGACCTTCTAAAGTGTTTTCAGACCATCAGAGACGATGGAAACTTTGATCCCCTAACTGTCCGAGAGGCTGGGGGCTTTGTGAGGATGCTTGAAGACGAGGCTTTCTGTTTTTTTCTGGCACTGTTCCACAAGATTATGCCACACGTAGACATGCTGTTCAACCAGCTGCAGAAAAGGAACATCGACCCTGTCTTCATTAAAGCACTTGTCCAGAGGTTCACAGACAGCATGCAAACGATCAGGTAAATAACTGTATTTACTATTGGCTGATAAAGCTTTTGTTGTTAGAAATGTGATTTGCTTATTTCCAGCTGTGTGTCTAAATGTGCCTAGTCATCCAAGTGGATGATTATTATAGAGCCCATTACAATTATGTGTTTTAGTATTTTAAAAGCAAAGAGACCATTAAATTTGGATAATAATAATGCAGGTAAAGTATTTTCTAACTACAGGCTTATTCAGGTGTCCACCAGGTCAATTTTTAGAAGAGGCCTAGTTGTTATTAAAGATTAACTTTATTGTCATTTAGACTATAATTTACACTGGAAAAATGCATATCAGAATGCATCCAGCTCATAAATATAATAGAACAATGATAGACATTTAATTATGTACCTTACAGATTACTAGCTACTAGACATAGTCCTTAAGTGTACTCAGTAAACTACTAGTTTAGTAGTTTATACTGCAAGTATACTTGTAAGTTTTCTTTAAGTGAACATAACATTATACTTATAGTTTACTATTTATATATTATTTTTGCAGTATACTACTATGTTCAAATGTAGATATTTTTATACTTGAAATGACACAGCAGTCACAAGCAGCAAAATAATAGCAATTTTCATTGGAAAGAAATTCAAGGCGTAAGGAATCCTCACATGTGACAGAAAATATTTGGTTTATATATTGAAATTAAACCTTGTTTTGTAACAGAAACCAATAGGGAGTTAGTGAGGAGAAATAAACGTAGTGTAAAGTGCAATTAGGAATAATGGTGTTAAAACCTTTAGTAATCATACTTGACTCGTTCAGTCATAATCACTTTCATTAAGAGCTTTATTGCAAATTTAAGCTGATGAATCTTTTACAGGTATGTGATACCATCCTGACCCATGCCAAGGAGCGGTTCTCCTTCACCCAGCACCTCATCAGTGCAACACTGCTGCATGGAGAGCTGTTCCCACAGCACTGTGTGATGTTCCCTGACACAGCGCTTGATACAACAGTGGAGGCATACCCCATGCTGAACAAGGCCAAGCTCAAAACAGAACTGTCCCTCATCTATGAGAATGATGAGTTCAAGGCTTGCAGTGGTGCAGTGCCTCTGTACCAGTTTTTCATGGAGAACAACCTTCAGAGCACTTTTACAGAGACTGTCAGTCTTCTTAAGATCCTCATCACCACACCCATGACAACAGCTGAGTCTGAGAGGTGCTTCTCTACTTTAAAGAGGATTAAGACTTTCCTGAGAAACACCATGACACAGGATCACCTGAATGCTCTGGCGATGCTCTCCATGGAGAAGAAACTTATCAGGGACATTCCTGACTTCAACAATAGGGTCATTGAGAGGTTTGCCACTCAAATAACAAGGTAGAATTTAAAGATTGTGAGCTAAAGAGTAATATTCAGATAAATGTGTTTTTAAGAGGTTTTTGAAGGGTAGATGCTTGACGGATGACTTGAGGAAGAGTATTCCACAACCTGGAAGCCACAATGCTAAAAGAACTGAGTCCAATAATTATAGACTATTGAAAATGACAGAATATGACAGCCCCACCTAAGATATTTTTCACCAGCTGCCACTGTGAACAACATAAGCAAATGTTGAGTGGTGATCAAGAGTTTTGTGCAAGCAATTTAAGGTCGCGACTCTTGTCCCAAATATAGCAGGCTTCATTCAGTGATTGAAACAAATATTATTAACATTAATTGAAGTTTTACAGTATATAGAACCGACATTGAACGCTCCGAGCGAGCTGTGCTGTGGTAAACATGGAACTTTTCCTTGACATGAAACGGTAAATAATCAAACCAGTGGAGGCCTGCAGACAGTTCATAAAAATGCTGTATCTAACCTACCTTATTCATGCAATATCTATTCAGTCAGTACAGTAGCCTACACTTTAGTAATGTTTCTGTTTAACGTTAAATAAAATGACCTGTCCCTGATCCCTCAGGCAGCGCGCCCACTCGCAAAGCAGACAGCCGCGTCTCTGCTACCGCGGGCGTGTTTTTCCAAATTCGAATATTAATTTTCACCTTACATATTCTGTTTTTTAAAACTATTCGAATATATATTCTAATTTAGAATATTCGTTGACAGCCCTACTGTCATATGGCTTTCTTGTGCCACAGTGCCTACACACCGTCACGGTTTTATCCACTAACCTCTTTCCTTCATCATTATATTTGACAGGGAAGCCAAAATGCTCCCATACAGGGGATTTAAATGACGCGGGCGTTCAAGCTCCTCCGTTCCTCCGCTCGCCATGACCACGCTGTGTGTGGACTGAACATGCGCACAACTTTCTTTTTTTTCATAAATCAATCCGCGGATCACGTGTGTGCCGAACCGAAGATATTGATCCGAACGGATCACGGATCAATGATGATCCGTTGCACCACTAGTAACAGCAATGAAATTGTGTACTTCCTCTACACTGTAAATTGCAGTGAACTATCAAAAAATCTGGAGAAAAAATTACAGAAAAGTAGCAGTTTTACACTTATCACAATGTATAAATCAAAATAATATTGATAGACGTGGAAGTGTCATATTCATCATCATGATTTACTGCCAGCTTTTATGATTTCCACATTTGTGTTATGTACGTCTCACAAATTGGGCCGTGATTTATTTATTGTCTTGTTCTAGCTGAGGGTTACTGTGTTTTAAAAGGGCAATTGCCTTTTTAAAAGACAGTAGCCTAACCCACATCTAGAACAAGACAATTATAAATAAGTATTGATTAGCCGATCAACATCAGGTTTGTTTGATGTGAGTCCTGCACTTTGTGTAAGACAGTGGTGGAAAGAGTACTAAAAAATAATATGACTCAAGTGAGAGTAAATAAGTAGTTGGCTTAAAAACTACTCAAGTAACTACGTTACAAAGTAGCCTACTTTAGTATTATTTTTCTATTTTTACTGAATGATAATGTTATGGAGCGCTAAACACTCTCATGTCATATCTGTTTCATACTGGAAGCCCAGTACTGATTCATTCATTGGGTTTTCAATTTTTTCCAACCATTCACTCCCATTATAAAGCTTGGAAGAGCCAGGAAATTTTTTTAATATATAACTCCGATTGTATTCGTCTGAAAGAAGAATGTCATATACACCTAGGGTGACTTGAGGGTGAGTAAATCATGGGCTAATTTTCATTTTTGGGTGAATTAACCCTTTAATGCATTAACCCTTTAATGCAATGCTAATCAACATAGCCTGTATGATAACATTTAATAAAATAATATATTCTCACTCTGTGTTAAGAAGCAACATGAAACCACAGAAGTCATTTCAAACACGACATGTATTGTGATTTTGGAGCAAAACATGATATTAAACACATAAATTGTAGTGTTTGACGGTGTGATAAGCAAACATATTAGCTTTCCCTGTTGTCAAGAGCAATTGTTTTATTACTAATTTTGAAAAGTAAGTCCAGGTAAGGTCATTTGAATGTTTTCATTTGAATCATTTCATAATTGAAAGCAAAGAAGGTTAAGTGAGAGATCCGAAAAAAAGAAAAAAAAAAAGGGTAAAACAGTATGAATAAAAGGTACCAGTAAAAAAAAAAAAAAAAAACTCTGTTGCTACGTCGGCACATTTGTCAAAGTACTTTGTACTTTTGGTGAAAAATAAATGTAGCGAAGTTGAATACTGACTCACTGTTCGTTTGGGGAGAACACTCGTGCACAATTATAATTTTTTTTTAATGTAATTTTACTCAGTTTATTCATGTTTTTACTCCACATTTGTGCAATTTTTGGAGGATTTATTAGCCTGGGTTTCCCCATGCTGCCTTGAGCGCAGCGCGATTTTATTCACGCTGCTAGGCAGCCTGGATTCCATGGACAAGATTTTCGCCTCAGCGAGGGAACCAATCACAGAACGGGGAGGGAGCAGCAAGACGATGACGACGTCTATGCGACACACCGAAGTAGTTTGTTTATATCTATGGATCCAACATGGCAGCAGACGCGAAGTTACCTTTCGATGCAGCCTTAGGGTGTACTCACACTAGGCACGGTTGCCATGAACCGGGCCCGAGTACGATTGTCCCCCCTCCCCCCTCCCCCCTCCCCCCTCCCCCAAATTTTAATCTTAACCGTTCTATTTCATCAGATACGATCTGTAAACAGGGCTTTAAGTGTAAAATACCGAACTTGTCCTTTAATGAGAAAGAGGTCTGACGTTAGCCAGGCTAAGGATTTATGATATTTTTAAAATAATTACTATAGGATAATTTGACATGGTTTAGTGTAAGATTTTTGCCCATCTTTTGGAAAATGCAGTTTTAAACGTAAAACATTATCACTTTAACCAGTAGATGCTGTAGAGCTCCACTATTTGCAATTTGCTATTTGACTAACTGAAAGACATCTTTTCACAAGTTTACCCAGTTGGATTCATATATACATATTATGAAATCACAATTACAACAATAAAACTGACTTTTTGTCAAAGTTTAGCATTTAAAAAAAAAAAAAAAAGAAGCTGTTTTTCAATAATATTACATTATGATTAGAATCAAACCTGAACAAAGTACTACAAAGAGAAAAGTTGGAGTCTTTAGAGTTTATCATTTATTTCAAACATGTTTTTTTGTTGTTATAATTATACAAATTTAATCTACACTTCAGTAACTAAATAAACAGAACACAAATGAACAGAAATTAAGTGTTATATTACATATTGAGTACAAATACACAGCATGAAAATCAAAATGCAATGAACTGAACAGAAATAACAAATGAGCAACTAAAGCAGTAAATAGGGAAAATAGAACACCTAGGAATGATAATTGGAGGTCTGTGAGTTAGTGCACTGCAGGCAGTAGGCATGGTAAACGGCATGACTTCTGCAGACGGGGTTGTTGCAGGTTCTGCACATCACTGTGGATCTTGTTCACGGGAACAGAGGTAACAGCTCATCCTCTTCCTGGGGGTTGCTTCTGTATGAGATGTGGAAGCTTCATTTTCCACCTCTAGAGATCCTTTGGCTTGTTTCAAGACACAGAGAGAGGCTGTGGTACGTGAAAGGTGCTGTCGATTCTCCATAAGGGGAGCCACCAGAGCAGTTCCAAGCTCCTCCAGAAATAGCCTTCTCTTGAATCTTTTCCCTCAGTGCCATTTTGGACAGATGTCAATAGCACGTAGGAATTCAGTGCAGAGACATCAAGCATGTTGAAAAACAGCACCATCGGCCAACAAGCAGGTGTTTTTGCAGGTGTAAGTGGCTACCATCTGCAATATTACAAACACAGACACACACATTTAGTTCATCTGCTGCTGTTTGCTTGCTAAATAAATATGGCACTCACTTTATAACTACTATTCACATAAAAAAATTAAATTAAAATAACAACCCACAATACCTTATCCAGGTTGTCCACTCCTCCTTTGGATTTGTTATATTATCACAGATTATCTGTGGCTTCTTGTCATCTCTGCTGTTTACTGAGGCCTCCCTGTGCAGTGTGCTAAGCAAAAGCACACTTTTCCCTTTTTTGGGACAGTAAGAAACAAGGGACTGTGTCTCCGTAAAGGCAAACATTGACGAAAAGCAAGCTTGGTCTTTTGTTGCAAGCAGGGCATGTGGGAGTTCTGGCTTATTTTTGTAATTGTTATGACCATTGTAAACCTCCTCTTTAGCAGCTCCAGGGAAAGGACATGTGACATGAAAAAATTGTCACAGAAGATTGTGTGATTGTGATTGTGTGGCCAGGATTGTACATCATCGGCAGACGTTCAACCTATTTGTTCCACACAAGCCGGATTGCTGCTAATTTGTCGTTTACACGTCAAGCAATTCTTGTATGCTTATCATCAAACCTAATGACCCTTGACATTTTCTTGAAGGTCTCCAAAGACATGACTGCACGAAAAACTGCCCTTCCGCAATCTTAACAATCAAACCATAAACTTGCCATGGCCTCATTGTTGTATACAGTGGTATACCCCAGTCCTCTCATCAGCAAAAACTTGTCTCCCCTCCACATAAAAGTAGCTGAAAGCTTGATTTGATGTCCTCAGCATGAGAACATGCATACCTGGTTATTCCTGGGGTCATCTGCAGTGCTGTCTTTTTTTTACATGGGGGGTGGAGATGATGTCCAATGAATGCTTCCAATCTTAGAGAGGTCAGTGTTTGGCTCCTCATCAGCATCCTCTTCATCTGAATTTTCCTCATCGGTTTCGTTGTGATCTTGGTCCTGCTCTAGGTGTTCTTCTGTTTCAAAAGCTTCATCAAAGTCCTCTGATTCAGTATCTGCCACATCTGGACTGTTTCGCCATGATGTTGTAACAGAATGAACTGTGTGCTGAATGCAGTCACATGACTTTGTTTCCATAACAAATGTGCAGAACCAGACAAAATACTCTGATAGCAGAAAAGGTCATTTGCATCAAACTCTTTGATCTTTGTATTTGAACTGTGTCTGTGTGTTTGTGCTAAATTGTATTGTCTCATCCTTTAATCTCTCTCTCTCTCTCTCTCTCTCTCTCTCTCTCTCTCTCTGTGTGTGTCACCAATTAATTTTTTGTGGTGGATCTGCATTTTGGATTATTTTATTTGACAAATTATAAGAGAGCAGTTTTTAAAGTCTCACAAATGTATTTCTGTGTGTGTGTGTGTGTGTGTGTGTGTGTGTGTGTGTGTGTGTGTGTGTTTGTGTGTGAGCATGATCATTTTGCATTGTGGATGTTTTAAAGTGTGCCACTTCATTTCTGTCTATCTGTATTCTGCATTGTTTCTGATTTTGAGGATATTTTCTAAGCGGGGTCTCGAACAGCAAGAGTGTGTTTTTTTTTTTTTTTACACTAACATAACATAAATCGTTCCCATTTTTTTTTTTTTTTTTTTTAGACCTAAAAATTCTCATGCCATTTGCTGCAAACGTCAGCAAAGGTGCAGTATGTTATTTCTCAAAGTCGTTGCTGAACATTGTTGATATTTGAAATCAACCCAAACAAACCTCCGCCTCCAAAGCTAACCGCCTCGCTCCAAGTCGGTCTGCAGTGGATGCATTAACAAGGACGCTAAACAGTAATATTAATATTTCATGATCATAACCTTTCCTTTTCCAGTGATATTCCTCTAACCTTTTCTCTTTTGTAGTGTCTCTCAGCCATCTCTCTTTCTCCAGTCTTTCTCTTGCTCATTCTCTCTCCTCCACTGTCATACGCCTCCTAATGCTGATTGGCTACACGTTTGTTGTTGTGTCTGGTTGTGTCTGTCCGTCCGACCAACTTTCAAACAGCATATCTCTTTCCCCAGCAGCGTTTTGTTGTTGTTGTTGTTTTTAAAACAATTGCCAGAAACCGACTGCGGTCAAGTGAGCCGTCATCTGGAAATGCTCGGTCAAGCCAGCTGCCGCCTAGATATTGATACTCGTCTATTTGTGGAATTATGGTACGGACACATGGAGGTACACATCAATTTTCAAAGGGTTTTACTGTGGAGTTTTGGAGAAAATTAAAGCAAAGTCTGTTAAAAAATTATAATTTTTATAATAAAAACTAGGATAAAAATCACATTCACAGATTGTTATAAGATACAACATTTCTCTTCAAAGTGTTAATCAAAGTTTAAATTAAGGAGGTCAGTCAATGCTAAAGATGTTTAATTGTAAACGTTAATTAATTAAATTTGAGATTTATATGGAGAAGCTGGGTAAACTTAATAGAAACTACTATTTCTATTTCTTGAAGGCAAAAAAAGCAAAAAAAAAGGCACAAACTTTATATGAACGTTTAAGAGCTCTAAAACAAAAACATCTATAATAACGCTCGAAAAAACTACATTTCACAACAAAATTTTTTGAAAAATATGCACAAATAAATAGCTTAAGTAAATTAATACTTATCCTTGCCTAAATACAAAGACTATAGAAATGCATAAATGTGTAAAGACATTTTTAAAAAGTATTATATCACATAACATGAATGATTGTGGAAAATGCAAACAGAGCAAAGGACATGCATAACTTAGGCTATGTTTACACGGAAACGATCTGAAGAGAAAACGCAAAAAAGTGGCGTTGCATTATCACTTTTTATTCTGCGTTTAGACGAGCGTTATGGGGGGGAAATCTGCGTGCATATGGTGACGCAAAAGTGTGTGAAATTCAATGTAGTATGCACTCCAGGCGGCTAGGTGGCAATGTGCACTGCCACACAACAACACCAAGTCCGCGCGCCTGCGTACAACCTAGCAGTCTAGAAGACTTTTACGTTTTTACCCTTTAGACGGGAACGCAAAGGTGGAGCGTTTTCAAGATTTCCACTCTGGAGGGTGGTTACACTTTTTTGCGTTTTTAAGCCCCCAAAAAACGTCTAAACGAAAGGCACATCTGATAAAATATTTTTACGTTTTCACCCGCGAGCGTTCTCGTGTAAACAGGGCCTTAAAGTTGGGCATCATGCAACATGCAAATAAGGAGGGGCTGTCAATCAATCATCATTAACTGAGGCAAAACTTCCTCTGTCATTGGCTACTGATGATTGCAGTAATCATTACAGCAATCATCAGTAGCCAATTACATGCACTATTACAGTGTAATGAGTTCATTCTGAAGAGTAGGCTATATAAATAGCACACAATGTAGGCTATTTTTTAAGCAGTGTTTGCTTGTGTTCGGGGATCTCTGGTAGGCCTAATTGCAAGTTTAACTCCTTTACCTGCTTTCATCAATAGTAATTTTATGATGATGTGCAATTGCAGTGCTTTCACAACGATCAGACAATGTTTTAAATTCCAGCTTAAGCTAAGGATTAGGAAAAAACTAAATTTCAGATTTGCATTTTCCTAGCCATTTAGTTATTTATTTATCTCATCTCTCACACACGTATAAGTAATTATTTATGCAGCAATGTGTGGAGTTGTGTAGGCAATTCGTTAATTTTGTTAGTGTTGATGGAAAGTTTTTTTCTTTCTTCAAAGCAGACCAGGAGACGTTGGGATCACGTTCAAACAGAAGAGTTTCTTTATTGAGAACTCCGCTGTACGTGGCTGCAGGAATCCTACAAAATCTAACTAAGGGAACTTTACATGGTATCTTATAGGCATTTTAGGAGGAGGGACTTTTGAAGGTGGAGACAAATTCAAACAAAGCATGTAATCGGTTTAGGTAACACTCTAGACTGAGGGTCTGGCCAATCCTAATTCAATCAGCATAAGGCTCCAAGAGCCATTTGGGTCCGAATGCCATTTGCAGAACAAAAGGTGAGATTCTCAGGGAATCATTCATGTGCTAATCCCATCAGTCTGAGTGAAACTGGGGCTTCAAGAGCCATTTAAAGACAAAAGGTGACTTACAATAGAGAAAAATAGGACTGGCAGAAACTGTTGTTACTATTATCCTAACCTAACCTTAAAATGCTAACTTCAATGTACTCAACTTTTACTGTTGCAACCTAAATTAAACATTTCATAAATTTGTAATACAACAGTGTCTTGATTTGTTCATTCATTGTTTTGCAGGATTCGCTTTCAATAGGCCTATTCCAGTTCTCACTTGATTTTCAAGGATGAGTGCGCACAGGTCAGCATCCAATCAACCAAACAATCTAAAATGCTGTGTTTATGAACACCTGTACAAGTCGGACGATGATAGGCTGATGTGTGGTATAAAAGACACTTTTTTTTAAAAACTGTTTTATCAATTTATATCTATAAGACACTACATAACGCAATGCATTTTAATTATCGGAATGATTGTATTTATAATATATAATTTATATATATGAAGAGTTCAGATGCAAAAGCCTCTAAGTGCCATCTGAAAATTTATTCTAGAATGATCATTAATCTTTTTTGATCTTTCTCCTTTTTCCCTCTCTCTCACACTCATTCACACACATACTCACACCCACTCGTTCTCTCAGCTGATCCTCATCGCAATCAGCGTTCACGCTGTTTTCTCTTCCCTCCTGATTTTGCCTACTACTTTTCTAGCCTACCTCTCTCCCTGTCTCATTGCCAGATTATTGTTACTATTGTATGGCTCGTTCCTGTATGGTCTACCGTTATTCCTCTACTGGATACCTGGATACTGGATACTACCCAGCTACCCTGTTGCTCGTGGTCTTCGTCTACTCTCCATCCAGCCGCCCGTCTACTGTGGGTCTTAGACTGTGTACCCTCGCTGACTGCTGCTACCCAGCCCAGGGGTCCCTGCCTTTTCCATTTCATTAAGTCTACACAATAATATTTCTGTTAACTAGTTCTGCTCCCGTCTGGTGGCTGACTGCCTTTGTTCTCTTTTTTCATTAAATTTGAGATTGTACATGCATTTCGCTCTTGGGTCCTCTGTTACCCCTGACAGAATAATCTGGCCACCATGGACCCAGCGAAGGAGGCACCTTTCCGTTCAGCGGTCGAGGCTCAGGGAGTCATGCTTGGCAGACACGAAGAGGAGTTGTCTGCGGCTAGACATGCTGTGGAGAGTCTGGCCGCCCAGATGACTGACTTGTCCGCGCACTTTCGCCTGGATCCGCCGTCCTCTCCGAAGACTCACTGTGTTCCCGAACCCAGGATCAATAATCCACCTTGTTATGCCGGTGAGCCCACCTAATGTCGCTCTTTTCTAACACAATGTGAGGTTGTGTTTTCTCTTCAGCCCATCACCTACGCTGAGGGCCGCGCCAGAGTCGCTTTTGTGGTCTCCTTTCTGACCGAACGGGCACACGAGTGGGGAACAGCCATCTGGGACTCGCAGGCGGACTGCTGCGACCAATATGTACTGTTTAAGGAGGAGATGGTCAGGGTGTTTGACCGTTCCGCCTACGGTCGCAAAGCTTCACGACTACTCTACTCGGACTGTTGCCGACTTCTCCATTGAATTCCGCACCCTGGCTACTACGTGCGGCTGGAACGAACCGGCGTTAGTCTCCCGTTTCTTTGAAGGGCTGAATGCGGATATCAAGGATGAGATTTTCTCCAGCGAAACCTCCAGCCCATCTCGACCGACTGATCGAGTTGGCCATTTGCCTCGATAAACGCTTCTAACTGCGACGTTGCACTCTGGGCATGGTGACCGAGCAGCAAACAGCCCCGCCCCCTGTTACTTCTCCTCCAATGAGTGGTCTGGAATCGGAGCCCATGCAGCTGGGGGGTATCCACATCTCTGCTGCTGAACTTAAACGACGGATACTGAATCGACTCTGCCTCTACTGCGGCTCCGCGAGTCACTTCGTCTCGACCTGTCAACTAAAAGCCAGAGCTCGCCAGTAGATGGGGGATTACTGGCGAGCGCTACTGCTCTAGTCCCTTCGCCGAGGACTCTGCCGTCCTCCGCTGGCCTGGTTCTACGGCCTCCAGTATGGCCCTAATCGATTCAGGAGCCGAGGTAAGCTTCATTGAGTCATGGGCTCTCAAACAAGGGATTCCCCCAGTAGATTTAAAGGATCCCGCCACAGTTTTTGCTCTTTACAGTAGTGTCCACTCTAAGGTCTGTCAAACCACCATTCCGGTGAGTCTCACCATCCCTGGCAACCATAAAGAGACTATTTCCTTTTTAATTTTTCAATCTCCTTTTACTCCGGTTGTTTTGAGCCATCCCTGGCTAGTGCAGCATAACCCTCAGATTAATTGTTCCAAGGGAACCATTCTCTCTTGGAAATTGTCGTGTCATGTAAAGTGTTTAGTGTCTGCTGTCTCCTCCTGTCTCCTCCTTTATTCCGCTCCCTAAGCTCCCCTTCGCCAAAGAAACGGCTCAGACTGTGTTCAATCATGTTTTTAAACTCAATGGGCTCCCCTCTGATGTTGTTTCAGATAGGGGACCCCAATTTGCCTCTCAGTTTTGGAGGGAATTCGGTCGTCTGATCGGGGCATCCGCCAGTCTGTCATCGGGATTTCACCCACAAACTAACAGTCAAGCCGAACAGGCCAATCAAATTCTTGGTCGCATGCTCCGTAGTCTGGCTTTCCAGAATCCCGCATCATGGTCCGAACAACTACCTTGGGCTGAATATGTGCATAATTCTTTACCATCCTCCGCTACAGGGCTATCCCCGTTTCACTGTTGCCTTGGTTACCAACCTCCTCTATTCCCATCTCAGGATTCCGAATCCTCCGTTCCGTCGGCTCAAGCGTTTATCCAACGCTGCAAACACACCTGGAAGAGGGTGAGATCTGCACTTTGTCATTCCAGAGCACGCACTCAACGAGCCGCCAATCGACGTCGCCTCAAGGCCCCCAGATATGTTTGCGGACAAAAGGTGTGGCTTTCCACCCTTAACTTGCCTCTCCAGTCGAGTTCTCGTAAATTAGCACCCCGGTTTATCGGACCCTTTCGCAGCATTAAGGTTCTTAGTCCAGTCGTGCATCAAACCCGTTATTTGAATGCCCTCCCGTCCCTTCCCCCTCCCCCTCCTTATATTAAGTAAGCTTAATATATTAACCCTCTGGGGTCTGATGTGTTTTTGGGGCCCTTGGGATGTTTTGACATGCCCTGACATTTGTGCTTTTTTCAGTTATTTATAACCATGTTAATGGCAAAGGTGTAAATTCACTCTATATAGCGCACACAGGGCTACCATAATATGTGAGGAACATGTATGTAGATGTTTGTATTTTTAAGAGAATAATGTTTATGCGTGGTTATTGAAAAAAATAAAAATGAAAGTTGCTGAAATAAGACCACAAAACTCATACTAAATATGCGTCAATAAGACTTTTGACTAATGGATGTTGTCGCTTCGAGTTCTGGCTTCAAAATTATGTGAAAATTGTCTTGCTTTATCGTTCACAATAAAACAATACATTGATTTAAATTGTGTAAAACAGGTTTTGCTTGGAAAGCCAATATGCGAGGGGGGCGTGAAGGAGGAGTGGTTTACACCTGAGAATACAATGTCCCACCCATTATGCGTAATGACTCTGCATAATGAGCCATTCATTCAGGTGTGACACTGACTGAGCCAAGAATGAATGCAAGGACAAAAGATATATTTAGAAGAAGACTTATATTGACCATTTAAGATTTTGCTTACATCTATCTTGTAAATATGTTTAGCTATTTTATTAAAAAGGTTACAATTACAACAATAATTACAATTTCAACAATATTTCAAGTGTACTCTTTCTTTGTAAAAAAAAAAAAAAGATTATAGCCCTACATTTTATCATATGTATTCACTAGTTTGAATATAGCCAACATTGGAACAAGGCTGCATTTATTTGATAAAAAACAATAAAACAAAACAGTATTATTGTGAAATATTATGACAATTTAAAATGACTTTTCTATTTTAATATATTTTAAAGTGTAATTTATTCCTGTGATCAAAGCTGAATTTTCAGCATCATTACTCCAGTCTTCAGTGTCACATGATCCTTCAGAAATCATTCTGATATGATGATTTGATGCTCAAAAAACATTCATTATTATTTTCAATGTTGAAAACAGTTGTGTACAATTTTTTTTCTAAATTCTTTGATGAATAGAAAGTTCAAAAGAACAGCATTTATTTAAAATAGAATATTTTCTAACATTATAAATGTCTTTAGTGTAACTTTTGATCAGTTTAACTCATCCTTGATGAATAAAAGTATTGATTTATTTTATTTATTTCCCCCCAAAATAAAATTAAAATTCTTACTGACTCCAAACTTTTGAATGGTAGTGTTTAATGTTACAAAAGCTTTCTATTTCAGATAAATGCTGTTCTTTTGAACTTTCTATTCATCATAGCATCATGAAATAAATTATGCCTCACTCGCGGCACGCTGTGTTTACAGCTGATGTGGGCGTTTCACAGGTCTGAAATGGTTCTCAGAATTTGCGTTTGAATAGCGCGCGCTCTCCGGGGCGTGGTCACATTACATTTGAATGAGCGCTAATGAGCTCGACTGGAATCGCTCTCTTTTAATACAGATTTCACAAGCTGAGAATATTTGTTTTTTATATAAATTACTTCATTTAAAAGAAGAGAATTCAAGCTTCATGCCTGTGTGTCTGTATGCCTGTTTGACTGAGTATTCGCTGAGTTACAGTTAATTTTCGGACGCGTTTCAGAATGGACTTCACTGACAGAGAGAAGGCAGAACTCGCATCATGTTTATTTTTCTTTATTTGGCAAAAAGCACAACACTTTGTTTTTATTGTGAGTATACACAAAAATAATACACATTTAACAGAATCGATTGATGTATGAAACTTGTTTGTAATATCAAAGTCAACAGAGCAAAATGAATCTCTTTTGAACTGATAAAAAAAAAAGCGAGCTGGTATCGCCGGCGATACGGCCGACCCCAGGGGGTTAAAAGTATATCTACCATTTTGTAACCTCTTTTCAATGAATTTTCCTGTATTACAGATTTGTGACATGGAATCAGACAAATCACTTTGTATATCTACTCACAGCAGTGAGGAAGAAGATACCTACTTCACATGTTCTTTGCCATGTCAGCCTTGTTTCTTTTTTATCGAACAAAAAAGAGTGGCAAAAACTAAGACAAGACCAGAAAGGCAGACTTTTTCAAGGACTTCAGTGGACTAATGTCATTGCCAAGGGCATCAAGTCTATTCATCCCCACTGCAGCTTTGGCTTTAAGAGACACAGTGTGAAAACCCTGCAGTCACAGACACTGGCACCAGTTTTTACATGTATGGCCTACTGTCACTTCAAAGATTGCCCAGTCACTGTACATGTGGAAGCTGCGGATGAAAACACCCTAAAAGCAGTAGTGGTTTTCTCTGGAGGTGATGTGTACCATAACACCAAGGAACTGCATAGAAGACCAGTGCGTGCAGGTGCACGACAGTCAGCAGCAGAAGTCCTTGCAACCAAGTTACCCCGGAGTTTATATTTGGAGTCAATGCAAAAAATTCCATCAATGGTCATTGACTCAGGTTGCACGGATGATGCTTCATCCAAAGAAGTCCTTAAGAACATTGCGTGGCGTGAAAGAAGAAAAAACCCTGACGTCATTCTGATGAGCTCACAAGCTTAAAAAACATGATTGACGAACTGCGTGGCACAGACAATGATGTGTTGCAGAGGGTAATGATGCACCCAAAAGGAATTATGCTCTGGTCAAAGAAGACACTCTCTGTCTTCTACAAAAGATGAAAGGAGGACATAGTGTACCTGGATGCCACAGGGAGTATAATTCCAAAAGAAAGAGCAGAAAGTCCCCCCCACTATGTGTATGAGCTGGTGGAAAGAAATCCCTCCAAGGGTGCATCACCTTTACCTGTGGCCACCTGTGGCCACCTTTGTCACATGTGACCACACAACATCTTCTGTGACCTACTTCCTGCAGGCTTTTCAGACGGATCTTTTCAGGATGTATGGAAATGGGGCAAACAAAAGGCCAGCTATGATCACATGTGATGGCTCCCTTGTGCTCATGCAGTCCATTTCTATTGCAGTCTGCAGAACAGGTCCGGAGGATCTGCTGCAAAAGTACTTTCTTCTCATCAGTGGGCAATATCCTGCAGACACATTTGACCTCCCCATTCTTCATAGATGTTTGTCACATAATGAAGAATGCCAAGGATCTTTGCAAGAAACAGTAAACATATTTTTTAGTATGATTACTTTATATTCAGTTTGAAATTAAATGTATGATTATAATAATCTTTGTTTTTGATTGCTTTCTTTGTAGATGTCCCCAACACTACAAGCTTGCAATGCATATATTTGGGCTTCTTGCGTGTTGTACAATGCTGAAAGAGATGGATGAGGTGCTTTCTAGTTCAGCAGTCCTCTTTTGCAGTCCCTGCAGTGGACCAAATGTTACAAAGCACTACAAACATCTGCAGTTGCTTTTGCAGCAAAGGCGGACATTTGATCTGGATGAGAAAAACATAATTGCTGAAGACTACAAGGTATTAAGTGTTAATATTAGAAAAAAATCAGCACATGGCCTCACATTTGTAATGAATTCAGTATACTGAATAAAAAAAACCCAACCAGACCTGCTTGGTATTATTGGTTAGTGCAGTGAACCTTCTGGCTGATAAACCTTCTGGCTGATAAATCTTCTGGCTGCAGCAGAGTGGACAATAGGGTTAAGGTGATAATACACAGGGCAACTTTTTGAGCAATGTTGCTGGGCAATCTTGTCAAGCGATTGTTGCTTGGGCACTTTCCCATTGAAAATGGGCAATACATTTCTATCTGGATAATTTAGATAGGTTGTGGGCCCTGTGTCTCATCTGGTTACCCGTTGACGGCAACATTGCCCAGCAACATTTCCCAAAAAGTTGCCCTGTGTATCATCACCTTTAAAGTTCGATTTCTGTGTATGAACTATCTGATAAACTAAACTCAACATCTCTCCAGGACACATCATGCGTCTCAATTCAGGTCAGACAGGCAGAGCTGAGCGAGATTGGTGTTAAACAGAATAAATTATTAGTAATGCATTCTGATATAAACATTTGAAATTTGTCTGAAATAATGAACATTGCTTTTCAGCATGATGTCGGAACCACACCCCTCATGACGCATTTCCGGGGAACAATAAATGGTGCATTGCTTGACCTTGATGGTAAATGCAACATTTATTATGCACCAGCTTTCATTTCCAGTTTGGCCAAATATTCCCTTCCACATGCTACCCTGTGGTCTGGAATGATGCTATGTAGGTTTAAGTCTTTGATTTAAGACAACTAATTATTCAATACAGCATTTGTGTCAAGTTCTTTACAAGGTTTAAATGGTCTTTAGGGGATCTACTGTAGGACGTCACGGGACAAGCCCTGTGTACCAGCAACTGAGTAAGGTCTACAACAAAGTTAGACAGTCAAAAAAACAGGTAAATTGCTGAAAGAAACATCTGAAATTTGTATCAAAACCATAGTTTTATTTTTGGCCTTAAATTGTGAACGGATAAGAGGTGTACCTTACATTTTCAGAACTTCACTCAAGACAACCGTATACAAGGGATAATGGAGAAGACTCCACTCCATTACTTCACGTACAACCTGAAGTAATCCAAACACAGGTTATTTTAGTTACACTCAGTAAAAAAATATAATATTAATATAAGTATTATATGCATGTAGCCTGGGAAAACCCAGACAACTTCCGGCAAATTTAGATTTGCTCTGCAAGTAGTCTGGCAAAGAGCTCATTCAAGCCCATTTCTAATCCCTCGAAATCGCGGCACCAATCAGAAACGTTGGGGCGGGCTTTACACAATGACGATCGCTCTGATTGGTTTTAGGTCTATCCAATTGCGCCCAGAGGCATTTGAGCGACGTCCGTTGGTGAAGCGCAGCAACTTTTAAATGCATTATTATATTAAAATTGCAAACACATGAGGACAATCTCCATGAAAGACCCACTGGCAGATGAACGTGCTACTACATTTCTCTCCGAAACGGTAGGAAATGAAATTAGATTTATTAGAGGATTTTAACTGTGACAAGATGATTGACAGGGCAGTTTACGTGACAGGATGCACGCGACAGATCCGTCCGATAAAGATGACGAAGTAGTATGTCCTAAAGCTTGCCTACGTTTTTGCTACACATTCAAAAGTAAATACCTTTTCTTCACAAAAAGAGTACATACTTTTATGGCGTAGTGTAACTTAGGCGAATTGGGACGCAGCATATGGCTTTTACACGATGACGATCGCTCTGACTGGTTTTAGGTCTATCCAATTGTGCCCAGAGGCATTTGAGCGACATCCGTTGATGACGCCCCTTTGGAAATGAGTTATTAATGAAGCTTTGCCAGACCATAACTCAGTTACTACTGAGAATGGTCTGGTTTTAACCAGGCTAATATGCATGCTTTATTATGGTAAAATTAGTTGAAGTCATTATATTTATATACACTCTTAAATAGTTTCATTCTTCCGTATTTTACATCAAGTTTTGCATTCAAGATCTATAGTACATTTATATTTATATATATATATATATTTTTTTTTTTGTGATGTGAAAATATGTATATAGAAAGGGCACATTAATCTTTCCATTTTTATTAATAGAATTCACAAGACATGGTCACATGTGATGCTCCATCCACATCCACTGACAGAACATCAGGAGGACACAAAGGGTACCAACAATGACATCACAGGTGATGTTAATAAAATAAATGTATTGTCAGCACAGTAAGTAATTGTTTCAGATATATGTGATGTAGAATCTTCTAAAAGTTTTTAAACTTTTAAATAAATTTATTTAAATTATAAACTTTTAGAAGAGACTTTTTACATCAAATTAATTATTCCAGGTTTGTGTGACAGTAAATCCAACATTACATCACAGCACATTAGCGGTTTATGTAACTGTAATTGTCAGATACATTCACACATCTAGACTAAATAAATGTATTGTCTTCTTGACCTTCAGATAAAAGCCTTGTGGGAAAAAAAGGACACAGAAGTGGTAATTTCTGTGATTCCCTCTCAAATAAAAGGGAACAGCTATATAGTCCACCACAGTGAGTTCCGGTCACGTAAACCTCACAGATGGCTCACAGGAGAGGTATGTAGGCCAAACAGTACAGCAGCATTATCATTAAAATACACTTAAAATGGACAAATGTAGTTACATTGAAAACAGTTGCAGTTATTTGTAATTAACTTAACACATTGATGTAATAGCAGTGTTCTGCTGCCCTCATATAAATCATTTAAATCATTAAATATTTGTAAATATTTTTTTTTGTTTAAATGCATCCATATTTGTAAACTGGGAAAGTGCAAATTTATGCCAACAATTTTAACATTGGTCTAAGCCAGAATGAGCCATTGCAAAATAATTTCACTTGTTTGTCTTTGTACCTAACCCTGAACATAGAAGAGATCGACTTATAAAGGAAAGAAAAAAAATATTTTGCTTGCCGTCCTTGGAGGAACTTGAGCATGAAAGGGTTACCTTGCATCTCTGAAGCCTATTTTAAATAAAAAAAATTGTTTTAACTTGGCCTATGTAATGAATTCTGATGTGCTCTCTGTTTGAATTTTAAACATGTTAGGTCATCGAGTGTCTCATGCATCACGCCATCAATGAACTTTATTTGGATAAAACAATATACATGATGAACCATTACACAGCCAATGTGATCCTCACTGGGGACAGAAAAGAAGAAAGAAGACAAAGTTTGTCAAAGGTACATTTTGTTTCTGTTTGGGAGAGGTACAAATGGGGACGCGTTTCATAATAGTTTAAATGTGAATAAATATTTAAGTAATTTCTGTGATATAATATTGAAATAATTTTTATGTGCAACAGGTTAACTTTGATGACTACAAGGCTGTTGTATCGTTTGTTAATGTTGGAAAAATGCACTGGAAGTTTCTGGTTTGTTTATATTTAACAATTTATGTACATTCACATTGTTTCTGTTGTTGTGTATGTGTAAAATAATGGACTTTTTCTTGTGGTTACAGAACATCAATGCAGCAGAAAGCTGTGTGTACTTTATTGATCCAATGCCAAACTCTGCAGAGCAGTCGGATTCAGAACTTGCTGCCCATAAATTCTGGTACTTGCGCAATTTCAGCTATTATCCATAAACCGAGATGGAATGCACTGTATATGATTGTCTAAATTCCAGTGGAAGGAATTTAGGACCATTAAAGGACTGTAGAGAGATGGGCAGAGTGTGCAGTAAAAGTTTAACTATAGAGACAATGGTCAAAACAGAGTTACAATTATTGAAAACCGGTCCTAAACACTGGCTAGATAATGGTAGCAGTGGTAGTGACTGCACAAAGTTCAGGAGGAGTCATTTAATCCAACCGATCACATTCCAAGAGCATATAAACTCTTTCAGTATCCTTCCTCCTCTTCTACTCCTTGTGTAATTTATAGGACCAGCAATAGCAATGGCTGGATCTTCTCAAACTTTTAAATGTTGATCCCATTTTTTGGGCCATAGAGTGCAAAAATGTCTTTTCTTTTTTAAATCTTGAATACTTTATAGCACAGACACTTGGCTGATTATTGTAGAAGACAAAAATATATGAAATTATAAAAGTTAAAGTTTCAAAAAATGTAATATGTATTTTTTTTTAAAAAATTCTCAAATCCTTATTCTATTCAAGAAAATGTGTAATCCACATTTTAGGTTGATATCTCAAATAAGCTTTCAGTAAGCTTTTGTTTGGGCACAGTACCAAACTTTCCACTAGATAACATATCCAGGTTCCATTGGTGACCATACAGACTTTTCCATTTCAAAATGCTAAGCGTGATCTGAATCATATAATTTTCATACAATTTATGAAGTAGACATCCTGTTCAGAAATGGTATGGGTAGTTGGCAGTTTAAAAAAAAAAAACTGTATACAACGTAGATTTATGAATAATTGTATTATGAATAATTGTATAATTAACATTTATAATGTTACATCTTATTTTCACACAGTGAATACTTTCAAATCAGGACGATCCACCACCGAACAAGAGACTGGGTGAATATTCAGTTCAAAGGAGCTGTTATGAAACACCCATTTCAACATGATGGATTTAGCTGTGGTGTGATCGTCTTCATGGTACAATAATTATTTTAGTGAAATACTTGTATTCTGATGATGATATGAATCAATTAGCATGTATATTTGGATTCAGTATGTGCATAGCCTATCCCCATATTTGGATAAGAGCTATTTACAGCAATGAAATGATTAGCCAACATATTTATCCAGTGTATATTTCCTTCTTTTTTTTTTTTTTTTGATGGCAAAGGCAGTCATGGAAGCATTTCCTGAATTGCCTAAAATGGAATTTGGGACCTCTAAAAAGGACATGGTCTGGGAACGCAGGGCTTTGGCACTGAAAATACTTGAAGCATCAGGTAGCAGGTTTTTTCATGTTCCGATTGCCTTATTTAAATACTTAGTCTTATTTGCATTTCCATTAGTGTTCGATGCACAGAGAAACTGCTCCGTGTGTTCGGCGTCTAAACCACCAAGTCCGGGGCCATCCATGACTGACTGGGTAAGGTGTTTATAATTGGTGGTTTTGTATTTGCATATTGTGGCTTGAACAGAAAGTGGACATTAGCTAGGAAACAAGGGTATAGAGAGATTGGTAATGATTAGAGTTAAAGTGTTCAGAAATGTAATTAATTCTTTATCAGTGCCTCACAGTACATTGCAGTCTTGGAAATCATCTACAAAAGCCACAATGATACATCTATCTCTACACCTTGCTCTTTGCCTTGCAGCACTTGCCCTCTGGCAGCTGTCAAGTTCATTTTAAGAACTATTATATTGCAGATTGCCAAGTAATCTAAATAATAAATGGAAAACTGTGTGACAGTAATGTAACAGTTGGTGAACTTATAGTAAACTTGGGAGAGTTGAAAATAGCTTTTGTGCAGAAAATCTGTTTGAATGAAAGTCAATGAATTTTGCAAGTAAAGTGTTCTATTTGTCCCTCTCCAGATACAGTGCGACAGCTGTACAAGGTGGTTCATGCACAGTGTGTGCAGATGAACACAATACAACTCGCTGTTTGTGTGACAATTAGCTTTTCTTTTTTTTTGCTAATAAACTTTCATAAGCACTTCTCATTATTGTCTTTTTTTTTACTATTACAAATAGCACTTTTTCCAACTTGTCCAACTATATTAAACAATGATAACCGTTAAACATCATTACAATCACTGACCTCAGTAATAACCTCAACCATTTAAACTTTTCTTGTAACAACCTGTAGATATCAATATTGTAGACTGTTTTAAAAAAATAAAATAATAATTTTGTATTTAAATTTTGTATTTACATTGTATGGTCTTTCTGTAATTTCCTCAAACTCTACAGTAAATATAGCCTGGCTAAAACCAGACCATTCTCAGTAGTAACTGAGTTATGGTCTGGCAAAGCTTCATTAATAACTCATTTCCAAAGGGGCGTCACCAACGGATGTCACTCAAATGCCTCTGGGCACAATTGGATAGACCTAAAACCAATCAGAGCGATCGTCATCGTGTGAAGCCATATGCTGCGTCCCAATTCGCCCAAGTTACACTACGCCATAAAAGTATGTACTCTTTTTGTGAAGAAAAGGTATTTACTTTTGAATGTGTAGCAAAAAAGTAGGCAAGCTTTGGGACATACTACTTCGTCATCTTTATCGGACGGATCTGTCGCGTGCATCCTGTCACGTAAACTGCCCTGTCAATCATCTTGCCACAGTTAAAATCCTCTATTAAATCTAATTTCATTTCCTACCGTTTCGGAGAGAAATGTAGTAGCATGTTCATCTGCCAGTGGGTCTTTCATGGAGACTGTCCTCATGTGTTTGTAATTTGAATATAATAATTCATTTAAAAGTTAGTGCGCTTCACCAACGGACGTCGCTCAAATGCCTCTGGGCACAATTGGATAGACCTAAAACCAATCAGAGCGATCGTCATTGTGTAAAGCCCGCCCCAACGTTTCTGATTGGTGCCATGATTTCGACGGATTAGAAATGGGCTTGAATGAGCTCTTTGCCAGACTACTTGCAGAGCAAATCTAAATTTGCTGGAAGTTGTCTGGGTTTTCCCAGGCTACAGTAAATATTGATATGGACCTAAAAGAGAGAAGTCTTTTATTTATTTTGTATTAAGCCTTTATTTCTCTAAAACTCCACAGTAAAACCCTTTGAAAATTGATGTGGACAGAGTGATGGTCATCCAGAAAAAGAACTCATTGAAAATGGCATGTCAGCTCTGTTGGAATTTTTATATTGGCAGTACAAAATGCAAGAAATGAGCAATGTTATAATGTATTTTGACAGATTTTGCCTTTATTTTCTTTAAAACTCCACAGTAAAATATCTTCGAAAATAGTTAAACTGAAAATGGTTCAATAGTTTTTAATAGGTTTCACTTGTTCGGTCAATTCGATGAATACCTGCTGAAATACAGGTCTTTCTCAGCTTTTTGGCACCTCCATGTCTCCGTATCGTAATTCCACAAATAGACGAGCATCAATATCTAGGCGGCATCTGGCTTGACCGAGCGTTTCCAGATGACGGCTCACTTGACCGCGGTAAGAAACCACCAGCGTTTTTGATCATTTAAAAAAAAATCTTCATGGCCCCCAGAATATTTTGTTGTATGAATATCTGAACATGTAATATATCAAAAGAAAGAACAGAGCCTCTGCTTTTAAACAAAATAATCTGTTCTTTTTTTTTTATCTACACTTAAATGTGGGTAAATTTAACATAAAAAAAAGAAACATCATTTTGAGCAAAACGACTAAGTGTGGACTAAGTGTGGCATAATCTTGGACTAATTGTACGGGACGGATTAGGCTCTGTCACAGCAGACATTTATGCCATTGATTGGACTATGGTTTTCTAATATCATGGGTTCTAGTAAAAAATGCTTTATTTTCATTATGAATCATCGTTTCCAACATTTTATAAATGGTTATTGTCTGGAACTAATGTATACACACAATTTATCTAATGGTACTAGCACCGAATATGCGTTTATTTGATTATGTGCACAACGCTTCAGAGAGAATAAATGTTAAATATCCATCTATGAGTTACATCTACCATTTATCTAAAAATGTATACTCTCATCTGATCAAATAACCCCTCCACATACCGTTTTATTTATTTCACATAAAGCTGTTAAACACGTTAGCATTGTCTTACCATCATCTCTTCTTCGTGGTTGACTACGTGTAGGTCTCACTACGGGAGCGCGCCCCCTAGTGAGCACCTTATATAAGTGCTACCAGTAACGAGCTGTTGTGTTGTAAATCTGCTCTCTGCTGTAATTATGTGTCAAATGAACATGGTAAATTGTCACTTTATGTGTTTAAAACGTAATATTTTGTAGTTTGCTATTTTATTAGTATTTGTCAAATATTGTGATTTTGTAAACCCCACTTATAGTATTGTTAATGGTTTAGGCCAATTTGCGTGGCAGGAATTTTTGCAATTTAAAGGGATAGTTCACTTTGAAATTAAATTTTGGTATGTTTTAGCTTACCTCAAGGGCATCCAAGATGTAGGTGTCTTTTTTTCCGCAGTAGTTTCAATTTTGATATTTTTAGGTCAAACCGTTCTTGTCTGCAGGTCGATGGTCACCACCTCAAAGAGCATGCACAGAGTCCAAATTAAAACAATTCCCCGTCGTCCAAATTAAACAATTCCCCATCGTAAGTACACATTGATGGCCTAAGACACGAAACGAGCGGTTTGTGTGAGAAAACGAACAGTATTTATATCGTTTTTACCTCTTGTACACAGCCACGTACAAGTGATCTGAGAGCGCGGGCGGGTATAGATATATACAATAGAAGTCGCCTTGGCTACGGCAGTTCATTGGAACGAAACCGTAGCCAAGGCGACATCTAGTATTTCAGCAGGTATTCATCGAATTGACCGAACAAGTGAAACCTATTAAAAACTATTGAACTATTTTCAGTTTAACCATTTTCGAAGATATTTTACTGTGGAGTTTTAAAGAAAATAAAGGCAAAGTCTGTCAAAATACATTATTACATTGCTCATTTCTTGCATTTTGTACTGCCAATATAAAAATTCTGTTTAGTGGTTCAGGAGGGAGGAAAGCAAACAGATCTCTGTGCATAATCTTGGTCACCTGAGTGACATATGGTTGCTGACTAGCAAGAAGCCAATTTAGAATTGTAATTGTGAAAGTTGCTTATATTTTTATTTAGTTGCTTTTTTTTTTTACTCATGTCAGTTTTGTTTTTATTTTTGTTTGGAAAAGTTAGTCACTTAGAAATGGATTTTGCCCTCCCTTTGGCCTTAATTGGGAAAATAAAAGTCCCAGCATCTTTAAGACTGACTCTTGTTTTTGAATGTGCCATAACATCAACCTCTTGACGCCTGATTACGACCATCCTACAACACTAAGTTTTGTCAAAGACTATATTTGGATCATATTCACAACGCTAATCAAAACACAGATGGAGTAGATCGAGTCCACCAATACCCCAAAGCTTTATTTTACATAAACGTTATTTTACATATGCATATGATTACATATGAGATCGCTTGTTTCTGCATCTTTTTCGCCAGTTTTTTGATCAGGAGATTCAGTACTCTTTCAGAAGATGCGTAATATTAGTTTAAATATTAAATATTAGATTTATTATCCGATTTTTGGTGTAAAAAGATTATCGTTTAGATGAATCAATTGATCGATAAATTAGTCGATAGTTTAAATAGGCGTTAGTAGCAGCCCTAATAAATATAGTATTAGGCTATTGTTTGCCTGATGTTTAATCTGAAATATGTGTTTTAAAGCTGTCCACTAACCAAAACTGTCTGATTCTCTCACAGTCTTCCGAATTTAGGGAAGTCATGATGTGCTGTCCCAGCAGGAAGACTGGAAAAATAAAGCTGCACTGCTCGGGTACCAAGACTGATTCAACATTATATCTAAAATCTTCCTATTTAAACTGTGTCGTAATGTAATTCTCATGACATGCAGCAGAATAACATTTATTTATAAGCATGGGAGTTAACAGTACACCAATTCTGTACATATAATATTCATACATTTCCCTCCAGAGCATTATCTGACCTGCAAATGAGCAGGCTGGGCAGCAGTGACTGCGACCTGAAGGAAAAGCACTTGGCTAAAATTAAAAGCTACATTGAAAATCACAATCCAGATTTTAAGGGAAACCAGCAGTAAATCTTCAATTGATTGTGCGTGCAGACACTGTTCTGGCACCTCTGAGACTCTGAAGTTTTTCAGCTTTCCACAGTAAGACACACTGTTTATTAGTTTCTACCCTGCAGAATAACTAAACATGAGTTGGTCCATCACTTCTGATCATCTAAATGTCTCTACAGGGTCCTGGGCTGCGTTTCCCGATAACGTTGACTCTTAGCGCGCTACGAAGACTCTTAATGTATGACTTAACTAAAGGTATACCATTGCTAGGCGTGTTCCCCGAACCATACCTTAGGAAGCTGCTTAAGATATACCTTCTTACGTGCGACGTTAACAGGTGCTGTCCGTGGCAGTGGTATTGAATTTCTTCATATCGATGGCTCGAGAATCAATTATTCTCTCGTGCAGGGGCTGTTTATGTGAGAAAGCGGTGTTCTTTATAAAAGAAGCACTTCAGAAATAGTTGAAATTGCATTTATTAGGACTCATGGGATATTATAAAAAAGAATCCAAACTATAATAGCCTAACCTACATATTTTAAAATTGTATCATATATTGCTGCCATGATAACCATTTCAAATTTTTACTTGCTTTCTTCTCGTTCCCATTTTTGTTCGCTGAGGTGGAGCTGCGATGAAATATTGTTCTTGTAAATACTTTCCAGCATTTCAGTAATAAAAGTGTACATCTTACGTACAGTGCTCGGCAGTGATCAAAAAGGATTTAAACTGAATTTTGGATCTCTTCTTCTAAGCAGAGATGTGGATTCAGACGGCAATTAAATTACCACACGACCTGTTTGTCAAAAAACAGTAGGTAGGCTAATTTGGCCAGGGATTTTTACGTGGGTTGGGTGAGAAAAAACACTGATATTATGGATTCGGATGGCACTAAAATCACAGACTTACCCCTGTAAATGTTTAAAATACGAGCCCATGAGAAACAATTAGCGTCCGAATAGGACTTACCGGTAACTGACAGTAGCCTATGCTTTCACTGGCGTTTAAAAGCGCTCTTTAATTAGGCTATGTTTACATGGAAACGATCTGAAGAGAAAACGCAAAAGTGGCGTTGCGTTATCACCTTTTTATTCTGCGTTTAGACGAGCGTTATGGGGGGGGAATCTGCGTGCATATGGTGACGCAAAAGTGTGTGAAATTCGATGTAGTATGCACTCCAGGCGGCTAGGTGGCAATGTGAAGCACTGCCACACAACAACACCAAGTCCGTGCGCCTGCGTACAACCTTCCTTCTAATTCTCTTCCTAGCAGACTATTGCGTTTTTACCATAGACTGTAAAAAAATATGGACTTAGTGTCCGTGACGTCACCCGTAGGTTTCTGAAGACCGTTTTTGAAGCCTAAAGTGGGCGTGGCTGACCGTCGCCATCTTGGCAGCGTGTCACTCCCGAATTTATTTATTTTTACAGTCAGGCAATGAGCTGAGGTAACGTGACGGCTAACAGACAGCAGACAAACGGCTAATGATGACTAATGACCACAGCAGCGGGAATCCACATGTCACTCAAAAGTGGACACGCCCTTAATTATGCAGAACTTTAAGGCTTAAAATAATGTGAACGGATGAGTTATTAAAAAATTCACCCCCCTCACAGTTGTCATGAAGGGAAAAATAAGCTATATAGACCAAAGCCACTTTTTGCACCAGGCTGTAAACGTGTTTTTTTTCTGCTGTAAAGTTGGGCATTTTAACATGGGGGAGATACAGATTTGACTCACTTCTGCACCCAGCTAGTGTAGTTAAAAAAAGACAAGGGAATATAAATCTCAAACTAGTTGTTTTTAATTGAAGGAACACCTTTACAAATTAAAGTGCAATAACAAAAATAATAAAATTAAAATAAAAACGAATTAAATTATTTAGGGAGATCCGAGTGATTTTAGTGCAGATCATCCAATAAAACTTTTTAAACAATACTACAACCACTGAATATGGCATGAACTATGGATTCAGTAGAGCATCCTTTTCTTAAACACAAACGACAGACTTACTACAAAACTTTAAATCTAAATTGGGTCAGGGACCTTCAAGTATTTAAAGACAAAACTGTGCCATTGTCAGATAACAGACCTGTCGAATAACAAAACGTCAAATGAACAACATGGTAAAACATTTTTTATATATCTTTATATCTTTACAGTTTATTTGTTTGTCCATCCTTACACTATGAACTTTTTGTTAAGTTTGAGTAACAGTTGGTTTTCAAAGTTAGTAGAGTTCATCCTCGCCCGCTTTACAGTGAATAACAATCCAGCACTGCTGAAGAGATGCTCATAGGCAGCTGAGGCAAGAAAACCAGTGTTGAGTTTGAGAAAGGTTTTTGATGTGTGGAAATGAGTTCAATAGATCCATTTTGTTTGAGATACAAGCAAGGTACACATCTAGCTCCCCTGTACCTTGTGACCTTCTGGACTTCATTGAGGAGAAGAAATCTTCTTCATCTGATAAATGTTGCCCAACTTGCTCCACCGCTGCCTCTGCCATCTGGTCAAAATGTTGTCTCACATAGACCAGACCTGCTGAACGACAACACACAACAATGCATATTTAATATTTCTGTCAATGCAGAAACTGCAAATATTAATTTTACTCGCACAGCTGACCTGGGACTCTCAAGGATGACTTCATCAACATGTGCAGCGTAGCAATCCGCAAATGCAGCAATTTTCACTGAATTCATGTACAAATTAGGTGAGCTTTTGTCAAAGCCCTCTAGCGAGTGTAAAAGGGCATCGTTGTCGCTGAATCGGCGACAGAATTTGGCAACAAAACAATCAATGACAGAGAAGTACACTCTTTTCACACTGTCTGCTCCTCTGGATCCAGTGGTTGACTCAATGAGATGCCCACTCAAAAGTGATGACACTTTCTGTAGTCTTGCAGGTCGGGACTTGGATACAGTGGCTCATTACTCAGGTGAAATGCCTAGTGTGACAGCAAAGCTTTTGGCTTTTTCCAACACAGCCTCCTCATTGTCTGATCTGATGGTGTGAAGGTGCTCTTTGGTGCTTCTGATCAGAGCCACTGCTTTAAGGACAACAAGGCATGACTGCTGTAGCTGTTCAGACAGACCAAATGTGATAGCCAATACCTCTTCAACAATGTGAAGATTGACAATAAAAAATTATTACTCTAATTTTGCCTTAAGTCCAGCAGCCTCGACTGACCCATCCTTGTGGGCTGCAGCAGTTGCATCCAAAACAGCCATAACTGCCTCATAGCGCAATGCTAGTTTTTCTACCGCTCTATACCAGTACAGCCACCGAGTTATGCATGTCCGTTCCAGCTGTAGCACTTTTTGTCCAAGGTGCTTTTGCGCTTTAATGAACATTCCATGCCTTGTGTTACTGTTTGTGATGAAAGTGTATAATGTTTGGAGCACATCAAAAAAAGTCTGACAGTTCGGGAATATTCCCTAATAGTGTTCACAAGAACTAAATTCAATATGTGGGCATAGCAATGAGTATAAGCTGCATGAGGCACTTTCTCAATCTTAGCCTGAACTCCATTTACTGATCCCCGCATAACACTGGCACCATCGTAACATTGTCCAATGCAAAATTGCATGTCTATACCAAACTCAGTTAGCTTGTCAACAATGTATAAAGTGGATCTGCAGAGAGGTCTTGCATATGAAAAGCTCTTAGAGCACGCTCTTTTATTACACCAGAGTGTACGTACCGCAAAAGAACTGCAAGCTGCTCCTTTTTTGAAAGGTCTTTGGTTTCATCCACTAACAGTGTAAAAAACTTGGCCTCTTTGATTTCTTCATCAATTGTCTTCACAATTTTGTTCCCAAACACTGTGATGAGATCATTCTGACTCTCCAATGGTATATGTATAATGTCCATATGTTCACTCCATTCTTGTCAATTTCTCCAAAAACATCAATTATTCACAAATATTTCCTCGGTTGTTTGACTCTTTCCTCTCATCATGCCCACCGAAGGGCAGACCTTGACGTCCCAGGTAACTTGTTGCATGTAGCAAAGTTTTCACTTGAGCTCGATTTTCATTAACCTCGGCAGATCTGATGTTTGTAATAGTTGTTGCTATTGATGGCTTTTTACCTGCACATACATCCTTGTAATCTGCCCATGCCTTCACTGCATCTCTGTGTCGAGGCTGCTCGGTGTGTTAACTGTGAATGCATGTTCTTCCAGCAGGAAAAACCTCTCTCTATGAATGGCCGAGCTCCACTTCTTTCTCCTGGCCCACGTGACAAACCGCCAAAATGTCGACAAGCAAAGCAAAAAACTGCATTTTCTGAAATGGAATATTCAATCCATTCATGAATTTTGTAAAGCTGTGACGAAAATCGTCTCCCATTTTGGATTGGAAAATTTAAAAGCTGCGGTTGCCTCTGTGCTTCATTTGTAGTTTTGCTGATATCTTCCACCGTGTTGCAGCTAATGCTGGTTGATGATATCTCTGATGTAGGATTTGCATTAGAAACTGAAGGCCCAGATGACGTTTCGCTGACAGCACTAACGTTAGTCCTCATTTTTTGTATTGCTGCTGCTTCCATTCTCCCAATTATTTAATTTCTTCGTTAAAAAAATAAATAAATCCAAGGAAGACTGAATTGGTCTGTTTCTTTTCATTTTTACTCCGTAACGTTATCTGACAGCTAGGCTAATCAAAAAGACGCGCGATTAAGTGATGCAATAAACTGCGGTTGCACACACTCGCTCTACAATTATAATTTTTTTAAAATAATAATACTTTTGCAATAATGTAAACATGTATAATACATTTATGTGTTCATTTAAAATCTGTCATTGTGTTTTCGACGTTGTTAAAATAATAATACGTTGTTTTTTTCTGAAGTGGGATCCAATCAGAGAAGTCGCCGTTAAGATCAGAGCCAGCACTCATCGTGAATGGTCACTTATCGCCTGTTTTGCCTAGGGATTTATTATCAAATGAATATTATAAAAAATTTTTTAGCAATTTTATTGTACTGAAGTATGAAGTATAGCAAGATTAGGAAAAGTCACAAAGTCTTCGTTTAGAATTTATAGGCTTATGAGTGTATTTTGCCACGCCCATTTTATAAATTACCCTATTATTGTGTGGATGTGTGCAACACCAGAGCTGTAAAACTCGTTAGTGCGAACTAGTGGCCGATTTCTTTCAAAATTCTTACAGACCACGATCACACCTTTGAAGACACCTATTTCGCCTACAGCACCAAACAAAACCCCTAATACTGTTTCTCTAAACCAACTGACCTCATCAGTTGAAGGTGCTGCATTTTGTGTAATGAAACTGTGTCTTAAATTATATTAGGGCTGGGCGATATGTAAAAATTGTTTTGCCTATAATCTCTTTCAAAAATATTGCGATATCCGATAATATCATCTACTCCGCACTGACCCCGCCCACACCATTGCTCATATCCAACGTAAACATTTTCTCAGCATAAAATGGAGGACGACGGCTTAATATCCAAGAAAAGATGCTCATTGTTAATTTGGCAGTATTATGGATTTAAACCAAATGCAAATGGTGAACCAGCGGATCCAACAGAGGCCATCTGCAGGCTGTGCAAAAAAAAGAGTAAAGGTTAAAGATGCGCAGACCACTAATTTCCGCAGCCATATCCAAACACACCATCCAGCAGTAGCGGCCTCATTTGAGCCCCGCTCTGCTGCCGCTTCTCAAAGCGGGAAAAATTCTAGTCTAACTCTGATTGCTGCTGCGTTTGCTTGTGGAAAGAAGTACGATAAATCCATCTTAAAATGGAGACAGTGCACTCTTGCTGTGACACGTTTTCTGGTTAAAGAGATGATGCCTCTTAGTCTTGTGGACCAAACAGAATTCCGGTCCATGCTTCAAACTTTTGACCGGCAATATGAAGTACCCAGTCGGAATTATTTCTCTTTTCTTTCTGTATCATAAAGTGAAAACCGAGGTTATGACTAACATCAGTAGCGCGGACTATGTCGCGCCTTACGACAGATATGTGGTCGAGCAGCAATACGATGACACCTTACATGTCAATTACTGCTCATTACATAGACAAGGACTGGGTACTACAATCAAACTGCTTCGGAACGATGTATGTGCCTGAGAGCCACACAACAGATTATTTGGCAGATAGTCTCTTGGACAGTGTTAAAGAATGGCGCATCGATGAAAGAAAAATTTAATGTATCACCACAGACAACGGAGCTAATGTCATTGCAGCAGTGCAGCAACTAAATTGGCCATGGCTTAATTGTTTTGGGCACAATTTGAATGTCGCCATAAACAATTCACTTCAGAAGGAGAAGGCCAGTCAGTACAGACCGAGCATTTGGTGAATGCCCCATCAATGTTGCTTCCTCCAAAAGTTGGCACCGAAGACGTGAACTTGTGAGAGCGCAAGAGGAGGTCAACATCCCTAATAATTCTCTCATAACGGTAAGCTAACCATTATATTTTAATATCATTATTATTTTTTTATTATTTTATTAACAAAGCCGACGTCCACTACCAAATTTAACATGGCAAGATATTTCAGTTCTGGAGTCTGTGAACAATGGACTGAAGCCTGTAGCAGACTTGACCGATGTTTTTTCAGGATAAACTTGTGTAACTGTTTCGTCTGTCACCCCAGTGCTACAACACACACGCCGCGTCTTAACGGAAAACGATGATGACACACAATTGGGTAATAAAATTAAGACTGGCGTCTTTGAGGAATTAAACGGCAAATATAAAAACCACGCAACCCAAAAACTTCTCTGAATCAGCACTCCCCAGCACTGCTTGATCCCCGATACAGAGGCGGATTTAAGTTGAACGAATTGGAGCAAACCAAGACAGAAGTGCTTGATGCCATTACAGAGTGTAATCGAATGAAAAATCCCGAGAACATGGAAGAACAACATGCAAACACCAGTGCTCAAGAGATGCCTTTGAAGAAGAAGAAAACCACACTGAATGATCTCCTTGGAAAGACCAAAAAACACCTACGAGTGAGGCAGGTCGGGCAGCAGCTTAGCTTGCGCCCTATCTTTTGGAGGATGTAATTGACAGAGAGGAGAAACCACTTGCGTGGTGGAAAAGTAATGAAAGCCGCTTCCCACTCATGTCTCTTGTAACGTGAAAATTATTGTGTGTGCCTGCAACAAGCAGTCCTTCAGAAAGAGTTTTTAGCGCAGCAGATCAAATTGTCTCCCGATTCCGTAATGCTTAAACCCCGGAGAAGGTGAATATGCTCGTTTTCCTGTCTAGGAACCTGCGTTAGATTGTTTCGTTTAGTTAATGTTTTAGAAATGTATAGGTTCAATTAAATAATGTGGTGTTTGGATTTTATTTAATTTTTAAGAACTCATGTGTCTATTAAAAACTGAAATCATATTTGTTACATTTTTTTAATGATTCTTTAGTTTTTTGATGATTTGAATGATAATTTTTAAAGATGATTTCCATACGCACCTGTTAAAACTGCTGGGTAAACCACAGTTATGGTGGTTTACAGATCACCTAAGGTGATCTTAAGGTGATTTTTGTTTAACCATATAGTCTGATTTTAAAAGAAAGCTTGTTTAATAGTCTACTGATAAATGCAATGTGTAAATGATTGAATATCCTTAGCTTTGTGTCCTGAATAAAATATTTTTTCAAAGGTTTCAGTGTCTCATTTTCATTTTAGCGTTAGTATTTTAATTGTTTTACAGGTTTCTACGTTTGATTAATATTTGTATTATTTATATTCTATTAATAATATTTTTAGAGCTGTTTAAAACTTGTAGCTAGGCTATATGTGTCTCATAAATTTGTTGTAACGTGCTTCTCTGCGTAGGCCTATGTGTAATGAAAACAGACACAACCAACGTCGTATCCCTACTACCTTTAATGTTTTGCTTTTACACATATGGTAGCTATGCATCAAAAACACTAAAAAGGTAAGTGTATAGTAACTACTCAGCTATTTATAATGTATTTGGCAACGTCCTAGGTTCATCAATCGTCATTTTTACGATATTGTCGATTATCGTCTGGTAACAGCACTGTTATCGATATCGCGATATTTGCGAGACATCGTCGATATACGATAATATCGTCATATCGCCCAGCCCTAATTGACATGTCTCCAAAATATCCATTTCACCGATGCCAGTCCTGTTAAATTTTACAGAGAGGATGTAGTTACATAACAAAATGTAATGGCACTGTAACATTTATGATGGGGAATGAGGAGCTATTGTTATCAATCACGAATTCACTCCTAAGCAGATTCATCAAGGTTGATGTCATGGATAACCAAGAAATAGAAGAATTTCTTCTTTCTGCTGGACCTTGAGCACACTCCTGAAAATGAAACATCTATTTCTAAAGGAAATTAGATGGAACAGGACGAGAAATCCAATGAAGAAAGTGACGAAGAACTGTTGGCTGCAACTGATATTCATTTGGATGTTCCCCCACCATCTATTCCAGTATGCAAAAAAAACACACACAGAAACAACAAAAATCAACGTGTCCAGCACCAGTAAAAATACAGGAACTTTCAGATCACACTGCTGTCCCACCAGTTGTACCAATGTACAAAGCGCAGAAAAAGAATGCTTCAACATCAAGAAAAAAACAGAACACAACACCAGAAAACTCAACAGAAGCAACGGTCTCTTGTGCAGATGTTGCAGGTAACCCTGAAGAATTTGAAGATGTTTCTGATGTCAACACATTGTCTTATTTGTGACAAATGTGCAACATGCCAAGATTTTCTTGAACATATACTGAACGCATACACAACAGCTATACTTTTTCTTTAATTGTTTACTTGTTATTACAGTTTTTCTCAATTGTTTACACACAAATTCTGGTACTTGAGACACAATGACCACAACATGTAACTCATTCACCAACCCCCTGAACCAATTCTGCTAAACTACAAGCACAATTCCTGCTTTACACTCAAATTGCAGTTCTAAAACACACTTTTTTCAAAACACTACACACAATTCTCTGCTTTTGGCACAATTTTCATGCAGAAAATATCTTGTTTTCACAAGGAACACACTGCCATTCAAATATGCACACTGACTCATCACATGGGCAAACACCCGTCACACAGTTTAACAATTAGCAATCAGAGCTTTAGCATAAAAGAGCAACAGGTGAGCTCTTCAATGGAGCAATGGATGCCAACATTGGATTTTTATTTTTTTTTACTGTATACATTCAATTCTTCTGTTGTTTCGTATGTAGACCACTGTATGTACAACTTTGTGTTGGTTGGGATGTACACTGTGTACATTGTTTTTGTGGGAAAAATAAAATATATTTGTTACCATGTATTTGTGTGTTCTGAGTATAAAAACAATATTCTCAAATATTTTACAGCACACTTATGTATGTACTGTCTGTAGTAAGTGTAACACTGAACAAAAAAAGGCCTAAGTCATTATGATGAATGGATAAGAAGTGTTTTCCATTCATCATAGTGTTTTACATTGAGCACATCAGTGTTCAACTGGTTCTTATAAATGTCTATTCATTTGATGGTTTGTGTGTGTCATTTGAAAACAAAATACCATTTTGAGAAGAAATAACATTGTTTTGAATGTGAAGTTTCATTTTGCAGGAGAATTGAGGGGTTTTGCGCATTGTGTGTGTTTTTTTGGATTTGTGTGTAGAGTTCTGAGAATATGAGGCATGCTTTCAGAAAATGTGTGTAAACAATCGAGAAAAACTGTAACACAAAATAGTACTTGCTGTCCTTGCTTGCTTCATAATACCTGCAGAACTTCTTATGATTCGGCTGTGGAGGTCCATGTTAATACTGCCTGGCCTAAAACATGGGCTGGTATATGCAAATTTTAGGGGCGTAAATATTAATAATTCCGACTGCAACAACACAGTTGGTGTTATGTTGGGATTCGCCCGTTTTTTTCAGTGGTCTTTTGCAAACACGAGATTTACATATGAAGGAGGAAACAATGGTGTTTGAGGCTCATGGTAGGCTATGTCAGTTCCATGTATAGAACTCGTATTATTCAACTATGCCAAGATAAATACAGTTTTCCATTCTATGGCGCCTTTAAATAAATGGTTAGTAATAAAATGCTTACTTGTAGTCTGAAATGGCTTTAACAAAAGAAGAAAAATATTCTTAGATTTCTGCTGGTTCTAATCATGTACAGATAAAGTAGCACAGTAATATTACATTTTACTTGAATGTATTAGTGAGAATGATTGCGCTGTCTGTGCAGCGTCTCTCTACTACTGTATTTCTGAATTGCTAAAACACATTTTTTGAATGTTTCTCTCGCTTTCTCAAAACCTTAAACACAAATCACCAAACTTAAGCTACACTGTCAAATCCTTTGACTTGTCTTGCTATATCAAACAATTGCTTCAGAACTATGTTATCTTTACCCAAAACAAAACACTGTTTTCAGATAACACACACATCCAGCTAATGCATAAACACTACACAGCAGTCATTACACACTTCAGAGATAAATGCAAAACACTGCACTCAGGGCAGAGCAGGCGAAAAATTCTATTTATTAGGAAGTACTTGCACAATCCTGCACACATATAAATGTAGTCACAAACAAAATATGCAGCAGATCGATAGCAAGCAATGTCTTGGAATCCTTCTGCCTCAGCATCATGCCTCTGGGCATGGTCAGGCCACAGGACCTCATCAACGTTACAGGCAATCCTGTCCCTTGCTAAACAACGGGGAAATAATCCTTTAGCATGCCGAATCCAACCTTGAATCGCTTCCACTCCAATGTTGTCACATGCTGCATCCATTGACTGAATGAGATTTTCCTGTGCATAAGGATTTCTGTCATAGACCTTCCACCTCCATGCAGAAAAAAATTCTTCAATGGGATTAAGGAAGGGCGAGTATGGTGGGAGGCACACATTTATAAAACGTGGGTTATTTTCAAACCACTCACGAATTCTAGGACCACGGTGAAAGTTCACATTGTCCCAGATTACCACATACATGGGATGCTCTGCCTGCTCATCACCTCTCTCTTCACGTCTCAGTAGTGCTTCCTGTAGAGCATACAGAAACGTTATAAGATGGGCAGTGTTGTAAGGCCCTAAAGTCACATGGCGGTGAATAACCCCGTAGCTGCTGATGGCAGCACATATGGTCACGTTGCCACCACGCTGCCCTGGCAACTCTACAATGGCACGTTGACCAATAATGTTGCAGCCTCTCCTTCTCCTCTTGGTGAGATTGAAGCCAGCTTCATCCAAGAAGATGCACTCATGAGGCCTCTCCATGGAATCCAGTTGAAACATTCTCTATAGAACTGAACAAAATTTTTTTTTTGAAGTAACGTAAATGACATAGCATTCCAGGCTTCATGCCTCTGTATACATGTGCTGCATTACATTCAACACAGTAAAGATGTACAGTAACTCAATAGTGCTGTATAATCTCTGGACATGATTACTTACATATTGATATCGTAGCTCTTTTACCCTTTCAGAATTTCTCTCAAATGGTACTCTGTAGGCTTGTTTGAGACTTATCAGGTTGCGTTTCAGGACACGGTCAATTGTGGAGAGACTCACACTGTTGATTCCTTCAAAGTTCACGTTGTCTTCCTCAACTCGCTGTTGTATTTCACGCAGATGAATGAGATTATTTTGAAGGACCATATTGACAATAATGGTCTCCTGCTGTTGTGAGAAAATACCTCTCCATTTGGCAGTCTTTCAATTCTAGCAAATACCTCTTGTTAGAATTGTACAGACAGGCTCTCAGTTGCCTGAACTCATTTAGCTAATTGTGCAGTCTGTTGTCAATACCTTAAACCATTTCACATGGTAAAACACAATTTGCAGATCTCACTTAGACTTTTCAGCAAAACTCTAAACACATTCTCATTCTCAAAACACATTCTGCACTGTAATGCACATGTCATCCATACTGGTAAACACAAATGGCAACAATCAAATACAAATAGAGAACACACGTTATTGATTGAACACAACCACTCAAAACTGATTTAACCTGTTTCAAATGATGCCTAAAGACAAAAAGAAGCACACTGATCACATGTTTACTCCGATGTTGTTAACAGTACTGACTGCTCAATAGATTTTGACTGGTTGCAGGTTCATATCAACAAAGAACAAAAATTACAGTATCACAGAGACAAAGGACAAGTTTGTGAGATGCAGGGTACAGAACTGTAAAAATAGGGCACAAGGAGGAGGAAGAACAAAGAAATTTTGCAAAGAGTAAAGCAGAGTAGTAATTTCTGATCAATTCTGAGCTACTATGATAGAACATGTTTTCGTTCATCAAAAGACAATGACGGAAAAATATGAAATTTGTTTTGAGATTAAAAATGTACTTCTCCCTGAACTTTTTGATGGAACAGTAAGGTGTCATGGGTAAGTCTACAAACAGAATAGCAGTCCATAGATATCTTTCGAGAACTATATGTTTTGAACAATGTGTTTTCTATTTTTTGGTGTATTGTTTACTGACTGCTTGATAGTGTATATCATTTTGATCACTTTGTTTATGATTTTTGAGAGCAATGTTTGATTTTGAACACAGGTAAAACTGTTTTGAGGCGAAAGTTTCATTTTGCAAGAGGAGTCAGAGGTTTTGTGAATAGTGCTTGAAGATGAGGTTTTGTGTTTAATGTTTTCAGAAAATGGAGCAAGGTTTCAGAAATTGTGTTTTAGCAATTGAGAAAAACTGTAATACTGCAAGAAAAGGGCCAATTTTTAGAGATATGTTACAGTAATTTACTGAGACGTTCCACAACTGTACATACTGTACTGTAAGTTTGAGGGACCACAAATGATAGTACACTTACCTGTTCTCTTCTCTGAATGTCCTGACAATGGAGGCCACAGATAACCTGCTTATATTTGGTTGAACACGTAGTCCTGCTTCCCTCATACTCATTCCATGAACCAGAACATGGTGTATGATTGTTGCTCTAATTTCATTGGAAATAATGGCTCTTGTTCCTCCTCCTCCTCCTCCTCCTCCTCCTCCTCCTCCTGAAGGCTGAAGGCTACGACTTCCTCCTCCTCCTCCTCTGTACTCCAAATTAAAGGTCACTACATAGCAAATGATTTTAAAAGACAAAATCGTCTGGCTTTTACTAATGCTTATTTAGAATAACTAGTGCAAAATGCCCGTGTAAAATCAGTTTTTGTGTGTGTTTTTAGTAATTGTTGGTTTGGTGTGTTTGAGTGCTCATTGTTACAATTACACAGCAAAACTTCAGTGACATTTTTATTTGTGCATGGTAGAAAGCAAATACTGATACTGACATAATGACATACAATAAATGTGGAAAATTTAACTACACGATTCAGGGAGCAGGCTACACAGTGAACTCCCGAGTTACTTAAGCTCCACTGCTTTCTTCGACCCTCTCTGTGAGGGTCAAAAGCCAGAGCGGCTAGAGCGGCAAAAGCCAGTGTGTGCTTCTTTTACCGATATATATTTAGCGATATCTTTTGCATTTCTAATCCAAACAACGTCAAACGTGGCACTGCACTTACTCATGCCCGTAGCGAGACACCTGTCAAGTTTGAAATCCATCGGACTAACGGTTCGAGAGATATGCAAATAACACACACACACACACACAGACAGAAAGACGTTCCCGTAATTTATAGGTAGATATAATATGTGACCCTGGACCACAAAACCAGTCATAAGGGTAATTTTTTTGAAATTGAGATTTATACATCACATGAAACCTGAATGAATAAGCTTTTCATTTATGTATGGTTTGTTAGGATAGGACAATATTTGGCCGAGATACAACCTTTTGAAAATCTGGAATCTGATGGGGCAAAAAAATCTAAATATTGAGAAAATCGCCTTTAAAGTTGTCCAAATAAAGTCCTTAGCTACGCATATTACTAATGAAGGGAAATAAATGAAATTTACACCATTGATTTACCACAACTAAACCTTTATACACACAACATTTCATTAAAATATTTCATCAGGAACATATACAATTTTTGCGTCCCAGTGGCCTAGTGAGGGCTTCGACTCCTGTATCTCGGTGGCTGACCACACTCACGGCCACGACCCAGACCCAGACCCAGTTCAGCATCCTTAGTTTGCTCCAAGACCAAGTTCACCACAAGGTCCATTTCTCGAGCACTTTTGTTGTCAGAATCATCAACTGGTAGGACCTCGGGCCTTGGACAAACAGTATCCTTGTAGGGATAATCAACGAAAGGGTGAATGTTCTTATACAGGTACTGTTGCCTCTGGAGTGATAATCCAGAAGGAGTCAGGATAACCGGTTCTCCATCTGGGAAATCCATGCCTTGCAGAAGGATCTGGAAAGGTAATTCATCACTGCCTGCCTCTTTCTTGACAAAAAACATTACAGAATGCTCAGCATCAAACCTGAAAAATTAATGAGACAATGAGAATTTTAGTGCTCATAAACATAGCAAGTGAGATGGCTGTTCTGAAGGTGTCTTGACATCAACACAAAAATCTATCCTTTCTGGTCAGATTCATCTTGCTTATTGCTTATGAAAAAGGGTCATTAAAAAGTCAACTAGAGCAAAGTTCCTACATGCAGATTGTGGTAGTGGTTTGCTTAATATAAATACACTGTACATGCCATTTTACTTAGACAAGTTGCACACTTACCTAAAGTGTTGATACTTTTTCATTCCAAGAACTGGTTTACAGGATCCAGCGAAGAAGGTCTGTCAGTCACACACTGGGACTTCTGTTGTAGCATCCTCCCTTCCAATGACCTGGGCGATGTTAACAGTGGAGCTATCATTTACAACTTTCTCCAGCACACTCTGTGAAGGCACTACATAACGTTTGAATGCTCTCTTGAGAAGCCCAAAACACCAGTCAGGCGCAATTTGGTGTGCCCGGCAATAAGGAAGTTCAAGGTTATTCTCCTGTGCAAACCCATTGCGACTCTCCAGGCACAAAACCAAAGGACAAAACGGTTTTTGTTTTGCCCTGAGCAATTATCGCAGTGGAGATGCACATCTGTTTCTCCAATGCCATAATTGCTGAAGAAAAAATGGAGGTATGAAATCACTGCATTTGAGCCTTTACTAATGAGATGGGCTTCATCAACCAGGAAGTTCACCTGCCGAGGAATCCCCTCACAGCAGACACCAAACAACCCATACTTCCTTGGAACTAGAAAATAAATTGGTCCTGGCTGCAAGGGGTTACTTGGCAGGTGGACTTGCTGGACATAGTCAAATGAGTAATGCATAGTGATGTTGCGACTACATGGCTGGTTGCTGCTTAGGTCTTTGATGTCATTCTCAGCACACACTTTCTTGGCCTCTGTGACCATGTTATTGTACAGGGACCTCTCAGTTTTAACAAGCAATAGATGCTTCTCTTGTTGTGCAACACGGTCTATTTTCTGGACGTCTGTCAAGTTCGCACTACGGAAGATGAGAGTATTATTCTCCTGGCAAACCCAACACAAGTCCGTCATTGGCTTGGGCGTGATAATAAAAGGGCAGACTTTCTTCCAAAGCTTGAAAAAGTTGCTGTCTCCCATTATTCTGTGTCCTGAAAGCGACAAATACAAGAATCCGATAAAGTAATTTTCTAAAGTATTCCAAAGGCTTGAAATGTTTGTGCTCTCTCTATATACCAATTTCAATAATAATTATTTACCTGTATTTTCAAGACCTTGCCTGTAGCAGTTGTAGACCAAAATATTTGTGTGAGATGAAGGCAGAAGCTGCATGTCATCCCTCTTGAAACCAGGAACCCTCCCAGGAAGGACCAATGCATTTTCTGATGCATAATTTGTCAGGAACCTTACAGCTCGCTGTATATCTTCAAATTCTAGTAATCGTGTATTGTTTTTTCTCCCTCCAGATTTCTTTTCCTTTGACTCCAATCCATGCTCTTTATAATGTGAAAGTAGACCTGTGAGGCGATCTTGGCTTAGCCTGGAATATATATAGATATATAATAAAAAAACACATTCAGACCAACACAACTCATTTTCAATAATTTCTGCACACAGAATGTCTTTGTACATCTCAGGAAAGAAAATCTTAAGTGTCTATAAAATACTACACAATCCTATGTGTACAGATTGGAAGCAGCATTGAGCTTTTTGTTACAAAACTGTAAGTGGTGGGTCATTCCTAGTTTACTTACATGTGCAGAAATTTGAAAGTATTGCGGCATAACCGCTTTCCTACCATCCAATAGTAAGTCCTCTGTCACTGACGAGGAGTTTGTTCCTTCCTTTTTGATAAGTTTGTGGTCTCAGAGTTGTTGATTGAACACGAAATCTTCCCCAGGAGGATAAGCATTTGGTCCCCTGAAAATGAAATAGCAACTTTCAAACTAGCTAAACAACTGAATATTATGGATCTGGATTTTGCCAGAGAAAGGCTTACATTATTGTATTTCATTGTTTTTCACTGGACAATGACAAAAAAATTATATTCTATTCTATTCTATTCTATTCTATTCTATTCTATATTCCTGTCATCATGCTTGTTAATGAAGGAAAAGTTTGAAAACTGATTAAACTTGTTGAAATCTTAGCACTTAGTGACCTGTCTGTAGCCTAGCTAACGTCTGGGAACCACATGTTAATTTTCTCGTATTTGAGGCGTGGTTTACGAATGCCCAGAGCCATTTATTGGGCGCTACAAATGTCTATCAAATGCGCCTGTACGTAGCTCATAGCCAATCGTTTAAATTATACCAGATGACGTATGTAGAGCGACAGAAATTCGACGAGGAAGAAGACGAAATAAACTTGCGTTCTAAACTACTTAGAACACTATCTAAGACTGCATCGAAAGGTAACTTCGCGTCTGATGCCATGTTGGATCCATAGATATAAACAAACTGCTTTGGTGTGTCGCATAGACGTCGTCATCGTCTTGCTGCTCCCTCCCCGTTCTGTGATTGGTTCCCTTTTTGAGGGGAAAATCTGGTCCATGGTGTCCAGGCTGCCTAGCAGCGTGAATAAAATCGCGCTGCGTGCAAGGCAGCATGGGGAAACCCAGGCTAACCTGTCTGTACAATTTTCATGAATTTAATTTAATTTAATTTTATTTATTTTTTACTCCTGGCATACTAACTGGATGTCAATTCTCTCATGGCTGCTCTCCTATGTATCATTTCCTCTGGGGTGAAGAGGCGATAGCACGGCTGCCCATCATTGTACTGACAATTACAGCTGAACACAAAACAATATCACTTTGTTGAATATAGGAGCTGGCTACGGCAAATAATCATCATACACACCCACATGACATCCTCAGCTAAGCTGGTGTTTTGTTTACATTTTGTCAAAGCAATATATGCTATACCTGTGACATAAACAACTCATGAAAACCACTATTTTTGTAGAGAAGGCATTTAAGAATGTTTGTGACTGACTCACCTGAACTTTGAGGCATTTTCCCACTCAACCTGATCGAATTCAAGAACTTTGTATTCTTCCATGGCGGCATTTTCCATAACGGAGTCGAAGAGATCCACACATTGATCGAATTCATCATCTTCCAGGGCATCCTCCTTTGCCAAGCCGGTCTCTGGACATTCTGTATCATCTTCCCAATCATTTGCGAAAAAATCATTTACTATGTTCGTTAAATTATTGCTGTCATTAAAGTTTAAATTGAGCAAACGCGCTATCTCAGAATCCATGGCTTGCACCGTAACCATTGCGGATTGTGTACACTGTGCACGCGGAGAAGTCGCCAGCCAATCAGAGGTGCTGTAGCAGGCCGTTGCTAAGACGAAAACAGTTTTGTTTACACGAGAAGGGTTTGTTTTAACGCTCTCTATTGGCTTACTGCTGTAATGACGTTGTGGAGAGTTATGAACCCGAAAGCGGGAAATCTAAGCTTTACATAGATACCAAACTTGAGTGGGTAATTCCCAAACAGCGGTCAGCAGCGAGTGAAGTTTGTAGGCGTGTTTCTGGACATGTTTTTGCGCGATTTTGCTGCATCCACTCACAAAAATATATTTTTATACATTTACGGTAGGAAATTTACAAAATATATTCATGGAACATGATCTTTACTTAATATCCTAATGATTTTTGTCATAAAAGAAAAATCTATAATTTTGACCCATACAATGTATTGTTGTCTATTGCTAAAAATATACCCGTGCGACTTACGACTGGTTTTGTGGTCCAGGGTCACATATACAGAAGTAAACAGCGTAGGTGACTTACAGATTCAGTTAATATCCACAAATGAATAAGCGCGACGATTCAGGGAGCAGGCTACACAGTGAACTCGATTCAGGGAGCAGGCTACACAGTGAACTCGACGATTCAGGGAACAGGCTACACAAAGAACTCCAAAAAAAATGCTACGCTTGAGCAAACAGTTTGTGAATAGGTTACTACAAATGATGGCCGTGAATAAAATATAATATTCAGAAGTAAACAGTAAACTTCTAACGCTACTACTTCTGTCTCTGGTCCTGGGCTGTGCTCACTCAGTGTGCAGTGTGAGAGGGGGAGGGGCCAGCTGTGCTCACTCAGTGTGCAGTGTGAGAGGGGGAGGGGCCAGCTGAGCTCACTCAGTGTGCAGTGTGAGAGGGGGAGGGGCCAGCTGTGCTCACTCAGTGTGCAGTGTGAGAGGGGGAGGGGCCAGCTGTGCTCACTCAGCGTGCAGTGTGAGAGGGGGAGGGGCCAGCTGTGCTCACTCACTGTGCAGTGTGAGAGGGGGAGGGGCCAGCTGTGCTCACTCAGTGATTCAGTTAACATCCACAAATGAATAAGGCTACACAGTGAACTCGACGATTCAGGGAGCTAATATCACTTTCAAAAAGATGTATGCACAACTTTAAGCATTCATATTCGTATTTTTAAACATTTGTGCGTAAATTAACTTAGGCACGCAAAATTACGTTTTCATACATGTGAGTCAATAAAATTACATTTGTGTTTTTATGTGAGTGTGACTCTAGAAGCTATGACTGTAAACATTCACGAGTACAACTCTGATTTCTACGACTACGAATTCTTCACTATGAACACAAATTCAAGTTTGTGGGTACGAGTAAAGAACAGTTGAAATGACGTCACTGCTGTCACAGGGCAGGTAATCGAACCTCGATTCCATCTAACGCGCATGCGTCAAAGGCGAAAGATGGCTAACAACAGACCTGAGGCTGCTAGCCTAGGCTCAGCATCACAGGTAAAGTAAATAACGTGTTTATTCAACATTTTTATACGATTTTACTATTTTGATAGCACTTTATAACATACTTGCCAACCTTGAGACCTCAGAATTAGGGAGATATTCAAAAGGACCGGGGGGGGGGGGTCATATTATATCACACACACAAACGTAAAGAAGAATATAATTCATTTATTTGACAAATTCAATTCCTTAAGGCCTTCTCCTCAGGAGGTTAGACCCTAATTTGTTTAATAACAACACTCCTCTACTGATGGTTGTATTTGAAGGTGCAATGCTTCGCAGCCAGTAGCACAGCACTTGAAGGAGCGTAGCTATGAGCAGCACCTGTGAAATTCAATTTGCAGGAAAGTAGTGAGTTAAGCGTTGAATTGTCAATCCTTGTTCTATTCTCTGTCACTATCTTTCTAACCATGCTGAACACCCTCTCTGATGATGCATTGCTGTGTGGCACACACAAAAGTGCCTTCATTAATTGCACCAGATTCTGGAATCTTCCATCTCTCCCTAGCATAGCCCAAAACCTGTCGATCCTTGCTTCCTGAGGAAGATCTTCCCTGCCAAGCACCTGGTACTCCACTACTTCTTCCCTAAGGCTATCCAGGTCCAACCGCAGCTGCGGTAGACTTCTCCCTAGCTCAATAACTGCAAATGAAAATGTGCAAATTAAGCACAAGTGAGCTGGGGATATAATTTCTTTCTCTGTTCTCTCTCTCTATTATCATCTGTAACGTCTGATTGATTATTAAACAACTACCACGTCATTTAAAAAAGGAGATGCACCTGAATTTGGGGAAAATTGGAGGATAATGTTGTCGAGGGGGAATGCAGTCATCATCTTTGTGGTCACAGCTACAAAGAAGTCTCTCACTGCTCTGACACATGATCACATAAAAAAGTACAGGCATTGTATGATGGGATGTCAGTTTGTTAGCTCTTAGGATGTAAGCTGATTTGGATAACACAATAATCATAATATTTACTTTATCATCATTGGCACAGAAGAGGAAAGTTCATCCATGTTGTCCTCCAAGAAGGTTTGTGCAGCTGCTCCAAGAAAGAGTTCTTTGTCTGGAAACTGTAGGCTGGCCTCCTTGAACTTGATGTCCTTCAGTGGGACGTCAGCAATAAGGCTGGCAGGGAGAAATCTTCCCATGAATCTTCTCACCAAGCTGGTCATCTCCTGGTGCAGCCTATGGATCATGACTCTTTCAGCCTAGAAACACATGATGGATGATCAGTTATGAAAAATGATGATATCAGCATTATTTATTATAATTATTTAAGTTTATCTTTTGATAGGCTGGCTGACCTGAAACATAACATTGAACTCTGCCAGTGGTTTCAGAACCTGGGAGAGGAAGAGGAAGAAGAACTTTGTCTTCTTGCTGGTTAAATGCTCTGCCAGCATCTTCACTTTGCCAGGCTTCTCCACATCCTCATGACTAGCAAAATATGCCTGCAGTGCATCCCACTGGTTGAGCACCCGTTTTATGCAAGTCAGCAAGCTGAGCCACCTGGTTGCACAATATCGGAGTATCTTCAGAGTCTCTGAGTCTGTGAACTCCACAAACTCTTTGAAGATTTCACAACGTTTGGCACTAAAGTTGAGAAAGGTATAAAAAAAATAATAAAAAAAACAGGAAAGAAATAGTTAAATAATGAAAAGCCAGGGAACCAAAATGACATCCAATAAATATCAAATTGTGGCACAGAGCCTCTCTTTTAACTTATGTGCAAGTGTAACGGCCGGGCGGAATATCAATATGCGTACCTTATGTCAAAGTGAGCATATATGCTGCTGAGGATTTCTTCAATAGGCTGGTGTAGAGCCCTAATGCCACATCCTGTGGCCAGCTGGACCAGATGACAGATGCATCCCATGTCAATTAGGGATGGCTGCATGTCTTTAATTCTGCTGACAACAGAATTGTGCTTCCCCTTCATGACACTGGCATTATCACTATTAAATGCCACAACGTTTTTCCAGTAAATTTTTCTGTCACTAGGAACAAACAAAGTACAACATTACTTATTAGTTGTCTGTCTCCAAGCATATTATAATGTATTCACATGGACATTAGTGACTTTAATTTTACCATAGCACTGTGTTCAGTGACTGAAAGAGGTTCTCTGCTGTGCCAATGTTGCACACTGGCATGTGCAGAAACCTCGTCACCACCTCCTGAGTTTTCGGATCGCAAACCCTGGCCAATATTACAAACTCCTTTAAAAAATAATATATATATTTAGAGAGCAATTTTCACTGACAGCAGCCACAAATTACTTACAAGAGAAGTGTAAATACAAAATACATACTTTATCCGTGTTTCTGCTTGTGCTTTCATCACACATCAGACCAAAGGGTTGGTCTTGGCACAGTTTGATCACTTCCCTGTCCAATTCCGGGGCAATGGCACCTATAAAAGTACACAGTAATGAATACACAGTAATGAAAACACAGTTTTTCTACTAACTGTGCTGTACTTGCTGCTTACTTAAGAAAAAAAAAAGAAAGAATTAATAATCTTTAACAATTCAATCTTAAAATACGGGACAAATCCGTATTATGAAGGGACAAGTCTCAACCCTAACTCTTAGAAAACAGTATTATTTTATATACACTCACCTTTCACTATTTGAGTAGCCTTTGTTCTTCCGTTTGCGTACTGGTGAGCAATATCTGAATCCGGGAACATATTCTTCACGGATTTGTTGAAAACATCCGCAAATGTGAACGGGATGTTGCTTGTAGCTAACAGCATAGCCATCTTTGTCTCGGCATAAATAACACCATCGGGTCTACCTTTGGAAAGATGGCCCAAAATACTGGGCTGTGACCGGTGCTGCATTACTGCAGCCTTGTGCTTTTCTGACCCTATGTGTGTAATTAAATCCGTTCGGCCACCGTGTTCAATGGAGAAGTCTGATCTACAAAATTTGCAGGCAGCATATCCCTTCCCCTTCGAGCTGTCCTGGATGAACGTGAATTCTTTTTTCCATTCAGTTAGGAATTTGCAGGCATATTTTCTCTTTTTATTCGCCATGGTCTCTTCTTTCTTCCTTTTCCCCTTCTTCTTCTGCTTCTTTTTCCGTTCTGAATTTGCCGCGCTTGACTTCGAGGTGTAACCTTTAATATTGTTCGGTCTGAAACGGCGCCCAGTGACGGATGGTGTAGCAATATTGTTGTCCGGGTGGAAATCGGGAGAAATTCGGGAGAAAGGTCGGTCCGGGAGATTTTCGGGAGGGGCTTTGAAATTCGGGAGTCTCCCGGAAAAATCGGGAGGGTTGGCATGTATGCTTTATAATGATATACATTTCTGCATCTCATAGACGTTATTGCTTTAGCTTGCAACCTAACGGTATTTACTAGCTGTTAACTAGTGCTAGACGACGTTAGCGTTGATGAAGTGCTCTGTGTGAAAGTAACGTTATAGTTAGTGATGTTAGAACTTGACCTGTTTCGCCGATTGACACTGCATGAACTGCAATAAACTTGTTTATTATCATATGTTTAGCAATGTCAACCAGGGCTGCGTTTCCCAAAAGCATCGTAAGCCTAAGTTGATCGTAAAAACGATCGTACACCTGATCTTAATATTATGGTCTGTTTCCCAAAAGCATCGTAGCTTAAGTAGCACTTGAAAATCTTCGTAGATCTACGAGTGCTCTGGAGTAATCGTACATCCCCAAGTGCATCGTAAGAAGACAGATTTATGAGGACACCTGCAGGACAACCGGCAGATTACACCTTTAACTTTATTCAAATGCAATGTGATTATATTTTAAGGTTTTGATTGTACTTTATTGTACACTTTATTACTCTTTTTTTGTTGTTGGTTAAATTAATGTATAAATTAAATAATTAAAAAGGTCAGAAAACAAAACAAAAAAATAGAAATAATTTAATTTAATAATTTTAATCAAAATTAAATGAATGAACAAAAAATAAATAAAAGAAATCCTTTAAATCTGTTAAAAATTACATATTTGTTTCGCTCTATCTCCTCTAAAAGGACATTAATGTCATCTTTTTGAAAGGTATCTTTTTTTTTATTTTTATTTTTATTTTTGCCATTTTGTCAGTGCCTCCGCCTGTAGGTGCTTTATATAGACTTGTCTTGATTGCTAATCCACAACAGATGACAATTATTAGGTTAAACGTTCAGAATACGATTCCATATAAGGTTATATTTCAGCACTTCGCGAATGGACAGCGACTCTTAAGTAGCACGTAGAACGCGTTCTCGCACGTTCATGTTAAGTGCATTTTTGGGAAATGCTCGTGGAATTGCTGCGAGCGTTCGTAACCTTGCACGTAGAAAGCGCTCTTAAGAGCTAAGATACATCGTTATCGGGAAACCCGGCCCAGAGCAGTAATGACAACTGAGCCAGACGAAGTAATTGCTTTAGCTTGCAAAATAATGATAACGTTAACTTAGCTATAAGTGCTAACAGCCTATTAGTTTGCAAACATACTTCAGTTGTAATGTTTTGAATGTCTATCTAGCCTAACGTTACATAATGTTGAATTGGTACGGCTAAGTTAACGGTACCATGTATTGCATCTAATATGTATTTTGGCATTTACAGGGACCACTGGCTACTCAGTTACTGCAGCGTCTGGAATCAAGGATCACTGACACGTTAAGTCAAAACCATACTTTAATTTGGACTACTTCCAGTACGTTGTAAATCAGGAAGCCTTTATTCTGACATCTGCATCTAGCATTTTAAACATCCCAGCTGAAACTGTGGAGTGTCTTTTATCCCTTCAAAGAATGATCCACGCAGGTCTTTCCCAAGAGAGTCCCTGTTTTTTTATTAGAGAAGGAGGACGTGGCCGACCAAAATTTAGTTTTTCTCAGGAGCTGCTGTCCCGGCTCATTGACATGCCCTTTTACCAGTGTCTTGTATCACCAACCTGCTGGGTGTCAGCCAAAGTACAATTTTCCGGCGTATGCATGAACTCAGGTTGTCCACAAGACTTACATACAGCAGTTTATCTGACAGTGAACTGGATGATGCTGTCCTCTCCATAAAAACCAGGATCCCAAACGCAGGATACAGAATGGTTAAAGGTTGTCTCCAAGAAAATGGACATATGGGTTCAGTGGAATCGCATCAAGGAGTCCATGCACAGAGTTGACGCTCCAGGAATTTTGGAAAGAATGACACAGCTGGGTTGCATCGTCAGGAGGACAGCGGCCTTTGTCATTAGTGCACGTGGACACTAACCATAAGCTCATAAGGTAAGATATTCATTTATTTATGTACTTTATTATGGGTGTTGAGTTAATGCAGCTCTTTTCATTGACTGCTCATTGTCATCTCATCCTTTTGATTTCAAGGTACAACATCGTCATATTTGGAGCAATAGATGGTTACTCAAGAAAGGTGCATCACTTTTTTATTTTTTTTACTACTTTTATTATAGTGCTTTATTCTTCCTGTATATGTTTGTGTTCATGTATTCACTGTTGATAGACTGCATATGGGTCCGTCCGTATTATTATAATACATTTTTTTATTTTTCGTTTTTGAATCCAAAACGTATAATGACAAAACCAAATTCAAATAACTGTCTGATTTTGTTTTTTGCAAATTAATTTTTTCGTTTCTCCATTGAATTAAGACATTAAGAAAAACAAGACAGGTGGGTCAGATGACCCGGAAGTAAAAGTAAATATATCAAAATAAAGGACAACAGTAGTTGATTACATGCAGTTTAATATTGTGCATTTATCCATGTGCACAGCTAAAGTCACGTTTAATGAGCAAATTTTTGGTGCATTACATTTGGTAATATACTTTAACCTAAGTCATTATTGTGTGTGCAGTAGGCAATGTGAGTATATTTAAACGTTTGCAGATTCACTATATGAAACTCTGTTGTCTGTATAGATACTGTATCTGGAACCAGCAACAAATAACTGCTCAAACACTGCCCTTTCATTTTTCATCAAGGCAGTGGAAAACTTTGGCTGGCCTTCCAGGTAAATAGTGATATCTTGTGCTACTGTTTCTATGCTCTTGTTGATCATTTCAGTAATGTTCCATGGAATATTTTGTTGTGATAAATGATAATTATAACTGAGCATTTCCCCTATTAATTTTCCAGGGTCAGGGGCGATGAAAGCGTTGAAAATGTCGCAATTGCTGAAACCATGTTCAGTGTTAAAGGCACCGGAAGAGGGAGCTTCATCGCTTGGCGAAGCGTACACAACCAAAGGTTAAAATAATAATTTACATAATCTACAGTATATTCATAGTGAGAATGTTAAATCATTGTTGAAAGTATTTTAAGTAAGACTACTGTATGTGAATGATTACTTTTGAGTTGAGTAAGGCCTGTTATTTCTTTTTTAGGATTGAACGCCTATGGTGAGATGTCTGGACCTCTGTCACTCATCTGTACTATGAAGTTCTTCACAGTCTAGAAGAAGATGGCCTGTTGGATTTGTCAGATGCTGTCCATCTGTTTTGTGCCCATTATGTGTTCCTTCCGCGTCTGGCAGAGGCCCTTCACACATTCACAGAAGGCTGGGACAACCATCCCTTACGATCTGAAGGTGGACTCACCCCTAACCAACTCTGGGTTATGGGTCACATGCAGAACCCTTGTGATGCAGATGAAGATTTGCAGGTTTGTTGAAGCTATCTCTCAAAGTGCAGTTAAAAAATGCAGTTCAAATGTTTTCAACCTGAAAGTGTGGATTTAGACTTGAGTGTGAAATTACATTTTTTTGAATGGTGTCAATAACTCTAGAAGAAAGTTATTGAATAATAATAATATAGAAGTATGTAAGAGAGTAAGTCAAGTCAAGTTTATTTGTATAGCGCTTTTCACAATACAGATTGTATCAAAGCAGCTTCACAGTATTAAATTAAAATAATACAACAAAGTTTGTTTCAAGAGGAATTTATTAATTGATAAAATTAAATTAAATATCCCCAAAATAGAGTAGTGTGTTGCTTCACTTAAGCACACAATTAGACAGTCAACTGAGCTTAATTTGATAGATTTTCATTTTCTTTAGTCACTGCACTAGGCCTTTGTACGTCAATGTGTGCTTGGCAGTGTTTTCAAATATTTCTAAATGTTGTTTCATACAAAATAACACTATTTTCAGAACATGGAGCTGTTTGTAACTGACTGGGAGATATTTGAAGGTGTGCCTGAAGAACCTTATGGAGTTGAAGTCCCAGAAATTGAGTGCCCGCTGACTCCAGCTAGTATGGAAACTGTACAGTCCATGATCGATCCCTCTACATCGTCAGAATCATTTGGCAGAGACATTTATATATCAATGGTTCAGTGCATTGAAAGTCTATGTGTGACTCAAAGAAACACCTAAGATATAATCAATCCTTGCAAAAGATTTAATGGAATGAAGTTACAACAGACTGCCAGTTACAAAAGGCTTGCTGTGACATTACTTCATTTTATCATGGGAGTAACAGTGAGGTAAAAAACTAACTCCTCATTCATTTTGGTTTTAAAGTGAACCATTAATAACAGCAAAACAATGGTTTTGTAACAATGAATAAAGTTACTCACAGAAACAAGAAAATGTCAAATAAAATGGCAATAAAACAAAACAATTCAATGCCTACTTTGACTTATGCAGTTACTTGTTAGTTTTCCCTTGGAGTGAGTTGTTACACCCTGTCAAAGGTTTGCCCATGGCATATGGCTAATGTCATAATGTTTTTGAATTCACTGAATGTTTTCAGGTGCGCTGAGGGAAATGTGATTGTACGACTGCAGGCGCTTACAATAGGAAAACAAACAGTGTGCTGTGTGTCACAGTCATGGTGGAATCTCACATTTATGACAAAGTCCTTCTTTTCACTTGGCAGAAGGGGCTTGTGTCCCTGTCCGGTGAGCCACTGCATGATTCGTCCAACAGTCAAACTTTCTGGAGCTATATTGCTTGGGCCATCTTGTTCTTAAAAAAAAAAGAGATTAAATGTGAGTCTGGATAACTAAAGGAAGGCAGCATCTTTTTAATAGTTTTTCAACTTAATACAATTAGTTAATAGAATCCCTCAATTAAATCAGATTAACATGTTAAGCGTAGCCCCTTTTTGCGTTGGGAGCAGGGGGTGTTAAAAGCCCTGGCTGTCTGTAAAATTTCATGAAGCAGTGTTATTCTAGAGGTCATAATATTAAATATCATATTTTACATCAAGATTCGCCACGTGTGAGCTGGGACACGGCTGTTTAGCCAGTGTTGGAGAGGGCGCATTTGCAGTAATCCGAGCTGGGGTACTGCTGATGCCGAGGCCATAAGACCCAACATCCTCTGGAATCTTTTGAGGCGGGCGCCCGCTCTGAAAGATGCCGCAAGGGAGGCGCGTTTTTATATGTATATAGTCTATTACTATACCCAGAAAATAAATGTTCTGGCTGGGGGATAGTGTGCTCTTGGAAAAGTTGATTCTTGGACCCAGGCATTCTAGATGGCTGATGATCCAAGATCTGTGCGTTATTAGCTGTGCCTCTGATTGTGCTATAACCAGCCAATCGTCGAGGTAGTTTAGTATTCACACTCCCCGCTGTCTCAGGGGGGAGAGTGCTGCATCCATACATTTTGTGAATGTAGGGGGGGCCAACGATAGGCCGAACGGTAGAACCGTGTATTGGTATGCCTGTCCCTCGAAAGCGAATCTCAGAAACTGCCTGTGATGAGGCGATATTTGGATATGAAAATAGGCGTCTTTCAGATCCACTGTGAAAAACCAATCTCCCGGGCGAATTTGCGCGAGGATATGTTTGGTCGTCAGCATTCTGAACGGGCGCTTCCCCTGAAATAAATGTAGCCTATATTTCACTGATTATTTTAGCTAGAGGATTTTATTGCAGTAAAATAGGTAAATCTGGGCGAACCTGCTGTACAGTATACATTTTATTTAAGTCTCGGTTTGTCACATAGAGAAATTGCTTAATGCAACAAAAAAAATTTGTTGTAACCTATTGGTTATTGATAAACAATAAGCCAATGTTTTTTTTATTTATATTGTTCCAAACTATATTTTTTCATGTTATATATTCAATATACAAATAAATACAAATAAAAATTGCTCACTACACAGTGAAACCAAAAATCCCATAACACCCTAATGATTACAGTTAGGCCTACACTTATTTCCAATAGCAGAGCCGATATAGAATATTATTAACGACATGAACAAAGTACCATTTCATTTTATTTGCTAAATATAATTCCCTTCATATGAGCCTAGCTTATCAAACTGTGCATCTTTCTGGCATTGACATAAAAAATAAAACATATAATTATGAATAAAACAGGATAGGCATAAGCACAAGCTTCTCAATAATTTGTTAGATTTTTTGCTGTAGTCTTAATCAAATTATTTTGTGAACATAAAATTGGGTTCTTCTTCATATTTTGCTTATATTTACAAAATTACCAAGAATTTAAGATTAATTTCACATCTGAGAGAGGGATGCTTTGGGATTTATTCTGATATGATGTTAGAATTTGTTTTGCTTACATTTTTCTATGGCTTTCTCAGAGGTGACGAGTTTCAACACGCACAGATTCCTTTAATCCGGCACATGACCTCACAATATTTTAAAAAAATTTCTCACCACTTCACCATATTTCTAAAGCACTCAAAAACTGATAGGAACAGAGAAGGACCTCTTGTTTATGTTTCTGAAACTAACTCTGTTTTTTGTCCTCTTTCGTCTATGATGGCTTATCTGAGGAGTCGTCCACAAGCTCGTCTGGAGGACCCATTATTTACAACGGAGGAGGGAAAGCCTATGTCCAGAGCCTGGTTTGCATCCCGTTTCCGCCTGCTTTGTCAATACTGCAGGCTTCCCCCAGAGTGTTATTCGGCTCATTCATTGTGCATAGGGGCTGCTACAACTGCAGCTTCCTCTACTCCCGTTTCTACCCTAAAAGCTATGGGAAGATGGTCTTCGGCAGCTTATGAACGGTACCTCCGGCCAGATACTCGAGCCATCCTTGAGGCTCAGAAAGCTATGAGTGATGCTTGTGATCTGTAGTTGAAATAAATATTGTTGTAATATCAGTAACTTATGGGCTTATTTAATTACAGCTTCATTAGCTCTAACTTCATTCCTCTTGCTAGCTTCACATAGATCTATTGGCTTATTCTTTTTAACTAAATAAGATTGGCTTTTTGAAATGCTCATTTTGATCCTCTGCTGGCTCTTCGATTTATCAGGAAGAGCCAGGGATGATTGCCTGGTATGGTCTGTTTGGGGGATTTGTTTTTGCTGCTTTCCCAGTTTTAAATGGGAGATTGTCCCCAGAAGCTGCTGCTGTTCCCTGACTAGCTTTCATGGAGCTCATGAAAATGATGGGTAACTCAGAACAGAGCCATACCGCCAAATGTAACTTTAACAATCATGCAAATAAAATTTGACTAAAAGAATTGTCTATGGTATTTTTGACTCAAGTGGTCCTGACTGAATTAATTCAAATAATGCATTAATAATGCACATTATTAATGTATTATTTACTTATAATTATTATTAACCTCAAAAGTGAACTTATTTATTGATTTGTGTTCCAATAGTTTTTGCTATGATATCGAAATTAATAATGAGAATCGTGAAATTACTGATATTGGTAATTACTGAAATTTTGGAATCATGCCTACATTATTTATTTGGGTCCAAACCTATTTCTGAATTGGTTTGTCGTTAAACTGTGATTATGACACATATAAGATAATGTGGTTAACATTGTAGTGGGCTTTGCTGCATCAAAAACTAGTGGTATAATAAACTGTTACCCTACCAGAAATGCAGAGCTAAAGGTGCCATGACATGAAGACAAAGATGTTGTAACCCAATTAGCTGTAAACTTTGTGTGCAAGGACATTAGATCTTCGAAACTGTACATGGTGATGGATTCTTCAAATTGGCACAAGGCTTGATTGGCGTTGGTGCTCGGGCCGGTCGTGTGGATGCTATTCAACTCCGGCCTGATCCAACAACTCTCTCTCGCAGTATGCAGAGGATGTTTGTCAAGAAATAATCCCAGAATTGCAAATGCAGAATGTGAAAGCAATGGAGCAGTGTCACGGCTGTACTTTGTATTATCTTCTCTGCCGTGTGTGTGTGTGTGTGTGTGTGTGTGTGTGTGTTTGTGCTCCCCCCTACAGGTGCGCTGTGGAGCTGTGTGGTAATCAGGTGGATTGGGTGCACCGGTGCACAGGTGTGCCTATCGATAAGAGCTTCCTGTTTGGCATGCTCAGTGAGCGTTCCTTCTTGTCACATCGATCCCTGGCCAGGACCGAGATGTTGATCGGCGTTGCGGCGTATTAATAGAGTTTGGTGTCAGACTTTGTTATGAAGAATGGAAAATAAAGAGAGTATTGTAACCGCTGAAAACGCTTCCTCCTCCTTCATTGTTGCTCCCTAAGAAGGGCGTAACAAGCAGTCACCCTGGATGTGGACAGATTACGTTACTCTGCCTTACATCAACAGGAAGTGGGAGTTAGTTGAACGAGTGCTCTGCACGTCTCAGTGGAATAGCGCACTATGCAAAACAGCAGATAATATAAAGGCATCCATCATTAATGCATTAAATAAATTCGGCCTTGACGAATTGGTGTATGTGACGGACAGAGGGGCACATTTAGTTGCAGCCCTTCATACTGTTACATGTTTGAGTCTGAGGATGACATTTTTGGTGAAGAAGTGACCGCTCTCATTGACTCTCCAGAATCACCTCAAAATAACACTCAGAGCATCCGTGGTGGTGTTCTTTTAATTACTGCGGGTGTGGAGTGGGTGCGGGTTTATCAAACAAGATCTGTGCAGGTAAATGAAGCGCGATCTGCGGTGACATCACAATCATGTTGCATTGTGGTCTTATCTGCCTGAAGTGTACATATTGAGTTGACTCTCTCCCTCTGTGAAAATCAAGGGGTTGATGGTCTATCCAAATCAACTTCCCTCGTCCACCTGACAAAGTTAAAAGCACTTCAAAATGGTGACGGGGATTGCCCTGAGGGGAAGTGCTTAGGAAAATTTGCTAGTGTATGTCCAAAAGTGTAGTTAAACGTAGCCTGGAATAAGCGGATAGAAGATTGCTTATGCACAAGTAAGCTAACGTGATCATCAAACATTCAACAACATATAAATCAAAACTGCCTAAGGTTACAGAGAGAAATGTCGAACCCATGAAGAGGTATAAGACTGTGCAAGTATTGGGGGTGTTTATGGTCTATGTTTAATCATCGTTCTGAATCTGATCCAGACAAAGTCTTTGACAAAAAAAAAAATCTCAGCTTTTTGTTCAAAATGTTGCTTTTTATGAAACTGAGCCACATTCAAGTGTTGACAAAAAAATTATGAATAAAGCTAGAATAATATTATTATTATTTATTCATTTTTAAAGCAGGGGCTCTGTTCTTTCTTTTGATAAATTGTATGTTCACATAGTCATAAACAAAATATCCTGGGGGTAATTACATTTTTGTGAAAATCTGGGTCTGGCTGGCAACTTTTTTTTTGTTAAAAAGAAAATGCAATAAAGGTGGATGATGACTACATTTATTAAAAACTAATTTCTACATTGAGCAATAAAATTAAGGATTTAATGTAAAACTTACTGAATGCAGTTGTAACTAAATGCATTGTTGTATAGAGAACAATTTCATTGCTACGCAAGCTTTTGGTATAGTATTCTACCATAGCACACAGGTAATCCACAACGTAGATGATAGTGAACCCAACTGCAGGGAGTTTATTGAAGGTATGCAGGATGAACAGGTCATTAAACCGGGTAACAAAGAAACCGGAAGCTTTCATTTTAAATGGGTTGGTATTAGTCTCGTGTAGCCAGACCTTCAGACTGACGGCAGAAGGTCTGGACTCTATCGCTGCTTTTCTTGGCCAAGGACCGCTTAAGAGGACGTTTGACTGACATGTAATGCAACCAATCACAGTTCCTTTTGTTCCGCGTCATGTTTAGGGACGTGACAATATAATGTTAATGTCCCTACAATAACAGACCGGCATGCATCTAATACATTATTCATTCAAGGATGTTGTGCAAGTTTACTACAACAATGGAGTTGCAAATGTGGAAGAAATTTTATCTTTAAGATGTGTGTGACCATCATATGACAGTAAAAGAGCACACACAAACCTTATTCTAATATGGAATTGTAGTGGAATGGTAAAGAGTGTTGTGACGTGACAGGAGGGCCTCCACTCAAGGATACAAAATGATGAACAAGTCTAAGAATGTTCCACATATGGTTGAAAATACCATCATTGGCCTAGAAAGAAAACATTCTGGGAGTCAAGACTATAAAGGAGAAAGTATGCCCTCCCTTCACTGTCACACTCTGCAACCACTCTGTGTGACTGTATGACTGCTGACCTTTTCTTGCAAGAAAATAAACCTCATCAAAAACAATTGGAAATGTTTCTCTTATTCAGTGATATAATTTTGTTTGCCACCACTCAACCTTCACACACTTTTGAAAATCCAGCATTTAGTTGATCCTGGTAAGCGCTCATTGTCACAGTTGTAAACACAACGGCTTCAACCAGATTGCGACTTTGAAACTCTTGAAGTGTTTCCATTAAAGTGTGCCATATGCATCAGACGTTCAGCCAAAGGTCCGTGGGCGTGACTCACGTCTGAGGCTGAAACTAGGTTGGTATTGCAGGACAGTTCTTGGGAGAAATACGTACACTGGAGATAAAAAGAGAATACAGGTAAGTTCTTAATATGAGAAATGAATGTCAAATTCCTCCCTCAGATATCAGACTGATTATTAATCGATACATATAAAATAAGTGGCAAGAAGAGTGGAACATGTGCAAGAATAATAAGCTATATGAAACTCATCCGGAAATTACAAACAGACTTTTTATCAAAAACTGGTGGTCTACACCAGATGTCGTATGGGTCATACAAGTTTGACCCATGCTTTTTTGCTTAAGCGAGTTTAGGTTTAGAAAGGTGAATTTGCTCAGCGAGTTTACTCTGGCATCGAGTAATGATGCTCATTTCTCTTTACCTCTGTACAGATAAAGCGTTGTCGGGATGATTCCGGTTTGCGTGGCTACGCGGAAGCGATAGAAATTCTGTATTATAAATTTGAATGCCAGACAAGTAGTTTGTTGAGGGTTGGTTTGAAGATGAAAATAGCTTTGAATGCTGACATGGCACTAACTAAAACTATCTGTGACCCATTGCCACAGGTGTATAAATTCAATGGAGGATGGAGTGCTAGGTTGAATCCGAAATCGCCCCCTAAATCCTCATTCACTATTCCCTATATTAGTCCACTAATACTTTGTGAATGAGTGAATTCGGACAGCCGTTGAGCGTCGAGCATCGAGCATCGGTTGTATAATCGTTATTGCGGTGCAACATCAGTGGTTAAAGAGTTATTTAAGTAATTTTCAGTATGTACAAATTAATAATACACAGTCTGATTTAGAAACAGTAACATGTGGCCTTCCTCAAGGTTCAGTTTTGGGACCAAAATTATTTATTCTTTATTTAAATGACATCTTTACAGTGTCTACAATGTTGAAATTTGTAATGTTCGCTGATGACACAAATATTTTTTGCTCTGGAAAAAATATGGATGAATTATTGCAACTGGTAGAAAAATAATTAATTGTGTTAAAGAACTGGTTTGACTGTAATAAGTTATCTTTAAATGAAAATAAAACTAAATTTATGATATTTTCTGGTAATAGGACTCATAGCAATGCTAAGTTACACTTAAATGGAGTTGAAATTGAAAGTCTATGAAACAAAATTTTTAGGTGTGATCTTAGATAATAAACTTAGTTGGAAACCACATATTGAATACATTAGAAGTAAGGTAGCAAAATCAGTAGGAATATTGTATAAAAACAAAAGATCTAATAAATAAAATAGGTTTGAGAATGATATATTCCTCCTTAGTAATGCCTTATTTGTCATATTGTTCAGAAATATGGGGAAATGCAAATAAAACAAATATAGCTGTATTAATTAAGTTACAAAAAAGAGCTATTAGAATTATTAATAAAGTAGGATATTGCGAACCAACTAACAAACTATTTATTCAAAGTAATACTTTAAAATTTACAGATATTGTATATATAAAAATATTGGAAATAATGTATAGAGCACTTAATAAAAGTCTTCCATCTGGTATTCAGAAATTATTTAAGTTAAGAGAGGGTAGATATAACTTAAGAGGTCTGTTTATGTTTGAATGTGGAAAAGAAAGAATTAATGTAAAATCTATATGTGTATCAGTTATGGGTGTGAAATTATGGAATGCACTAAAAGATGATTTGAAATTATGTACTTCTCTGTTTAGCTTTAAAAAAAAATGTAAAAAGAAAATTGTTAATGATTATTCAGTTAGTATGTAAATTTTGTTCATATTATGTTAAAAAAAATGTATGTGCAGTATTGTATAATTATGTATATTGTTTTTTTTTATAATTTATAATGCTGTTTCTTCAGGTATGTGGTTAAATAGGGTAGGCAAATATAAGCCTTGGCTTCAGCCTACTCCTTTTTTTTTTTGGTTATTTCATTGTTAAATTTACCAGAAAAATCCAAATCAAATCAAATCAAATCAAATATGGGATAGAATGAGTGCACTCAATAACGTCCACTATGGTTTCTGACACTGCTACAAATGGCTGTATAGTGGGCGATTTTGGATTTAGCCCTAGTGTTACATGTCAGTTTGTGTTTGGATTTTCTGTTTGCATTTGTTCAGCTTCCCACCACACCTTTGTTTCCATGGTCACTGTCTTCATTAGTTCATTTGGTTCAGCTGTGTGTCGTTATCGTTTATTATCTTGTCAGGTCCTTTGTTTGTCTCATGTAGTGGTGGAAAGAGTACCACAAGAATACCATCTCAGGTATTTTCGTAAGAATAACGTCTATTACGCAACGCTAACCGACAGCCTGTATCAGATTTTTTATAAAATTATATAATTTTCTTTCTCGCTCTGTGTTAAGAAGCAACATGGAACCACAGAAGCAAGTTATTTCAAACATGACTGACGTGTAAATATAGTGATTTTGGAGCAAAACATGATATTAATCTCACTATGCTAAGCAACCAAACTAGCTATCCCTGTTGCCAAGAGCGATTTGTTTTATTACTAATTTTGAAAAGGAAGTCCACCTAAGATCATTTGAATGTTTTTTAAGAAGGGCAGAAGCAAAGAATGGTAATTGGGAGGTCTGATCAAAGAAATGATGGATTAAAATAGTATGAATAAAACATTGCCAGTAAGACAAAGTAGGGTACGGGTTACGTTTTTTTCATTCAACCGAAAATGTGCCGGGAGCCCACTGTTGCTATAGTAACGAGCTACACTTTTACATGCATCTGATTGACAGATAAATCATGCCATCTTATTTCACTGTTGTAGTTAATGTTGAGGTTATTTCAGCTTCTTTCAAAGTTTGCTTCATACATTTAATTTAACTGCATTGTTAAAGAGGGCAAGCTAAAGCATTAAAGGGGTGGTATGATATCCTTTTCACAAAATGTAAAATAAGTATCTGATGTCCCCAGAGTGTATATGTGAAGTTTTTGCTCAAAATACCCCACAGATATTTTATATAGCATGTTAAAATGTTCAATTTTTGAGGGTGAGCAAAAACGCTCAGTTTTTGTTTCTGTCCCTTTAAATGCAAATGAGCTGCTGCTGGAGGCGGAACTACAACAGCTTGTGTCCTTTTACCTCACACAAACATGCAGTGAAAACTTTGAGGTTTTTATGTTCAAACCGGAGTCAAACAATGATGGAGAGACTCAAGAAGTGACAATTGCAAAAAAGAGAATGCAACAGGACATTTCTGAATGGTTAGTTGATGAATTTATGTAGCTTATGTGTAGTTATCTTCTAGTCATTGATTAGCATATTCTGTCATGATAATCTATAAATCGTATTCCGGGGGTGGGTTTATGTATATTTTTGGGTAAGTGATGTCAGTAACCCGGGAGGAAAGTCGTGTAGTCCCTACCAGCCGTTTGTTGTAGTCCTTAAAAAACTATTTCTTTAAAGGGATACTCCACCGAAAAATGAAAATTCTGTCATCATATACTCACCCTCATGTTGTTTCAAACCTGAATTTGAATGAATTTCTTTCTTTTGCTGAACAGAAAGGAAGATATCTAGAAGAATGTCAGTAACCAGACAGTTTTAGATACCATTGACTTCCATAGTATATTTTTTTCCTACTATGGAAGTCAATTGTATCTAAAACTGTCTGGTTACTCACATTCTTCTAGATATCTTCCTTTCTGTTCAGCAGAAGAAAGAAATTCATACAGGTTTGAAACAACATGAGGGTGAGTATATGATGACAGAATTTTCATTTTTCTGTGGAGTATCCCTTTAAAAGAAAATATCTCCTTTTGCATTGAACTTTGAGCGTTGTAACTTTGTAGATGTTGTTTGTGCTTAAACAGCAACATTACACTAACTAAAGTTAGAAAAGTGAAATCATAATCAACCACCCCTTTAAACTCAACTGTGTGCATGCATTTTAGTCACTTACATTGTTCTTGCTTTGTCCATGCAATAACTGCGTCCTTGTTGCCGAGTTTTCTATTTACGTCAACTGCTCAGTGCTCTGGTAATATCAAAAGGTATGACCCATTTCAATTTGAAATCAGAATATGAGCAGAGCTCACTTAAATTCACTAAAATATTGAAACGTTAGCGTTACTGATTCAAAACGCGAGCGCCTGAAAGTGATTGACTCAAGCGGCAACCTCCCCGTCTCTCTCTTGAAACCAACACGGAAGTGAGTTAAACTGCAATTCATTGACTGGCCGCTTGAGGCTGGCTGCAGAAGTGAGTCAAATCTGTATCTCCCCCATGTTAAAATTACCAACTTTACAGCAGAAAAAAACATGTTTACAGCCTGGATCTCTATGTGGCTTTGGTCTATACAGCTAATTTTGCCCTTCATAACAGCTGTGAGGGGGGGTGAATTTTTTTTATAACTCATCCGTTTAGTTGATTAATATTTAAAGTTCTGCATAATTAAGGGTGTGGCCACTTGAGTGACAGGTGGATTCCCGCTGATGTCAATGCTAGCCGTTTTTTTGCTGTTAGCCGCGTCACTACTCACTTCACCTCAGCAAATTTTAGCTGCTGAACTTGCCATCTCTGCAGTGTTTGTGCTTTTTTCGGAATTATTTCATACAATTTAATACACCCATTACTTCGCCACGGCTTTGTTCGAGAGAACAACCAGCGCTGTATTTCAGTTGTTTTCCTCTGTGAACATGCACTAATGGATGTCTGACAATTTCGTTGGTTTTTGGAGTTTTCAGATTTAAAAACGTCTATAGATATAAAGGCTCGTTCGTTCTGCTCTCACGGAACAGATAGATTATAATATGCTTATGTACCGTCAGATGAAATCCTGCAGGTGTCGGCGCTTTCTCCGTCCATGCAATAAATGCACATCCTTGAATGAGCACGGATTTTCTAGCGCATTTACTTGAACTTCTTAGGTAATATATCTATGGTTTAACCCATTTGAGAGGCGGCCAAAATTAGAATTTAAAATGGACTGAATAAGCTCTCTACGAACTTGACGAGCGATTCCGCGCTGACGGACCATAGACTATAAAAAAAGAATGACTGACATGTAACTGTTATGCACATAAATCACTGTCACACACACTCTCTCAGAATAATAGTTAAGTTACTGCATAATACATTTTCAACTAGCAGAATAGTACAGAATGACGATACACAGTCTCACTTGTAGCCATGTCTTTTAATAATATTTCAAAGGGCAAAAACAGGAACTTTTCATTGGCTTTACATAATCAACTGTCACTTTAGCGCGAGGCCCTCTGCAGTCGCAGACTTAGTACTTTCCATAGGGTACTTTCAGTAGCATATAGCATTACCTCCCAAGCCTGAGCTAACTCGATCACGTCGAGCGGTGAGCCGCGAGCGTGGTTTCATAGCCAGGCTCCTCCAGCTTCACCCACGCCCCGCCTCTTTGCCCATTTTCTGTTATCCGAGAGTGACGCAAGGTGACGCGAGGCCAAGATGGCGACGGCCGACTCCGCCCACTTTAGACTTCAAAAATGCTCTTCAGAAACCTACGGGTGACGTCACGGACACTACGTCCATATTTTTTTACAGTCTATGGATTGACTGTCAGCTCGAACGCCCCGCCCCCCAGCTGAAATGGAAGTATTGATTGGTTTTGCACCCGAGTCAGACCTGTCTGTTATTGGCTGAAGCGCAGGGCTCCACCGCTGTAGTTTGAGGCTACGTCTACATTAATCCGGATACATTTGAAAATGCTCTCCGTCCACATTAGCGTTTTCAGGCGTTTTCGGACGTTTCAGTGTGGATGAGAAACTTTTGAAAAACGCCTGAAAATGCTAAATTCACCTTACTGCGCATGCGTAAAACCCCACAAAAGATCACTGATATGATTCAGATGGAAAAATAAATAATGAAGTTTTCGCGCAATTCTTCTGACAGGATCATTTTATTTTGTAAAATATCTCACCATTCACTGATGTGGTCCAGGTCGCACGCAGTCACCATATGTTTGGTCTAAAACGCAACTGCTCTCATGTATTGCCGCAGGACAGCAAATGTGTGATATGAAGAGTGTGCAATGTAGAATATTTTTAGCAGCAGTGTGAAAGTGAATAGAACATAACAGGCACAATACTGGTAATAAACATGAATATCTATTGGTACAATATGCGTCACATGACTAAATTTACATCATCGTTTTTAAATACCACCGGTTTCACAGTCCACACAACGTGAAAACGGCGTTTTCAAATGTGTCCACATGACATGGCATGAAAAGTGTCTGTCAAATTCCAGCTCTCCCTGTTGCTCCGTTGGCACCTTTGTCAAAGTAGTTTGTACTTTTGGTGAAAAATAAATGTAGTGAAGTTGAATACATTTTTTTATTCAACTCAAGTAAAAGTAAAAGTACCACAATTTAATTGTACTCAAAGTAGAAAAAAATGAAAAATCTCCTCAAGTACTGTAATGAAAGTATTTGTAATTAGTCACTTTCCACCTCTGGTCTCATTTAAATATACCCTATGTTCTTTGTCGGTTCTCGTTAACATTTGGTTGTGGTTTTCTCCTGCGTTCTTCCTGGTTCCAATGAAGTCTTCCTTCTAAAGTTATTCCTCGTTGTGAGTATCTCTAAACACCACATCTCGTAACACCTAGAGGGGCATACCTAAAGTAGTTTGCAGCATAGTTATAATGCATTATAATTGTCCAAAATCCTTGTTAATGTACATAAAGACTTCATCCTAGTCTGTAAGATTGTCAATTTTAATATTAGAAAGTGCTAATAGTATATATAAGTTAGAGTCCAGATATATATTTTAAGCTTCATTCATGATTCTGGATAATCTAGATTTTTTTTAAATAGAGATCACGGTTCTCCCATGATTCTGAAAACAAAACAATAAACAAAATAACATGTGCTTAACTTGAGGTTCTACGGAAGAGGATTAGGGCCAAGCAATGATAAAATAAAACCATCTCGAGATTAAAAGTCATTATAATGCGAAATTAAACTCTCGAAAAAAGTCTAAATACAATCTTGAGAATAAAGTCGTTGTGTTTCGAGAAAAAAAAAAAGTCGTTGTTTCGAGATTTTTTTATTTATTAATTTGTAGCCTGGGTCTCCCAATGCTGCCTTGCGCGCAGCGCGATTTTATTCACGTTGCTAGGCAGACTGGATTCCATGGACCAGATTTTCGCCTCAGCGAGGGGACCAATCACAGAACGGGGAGGGAGCAGCAAGACGATGACGACGTCTATGCGACACACCGAAGCATTTTGCTTATATCTATGGATCCAACATGGCAGCAGACGCGAAGTTACCTTTCGATGCAGCCTTAGATAGTGTTCTAAGTAGTTTAGAACGCAAGATTATTTTGAAAAAAGTTATTGGCAGAGAGTTCAATAAGGCAGCGCCAAACAAGAGCTGCTAGGTTGCTTATCGTGAGATTTTAATGGGCTGTTACATCATTTAGTTAAGTGCATGCTATTTAAGAAGCTGGAACGATTGAACAGACAATTAAACGTATGATACCTGGGTTGTGGTTTTCCTGGTGGAGCTGGCACGTGGACTCGGTGGGTTTGGGCAGGTCTTTTTCAAAGCCCTCGGGGTCTTTGATGGTGTAGGCTCGCGTTGCCTTTTGGCTATGTTGCTGTCTGTGTTTCGGAACTCTTCTTCCCATTGCCTGAATGTAGGCAAGTCGCTTTCCAGCCTGGTAATTCGGGAGGAGCAACGCTGGCAGGATCTTCTTGATTGCCCTGACTCCTGTGCGACTGTCACCCCTAATAACGCTAACCTCTCGGATAAACTCGGTGTTTTTTTCAATAAAAACATGTCTGTAGAGTGTCCATATATACCTTCTACCCTCATGTTTGTCTTGCACAAACGGTAATAGTCGCTGAACGCCATCGTGTACACATAAATCTCTGACCCATCGTCTTCTTCCTCGTCTAATTTCTGTCGCTCTACATACGTCATCTGGTATAATTGAAACGATTGGCTATGAGCTACGTACAGGCGCATTTGATAGACATTCGTAGCACCCAATAAACGGCTCTGGGCATTCGTAAACCACGCCTCAAATACGAGAAAATTAACATGTGGTTCCCAGACCACGTCTCAATGAGACGAGGTCTGACGTTAGCCAGGCTATTAAATTTAGAGAAAAAACTCAAAATACAATCTTGAGAATAAACTCATTACATTTCGAGAATAAAGTCGTGTTTCGAGAAAAAAACTCGTTAAATTTCGAGAATAAAGTCGTGGTGTTTCGAGAAAAATTGTCGAAATGAAATGTAGAGAATAACGCATTTGATCAGTGTTCATTGCATAGCCTACTGATAGAGGACATGGCAGAGTTGGATCACTTAGTCAAGCTATATACTTTAGACTTTCTTTCAATAACAAAGAAATACTATCAACTTTAGCTAATTATGACAGAATAATAATTAGCATACGAACTTTAAAGGTGCACTGTGTCATTTTTAGCAGCATTTAGTGGTGAGGATTGCGAATTGCAAACAGCCAGTCACTCACGGCCTATCCCTCAAATTGCAAACTCGAAGGAGAAGCTATGGTGGCCGACGTAGGATCGGAAGATGTCATCGTCTGAGTCTGAGTCTGAGTCAGCAGAGAGTAGCAAGTCAAGCAATGAGGTTTCTTTATATTATATTTTATATTAAATTATATTTACTTAATTATTCAGTAAAACCACATGTTATTGCGATTGTTATTTTTACTTGTTCATCATTGTGTTAGTCTTTTATTCACTGACTTTACTAGGGATGGGAATTGATAAGATTTTATCAATATCAATGCCACTGACGATTCTGCTTATTGATCCGATTCTTTAACGATTCTCTTATTGATTATTGATAGCACTGTGTGGAAAAAATTTGTCATATGCTTTTCAAAAAAACATGTGGTTTTATTTATTTTAAAGCTTAAGCTTGAGTAAGCAAACTGTACTTTTTATGTAATTTATGTAATAAATAGAACCTTATTGTAAAGTGTTACTGATAGTTATACACCGATTCAGACGTCTCCTGAGTTCACTGTTGGAAAGATAAGTTGTTTTAACCATTCATTAAAATTAATCGGTTCAAAGGAGTCATTAGTTCGCGAATTGGATGTGGCATGTGCGTTGTGTGATTATCCCAGCAGTTAGGACATGGACATCCAAGATTTCTGTCAACACAGAAAACATTTTATCACTGGATAGTTTTATTCGTTTAATTGAACAGTAAAGCTGATCATATCACGGAAGTGGAGAATAAGTTCCCTAACTCCACTGTATTTGTCTTGGGTGATTTCAACCACACTGATCTGAGATCTGAACATCCGAAATACCATCAGTTGGTGCGCTGTGCCACCAGGGGAGAACGGACTCTTGATCATTGCTATTCTTCCATCAAAGAGGCATATCGTGCTTGTGCGCGTTCGCCACTAGGCAATGGCGATCATGCTGTGATTAAACTCATCCCCACATACCGGTCTCTACTCAAAAAACAAAAACCGATCAAGAGGGCTGTACAGAAATGGACACCCGCTGCAATTGAAACACTACAAGCCTGCTTTGATATTACAGACTGGGAAACTATTAAATTGGCATGCAATAACTTTGATGAGTATGTAGACACATGCTCGTCCTACATCTACTTCTGTGAGGAACTTTGCATTCCCAGACAATCTATTGTCATTTATGGGAATAGTAAGCCATGGTTCAATAAGGAAGTAAGGCTACGGAGGAGAGAGAAGGAGGCGGCCCACAGGAGCAGAGACAAGGCTGCCTACACCAAGGCGAAATATGCACTCAGCAAAGCCATCCAGCATGCTAAGAGGCTGTATAAGGCCAGGATTGAACAACAGGTCGGGATAAGAACATCAGAGCTGTCTGGAAGGGCCTACAATCTGCCACGGGCTACAAAAAGCCTGGACACCTGGACAATCGGAACACCTACGCAAGACTCCTGTTTGTGGATTACAGCTCTGCCTTTAACACCATCATCCCCGACCTCCTCCACAGCAAACTGACTCATCTGAACATTCACCCCCTCCTCTGCTCATGGATTACAGACTTCCTCACCAACAGGACTCAGTATGTCAGGCTGGGCCCACATCTCTCACAGCCCTGCACAGTCAACACTGGTGCCCCCCAGGGTTGTGTGCTGTCCCCCCTGCTATTCTCACTGTACACCAATGACTGCATCTCTAGAGACCCTTCTGTCAAAACCATCAAATATGCGGACGACACCACCATAATAGGCCTCAACTCCAACAACGACGAGTCAGCCTACCGCAGAGAAGTCAGTCTCCTGGAGTCCTGGTGTGCAGTCAGTAACCTGGAGCTTAACATCAACAAAACAGTGGAGATGATAGTGGACTTCCGCAAAAAGCCCTCGACTCATCCTCCTCTGGTCATTAATAATTCCTCCGTGACTGTGGTAGAGCACTTTAAGTTCCTGGGCACAACCATCACCAACACACTCAAATGGGACAATAACATCTCCCAACTAGTGAAGAAAGGCCAGCAGCGCCTGTTCTTCCTCCGCCGCCTGAAAGGACTACTGCTCAGTCCCCCCATCATGGTACAATTCTACAGAGCGGTCATTGAGAGTGTGCTAACATCCTCCCTCACGGTCTGGTTTGCCTCTGCGTCAGCCCGCGCAAAGGCCAGGCTACAAAGAGTCGTCCGGGCAGCAGAGCGGATCATCAGCTGCCCCCTGCCCCCCATCATGGACCTGCACAGTTCCAGGTCCATTAACAGAGCTGTGAAGATTGCGGCCGACCCCTCTCATCCTGCCAATAGTCTGTTTAATCTTCTCCCCTCTGGAAAGCGGTACAGGGCCATTTTGCCCAAAACATCACGCCACTGCCACAGTTTTTTCCCTCAAGCAATAGCCCTCCTAAATGACTCTTAAACCTGGAATTCATTGCACTCTATTTTTATTTAACACAACACTATCTACATTCATATTAACTTATTGCTCATAATGTCTCTGTTTGTCCTTGTATTGTGTTTTTGTCCTTGTTTTCTTTGTCTTTCTGTTTTACTGTGTGTTGCCTGCATGGAGAAGACCAAATCAAATTCCTAGTATCTGTAAACATGGTGAAATAAAGTTGAATTGAATTGAATTGAATTGAAACATGAAAACATTTTGAAATTTCAAAATCTGTTAAATTGGCAGAAAACTCCTTGGCTTTTAACAGAAACATATTTTCTAAAGGAACTTTGAGTCTGCACTGAAAATTAACAATAAAACATTTGAGCGTACAATTACAAGTATCAGTGTATGTATGACAATAGTGTCTTTTTATCTGTATCTGTATCTTAAAATGTGATCAAGTAGTTACATTCTTAACAATTCACAGCATAATTAAAACTGGGATTTAAACTACATTTTATTTTATTTTTCAAGCATTTGCTTGTATAATTGCAATCTTCAAGCTAAGATTTCTAAGGCAACATTGCTAAAACCAAACAAGCAAGGAGAAATGTGTGTTAACTCATCTTTAACTTATGCTAAACTTTTGATTTCTGTAACTGAAAATCAAATCAAACAGAAATGTTTTAGTTGTTGGTAAGAGTTTAGCATACATCTCTTTTAGCTCCTCAAAAGTAAGGGAGATTTGTGATTGTGTGATGTCCTTCCAACAGTCTAACACAAACATTGGCTTTTGGACAAGCTCTTTGTGGGAAATCTCCTTCAGAATTTTGGAGAAGTGTTCTGCAGAGACTTTTCTGCGGCATTCATAGCTGTCAAGAACTTCCAACAGTTCATCAAGTTCAACAGAAGAGAAATCCTGTAATGCACGTTGAAGAATTTCTCGTTCTTGGGTGCTTACAAACTGAAGGAAGCACTCTATCACTATGTATACTGCACCAAAAAGGGGGGGCCAGCTTTATTGGAATGTACTGGCAGTCTTTGTAACCTTTCAGGAAAATTCTGCCAACAGCTTTCCAAGAGTCAGCTTGGAAATCATGTCTAATGAAATTAACTTTCATTGTAGTTCCAAGTGTACAACGATCACAGAATTCTTGCCAGAAGGTACTATACACATCTCGGAGAACCCCTGACCCATAGCCAGCTTCCTCTGAATTGTCTGGCAATAAGCGTCTAAATGCCAGTTGCCTGGTCAAAGTCTCCGGGTCAGAAAATTCATTGATCATGTCATGGAGGCAGTTTCCATGATGTATTATTATTTGTTTTGTTTGAATGCCAATTTCAGTGGTTTCTGGAGGCACATAAACTAATGTGTTCTCCAGGTCAGATTCATCTCCTGAGTAAGGGCCAAATGTGATTTCAGGGTCAGAAATATTAAGTGGGTCATTCACTACATCATCTGCCATGATGAAAACTTCCTCAGCTAATGTAATATTCAGGCCTGGTACCACTGGAAGATCTGTGACAACTGAAGAATCTGTATAGTTGTTAGTGGGCATTGTAGAAGAGTCTGCTAAATCTTCACTATAATCACTTTGTAGTGAGATGATGCTGGTCTCATCATTATTTTCACTTTCAGACTCAGTATTTGAAGTACTGTCAGCTGACTCGTTTGGCCTAGTAGCTATGTAGAAGCGCACATTTGGCAGTTTCACTGCCTCATATATTGTGCCAATGGAGACATCACTGGGAAGAACATTTTGTCTGAAGTCCCAAACTTTAAATGTGAAGTCACATTCATCACCCTTACAAGAATTTCCATCTGGGAAGAAAAGTTCTACCAGAAAGACTCAGGAGAATTAATACTGTGACAATGAACATTTATTTAACATTTATTATACAAACAATCAAGTTCTTTGGCGTAGGCCCCGTCCGTAACTCGCATTCCGAGGGTACGGAATCTGCATATCCTGCCTGAAGACGAAGGCAGGGGCGCAGCCCACCCCCTGCGAAGTAAGGAAGGGGGCCATCTGGTGGTGGTGGGGTGGAAGGAGGAAGAGGACATCCTGGCGTCTTCAGGATGGAGGGGAGAGCCTGTCTGGAGGTGTTGGGGAGGATGGAGGGGAGGACCCAACATGGTGGTGATGGAGGAAAGGTCCCGTCTTGGTGGTGTTTGGGGAGGATGGAGGTGGTTGAAGCGACAGCATCTGTGAACTCAGACATGTGTAAGTACTACCCTTTTATACTGGGCTATTAAGATTTGATTGGATAGATGAGAAGGTAATAAGTGACGAGAATGATTGAGTCTTCCTGGCAGAACTTGCGCTAGGCTTCATTTCTACCAGAAAGACTCGGGAGAATTAATCCTGCGACAATGAACATTTATTTAAGAGCTCAGCAAACAATCAAGTTCTTTGGCGTAGGCCCCGTCCGTAACTCGCATTCCGAGTGTACGGAATCTGCATATCCTGCCTGAAGAGAAAGGCGGGGGCGCAGCCCACCCCCAAAATTAGGTGGAGGAATAATCCACCGGGACGGGGCCCACCCCCCAAAGAACGGTAGAGGAAGTATACCCACCGGTCGTGAATCCTGAAGATCCTAAACAAGGAGAGAAAAAGAAAAGAAAAAAATATTAGAAATTATGTTGTTGTTGTTTTTTTTGTTTTTTTTTTATGAGGACCACGGCCATCTTATGTTATAACACGTGGACCACATGCCATCTCTTGATACTGACACATGGGCCACAGGCCATCTTTGGAACTGACACATGGGCCGCAGGCCGTCTTTTGGAACTGACACATGGGCCACAGGCCATCTTTTGATAGGTCACATGAGTGACGAGCCATCTTTTGGTATCTTTTAATAAGTCACATGGGCCACAGGCCATCTTTTAATAAGTCATATGGGCCAAAGGCCATCTTTTAATGAGTCACATGGGCCACAGGCCATCTTTTAATAAGTCACATGGGCCACAGGCCATCTTTTGGTAAGACACCTGGGCCACAAGCCATCTTTTGATAAGACACCTGGGCCGCAGGCCTTCTTTTGATAAGTCACATGGACCACAGGTCATCTTTTGATTTCTGTCACATGGACCACAGGCCATCTTTTGATTTGTCACATGGACCACAGGCCATCTTTTAGTTCTGTCATATGGACCACTGTCCATTATATTGTTACGGTCACGTGGGCCATAGCCACCTATGGATCTGTCACATGGGCCACAGGCCATCTTTTTGTTCTGTCGCGTGGGTCTCAGTCACTTTTAAATCTGTCGCATGGATCACAGCCATTTAGTTTGCTATGTGGCCGCTGGCTGTCTTTAAGTTCAGCCGATGGACCACAGCCATCATGATGCATGCAAAGCCACTTGGCCAAACACCACCACCAGAGTGTAAATAGGAATTTACCTGGACCGTTACTGGAGAGCTTGCTGAGCTTCGAGGATAGTTTTTAAATCTGGTCTTATGTAGGACTCAAATGCCGAGGAGGACCATCTGCCCAGAATTTTGATGGCTGATGTAGGAATGCCACGCTCGGCTGCTGTAGTGGCAGCCCCGATCCTGAAGGAATGTCCAGTGTACTAAGGGGAAGATAAGCTGCAGCTTTTGAGAACAGAAATGAGATGGGACCTGAACCAGGTTTGAGAGAGAGGTGCTCCATTTGGTAAAATAAAAAGGGGGGAATGAGCAGAATGACTGGGACGGATTTTAAGGAATTTAATCATAGATGAGAAGGGGCAAAAATCGCAACTGATTTTGGAGATAGTTAAGGTAATACCAGAACCTTGAGTGTCGTTCTTAGAATGCTTAACCCTCTGAGGTCTGAGCTGTTTTCTGGGCCATGGAGGTGGTCTGACATGCTCTGACATTTGTGTTTTTTTCTGTTACTAGTGACATTTTCATGGCTAAAGTCTGATTACACTGTATTCAGCACAAACTCTGCTACAATAATATATCAGCAGCATGTATGTAAAAGTTTGTAGTTTTGAGATAATGACATTTATGCGTGGTTTGTGAAAATACAAAAAAAAATCTCACTGAAATAAGGCCATGAAACCCATACTGATTATTTCTTCACAAGACTTTTGAAAATTGTATGACATAGCCTAGAATATTTGCTCCAAAACTATGTGAAAATCACCCTGACTGCTCATTCAGATAAGACAATATATTGATTTAAAATTTCTAAGACGTGTTTTGTGTGACAAAGCCATATGCGAAGAGGCGTGATCATCTCATGAATATGTAAGGTTTTAACACCTGAGAAAGACAAAGACACTCCCCTAACTGCCCTATTAGGAGCGATCAGGCCCTGTCATTCAGAGCAACCTTGCACAAAGAATGAGGAGATTTAAAAAAGAATGGCTTTTAGATTGTTTGGATTTATTTACAGCACAACACAATCCAAAAATACAAATGACAAAAGAGCACATTGAAAACAATGATCCAAAGACAGAGACCTTTGTGCCATTCCTAAAAACATTGTACATACCTTTAATTTCCAAGGTGTTTGATTTTCACTTTACCATGTTCATGTACAGAGACTCATGTGAATGTTGAAGTCAGCAGGACTCAGTTGCATCTGGTCCCTGAAAGAAAAAAAAAAAGAAAAAACTGTGAACATAATGATATCAAGAGAAACTATAGGGCTGCACGATTTTGGGAATAGATTTTAGATTTTTCTGGTTAAAATTTATTTTTAAAATTCACAGAATACAAACACACACACACACGTTTCCAACAATATATAATGAACACCAGGTTTGTTGTGCCTTGTAGGCACAGGCTACGCAGTGCTGCATAAAATAATAATAACAATAAATTAAATCTTCCAAAAGATTTCAAGAACAACTACGCTAGAGAAAAATATATTGATTATCATATGTTACTTCAAATGTTTCCATTCGTTATGATGATATGAAATGAGATAATAGTAAAAACATAAAGCCTAATGTTTGGTGCATTTTTCCTTTCAAACGCAATCGCGCTCCAAAATATGATACATTAAAACCCACAGCGCGCTCCAAAATATGATACTCAAACCCACAGCGCGCTCCAAAATATTAAACATTATGGTTATACATATCTATGTTTGAGCAGATATCCACAAACAGTATTTATCAGGAAACACGGGTCTAAATAGTATAATATTCACCATATACAGTATCTAGCAACAGTTCAACTGCAATGTGAAGTTTATGCAACAATACCATAAACTAATAAGTAAGAATTTCTTACCTTACATCTTTCTTGTCTTCAAATCGCGTTCTTCTTCTTCTGGGGGTAAATCCAATGTAAGCTCAGACGTGTCTTCCAAACGTGTCTTCCAAACAGACGTGTTTGAGGTAACGAGGGCGTTCGCGTTCCATGTGGAGATTTGCATGTGAATCACTTTTGCGCGAGTGGGTGTGTCGAATTAAAAGTAATTAGCAAGCGTTTGAGATACTGGACATCCTGTTGGTTTTATACAAATTACTTAAACAGAGAATATTTGTTTTCAGTTTGAATCCGATCATTTAAAAGTACACACTTAAATGTGTATAAAGGTGTATGGCTCATAAATGTGTGAGAAGTATTCGCTGAGTTTTGTTTCAGTTTATAGACGTGCTCAAGAAAAAAAAGTTCACCGCGACGGAGAGGCAGAACGCACACCCTGTTTATTTTCTTTATTTTACAAAAGCACAATGTTTTGATTTGATTGTAAGTGGACACATACAAAAGTAGAAATATCACAGATTATTTTTTTATATTTCTTTTTTCTGTATAACCATAAATGACGGAGTAATTTAAGTTTATGTTGCTGCTATGTGAAAAAAATCCAGCAAAACGCGTCGGCGCGTTTCTCGACCTCAGAGGGTTAAGAAAGAGTGTGAAAAAATTTGGTGAAAATTGAAGATCTGCGAAGGAAAGACCACGGGCTGGATCGAATTGATTGGTAGCTGAAGAAAATTCTCCTGGACGCATGAATCCGTAGAAAGCCGTTAAAAATGCAGCTTCTAGCAGAGTATTGATGTACGTAGAAAAGAGGCCGTTGCGGACGGAAATTATTAATCTATGTATTAAAGGCAGAGTAAAAGGCAGCCTTTTGTCAGGGGAAATGCTAGAGGATTTAGCTATGCCTTTAATAGGCTGTAAATAGCAGATTTAGCAGTAAATAGGCTGGGAAAATCAGGGTTAAAATATTTTGCGTAAAATTGAATATCTGCGAGTAATCTACGGATAGATTCAATTTTTAAATTGCGCTTTCGAAATTGAAAACGAGAAAAGAGCAAACAGTCAAAATCTAAATGGGAAATAAAGGAATCTGAAAGGAAAACCAAAACATTAAAAACGAAGACCAGGCAGAAGTATAAGCTTTGAGAGTAGATGGAGCAACGCCTTTAGACATATAATGTCTGGCTGAACGGAGCAAATCTTCTAATTTAACATTGTGGCTGACAGGGGAGGGCAGGGTGTTGGATCCGGGTTGGCTGTGGGGCAGAGCCGTCTGAAGGTCTGAAAGCGAGAAAGCGCGTCAGCGAATAACATTGGAGTGACCGGGTATGTGAGCAGCCTTAATGATGAAGTTGTGAATAACTGATTGCCAGATTAAACGACGCAGAAATGGCATGATCATCTGGCAAGATGATCTACCTTTATTGATAATGGCAACGGTGGCTTCATTATCGCAAAACATCAGAATGCGTTTCCTGGACCACTCTGGACCCCAGATTACGCTAGCTACGACTAAAGGGTAGATTTCGTAGAGCGCAGAAGAGAGAGAGCTTGAGGTTGACTTAGGGAATTCGTTAGGCCACCTCTCTGTGAACCAATGCCCTTGGAAAAATCCCCCGAAGCCAATAGACGGTGCGGCAGCAGTAAACAAATGTAAATCTGCGGAAGATTCAAAAGCCTCGTTGTAGAAAAAGGAAATGCCATTCCAATCATTTAATAGACGAGACCAGAATGCGATGTCGAACAGACAGCCTTCGTCTAACTGGACCGGATTGCTTAATTCGCGCACGGAATGGGCCAATGTTAGTAACCGCGATATGAAAGCCCTGCCTTGAGGGATGATGCTCATGGCAAAATTTAGGTGGCCGAGCAGGGACAGCATATCGCGCTTCGAGACAATGCGTAAAGAGGAGAAGGTTTCCAGAAAAGATCGGATTCTTATAAGCTTTTCTTGAGGAAGAGAAGCTTGTATTTTTACCGAATCGAGAGATATACCTAAAAATTCTAGATTAGTAGAGGGGCCCAGAGTTTTCTCTGCAGAGAGGGGAACGCCGACGTCACTAAAAACCTGCTTTAATATGTCGAGAATAGAAGAATGGGAAGAAGGGAAATCGATTAACAGGAAATCATCGAATAAATGCAAAACAAAAGGAAGCTTGCAGACATTCAGCAGGATCCAACACAAAGCTTCCGAGAGACTATTGAAGATATGGGGGCTACTTCTACACCCGAAAGTGAGCCTTACTTCGAAATAGAATTTTGAATCCCATTTGACTCCGAAGAGTGGCCAGTCAGCAGGGTGGATTGGCATGGTTTTGAATGCGTCAGTTATATCTGCTTTAGCCAGCCAAGTGCCTTGGCCAGCTAACTTAATTAACTGTATAGCGTTGTCAACCGAAGCGTAATGAAGAGAGAAGGGTGCTTTCATGAATGCATTCATTAACGCTTGCTATTTTTTCGGAATGAGAAGACATGTCGAAAATGAGACGTTTTTTGCCCGAGTATTTACGGTTAGCAACGCCGATAGAGTTGATCCTAAAAGGAGAAAAAGGAGGCAAAGCGAAAGGGCCGATAACATAACCTTTATTGACTTCTTTCTCTAGCAGCGCTGAAACGACATCAGGTTCGTTCATGGCTGATTGCAAGTTTTTTGCTAGAAAAGAGGTAGTAAGATGTGAAAGGATGCCCACCCTAAACCCTTGGGACAGAGACCGGTGATTAGATAGTCAACGAATGACGGATCAGGGTGAAAAGAGAGGTAGCTGGAAAGGTTTGAGATGTTGATGGGTGTAGATGGATGTTTGCTCAGAATTTTTTCCGGAAAGGGGCTTTCCCTCTGGTTTGAGGTTTGTACCGGCGTGGGCAGACTGATTTCGGGTGCGGATCCTTGCACAAACTACAAATGTGAGCAAATCGACAATTAGAAAGTGAGCAAACAGCTTCATTAAATAGATTGCATATGGGACCGTCATAAGATTCTGCGACCGGGTGACCTCTGCTGTTAGAGTTGAGTCTTACGTTTTCAGTACGGCGGACAGCAGCCGGATCGTGGCTAGTGAAAGCTTTCAGGCAGAATGAAGCTGTATGTCCGTGAGCGCTGCAGATAGAACAAGCCAAACTTTTTTGGCCGCCGAAATGACGCACCAGCAGTTCAGTATCGGTAATAGACCAGTCGAGTCTTGAATTGTAAAGAGTAATGAAAGACGCAGATTTAGCGGAGAATGATTTGTGATATTCATAGAATAAAGTGCCCCCGTATCTTTGGTTAAAGTCTGCCATCATGGAGAGATAGAGGTCTAGCTCTTCCCTTCTATCTGGAAAAACTTGGCATAAGATGTCCCTGTAAATGCTAAAAGCAATTACAAATTCGCCGAACGATAGATTGCGTTGCAACCGTTGATCTGAAGTTTTTAGAAGAACTGCCACGTCACCACAGTCAACCATTTTCCTGTCAGCAGCAGGCGAAGGAAGTAATAATGAAGCCAGGATGATATCCTTACCTTGGATAATATTTGATCTGGGATGAGGAGATACTGTAGCGGCGGCGGGTGAAACAAAACGCCTACCGAAAGCTTGGGCTGGCGTAGATGTGGAGAGATTAAAGATAGGAGTAGCCGGTGTCGCGGGGACGTCTTGGAATGGTGACTGGCTCGTGAGAAGAGGAGCAGGCTGAGAAGCTGATGTAGAAGGCATGGTCGCTGAGTTATTACCGGAGAAGGAAGGCCGGGATTGCCGGATGACTGGAGAGATTATGTCGGGATCCGAGTAGAGGTTAGTATTGATGAAGGAGTTTTCGAAATTCGTCATCTTGGACTGTAATCCTTTAACTGTTTGTGAGAGGTTTTGAACTGCAGAAAGGAGCTGATGATTTGTGTCTGGAGGGTCAGTGATCTGTGGAGGAGATGACGCCTGCACCGGTAATGATGTTCTTTTTGCTGGGCGAGGTGAGGATTTAGCGGATCTTTTCCTGCCGGCTTGCTTTGATTGAGCAGTTGATGTTGGAGCTTTTGTTTTAGGGGGAATAGATGCTGGTGGATTGCCCAATGTATTTTGGGCCAAGAGCAGAAGATCTTCTCTTGAAATACCTTCACTGATGGGAATGCCGGCGTCCTCAAGAGCGCTGAGCATACTTTTGAAGACCAGCTCGCCCATGAAGAAGTACGGCATTGAATGCGGGTACTGCGGCGTGTAGCGGTAGGAGATGGCTGAACGAATTCATCATCTGAATCGGAATAATCACAAATTGATTGCGTATCCTGAGACATGGTTTTGGTCGGCAACTGGCGCTAACAACTGGTTGAAGCGACAGCATTTGCAAACTCAGACATGTGTAAGTACCACCCTTTTATACTGGGCTATTAAGATATGATTGGATAGATGAGAAGGTAATAAGTGACGAGAACGATTGAGTCTTCCTGGCAGAACTTGCGCTAGGCTTCATTTATTTACCTTCTTTAATGATCTCATTAATGTCCATTGCAACCTTTCTAGTACCCCCTCCTTGTTTTGTTCTGACCTGTTTTGTTTCTTTGTTTTCTGTATGAATCAAGCCAATTTCAATCTGTCGCTTACTTGCTTTGGCTCTGGATTTGGGTTTGGAAGTCTCAGGTGTATCTTCAGATTGGGGTTCAGTTGTAGATTGCTTTCTTGGTTTCATATTTTCTCTCAATCTTTCAAACAGACCCAACTTCCTTTTGGAAACAGGGTTTTGATTGCGACAAAAATTGAAAAGAGCAAGTCTATCTCCATATGATGGAATATAGTTGGCCAGAGCTGAATCCTCCAGTAGCAAGATAACATCTCTGTCAATCTGTGGATTAAAAAAATAATATGCCATTTGCCTTTCAAAAGTACAATCAAGGTCAGTTTAAAGGTATAAACTAATGATTTATATTTTTCTAATGTGTAGGCAGTAGTCATAATGAGTGTACAGAAAATGTACATTAAATGTATTATTAATTGTTTGTGTTTTCTTTTGATGCAATAGCTACTTTTAGTTTTTTACTTTAAATTTACTATAATTTATCATCAACTTACTGTAAATAAAACACTATGGGCCAGATTTACTAACTTACTGTTAAAAAATATATTTTACTAAAGACAGCGGCTAACCATATTGCATATGCATTTTTAGGAGTTTCCCTTTCAGACACATCATTTATTGGAGCAGAATATTTAAATTAATCCTGCAAGGTGATTTACTAAGGTTTGTGCCATTATTTAACGGCCAAAAAAGCCTCAAACCACCTTAAATCAGCTAATTTGCGCTGCTCTTTTGGTATTGCGTTTGTCAGTATAGAAATTATCACCACAAATTCATGAAATTGCGTATCTATAGCACAAATTTATTTATCGTGCCATTTTTTACGCCAAAAAATGTTTTTCATGAGATCGGGCTGAAATTATCCGACTGCGTCTGTGTTGTTTAATTTGTGCGTCATCAGTAGATCACGCGCAGAACTGTCCACTCCCATCGGCGCTTTTGTGGAATTGCGCTCTCACGCTATTTGCCCTGCTTAGTAAATCTGGGCCTATAATACAGTGGGTTCACTGAGAGGCAAACAACACTGACTTTTCAATAAAGAACTAAATATGAATGTGTTATTTTTAATCAGCTGTTCCAATCGTGTTTAATATACATACCTTTTCTTCCTCCAGAAGTGAAAGTATGTCCTCTGAAATACCGTGGCCTGGTAGAAATTCTGTCACAGTGATGATGGACATAATTGTGCAGTCTGCTCCCCCTGGGCCTTTCAAATTGATATTACATTAGAAAAAGCTTGGTCGTGTAAACGTGACTCGCTTAAACATATATAAATAATAAATGGGTCTAGCGTTAAAGCTACAACAATCATTATAATAGATTTGTGTGTAGGCTAGGCTATGCGAAGAAAGCAATGTGGAGCTATAACCAGGTCTGTAAAGGGTTTGTTCTTGGACCATTTAGGAACTATTGATACAGTATATAGCACTATTGCAGCGCACATGGTATACAAAGTCACCAATAATCAACAAGATACATGCATGAAGTCAATATTTACTCACTCGCTCGCGTGTCGATGGCTGAAACGCATGCAGTAGGCTCGATGTTAGGATGAATGTGGCCTCAAATCAATCTCAAAATTTTACGCGTTCATTCTCGAAATGTAATGAGTTTATTCTCACGATTATTTCGACTTTTTTCTCGAAATTTAACGAGTTTTTTCTCGAAACACAACGACTTTATTCTCGAAATGTAATGAGTTTATTCTCAAGATTGTATTTCGACGTTTTTCTCGAAATTTAACGAGTTTTTTCTCGAAACACAACGACTTTATTCTCGATATTTAATGAGTTTATTCTCAAGATTGTATTTTGACTTTTTTTTCTCGAAATTTAAAGAGTTTAATCTCGCATTATAATAACTTTAATCTTGAGATGGTTTTATTTTTTTTGTATTGCTTGGCCCTAATCCTCTTCCGTAAGGTTCTGATGTTCTCTTTATAAATGTTTTGACGTAAATCACGGCAACTCTAGACTTTGGAGCAATGAAAACGTGATTGTCACTGTTGTGTTCTGTATAGTTTGTTTTCATTGGACTTGTCTACCTGTCATCACGTCACGTGTCGTCTTCAGTCATTATCAGTTCATCCGTATCACCTGTGTCTAGTTAATTATCATCTGTTCCACCTGTTTCTGTCAAGTAATGATTACTCTACACCGCTGGATTTAGCTTGCATATCGGGATTCTTGAAGATAATTATTTATCTTGTTATTTATTATTTATCTTATGGATTGAGAATTATTTATATTGTAACCGTTTCAACCTCCACAAAATAACACATTTGTTCTTATTTTTTTATATTACCAGTTATTATTAACAAATAAATATTCCCGGTTATTAACTGTTTTTTTTTAAATTTGTTGTAGGCTATAGTATTACAGTTTGTTTAAAGCTGCCGTCGGAAAGATTTTTATCATATTCACTGAAACCCACACTATGCTCCGACAGAACAACATAAATCAGCCAGTTTTAGAAAAAAAACCCCGCTCTTCTACCTCCACCTGGAGCCTGTTATTTGTTTTGCAAAAATCCACCGCTCCCGGTTCTTCTGGTCCAATCAGCTGTGAGATCTGACTGTCAATAACAGTTCGTGCACACGCCACAGACGCCACAGATCCCCCCCCCCCCCCCCCCCTCCCCCCCTCTCGCGCACGTTACAATATCACATGCACACGCCTGAAGTTCGCAGGTGTGTTGGATTGTACGAAGCGTGATGGCGGAGAAAAAAATCTACTAACAAGCTTCCAATTCCTCGGTTAACAAACAGAGCTAGGAGGTCCAAAACAACCAAGGAAAAGAAAATGATGCTTCGATGCTGAAGAGACGGGTGCATTCACAGAAAATCTGGTGCATACGCACTGACGAGCACGAACTCGATGGGAGGGTGGTAGTGGGGGAGGGGCATGAGAGTTGTTTTGGCTAAGTCCCCTCAATCTGCCAGACTTGCCGACTGCAGCTTTAATTTTAGTGCTTTGATATAATTCTGCAACTGTCAAGAGTTGTTGTGACTTCACATACATTTTTGTATTAATAATAATTAATAAACTGTGGCAAGAACACCTTTTTTACTAAAGCAAAATACAATAAAAGTTTGCAAAAGGTCTGGGTTATTTAACTATGAATTCATGCACAATACATACTGTACATATTTTTTTTTTTTTTTTGCATATGCAAACATACAAGGATCAATTGTTTACAACACTACTTGTTAGCCTAATAGTATTGTTAATTCCATCACATCATCATTGGACTTTTATAAGAGTCAGGTGTGTATTCTGTATATAAACCAATTTGCATTACACATTTCCATCTACAATTACGATGAAAACGATAGAAAGTATATCCTGTGCCCTATCATTACACCACATTCTTCACCAAATTGCACAACATGAACAGCGTCGCTCGAGCAGATGGAAAGCACGATTGCGTCATTGTGTCCTAATTCTGGCTGAGGTATTGTTAAAAATACTATGTGCAGATATGTTGTGGGGTTAATATTTGAATTCAGATTCACAGCCTTCTTTGTTGTGTATCATTTCTTAATTTAAACTGAACAGTGCTATGTGCTTATACATAAAATAAACATATTTACATGCCATTTTTAATTACAGGTTAAAAGGTACTTTGATAAGGATGCTGCCACAGGATGAAGCACATGGTTGAGGACACCACAACCATACTGATCACTGTGTACTGGCTAGTCTGTCATACAGTGTGGTGTCCCGAGCCTTTCAGGTGCCAGTATCCTCGGTTTGCAGGCTGGTTCACACAGGAACCATAAAGATTGCAGCCCTGCGTCAGCAGGTCATATAGTTGCCAGATGCACAAGACCTTGATGAGGTTGTCCTTGGTTTTGAAAATATGGCCAACAGCCCCATCTTCAAGTGTGTGGGTGCTATGGATGTCATGTCTGCATCAAGACCCCAGCTGGACCCACTGGCCAGGACTACATCAATAGAAAACTGTTCCCATCCATTTAGATGCAGGCAGTATGCGATGGGAAGGGCCGGTTCCTTAATGTTTTTGTGGGATATCCTGGTTCTGTCCACGACACTAGAGTCCTGAGAAACAGCAAGATATATAAAGAGGCATTGTATCCTCCACAAGGATACTTCCTTTTGGGGGATGGAGGCTACCCCTGCATCATCCATCCTGTGGGCCATCATTACTCCATACCGGGAGCCAGTGCAAGGGAGAGTGCAGGCCTGCTTCAATCACTACCACGCCAAGGCTCACTCCATAATTGAGCGGGTCTTTTGTATGATGAAAACACGCTGGAGGTCCCTGCTTTTCAAGTCTCTTGAGGTGGACCACACCTTTGCCCCAACATTTATTATGGCGTGTGCAGTTCTGCATAACATTTGCCTGACAACAGGAGACATAATTGAAGCCCCTGAAGTTGTGGATGATGTCGGTTTACCTCCACCCTGTCCAGTGAGAGGGGTCTGTGGTGGGAATGCCTGGCGTGATAAACTGGCAGCAAAACTCTCAGCTCCTCAGGTGTATCCGGTGGAGTTAAATGAGCATGATTATTTGTAGATACATAAAGACAAATGTTGCTCCACACAATGTTTAGGTTCAGATTGTGTATGGATTAAAAAACAAAAATGTCCCATGTCTCTACCCTCATGCATTAAATTATTTGCAATACCCACATTATCAATAGATAAAATAGTTTGATGTAAATAAACATGTTTGCCAATTACCCCAATATTTTTGTTTTGTATTAATCTGGCAACTGTGTTTACCATAAAACATCTATTAAGGCATATAATGGCACACACAAAAAAATTCTCAAAGCAAAAACAACAAACAGAGATTGTGTTCAACTTTTTTAATCAACTGTTCAAAGAGGTCAAGGAACCTATTTGAAGTAGATTGCATTAATTTGTGCGTGGCGTGAAAACGTTCCTCCTCTTTTACAGTCTCCTTCTCTAGAAAATCTAGCACTCTGTTGGATCTTTTCTTTTTAGGTGGCGGGGGACCCGAAGAAGTACAGGGTCTTTCCTCCTGAATGTTGCCTGTGCCAGACTGTGCAGAGGACATTGTGTCCTCCTCACTTTCCTCCACAGATGCGGATGGTGACAAGCCAGGGTCTTTGGACACAGCAGAACAGCTAGTTCTGCATCGCATGAGTCTATCAGGATGGGAGGCTCAATAGACGGCCTCCCCCCAATAGCCTCATGCATGGCAGAAAACCACGGCCATGTGGCTGTTGTGGCTTCCCCACTATCTGTTCCAGTTCCCGTAGGAGGACAGCGGAGCTCCTAAAATAAATAAATACATGCATTCATTTTGTACATACCTAATATTTTCTTTTTAGATTGTCCCATTTTTTGGAAATTTGACTTGGTGTAACTTTTCCATCTAAACCAATCCTCTGAAGAACTTTACTACACAACAAAAATCAACAAATTATTTACTCAAACACAGACAAAGATAGTGTAACAATATTATTATAAATATTATCTAAAACATGAACATAAACTGGAACATAACTCATATCCAGGCTTTTTTGGCACTGTTCCTCTTCCCAGTGAAGTCGGAATCAAGCTCCATAAGCAATTTAATTAAGTTTTCGGTCTCCTCATCAGTCACTTTAAGAAAGAATTTTACACCACAGTGAAGCAGTTTGAAATGTTTATGTGTTGCATATTAACTCCTGTAGGCATAAACAACAAATATACTGTGTAATCAACACATTAAAAAGAATTAACTACAGGCCTAAATTAAAATCACTCTCTATTCCCCATTTATCAATATAAGAGGCATTCATTAAAAAATTCAAAGCAATAAGCCAGTAAAACCAAGAAACATAATAAACATAATTAAAACTGTGCTGAAAAGTACATGTTATACATGGAAATTAAAGGCACTGTCAAAAAATAACCCACATTTACAATAACTTCATGCTTAATACTCACATTTATGTGTGTTTGAATGTTCTGCCATGGTTAGCACTTGGAGCAGATGTGAAGGGGGAGGAGAATTTATACGTGCGTCACCTTAAGTCGATAAAACACTTCTGCATAAGATACACCTGTGTATCCTCGCTCATCGCTCCTCAGGAAGCCTCCTCACTCCTCGATCCTCGCGGTGCAATTAGAGAATTGAGGCGTCCTTCAAGATGGCTGAGCTCGATCGGTTTCCGGGTCATAGGATGGAGGACGGAGGAGCGAGGAGACGAGGAGGGATATTGAGAAGCACCCCAAGAAAAGAAGCACAAGATGAGCAAACTCCTCATCCCTGCTTACCCACTTTTCACTCTCTTTCATGATGGCTGCCCGATTGAGAAGACGTACTACATAGAGTTCCTCGAGCTCTTGTTGGAGATTTTCCTTTGCCTCATGTAAAAGTCTGTATTGCTGTGTCTCAGTCAGAACCCAGGTTAAATCAGGATACATCAGGTTAAATTAGGTCAAGTGGTCTGTGAGGATGAAAGAGTACCTAACAAGCTTAGAGAGAAGATGTGTATAGGTAGCTGATAAGATGGTACTAGGGGTTGCACGACTACTGATTTCTGCTAGTCGATTTCTTATCAAAACAATACTCGAGTTACTCGACTACTCGTGGTTCATGCTACTGTAAATGAAAAGACATGAAATAGCTAGATCTTATCAATAAACATTTATTAATTCATAGCCTAATGCAACAATTACATAAGTAAACTCTCAAAACATTATAATTACGATATTTCATTTTAAAATTTTCATGCAACAGTCTAAAGCCAAATAAATAGCCGTTCTTGCCTTTCATTTCAGACGTCTTCTTCTAGGGGCCGTTCACATATCGCGTCTTTTTCGCGCTCAAGGTCGTTATTTCAAATGTAGGAAGCAATAATGGAATAATGGAAGCAACGTGGTGCGCTAATTTTTCCAGGCGCGCCGATGCCGCGGCGAGATGAAAACATCTCAACTTTTCAGAATGCCTCAAGCGCACCGCAGGTCATGTGACAAACACCAATCAGCTTCAGCCTTTCGTCCTAACATCATCGAAAACTCGGCCGAACAGCTGATCGTTGCTGTACGGGGGGGGGGGTTTCCTTCTCATATATATATATATATATATATAGAAATATATGTAGTAGTAAAGCTAATGCAAGGGCTAGAAATCAATTAATCCTTTGCTGATACTTCCTCGTCGTCATCATGGAGAGCGCAGTTCATGGTTGCATGGCAACGACAGACGCCATGGGAGCGCAAGCGCTTGTAGGAGACAGCGGCACGGCCGCGCTTTCCACACGTTTTTAGACGCAATATGTGAACGGCCTCTTGCAGAGTTGGCCAATTACAATATATTTGTCATCCTTGATGAAATACTTCCACACATGTGACGTGTGGTGTCTGTTGGTGACGTTCGCCATTTTTAATTCATTTATGGTTAATGGACGCTCGAGTAGTCGATTGTTTCCGACAGCGTCGATTAGTGGTTGAAGTAGTCGATCTATCGACTACTCGACTAGTCTATGCAAGCCCTAGAGGGTACTAAAAACGTTAATTAAAAATGATGGATGGCATTACAACACTGCAGGTGCAGAGAATCATGTGACCAAAGCTATTCCTTAAAAATGGGTATGGCCAAAGATTTTTCCACCAATAGAATAATGTCTCCGGGAAAAATTATGCTAATGGTAGCGAGATCTTGAGGTGGAGCAAGAAGAGAAAGATAGCTGATTGGCTACCTAGTGATAAGAAAAGGCATAAGACCTGAGGTTCCGACCATTGCAAATCAGATGGCCAGCTGTTATCTCACTTTGTTGCTTCTCAATAAAGTTACTTCTGAGACCTGGAACTTCAACTCTTGAGAGATTTCTTCGAGACCCGATTTGAGGACTTAGAATTTGCTACAACACTCTCATATCAAGGACCCTGGAAGGAGGACACACTAAAGACCACTTTTTGGTGTGGTTTGGACAATTACCTAGATACAAACCATCAAGTTCAGTGTCCTCTTGATCTATTGTCCTTCTCTCCTGCCTCACAACTGTACTTTCAGTGATGCTTGAAGTGGCCCTTTCTGTAGCTCTCTCTCCCTCACTACCTCACCACTGACCTTCAGAAAAGGTATAAAAGCAGACTGTTTTTAAAGGGACAGTTCATGCAGAAATGTAAATTCTGTTCTCAATTTATCACCCTCATGTTGTTCCAGAGTAGCCTGGCTAACGTCAGACCTCGTCTCATTGAGACGTGGTCTGGGAACCACATGTTCATTTTCTCGTATTTGAGGCGTGGTTTACGAATGCCCAGAGCCGTTTATTGGGCGCTACGAATGTCTATCAAATGCGCCTGTACGTACCTCATAGCCAGTCGTTTCAATTATACCAGATGACGTATGTAGAGCGGCAGAAATTCGACGAGGAAGAAGACGAAATAAACTTGCGTTCTAAACTACTTAGAACACTATCTATCTACACCAATTTGGTGGTGGTGTAGCTATCTGTGTGCAAAGTAACATTCCTTGTAGGTTAAAACATAATTTAATATGCAATGACATTGAAGCTATATGGATAGAAATCCATGTACCTTATATGAAACCAGCGCTTGTCGGATGCTGTTATAGACCTCCTGATGCACACGTTGACTATCTGATATGCTTAGGTGAAATGCTTGATAAAATCTCTGATGTCAATTGTGAATTCTATTTGTTTGGAGATATGAATATTGATTGGAATGATGACAAATGTACAAAGAAAAAGAAATTGCTTTCCTATATAAGTGTTTGTAATTTACATCAAATAGTTAATATGCCAACGAGAATCTTTAGCAATAAGGCGGGCATTACAACAGCAACATGTATTGACCATATTTATACTAATGTACCAGAATTATGTACTGATGTAGTGTCAATACCAGTAGGGTTCAGTGACCACAATCTCATTGCTGTTAATAAGAAAGCTAAAGTCCCTAAAGCTAAAACTACTTTTAGTAATTATAAAAGGTCTTATAAACTATCCGCTATCGAAAATATTGTGGGAGAAGTAGCAAATGCTGACTGGAAAAATGTTTACTGTGAAAACAACTCTGAAAATTCTTTAAATGTTTTTATGAGTGTGCTCTTGAACATTGTTGATAAATATGCACCGATGAAAAATAGGGGATCAAAATCACATACTGCGAGGTGGATTGATCCAACATTGAAAAATATGATGAAGCAAAGAGATGAAGCTAAACATGTTGCTGTGATAACGAGATCATTGGACGATAGATTAAAATACTGTAAATTAAGGAACGAAGTTACTAAAATAAATAAAAGGAAGAAGAAAGAGTATTATAAAAATAGAATTGACAGTGTTAAGTATGATGGTAAAAAACTGTGGCATATTCTAAATGAAATTATGGGTAGAAACAGAAATGCATTACCTTCTTTTGTAGAGTCCGATGGACGTTTTATAACTGAATCCAAAGATATTGCTGATTATTTTAATAATTATTTTATAAATAAAGTTAGTAATTTAAGAAAAGGTTTTAGTACACAAAAATGTAATTACTGTGAATTGATTAAAAATGAAATTATGGCTGATAAAGTGTGTAGCTTTAATTTTAATAGTGTGCAAACTGTAGAAGTTATGGCCCTGTTAAAGTCTCTTCCAACACATGGTAGTCCAGGCACAGACAACATGGACAGCATAGTATTGAATAAAACAGCTGAATATATTGCTGCTCCGTTATGCTATATATTTAATCTGTGTATAACGAGTGGAATCTATCCATCTTTGTGGAAGGAAGGGAAAATTATCCCATTAATAAAAGACAATCGATTAACTTTTAATGGGCATAACTGTAGACCTATAAGTATTTTGCCTGCGCTCAGTAAAGTCCTGGAAAAGATTATTCATACACAAATTTGTAATTATTTCCAGAATAATAATTTGATGACTATGTTTCAGCATGCATATAGAAAGGCACATTCTACCAGTACAGCTCTTACACAAATGACTGATGGATGGCTTAGAAGTATGGATAATTCGGAATTAGTTGGTGTGGTCATGTTGGACTTTAGTGCTGCTTTTGATGTAGTAATTCGCTAGCCTGCTAACGCGCCACCCGTGCGCTCAGCTATTTTTATTTATTTATTTGTCTCTCGCGCGCTCGCGCCTTTGAGTTCATAAAAGCTCAGGTGAGTAAGAATCACTCAACAAACACGGTGAGTAATGTCTTGTCCTGTTATTATCATGCGTCGCGTCTGAATGCGTTGTTGTTTTTGGAGCTCTATCGATTTGATTTATAATTCTTGATTTTTCTCGCTGCCTGCTGTGAGTGTGTTTGCTTCGGAGCTGTAAGCTCCGTCTTAGCCTCGTATTTCCTTGTTTTGAACCATCATTTACTACAATTTCTAGTTGTTTATATTACTACTAAATACAGCTTACCCAACCCTGACGCATAACACGCTAGTAATTCGCTAGCCTGTTAACGCGCCACCCTTGCGCTCAGCTATTTTTATTTATTTATTTTCTCTCGCGCCTTTGAGTTCATAAAAGCTCAGGTGAATAAGAAACACTCAACAAACACGGTGAATAATGTCTTGTCCTGTCATTATCATGCGTTGCGTCTGAATGCGTTGTTGTTTTTGGAGCTCTATCGATTTGATTTATAATTCTTGATTTTTCTCTTTAAACCCGCTTACAACGAACATTTTCTACTCTTCCTCACTGAGAAGCACTACTGCTCAAACCTCATTGTTACAACGCGGACTGTTGAGCAGACGCGTCTCAAGCCTATTAGTGATCCAACGCTGCATACTCTTAAAGGTTACGTCCGTGGATCACGGCTGAACGCGTCTTCTCCACACTCACTTATAAACAAACACTTTTTTTTTCGCCTATCGTGCGTCTACTCTACACCCCTACCACTAAAAAACCTCATAGTTACAACGCGGACTGTTGAGCAGACGCGTCTCAAGCCTATTAGTGATCCAACGCTGCATACTCTTAAAGGTTACGTCCGTGGATCACGGCTGAACGCGTCTTCTCCACACTCATTTACAAACAAACTTATAATATAAATTAGTATTAATATTGATAGCATCACTGGTAGCTTCGTTGCTAACTCACTGTCCATCTGTTAAAATGGCGAATATATCAGATGTAAGTAGTCTACCGCTTGGTGCAGGTGAGGACACATTTGAGCTTCACGCACTGCAGTCTGAGCTGGAAGCTGTTGAGAAACAGATCCACAACCTTTTATTGAGACAGGCCGAGCTGAGAGACCGGTGTTTGGCTCTTGAAACATCACGTGCCGATGCACACAAATCAGTGTTTAACGTTACTAACCCGCTGACTCCGACCGCGTCTACTCCGTGCGTTCCTCAGCATCGGTCGCAATCAGCCATGGTCTCGTTCACTCCGGCTCCAACACGCCACCACGAAGCCTGGGTGGTTCCGCAGCGGAAGACGCGAGTCAGGTTTAGACCAAGACTTTCTCCGACCCTCCCGGTTTTCGAGTTATCGACACAAAACCGCTTCTCCCCTCTACGCGAAACAGAACGCGATGCTGTGATCATCGGCGATTCCATCGTTCGGCACGTACACGCTACGTTAGGTACAAGTAAGGTGCAAAGTCACTGCTTCCCTGGTGCTCGTGTTTCTGAAATCGCTGCTCGCGTTCCCGAGATCCTGAACGGTGACGAGCGCGTCGGAACTGTGGTCCTGCACGCGGGAGTGAACGACATCAGGCTGCGCCAGACGGAGATTCTGAAGAAAGACTTCAGGAATCTAATCGATACGGTACGCAGCACATCGCCTGAAACAACGATCATTGTGTCAGGACCGCTTCCCACGTACCGACTAGGGCATGAAAAGTTCAGCAGATTATTTGCGCTAAATGAATGGTTAATGTCATGGTGCAATGAGCAGAAACTGCTCTTTGTAAATAATTGGAATCTGTTTTGGGAGCGTCCTAGGCTTTTCCGTGCTGATGGCTTACACCCAAGCAGATTCGGAGCGGATCTTCTGTCAGATAACATCTCCAAAATGTTAAATACCCTTTGACTAGTAACCAAAAGTCCAAATCATAGTCTCTGCTGCACCAATTCAACTGATATAAATACTAGTGTAGAACATTGCATAGAAACCGTGTCTATTCCTCGTTTAGTGAGATCAAATAATAAATCTAATGCAGGATCTAGGAAAAATCTAATTGTTATTAAAACAGAAAATGTTGCTATTAGTAAACAAAAACTATTTCTAAAGCTAGGTCTTCTAAACATTAGATCACTCACACCTAAGGCAGTTATTGTAAATGAAATAGTCACAGATAATAGCTTCGATGTACTTTGCCTTACTGAAACCTGGCTTAAACCAAATGATTATTTCGGTATTAATGAGTCTACTCCTCCTGGATACTGTTATAAGCATGAGCCCCGTCTGATTGGCCGTGGCGGAGGTGTTGCAACCATTTATAAAGATATTCTAAATGTTACTCAGAAAACGGGTTATAAGTTTATTTCATTTGAAGTACTTGTACTAAATGTTACGCTCTTAGATGTTAGAAAAACATCCCTATTATCTCTAGCCTTGGCTACCGTATATAGACCGCCAGGGCCTTACGCTGATTTCCTAAAAGAGTTTGCAGATTTTCTCTCAGACCTATTAGTCAATGTCGATAAAGCATTAATTGTTGGAGATTTTAACATACACGTAGATAATCCAAATGATGCGTTAGGAGCTGCGTTTACAGATTTATTAAATTCATTTGGGGTCAAGCAAAACGTCACCGGACCAACTCATCGTCTTAATCATACACTCGATTTAATTATATCACACGGAACCGATCCAACCGATATAGATATCATTCCACAAAGTGATGAAGTCACTGATCACTACATGGTAACTTGCATATTACGTACTGCTGTAATATGTCATGCGGCGTCGCGTTATCAACCAGGCAGAACAATCCTCCCATCCACCATAGATAATTTCTCAAATTGCTTATCTAATCTGTCTCAGCTGCTGCCTGAACCCAAACAAACAGATGAACTAGAAGAACTAACTAGCACTATGAGCACCATTCTCTCTAGAACATTGGATGTGGTTGCACCTATTAAATTAAAAAAGGTCAGAGAGAAAAATAAAGCACCATGGTATAACAATACTACGCATGTTTTAAAGAGAGAAACCCGTATTTTAGAGCGTAAATGGAAACAAACTAATTTAGAGGTCTTTAGAATCGCGTGGAAAGACAGTATGTCACGTTATAAAAAGGCCCTAAAAGCTGCCAGGGCTGAGCACCTCCGCAAACTAATAGAAAACAACCAAAACAATCCAAGGTTTCTATTTAACACCGTGGCTAGACTAACAAATAAACAGACGTCACCCGAACAAAATATCCCGTTACAGTTCAGTAGTAATGATTTCATGAACTTCTTCACTGAGAAAATAGAAAGCATCAGAACCACAATTATAAACGTTCAATCTTCAATCGCGCCTTACAATTCAGCTTCAATTATCACCCCGAAAGAACAATTACAGTGCTTTACAACTATAGAACAAAAAGAGTTAAATAAACTTATCACTTCATCTAAAACAACAACATGTTTATTAGATCCTATACCAACTAAACTACTGAAAGAAGTGTTATCTGTAGTGGAAGAGCCTCTCCTCAATATTATTAACTCGTCTTTATCTTTAGGTCATGTTCCAAGAACATTTAAACTGGCAGTTATAAAACCTCTCATTAAGAAACCACAATTAGATCATAATAATCTAGCAAATTATAGACCCATTTCAAATCTTCCATTTATGTCTAAAATATTAGAAAAAGTGGTGTCCGCTCAACTGGGCTCTTTCTTGCAACAAAATGATATCTATGAAAAGTTTCAGTCTGGATTCAGACCGCATCATAGCACTGAAACTGCGCTCGTTAAAATCACAAATGATTTACTTTTAGCTTCTGACCAAGGCTGTATCTCAATACTAGTTTTACTTGATCTTAGTGCTGCGTTCGATACTATAGATCACACAATACTCTTAGATCGACTACAAAATTATACTGGTGTTCAAGGACAAGCACTAAGCTGGTTCAAATCATACCTATCTGACCGCTACCATTTTGTCTATTTAAATGGAGAAAAATCGATCATAACTCCAGTAAACTATGGAGTGCCGCAGGGATCTTTATTAGGCCCTCTGTTATTTTCAATATATATGATGCCACTTGGAAATATTATAAGGAAACATGGAATTAGTTTCCATTGTTATGCTGATGACACTCAAATATATATTTCATCACGGCCGGATGAAAACGCTACATTTTCCAAATTGACAGAGTGTGTTAAAGATATAAAAGATTGGATGACGCGTAATTTTCTTTTATTAAATCCAGACAAGACAGAGGTAATACTTATCGGTTCAAAAAACCGCCCACAAAACCTCGCACAATACAACTTTAACATCATAGGATGTCCTGTTACTTTATCCTCTACAGTAAAAGACCTGGGTGTTATACTCGATTGCAACCTGTCTTTTGAAAATCATATTTCTTATGTTACAAAAACAGCCTTTTTCCACCTTAGAAACATTGCTAAGCTACGTAATATGCTATCAGTTTCTGATGCAGAAAAGTTAGTTCATGCATTCATGACCTCGAGACTGGATTACTGTAATGCTTTATTAGCTGGTTGTCCTGCATCCTCAATAAACAAGCTACAGTTAGTCCAAAATGCCGCCGCTAGAGTTCTTACGAGATCAAGAAAATATGATCATATAACACCGATTTTATCATCACTGCATTGGTTACCTATAAAGTTCCGTATTAATTACAAGGTATTGCTACTGACTTATAAAGCCCTAAACGGCTTAGCTCCAGTCTATTTAACGGATCTTCTATCGCCCTATAATCCATCGCGCTCTTTGAGATCACTAAATTCAAGGCTTTTGGTCATACCTAGGATATCCAGAACCACCAAAGGAGGGAGAGCATTTTCACATTTGGCTCCAAAACTCTGGAATAGTCTTCCTGATACTGTTCGTTGCTCAGACTCGCTCTCCCAGTTTAAAACTAGATTAAAGTCGCATCTCTTCAGCCAGGCATTCATATAATCCTACAGTTCAAACTACAATCCGGCCTCTATCCAATGCCAGAGGAGAACTGGCCCCCGACTGAGCCTGGGTTCTCCCAAGGTTTTTTTTTTCTCCATTAAGGCACCTGATGGAGTTTTAGGACACCATTAGGTCACTTGATGGAGTTTTTCGGTTCCTTGCCACTGTTGCCTTTGGCTTGCTCAGTTGGGGATATTTAATTTAATTTTATCAATCAATAAATTCCTCTTGAAACAAACTTTGTTGTATTATTTTAATTTAATACTGTGAAGCTGCTTTGATGCAATCTGTATTGTGAAAAGCGCTATACAAATAAACTTGACTTGACTTGACTTAATAGACCATCAAATTTTAATTGAGAAATTACAGAGTTATGGATTTTCTCCTTCTGCTGTTACATTAATGAAAAGTTATCTTTCATATAGAATGCAACGGGTTTTTTATAACGGTTCCTTATCTAATTATAAAAGTTTAGTTTGTGGTTTACCACAAGGTAGTTGTTTAGGTCCTCTTCTGTTTTCGGTTTTTATCAATGATTTGCCCTTAACAGTCAAAACAGCGTCAATGACAATGTTTGCTGATGACTCAACTGTTTACTATGCTTCAGATTCATGTGACAAACTCAATCAGGTTCTGTCTAGAGAATTAGATTCAGTGTATAAGTGGGTTAGTGGAAACAAATTAGTATTAAATATATCCAAAACTAAAAGCATGATCATTGGATCAAAACAAAAATTGATGCTTAAACCAAAATTAAAGTTACATTTAGCCGGGCAAAGAATACAAACAGTAGAAAAGGCTAAACTGTTGGGTTTGGTTATTGATAGTAGTCTTTCATGGACGGAACACATAAATACTATTGTTAACAGAATAGGATGCGGCATTGCAGTAACAAAAACATGCTGTCAGTATGTGAATCAGAAAACTTTAAAAATAGTAACAGAGTCATTAATATTGTGTCACTTGTCGTATTGCACTGAGGTGTGGTCCTCAGCATCAAAAAAGGACTTGACAAAAATTCAGGTTGCACAAAATAAAGCAGCAAGACTTGTTCTGGGCTGCTCAATTGAAACAAGTAGAGATCTGATGTATTCTACTCTCTCATGGCTTACTTTAAACCAAAGAATAACAGTTACTTTAAGTACTATGATATATAACACATTGAAAATGAAAATGCCTATTACTCTGTTTAATCAAATAGTATATTGTAATTCCGTGCATAACCATGACACCAGAAAGGCAAATAATGGTCATATAACGACCCCCTATCCAAAAACTAATTTTATGAAGAAAACATTATTGTATAGAGCTATTGTCATTTGGAATAACATTCCCATTCAAGTGCGTCAGCTTTGTAATAAGCTTTCATTTAAAAAAGGTGTTAGGTGTTTTTTATTGATGTAGGTTTTGTTATTTTGATTTTAAGTAAGGTTATTATAATAATGTTATATTTATTCGGATTATAAATTGAAATTAAATTGTATGTATGTATGAGTATGTGTTTGTTTGTGTATGTAGGTATTGATATGAAATATGTATGTGTTAATTGTTATGACGAAATGTTTTTGTTGTTATGTAATAATGTAAATTTTTAGAGCGGACCCCAGGAAGACTAGCTGACTGCATAGACTTTCAGCTAATGGGATCCTAAATAATAAACAAATAATAAACAAATAAACTATCTAAGGCTGGATCGAAAGGCAACTTCGCGTCTGATGCCATGTTGGATCCATAGATATAAACAAACTGCTTCGGTGTGTCGCATAGACGTCGTCATCGTCTTGCTGCTCCCTCCCCGTTCTGTGATTGGTTCCCTTTTTGAGGGGAAAATCTGGTCCATGGTATCCAGGCTGCCTAGCAGCGTGAATAAAATCGCGCTGCGCTCAAGGCAGCATGGGGAAACCCAGGCTAGTTCCAGAGCACAAATGAAGATCTTTATAATGAAATATGAGTTTTCTGTCCTCCATTGATGGCCTATCCAACAAACACTTAGCAAAGACATCATTAAAGTAACCCATGTGACTCCAGTGGTTTAACCTCAATTAATAAAGTGCTACAAGTGTGTGTGCTTTGTGTGTGTGTGAAAAAAAAAAAAAATAATAATATTTGGAACAAAATTAGTGGTCAACCGATATTGGTTTTTTGATGGCCGATGCCGATATCTTAGAGAGCAGGATGGCCGATATAAAGCCGATATTTTTATATATATTTATTTGAATCAATATTTAATAAATTATAAATAAATTATAAAACAAACCTTTAAAATAAACATGCTTTTATATTTTAGATGGCAACTTCTTGAATCTGCAATCCTATTACAGTATTTTTCACAAAGTAATTGTTTAGAAATATATGAATATGTGAATAAAAAGAAGGTAAACACTGTAACAGGGCACTCAGTAATCTGGTAATTTCGTGCTGGTAATCATATTTTTTTAAATAAAGACAAGGTAACGCTAATTTTACATACAGCACAGTGAAAACGATATGAATATGACACAGTTGGCAACTGGTTATATATCAGCAAATTTTAAAATAAAGGATTTAAAGTTTTTCGATCGCGTCTCCTGTGAAGCTGATCTTCTGTTCGCATTCACTCACTTCACACGGACCGACCGTCACTTGCAGACAGTAATGCACACTTCACAAGATATCACAGCTGGATTTGATTAAATCTGCAAGGTTTGTGAAATTAAATGTTTATTAGATATTCAGAGATTTGTTTAAATGACGTAGATGCGCATTTGCTGAATGTTGACAGCAAATGAGAAAGTATTTTAGCCTGATTGTTTGCCTTTTCTGTTACAAATAATATAAAAGCAAACACTTTACTTACTTCGCATACCATTTACTTTCTTTGTTTACCAGTTCTGTCTAACAAAGTATTAGATATGACTGACAGAGATCGTAAATGAATGAAGACGGAGAATGTGAGTGAGCGCTGTTTGATCTGAGAAGCCATAGACATAATAAATACATAGACGCCCTATTGGCCGCTGGATCGTACGTCAACGGCGCCGCCATACTGCGGAGGGCAACCTTCCCATACCTCTCATAACGAGAATTGAGAAAAATGCCTATTTCGTGTTCTGCTTGGGGCTTTACAAATCGCCACACAATTGAAAACAGGTCTCAGGGTCTCATAATACTATTTTTATTTTCAGAGGAGAAAGGCCGCGAAATTTAAAAATACTACTGTTATTGTGTCACGAAATGTAGTTTTAAGAGTTTTTCAGTCGACAATGTAGTTGTTTAAAGCTCAAATCTGTGGTTTATTTATAAAGATAGCGCCTATTTAAAAATGTTATCTGACGGTTTCGGAGTTGTGAGATCCAGCGATCACCGGGCGCTCAGCGCTCATATACCCCGCCGAGAACAGCCTTACCTCGGCTAGTGCTTCTGACGTTCGCCGCTGGATCTGATGTCTTTAGTCTAGTGGTTAAACATGAGAATAATTCGTCTTGTGTATATCTAACGGTCGATCTTTGGTCTCATTAATCTATAATTTGTTCCTTGGCAAATCGTTTTGGCTGAGGGCAAAGTGAAGTTTCATAACTTTATATATTTAGGCTATTTAACTTTAACGCTGTAGCCTGCTGTATGTTTGACTGAATCGTTTACTTTATTTCTTGACTTGTATAGATTCTTATACGTTTTAAAAACTGAAATTGAACAAAAAGAGAAAGGGTTGCATCATTTTATTTTATATAGCCTATGTAAGAATATTTTAAAATATATAAATTTACATTATTTATTATTGTTATTATAGTAATATACCACTTGCGATTATCAATCTATTATAGTTATGCTGTTAAATTATTGTACTATTCATAGTAACTATTTAACTTATTATTTTTTTATTGTCTATATTCTGTAATTGATATCTCATTCTATTGCTATTATTATAGTATTATACATAAACTATATGCTATTATCAATATATTATTATTATTATTATAATATTATAGTACTTATGATATTATATAATTATACTTTTCATTACTATTTTATTTGCTGTATACTGTTTGTTTATTTTATTGACTAAACTATTTATTATTAGCCTACTTCTCACTTTATCTTATATTTACTATTTGCATTGCACTGTAGTTGTACCATATCATATGTATTACCATAAAGGATCCATCAGTTATCTTTGTTGTTGCTCAAATCGGGTCAATGACAGAATATGCTTTTTCCACAATAAGAAAACTTTATTTAATTTAATGTGAAAATTTAATTATATCTCAGTATGGGGGTGTTCACAATTCTTATCCAAGAATAAAAAGCCAAATACATGACAAGCCTGAGCTTTGGCCATTCCTTATTAAAAAAAATATTTTATAAGTCTAACTATCGAGATTTTAAATAACTAGGGATGGAACTTTTTTGTACACCACATACAAACCACTGAAATCGGTTGATAAATGTATTTTTTTGGGGGGTTTTTATCCAGAAAAACCGCAGCTCACCTGTTTACTTGCATTTTATTACAGCGCAGTCTTGCCCTCCGCAAAATGGCGGACGCGTTGACGTATCGCAGCAACGTTCCAAAGCGGCCAATAGGGCGTCTATGTATTTATTATGTCTATGTGAGAAGCTGCCGTTGCCGTTGTCTTCTGGCGCTGGTGTTCTCAGCGCCGCCTGTCAAAATAAAAGTCCGGAGCGCCGTCAAAATAAAAGTCCCGCTTCCAACACATCGGCCAACCAGAAAAACGTATCGGCCGATGCCGCTATTTCAAAAATGCCAAATATCGGCCGATATATCGGCCTTGGCGATATATCGGTCGACCACTAAACAAAATGTAGATCTCAGATGCGAGCTCACAAGACAACCACACCGCATGCATGTTGAGTTGACGTGAGAGCATGGATTGCTTTAATGATGTCTTCACTACCATGCTGGACCTTTTAAAGGGGTCATATAATGTCATTTTTGTACAAGCTAATATGATTCTTTAGGGTCTAAATTAAAAGTTTGTAATATACTTTAATTAAAAATTCTCATTAGTATTGTAAGAAAACACTCATTTTACCTGGTCAAAAACAGCTCTGTTTTCAGCACGCCGTTTAAGTGCATGCGTCTTTAAATGTAAATGTAAATGTAATGATAATGAGCTTTGCCCACCCCGCCCCTCTGTTCTGTGCATACACCGTTTGTAACACAATAACACAATAACCATAACGCGTCGTTCATTATAAACGTGGGATTATGAATTATATTGATAACGTCGTACATAGAAAACATGCCGTAATGTACCCTGAGTGTAAAAATAGCCGCATTCATCGTGAAGCGTGCAAGCGATTTGCAAAGATTAATATAAAGATTAATATAAAGGTCAATAAAACGTTACACTCACTTCAGTTCTTCTGGAGGTGCAGCAGGAACACGAATAGTTGGTACTGATCCTTTTTTCAGGAGCAGCTTCTTAGCAAAACCAGCTTTATAACGTTACTGACCCTCGTTTGTAAAGCAGTCTGGTGAGAAATGATTCGCGCAAACATGAAAGCATTGACGTTGATCGTGGGGAATATTCCCTTCGAAAACAAACTCAGCCACTGCGTCTTCAGCTGTACGGATTTAGGAACATCAAAATGATGCTGTGTTCCTTATTACACCCAAGAACAGAACACCACAATCTCTTAGACGCCATTCTACTCAGTGCTCCAGCTATCAACAATGAACGAACAGCTTGATTTGAGATGGGAGGAAACATATAAGAAGATAAAAAAAAAAAAACACTGGATGGATTTTTATAATTTTATGATGGTTGTACAGGCACTGCCAACACACATTTCAGTACAATCAACTTGTAAAAGTGCATCTACCATTATGACCCCTTTAAGTATGTTGCATAGGCTGTCAATGAAGGGACAGAAAGAGCTCAGATTCGTGTTGTGAAGATGAACGAAAATCTTACGGTTTTGGAAAGATATAAGGGTGAGTAATTAATAAAATGTTCATTTTTGAGTGAATTTACCCTTTAAAGGATTTAAAAACAACAACAATAATAATGACATTTTAGTAAGTAGGAGGGTTTATTTATAAATTGACTGGTTCAAACTGACAAAGTCTACTGTAACTCAGATAATGGTTCTGTCCTGTTAACCCAAACCAAGGATAAATAAACATTTCCATTACAGACTCCACTTTAAAATAAAAAAAATTAAAATTCTCAAATACCGCACGCACTCATCACTGTGAAACAAAGGGGAATTCATCTCCACATACAATACATTTTTGACGTGGTCCAATCAACTCATCTCTTTTAGCAAGACTTGCCTGCAAGAAAACATCACAAAAAAATAATGTCATACATGTTTTATGTTAAAACATTCCCTGTTTGAAAGTATGTAACTTACTGATTCAACTTCTAAGTTTCGTTGAAATAGACGAATGAAAATGGTTGCATGACCAATTTGATTTTGAGGATCTTTCAAATACTTGACATGGTATCCCTCATTTGGACAGGGTATCAAGCTAAGATAACGGCTCCTTGTGTTTCCAGATATCTTCAGTAACTCAAACCCACCACCTTGTCTGAGTTTTGGAAAAGCCTCCACGATGACATTCTTACATTTTTGGGGATCTGCATGTCATCCTTTAAGAATAATAATAATAAAAAGATCAAATTTAAGATACTAGGACAATTCTTACAGTTATCACTTATCTTAGACTTTCAGGTCTGTTCAGTTTTTAAAACTCCGGACAACTTTTGTTAGAAAATTTAGTAAAAATGACTACTGACAGACCCATTTTGCTGACAAGCATTCGTCTGATTATTTCTTTGTGTTCAGAAGAACAAAGAACTTCTTCTTTTTTTTTTTTTTTTTTTAAAGAAGTTTATATAGGTTTACAAAAACTTGAGGGTGAGTAAATGATAACAGTAAATGAGTAAATGATTTTTTTTTTTTTTTGCTGAACTATCCCTTTACAGGGTATATACAGAAATTCTTAAATTGAATTTACTACCTTTTTGAATACCTTCACAATATTTTTTAATACCAGCACGACTTCAAGCTGCAACTGTAGCGGTGTAAAGTGAAAAGTAATGTAATGAAATATCTTTCCAAAAGGAATAACACATTTCTTCTGGACTTTGCCCAGAAGTGCCAATTAAAGGAGTCATGACCTCGTGTTACCTTGGATACCCAACGCTCTATTATAGTCTTTCAGGCACTTCTAAAAAAAAAAAGTGCAAAAAAAATAAACACAGAGCTCCTCAGACCCTTATTTCTAAAGGCATTATTGTCTCGCGAGATCTGATGCGATGTTTTGGCTGTCGTGGACGGTCATTATAATAATGCAAATGAGGGGCGCGTTGATTGGTTGCAGGAAGGAGGGGGGTTGACAGTGCAGGTAACTCTTTAGCATATCATTACAAACTGACATCATGGCGCAAGTTGTCAATGAACCAGACCCTGCCGCGACCTATGGGATTCAACCGTACATGTTTGAGCCGGACTCCGAACCAGAGCTAGAAAGTGAAGATGTTGAGTTGTTGGATGGACGTCTACATCAAGATGTCTCTGAATGGTAAAGACAATAATTTTGACTGAGACGTACATTAACATCAGTAACGAGCTAAAACATTTGTTGCTATTTTCTCCCGCATAGGTTTACCTTTTATTTAAATGTAGAATTACATTAACGGAGATGTAGTGTAATTTTTTTATCAGCTTAACAGCGGTTATTGAGATAAACGTTTACTATCATGTGGTGTTTTTGCCTTGTTTCACGTTGTGGTTATTTAGACATTCAATATTTTCTTCTTTAGACAAGTAACGAGATGTTTTTCTTTATGTTTATTATTACTTGACTGTTTGTTTTATTTATCTATCCTTATCTACTCTATAAAAAAATATATAATAATGATATGTTGTCATAGTTATTTAATATACAATTCTATGAAAATATAGCTGTATCATTTTCTTGTCTGTTTATCGTTGAGGGCAAACTTCATAATAACAATGTATCATATGTAAAACTATGTTTATGTACTTTTCAGTGAGTCACAGTGTATTAGATGACTCACTAATGTCCAGTGAAGTGGCTTATTTGCTGAAGTACCATCCTGACTCTGACACTTTGATGCATAATGTCCACTACAGTGTCAATGTCACACGTGGCTTCCTGCTGCGCTGTCCATATATGGCATATCCTCCACCGTCGTGACGTCAAGCCAGGGTAGAAATCAAAATCTCGTATTTGAGTGCGCGTGCACGTGGGATATTTTACAAACCCTGAGGTAAACAAACGCTTCACTTTTAAATATCGGCTTCCCGGCCAGTGTATAATCGTTAGGCAATCATAACATACATTGATTCTCGTGGAAAAATGCAAAATGTGGGTCATGACACCTTTAAGGAACATTAAGGAACATTCAAGTCAATGCTTAGAAAGGAAATGTTTGCACATCAATGCTTAGAACTAAGGAAATGTTTACATAACTTCTTATGACGATAATTGTAATATAATGAACAAATTATATTTGCTGGTTGACTTGTGCAGGCATCACAATTCACACATGCACCCAAAGACAAAAACAAAATTACCTTAATGGCAGATTCAGCACCTAAGCCTATATCTAGACTTTTAAGGGAGACCCAGTTCTTCTCCTCAGAGATGTCCATTTTGGTCAGCTGCAGAGGGGTTCGGTCCTGTAGGAGTTCCCTTTTGATGAACCGCCTAAGTAAACTCTAATAATGACAAGAAGCAGTTAGAAACCAAGCCATTCCTATCAATTAATATAGGTTAATCATTCAAATTAATTAATCAAAATCTTTACAGTGATAATTACCATCAGGAGCTCAGTTAGATCTTTTGCCAAAAAAGGCAACAATGGCTCGTCTGTTTGGTATCTCTGTAAAAACAGGTTAAAACTTCTTGCAATTGCAAGGAAGAATTCCAGCTTTGCGATGATGAGAGGATCCCCTCATACTGCCAAGATGGCATCTTGGCATCATATTTACATAGAATGCTAGTACTAGTGTAAAGGCTACGGTGATCGTTTGTAGTTGTAGACAATTTTTCGGTCAAGATGGGAAGTAGTCGGTGGCTATAGACCGCCGATGAAATCTCAAAAGATCGTGAAGGCAACCGTATCAGAGTGCCACACCCCTCAAAATTGACAGGTTGGGTGGATGACATGAAGCTATGGCCAGGAGTTAGCCATATTGACATCATTAATTATTTTATCTTTTCGGAGGGTGTAGATCGTGAGGAGATGCGCAATTACAAAAGCACTGAGGCCTTCAATTACTTCTTTAGTAATAAAGTCGGGCGCATTTCTTTACTGAAGCACGGAGACTATGTGTCATGATCCTGCCTTCCTGTCTCTGATTTTCCCTGGTCTTGAGGCAGGATCATGACAGGCCCATGACAGGCCCATGTTTTATGTGCAAGCACATGGCCATTTGTTTGGGCCATGTGCTTGTGTTGTCTCGTCACCTAGTCCCGCCCCCTTGTTATCCTCGTTTTGTCATTATTGCTTCACCTGTGTCACCCGTTTCCCTCATTAGTTTCTCCCTATTTAATCCCCTCATGTTTTCTGTCCTGTGTTGGTACATTATCTAACTTTGCGTGTTAATCAATGTGAGATCTGTCCATGAGAAAGTCTGTTGAAAGTCTTGTCTAAGTAGTAGTTTGATCCTGTTTCTGTTATAGTCTAGTTTGTCAGTCATAGTCTAGTTTAGTTACCTGTAATCCTGTCTTGTCTTGTTTTGCCCCCTCGTGGGCTTTGTTTTTCCTGTTATTTGTACAATAAACTGTGTTGCTGTGACTACTGTCTGCAATTGGGTTCATCTCCACACATCCACATGACAGAATGTACCGACCAGCAAAGAACCCAGCAGACAGTATGTCCTCCCAGCTCCAGCGACAAATGAGATTCAGAGAACAATGCTGGTTGTCAGCTCCCACTGACAGAAGGAGGGTCAACCTTCCATCCTCGTCCCAGGGTGAGTGGATCCTGAAGAATTATGCCCAACTCTGGGATCGTTTCTCTCGGGAGGAGCCGCAGAGTCCCACCGTGTTGTCGCCACCAGCCAAGCTGCCCGTGATCCTGGAGGGTCGGGTCCTGGCTGTTGTTTCTCAAGGGGACCAGGCTCACTCCACTTCTCCCGAGGTCCCAGCCACTCCCGTTGATCTTCGTGGCAAACGAGGGAGGAGGACTTCGTGGGATTCTCCGTCGGAGTCATCCTCGACCGAGTCAGCGCTGCCTGTGACTGCTCTTCCAACTCAAGTCACAGATCCCGCTGAGCTTCTTCAACCGGTCACAAGTCCGGCTATGACTTCCACACCGCAACCTAAGAGAAAGAAGAGGAGAAAGGGAGCCTCTTGTCCTTCATCTCAGCCTGTCCCAGAGCCCGCTACTGCAAGCGCTGTCCCAGAGCCCGCTACTGCAAGCGCTGTCCCAGAGCCCGCTACTGCAAGCGCTGTCCCAGAGCCCGCTACTGCAAGCGCTGTCCCAGAGCCCGCTACTGCAAGCGCTGTCCCAGAGCCCGCTACTGCAAGCGCTGTCCCAGAGCCCGCTACTGCAAGCGCTGTCCCAGAGCCCGCTACTGCAAGCGCTGTCCCAGAGCCCGCTACTGCAAGCGCTGTCCCAGAGCCCGCTACAGCAAGCGCTGTCCCAGAGCACGCTACTGCACGCGCCGTCCCAGGCGCTGTCCCAGAGCCCGCTACTGCAAGCGCTGTCCCTGAGCCCGCTACTGCAAGCGCTGTCCCGGAACCAGCTATTGAAGGCACGGATCCAGAGTCTGCTGTTGTGAGCACTGCAGAGAGGGTCGCGGCTGATTCAGCTGCTGAAGCTGTCTTGCGCTCTGTTTCAGCTCATCAAGAGATGCCTGTCCTCGTCGCTGCTGAAACATTGGCTGAATATCTAAAACGTCTTGTCCAGATTCTAGAAGCCCCCGTCAAGTCGGTCATGTCTAGTCCTAAGTCCACTGAGTCCGTGAGCGCCGTACCCCAGTCAGCTGCCGTGAGCGCCGTACCCCAGTCAGCTGCCGTGAGCGCCGTACCCCAGTCAGCTGCCGTGAGCGCCGTACCCCAGTCAGCTGCCGTGAGCGCCGTACCCCAGTCAGCTGCCGTGAGCGCCGTACCCCAGTCAGCTGCCGTGAGCGCCGTACCCCAGTCAGCTGCCGTGAGCGCCGTACCCCAGTCAGCTGCCGTGAGCGCCGTACCCCAGTCAGCTGCCGTGAGCGCCGTTACAGAGACGGCCACAGACAACGCTGTTTCCAAGGCGGAGATGTGGAGCGTGGGATCTGTGTCAGATTCTGTGAGCTCCATTCCTCTCTCCGCTCCTCAGCCGCCTGCTTCACCCCCAGTCATGTGTCCTGTTGTGTCCCCTGCTGTTCCCCCGGTCTGGTTTCCTGTTTCTTCACCCTCTGTACCCCTGTGCGTTTCCCCGGACGCCCCTGTCACCACTTCACCCCGGACTGTTTCCCCCAAGACTGTTCCTCGTGTGTCCCCATCCAAACCTGCCCGGATTCCTTGTCCACAGCCATCGTCCAGAAGACCCAAGACCACAGTCCCACCCACCCACCTACCTACCCTGGACATTCCCCCATGAACTTTGTTCCTCCGCCCCCCATCCCGTGTTTGTTATTTTTATTGTTTCATCCCAACCCTGTTGTCGTGTTTTCGTGTCTGCCGTTGTTGGTTTTTGTCATGTTTTGTTGGTTTGTGTCCATGTCTCAGTCCGTCATGTCACGTGTTTAGTGTTCCCTTAGGGAGCGTCTGGAAGCCGCTCCTTAAGGGAGGGGTTCTGTCATGATCCTGCCTTCCTGTCTCTGATTTTCCCTGGTCTTGAGGCAGGATCATGACAGGCCCATGTTTTATGTGCAAGCACATGGCCATTTGTTTGGGCCATGTGCTTGTGTTGTCTCGTCACCTAGTCCCGCCCCCTTGTTATCCTCGTTTTGTCATTATTGCTTCACCTGTGTCACCCGTTTCCCTCATTAGTTTCTCCCTATTTAATCCCCTCATGTTTTCTGTCCTGTGTCGGTACATTGTCTAACTTTGCGTGTTAATCAATGTGAGATCTGTCCATGAGAAAGTCTGTTGAAAGTCTTGTCTAAGTAGTAGTTTGATCCTGTTTCTGTTATAGTCTAGTTTGTCAGTCATAGTCTAGTTTAGTTACCTGTAATCCTGTCTTGTCTTGTTTTGCCCCCTCGTGGGCTTTGTTTTTCCTGTTATTTGTACAATAAACTGTGTTGCTGTGACTACTGTCTGCAATTGGGTTCATCTCCACACATCCACATGACACTATGTCTTTTTAAAAGCAGAGGTAGACAGGAGTCAAAGTGCTAACCAGCCTAAACTTATTGCTTGGGTAATGCTGCAGCAGTCGGGGGGATAGAGACTGTCGGATGTTCATGTGTTGCTGGGTTAGGGAGATTGTGCAGTCATGCAGCAGCTATCCTTTGGAAGGTATGAAGAAAAGAAATTCATTTTGTTTTTATCTGTGATGTAATAAAAATAACGTGATCAGATCATTTTTGATGAATGTTTTTTTTTGTTTAGCAATGTGGGGTTGACACAATATGAAACACATGGCAAATGGATATAGATCAGACTCTGGTAACATATTAGGTGAATGTGCTCATGACAGGTTGAGAATGCAGTTACTACCGGGAAGACAGGGCTTGCGTGTACAGATGAGCAGCCAGGTGGAATGCAGGGACAGTCAGGAACATTGAGCCAAAACGACTGAGGGACATAAACTTCAGCCACCACAGGGCAGGGGATGAATTTAGCATTAGGGTGTCAGATGCTCAGCCACTACCAAACACCCCACAATATATGTCACATGCAGAATTTATAAACAATGTAGACAAAGACCCAACAAAGCCACTTTTCCTGTTAAAAAACAGTCTATTGGGCAAGTGTTACAGTGCAAAACCAGTAGTGCAACCCCTGTAGCCATGCAAATACTGCAGTAGATGCAAGATTTTTAAGACCCCATCAAACTCATGCCGGTTCTTATCTCACATGTGAGACATGTAATAGTTTCTATGAGTTGTATGTTCAAGTGAGCAGTGCACAGGCTTCTACTTTAGAATCTGAAACAAGAGAGCAGAGTTTTTCTGATTTGTTGCACAATGCAAGAAAATTGAGAATAACTGCAAGTTCAGCTAAAAAGGTTCCTTCTAGAGCATCCACCAACCCTGATAAGTTTATGGCAGAGCACCTGTACCCCTCCTTTCGTGGCAACTATGCCACAAATTATGGTAAGGAGAATGAGGTGGTTGCTGGTAATGCACTTCGAGGGCAAGGCATGAGTATTACACATAGCGGCATCGTTGTTAGTGTCACAGAGCCATGGTTGTCAGCCAGCCCAGATGGGGTAATTGACTCATCTGTCCTACTTGAAATAAAATGTCCCATCCCAAGTAAACTCCATTCTACCCTCTTGGATCAACTTGACCATAACTGCAGTGTGTCGTGGAAATTCTTTCTAGACTTTAAACAATAATTGGAAGACAGTTGGAGATTTCAAAAGTTATTAAAGATCTTTATTTCTTGCAAGAAAGGCTGTTCACCCATCAGTCAGAGTCTGATAAGAGAAGCGCCCCGACTTCTCCTTTTTGCCCAGCTTATATACACAAAACTCATCACACTTATTCTAACACCCCATGGTTATACGCACACACTTACACACATATGTCATTAAAACAATTGAATATATTTTCCAATGCAACACCTTTGCTCTTAGTGCAAGCGAGCTTATCTGTATTTAGAAAGAACAAACTGTCCTTTCTGTAAATGTCATTTTGACCTTGTTCTTCAGCAGTAAGGAAGAAGATGATATGCAACTTGCAGTTTCTTTAACACCATGTATGGTATTAGCTGGCTAGAATAAAAATTTCCATTACATTCCACCCCTTTTTCATATCTTGAAAACAAAATAAACAGAAATACATTTTTAAGAAATTAAACAGAAATAAATGAAACACTCTTTCATTTGAAAATCATCCATCATCATAGTTGCCTGGTTTGGCCTTTCCTATAACAATTTCATTAGTCAAATTCATGAATATTTACATCATCATTTTCCACAATTATATCTTCATGAGCATCGATATATCTTCATATCAAGCTAGTAGATGGAGTACCACAACTTCAGAAAACAGGTAGCCGAGGATATTACATGCAGGTACAATTAGGCATGTTTTGTGCTGGTCTGAAGATGGCCAAGTTGTTTATCTGGAGCCCAAATGACACAGTTATGTTCACTGTACCATTTGATGAGCCCTATGTTCTGGAGAGGGTAGGATATCTGAAGAGATTTTATTTCTCAACAATGTTGCCCCAGCTTGTGGATGAATTTGTTGGTCAGCGACTGAAACTGCAGAACAGATACATGAGCATAATGAATTAATAGAAAATATCGCTCAGAAACATTTTATTCAAATCACAAAACAACTGTAAAGTGCTGCTGCTGTTAATAGTATTAAAACTAATTTTTTACACAATCAATTACATACTATTTAAAAATGCTGAGCATAAGTATTGTTGTACATAAGTGAATATTTACAAATACAGAATGTTGTTCATGTAAAATTTTACAATTTTTTGTTATTGCAAATCTGATAAAATCTATTGTACACAAACTAAAAGAATAACAAAAAAATGTCATACAAAGTAAATATAAACAGTAAAAAATAAAAAAAGGCAGCGAGTGACAATATGAAATATACAGGAGCAATTTATGTAGATGTGTAAAGGGTGTGTGTGTGTGTGTGTGTGTGTGTGTGTGTGTGTGTGTGCGCGCAGATGCAACTTCAACCTCAGAACATCACTGTTGTCACTTATCACAGATGAGATCACCCCTTAAGTTGGCTAGGGCCGCACAGATTCTGAGTATTTTTTGTTTATTGGTATCACTTGAGACAAGATCTTGTATACTTTAAGTCGCCTGATTGCCCTCTCAACATGAATCCGTACATTTGCAATCCTGCGAGTTGCTGTGACTTGTTCCTCAGTTAGCTGCACCCCCTCTAGTGAAAGCAGGAAGAAACAATTTGACCCTTTTTTCAAAGAGTAAATCACGAATCAAGAACCCACGATCTGCCATGACTTCGTCTCCAGGCTTTAAATAGTCCAAGATACCAGAGTTCATAGTGATATACAATATTTGTCACTGGCACGTCCTCCATATCCAGTTGAGATAAACATGATTAATCCACATGGGGCAACAGCAACAAGGTATTTGATTGTGTTGTGCGAGTAGTAATGGCTGTAGGACTCCCCTCTAGAATCAAGATTTTCCGCCTTCTGTAACAAACTTTCGCTGCAGTCTATGACACAGGTAGTGTTGGGAAAACACTCCTTGAATGCAGTTGGCATAGTGGCCTTAATGGTTTCTTTTGGGAGCCAGATAATAAGAGGGCGCAAGACCTCCTCCATTTTATCAATCCAGAATGAGATAACCTTACTGGCAACACTCTGAGACACATGAAACTGCCTACCAAGGTCACCCAGCACACAATTTAATTTACATTTTATCAGTGTCATTAGTATCTGGTCATGCACTGACAAAACAAAAGCCCTTTCAGCAAATCCATCTAAGGTGGAAACAAGAGAATTGAAGGTTTCCAGTGAGACTCCAGTGTAGAGGAATGAATCGGCATCACTCTGAAGCATGGAGTAGCTGAAATCTTCAGTTTGTGTTGAGGCATCTTTGGCCATCTCCTCAACACCCTGCTGTTCACCATAGTTGTGGTCCCAAAGCAATGGATCTTCCCACTGGGTGGAAATAGTGCTGTATGATGATTGTGGCACCTCAGGTATGCCCTCATCCTCCTGGTCTGTCACTTCTGCTGTTGCTGTAAAAAGAGAGCACATAGACTACATGTTAAACTCTACAGTTTCTGTACATGTTTCTCACACTGACAACATTACAGTAAAAGCTTATGATAATGGTGATGGAAGCTCTTCCTTGCTCAGGCTAACAACTACCTGGCCCACATAACAATAGCAGCTAGCTCTACGATAGCCCTCAGTGGAGTTCATAGCACTAAACCTACAGTAATATTCAGTGGACAAAGGCATTAATGGCCATGTTTTTGAACACATTTACTCATAATGGGCTTATTGTTCATAAAAATGTAGGTTAGACTGCCCACAGACAACACGAACATTTTTGTAGCAGGCCGGTGGAGCTCATAAAAATGTAAACAATCGGAGGTAAGTTAGCTAACTAGGTTAGCGGTGAAGTGGTGCTATCGCTAACCAGCTAAGTTACACAATTCAACATTAAAAGTGGCTTACCTGTCGATTCGACACGAACAATTGCACGTCTCTTCTTCACCACTGGTCTGTCATATCCAAGGTATAATTCCGGGTTGGGATGGTCATCCGTGGGGCGTTTGTCAACAAAATGGTGCGAACAGACATACACCTTTTTCGGTGGATGCTTCAGTTTTAACGCAGCTAACCACTCTAAATGTCTACTCTCTGGCATTGAATGTATCTGATACGGAACCGGACATGGGCATTCTCTCCTTCTTATATTATGCTCGAAGCACTCAGTTTCTAAAAAGTTTGAAATCTTCTTTGAATTGTTAAAACAACCAACAACAGCACATGTGGAGCCTGAACTCATTCTCTCGCTTCTAGTACAGGTCGAGCGCTACGAACCGGAAGTAGGCAACCGGAGTCGTCGTCATGGCAGCGCGCATTGTTTAGAGCAGAATAAGGTGGATAAAATGGATAGTTCCAGTCCTTGATTCTGATTGGTTGAGCCGCGTTCAAAGCCGTTGTAAATTACTCAACAAACACACACCTGTGACCGCATTACATTAGAGTTACTACGCAAATGCCATTTGTGATTCTTTAATGCTGCATGTGTTGCTTAGCAACCTCTTTGGAACTACATTGCTTGGCGGAGGAATAAATGTGTTATTTATATTATAAATTGTTTGTTGCTGGTGTTTATTTTATGAATAAAATATTTTTATGGAGTAACCGTTTTATAAAAAACGTTTTATAAAATCGATAAGCCCCTTGAAGTGTGTTTTACAGTGGATTTAGAACAGCTAAGGGGGTTTTAGGAATGCCCCTTAGCTGTTCTAAATCCACTGTAAAACACGGCTTCGCAGGGCTTATTGCTTTATTAGACAACCTAAGCCTATAATTATAGCATTATTATCCTTAAGTAAAACATGAGCCAAGTGTTGGGCTACATTTGACAGTGATAGATTTGTAAGGACTGTTTTGTCAAAGTTAGATCATTGGTTCTCCTGCTGTGGCTCACTATTGGTGGTACTCAGGATATGATACAATAAAATCATTTAAACAAAATCCCTATAATTTATGTTTGGCCTAATCAGAGTCATGCTCAACCTTCAGATTAAGCATTACATTAAGTCTATAACACTATGCCCATCAACTAAAGGAGCCTCAAATATCCTGTCGGATACTCAAGGAACTTCAAAATGTAATTTAAGTGCCTCAAAGCTCTTTCTCCTGTAGTAGGGTTACTGGAGGAGCATTGACAATCTTTGAGGTTCTTGCTGGAACTTATGGGATCCTTTAAGCACTTTGTATTTAGTTCAGAGGTTCTGGAGTCACCTTTTCATTACCATGAGACCTCGAAGTGCTTTGAGGGAAAATAGAGGAACTTGAATGCGATAAAAGGGTTATTGGAAGATCTTTTAACATTTAAGTGGTTCCTGGAAGATCTCTTATGTTAAAGCCAGCATCTGGAGGAACCCAATGGTTCAGTGAGGCCAGAATAAGATTATTATTATCCTATTATTATTATTATAGGCTACTTAAGTTTGATTCAGTATACATGCCCAGGTGAAAAAGACGTACTATTAAAAATGTACTTGAGTGTGTTTTTAGTAGGCCTACAATACAAATATACTTTAATACATTTTTAATACATTTAACAGTAGCCTACGTCTTTTTCACCTAGGTAGCTTACATTTATTTAGTATCTATAGGCCTATTTTATTGATTAATTTAAACCTTAAACAATAACACTAAATTATAATAATATTAATAATAAGAATTAATTCATTATTATTGAATAAATAATAGTAATAAATTAATAATTTTACCTACTTCTTCATAAATTATTATTTGAAGAAGAAGAACCAGGAGGAGAAAAGTTTTATTCTGTCACGAAACTGCTGCTATTCCTCTACTGTCGTCGCTTCAGTTCCTCGCGCTGCTCGCGCGCAACAAAGCTCAGCTGATCGACGTCATCGGATTTGAAGTAACGGCTACTCTCATCAAAGCTTCCGCCGTTTGTTCGGCTCTCCATTACAAGGTTTGTAAACTCGCCAAATAAATATAAATACAGAGTCTACTCACTATATATTCAAACACACACATATAAACTAAATTTATTATACATTACTAATTTTTTACAGTGTTTACCACTCGTTTATTGCACAGTATCTGGTATGAAGGTTTTAGCCGCGATGCTACGTCCCAGATAGCAACATTGTTTCGGCCCGGATCCGGCCCACATCTGGCACTTGTGGAATGCGGATCTGGCCCACATGCAGCGTGGAATGACGGCCCTTGGGTGGCCCACTCCTGTTTGCCAGATCTGGGCCACAAGCAGGCCATAGCAATGCCACATGTCAGCCAAGAGCAAAGAAATAAACCAGAACTGGACCTTATCTGAGCCACAAAATCTGTGTATATTAAATATGGAGTCATCTCAGCCTTAATAAGCCTGTTAACAAGCAGAATCACTGAAGGAAAGAAGAGAACAGAAAAAGAGACGAGCAGAAACACAAGAACTACAACTGACTTCAGCCACAGTCTTAGATGAAATCAACTGAAGAGAAAAGAAGACATTAAATCTGTGAAGATCTCAGCAGAGGAGGATTAAACAACTCCACAAACAGCATTACCAGCTTCACTTATTACTAACTTTATTTCTGTCAGACGTCTACAAAAGTTTTATTGAGAATTAATGGGTTTAACTCTAATGTGTTTCATTTAAAGTCACCATAAGAGTGATTAGTGTTTCCATTAGTTGGGCTCTTGACTCTTAATATATCTTATATCTCCTTTGGCTGCTGTGACAGTGTGTTTGTTGAACACATTTGCAGTAGCAAAGAAAGCTAAAGTGAAACGAGATCAGATGATGGTTACCTGTTGATGATTTTATAATCATCATGAAATAACCTTTTTCACTGATGTCTTTGGAATGTAACAATTGTGTTGATCCATTAATAATGTCACATCACAAACCCTGTGTTTCTGCAGCATGAGATCCAACAATATAATATCAATAAGTTAGAAGACTTTATCAAACATGAGCACGAAAAAGTCAGTTTAATATGACGCACACAGACATCAACAATCAGCGTATGAATCTCAACAATGGTGACAATCAAAAGTACTTTGCTGCAATGCATGCTGGGTACCAGCATAGTAAAAAACTCCCAGCATGACATCAGTGAAAGGTTATTTCATGATGATTATAAAATCATCAACAGGTAACCATCATCACCTGCTCTCATTTCACTTTAGCTTTCTTTGCTGCTGTAAATGTGTTTGACAAACACACTGTCACAGCGGCCAAAAAAGACAAGAGTTAAGATATACTAAGAGTTAAGAGCCCAACTAATGGAAACACTAGTCACTGTTATGGTGACTTCAAATGAAACAGAGTTAAACCTCTGTTAATTCTCAATAAAACTTCTGTAGACGTCTGACAGAAATAAAGTCAGTCTGGTTAGTAATAAGTGAAGCTGGTAATGCTGTTTGTGGAGTTGTTTAATCCTCCTCTGCTGAGATCTTCACAGATTTAATGTCTTCTTTTCTCTTCAGTTGATCATCTAAGACTGTGGCTGAAGTCAGTTATAGTTCTTGTGTTTCTGCTCGTCTCTTTTTCTGTTCTCTTCTTTTCTTCAGTGATTCTGCTTGTTAACAGGCTTATTAAGGCTGAGATGACTCCATATTTAATATACACAGATTTTGTGGCTCAGATAAGGTCCAGTTCTGGTTTATTTCTTTGCTCTTGGCTGAGATGTGGCATTGCTATGGCCTGCTTGTGGCCCAGATCTGGCCAACAGGAGTGGGCCACCCAAGGGCCGTCATTCCACGCTGCATGTGGGCCAGATCCGCATTCCACAAGTGCCAGATGTGGGCCGGATCCGGGCCGAAACAATGTTGCTATCTGGGGTTGATCTAACGTAAGTTAATGAACAAATGGAAATTATTGACTTATTGTCTTAGATTGATTTAGTCATTCAATTCAACATATTCTGTACAACTGTGTCTTCAAATTGCTGATATAGCCTGCTGTCGTCATTGACGTTTGTTATGAATAACAAAAGCCGGTTAATATAGTTTGGTCTGTTTTTGTTTAGCCTAACTTTACTTACTACAGGTGCCCTCATTCTCTCAAATACCATTTTAAAGCCATTTACTGGTCAATAAATATTATGTTGTGAATAATCAGCTTTGTTCTTTTGTTTCCCCAGAACACCCAGTACATTTCTAAAATAATCTGAACATTTCAGAGGCAACATTGAATTACAGTAAGTTACCTACTACACCACATGCAAGTACTTTATTACTATGAACTTTCTCTGTGTGAAATTGTATTGTTTGACTGTGTACTTTTTTAATCAGTTATTCTCTGAAAATCTTCCCTCATGCTCTCAAATCTCATTCATGTTACTCAGAAAAATAATATCACAGGTTTGGAGCCAATAATGCTATGCATTTTTTATAGGCTATACCTTAATCATATGCATTTGAATATAAGACATTTGAACCCTGAATTATAACTTCAAGTTTAGTCTTTTTCGAAAAGAAAAAAAAGGAAAAAGCTATTATATGGCTTCATAAGACTTACAACACAACCCATAACACATGAGTTGTGAACTCACTGATTAATTTTAGGATCTTTTCTGGGACATTTTTGGAGCTTAACCATTTTTACATAAATTGTTGCATTGAATTGAACTAGACAAGTGTACATAAGAATAGTTTCATGAATGAATTACACCATTTTTTTATGCTTGTGTTTCATGCAGTGATATTGAATGGTGACGGGTTGCATTATGCCTGAGATCTGCTTTCGGGTTCCACAGACAGAAAGTCAAACAGGTTTGGAACGTCACAAGGCTGAGGAAATTATTTAAATTTCCCAACTATCACTTTAATAACCTTACTAACAGTAAATGTTGTACTTTGCAGGGATCTCGGTAAGCTGAAATACAAGTTTGATCAAGAATAAAAATCCTCCTGTAGACCTGAAAATCACTTAAGTGCCTGGACCATTCACCAGAAAAGAGGAAAAACAAACAGAAAATGAGGCTGATGCACCTTTTCACTTCTCTAACTCGTTAAGTAGCCTACCTCACGTGTCCCTTGTGAAGATTTTATAATTGATTGCATTTTATGTTGCAGCGAGTAAAGGTGCATCACATTTGTGAATTGTGTGAAATTACACAGGCAAAAATGTCCATTGACCGTTGTCAGCAGTGTAGCGATGTAATGTATGAAGCACCACACAAAATTGCTGATCGTGTGGATTCTTATTGAAATGAGTGAATTCACCAGTGAACATTCACAGAACAACAGATAATTGTACTGCACCTTAACTCTGTTAAAATGGAAAATGTTTTCTGCTTGTTGTGACATAAGGAATTCTGTTTCCGGGTCGAAACCTCTACTTCTACTTCCTCTATCTTGTTTCTAGATATTGAGAATACTCAACAACCATTTATGGGAACTGTTGATTCAAGTCACACATTTAAGCTTTTCAAAAGCCATAGTGTACATAACAGTCTCCAGTCTAACAGCATCCCAGACTTAAACATTTTATGATTCAAAATAGCTGAATAACTAAACCATCTGAGATTCGGAATAGAGATAAAGGTTAGGATCATAATTTTCAGGAATATTACAGCACAATGAGTGTATATTAGCACTGTTTGTTGTTTGTTTTTGGCATCTGATAGAGCTTTTGGACTTGGAAACAGTGACGTCAGACTTAACAAGCGGACTGAAACATGTTTTAAAATTAAGTGAAGATGGACATTTTTAATTAGTCAAAATTGTTATTTTTTACATTGATTTATTACTTGGAACATGTTTTTTCCATGCATTTTGTTGAGATGTCTTTTCTTGTGTAGCTTATTGTATACACATGGTTGATTATTCATGTTACTTATGTATTATACTATTTTTTGTGTGTGTGTGTGTATTCATTGATATTAATCTATTACTAGCTTTTTTTTCCAAGTGCATGGAAGTGTATTAAAATGGATCTAAAATATGTAATAAACAATTCTTATTTTGTATTTGGTTCAGTTTGTTTATTATAATAGAAGTTAATGGTGGTAACCATAGTAACAACATGAAATTAATTTAATATAAATAAAATAAAATTGAAATTTGGTTCCTGGAGGCACCACACAGTGCCTAATATAAGAGTTCCTCAGGAAACCTGTGTGGTTCCTCAGAGAACCGCCCCTTTTTAAAGGGTGCCTAGAGGATCTACAGACGGTTCCGCCGGTGTGGCAAAGTGAAGAACCCCAAAAGGTTCCTCCAGGCACCTTTTATTTTTACAGTGTAGGTCAATGTTAGTCACAATGGTGGTACTTGGAAAGCCAAATATTTTCTGAGGGGGTACTCTGTGAAAAGTTTGAGAACCACTGGCCTAGATATTGAGCCAATTTGAGAGGTGGAGCATGACCTATACTGCCCTACAAAACAAAAAGGCAGTAACTGCATTTTTGGTCAAAAATGAGTTATTATCATTTTCATGACATTCAAGGCATCCTTTGTTATGTGACAAAACATCTTATCTCAAATGTGTGTCGTTTTGGAGAAAAATGGTAGTCGTTTGTACAGTAACTGCAAAAAGCCCTAGTGAAACAAAGCATGAGTACAGTAACATCCATTACTGTATTCTTGTTATGTTTTACCTAACAAAAAATAACCGTGTTGCTGTGCAGTGAAGTTACTGTTTCCATGGTGAACACACACAGCTGATTTCGCGGCATCCTCACGGGACGGTTTTAACATTTGCGATTTCACCCTTGTAACTTAACACAATTTTTTTATTTATATATATATATATATATATATATATATATATATAATCTATATACAATCTATTATTAAATGTATGTTTACTAATTTGAAATATCTGTCCCATGTATTCATTTCATTCAGTACTTTGTGTTTATAAACCTACTGAAACAGATACTGCACCATATAAAATCATCAACTTGTTTATCTTAGTTATCATCATAAGAGTTTGAAAAGCCTTAGAAACACTTAGGCAAAATGATTTTGTTTTGCTCTGTTGAATTGGAGTTTAACTTGCCTATATTGCTCCAAAGAAAAGTTGTTTTGCAGTGCTTTAACATTAATGTGATTTGTAGGTATAGCAGATACTACATTACAGATACAGAAACACCCCCAGACACACATTAATCTAATACTCACACATAATAATGTGGTCCTATTCAAAATAAATTGTCCCCATTTGGGCCTTGATACAGCTTAGCAATGTGAGACTTTAAGCAGCCGTTTCAGCACCAGAACAGCTTCCGGGTGGAAAATATTTGACCTGAAATGGTCAAATTAGTTTGGGTTTGGTATATCCATGTTCAGGAAAACAAATGGTTCCAATTATTTCAAATACAGTGTATCTAACACACCCAGAGCCCAAGTTGTGGCAAAATAGTTTTTGGAGAATCTGTAGTTACTGCCTTTTTCCTTGGTATGGTGCCACGTTTTTGGTAAGTAATACAAAGCAAGAATACAGTAACTGCAAAATAGGGGTAAAATATCAAATTAAATATGAGGATTGATATGTACAAAGAATAAGCTAATATAAAGTAACAAAACAGCCACATGTCCAATAATCTACCTACAACTACTTAGGCTGGATGGATGACAGGATAACTTTAAAGTCATTTTTCTCAGTTCTGCACTCTGCGTAGTTACTGCCTTTTTGCTTTGTAGGGCAGTATACTGGAGCTATTAATCCTGAATTTGCATATTTAATAGGTAGTCTACTCCAACTTCCATTTAATTAAATACATTTTTCAATATTATAGCTACTACTACCGAAAATCAACAGTAGGCTAAATAAATAAAATTATCATCAGGTCATCAGCTCTTGCGTGTCCCAGGAATTCTGAGCCAAAATATCTTGACCTGACACAACCATCCTCCAAAAAACGAATATGAATGTCCATCTGTTTTTTTTTTAATGATTGGTTGAGGCTCTCGTCAAACATTAGGACGAATGGCCCTGCGTTGTTTATGGTCTCCACCAGTTGCTTCTTAAAATATGGTGCAATACCAAATTTGATAATGTAAGCGGTCTTATCCTTGCCTAAAGCCAAGGATTTCGCTATGTCGGAGTCCGGAAAGATATTTCGAAACAGCTCTCCAATGCCATCGTTCGAATTGAAAGAGTGGTGTTTAGTTGCTAGGTCTAAACACCACAGCACCTCAGCTCGCAACGTAGCGGTGGTGATAGGGCATAGCGTCTGCTGTCTGACGTCTGTCACGCACCTGTTGACGATGCTGGTAGGACTACTACTGGCGGTGGTTTGCATCGGGAGAGCAGTGAAGGTTGTGAGGGCAAAGCAGTGGAGGTTGAGGTCGTTGATGCAGCCGTAGCGCAGAACATTGATATGGGAAGCTGCTCGCTACGTCCACGCATCCTAGCTTGGTGGCTATTTGATTCCATATGCGATTTGATGCCATTCACCCCCACCCAGGTTATATTAATTATCTTCTTGTAGACATGGCAATAAGCCTCGCGGCTGTTGCCAACTACTGGCCTAAGCCAGTCTTTAAATCTTAAAGTCCTCCAGCCAGAGGTCCGAAAACTTGCATTTCCTCATGTCTTAATTACAGAAATGGAAGCGAACTCGCGAACAGGTTTGGCAGCAAGCCAGCCAGGTACCCAGTTTGTTTCAGCGCGCGAACAAACACCACATCACATGATATCGCTCAGGTCCTACTCTCAACATATAAATAAATCCACGCGAATTTTAGGAATTTTAAAAGAAAGGCCTGCACTTAACACAAATTGAAAATTTATTTTAAAAAATTGGGCACGGAAATATAATACCTCGTCAGATGAAGTTTATTACTTTTTAATCCCCTTAATTTTGGCTAATTTCATTTACTACCTTTTACTACCTTTTACAACCCCGCGGACACCCTGCTTTAACAGTAAAGACAATACATAATAATTAATAATCCAAATGTGTTCAAGAAAACCTTTTAAACAAAACTCAGCTGCTTTTTACATACCTCGAAAGGTGATACATTTCTATTCTAACCCAGTAGAGAACAATCGGTCTTTTGCACAGCGACTGGGTACCAAATCTGCATTTTTGTCATCAAGACAGCAGAAGTTATGAATAAAGCTGTAGGATACTGAACGACTCATCACAGGCAAGCTTGTTTGTCTCGCAAGTCCTCTTCCTCAGTTGTAAGGTGTAAATAGTCTTGCATCTTCAGCTGGAAAGTGTAGGAAAGATTTTTTTCTGACCTTTGTCAAATTGAAACGTTTTATTTTTTCTTATCTCTTGCTTTTAGCGGGTCAAAAAAATCAAATACACTACTGAACAATAACCACTAGTTTCTATTATTCAACCTTTTCTTTATGACAATTTTATGATTTAAGTACTACAAGCACTTGTGAATTACATTTATATTTATGCTCTTATCCTAAGTGGCTTACATTGCATTTCGAGGTACACTTTTTTACATTCTTATCAGTTCTTGCTTTCCCTGGGAATCAAACCCATGACCTTGGCATTGCAAGCACCAACGCTCTACCATTTGAGCTACAGGAAAGCTTTTTTAAAGATTCATTAAACGTCTATTTTGCAGGTATGTAACAATACTCGTTTACAAAAGTTTATTCTTTACTCTCATCAGTCAGTTACTTTTTCTGGATTTAATTTTTTTTACCCAGTTGACTATCATGAGAAGAAGAAACGAAAAATCCAGGGCTGAATCCGAAATCACCCCCTATACCTTCAAATGGGGCATTATTTAAAGGGAAAGTCCATTTGTAGTGGCGTCCGAAATCATAGTGGACGTTATCGAGTGCACTTATTCTATCACACGTTGCACCCATAGCCTGTAAAAAAAAACATTATTAACGTGTGTACAGCCGATGTACACTCAACGTGTGGCTGGACGATTTGACCTAAAAGCAAAATCTTGATTAATTTGACATTTTACCACGATTACAATTAGTTAATGATTATTATGCCTTTCTTTGTGATTTTGTTATTTGTTAGGGTGCAATTTCGGATTCAGCTTAGGGCCGCGTTTCCCAAAAGCGTTGTGGGCATAGGGTAGGGAAACGCGGCCCTGGATTATTCAGATTTTCATAGAAGCCATATTAGGGTTACGATTTTTTTTATGTGATTACAGAAAAGTCGTTAGACTAGAAACCAACCATACATTGGGTGTCTGACTCTGGGTGTCATCAACCTAGCGTCTGACGTCGACGGTTCCAGACTCAATGACGATGCTGTGAGGGATCACATAAGTAGTTTCAGCTTCGTGTTTTTACTTCTGGAAAATAGTTTAATTTAATATTTAAAAAAATATTTCGGAATAATGCGAATAGGTGATAATAATCTACAACTTTCCAGCTGATCTGCCACATCCCGTTGCAAACTGGTCAACGAATTACTACTTGCCGCCATTTTCTTTGAAAACTCTCCTCTCTATCGCTTAGCTGCCCTGACGATTCTCTGCATGAGCTCTCAACCAATGATGCACTGAAGCTACACAAGGACCTCCTTCCTCATTTCCATGTTACACACAGAAAAGTAAAAATAAATGAATGAATAAATAAACATCTAAAAATAAACGCATAAATAAATGGAAAAATAAAAAACAAATATTTGTTATTTTATTTTACTCACACTGCTGTCCGCCATTGAAAGTTTTGACTAGACTAGTCTCAAAGTAAAAAACTCTCTAAAAGACTTGTGTAATTATGATCCATTTGAGCACTTAATCTATGAATCAAACTGTCAAATCCCATAATCAATGCATGCTGCACGAAAAAAGCTCATTCTGATTCTGAAACGCGCACAGTTATTTTTCCGGTGTTGAAGTGAATACGTGATAGGCATTTGCTTGCTTCGGCTATCACACCGACGTGCATGTGCTGAATATGGTATGAAATGGCACAGCTTACATAAAACTTTTCTGTTTTATTTCTAATTCAAAATACTCCCGCTTGTCTTTTGGTAATTTCTGTGCTCTCCACGACTGACACGAAGAAAACGCATCTGAGGTCAAATAAAAAGATTCGGCCCTACTTCTTAAAGGTCCCCTTCTTAAAGGTCCCCTGAAATAAAAATGTAAATTTTTTTTAGTATGAATATGTTAGGCTTGAGGTTATGAATAAGCTGGTGTGTTCCAAACCAATGACAAAATTCACATTTAGGAGATATAAGCATTCAAATCTTCCAGTCTCTCACTTCCGCTAAAATGGATCACAGATTTTTATGACGTCACCGCGGACTTCAGCTTCTCATCACATCTTCTGTCCAATCAACTGCTCAACTGCCCCCTATGTTATAAATACCACCTGGCCAACGTGACCGTCGTTGACGCGTCGCGGAGCAATATGGGTTTTTGCCAGGGCCGATATTGTCCACACCACTTTTTGAAACAACTCGCTCAATAAAATCCTGTATTAGGATGTACTTAATACAAATAAATAAACAATCTCCTGTTAACAGCAGGGCATTCATTTCGTTTGTTTGTTAAATAAGTGGCATTCTTGCGCTGAAATGTGTTTTTTTTTTTAAATCAAGCTGAGCGCTCGCCGTTGCTATCAGTGGCGCGGTCAGTGCTATCAGTCTTCACTCGGACGCACGCTTCAATCTATCGCAGTTGCGGAGACTCTATTCATTCCAGTGAAATCACAAAACAAAATGCACACAATCGTGTCCCTGCTTGAAATACAACCACTGATAACATATTCGGTTTTGATGAGGAAAAAAAAACGATACGACCATGAAAGTGCACAAGCTACATTTGCGGATCTACGTATTTATTCACGTATTTATTCTCGTTTTCCAAAAAACAAGCTGAAACATGGACTCATCAGGACCACAGCACACATTTCCACTGTCTTCTAGACCATCTGAGATGAGCTCGGGCCCAGAGAACTCGCCGGCATCTCCACATAGAACTGATGTATTGCTTTCTCCTTGCGTAACAGATTCAAGTGGCATTTCTTGATGCAGCGTCAGACTGTGATCAGTGAAAATTGTTTTGTAAAGTACTCTTGAGCACATGTGCCTGTATTTAACAGAGTAGCATTATGGTTTCTCATATGGCTTGCTTCCACTGAGCGGTACGGTACGGTACGCAATTATTTCCATTTCCACTGTCAAAAATTGTGAATGGTACCAAAATGCCGTACCGTACCACTTTTTCGGTACCCTTCCGTTGGGGTACCTAGCACAGTAGTACTGTGAAAATTTTGTTGAAATTTAACAAAAAGAGACTGGGTTGAGTTTTGTCATTTAAAATTGTATTTTAAATTTAAATTTAAAAATGCACATATTGCCTGGACCATATTAATATGTTTAATATATATTTTTTAATTTAAATGAAAAGAGGCAGGGTTGAGTTTTATATTTCATTATAAATAGGCTAACGTTATACATGCAGTGAATATAATCAATACGCGTTGCCTGAACCACATTTGTGTGGCTATAATGTTCAAGATTTCTTTAAATGAAAACGAAAAGAGGCAGTGTGGTGTCTTATAACACAGTTCGTTTTATTGTTGCCTAAAATATACATACAGAGATAACTGGAGTAGCAGAGCGAGTTGAGTGACGCTTTCGAGAACGCGCTGTTCCATTTGCAGAATTACCGGACTCGCGTCTTAGGGAGTTATTCTCCTGAGTCGGACTTGGCAAGTCCGAACTTTGCGTACTTGCTATTGAGAAACGCCTAATGTCGGCGCATGGCTTCTTGTGACAAACACGCCGAGAAGCAAGAACAAGATCTGCTGTATGTCATCCATTGTTGTTTATGTTGCTTTCTTCTTCGCGCGAAAACTACGTTGATCGCTTCTTTCCGGCATAGGCTACACCACGCCTATCAAGTAAGGGTAGTGTTGGCAGTGGAAACGCAAGCCGATTCATGGTTTACCGACCCGAACCGTACTGTACCGTACCATACTGCTCAGTGGAAACGAGCCAAAACAGTGCTCTCTGAGGGTCAAAGGTCACGCACATTTAACAGAGCTCTCCTCCCTTACCCTACACAAACTGAGATTTCTCTGGATTCCCTGAATCTTTTCACAATATCATGTATGGTAGATGGTGAAAGACACAAATTCTTTGCAAACTTGCATTGAGAAATGTGATTTTTAAATTATTTGACAATTCTATCATGATATTTGTGGTGAGCCATGACCCATCTTCGCTTACAAAGACTGAGAAGCTCTTTTACACCCAAACACGATACCCTCACCTATTACCAATTCACATTGTGGACTGTTGGATAATCTAACTTGGATAATCTTTTCACTTTTATTTTGCCTCTGTCCCAACTTTTCAAAATCAAAATCTAAATTTGTTTATATTTACAAAATACAAATGTTGGCCAGTAAAAACACTGGAAAACTTTTCTTTGTACTTTAGTCAGTTAAAAAAAAGTTTCAAGTAAATTAACAAATAACAGAATCTTGATTTTATTGCATTTTATAAAATATCCCAACTTTTCTAGAAATGGGGTTAGAATATATTCCAACATTCACTTAAACACACAGTTCAGTAAGCTTTCACAGAAGAAGTATTATTACATTTCTGTGTTGATTTGGATTTTAAATATTATTATTTTATCAAATGTATTGTAATAATTTACCAAAACCTGGTTGTTACTTGAAAATGTTTTTATTTCCTTTTACTAGTATTTGTCTTTATACAGCCAATTTAACTTAGTGACCCTGTCTGTGCACAAGTAAAATAAATACATTTGAAAAAGATGTTAAAGAATAATTTTATTACATTTTAATAAGTGTTGCTACTTTGTCTATGTAGGCTATAGCTAATTTGCACACATATCATTTGTACACATTTGTGGGTGGGTAGATGACAGATGTTGGTATATTGTAATAAAATGTTGGCTTTCCAATACAAAAAGTCTCTGAGAAATTTAAGGAGATGCAAAAAGGGTTTCACCCATCCTCAATCTCCCCCTAATGTTGAAGCACACTTTAAAAACAAAAACTGAACATTTCAAAACAAAATTGTGTGATTTTTTTTTTTTTATATATTTTTTTTAAGATGATCAAGTGATTCAAGATTTTCTTTACGTAAATTGCAGTTTCAATTATCATTACCAAATTTAGAAGTGAAATGTTTAGCAGGGGGTCTTTTGTTTTGCCTCCAGGAAGCGTCCTGATGTCATGACGTCGACGCCGGGATTCCTCAGTCGGCTGTTATTCCACAGGGAAAAGGTGTTTTGTTTTTGAGCCTTTCAGTATATAAGGTGTGTTAAACGATCGGTTTTCAACTAATGCATTTCACGTAGTAATATTACTTTTGCGTTGGTAATGTGAAATTAATGTATTCAGCATAATATTGTAATGTAGCAAGTCTCTTATAGCGCTAAATTGTATTGTTTTCCCGTGTAAAGCGCATCCACGCACGAGGAACAGTTACACATCAGTGATTTACTTTGTTTTCCACTCCTTTCTATTGAGAAAAGTAAAATATTCTTCGAGAAAAGTAAAGGTAGAAGAACAAATCTTCGTGACATGGACATAAAGGTGGAGTTTATTAAAGAGGAGCGTGAAGACACGAGCGATCCCGAACCCTGCAGAGTGAAAGACGAAGAAACTGAGGAACAAATAGGTTGGTGTTTATTCTGAGTTGCTCAATAACTGTTGAGATACTTTACAGTACATTTACTTTATATTGTGCATTTGAGAGCATTCAAGCTACAAGGGAAAACGGTAACAAAACTTCAGATTTTTTAACCATATTTGACTTGTGGTGCGTTCAAGTCCTACTGGGAAGTTCGTATTTACGAGTTGAGAAGTGGTGTTTACTACATCAGGTGCGCTCAAGTCCCTTGCGTTGGTGTACCTTCTCTTAATTAACTACACAAACATACAGCAAGGTTTTTGTACTCCTAGAAAATGAAGAACAAAGAAAGTGCATCATGGTTTTCTTTCTAAGATTTTTTTAAATTAATTTATGAAGCCACTGTAAACTTTGTTACATAATTTATCGCAATGCTACTATACTTTGTGCCGGGAATTCGCTTATTTTGTTGCAAATAAAAACCACACAAATTGTTTGTTTGTTTGTTTATTGCCTGACGATGTCACTGCTAAATACCTAGGCCTATACATATTGTGGTATTCCACCACATTTCTCATTGACATGCCCCCAACTTGTACTATTTAAATATGAAGTCTGCATGTCTCTGTGTGAATGAGCATACATACTCAAGCATGCAAGATACTTGAGGTGTTTTTAGCGTCTGCCGTCTCACTAAATAAGGAGTGAACACATGAACTTAATCTCTAGACCTGCTCTGAGTCACTTCACTACTCACTTTTCACTAGTTTATTTGATAAAACTACGCACACAGAAACTCTAAGGTCTTTGACAACCCGTCAAAATTGAAGTTGGTTTTAACTTGAAGAAATTATAAACTTGAAATTAAAATAGAAAAATATTACTCTTGTACAGTAAAATGTTCTGAAAATGATTTGATTAGATTTTTGGCTATACTTTATACCAGAACTTGAATTGAACTTTATTCTAAGAGCTTGTGACTAAACCTCATAACTTGAGTGGATCCTCAAACTGTCGACAAAACCTCATACAGCAGGATAGTAAGTCCTGCACATATTTTGGAGACTGTCTCTGCTTGTTTGCAGTGTAAGGTTAAGGAAAAAAAACTGGTTCTTTGAATAGGTACAGCATTTTCTTTATTTAAAACACGGTGTGTAAAGACTAATGTTTTTTTTCCTAGTTCTAAATTTTTTTTTCCGTAAACATGGCGTCGTCTCAAGAAATATCTACGTACACCGAAACCACTGAAACAGACTCAAAACAATGTAGTTGACATGCCAGACCAGTGTGTGGCGCTGTAATTCTGCCACAGAGATACACTAAAAACAGAGAAGAAGATTTGGATCATGCACATAAACCTTGCGCACTGTATACAATAGTAACAGGCTCAGTAGCTCATTTTTTCATTTTTAGAACTTTATAAAGAACTTTATTGAACAATATAAACAACTATAAATGGCCTTTTACAAAATATTAATTGTCTTAATCAGACAACAGACAAGCATCATAGCATAAGAAATAAAATATAAATAAAGAAATAAAATAAAATACATTCAAGTAAATAATAAATAAAGAAATAAAATAGGCTCAGTAGCTTCTGCAGCACAAACACAAGCATGTAAGTCTGCAGTTGTTGCTGTTACGTGACATAGCGGTGTCTGACACGAGGGGTGATGACGACATCGTTTTACAAAATATACCGATTGGCTGTACACACGAAGACGCTAGGGTGTCGTTTTCAGTTTCGTTTCAGGCTCCCAAAACACTGGATCCGTCTGGACGAAACGCCGATACGATACAAAATGTTTACGTATACAGCTAAACGCGTCTCTGTGTGGACAAGGCCTTAGTCTGGTATTTGCCGCCAATATACAGCCTGTGCGTAACACTTCGTCTTTTATTACACAAGCTTTTTGCCAAATATATTAAACGACAGTAAAACTGAGAGCCCAGAGAGCTACAAAAACCTAATAACCTGTAATTTGATAATAACTTAATGCGATGCACTTACTGCCTCAGATGTGACGGTTAGTGGTCATTTCAAAGAAGTGTACATTTTAAAAGATGAAATATTTAAAAGATTAGCTTTCATTTCATTACTGCCTTTTTGATAATAAATTTTTATTAAAACATAAAAAATGCAACATTTCATAGGGCCCTGTTATTGCAAACATTTAAAAAAAAATTAAGTTAAGGTTTTATGAATTCAATTGATTAGACATGCTGCTTGATTATTAAAATGTTAAAATAGTTGATTAATCCTTTAGTTAACCTGCCAATAAATAATAACCATAACTTCAGCCATTAATCTTTTAATGTTTTATTCAAACATTTTCTCATAAAATACTTTACAATAAAAAAATCCCAACATAAAAAAAATAAAGTGGAAATAATTAAAAGGCATCTATCAGTACTACAGATGTCCATGAGCTGCGTTCACAGTCACAGTTGACAACAGCATTTGGTTACAGGTTTGAGTCTTGAATTTTTTTTCATTCAGCTGATTAAAGTAGCGGTTACACTTTATTTTGATAGTCCACTTAGACATTCTACTAACTATAAGTACATTTTCAACTACATGTCAACTAAATCTCAGAGTATTAGTAGACTGTAGTAGACTGTTAGGTTATGGTTAGGTGTTAGGGTTAGAATAAGTTGACTTGTAGTTGCAAAGTTACTTATAGTCAGTAGAATGTCTGTTGGGGGACCAACAAAATAAAGTGTTAGCAGATATTAAGCAGAGAGTCTATTAATACTCTAATGACAGTTAATTGACATGTAGCTGCAAAGTTACTTATAGTTCGAATGTCTATTGTTAAAGTACTGGTTTCAAAACTACTTAAAGTACAAAAGTGAAAGTAATGTAAGGAAAAAAATGCCATTAAGGACAAAAGCTTAGGCCGCGCCACAGAGGCCTATAGTGCACTACCCCACCTCCTCAAAAAAAAATTTTTCTGACTATAATGACTATAAAATGACTATAATGTTATATTAAAATGTTAATGTTGAAAAATTTGGGATGCACTAGGCCAGTGGTTCCCAAAGTGGGGGTCGCAAGATGATTTCTTAAAAAAAAAGTGGAAAAAATATATAGGCCCTATATATTTTTGTTGCAATTAATTTAACCCTTTCGCACGTATGATCACACCGGGTAGATTTTCTGTTTGGCGAGTAAATCTCAAAAGGCTATCCGCCACACTGGCGGGTGAATGTTCATACCAAAATATGAAATTTTCAGCGCGCACGCGCTCTTCTGCCTCTAAGAACGAGCAGAGAGAGAGAGAGAGAGCGCGAGAGCCCCGGCCGCGCGCGCACTCACTATTCAGAGCGGCCCAGCGTCAAGCTTCCCCATACTTTTTGACAAGCGTCCTTGACAGGACGGCCAGAGCTTCTTTGCAGCTCAAGTCGGCGGCGGTGTGTACACAGTTAACGCTCTATCTGTTGACGGCGCTGAGGAAAAAGCTCCCGCCACTGGAAGAAGCGGTCTTGTGTCCTGCTGGCAGTTGGAAGGCTGCGCACCCATCTAAGCCGTGCAGAACGTCTTCAGCACTCGCGGATTGTGCATACTCCGCCGCTGGCCAGGCTCAGGCTGCTTCTGCTTTACACACCATGGCCGTTCTTTTCTCGAGAAAAGGAGTTTTCCCATAGCGTTCGCAACGCAATACTCGTTCCCTTATCTCTCAGGGAACCGAGGTTACGTTCTGTCTTCCCTTCCACATGAGTCAGGTAACAAAACTGACAAAAAAATAAACATTTATTTCACCCCAATGATAGTAATATTTCATATATTTCTCAAATTTTTTTATTATGCATTTCAAAATTTGCTCTGAACATTTTTTTACGTTTGTATTCAACATAATAGGCCTACCTTATTATCTCAATTAAAAGTACTGAAATGAATGTATATGTGACCAAAAAAAGGCTGTTTATTATTTTGGCCGGTAAAAAATATGCTTGGCTGGTGGATTTTTTCATCTACCAGTCCCCGTGGCAGGTGAGCCAAAAAGTTAATTTCGGACCCTGGGGCGGGGGAGGTGCGCATTTGTCATGGGGGTCGCGGGCTAAAAAGTTTGGGAACCCCTGCACTAGGCTATCTGTTTCAGCCGCATATGCCCATTGAAAATGAACGCATTTTAGTACAATTAGATTTTACATTTTAGTACATTAAAGAACCATATATATGTGTATTACTGAGCATTAACATGTGTTTCATGGAGCGGACTAGTTGCCTACAAGTATTGTAATGGTGCACAGTGTTGCCAGATTGGGACAGTGATTTCCACTGAACCCTTTTTTACCCGCACAATCAAATTCAAAACCGCCCAATCTGGCAACACTGATGGTGCAAAAAGTGAAACTTTAGAGGCAGACGATGTACACGATGGACCGCGTACAAACCAATAGGGTGTCGGAATGGTATACGTTTATACCTCTCATCCAACTACAATCAACCTCATTCGCCAGAAGTCAAGGGGATTGTCGCTTCTGGTGATCATAGGTGTGATTGGCAAAGGACAAAAAAGCAGGAAACTATATACGCGGCTAACTCCAGCCAGCTTCTTGTACCCCATGCTTTTCAAGGATGCCATAGTGAAAGATGATGAATGCCCACATGCGCAATGTGTCCAGGCTCACATCCAGCACTGACAGCCACCGGTGTGGGATGTATCGCTCAGGCCGTGAGGATTATGGAAATTTCTCTTGAGGCCATCTCTCATGTCTGCTGACCATTTGTGGTCTATGTGAAGATCTGAGAGCAAACCTTCTACCCAATGCTCGAATGGAGAGCAGAATTTCTTGCTGACATTGTGTATATGGTGGCATGAGTCACCATCTATGTCAAGCATTTGAGGGGCACGCCGATCTCTGATAAGTTTCTCCAGCCCATTTTTGGAGCCTCTCATTACAGCACATGAGTCCATAAGAATGGAGATCAAATTATCCCACGGCAGACCCATCTTTACAAAGAGCTCGTCCAGTTTCTTGAAAAGGGATTCCGCAGTTACAGACACTACCTCCGGGGCTGCTAATGTTGCACAACCATCCTCTGAAGTTTCTCAGACCAGTAGCTAACAAGCACACCCAATATCCTCTTGTACGTTTTGCTTGTCGCCTCATCAATGTTGAGGGAGAAGGGGACACTTCTTATTTCCTGCAGCACTTCATCTTGAATTGTCTTCTTAACATCATAATTGAGCTTGTATGAGGCAGAGGTCCTGTCCATAGTTAGTTTTTGGGTCTTATGCCAGCACCTTTGCTAAATCAATAAGACCTGGTGTGATTGATAGAGGAAGTGAGTTCTCAGCAACAAATCCAAGAACTCAACTCAACCTGAGCTGCTTAGTCTTTAGCCATTATCAAGAAACTGCTGAAGCCACATCTCTTTCATCAACAATTGACCCATTAATAGCGCTGATTTTGTATGTTTGACTGAATTGTTTGCTTTATTTCTTATTGTATAGCTTCTTGTATCTTTTACTTATACTTTTATAATGGCTATTATTGATAAAACTGAAATTTAACAAAAAGAGACTGGGTTGAGTTTTGTCATTTTTTTTTTATTATTAAAAATAAACATCTGCAACATTTGTTGTTTAGTACAAATGCACATATTGCCTGGACCATATTAATATGTTTAATATTTTTTTTATTTAAACGAAAAGAGGCAGGGTTGAGTTTTATATTTCGTTTTGTTATAAATAGGCTATCGTTATACATGCAGTGAATATAATCAATACGCGTTGCCTGAACCACATTTGTGTGGCTATAATGTTTAAGATTTCTTTAAATGAAAACGAAAAGAGGCATTGTGGTGTTTTATAACACAGTTCGTTTTATTGTTGCCTAAAATGTACATACAGGTGCTGGTCATAAAATTTGAATATAATCAAAAAGTTGATTTATTTCAAGAATTCAACTTAACAGGTGAAACTAATATATTTTATAGACTCATTACATGTAAAGTGAGATTTCAAGCCTTTATTTGTTATAAATTTGATGATTATGGCTCATCTTACAGCTTATGAAACCCACGAAATCAAAATCCCAGAAAAATAGAATATTACATGAAATCACACAGTAATTACACAGTAATACCATGGTCATTGAACCAGGTTTTGGTTCTTTTGGCAGTGTGGCCAGGTGCAAATCCTTCTGGAAAATGAAGTCAGCATCTCCATAAAGCTTGTCTGCTGAAGGAAGCATCTTGTGACAAACAGCCACATGCCAAGAAGTAAGAACAAGATCTGCTGTATGTCATACATTGTTGTTTACTATGTTGCTTTCTTCTTCGCATGAAAATTACGTCGAACGCTTCTTTCCCGGCATAGGCTACACCAGTGGTTCTCAATTCCAGTCCTCGTGACCCACTGCTCTGCACATTTTGCATGTCTCTCTTATCTGACACACTCAGTTCAGTTCATGGAGTCTCTCCTAATGAGCTGATGATCTGGTTCAGGTGTGTTAAATAAGGGAGACATACAAAATGTGCAGAGCAGTGGGTCACGAGGACTGGAATTGAGAACCACTGGGCTACACCACGCCTATCAAGTAAGGTACTGTTGGCGGTGGAAACGCAAGCCGGATCAGGGTTTACCGCCCCGAATCGTACTGTACTGTACCGCACCGTTCAGTGGAAATGAGCCATAAGTCTCTTTTGATAAAAGTAGGAGTATTGATTCGGAGAGGAGGGGGGGCCCTAGTAAAATAGGTTGAGAACCACTGCTCTATCGGCAGCGTCCACAACTGACTGGAACAAAAGATTTTGAACTGGACATTTTTTTTTTGTGCAAGTGCATTTATTAATCGAATGCGGATTGAATGAGGTGGATCAAACTAATGGGTAGTTTGGGTTACCAATACCATGGGTTACCAATAAGGTGCACACTGAATTTGGTCCTCCAATTTCAGTCCAAAGAAATAAGTTAATTTGTCTTTTGCTATCTTTAATTTGTCTTCACTTTTTTGTATTTTTTGTTTCACCTTTCTTGAACTAATATTTGTCAATTTAATGTTCTAGGCCTGATGAAAGAAGTGAAAGAGGAAGGTCAAGAAATTAATGAAGTGGAGGACAACTATCATTTCCAGATACCTGAGAATTTCGTAACTGAAGAACCTTTTAGTAATGTACAGTCTGAAAATTTCTTACAAAAAGGACACCTTGGGGATCACATAAAAAAACAAACCAGAAAGAAGACTTTCACATGCCCTCAATGTAATAAGAGTTTCAATCGTAAAGGACATCTTTATGAACACGTAAGAATTCACACTGGAGAGAAGCCGTTCACGTGCCATCAGTGCGGAAAGAGTTTCACACATCAAGCAAGCCTCTCATGGCACAAGAGGATTCATACATATAAAGAACTTTTCACATGCCAACAGTGTGGGAAAAGTTTCGCAAATACAAGAGAACTTAAGTGTCACATTGGAATCCACACTGAAGAGAATCATTACACATGCCATCAATGTGGTAAGAGTTTCATTCATAGAGGACACCTTAATGATCACCTGAGAGTTCACACTGGAGAGAAGCCGTTTGCATGCCATCACTGTGGAAAGAGTTTCATTCATAGAGGACACCTTAATGATCACATGAGAATTCACACCGGAGAGAAGCCTTTCGCATGCCGTCAGTGTGGAAAGAGTTTCACACATAAAGGAAGCCTTACGTGGCATGAGAAATCACACTGAAGAGGACATTTGACATCAAAGTGGGGAGAATTTCACAAATAAAGAAAATCCTGAGAGTAACACAAGAATTCACACTGGAGAGAAGCCTTACACGTGCTCATTGTGTGAAAAGAGTTTCACTCATCAAGTAACCCTTCAGAGTCATGTAGAAACTCATTTGGAAGAGAATCCTTAAATATGCCCTCAATGTGAAAAAAACCCTTTGATCAAGGGAACCCTTGGGAGAAACAAGGCAGTTTTTTTTCTTTACTACTACCACTTTATGAAAAAATTGCCTTTTGCATAAGAATATATTAATATATTAAAATTATATTTTTCATGAAGGCTTAATTCGTTATATTTATATAGCGCTTTTTCTGGGCACTCAAAGCGCTATACATGGAAGGGGGAATCTCCTCAACCACCACCAATGTGCAGCATCCATCTGGATGATGCAACGGCAGCCATATTGCGCCAGAACGCCCACCACACACCAGCTTACTGGTGGAGAGGAGACAGTGATGAAGCCAATCAAATCCAGTTTAACTGTTAAATGATTACTTATGGAAGATATTTGTTATGAAGCAATGTACATTATCATCATACATGTAAATCATTGTAAATAAATGTATTTGACTTGCATGTTTTTCTCTCTGCATGTAATTATTTTCTGTTAAATTAAAAGGAGGCCTGTCAACAAATTAAAATAAAAGCAATTCATTTTAAATACTTGCATGTAGTTAATGCTTTAACAATTACAGTTCGTTTTAATAACAAACTACATGTGCAAAAGGTGGGTTCCTGCAACAAATCTTTTTGAATCACACATAGTAGTAAAATGGATTATGTTCACACCTAAGATTTTGGAGAAGGCAGCAAATGGATAATATTGCTTGCCTTACTTTTTCTACTCAACTCGTTACCAAAAAAAAAAGTTTATTTTGGTGGAGTTGTGCACCATCTGTGAATGTGGGATCTTGAGCTGAATTTGAATTTAGGTAGAAAACAACAACACATTATTCTGCAGAATTCAAAATATATTTTTAAGAGTTTTTGTAACCAAACAACTTTGATTCCTTTTGACTTCCGTACAATGGTTACCAACATTCTTCAAAATACTTTTCTTTTATGTTCCACAGGAGAAAGTAAGTCATACAGGTTTGGAATGGTCCATTATTGGGTGGACTATCCTTTTAACTAATTTTTACACATTACACTTTAAGCCAATTCTTAAATTATGAATTTTGCCCAACTCTAGTGGGGAAACCATCTGGCAAGCATCTGATATTGCATCATAAGTTTTATAACAATGCATGGAAGTGACTTTTGTAGGGGAAACGCCATACTATCAGCCTTGGTTAGTGAAGTCAAATAGGCTTTGTATGTCTCAATGTCCATTTCTATCCACAAAACTCGCCAGAAGTCATGGTTTAAGGGGTTATTTAAAAAAAATATATTCTGGAGCTGCATGCCGGACCCCCCTGCGCACGGCTTGGTAACAACCTACCGGTAATAGTACCGCTGTTGGAAAATGTTCTAAGGGAAACACTGATCTCTGTTACTTTAATTTCCTATTATCAATGTAAAGCCGCTTTGGAACAATCTACATTGTTAAAAGCGCTACATAAATGAAGATGACTTGACTTGACTTGCAGCCCAGCCCAGCCCAACGTCAAAACCATTTCCTGGCTGCTGTCCCATGTTTGTTTGCTTTTTTGGGGGAGTACTCTGGGTTAGGGCAAAATTCTGAGCTCGGAGCCCTCCCCTCAGACAGCACACCAAATATGGCAATTTGACAATTTGTTCACATATTGTACTAGACAGTTAGGATGGCTTTCCTCTCCCAGCATTTTCAAAACGTGTTCCTGCAGAAATTGGTCACATTGAGCAGTGAGTTCAGGTATTCACATACAGTACAATTACCATTATTGGGGAACTGAATGTCTCGGTATCACCTCTGAACAATAGCCTACACTTGAATAGTCTCTGCATACAGTAGCATTTCATCTTTCATAAAATGAGATTTTAGCCAATTTTGTATTTTACAACAGGAAAAACTGAGCACCCATATTGCAACAACAAACTTTGTAACCTGTTAATGAAAACGTAATGTGAAGCCGCCATTTTAATGACAGACAAAATGCACATTTGCACACATTTGCTGGTCAAAAACCCCGTAACTGCATTTGAGTTTAACACAGAGACTGAGTGATCCTCGTAACCCAGGTAAAAATATATTTCTAAGAAATTTCTTCTTTGATTTACAATTTACAATTATATTTACAATTATGCATTTGGCAGACGCTTTTATCCAAAGCGACTTACATTGCATTATCCTATACATTTATACATAGGTATGTGCAATCCCCTGGGATCGAACCCACAACCTTGCGTTGTTAACGCAATGCTCTTACCACTGAGCTACAGGAAAGATTTATGATTGCTGATACACTTAATTTATTAACATTTAATTATATTATGGTCGCATGGTTAATTCATGTTTACGCTGTTAATATGCACGTATTCGCTAGCTTTATCTAGTACTCTATATTCTCCGGTCTCCGCTCGTCTTCACAAAAAACATCACAGAATCAGATCACTGTGAAATCTTTATATTTTATCATGCAGAATGTAATATGCAATATATATATATATATACACTATATTGCCAAAAGTATTGGGACACCCCTCCAAATCATTGAATTCAGGTGTAAAAAATCAAGCACCTAGGCATGCAGACGCTTCTACAGACATATGTGAAAGAATGGGTCGCTCTCAGGAGCTCAGTGAATTCAAGCGTGGTTGCCACCTGTGCAATAAGTCCATTCGTGAACTTTCCTCACTACTAAATATTGGTCACCACGGTCAACTGTTAGTGGTATTATAACAAAGTGGAAGCAATTGGGAACAACAGCACCTCAGCCACGAAGTGGTAGGCCACGTGAAATCACAGAGCGGGGCCAGCGGATGCTGAGGCACAGTGCGCAGAAGTCGCCAACTTTCTACAGAGGGAATAGCTACAGACCTCCAAACTTCGTGTGGCCTTCAGATTAGCTCAATGACAGTGTGTAGAGAGCTTCATGTAATGGGTTTTCATGGCCAGGCAGCTGCATCCAAGCCTTACATCACCAAGTCACAGTTTTCTCCAGAGCGGCTAGATATATTAATGAGCTAAATTAAAAACTGTTTTACAACAAAAATGAACCAACACTGAACTTACTTAAGCAAGACTATTTTTAAGCAAGACTATTTTCTTCTAGTAACAAACTTTTTTTGCATTATTTTCCTGTTATCACCAAGTGCAATACAAAGTGTTGGATGCAGTGGTGTAAAGTACGTCGCCACTGGACTCTAGGGGACCTATTTTAACCACTTTTGCTACTTTAACAACGGTAAAAATGGTCGGTGCGCATGGTCTAAAAGGGCTGTCCCTATTCTCTTAATGAGTAATGGGTGTATTTTGGGCATAGCGTGAAATAAACCAACCAGAGTCTCATCTCCCATTCCCTTTAAAAACCAGTTGGTGGTTAAAGCGCGCGAGCAGACCATCTGTAAATTAGCTCAACTATTAAAGGTGGGATATTTTTTTTCTAATGAAAGAGTGCCTTTCTTTGTGATTTTAAAATAACTGAAGGAAACGGCTCACTTTCAGCAGTTATTTTGTTATTTGTTAGGGTGCGATTTCGGATTCAGCCCAGGGCCGCTTTTCCCAAAAGCGTTGTGGGCATAGGGTAGGGAATTAGGCCCTGGATTATTCAGATTTTCATAGAAGTCATTGTTGGTTGAGAAACGCAACCATTTTAGTTATTTAGGGTCAAGATTTTTTTTACAAATTACTACTTGCCGCCATTTTCTTTGAAAACTCTCTTGTCTATCGCTTAGCTGGCCTGACGATTCTCTGCGTGAGCTCTCAACCAATGATACTGCGGTAAAGCCAGCCGCCACCCCGAAGTACACTGTCAAACTAGCGCCGCTATATTTGGCAGTTCGCGCATACTCTAGCTATTACGGTAAGACCGTCAGACCGTCATCTGGATTGAAAACAATTGATCTTCCGGCGAAGGCTATTTCACATTAATTTATTTATTCTATCTGTCTGTCTGTCAATCTATCTGTCTATCTATCATGTATCTGTCTATTTATAATTATCTATCTATTGATCCATCCATCTATCCATCCTAAAATAATAATATACTGTTGTGTCTATACATTCAGAAAATCATATTTGAAAAAAATCCTAGTTTACACAGCCCAATTTCTCCTCAGATGGAGAGAACACATTCTCACTGTGTAACCTGCACAGTGTCAGGACATTCTGATGTTGTATTACAAAATAAAAGTCCTCCAAAATTCATAAATACGCTGTTGTGTCTATACATTCAGAAAATCATAAAAAAAAAAAAAAATCCTAGTTTACACAGCCCAATTTCACCTGAGATGGAGAGTACACCTTCTCACCGTGTCACCTGCACAGTTTCAGGACATTCTGATGTTGTATTACAAAATAAGAGCCCTCCAAAATTCATAAATATGCTGTTTTGGCTTTACATTCAGAAAATCATTTTTTTTTAAATCCTAGTTTACACAGCCCAATTTCACCTCAGATGGAGAATACACCTTCTCACCGTGTAACCTGCACAGTTTCAGGACATTCTGATGTTGTATTACAAAATAAGAGCACAGTGTCACATATGAAATGACAACAGATTCTGATGTTGAATTTCACATGTAAAATTGTTTAATGGCTATTTACAAATTATTTTCAAAAACACTCAATATTACACAAAATATTTAAAGGGACACAGACTGGAACTAGCAACAATAAAATAAAATTAAAATTAAAATTAAAATTGCAAAATTTAAATAAAATAAAATCACTTTTCTAAGAACACAAAATGCAGTCCCAGTCATTGACTCTGGCATGTTCAAGCTCCCCTTCAGACATGCCGAGGCACTCTTCATGGTACCACCTCTCACAGGTATCACTGGATCTAGAAAGTAATAAGTTGGAAATATCACTGATCTGCTACAAACACAGATCCACGGTTTTATATTGTTACTGATTTTTTACTTTCCAATTCATCTTTCACAAGTGAAAAAAAACAAACATACCCAGTTTGTCATAGGAGGCCCACTTCCACTTGGCTTTTTCAGAGAGCACATGGCACAGTTATTGGCCTCATCAAACACTAAAATATTAAAGTATAAACAGAAATAAAGTGGTAACACAAACATAAGCTGTTTATAGCTCAATGTCAATGTCCTTGTTTAATTGAAAAGCCTTAACATTTTAACATTACATACTGCAAAAACTGCATACATTTCATTTGTTCTGTACTAAACCATAACCAATGAGATATTCAGGTTATTACAAAATGCAGCCTTTAAACCAGGCTTTAAAAGATTTTGTATAACCTCTAGTGAAAATAACAATATGTGTAACTGGTGTCAAGACAGTACCATTAATAAACAGTCCATTTACATCCCTTTCATTCTTGTTAACCTCTTCATATCACTGTATATCTATGACCAGATTACATCAGTATTACTGTGCTGTTGTGTCTGTGTTTTGCCTCTTATTAATATTCTGCTTAACGCTGCAAAGAACAACATTCTTTGGTGAAAGAGTTATTGGTAACGCTTTAGATTACAGCCCGGAAAGTACTGCGTAATTAAAGCAATTTTACATTGTAACTTCCTGTTATTATAGTGTACCTATAAAGTACTTACATGTAAGTATAAGGGAACAACATGTGAAGTTTGGGGAGTAACGGGGTAACAACCAGGAGAATTCTTATTTTTTATATACTGTAAGTATTATAGATCTAAGGGGTACTTATTCTACTATTATGATATAACAATCACATTATAATATTGGGACCAATATATAAAGGTTTCCAAGTCAGTATTATGAGATTGTCTGTATGTATTTTTTATTGTACTTACCCTGTAACTACATGGAACAAGAGTATATTTCCAAGTATTTAAAAAAAAAAATGCAATAGTTTTAGCTTTACTTGCCTTTAAGCATGTAAGCCCAAACTTAAACAACTGCTCCCAAATGCAAGATTGTTGTATCATAATAGTAGAATAAGTACCCCTTAGTTCTATAATACTTACAGTACAAATATTTTATTCATTCTCCTGGTTTTTACCCCTTTATTCCCCAAACTTTGCATATTGTTCCCTTATACTTACATGCAAGCAGAGGTGGGCACAAATACATCAAAAACTATTTTGTTACAAACTACAAATACTGGCTCATGAAATGTAACAAAATAAAATACAAAATACTGATGTGAAAAATGTATTTAAATAAAATACAAGTAATTAGTATTTTGAAAATACAAAAATACTCCCACAATAATCTTAAAGGGTTAGTTCACCCAAAAATGAAAATTCTGTCAGTAATTACTCACCCTCATGTTGTTCCAACCCTGTAAGACCTTCGTTCATCTTCGGAACACAAATTAAGATAATTTTGATTAAATCTGAGAGCTGGCTCACTCCTCCATAGGCTTCTATAGACGTTATAACTTGCTGGCCCAGAAAATGCATTAAAGACATCGTTAATATAGTCCAAGTGACTACAGTGGCTCAATCTTAAGTTTATAAAGCGACGAGAATACTTTTTGTGCGCAAAAACAAAACAAAAATAACGACTTTATTCCACTACTCATTTCCTTCTCTCTGGGCCTCGAGTTATTTCACGTAGTGTTTTAGCGCAGCGCGTCTGTGTTGCACGTCACACGCATCACACACATGACCAGCGTCGGCCAATAGTGAGCCTACGTGTGACGTACAACACAGATGCGCTGCGCAGTTATACTACGTGAAAAAACTCGAGGCCCAGAGAGAAGGAAATGAAAAGTGGAATAAAGTCGTTATTTTTGTGTGTTTTTTTGCGCACAAAAAGTATTCTCGTCGCTTTATAAACTTAAGATTGAGCCACTGTAGTCACTTTGACTATATTAACGAAGTCTTTAATACATTTTCTGGGCCAGCAAGTTATAATGTCTTAGAAGCCTATGGAGGAGTGATCCAGCTCTCAGATTTAATCAAAAATATCTTAATTTGTGTTCCGAAGATGAACGAAGGTCTTACGGGGTTGGAACAACATGAGGGTGAGTAATTACTGACAGAATTTAAATTTTTGGGTGAACTAAACCTTTAAGTCTTTTTTATTTATTACTGAAAGGTCAATAACACAAATAGTAGCAATAACACAAATATGAGAAATGTGTAAATTCAAAATGGCGAAGTAGCAAAATAAAAAAGCATGGGCATTTCACTAAATCTCTACAGGGCCTGAAATAGCTCCCTCTGACGTAAATGGCATGTATAGCTAAGTTCACATCAGTGGTGTGGTAGGCTGCCCTTAATAGCAAAACGTGTTTGATGTAGGCTACGTAGCCATATTATCACCGTTACTCTACTCGTGCCTTAAGGCTTGAATAAGCGTAGAGAGACATTTCCTCACCACTGGCTAAGGGAGGGGAAACAGCCATAAATCTATATTTATGTTATGTGCACTAACAGCTTTAATGAGGAACTTTATTGAAAGGTCAATAACAGAAATAGTAGCAATAACACAACTATGCTACAAAAGAGAAAACTAAACCATTGTCATTTAGGCTAGTTGTTTTTAAGTACAACCAACTTCTCCAATAATTCAGGAGTTAATCCCCTTCTATGAGGGCGGTAGACCATGCCTGCAAAAGAAAAGAGACGCTCAACTGGTGCTGATGATGGCAGAGTGGTGTTGAATCTCACAAAGAGAAGCTTGATTAGTGGATACGAGTCCAGTGAAGCCAGGTCCTTTCTGGGGTCCTCCAGGAAGTGAAGGGTCTCTAACTCTGCTTTGCTATATACAGTATGTGTGTGTAGACTGTATATTTTTCACAAAACACTTTACCTTAATGCCGTTTTTAAGAGGAGCAGCGCCACTTCTTTTCCTGTGTTCAAAACTCATTCACTTCTTGGAGGGAGCCCGGTCTACAGGGTGTCACGTGATTTTCGTGCATCTAACCTGGACATTGCCATTGCCAACATCAGACCAAAAATATGGCAAAATCATTTACTATGGTGATAAGCATATGGTGATTTTTCTTAAGTATTTAAGTATTTGAAATACTCTAAATACACTCCGTCAAAATATTTTGTTACAAACTACATTTTCTTTTTTCCACACCTGCAAAATACAAATTACAAAATACACTAAAGTAATTAAATACGTATTTAAAATACATTTAATTGAAATACTGCCCATGTCTGCATGCAAGTACTTCATAGGTACACTATAATTACCTAAAGTTACGCTGTAAATTCAGATTAATTACGCAGTACTTTCCGGGCTGTAATCTAAAGTGTTAGCAATTAAATATAGGATTTTTGTTTCTGTGCATGTTATGAAATCTTTACAGCTTCTTGTAGTTTTTTTAAAACAGCTATAATCTGTTCTGTGTTGTGGGTACCAACTCCCATATGTTGACCCGAAATCACTGGTCACCACGGCTTCATAGGCCGTAATGTGGTCATTTGACTGAAATGTAATTAAATCATTAAAAATAAATTGCAAGTTTACGAGTTTAAGGTCTGTTTCACCTCTGATGGAGGTGTTATTAAATGTAACAGACACCCCCTAATGCAGAGAGACATATTACATAAATCTGTGTGACTACTGTACGATTGTAGTAGATATTTGATTTTAATATAGATTTGTATCTTTTGAGCTGTATTACTCTGTGATACTACTCTGACAACCCTACATTTTGTGGTGACTTTAATGTAATAGTATACAACCTGGCTATGAGTGGCAACTCTTAAATGGTCTGAACTCTCTCTTCACTGCACTGTGAAATTCCTTTTATAACGGTATAATTTCCTATAAAGCTGCATTAAAGATTTTTTTTATTCAAATTACTTCATTGAAGTTTTACCAAAGAAAATATTTTTTTTCTACTACTGTTCACACTTGACTTCTGCATTGTGTATTTGAATGCTGTCTACGGTATATTTTGTAAAGCTGCATTTTATTTTGTATTACTCTACACAACAGACAAACACTTGCTTTACAAACCTGATTCTTGCAGTATCTGGAGAGCCATCATTTTTCTCTCTTGAGCCATTTCCTTTTTCGATGTCCCAAAATTTTAAACTGGATCAGCCGGAAATGCCCTCATGATTTTCTTAGCCATCTAAACAAACAATAATATTTAAAAGCATCATCTGGACTGTGTCAGACTCCAGCATATGTTAGCATTTACAATACCCCAATTATTTTGTATAATGTCATTTTGTACTACAATGTGTATAAATTGTTGAAACACAAACATTAACTTAATTTACAGAAAAAAACAGAGAGATAGGTATTACAACATTTCACATACCAAGATAACAATGACCCCACAGCTACTGGCATCCCGCTGGAATGGATGTTTCAGAACTCCTCCTTTCCATTTGATGTCCACCCACTCTGTTTTGCCATGGATCGTTTTCCTCACATTTAGGTACTCACTGTATGCGATGTATTACGTGAATATGTATTAATTAGGAAAAGAGTACAGAAAGTATGGTTTCAAATTGAAACTATATTCTAAACATTTAAGAATATAGTTATTATTATGGAAAGTCTAAGTACACCCAAATAATTTTCTTTAAATCTTAATTTCATTCCTGAGTATAGACTAAAACAAATTATTTTCATTGCTTTTCTCAACACAACAGTCATAAGTAATCAGCATACCTTCACTCTAGGGGTCAAACAACTAAACATCAAGTCAGGAATCTTGGTGTGACACTAGAGTCAGACCTTAGTTTCAGTAGTCATGTCAAAGCAATAACTAAATCAGCATACTATCATCTGAAAAATATTGCAAGAATTAGATGCTTTGTTCCCAGACAAGACTTAGAGAAACTTGTGCATGCTTTCATCACCAGCAGGGTGGATTATTGTAATGGACTCCTCACTGGCCTTCCCAAAAAGACCATAAGACAGTTGCAGCTCATACAGAACGCTGCCGCTAGGATTCTGAGCAGAACCAGAAAATATGAACATATCACACCAGTCCTCAGGTCTTTACACTGGCTCCCAGTTAGATTTAGGATTGATTTTAAAGTATTACTACTGGTATATAAATCATTCAATGGCCTAGGACCTCAATACATTGCAGATATGCTCACTGAATATAAACCCAATAGATCACTCAGATCATTAGGATCATATCAGCTAGAAATACCAAGGGTTCACTCTAAACATGGTGAGTCTGCTTTTAGCTATTATGCCAGCCGCAGCTGGAACCAGCTTCCAGAAGAGATCAGATGTGCTCCTACAGTAGTCACATTCAAATCCAGACTCAAAACACTTCTGTTTAGCTATGCATTTACTGAATGAGCACTGTGCCGCTGTTCGTCCGACTGTTTGTACTGTACTGTATTTTATTTTATTTTTCTAAACTGTTTTAATTATTCTCATTTCTTTTAATTATTTTAATTTCTCCTATGTCAGCAGGGCATTTAGCCCGAAACTGTAAATGCCCAATCAGAAGGTGTAAAAGAAAGTGATAATGTGAAAGTGACGTGAATTAATTTGGGTTTGAAAGTAGAACAGTATTTAAATGACGATATTAAAGTTTTCGTCTGAGAAAGAATGTGAACGCAGTGCTAAAGAAAGTGAAAAGAACGTGTGAGTAAATGAGGGAGAAAGAAAGTTAAAGGAAAGTTGATAGATGGAAGAAAGATTTAAGGAAATCCTTTGAAGGAAAGATTTATAATAACATTATTTTTTTATTTTTAAAAGTACTGTATTTTATTTTATTTTTCTAAACTGTTTTAATTATTCTTATTTCTTTGTATTATTTTAATTTCTTCTATGTAAAGCACTTTGAATTGCCATTGTGTATGAAATGTGCTATATAAATAAACTTGCCTTGCCTTGCCTTGCCTTATCTACAAGGTATGGAATGTAAATAAAATATATTACTTTATTGTAATACAAAGTCTTTGCAATGTCTCCTTAAATATTGATATGATTAACCATTAAGCAAACTGGTCGGTAAATACTTAAATATTAAATATATTAATAATATTAAATAAATGTAGCATACTACCCTAACATCATCTGCATGCCCCTAATCAGGAGACACTCATTGTTAGGTTAATTTATGTTATGCTCCAACCTTTAGGGCTTATGCTACTGGGATAAATTCTTTAGCTGGAGGGAGTTCAACATCCATTAGTTAAAGAAATATTACACAATGTCCATATGAAAAAGATTACAAAGTGATAAAACCCTATGGGCATTAACATGCACCACGAAAAACAAACATATATGGATTATAAATTATACTACCAGTATAAACACCTTAAAGTATACAAACAATTTAAATGGAGAGAGGTGGACCCCTTATTAGTAGGGAGGGAACGAAATCTCTTCAGTGCTGCAAAACTACAGGCAAATAGCCATAGAATGTGGCTTGAGGATGTAATGAGTCATACAAAGAATACCTGAATTTTTTGGCTGCACGAATGGAATCAGCTTTCTCCGAGTAACTTTTTGAGGGATCTACCAGGTACACAGTGTGCTTGACCGCATTTATGTACTGAAAATGAAAAGTGGGGAGAATGTACATCTTTTAATAATATTCCAGACACTGTAAATAATGACAGATCTCATTCAGCTACGCACCAGAAGTTTCCAGTGGACCTTTCTGATGTTCACAAATGAAACAATTGCCTGGTAATTGTTGAAGTTTACCTAATGAAGAAGATAAATAATAATTACCTTTGCATTTTAAACCATCATTAAGTATATTTACCTTTTTAAAGCAAGATGGAAAGCAGGCAAATTTATGTAATTTTGCAATAGATTATGTATTATTTTTCATGTGTAAGCCTTATAATATTAGTCCCTGCAAACACACACACAAATTTGCAAATTCACACTATAGTCCAGCCACTGTGATCACCTTTGACAAACTCTGCCGGGCAATCTGCGTACTGTCCCCATTCAGAATCACCCATGCTGTATAGTGATTAAGAATGTATATGGAGTTCCCCATCTCCAGTTGATTGACAGCAAGATGAAACAGTCCTTCAATGATCTACATGTTGGGGAAATGTTTTTATTTATTTTAAGTTGCATTATAAATTAGGAATACAATGTTAAGAAGACATCAAACATATCTGTTTCAATTATAAAGATACACAATTAAAACGGCAATTTACCCTGTAACATCAGTCAGATTTGCTGTAATTTGTGAAAATTTGTATTTTTTAATGTGTTGTATTACAACCATTCATTTCAATATTTACATTTTTTAACTAAAAAACACATTTCCAAAAAACACATGGGTAACTAACCATGTTTATGATAAAACATTACAATAATTGCCCATTATTAATTGGTATCTGTAATGCAGGACAAATGATTACTTCTATATTAACAGTTAAGCTAACACTATATAATAATATGAAAATTAGATTAACTAATAAACAAGTAATAGTCCATATAGGACTGAGGTAGTTAATTAATTAATAGTTAATACTTACCAATTACTTACTAATCACAATATTGTAACTAATGGCCTTAATCAAAATGCCCTAGTCATCAGAAAACCTTCCCCCTCTCCCCTGTTGTCATCAGCCCTAAAACCAGTTCTCTTCAAAGGCCGTTATCACCTCAGCTCCACTGAACGATCTCAGCAAAAGACTGTGTCTACAAGCCTCAAAGACAGCACAGGAGACACTAGCCATTTGGTCAAAGACTATAGAGATAAACTTCCAATATACAAGGACATTTACTCCATTCTTACCCACAAACTTTCCCAAATGTTTATAGAATTTCCCCTGTGTTTTATGCATGTCCCTTTGTTTTTTTAGTTATGACTAGTTATGATTCTTTAGTCATGTTAGAGTAACTTCCAATGTTGATATCCAAAGATCACTGCTTTAAAGTCTTCAAATCCCCTCTTTCTTATTATCAAAATAATCCTCTTTTGATTTTATAACCAATGGTGTACAATATGTTATAAATCACATCATGATATTTTTCCATACTTTTTGCCACCATGAACATGCAAATGGAGATAAGATGGAACAAAGACTTTCTCCCGGTCATCTTTGATTGGTCACCTCACCAAATGGGTGTGAACTGAGAGGACATTTAAGAGTATTTGATTAGGTCAGATCTTTGGCAATCTCTCCGAGACAATTTTCTCCTGTCTTCTTCTGGCACTTCACCTTCAAGTTAACTTCTTTGGATTCAACATGGACCACCCCAAGAACCCAAACGAACGCTTCTGCGCACTCCTGGCGAAATCATCAAGAATCTCAAAAATCTCCTGCATCTGGACTGTACAGCAACCAAAGTCAATGCAAGTACCCGTTCGTAGCCTTTAGATGCGTTTCTAAGTTATTGTACCCTTTTAAGGTGACCCTGATTCTCTTATGTTTCTCGTAGGTTGTGGTTAACTGATTGTAATCTTGCCATTCTCTTTTCCTTTCTCTCTCTTTCTTCACATTTCTTTACTTTCTTCGATTCTGTATAGAATCTTTGCTTAGTTTAGTTGTGTGTATAGCCTACCGTAGTTTCGTTTATTAAACCATTATATTCACACGTTTATTGTCTCTGTGTTTGCCACAGGTGGAACTCACTTAAACATCTTGATCTAGCTATACCTGCTATTACCCTGCTAGTACTTTATTTACTTTAGCTGGAAAAGGTTATTCTGTCTTTTTAACAAAGCTAGTTTCATTTTGTAATTATTAAGTAACAATTGCGGAACTATTTTAATAATCATAAATTGACTTTACTCACTGATTAGTTAATCTTGTTTCCATAGTTGTTAATAATGATAGCTGAAGTTTTAATATAGAACTACTCATTTGCCCTGTATTATTCATGTATATACCTATTCATGATAGACCATTATTGTAAAGTGTTACTCTCGTTATAAAAATTGTTTTTCTAAAAGATGTTACATGTTGTTTACTATATGATGCTATTCCAACAGTAACAGTCATGACATGATGTAACATTGACATGTATAAGCTTTTATAACTTCAGATTATTTTTTTTTAAAATTAACTACAGCTTGTATAACTTAATTTTTAAGAGAATGAGATGCACACTATACCTCGCCATATAGCCACCGGTGCGGTTGAAGTGTACGGAGCTCTTTGTGGCGAATAATTATGGTTTGTCCTGTGTTTTGGGTGGGGATCACAGAAACCACAACCTCTGCGCCCCTTCTTTTCCACAAGGAGGTGAGCTGCATGCCATAAATTTCAACCAAACATTACACATTGATAAATATACATTGAATGTGTATAATTTTTTTTTGTCTCACAAATATATTGTTCCTTTTTACTTGTCATACAAATAATAACCTTTAAAAGTTACTACTATCAGTTAGATCGTTTGATACTAGAAACCCTTCTTACTTGACGTTGTGTGGTTAATGATGTCTTCGATGGTTCTTGGGGTTTGTTTGAGAGATATCCCCATGTACTAGAGCTTTTCCATCCAAAGTTTTTTCATGGTCCTCCTGCAGGGATGAACTAGGCTTTGGTGAAGACTTTTGGTTTCCAATGGGACCCACAGGCACTGAGGTCTCAACCTATCAACAGTGTGTTTAAAAACAGATCACATTATTAAGGAGCCTCATTTAACAGTCTCTCCATTTGTCTTTTAATTTGCTTTTTTGAAAACATTTAAAGTGTTTCCGGGGGCGGGCTTTATGTAAATTGAGGGTTAGTGATGTCACAATGTCATGTAGTCCCAACCAGCCATTTGTTTTAGTCTTTAAAAACAATTTCTTTAAAAGCAAATATTTTCCTTTGCTTTCAACTTTGAGCGTTGTAACTTTTGCAGATTTTGTTTAAGCTCAAACAGCAACATTACACACTAACTAAAGTTAGAAATGTGAAATCAAAATCACCCCTTTAAAAATATTTTTGTTTAACAAGACTCCATGTTTCAGGTGCATTAATTGTTTTTCTTAAAATGAAGTATAACAGTATTAAGTAAAGACTTGTATAGTGTATGAAATAAAATAAAATTAATTGATGACAAAGGGGGTTGGCTGTAAAATGACTAGTAAAATTTCAGATAGGCTGCATTTTCCTTGGCTGCAGAATAACTAAAAGTGTTATATAAAGAAAAAGATTGTTACTATTAATTCTGTAGAATGCATCACAGTATTACGTTTAAAGTATACCTTCTTGTTTGATTTTTTGAAAACAAATGGCTTGCAGAGTGGAGTTACATATCTCCCCTTCTTTTTTTTCTGCTGGCGTTCCTTCCATTTTTCTTCGTCCACTTCATAAAGAGAATTAAAATAACTTTGTAGAGCTGGTTTAGATATCAATACATATAATGGGATGACATACAAAATATAATGTTCTGTATATATAGTTTTCCATAAAAACTGGTACCCATCATATCTTCAATGACACATTTATTAAAAGTATTCAAACCTTTCTTCTGAAAACTCTTTCGGACTCTTCATACTCCTTCAGGAAAGCGGTGTGACTTGTTTGATAGCGGGCCACAAAGTCATCAAGCCTAGTGAGCCGTCCAGAAGTGAAACGAATGTGCTTTAAGTCCCACTGGCTCTTTTCCATTATTCCCTGTGTTTTATTGTCCTCTGTTATGTTCTGAGCAAGAAATAAAAAACAGGTGAATTCATAACATAATTTCTCATTTAAACACAGTAATAGTACTGAGACAGAGGTCATGTTATGATAAATGTATTATAATAACTTGTCTTTTGAGCTTTCTCAGGACATTATATCTCCTAGTGCTCTGCTCATAATGAGGTCCCATCCCATGTCGTCCAAGCTCACCTTTGTACAAAAAGAAAAGAAGCCATGTATTTTCAGAAAACGTACCCAGATTTTTCTATCCGAATAGCGATATTTTGATTAATTATGGCAAACCTAGCATTATCCCGGTCCACAATCCAGCATATGGGAGAAGATACTTGCTGAGGTGATTGATAAGGCCTTTACAGAAATACACATTGTGCTCTCCATTCCTGTCTAGTGGAGCATTTGAAATAATTGCCTTGCAACGTTTTGCAAATTTGTTGGCTCCTTTAATGTCCTAAATGTAATGTAACAATGTGTTGTTATTATTAGAGGTGTGTCTGTAAACTGTAGGACTTCAGGCACAATTCAAAAGAAGACATCAGCCCTTCATAAACAAGGAAAAATTACAGTTATAAACAGTTATTTAAAAACGCTGCCAAAATTGTTACCATACTGTTATATGTTTTAGAGGCTGCAGTTTCTGTGGAATTCATATTTCTTTCTGTCTTATTCTATTAAATGATGCTGTGTTATGTTGTTTGAGTGGAAGGTACTTAATTATTTTTTGTGTAAATAAACGTAGTTAGTCTTTACAGACAAAACTCACTACAGTTACTTTCTGTACTGACAAAAGGGCTTGTTGTTCCGATGTTGTCCTACTATTGTATTAGTATTAAAATAGTGTTAATATAGTATTAATTGCAAATATATATTGCCGTAACAAAGACTTTAAGCACATTGAAACATAGCTGCTCTCCCTAAGACATTTATCGAAGTACATTTCCATGCGAAATTTCACTTAATTACTGTTTCTTTACTGTATAGTAAATTTACTTGATAATATAATTATTTCTTCACATCTTTGTTTAAATAAAACCATAAACGTTACAATGTAAAACTAGATTTGTCATTTACCTTCAAGTCCTCAGCATCAATTTTGGAGTTGGTAGTCACATCCAATGTCTTCCCTGTTCTCTGCAGCCAAGACTGCAGGTTTTTAAAATGTTTTTCAACATTGGCCCCACAGGATGGACTTGAGAAGACAACTGCAGCACTTTGAACCATGTCATCTAGTTCTTTTAAAGTGCTTGCAGTTGTGAGGGCACCAAATACATGCATGGCCAGATGGTAGTGGTTTGGCGCACTGTGAATATAATATAATAATTAGGTTCAAGAACAAAATTATGTACTGCAATGTAATATGTAACAGTAACAATAAAATTTCATAACTTGTGCATATTATATCCAATCTGCCCTTTATTAATACTTGCTGCTCTATTGGAAATGTATTGAATACATCAGTATTCTAAGCCTTTCACAGACAGAGCCGATGTAGGGGAATTCTGAGGCCACACTGCCAAGAGACTTTTAAATTTTGTGCAATTTGGAAAGACCAGTTCACATTGGTCAGTTTACAAAGGTCACATTGGCAGTGCCGTTCTTATGTTTTGGTATAAGGATAACAGATGTTGCTGTGGTGTCATTAATAAAAGGTCATTCATCACATAGAGTCTGTATAAAGTTCTTCAGACACTTAGCAACTGTCACTAAAAAAGGAATGTCACGAACACTACTTTGTTAATATACGGTACTTACAACTTTGTGCACATTTCCTTGGCATTCTTCATGACATGGCTAAGGCAACGATGAAGAATGGGCACCTCAAAATCTTCCTTTGTTCCTTTTCCACTGGCTATCTTGTAGTAGTGGTTAATGGTGTCTTGTAGATTTTTCTTGGCAAATGATAGGCATATAGCCTGCATTAACACCATCGACCCATCACAAAGGATCATGATGGGTGACCGCATACCTTTCCTTCCAAAGTGCCTTGCCACATCAGTTTGGAACGCCTCTAAGAAATAAGTAACTGAGGCTGTGGTGTGGTCACAGGTCAGATAAGTAGCAACAGGTAAAGGGGATGAGTTTTTTTGGGGATTCCTGACCACCAACTCGTAAACATAGAAAGGAGGAGAGCCCTTCTCTTTTCGCATGATGCTGCCAGTGGCATCGAGGTACACAATGTCCTCCCGGCATCGCTCCTGATAAATTTCAATTCCCCTTTGTGACCACAGTAAAACCCCTTTTGGTCGAAGCATGATTTTTTGAAGGACCTCATCAGGACTGTCTTTTTTCTTTTTTAGCATTATTTGAAGACTTATTACCTCATTGCTGTGCTGCCGGCTTCTCTGACGTGCTTCCCACGATATTGTTTTGAGGACATCGCGACTTGGAGCCTCATCCCTACAGCCAGACTCCATGACATCATCAGGGATTTTATACAACTTGTCAATAAACATGGCTCGTGGGGGTTGCCTTTGTAAGTCTTGACCCAGTGTGTTCCTGTCATTTGCTCTTACAGGCCTTCTTTTTAATTCAGTTAAATTGTGATAGCAATGTCCACCTTGGTACTCTACTGTAGCCTTGAGGTTCTCTTCAGTATCAACAGTAACTGTTACAGTGACAGGGCAATCCTCAAACCTACAGTATCCAAGACAGGAGAACTCAGGACTTGCTCGCATCAAACCCAAACCCTTCAGTCTGTGCCTTTTAAAAGCGATGGAGCAGTACAGATGTATGGTCCTAAGTCCTTTCGCAATAACATTGGTCCATTGTAGTCCTTTAAAGCTTCTTTTTTTTCTATGTTGCTTTAGTTTGTCCCACTCGTTTCTTTCAATGAAAAAGAACGATGGGTTCTTTGGAAGGCGGATTTTAATAAATCCATCTTCATCAGATGGATAACTAATGGACCCCTAATGAAAAAATACAATGTTACTGCAACATCTGTCATGTAAAGATGTTTTTTTACACTAATCTAATTTCATGTAGGATTGGCCAGGTAAGATTGCATCACACACACCAAAATTACACATGTTGTTGATTTAGATGATTTAAAGAGTTTAGACAATTCTTCTACTCCTATAACAATGAATGAATGAAATTTTTTCTCATGTACACTACAAAGCACATGACTAACTTGCTCTGGAGATTTGTGTCCATGGTCATCAGCAGCAGTTTCACTGGCCTCAGACGGCAATGGAGATGGGGAATATTCTGGCTGGCGCTTTGATAGAAAGACAAGCGACATTTTGCATTAGAAGGTTGGAGGCCATACAACACACATTTGTGAATAAAAACAGTGATGACTAACTTGCTCTGGAGATTTGTGTCCATGGTCATCAGCAGCAGTTTCACTGGCCTCAGACGGCAATGGAGATGGGGAATATTCTGGCTGGTGCTTTGACAAAATTTATAATCATGGTGTATAAAATGAATCTCAAAAAGTACAGATAAGGGGATGTTAGTTCTTGTTGTGACTGTGTGTATGATATTGAAAAAAAACAAAACAAATATAATGCCTAGACAAATATATAACATTGCTGCATTTTTTATGAGAAATTACAAGAAACTTTTATAAGAAAATAAGGTGTTGTAAACTCAATATAACAACCTTCATAACTGGTGATCATCAGCAAGAGGTGTTTTATATTTCTCTCTCTCTCTATCTGTGTGTGTGTAATTTGTAACAATTTGAAGTCAGGAATCATGCTTTGAAAGACAGACAGTTAAACAAAGAAATGCTCACCTTTTTAAATATAATTTTCAGTCTATATCGATTGTTTTTGGTGTTTGCAATGCACACTTGTCCCCAGAAGCCCTCCTTATGTGTGACAGTGTCATCGTAATTGATGAGATTCTTTTTTACGAGTTCAACTGTCTCCACAATTTCATCGTCAACTATACGTTTGGTTTTGGTCTATTGGTGAAAAAAGGCATTGATAAAAATAAAGAACATAGTTGCACATAGTTATTGGACTAAATGTACTTTCAGGGATGGATGGTAAACGACTGAATTACTCACCCCAAATAACTTGAATGAGTGCACTCTGGATCAAATAAAAAGGGAAGGCATTAGGAAGACAACATTCTTACATATTCCAGTCACATTTTAGAATACTGTTCCATCATTAATGAATAATTACACAGGAACAAATAAGTAATGCACTATTAACATTCTATAAACTATTATTAACTTAAAAGTAACTCTAATTAAGTAATTAGTAATTAATAGTGCTTAGTGAAATATGGTTGTTCACTATTAGCTAATCTGGATTAGTAGTATAAAGTAAACACCTTTCTAAAACCTTCATGCAATATTAAGGAGTTATTAAGCTTTTCACTTAAAAATACTGTTCCAAGTAGTTAAATCCCTCTGAATGGTTTGTTAATATTTGAGTCATTACTATTGGTTTACCAAGTAGATGAAAAAATTAGTTTTTATTAGCTAATAGTGAGCTACCACATTCAACTAAGCACTATTACTTAATAATTCATTAATCAGAGTTTTTTTGTTAGATAATAGTTGCTAATACAATGTTAATATAGCATTACTCGTTTGTTACTGTGTAGTTATTCATTAATGATGGAACAGTACTCTATAGTGTTACCCCATACTACATCAGTTTAAAAGGTTAGCACTGTAATTACTTTTAGGTGATAGTGTTAACAATCGTTAACTTAACAAAACAAAACAAAAAGTTTCTATTTGAAATGATTATGGCAATTGATTGAATCAAAGACTGGCCTAAGTAAATAATTTGTATTTCATTATTCCGTAGTCTCTACTGAATAATAATAAATTGCCATGACATTAGACAGACCTCGGAGAAATAGCATATAGCCTAGGCCTAAATGGTTCAATGGTGCTACGTACATTCTCATTGCCGTAATTATTTTACTCGAATGTTCCAAATTTCAGCTGTGTAAAACAAATGGGGCTTATACGTGTAATATAATATGCATTCACCCATGCTCTTTCTTTGACATCTTTTCCTTCCTCGATTGCTGCAAGCTTCGATTTGTTTGTGTTTACCAAGAAACAGCTATACTGTCTTGTACTTTTAATCGTGCGGTTGTGGTCCTGCTATAAGATACCAATAGGCTTCGCAGGTGCCTGTTTGGAACTTATTCGATTTTTGCTCTTTTGACATTTTGCACGTTGCACAATGTACTCAGCATAAATATTTAATAATACAATATTTTGTACAATAAATAAATACAATAAATACAAAACACTTTTTCGTTTAGACATAATAAACATTCATTTGAAATATAATGGCAATCATCAAGGTCCAATCTCAAGTAGACATTAATACAGTGTTTCTTGTTTACAAGATATAAAAGTAATGTAGTTTACTTAATTTTGCATTATTGCTTTAATCCAAAGTTTTCTTTGGAAAATGTGACATATTATATAAAGGTTTTTTTTTTTTTAGTTAATGTACACTGACGTTAAACTTCCAGTCTTGAGACGATTCATTATACTGTGGCTCCCTCCGGTGGACAACAGCTACCACCTGTCCAACTTTGCATACAAATATGTAACTGTGTTTTCCTTAGGCCTATTAAGCTTAGGCTTTACATTATGTAGTTTAGAAAATATTATCCAACACAAAAGTGACGGGGAAAAACACGTAAGATAGCAAATCCATTGGCTAAGCACCATGGACAGCGTCAGTTATTTGGACAGAGCAGTTTTAAGGCTCTAATGTCATGAGGCATGATCAAGGATACAAATATGTGTTTATAATATGTGATATTTAGTGAGTAAAACTTATACAAAATTATTATTGGAACATGAAGAACTAAATGAGGAAACATTCAATAGCAGTGTTATAACCGACCTTTGACAGACAAACCAGTCCTAGAGGCAACATGACAAATGACAGTAGTTTTTATAGATTAAAGTACATAATTTTATGTGACTGATAAAGATGTATTTACATGTCAGTGTTACATATCACAACAACATTTATATTGCACACATTAATGTCCACCACAGAGAGATTTGTGTCCAAAAACATTGACAATCGGAAGACACAAGCACAAAAGGAATAGGCATAAAAGTCTCTTCAGGGAATTGTTCACAACTGATGTAATTGTCCAACTTAACATCATGACAGATAATTCGACATGGTGCAACATCTGCCATTTCCACTGCCTTGGGCATTGTTGTGACTGAAACAAAAACAAACAAACAAACATGGAAAATATTTGTATTATTCATCAATGACCGAAATGACACATGTACTGAAGTCTTTAAAGGCTATTTATTTTGTAATACAACATCAGAATGTCCTGAAACTGTGCAGGTTACACGGTGAGAAGGTGTACTCTCCATCAGAGGTGAAATTGGGCTGTGTAAACTAGGATTATTATTTTTTTTTTATGATTTTCTGAATGTATAGACACAACAGCGTATTTATGAATTTTGGAGGGCTCTTATTTTGTAATACAACATCAGAATGTCCTGAAACTGTGCAGGTGACATGGTGAGAAGGTGTACTCTCCATCTGAGGTGAAATTGGGCTGTGTAAACTAGGAATTTTTTTTTTAATGATTTTCTGAATGTATAGACACAACAGCGTATTTATGAATTTTGGAGGGCTTTTATTTTGTAATACAACATCAGAATGTCCTGAAACTGTGCAGGTGACACGGTGAGAAGGTGTACTCTCCATCTCAGGTGAAATTGGGCTGTGTAAACTAGGATTTTTTTCAAATATGATTTTCTGAATGTATAGACACAACAGTATATTATTATTTTAGGATGGATAGATGGATGGATCAATAGATAGATAATTATAAATAGACAGATACATGATAGATAGATAATTATAAATAGACAGATACATGATAGATAGATAGATAGACAGACAGACAGACAGACAGACAGACAGACAGACAGACAGACAGACAGACAGATAGATAGATAAATTGACAGACAGACAGACAGACAGACAGACAGACAGATAGATAGATAGATAGATAGACAGACAGACAGACAGACAGACAGATAGATAGATAGATAGATAGATAGATAGACAGACAGACAGACAGACAGACAGACAGACAGACAGACAGATAGATAGATAGATAGATAAATTGACAGACAGACAGACAGACAGATAGATAGATAGATAGATAGATAGATAGATAGATAGATAAATTGACAGACAGACAGACAGACAGACAGACAGATAGAGAGAGAGAGAGAGAGAGAGAGAGAGAGAGAGAGACAGACAGACAGACAGACAGATAGATAGATAAATTGACAGACAGACAGACAGACAGACAGACAGACAGACAGATAGATAGATAGACAGACAGACAGACAGACAGACAGACAGACAGACAGACAGACAGACAGATAGATAGATAGATAGATAGACAGACAGACAGACAGACAGACAGACAGACAGACAGACAGACAGACAGACAGATAGATAGATAGATAGATAGATAGATAGATAAATTGACAGACAGACAGACAGACAGACAGATAGATAGATAGATAGATAGATAAATTGACAGACAGACAGACAGACAGAGAGAGAGAGAGAGAGAGAGAGAGAGAGAGAGAGAGAGAGAGAGAGAGAGACAGACAGACAGACAGACAGACAGACAGACAGACAGACAGACAGATAGATAGATAGATAGATAAATTGACAGACAGACAGACAGACAGACAGATAGATAGATAGATAGATAAATTGACAGACAGACAGACAGACAGATAGAGAGAGAGAGAGAGAGAGAGAGAGAGAGAGAGAGAGAGAGAGAGACAGACAGACAGACAGACAGACAGACAGACAGACAGACAGACAGACAGAAAGAATAAATAAATTAATGTGAAATAGCCTTCGCCGGAAGATCAATTGTTTTCAATCCAGATGACGGTCTGACGGTCTTACCGTAATAGCTAGAGTATGCGCGAACTGCCAAATATAGCGGTGGCTAGTTTGACAGTGTACTTCGGGGTGGCGGCTGGCTTTACCGCAGTCCAATGATGCACTGAATGATGCACTCCCAGTTTAAAACTAGATTAAAGTCGCATCTCTTCAGCCAGGCATTCATATAATCCTACAGTTCAAACTACAATCCGGCCTCTAGCTCATAAATGCCAGAGGAGAACTGGCCCCCGACTGAGCCTGGGTTCTCCCAAGGTTTTTTTTTTCTCCATTAGGTCACCTGATGGAGTTTTAGGACACCATTAGGTCACTTGATGGAGTTTTTCGGTTCCTTGCCACTGTTGCCTTTGGCTTGCTCAGTTGGGGATATTTTGGGGATATTTAATTTAATTTTATCAATCAATAAATTCCTCTTGAAACAAACTTTGTTGTATTATTTTAATTTAATACTGTGAAGCTGCTTTGATACAATCTGTATTGTGAAAAGCGCTATACAAATAAACTTGACTTGACTTGACTGAAGCTACACAAGGACCTCCTTCCTCATTTCCATGTTACACACAGAAAAGTACAAATAAATGAATGAATAAATCTAAAAATAAACAAATGCATAAATAAATGGAAAATAAATAAAAGAATAAAAAATACATAAAAAATAAAAGCATTAAATATAATAAATTAGGGGAAATAATAATACAAAAATAAATGTGATTAAAAATGAGTCACATTTATTTTATCAAGTCATTTATTCCTTTATTTATTTTCCTATTATCACATTTATTCATCTACTTATCTATTTATTTATTCATTTTTAATTTCCTCCATACTCCTGTGTGTATCTGTGTAAGCACTCGTTGTAAATAGACATCTTTGAAGCTCTTCACCATGTTTGTCCCATCAGTGGTATAAAAGCAGAAGTGCATCCAAACGTTGAAATTAAAACGTGGTTGGGGCATCTATTATTTTACTCACACTGCTGTCGGCCATCCTGTTAAAAACTAGGGATGTGCGCATCGACTAATTTGACAGTTGTTTGAACGGAAGTATTGTCTAGATTAGTAAACTAGTCTCAAAGTAAAAAACTCTCTAAAGACTTGTGTAAATATGATCCATTTGAGCACTTAATCTATGAATCAAACAGTCAAATCCCATAATCAATTCCGCTAAATGCCACACGAATAAAGCTCATTCTGATTCTGAAACACACACAGTTATTTTTCCGGTGTTGAAGTGAATACGCGATAGGCATTTGCTTGCTTCGGCTATCACACCGACGTGCATGTGCTGAATATGGTATGAAATGGCACAGCTTACATAAAACTATTCCGTTTTATTTCTAATTCAAAATACTCCCGCACCTCCTTTGTCTTTTGGTAATTTCTGTGCTCTCCACGACTGACACGAAGAAAACGCATCTGAGGTAAAATAAAAAGATTCGGCCCTACTTCTTAAAGGTCCCCTTCTTAAAGGTCCCCTGAAATCAAAATGTACGTTTTTTTTTTTTTTTTAGTATGAATATGTTAGGCTTAACCTGTTAACTGTCACGCCCATTTTTGAGTGTAGGCCTGCAAAGTTGATGTCGAAATTCAAATGAATGTAATTCTGGAACGCTTTTGAATATAATCCTCATTCTGGTCTTGTTTTAAAGAAGAGACTTTGAAGTTTATTGCACAGGTGTCTGTAGTTTAAAAAATTAAATAACAAAAAAGTTATAGCTGTTTAAGTTTATTGTAATAAAAAAGTACTGCAATAAAACTTTTTTTATTTTATTAAAATAATATATAAAAAAAACATTGGTTCACCCTAAAAATGATATGAAATAAAAGCCATAGTTCTAAAGAAGTTGTGTTCCAAATTTGAGACTAATATCTTAAATAATGATATTTTTATGAGCTGCTATACCAACAAAGGCCACTAGGTGACATTCATGCCCAGTTGATGATTCCTAAAGGACACTTGTTACCACTTGACCTCACACCACAACACAGATTGATATCCTTTTTTTTTTATTCAAAACATTGTTTTCAAGATTTCAAATATTTTAAAAGAGTATAAACAGTTCATTAATTGATTTTTTTTTTTCAATGAACATATATGAAAGAAAGATAATGAAATAATAATGAAAGATATACAAATATACTGTTGAAACAACAACTATTACTACTATAAATGACTTCATACAACTGTGCATCACTATATATATAATTATTTACAACTTTTCAGTAATAAGCTTTGATCTGTGGTGTGCAGAGTGATGGGAAGACTGAATAGTCTTATTACTTATTTTGATCATGCCAATTGTTGAAACAATCTCGATGTGGCAAGAAGCAGAGAGCCACATTACACGCAGAGCAGATGACTGGGGTCTTCTTGTGGCACGCTTTGCATTTCCTTCTAGAAGCACGCTTGGACTGTGCAATGTGCTTTGGTCTGTGGTGTGCAGAGTGATGGGAAGCAGGAGCAGCAGGTGGAGCAGGAGCAGCAGGTGGAGCAGGAGCAGCAGGTGGAGCAGGAGCAGCAGGTGGTGGCATCCAGTCAGCAAGTTCACAAACTAGAGCTTCTCGAAACTCTCTTTGTTTTTTTGCCCTCTTGTTCTGCAGTGCAGCCAGCTGCTGGTGAATTATGAATGAATTTACCACCGCAATGTCCAAAAAGTGGTAGAAAAAAGTGTGGTACCACTTACTAGTTTTCCGCAGCACTGTGTAATACCCAATGCGGGCATCGGACACATCAACTCCTCCCATGTTCCTGTGTGTAAAGCAAGCATAACAATAATAAATACATAAAATAGCTATTAACATTTTTGCATTTCCATCAAATCAGCAATTCCAGAAAAAATGTTTGACTCACTTATTGTAGTCCAATACTGCAGCAGGAACGGGAACAGTCTTTTCTGTCCATTTCCCATCTGGAGTTTTGACCCTCCTTTGCACAATCTGGTCTCCATTGGCTGAATGAAAGGAAGAACACATCAGGACTTCTCTTGTGTCTTTCCATTCCACAAAGAGAAGTTGGTCATCCCTGATCCACCTCATGCTCCCACGGGGTGCAGTTTTTGGCAGCTTGTTGAGGGTGGTTTTAGGGAAGCCCACCCTGTTGCATCTAATGGTTCCACAGGCCCAGAAGTTTTTTGCAAGGAGATCCCTAAAAAGCATTGGGCTAGTGTAGAAATTATCTACGTATAGCTTATAGCCTGACCCCAAGACTTTTTCATCAACTAGAGTCATCACTGAGTCGTAGCTCAGCCCTTTGTTCTGTTGACTTTGAGCTACGGGGGATTTGCCTTCGTAAATGAAAAAATCCCAGGTATAGGCATGCCTTGAGTCTGCAAGTACGAAGAGCTTGTACCCCCACTTCGTTGGCTTATCTTTATGGTACTGCTTTAGACCAATCCTTGCCTTCGATGCCACCATTCTCTCGTCGATGCTGATGTTCTGGTGTGGATGAAAGTAGCTCTTGCATCCATCACGAAGCTGATCATATAATGGCTTTAGTTTGCAGAGCCGATCATAGGCAGGTGTACCTTTTTTCTTCAAGTTTTCAGCATCCACTTTTGGATTACTCAGGTGAAGTGCTGAAGAGATAGCACTGAATTTTCTGCATGACATGACTGATGCTGGGAAGCTGATACTATAAAGCCTGGAGCCATTCCAATAGTCGGTCACTGCCGGTAGCTTTACCAGACCCATGTAGATGACAACTGCAATGAAGGAGAACAAGTCCTTCTGACATATGTCTTGCCTTGGTCTCCTAGTGGTGTTCAGGTGCTCAGTGTAGGCATTTGAATTTTGTATTATGGTCTGGCAAACAGACGATGAAAAGAACAGTTGAAATAGCTCCAGAGGACTGTAGGATTCTGTTGAAATAATCTGAGGCCCAGGATTTCGAGCAGGTCTAAACAATGGTTCACGTGGTGAAATATCTGGCTCATCTGATGTATGCCATCTATCTTCAGTGCCAGATGAAACAGATTGGATCTGTCTCCCACGCCCTCTATCTGTCCCTCTCTTGGTGCTTCTTCCTCTTCCTCTCTCACTTCTTCCTCTTCCTCTCTCACTTCTTCTTCCTCTTCCACTTCTTATTTCACTGCTTCTCCCTCCGTTTCTTTTGCTCTCACTGCTTCTCTCTCTTACTCTTCTTTCACTACTTATTTCTCTTTCTCTTCTTCTTTCAATGCTTCTCTCTCTTCCTCTTCCTCTCTCACTTCTTCCTCTTCCTCTCTCACTTCTTCCTCTTCCTCTCTCACTTTTTCTTCCTCTTTCACTTCTTATTTCACTGCTTCTCTCTCTGTTTCTTCTGCTCTCACTGCTTCTCTCTCTTACTCTTCTTTCACTACTTATCTCTCTTTCTCTTCTTCTTTCAATGCTTCTCTCTCTTTCTCCTCCTCTCTCACTGCTTCTGTCTCGTCCTTTCCCTGTTTCACTGCTTCTCCGTCTGGTTCTGGCTCTCCCTCTCCCTCTGTCTCCGAAACTACTAGGAGCAGCTGAAGTAAGTGATTCCGATGATGATGGTTGGCATGTTTGTTCAGCAGTCCAGTCCTCATCAGAAGTATCGTCTTGACACCTATTATAATATGCAATAATATGCATATAAACAATACATATTGGTATATAAAAATTAAAAACTATAGCAGTGCATTTCAAGAGAATAAATATAATACACATCAAATTTATATGCACATTTGTATGTTCCATAACATACATTAGTAATGACTGTAAATGAAATGTATAAATTTAGCAAAAAATAAACTAAATATAATACATAATTACACAATTACACATGTCAAATTTACACACTGCTCTCTAACATACTGCATATTAGTAAAGATGGTATAAATGTATGAACTTACCGATCTAGTGAGGTATCTGAAAATTCTGCTTCTGGAAAAAGCATGTCTGCTTCGTCATCACTGGACTCCTCCCGCTCTTCATCACTTGATTTGAAAAGCTCATCTACAACTTCTAAAAGTGTATAAAATGTCGTTTTCTGTCTCTTCGGATCCATGTCATGACCATGAAGCGTAGAGTGTCGAAGTGCAAATAAAATGGTTGCTCCTAGCCCTTGCAGGTTTACATTTGAACACTATGTTGACAAACATTCAGCAGCAGTTTTCAAACTGCAGGTGGACATGTGATTAGCAACAGGAGGCAATTAGCTTTTGATTGGATAATAGTTTGTCAAAGTCAGGTTTCAAAGAGGTCATTGGCCTGCTGCGTTGCTGGGGACTCACGAGGGTTAGATACAGCTCTAGCTGCTCTGTTTTGGTTATTGAGACTTACTTGAATGACTTGCCTGATAATTTTTGGATAAAGGTAGATGTTTCTGATCAGAAGCCTTTATCTGACACATTGACTAGAGTGCTGATACAGAAACCTCCCAGAAAAAGTGAATTTCATGTATGATCATGCATCATCTGGACATACATTACAGTTTTCATTGAAGACTTGCTACATCAACCATTAAAAATATTCATTTTCGATTGTATTCTCAATATTTTTGGACAAATACTAGAAAATATATTTAGTTTGGATTATTAGCATAAAAACTGAAGTTTAAGTCACTGTAAGTGTGTTTATTGGTTTTTCATAACAAAGGTCACAACTCCTGGTATAGTTTTGATTTTTTCGCTACTTTCTATTGTCACAAATTGATAAATGTTTGTCACTACATAATATTTCCTGCAAAACAGTGGTCAAATATGAAAAGTACACACTTAGAGCTTTCCAACGATATATTGTTTGTCAATATTAGATCACGTTAAGTATAGGATATAATTGTTTTAAACATGCAATGGCAAATGGGCCCACCGGTGGGCCAGTGACAGTTAACAGGTTTTAAGGTTATGAATATGCTGGTGTGTTCCAAACCAATGACAAAATTCGCATTTAGGAGATAAATATTCGAATCTTCTAGTCTCTCACTTCCGCTAAAATGGATCATGGATTTTTATGACATCACCGCGGACTTCAGCTTCTCATCACATCTTCTGTCCAATCAAATGCTCTCTAGAATGTAAAGCGCCCCGCCCCCTATGCTATAAATACCACCTGGCCAATGTGACCGTCGTTGACACATTGCGGAGCAATATGGGTTTTTGCCAGGGCCGATATTGTCCACGGCACTTTTTAAAACAACTCACTCAATAAAATCCTGTATAAGGATGTACCTAATACAAATAAATAAAAAATCTCCAGATAACTAGCAGGGCATTTATTTCGTTCGTTTGTCAAATAAGTGGCGTTCTTGCGCTGAAATGTGTTGTTTTTTTAAATCAAGCTGAGCGCTCGCCGTTGCTGTCAGTGTCGCGGATACAGTGTTCTCTTGTGGCTCGCGCACGGTCTTCACTCGGACGCACGCTTCAATCTATCGCCGTTGCGGAGACTCTCTATTCGTTCCGGTGAAATCTCAAAACAAAATGCACACAATCGTGTCCCTGCTTGAAATACAACCACTGATAACATATTCGGTTTTGATGAGAAAAAAATACGATACGAGTGCGGATTAGAACCCAGAGCCTCTGACACGCTTGGCAAAAGTTCTGCCACTAGACCATGAAAGCACACAAGCTATGGGCACGGATCTACGTATTTATTCTCGTTTTCCAAAAAACAAGCTGAAACATGGACTCATCATCAGGACCACAGCACACATTTCCACTGTCTTCTAGACCATCTGAGATGAGCTCGGGCCCAGAGAACTCACCGGCATCTCCACGTAGAACTGATGTATTGCTTTCTCGTAACAGATTCAAATGGCATTTTTTGATGCAGCGTCAAACTGTGATCAGTAAAAATTGTTTTGTAAAGTACTCTTGAGCACATGTGCCTGTATTTAACAGAGTAGCATTATGGTTTCTCATGCTGTCTGAGGGGTCAAAGGTCACGCACATTTAACAGAGTTCTCCTGCCTTGCCCTAGACTGAGATTTCTCTGGATTCCCTGAATTTGTTCACACTCACAGTATCATGTATGGTAGAGGTAGATGGTGAAAGACACAAATTCTTTGCAAACTTGCATTGGTAAATGTGATTTTTGAATTGTTTGACAATTCTCTCATGATATTTGTGGTGAGCCATGACCCATCTTCGCTTACAAAGACTGAGAAGCTCTTTTACACCCAAACACAATACCATCACCTATTACCAAATCACATTGTGGACTGTTGGATAATCTAACTTGGATAATCTTTTCACTTTTATGTTGTGTGTTACAGCCATCAAAATCAAAATGTGTTTATATTTACAAAATACAATTATGTTGGCCAGTAAAAACATTGGAAAACTTTTCTTTGTACTTTCAAAAAAGTTTCAAGAGAATGAACAAATAACAGATTCTTGATTTTATAAAATGTCCCAACTTTTCTAGAAATGGAGTTGTATATAAGAATATATTCCAACATTAACTTAAACACACGCTTTCATAGAAGAAGTATTTTTACATTTCTGTGTTGATTTGGAAAATATTATTTTGTAATGTATTGTAATAATTTACCAAAACCTGGTTGTTACTTGAAAATGTTTTTGTTTCCCTTTACTAGTCTTTGTCTTTATAAAGCCAATTTAACTTAGTGAAGACCCTGTCTGTGCACAAGTAAAATAAATACATTCGAAAAAGATGTTAAAGAATGATTTTATTACATCTTAATAAATGTTGCTACTTTGTCTATGTATAGCTAATTTGCACATATATTATAATTTGTACACATGTTGCAACAGTGTGGGTGGGTAGCTGACAGATGTTGGTATATTGTAATAAAATGTTGGCTTTCCAATACAAACAGTCTGAGAAATTGAAGGAGATGCAAAAAGGGTTGCACCCGTCCTCAATCTCCCCCTAATGTTGAAGCACACTTTAAAAACAAAAACTGAACAGTTCAAAACAAAATTGTGTTATTTTTTTTATATGTATTTTTTATTTTTTTATTTTTTTAAAGATGATCAAGTGATTCAAGATTTTCTTTACGTAAATTGCAGTTTAAATTTATCATTACCAAATTTAGAAGTGAAATGTTTAGCAGGAGGTCTTTTGTTTTGCCTCCAGGAAGCGCCCTGATGTCATGACGTCGACGCCGGGATTCCTCAGTCGGCTGTTATTCCACAGGGAAAAGGTGTTTTGTTTTTGAGCCTTTCAGTATATAAGGTGTGTTAAACGATCGGGTTTCAACTAATGCGTTTCACGTGGTAATATTACTTTTGCTCATTTTGCGTTGGTAATATGAAATTAATGTATTCAACATAATATTGTAATGCTTGCTGTCTCTCGTAAATAGCGCCAAATTGTATTGTCTTCCCCTGTAAAGCGCATCCACGCACGAGGAACAGTTACACATCAGTGATTACATTTTTCTACTCCTTTCTATTGAGAAAAGTAAAATATTCTTCGAGAAAAGTAAAGTTAGAAGGAAAAAATCTTCGTGACATGGACATAAAGGTGGAGTTTATTAAAGAGGAGCGTGAAGACACGAGCGATCCCGAATCCTGCAGAGTGAAAGATGAAGAAACTGAGGAACAAATAGGTTGGTGTTTATTCTGGGTTACTCAATAACTGTTGAGATACTTTACAGTACATTTACTTTATATTGTGCATTTGAGAGCATTCAAGCTACAAGGGAAAACTGTAAAAAAAAAAAAAAAAAAACTTAGATTTTTTTGACCACATTTGACTTGTTAAAGTACTACTGGGAAGTCCATTTACGAGTTGAGAAGTCGTGTTTACTACATCAGGTGCGCTCAATTCTCTTAATTAACTACACAAAAATACAGCAAGGTTTTTGTACTTCTAGAAAATGAAGAACAAACAAACGTGCATCAAGGTGGTTTGCTTTCTAACTTTTTTTTTAAAATTAATTTATGAAGCCACTGTAAGCTTTATTGTTACATAATTTGTTTTATTGCAATGCTTTGTCAGGTTTTTATTTGCAACAAAAAAAGCGAATTCCTTTTTTCTTTTTTTTCTTTTTTGCCTGACGATGTCACTGCTAAATACCTATAAATATTGTGGTATTCCATCACATTTCTGACTGACATGCCATCAACTTGTAAAAATCAGGGCTTATAGAAAATCCTGAGCTTCCCACTCATATTTACGACTTTGTGGTAGCATTCATGTGCTTTAAAATCGTAATGATCTTTTTGACAGGACATGAAGACACCTTTAGAACAGTGTTTCTCCAACTGTGGAATAGTACCACCAGTGGGCAAAACCATTGGACTGACACAGAGTGTGAATGTCGCCTTAGGGAAAAAAAATGTGCATTTTAATGTTAAATTCATCAATCTGGTGCACTTTGAGAGTTCAAAATTAAAAGCTCCAACCCATATTCAGTGTGGAAATTAAACAAAGAAAAATTCAAACCTCTTTTAGTTGTGTCTGTCTACATTTCACTACTACATAATAATAGTTATAATATTAATCCCATGACAGTAATGGCTATATATTGTAAAACAAATGCACTGAAAAATAAAGGACGGTCATTAAAGCGGTAATGTTTGCACTTAGGTTTTATTACGCATTTAGGAGAGTATTGCAAGAAGCTGCTTACATTAACCTTACTTCGAAAAATAAATAAATACAATCATGATTTTTCATGAAAAATTATGTTAGAATTGTAGGCCTAAAATACCTTCGGTATCAGCTTCTTTTCCTCAATGGTATAATTAATACAATTACAATTAATTTGGTTTGTCGGGATTAATTTGTGTTCATAATCAGTAAAAAAAAAAAAAAAAAAACTCTTCTAACAAGAATAAACACATATGAACAATTCAATTATTATTGTATTAATCATTTTTATATCTTGAAACTACCCAAGCAGTGTTTCACGCTCAGATGTGATGGCGGAATGAATACATTACCAAAATGTGATTGCAGAATATATTTAAATTATCCATCAAATTGTAATTTTCTCCTTACTGTCTTGCGAGTGAACAATAATGCCTGACCAGTAAATTACTTGGTGAACAAAGAAAACATTTTGGCATTAGGGATTGGAATTAGTTAATGCCTAAAAATGTAAAAGTTTTACCTTATAAATAGAATTTAGTTTAATTAAAAAATTTGTCGCCGGAGTGAATGGGAACATGATTTATTGAAAACATTTGAAAAAATATAAGTGTTTCTTAAGTCAATACTTTTTAATGGCTTGTCAACTTTCCATTCCTCCGCTGCGTGATTCTAGTCAGCGCTGGCTTGTTGTCAGTGCCAAACACATTTTTGAGCACGTGAATGCCGATTCTTGTCAGCGCTGGATTCTTGTCAGTGCTTGAGCGCTGGTCAATGACTGGAAAAATAATAGAGTCGTTGCAAAAGTAACGATACATAGCTCAGGCTACATGTCGCATTAAACTGGAAGAAGAATCACAACAAGTGTATCGGTGAGAACGCTCATTTAAACAGCATATACACACACCCGAACTGAACTGCACATCATATTTTTGACATTATTGATACTACTTTCAATCGTAGTGCAATAGAAATGAACACAAAAAACCTGCCTAGTGCCTTCCTACAACACTGACGGTGGACTTGCGGTCAGGAGTAGAGCGGCTGCTGACGTATTCTTTCACGCGCACACACAATATGACATCACACTCTGCGCATATGTTTTACAACATAATTTAACATATACATAGTCCTAACACTTTTTAAATAGCCTACTTAAAGTGTTTATTACAAATAAATGACTAAATGCTTAAAATGAATAAAAGTAAATGAACAAAAATTTGTGTTACATATTTAAACTCGTGAACGAGTTAAACCCTGAACGCCCCCCTTTCAAAAATCTTGCTTCCAACAATCTTGCATCGTTGTTCTTTGAAGGCCCCCGTTGAGAACCACTACTCTAGCGTCTGTAATTATTAAAGCTAAATAAGAGTACTATTTAAATATGAAGTCTGCATGCTCTGCACGTCTCTGTGTGAATGAGTGTATACATACTCAAGCATGTTAGATGCTTGAGGTGTTTTTAGCGTCTGTCGTCTCACTAAATAAGGAGTGAACACATGAACTCTGAGTCACTCCACTACTCACTTTTCAACAGTTTATTTGATAAAACTAACTACTACACAAAGTCTAAGGTCTTCACGACAAACCGTCAAAATTAAAGTTTGTTTTAACTTGAAGAAATTACTTGAAAAACTTGAAATTATAATAGAAATATATGACTCTTGTACTGTAGAATGTTCTGAAAATGATTTTATTAGATTTTTGGCTATACTTTATACCAGAACTTGAATTGAACTTTATTCTAAGAGCTTGTGACTAAACCTCATAATGGATCCTCAAACTGTCGGCAATACCTCATAGAGTAGCTCCACCCGCCTCAATCGTGAATGAAGTCCTGCACATATTTTGGAGACTGTCTAATAATAAAAAATATTATTGTTATAATAATTAATTTATAATTATAAATATGGTTGTTTGAATTTAAATACAGCATTTTCTTAATTTAAAACACGATGTGTGTAAAGACTAATGTTTTATGTTTTTGAGAAGTGGAGAAGAGTGTCTTAGGCCGCATCCACACGTAGCCAGAGCTTTCCCTATCCGATCTTTTTTTTTTCTCGTTCTAACATTTTTTTCGTAAACATGCCGTCGTCTCAAGAAATATCTGTGTACACACGAAACCACTGAAACCGACTCAAAACGATGTAGTTTACATGCTAGACCAGTGTGTTGCGCTGTAATTCTGCCACAGAGATACACTAAAAACATAGAAGACTTGGAGCATGCACATAAACCTTGCGCGCTGCTCACAATAGTAACAGGCTCAGTAGCTTATTTAAAAAAATATATGTTTTACCAAGAACTTTATTGAGCAATATAAACAACCATAAATGGCCTGGTACAAAATATGTAATGTCATAATCAGACAACAGACAAGCATCATAGCATAAGAAAGAAAATGTAAATAAGCGTTCCTGCAAAATTAGCCAAAAAGGCCCACCCAAATTAAATTGCCATTCTTGAACCATTTGGAGTATATGCATCTTTTGAAAGGGGACACTTTGAGGTTTGTTCCCAAACAGTCAGAATCACTGTAAAGGCGGCCGCACACCGCTCAGCGCTCAGCTCAGCTCAGCGCTGCGCCACGTCTAGGACAACTCTCACCTGAAAATCTGATAACATCAGCAATTTTCTGATTTCTGTAAATAAATATAAAACTAAATGTATATTGCAGCACAGGGTGAAGTCCGTATATACATTAACTACGATTTGAGACACACACATGTAAATTTAATATAAAACTATGTAAATGGCGCTCTGTGGCGCGGCAGGATTTTGAACACGGTCCTGAGCCGCCGCGGACAGACGCCGAAAGGCGCCGCCGGTGTGTGTACTCTCATAGAGAATAGTGTGTTCGAATTTAAAAGACGTGGCGCTGCGCGGCGCGCCGCCGAGCTGCGAGTCCGGTGTGCGACCCCCTTAAGTCTTACTGGTATTGAGTAATAGAACTTTGAACACACTAAAAAAGGGGGAAAAATTTCCGTGTAAACAGATGCCTGCAGATAACTACAGCTGGGAGCTATTAGCTGGAAAACACAATGGGATCCCAGCATGAAGCCTTACAAAACCCAGTTTAAAATTTTATAACAATACTTTAGAAAATTAGTGTTTTACACGTTTATCTAAGTTTGTCTAGGCGCTTGTCTCACTTGGAGACTCCAAATGACCCTTTGTAACCACAGACACATAACATGCTGCTATTCTTGAATGCTTTACTCTACAGTCATAATTTTGGGCTCTAATGAAAGGTTACACTTAGAGCTATTATATTCCTTATCCAGATTCACTGTCAGTAATTGCTGACACATAGTAACTGAAGCATAAACACATTATAGTGGTTTTTTTTTATTTTTTTTATTCTTGAATCCAAACTTTCTACAAATAAAGAGACAAAACAAGTGCTATGGTATTAAAACACTCTAATATTAGAACTCACATTATATAAAAATAAATAAATAAATATATATATATATATATATACACACACACACATGTATGTATTTCAAACGATTTACAAATTTTATGTTTCAGAATCAAAGAAAATATCTCTTCCAGGGGCACATCTGGTACTCAAACAAAACTATGGTGCTCTACAACAGATCCCAGCTAAAATTTTCCAACGGTTATTAGCAACATGCCAATCATAGCAATCCCGATTTGGAACAAAGCACAAAGGCACATCACAGGAGGAGCACTTTATTGGTGTCTTTGCCTGGCAGTGTTTGCACCTCAGACGACCTGCAGTGCTGTGTCCAGTGATGCACAGGCTTGTGATGTGCTGTGAGTGGAGTGGGTGATGGAGCAGGTCTGCCAGCTGCTGCTGCCAGCTCCTCAACAAGTGTCTCCCTAAAGGCCTTCTGGTGCATGGGTACCTCTCCTTTACCTTTAGTGATGTCCTTGTAGAGAAGGAAGGCATTCACAATAGCAATGTCCATGAAGTGATAAAAAAATGTCTTGTGGATGACTTTGTAATAACGTATTAGGGCATCAGATAGGTCCACTCCACCCATGCACCTGTTTGGACATAAAAAAGGTTGAAGGTTGTACTCCTTCACTGCTGGTGGAACAGAGATGTCCTTCAACACCCAGCGCCCATCTGGATCTCTGACTCTCCTCTGAACAGTGTCCCCCGCATGGGCTGTGTGGAGTGTGGAACACATGAACACGTCCCTTGTATCTCGCCACTGGACAAAGAGGAGGGAGTCCTTCCGGATCCATCTGATACTCCCACGGGGAGATTTAGAGTCCAAAACATTGATTTTTGTTCTTGGAAACCCAATTCTGTTTGTGCGTATGGTTCCGCACGCCCAGATCCTCTTCTTAAGGAGGTCACAGAAAAGAGAGGGACTGGTGTAGAAATGATCTACAAACAACTTGTAGCCTGTGCCAAGCAACTGTGTGTCAAGAAGCTCCATCACAGACTCATAACTGAGCCCCTTGCCACTGTTTCCTTGCAGCTTCACTTCATATACAAAGAAGTCCCAAGTGTACCCATTGCTTGAGTCTGCAAGAACAAAAAGTTTGTATCCCCAGCGAACAGGCTTATTTTTCATGGACTGATTTAGCCCAATATGTGCTTTTGAGGCACCCATCCTCTCATCAATGGAAATTTCTTGGCCAGGGTGAAAGTTCCTTTTGCAGGCATCCCTCATCTCCATGTACAGTGGCTTTATTTTGCAGAGGCGATCAAATTGTGATGTTCCTCTTCTCTGCTCATTAGCAGCATCGTCCACCATGCTACTGAGGTGAAGGGAGCGGCAGATCCGAAGAAACTTCTTTCCTGTGATAACCTTTTTAGGGAACGGCAAGCTGTAGAGATTACCCCCTCTCCAGAAATCCGTTATTGAAGGGAGTTTCACAATACCCATGTAAATGACCATGGCCATGAATGCAAAAATATCTTGCAAGGTAACGTCAATCCACGGGTTGGATGGCTTTGAGTAGTGAGTTGATCCAAAGTCATTCGTGTTTTTAATTATTGTCTGTAACAGGATGTTTGAAAAAAAAAAGTTGGAAAAACTGGAGAACTGTGTAGGCTGCTGTACGAATGAGCTGAGGTCCTGGTGCATTGGTGGGTCTGAAGGTAGGCTGTGGTGGTGTCACGTCTGGAATGTCAACATCATTCCATCCATCTTCAGAAGTGCTAGATGACATTTCAACATGACTGTTGCTGCCAGATCTCCCCCTGCCTCTCCCCCTAAAAAATAAAGTGGAAATAATTAAAAGGCATCTATCAGTACTGCAAATGTCCATGATTGCTGCGTTCACAGTCACTGTTTGACAACAGCATTTGGTTACAGGTTTGAGTCTTTAATTATAATTTTTTTCATTCAGCTGATTAAAGTTGCGGTTCAACTTTATTTCGATAGTCCACTTTAGACATTCTACTAACTATAAATAACTTTTCAACTACATGTCAACTAAATCTCATTAGAGTATTAGTAGACTGTTAGGTTATGGTTAGGGGTTAGGGTTAGAATAAGTTGACATGTAGTTGCAAAGTGACTTTTTCCAAATTTTCCCTAGAGTGGTTGAGCCAAGGTCCAAACCCAATATAGTCTTGACCTGAAAAGTTTCTGACTTAGAATCATTTGGATATTTTACTGATTTTATGATTTTCTGACTCAGACAGAGAAAACATCAAAATGCATCTAAAATGACCATAACATTGATAATATAACATAACAATGACCTTTGTGCACAATAAAGATCAAACAAAAGAAACAGAAAGAAATGTTAATTTGTCTTTTGCTCTCTTTAATTGGGCTTCACTTTTTTGTATTTTTTATTTCACCTTTCTTGAACTAATATTTGTCAATTTAATGTTACTTCTAGGCCTGATGAAAGAAGTGAAAGAGGAAGGTCAAGAAACGAATGAAGTGGAGGACAACTATCATTTCCAGATACCTGAAAATTTCGTAACTGAAGAACCTTTTAGTAATCTACAGTCTGAAAATTTCTCACAAAAAGGACACCTTGGGGATCACATAAAAAAACAAACCAGAAAGAAGACTTTCACATGCCCTCAATGTGGTAAGGGTTTCAGACGTAAAGGGCACCTTAATGTTCACTTAAAAATTCACTCTGAAGAGAGAGCTTTTACTTGCCTTCAGTGTGGAAAGAGATTTACAGATGAAGAAAACCTTATGCGTCACATGAAAATGCACACTGGAGAGCTTTTCTCGTGTAATCAGTGTGGAATGAGTTTCATTAGTAAATTAACTCTTCAGAATCACATGAAAACTCACTCTGGAGGGAGGCCTTTCTCATGCCAACAATGTAATAAGAGTTTCAGTCATAAGGGACATTTTAATTTTCACATGAGAAGTCACAATGGAGAGAAGCCTTTCTCATGCCCTCAGTGTGGAAAGAGATTTATTCATAGAGGACACCTTAATGAACACATACGAATTCACACTGGAGAGAAGCCGTTCACGTGCCATCAGTGCGGAAAGAGTTTCACACAAAAAGCAAGCCTCTCATGGCACAAGAGGATTCATACATATAAAGAACTTTTCACATGCCAACAGTGTGGGAAAAGTTTCACAAATACAAGAGAACTTAAGGTTCACTTAAGATTGCACACCATAGAGAGCCCTTTAACATGCCTTCTGTGTGGAAAAAGTTTCACAAATGAAGAAAAACTGAAGTGTCACATTGGAATCCACACTAAAGAGAATCATTACACATGCCATCAGTGTGGTAAGAGTTTCATTCATAGAGGACACCTTAATGATCACCTGAGAGTTCACACTGGAGAGAAGCCGTTTGCATGCCATCAGTGTGGAAAGAGGTTCAGTCGTAAAAGAAGCCTTAATTGGCACATGAGATATCACACAGAAGAACTTCTCGCATGTCATCAGTGTGGAAAGAGTTTTGCAAATAAAAGAGAACTTAAGCTTCACAGAAGTATTCACACTGGAGAGAAGCTGTTTGCATGCCATCACTGTGGAAAGAGTTTCATTCATAGAGGACACCTTAATGTTCACACGAGAATTCACACCGGTGTGAAGCTGTTCACATGCCGTCAGTGTGGAAAGAGTTTCACACATAAAGGAAGCCTTACGTGGCATATGAGAAATCACACTGAAGAGGACATTTGGCATCAAAGTGGGGGGAATTTCACAAATAAAGAAAATCCTGAGAGTAACATAAATATTCACACTGGAGAGAAGCCTTACACGTGCCCATTGTGTGAAAAGAGTTTCACTCGTCAAGTAACCCTTCAGAGTCATGTAGAAACTCATTTTGAAGAGAATCCTTAAATATGCCCTCAATGTAAAAAACAAAACAAAAAAAACCTTTGATCAAGGGAACCCTTGGGAGAAACAAGGCAGTTTTTTTCTTTTACTACTACCACTTTATGAAAAATGTGCCTTTGGCTTGCTACTGTGGGCATAACAAGAATTTGGTAATATATAAACATATTTTTCATGAAGGTTTAAATGGAACTGTTAAATGATTACTTATGGAAGATATCATATGTTATGAAACAATGTACATTATCATCAAACATGTAAATCATGTAAATAAAATAAAGTTGACTTGCATATTTTTCTCTTTGCAAGTAATTATTTTCTGTTAAATTAAAAGGAGGCCTGTCAACAAAATAAAAGCAATTCATTTTAAATACTTGCATGTAGTTAATGCTTTAACAATTACAGTTCATTTTAATATCAAACTACATGTGCAAAAGGTGGGTTCCTGCAACAAATCTTTTTGAATCACACTTAGTAGTAAAATGGATTGTGTTCACACTTGAGAAGGCAGCAAATGGATAATATTGCTTTCCTTACTTTTTCTACTCAACTCATTACCAAAACAAGGAGTTGTGCACCATCTGTGAATGTGGGATCTTGAGCTGAATTTGAATTTAGGTAGAAAACAACAACAAATTGTTCTGCAGAATTCAAAATATATTTTTAAGAGTGTTTGTAACCAAACAACTTTGATTCCTTTTGGCTTAAGTTCAATGGTTACCAACATTCTTCAAAATACTTTTATGTTCCACAGGAGAAAGTCAGTCATACAGGTTTGGAAAAAAAAAGTTCAAGTATAAAAGCACATTTATTAATACCAATTAAACTTTTTGGAACACCAGCCAAAACTTGGTCAAAATGTTTGTTACTTAAGTCTTTTCAAGTGCCCATTTTTGCTGCTTAGCAATGTGTCTCTTTCTTGCTATATGTTCTTCCTCTGTGGCTTCAAGCCTTTTCTCTGCAGCACTTGTAGTTGGCTGGCAGTCGAACTCCATCCTCCTCTCTCGGACTCTCAGCAACTTCCTTTGTCGCTGGGCCTTGTCTCTTACTCCTGCAGAACTGATGTTGCTGCACAGGTCTTGTCTACCTCCCCAAACTTATCATCCCTCCTGAACATCTCTATGGCACTCTGATTCCTGGAGAGCAAAGTGTACTTGACAGTCTGGATGGAACTGAATGTATCGATGTTCATGCTGGTGCGTCTTGGGTCTATAATGTCACCCATCAGATTGAAGGACGATTCCACCAAGGGACCATGGAAGATGGACAAGGCAGCTTTTACAGCTTGGCACAGGCCTGGATATTTTCCTGTTTCAAAGACTGAGGCCCACCATATCACAATATCATTTACGTCTGTGAAAGTTGGCAGGGTCTGGTCCACACTATAATGAAGAATCTCCTGGTGAATGTCAGCATCAGGTGGCAGCATGTGTCTCAACATTTGTGTGAGCTTCTTTAATTCAAACCCAGTCTGAGAGTGCCCTCTCACAACTGGATCTATGGCAGACAAACACTGCAGGGTCTTGCTCTGCAAAGGCAGCTTTTTCTGCAGGTATTTGGCACATGTAATGTATGCCCTGGAGACTTGTTGAAGGAATGGCTTCAGCAGCTGAAACAGATCAACAACAAGCACACATGCACTAGTGTACATATAATCATACAAACACAGCAGGTGCTCCAAATTAATCATTCCAGTTACTCACAGGGTGTTGTGGATGAGCCACTCTGAAACGATCCGCGTCTCGTCCAACATACATTTATCTTGCAGGTAGCAGTTTGCCATCAAAGTCCAGAGTAGTCAGAGCTTTGGGCATTGGATTCAGGTGTTCAGACTGGACAAAGCAGGCAAGGAAGTTTGTGAAAACTTGCAGCTGTTTGTTGTGCAGTTTACAACATGTCTAACGTCCTAGAAAGAAAGTGTTCTCAGTAATTATTAAACATGAGATTGCTATAATTTCTTTTTTGAGGCCAGCCACCACAGAATTCAGTTACATTTTTATCATCATAATCCAAATGTCATAATTTGGGAATTAAAAAGTTTAAATTTTTAATTTTTTTATTCTGATTAGATAAAAAGTTTGACGGGATATGTACCATTCATTTGAGTCAAATTGTCAGTGGAGTACTCAATCTGTAACTCACCTGGAACACCATGACATATTCTTTAAGGATTGGCAGCACTCCTGTTTAAACACTGAGGTGCAGTTGTGGAGGCTTAATGCCACACTTTCTGAACCACCCTCTTCTTCCGGTCTTTTCCCAGCTGCGTCATTCCTGAAGAAAATAAATAAATAAAATCAAGGGCTCTTGAAAATCATTTGGTTACCATAGTGCAGGTAGGCAATCAGAACCAAAGAATAACAACTGTGATGAGTTACCTTTTTTGCTGAGGTCTTCGTGAAAGAACCGAATCTGTGTCTGTGCCTATTCGCTTACGTTGTAATCAGCAAACAGCTGCTGCAGGGGGTCCTTGTAGAGTGCCTTGTCTTCTCTGTCAATGAAGCCGTAGTAAAGGATCTTGTAGGCAGGAAGTAACCTCTGGGTGCTAATGGCAACATCATAAGCCAATAGCCAGTGGTGCTGAACAAACCTTTTGGGTGCTGAACCAGGAATACTCATGAACTCACATATCTCTCTGAGGTACGTCAGCTGATAAAAAGAGACAATGGAACACATTTGTTAAGATCACTAAGGTCACATGTACTTGGTGACATGCTGAAGACACACTGTAACTTTTACAGGGTAAAATTAAGTTTAGTGTAAAGGCAATCATTGTAGTCAGTAGCAGGCTGAAAAGTGCTTTATTAATGAATTTGAATGTTATTAGCTAACCTGGTCTGAGGCCCATTGATGATCTGAATGCAGGTCACTGAACAGCTTTTCAAGGTGGTTGCTGAGAGGAGCTGCAGCATTGTGAATATGGTGACAACAATCACCATCAACATCAAAAAGAGCTGGACAGTGGTTTTGTCGCACTCTTGTTTCCAACCCCATCTTACTGCCTTGCATATTACCACAGGAGTCCATCAGCATGCTGATAAGGTTGGACCATGGGCTGTTTTTATCCTCAAAGAACTTAGCAAGCAACAAAAGAGCTCAAAAAAGCGAAGGTGTTCCACATCAACAGTCTTTCCGGTCAGGGTTGAAGTAACTAATCAGGATGGAAAGCACTTTTTTATCTCCATTGGTAGTACTCTCATCAAGGTTGATAGAAAATGGATACTTCTGTGAATTGTTAAAGATCTTCTCTGAAACTGTATAGCCCAATCCATGTACCATTTTGTAAGCTGCTGATGTGTGTGACAGCCTCAATCCACTCAGCGCTACTTTGTCTGCAGCCAGAGTTTGGGCCAGCTTCACCATCACTGGTGCAAAGGTAAAAGGAAGTGAATGTTCTGCAAGAGTAGCGTGAACTATTGCCTAGACAAAAAAATAAATGAAATAAATGTTATTATGTCATCAGTAAAACTTGCAAATGCTTTTTATTACAACCCTGTGACTGTATGGTTGAATATTTGTGAACTGTCATTGCTATTGTAAAGCTAGAAAAGCATCTATGTGTTTAAATATGTATTTGATCTAGTTTAACTCTAGATGAATTGACTAAACACACTCTGTACAATTGGTCCTGATAATTTACTATGGCAAATGTCAAGTGGCCTATCAACAGTTATAATTTAGTGACCCAAAAAACTACAAGGCTATTTAATCAATACTCTCCATTAGCAATTTGCTGAAATGCAGGTACAGGCACCCTAACTCGCTCTCTCACGGCTTCAGGGCCCTTAGGATCAACTGCACTTTGGGTTGGGACTGGAAGGACACTGGCTGTAGTCATTATAGTGCACACTTTTTTAGTACTGGTTTTGCTGTGTGCCAAGAGGGCATGAGAACCTTTGTTGCTGTAATTAATTTCTTTTGAGCAGAGGCTGCATTTTGCGTACCCTGCATTGTAAACATTTTTTTAAATACTGTGACAGCGGGAAGCTGTGCTGAACTCCTTTCACCTCTGTTTTGGCCTCAACCTTCAGCCAGGACCAGTTTCATCTGCACCTCAGCCTTGACTCAATCTGTGCTACATAAATAGCATCCTCCTCTTTGAGCTCTCTCATTCTGCAAAAAAATTGCCCAGATATCAGCTGGATTCATTCATGGCTCCTTTTTCATCAAATTTATAGAGATCCTATTTTTGAATATTAGCCCACAGAACATCCTCAACACAATCTTAGAGAAGTTAAAAAGGCTCAGTACTAGGACCGTTGCTCTTCACCCTGTACATGCTACCCTTGGGAGAGATCATGAGGAAACTTGGCGTTAGTTTGCACTGTTAAACTGATGATACTCAAGCTCTATATTTCTTCACGGCCTGACAAAACTTACCAGTAATAAAAAATGTATAACGACAAACTTAGGACCTGTTTACACCTGGTATTTAGTTAAGACCAGGGTAAAGCAAGGAAAACTACAATTTACCTCAAGTTAACATAATGAACAACACTCGTCTCATTCGTGGAGGTGGAAAAACAAGTTCTTTGTGACATGCAAGATATATTGTATTAAAATTTAAATGCAAAAGAAAAGGCATGAGAGTCGGCTGTTTTTGTCAATTTTAAGTTTTAATTAATTATTTTTTTGCGATTTTAATATAAGTACATGGTTAAATATTTTACCACTTGCTTGATCAACTTTATATATAAATCTATATAGAAGTAGCATTGAATAATACGTTGTTTCAATTGTGTTTAAACCTGAATACGTCTGTTAAAGAGTGTATGTGTGTACAAAGAGAATCGCAATGCTGACAAAACTTTTTTTTTATAAAAGTTGCTGATAACTTCTGGATTTGAAATAAAAATAGTGAGTAGGCCTATGTGTTTGAGGTACAGCTGTGAGTCAGTTACGCACTGCAAACGCAGCATATGTGAAAGCACCATAGCACGCACTGCAACACGGAGTATGTGTGAAACGGGCGTAAAACGTTCCAGAGGTAGTTGAAAACACATTCGACCGGATTACTTTCGTAATGTAAACACTCATGTGATCGAATGTGTTCAAACAGCCTCAAAAGACCGTCTTCTCTCCGTCTACTGACCTAATGCTTAAACATTATGGGAAAGCGTGTTAACCAGACGGGATTTAAACTGTTGGCTGGAGACACAAGTTTGGTTTGAAGACGAAAAACATACCAAGATTCCATATGTTCTCTCATCATTCCTGATTTCTAACACAATCTCACATCGTTCATCTGATCTTGAGTCTGTCAGAGCAGAAATTAAAGCTGATGTTCTCCGTGTGTTTCTCCGTCGTCTCTGGTCGCGTTCATATGTAATTTGCGCAAGCTGATTTTCTCTATTAGATTGAAAGATCTGAAAAAATAAAATAAATACATTTACACACCCATAGACACTCCCCTCGAAGAAATCAGGATAGAAGTGGTTTAAAGTGGACGAAAGAGACGGATTAAAACACCAGGTGTAAACGGGTAACGTTATGTGTCTCCCTTGTGTTCGATCGACCAAAACGCATCTTAATACCAGCTGTAAACAGAGCCTTACTTGACTTAATAACAGACTAAACTTGATTTGGCAAACTTTAGCAAGTTACTTAAGGTTAAGTTTATTTAAAAGCATTACATAGTTGGCAGCAAACTAAACAAATGTATCGCGAAAAGTTGTCCATGGAAAAGAAGAGGGTGGCCTTATCTTGATTCTGATTGATCAAAAGGATATGCGAGGATGATTGAGTCAGCTCGAGAGATGGTCTCGCTTCAGCCTATGAGCTTGCAATTTCCATCCGTCCGACCCCCCCAAAAAAACTCTTTGGATCTGCACGATTCGCATAAATTACATATTTTGATTCAGAACGGCAGAGCCCTCCCCTCAGACAGCACACCAAATATGCCAATTTGTCAATTTCTTCACATATTGTACTAGACAGTTAGGATGGCTTTCCTCTCCCAGCATTTTCAAAACGTGTTCCTGCAGAAATTGGTCACATTGAGCAGTGAGTTCAGGTATTCACATACAGTACAATTACCATTATTGGGGGAACTGAATGTCTCGGTATCACCTCTGAATAATAGACCATGCTCAGACAAAAAAATTATGGTAGCTACAACCCTTTTAAGCACATGCACCCAGTACTGGCACTCCAATTTTAACTGAACCCTCAGGCCCGCATCAATATGCCCTTTTTCAGATGCCCTTGACACCCAAGTTACCATGCACTCTCTGTGTTTTTCAGAGTTCTTATGATCAGGAATGCGATTGTGCGTGTTTTCCAGTCACTGTATCCAGAAGGTCCAGAAAATGATGAAATGCCTCCAAACAGTTTACAAAACACAGATCCTTGGATTGGAGAGTACACAACTCACCATTCACAAGTTTTCGGTTGAAAAGGCAGTTTGAAAGCGTCTGTTTTTGGTTTTTATATTGTTTTTCAGAAGCAGGAAAATAACAGTTGCGATTCTGACATGGCACTGGTCCTTTTCTGATCCAATCATTTGGCTTTCTATGTCAGTTACAGCAGGCCAGCATCCTGGGGTTAACACAGTAGATGTATTTTTTCCATGCAGTCTGATCCGATATGGTGTCTGGTATAAGAGCCGGTGCCAATATTTTATTGTCCTTCAGAATATTTCTGTCATATTCATCTAAAGTGAATTGGGTTGATAAAAACCCTTGCTTTCTAACCGATTGTAGGATCTGAGAGCAGATCAGACAGAGATGATTCGTTCAAACAGAACAATCTAGGCCCATAAATTATGTGGGCGCCATTCAGTCTAAGCTAACTAATGAATCCCCCAGCTAAATAGGGTTACGGGCACAACCTGTGCAGAGCCCATGCCCTTTTTGCCCTTACACTCCGAAGTGCCCTTTTTTTTGGTAGTGGTGATGGTGTTTTTTTTATTTTAATTTTTTTTATAAGTCAATGCTATTGGTCACCCTTTACGTCTGCCTGTCCATTTTAAAAATATTTAGCCAATAAAAAGTACTAAAAAGAGCTTTTGACTCAATCTGTTTGGATCCTCAAACTGTCAGTAAACCTCATAACTCCACCCCCTCTATCTTGACTGAATGAACTGAAGTTTTGCAGCAGCCGCACAGCAGACAGCAGCTGAACGAAGTCTTGCAAGGGTAAATAAAAATCTTGTTTAAAGAAGTACAGCGTTTTCTTTACGCAAGAAATACTATAGCTGTGTCCCAAAGTGAAGGCTGCGTCCTTTGAAGGACACGTCCTTCGAAGGACCCAGCCTACCCAGCCGTCGAAGGACCCAGCCTACCCAGCCTTCCCAGCATTCGAAGGACGCTCCGAGTCTAGCCTTAGTAGGATTGTAATTGCCACCAGGTGTTCCCCATTATGCTGTCGCCTAGCAACGCTGCGATAGGAGAGCTGCCATCCTACGCGGCATTTATTAAAAATAAAAATGGAGCGAGATTTCGTGATTTAAATTTTTTTATTTTATGTTTTACTGGAGGAGATGGTGGGGATGTTTCATCCCCGGCGCCGCCGGGTGATGTATCTCCGGCTTTGTCAAGACCATGGCCAGGTAAAGTAAACTGGTTTGCTGCATCCCAATTCAGAAGTTGCGTCCTTAATTTCTGGAGTACACAAGTATTGGGTGTACTTGAGTCATGTTATGATAGGCTACAAATACAAAATACACAATTACACATAAAGCTGTTCAAATGTTTAGTTATAGGTTTCGTGAGGTATTACGAAGATGTGATTTTTATGGAGTGTATTCTCTTGATCATGGTGATCTTATTCAGGCATGCGCGTGCTTTGTTTTAACGCAGTTGAAGCATAAAACACAAAACAATACATAAACACAGTGAAATATACCTCTTAAATAAATAGTGTATTTAAATAAATATAAATATATATATAATAAATGTAAATATATATATATATATATATATATATATATATATATAAGGTAGGCTACTCCCGCTCGCCTTCGGATGCAACCTTTTATATGGCACGCATCTGTATAGCAACAATTCCTTAAAATTGTGCTCGTTTCATTTTCAAAATAACCTGTGGTAAGCAAGTACATTAGTTAAGTATTCACATACAAATGTGAAGTAATGAGTTTTTTTTTAATCTCTCACAGGACAGCAACACTACAAATCACTATATCGTCCAACAATTACTTTGTCACAACTCTAAACAATTTCTCTTTTGTTTGTTTCTCTAAATCAGACCAGACCCCTGTACTGCAGAATAAACCTGAGCGTGCCAGTGCTGGACAGGTTTTTTAATGACCGTGACACTCGACCTGATTTTCGGCTGAGCAGGGAGGCCCTGAGAGTGCTGCTGGATCTGTTGAGAAGTGAACGGCAACACGGATGGGGTTCCACAATAGAGACCCTGGTATTTCTTTTCTGGCTGGCGTGTGGTACATCATACAGGGTCGTCTCCAGAGCATTTGATATACCTCGTTCCACTGTCCACCGCATTGTCCACCGAGTCGCTGAAGAGGTGGTGGCCATCCACCACCAGGTCATTCGGTTCCCCAACACCCCAGAAGACCTGGAGGCAGTTTGCCGTGGGTTTGCAGGGCTGGCAAGACACAGAGCTTTCTTGAAAGCTGCAGGAGCAATCGACGGCTGCCATGTCCGCATCAAGCCTCCAAGCGGTCCTGATGGTCAATGTTACAGGAACAGGAAACTGTTCCCGTCCATCATCCTCCAGGCTGTTTGTGACCATCAGGGCCGCTTCATTGACACCTACGTGGGCTGGCCCGGGTCAGTGCATGACGCACGAGTGCTCCGCCACAGCCCACTGTACAGGAGGTCAGTGTACCCTCCTCCAGGGCAATTCATCCTCGCAGACGGAGGGTACCCATGTCTCCAACACCCACTCCCCCTCATCACTCTTTCCAAGAGGCCAGTACGGGGTGTGGGAGCCCAGTGCTTTAATCTTCATCATTCCAGGGCACGCTCCATTATAGAGCGTGCTTTTGGGATGATGAAGACCAGGTTCAGGGCCATCTTCCTGCAAGCGCTGGAGGTGCATCACACCTTTGTACCTCATGTAAGTTAAATGAAAAATACATTTGCAAAAAACATAATTAACTTCTTTCTTCCAGACCATATCATTTTTTGTTTTGTTTTTTCATTTCGGGTCTTCACAGTCTGTGCCATCCTCCACAACATCTGCCTTGGGGTTGGTGACATCATGGCCCCGGAGGATGAGCACGAGGAGGATGATGCGGAGGATGAGGGGGAGCATGTTTAGGAGACGGTCAGTGGGGCTCCCTGGCGTGACCAGCTGTCTGCAGAGGTGTCTGCCCTGGAGGAGGTTCCCATTGACCATGATTATTTGTAACAGGCAAGTCAGAGAACTTTAAAGCTATAATGGCCAAAACCAAAAATTAATGTCCATAGAATGGGTTTACATGTTGAAATTTTTGATGCTTTGATTTGAGGATGCGAGTTAATTTATTTTATTCTTCCCTCTTTTTGAAATGATCTCAGTGAGATGGCAGCCGTCGATTGAGTCATATCCCATAACCCAACACAAGTTATTTAAAAAAAGAATGCACAGAAATGGAAAAAAAAAAGTTTATTATTCATTTTAAATAAACTGTACACAAGTTTGAAAAAATACATAAAACACTTCATTTAATATAAATGAATTACAAAAGATTGGTAAGATTCCAAGATTACAAAAATCTTTGATAACAAAAATAAACTGTTCACAACTTAAATTTCCTCTTTTAAATATATATATTACCTCATTTAATGTAAATAAAAAAATAAACTGTAAAGAACGAAAGTTTCCTCTTTTATATATACATAAAAAAAAAAAAGCTATTTCTCTACCATACGCTCAAGAAGAGCAAACAGCCTGTCCATCCTCTCCCTGCTCTCTCGAGCTCTCCTCTCCTCTGCCTCCCTCTGTAGTGCCATGTCCTCTCTAATGAGGTTCAGCATCTCCTCCTCAAAGTCCTGCTTTCTCCGTGCTGGTGCTGGTCCTCCTGCTGGTGGTGGTGCTGGTGGTGGTGCGGGTGCTCCTGCTGGTAGTGGTGGTGCGGGTGCTGGTGCTGGTGGTGCTGCAGCGGGTGCTGGCTCCTCCTCACTGTGGCCACCCACTGCTGAACTTGACCCTGGTGTGTCCTCACGGATTGAGGCGATGAGGACAGGGGGATTGACAGAATGCCTCTGTCCCAACACCTCATCCATGAGGACAAACCAGGGCCAAGTTTCAGCAGTGGGTTTCCCACACACTCCCTCTCCTGTCCCAGGACACTTGCAATCCTAAGGCAGAGCAAATTAACCATGGCTTGTTAACAACAACAGCACAATGCATTTCAACAAAGATGTGTGTATTAACTTTCTTACTTTATATTTTGTTTTTAAGTTGTCCCACTTTTTCTTTGCCTGCATGGGGGTTACCTTCCCCAGCAGCCTCATTTTCTCCAGAATTGCTCTAAAAAAGCAGAAAAGGATACTTATGAAAAATTATAACACAGGGGTGCAAATGAAATATTAACATTAGTGCATTGTTAACACTGAAAAATGACACATCAGGACATGCATTGAAAATAGTTTAGAAATCATATTTCTGGATACTCAAATGTGGTTAAAACCTTTGTAGACATAACTTGCATGACAACACTACAAAAACATAAAAGTGAAACCCATTGCATCATCTACTGCTTTTCTTATTGTTGTGGGTTTTCTAGGGTGAGTGATATTTATTATAATACACAAGTGAGACAGACTACTGCAAATTTTACAACTGTTGTCTTACCTCCAAGCCACGCTGGCAGAGTTTTTTGCCCCAGTAAATAGATGGTCATTTTCAGACCGCAATTTAATAAATTGAGCGGTCTGCTCCTTGCTCCCTGAAAATTATTAAAGTAATTAGCACAACTTTTGCGTCTAACCACCTGACAAATAAAGCCACCCAATGGTAACAAAGGAGTTAAGATGAAGTTTATAAGAAAGAAAAACTTGTGGCTTTTGACTGTGGTTTCTAGCTATTTAAGTAAATGAAAACATAATACTTACATTTAAAAGTGAATTTTCCCTCCACCACCGAACTCGAGGACGCCATTTTTTCAAATGAAAATGCTGTCATCACCGGTGCGCAATGACTTATGGGGTAGGATAGGCCAATAAGGATCCGTTTTTGTATCCTTCCTCTCACTGGGAAACGAAGGGTGCATTTGGCGTCGCTTTTAGCCTTCGTCATGACGCAACTGGCCTTCGAATATGGCCTTCGTAGGATTTAGAACTGAATTGGGACAGCCTTCATCGCGCCCGCGGTGACGCAATCGGCCTTCAAATGCGACCTTCAAGGATGCAGTCTTTGAATTGGGACATCCTTCGTCGCGCACGCTGTGACGCAATCGGCCTTCAAATACGGCCTTCGGAGGATGCAGCCTTCACATTGGGACACAGCTATTGTCTATAAAGGCTTATATTTTATGTATTTGAGGTCTGAGACACATGGGACTGGAGAGAGAGGGCTAGCATTTGCCATCTAGTCATAGCCAATGGCCTACACTTAAATGGCCTGTGCATACAGTAGCATTTCATCTTTTATAAAATGAGATTTTGGCCAAATGTATTTTACAACAGGAAAAACTGAGCACCCATATTGCAACAACAAACTTTGTAACCTGTTAATGAAAACGTAATGTTAAGTTGCCATTTTAATGACAGACAAAATGCATATTTTCACATTCGCTGGTCAAAAACCCCGTAACTGCATTTGAGTTTAACACAAAGTGACTGAGTGATCCCTCATCACCTAGGTAAAAATATATTTCTAAGAAATGTCTTCTTTGATTTATGATTGCTGATGCTCTTAATTTATTAACATTTAATCATATTATGGTCCATATTCAAATCCAGCCCGAACCCGACCCGACCCGACCCGACCCGACCCGACCAACATCAATATCACTTTAAGCTCTCTCGGATGCACGCTGTCTCTGCTACACGCACACACATACACACGCTACTAAGAGGTAAACTTTTATTATAGGCCTCAAACATAACAACCACCACCGACAATTATGCATGTCGGTATATATGCATATAAATTATGCATATATGAGTGGTTCAGCATGGCAGGCATTATCATGGATAAAATGTCAAAATCACATAAAACAGTGGTTCTTAATCCTGGCCTAAGGACCTACTGCTCTCCAGATTTTGTATGCCTCCCTTATTAAACACACTTAAATCAGATCATCAGCTTGTTAGGTGAGAGCTCCATGAACTGAATAGAGTGTGTCAGATAAGGGTACTACTACAAAATGTTCAGTGAAAAGTGGGTGCCCAGGAACACCAGACATGTCTATTGACCAGTAGGAGCACCAGGAGAAATCCTGTTTTGTACTGCTGACCTAAACATTCATGTATGTATGTATTTAATTATCTTATTTATGTATTATATTATTTCCTGCTGACGCACCAAAGTTATTTCTGAATTTGGCATTCAATAATAAATGATAAATCCACTTAGTTTTAAGTTTTCTCTTATATTCTTAGAATCTTTTTGTTCCACTGTATCCATTTTTACACTTTTATGCCTGTTTAGTCGGTTTCTTTGATTACAAATGATCACCTATTTCTAATTAAATCATTATTACCATCATTAAAGCACTGATTAGATCCACACTTTGTGTACTGATTATTGGCCTCACTCAAGGCAATCTCTACCTCGAGGACCACATGAGTGACATTGATCTGGAGAAGGATCAGGAGGAGTTGGGATCATCCACTCTAAGAAATAAATCCATAAAATAACAGAAAAAGTAAACGTCAAATGAACCGCGTCATTGCTTATTACCATAAAGTTGACCTGACTTCAACTTCTCTCGCCGCTCTCGCCGTCCAAGATGCGCCGCGCCGCTCTCGCCGGCGGCGGTGTGAACGCACGGTAAAGCTCTTGGTGTCATCTTGGAGATGTAATGCAATACGGAGGGCTTGTTCGGACAGTTTGGTCATAGACACAGTAGTGTTGCACGGTGTACCGATACTTCAAAAGTATCGCGATACTCGGAAATTAAAAACGTCACGATACCTAAATTTATCAGTATCGATACTTAAAAAAATAAAAAAAAAACGCCTCCCTATGGACGTCTGTGTTTTTTTCCTGACGCACGCAGCAAAGAACCTGCCGCTGTCAGTGTCATGTGACAAAACACTACAGCGAGATGGCTGCATGTGCGAGCACAAGTGGTCCACGACTCGTGGAAAAAGATGACGCGAGGAGTGACATATGGAAGTACGTTGCCTACCTTTCTCTGTTGCACGGTGCACCGATACTTCAAAAGTAAATCGGAAATTAAAAACGTCACGATTCCTTAATTTATTAGTATCGATACTTCTAAGAATGACCGCGTTCCAGATTTGTACGGCCGGCGACACACTGGCTGCGTGGCGTGTCCGTTTTTATTTCGGCTCCCATGTTAACTGCCTGCGTGACACACGCGTCTGGGCGCAGCTCGAGTGTATGCTAGAAATAGAACCGACGCCTATTTCTCACGCGTCACGCAAGCGTGTTGGAAGCGTTTCCAGGCAAAATAGAATAGGAAAAGATGTTTCTATGTCATTTTGACACGAATACATATTAATAAATGACATTTTGATGTTTGAAAGTTTTGACATAAATACAATATAAATGTAATTGAAAAAAATATTATCGATTTTCAAATATTGCACCTCTCAATACAGAACGAATTATTCTGTAGCCTATTTTGCCGTCAACACTGCCGACGTTGTCTTTGCTGCTATATATTTGTTTAACATGAAGTATAGGCCTTCCACAACTCTCTCCCCACATGTCAAATATATCACCAATGAGGCTTATCATATGTTACCAATATTAAACATTGTTTAATATAATCGCTGTTCATATTTTTATTCAAAGTTCAGAATCAAGATAAAGCTCTTATGTTTCTTATGATAACTGAGATAATGCTGCTAAATTTATTAAAAAAAAAAATTACCTTGAATGTCATTGCTCTAATTTATTTTTTATATTTTTATATTTCATATTTTGTTCAAATGTTTAATATATCTGCTGTTCATATGTTCATATTAGTGTGTTATATGATTAGTATATTGTCCCGGTTTTAAAATAAAGCACAGCAATGATATTTGAGAGTGTTTCTCCCTTTTCAGGAAAAGTATCGAAAAAGTATCGAAATCGCAATACTTGACTTGGTATCGGTATCGAAACAATAATTTTGGTATCGTGATAACACTAAGACACAGTGATAAATTGTTCTCTAAGCTGAAATAAATGCTCTTACATAAAATGGTAAATATTCATTTTTTATTATTTATTCATATCCAATATTTTGTCAAACCACTGTTGTATTAAACAGTAAAGTAGTGTAGATAAAACAACAACATTGGGACATCTCTCAAAAAATATATATTTTTGAATCATTGTTTTAGATTGTCACTAGTTTGGGTCAAAATTACCAATTTCACAGTTTAACATAACTGAAACACGCATAAACATTTTCTTTGAAGAATGACACTTGACGTCATAGTTGACACATAAATATTTAAAAAATAATTGACCCTGTTGTCCAGAATAGCAATGAAACAAACCCAACCCAGTTCAGGAACAGAGTGCAGATTAAGCGAGAAAAAGTGATGCATGCATTCTACAGCTACTGTGTAAAAAATAATCAATATGCTGCCAAAAAACATGTTTGTACTATAACAGTTTGTTGTATCACAGTAAATGGAATAAACTATTAAGAACAAAACACAATTGAACAATTCCATCGTTTTGAGTGCCTAGTTGGTGATGGGAGTACAATAGCATGCCTGTTGAGACTGAGACACACAAACACACCATACACTCCTTTCTCTCTGTTACAGATGCTACTTCTATGGCTGTAAAACAAAAACAAAATATTAATTAGCAAATGGATCTTGCTGAGGTGCTTTAAATAGCATTGAACATGTATCCCAAGAAATTAACTTGGAACATAAATTACATTTCACTTTCTCCTTATCTTTGACTTTAGTGAAATTAAGCCAAGCCTTTCACATTCAGCCATCCTAGCAAACAACCAACTGACCCAATGAGAACTGAAGCAAGCAAGGGTGTAAGGACAGCCTGCATGATAGAAGGATAATCTGCGATGTGCGATAACATTGATATATAGAGATGACAATATGACTTGCCATAAATAAAAAAAACACTAAGGTGTGCATATTAGCTCCGTGGTTGTTTTTAAATTCAGAATAGGACTAGAATTTCATATTTTAATTATAACTTGCTAGAGCAGCAACAATAAAGTTTACAACAGCAAAGTCACTATACAAACTCAATATCTGACATCACAATACTGGGCAACATTTGCAAAAGAATGAAGAACTCGGGCATCAGTCCTTCCTCCTCCTCTCTCTCTGCTGTTATTTCCTGCCTGTAGGTAACGTTACCTGGTAGAGAGGAGCAGCCGGTTTGTCTACAGTTTACAGAGTTGTGCCAAATGTACAAGATTTCAACAGAATAACAAAGGAGTTTGTGTAATGACCTTTAAATCTTCCAAGGATTCTGGAAGTCACTCAGGTCCGACAGAAATTGAAGCAGTTTTGGTGGAATGTTGTACTGTTTTGTGCCCTTTTTTTCTGCTTTAGACTGTTGTATTACAAATGTATTAAATGTTTGATTTAGGTTTCAACATTAAAAGTTAAGACTTTGATTTTAGTAGGGTCAGTTTCTAGCTAGAGACTCCGGCCAGTCCTGTTTTCTCTATTGTGTTTTAAATGAGTCAGATCACTGAGATTCTCACCTTTCGGAGCCCAAATGGCTTTCGGAGCTCCTGGCCCAGACGTTGAATCGTTAGGTTGATTGGATTAGCTGTAGGGGAGACTTTCACCTTTTGTCTTTAATGGCTCTGGGATGGCTCTTGGAACCGGAGTTCCTGGCCAGTATCAGCATTTGAATACTTACGCTGATTCAATTGGACTTGTAGCGCTCTCAGAGTAGGGGGTGTTCCTACTTCATTTGCATGCTTTGTTCAGAGTCTCCGCCTCTATGTAATCCCTCCCCCTTGGAATGTATATAACTACAATGCATACTGTATTAGATTTAGACTGTTGGAAGAACTGCAGCAACGTACAGCGAAGTTCTCAATAAAGAATAACTTCTGTTTGAACGCGATCCCAACGTCTCCTGGTCTCTGCTTTGACGAAGGAAAAGTTTACAACAAGACCCACGTTCTGGATTGATACCCAGCAGGCTCCTGTGGCAACACAAGAAATGTATCATGTCACTTTGGCATGGCATTGCAAAACTAAGTATACTATAAAATGGACAAAGAACTTTGTCAAAACATAGGCCTACCTCTGGAGAAATTCCAGAGTCAGGGCTGCTCCCTTGGGGTACATGATGTTCAGCATGTAGAAGAGGCTGAACACATAGCTGACAGCAACCAGAGAACAGCTGATGATGTGGTTTACTGTGACTTCATCCACTGATATTTTGTATCTTCCTTCATCTGCAAAACATGTAAATAACGACAATACATTTTTTAATCAATGAAACAAATATACAGCACTTTCAAATATTTAAGAGCAGTTAATGTAACCTTACTAACGGACGTGAATGTTGGATTAAGTTAGGGTTTTCTCACTCAAAATGGCCCAGAATTACGTTAAAAGTGAGCCTTCATTTAACGTTCAGCCCCCAAAAAGACACCACTGATGTCGCACATCAACACGTTAATGTTAACTTACACCAACCACGACCGAACATTTAACAGTTAACGTTTGCAGCTTACAATACTAATAAAACACTAACGTTAACTTCTATGACATTTCAAAATGACCTTTTACACGCAAAGTGGAGCTGGAGATGAAGCTTTTGCTCGTTCACAGCCAGCTTGTTCACATACAGAGGAGACGCAGTGTTTTTTTTTTTCAAACAGCAGTCAAAATCTCCTTCTCCAAATAAAAATACTGACAATAGTTCCGTAAATTAACAGACCCACTGCCACAAAGAATGGAGAAGCGGGACATGACCAAATAAGGGATGATAATTTGCTCTGACCTAATATTACAAAAAACAACTCACACAAACCTGGTCAGTTTTAAATCTTCTGAGAAAAAACAGCTCTTTAATCTGCCTAACCAAGCGCTGGTTAATAACAGCAGCTCACAAACGTTAAGTTAGCTAACGTTAAAGTTAGCAATAGCCAACGGAAATTCAAAATGGTATACACACAATGAACCCAGACAATATAACATTTAAAACTACTGCAAATAAAACAGTCACTTGGATAACATAATTTTTTCCCAAAAAATTACTTACCGCTGAAAGGCAGACCGTTGCAGATTCTTTTTTGACGTTCTGCTTAAAACGTCCGTCTCTGGCCACGGCAGTTGGCAGTTGCAGCAGAGATCAAAGTCCCATAATGCAATTCGAAACGTAAATAAACAGAAATACACCCGTAAATGACGTTCTATGGACAATTTCTGTAAAAATATACAGTAATACAACTGTTAATAAACACATATTTCTTAGAGTGCAGAACTCCCTGAGTCCGCTCCACTCCTCCTGGAGCCACCCCAGGGTTCTTCACAATTTTCCTGAAACTACTTCCATCCCTTGATCCTATTCCTGAGCCTGTTGTGCTGGATACTCACCCAGAGCTCCTAATAACCTTTTTTACATGGCCACCGAGCCTGCACAGTGAAAATTTCCAAACTGCATTTGAAAACGATATAAACTATACATCTACTAAATATGTAAAAATATGATTTACCAACTAAATTCAGAAAAATTCAGAAAAAAACCCATGTAAACACGTTGTAAAGGTGTCAGTACCTAAATTTCTTGAATGAAATGACTAAACTTCTGTCACATTCTCAAACAATCCTGGCACCACCACTACTCTCCACACGAGGTCTTCCTACCCGGAATATTAACTCACCCAGGACTATAATGCCCAGAATCTTTTTCTTTCTGCGATCTTCTCCCATACCTGTTCCATTTCACCTTACATTCTGTTTTGCGGTTCTGTGTATCATCTTTTCTATCTGCTTGCCTGTGTATTACTATTGCCTCATTTTCTTACATTCTATGAATAATCAGCTTCTTTCACATCAATGCTCCATGTGTGATAGCTGGCACATCTTGTTTACACACAAGATGAAAAAAAAATTCAGAGGGATTTCAGGATATATTCTTTCATTACCTAGGAAATCAAAATATGCTGTCCATAGCCTTAAAAAAACAGATTTTCGCCATATTTTTCTTATTAAAATGTCACATAAATCAGGCCAGGAATGATTTATTAACAAATCCCTCTGAAAATATCTTCAGAATACTGCTAAGTGTATAACTGGAAAGTTTGGTGTACATAGGTGCTACATAGGCTGAGATGTTTGTACTGGAGAATGACAAAAAACTCATTTTGAGAAAATGGCATTTAAAGATTTAAATAGGGGGATTTAATACATTTCTATTGGAAAAAAAATGCTCAAAAACAGAATAAATGCTCAGACCCTTAGTAATAATAATATATTATTTCAAGCTCATGAAAACTGATTATTTAACATGGCAGGCATATAAGGCCTACAACTGCAGTAACTCAATTAATTAACATTGGCGTATCATGCACAAAGTTGCAGACAAAACCCACGCTAGACAGTTGTATGGACACAGAACAAGACCAACAGTAGCTGTCACAGCTTTCTAAAGTCTAATTATCCATTCCAGCACCATATGTAGGTCCCTCTGACATCTCTTGCTGGTGCCTTTTCACTTTCTTGTCTGTCCTCACAAGTTTTCGTTTGCGTTTTGCACTTGTGGACTGAATGGCGTTTGCTTTGGACACCCTGAGCAGGTCTGCCTGCTTGATGGTGTTCACTGTAATAAGTGTGCTCTCCAGCCATAAGTTTGCCATCACATTAAGCATAGCTGAGGCACCCACATTAAAAGAGGAGATGGCCATGCTTGCCGCTGCCTCATCCCTGTTCTTGCCTACAAAAACAGTTTTTGGGCAGTGGGCCCATATCACAGAACTGAGGCACTCATTTGCATTTTGTGTGCCACCATGCTGCATTCTTTGCAGCAAGCTGTCACTTGACATGCGGTGATACTGTAGATGGGGAGAAGTTTCTGGCCCACCTCGTGGGATAGGTAATTTGCAGCATGTCGTGTGTGGCTTTTGGGGGTCTCATCTTTGTCTTCTGCCCTCCGATACCAACACCAAGATGGATTGCACCTAGTATGCAATGGTGTTTCGTTTGTTGACATGCAGTGGAGAAGGCCTGGTAGGTTTTTAGTCTAGCTGTGAACTGACAGAGTGTGTCTGCTTCCCGGACAATGTTAGGAAGACTGTTCCAAAGTTTTGGTGCTAAATAGGAAAAGGATATACCGCCAGCAGTCGATTTTGATATTCTAGGTATTATAAACTGGCCGGAATTTTGAGATCACAATAGACGTGAAGGACTATAATGCATTAAGAGCTTACACACTCTCCCACTCTTTCCTTTGCAATTACTGCACTCTAGAAGCAGACTGCTACAAAATCCAGGGTTCACTGGATCAATGTTAATAAATAGATCCGATGCAGCACAATTAGAGCACAAGAGATCACTTATTAATTCATTCAGACGTGCGACATGCATAATCAGCCACTGCTGTGTCGCACAGTCAGCGGCACTGTCATTAAAACCTTTTGAAAAAAAATAGCTTTCCCTTCCACATCATGCAAAGCGCAATTGCTGCTTTTTTTTCCTTGAAAGTTGCGGTGTTAGCGGCATTTTCGGAGGTCCCGCGGTAAGCTAAACACAGAAGTGTCAGAGTACAGCACGTGATGCGTCTGAGCGAATCACGTTAGCAGAAACCAGCAGTAGCCAATGAGATTTCGTCATTAGCTTTAAATCCCCCTTTGGACATTCACGATTGGTTACTGATAGAAAGGAAATGCCCATATTTGGGTTGCATAGCATTGTGCAGGAGACTCAGAGCTTTACAGTGATATCGGTCATGACAGACTTCAGTAAACAGACGGATCTCGGCATTGTCGCGTTGGAATGCTAACTTCTTGGTAAATTCGGGAGAAACTTACTGTATATTTAATGTATATTTTCAATGTTTTCTTTATAGCAGCTTGAAATAACACATATTGTAGGAGTAAACTAGCCCAAAATCTCAAAACTGACCATTGCATGACAATTCTATGTTTTTGCCTGCCGTGTCTCACCTTAAATGAAAGTATATTAAAAATATAGCGCTACCAAAGATAAGTTAATTACAAATTATGTTTAACAGCTTTTTTTATTATTATTATAACTACTTCATTGTTTTCTGTGTGGTTTTTAAAGAGTAGTAAAGTGGAAAAGCTCATTTATTTATACATTTAAACCATATGGAACATTTTACAGAAGTCATTGCAATCATTGTATTACATCATTTTTTTGAAAGCTCAACAGGTCAATGATTTTCAACAAATTTAATGGACGAAATGCCATTATTAAGGTCAACAGTAGAGTGCTGCAAGTTAAATATATTTGACTTATTATTAAAAGGATAGTCTATCCAAAACAAAAATCTGTCATCATTTATTCACCCTCATGTTGTATTAACCTGTTAAGGTCGTAAACCCGGTACCGTCCTTGAATTGCGTAATTAAGATCGTTATTACGATCGTCCTTTAATATTTAAAGGTCCTGATGAAACATTAACAGTCATATGTGTTATCATTACAAAGCTTAGACCCTCTACTTTTCACACAAAACCATAATTTTTTAATTCATTTTACATATCGCATCATTTAAATGTTTAAATTCATCCACCCGCAACCGAAATACCGATCAAAAGTAAGTGTGATTATGAATTTGAATATTGATGGCATTGGTCAAATTTGATGAACAAAGGCAAGTCATATATCAAACAAAAGCTTTCTTTCTCAAGATTTTTGCTATATGGTTTATTTAGTTGACATAATACAACAGATCAAATGATTGCAGAATGAGTCGCAAAGTACATCTTTGATATTTGTAAACAAACTAGGAGAAACGTTGCATTTCATCTCCAATTACAGCATCAGCATGTCTGAGCTAAAAGTAGTCAAAAAGATACACAGACTTTGACCTTAGACTGATCTCTTCAAAATGAGTCTATTTTCACCTTTATGTGAGTTTCGCTTGAGAAATAATCCACCGTTTTGTCTCATTTAGTAATGCAGGAAATAAGTCATTGTTTTCATACGATCCACATGATATGTTATCCACGATCCACATGATATGTTATCGCCGACGGATGATGACGAACTACGCATCATTGGAAAGCTAATGATCTCAGCATTACATGAAGATGTCGTGAACACACCTTTCTTCTAAACCAACCAGAGTCTGAGATATTCAGCGCGCAATTTTACCTCAGAGTATGAAATATTCTGCGGCGCACAGTTTGGACGCGTCGTGCTCACTCACTCATTGTTGAAAATGACGTCCAAGAGGCTATTTGTTGGTGCTGAGGCAGTTTTGGAGGAACTGGATCGACTCAGCGACGTGGAGGACAGTGATGAAAGCTATGATTCAGTTTTTGAGGCTGCATTTGCAGCAAGAGAGGACCCGGATTTTGACGCGTAAGTAGTATTTCTTCATTTACAATCGTGATTTTTTTTTTCTGAAGTTGTATTATTTGTGAAGGATATCGTGCATCATTATCGTGGGCTCTGAACATCTTTGAAGTTTTGTTTGCGTATCTGTGTCGCGATTTGAATAATACACATAGTCCAATGAAATAGTATTGAAAAGAAGTTGGAGTTATTGGCAATAAGGTATCCAATAAGCCAATACAAAACTCACCCAGCTGTTCAATTATTATTTTTTGTGTCATGGTTTCTTTCCTTACACTGAGTGCATGCATATGACCTGCATTTGTTTGTGTTATAGTGTGAATAATGCACATAGTCCAATGATTATTTTTGTGTTATGGTTTCTGTCCTTACACTGAGTGCATGCATATGACCTGCATTTGTTTGTGTTACAGTGTGAATAATGCACATAGTCCAATGATTATTTTTGTGTTATGGTTTCTGTCCTTACACTGAGTGCATGCATATGACCTGCATTTGTTTGTGTTACAGTGTGAATAATGCACATAGTCCAATGATTATTTTTGTGTTATGGTTTCTGTCCTTACACTGAGTGCATGCATATGACCTGCATTTGTTTGTGTTACAGTGTGATCTCTTCTGATGACGAGGAGCCTGTTCTGTCAGGGAGAAAGAGGTGTCGTCCTCTACCTGTGACACACGACCCCACCCCTACCCCTCTTGGAGAAACATCTGTGTCAACAACACGTGTAAGGTGCAGGCAAAGACTCCTGTGTTTTGCTCTGGATGTGGTGTGGCTTTGTGCTTTGTCTCCTCCCGCAACTGTTACAAAGAATGGCACCAGGATGGGGACGGACACACCTGAGTAATTGTGTGTGTGTGTGTGTGTGTGTGTGTGTGTGTGTGTGTGTGTGTGTGTGTGTGTGTGAGTGAGTGTGTGTGTGACATAAAATATTGTACAGAGTTTTATAGTGTTGTAGTCCTCCCTCCATGAACGGGAAGTTCCCTGGACCCTAATTGATTACATGTTAGTTTTTTATTCTACATTTGCTTGTTGTAAAAAAAAAGTGTGTGTGTGTGTGTGTGTGAGATTGAGTGAGTGTGTGTGTGTGAGTGAGTGTGTGATATAAAATATTGTACAGAGTTTTATAGTGTTGTAGTCCTCCCTCCATGAACGGGAAGTTCCCTGGACCCTAATTGATTACATGTTAGTTTTTTATTCTACATTTGCTTGTTGTAAAAAAAGTGTGTGTGTGCATGTGTGTGAGTGAGTGAGTGAGTGTGTGTGTGTGTGTGTGTGTGTGTGTGTGTGTGTGTGTGTGTGTGTGTGTGTGTGTGAGTGAGTCTGTGTGTTTTTTTTTAATTTAGCATATTTAAAAAAAAATTATACATATTATTCTAATGTAAATAAATAACCAAAAGATCGATTTTCATGTTGCAGATCTCATTTTTGTCTACCCCATTACTTATTTATTGCATGTATTGAGTCTCTTTGAGAAGAAGATAGTGAAACATATATGGGAATATTTGTAAGTGCTTTTAGCAAATGGTAAAAGTGAGATTTTTGGTGTAATTTTCTTTATGATAGCTTGTTTTTGCAGTCGGGACTTTGGAGACTCCAAAAATACACTAAAAAGCCACTTTGCCTCCCTTTGGTTTCATAGCAATAACTTTTGAAAGCAAAATGTTAGACACATAATATTTTTTTTCAGTGTTTGGTGATATCTAGTGGAATCAAATGGAACTCATAATAGGTAGCTGTTGCACACAATACCAGAGTTATACACTTTCAAAGAAAGATTCAAAGAAAAAAACACACAAAAACGCCTACTTTTTTGTGTGTTTCTTTTTATATTTTAAACACATACAATAGTTTTTATTACATTTGACACTTGATTTTGTTTGTTTAAAGGGTTTCCTATAAAATGACACCAATATTTTGCATTTACTTCACTGTATGTGGGTAAGGGGAGCCATCAGATTTGGGTATGTCCAATTTCATGCGGAATTCCAAAATAACCCAAAGAGCTTAAGAGGAAACCTTTCTTTATTTAGCAGGGTGAAGTGTACCCTTGTTCATTGGCCAGTGTCATGTGAAAACGTTGAACCTATCAGTAGTCTGGTGTCATTGTATAAAAAGTTGTTTTTTTTTTTGTTTTGTTTTTTTGTCACCTGGGATGCGCTGTCATCCGTACTGCCCCTTTACGGAAGTTTGCCATTTATGAATGGGATAGCATTTGGAGTGCCGTCTCTGCTTTGTGCTGCTGTGCGCAAGCTGCCCCGGGTTTTGAGGTTGTTACGTCTGTTTTAAGGAGGATTTTCATCAATGGAATGTTTATTTATTATTCTGAGTCTTTGTGTAGTTCGTCGACGAACAACCAACTCCACGTAATGGTCAGCGACCACGCATAGTACCGCACTGTGAGCATCTCCTGGTATGTACGAGAGCCATTCGCGTGTCTTGTTTGTTTTTATTGTTTTATTAGTAATTCTGCTGTTTCATGTTTGACAGGTTGAGTTACACGATAAAGGGTTTCATCGCTGTATAGACGCACAAGATGGCGCCTATCAACTTCCGGTATATGAGAGTGCGCGTCAGTACTTCCATTTTAAGCTTTAAAAGAAATCCGGATCGGTAACACTTTATTTTGATAGTCCGTTTGTTGAGACTATACTAGTTATTAGTAGCCATTCAGTAGCTTGTCAACAGTGCATCAGTTGACATTCAACAACACTGTTTCAACAGACAAGTAACATACGTTCAACTGACTGCCTATAGACTATAAGGTACAATTCAAGTGTTAATCTACAGATTTTACAAAAAAGTGCCTGTTGACTGTCAATATTATTTTGCAACAGGTTATTAACCAATTGTCGACTAACTTTCAATTGTCAACTAACTTTCTGTAGATTGAGTACCAACAACTCAAGATCAATCTGTCAGTTAAATGTCAACAGTCATGTCAGCATATGAAGTACTGTATATGATACTGTATATCCTACTCAAGGGGTCTCATGTGCATCAAATTAATAATTATTTTAGCTGATTTAAAAATGTTTTAAAAAATTGTTAACCATTTGTAGATAATCTGTTGATTGTCAACTAAAGATTAGATCTGTTGCTTGTCAACAAATAAATTGTTTATGATCAGTAGACTATTAATAGACATTATCCACTAAGTGTTAGTAGATACATTTTAGGACTATCTAATTAAAGTGAAAAACAGTTTATATCAGTAGAAAGTCTATAACCTATCAACAGATTGAAAACATACTTTGTTTGTACGTTTGGATAGATGCTGAAACGTATGATACAGACATGTCTGCAACATAGAATTATTACGAATTCACAGCTACAAAACATTTACGAATCATAAAGATATCTGTATCATTTCCCTTATACTGTTTTATAGATAAATGTAAGTTCCCTTAACCCTACTCCCAAACCTAAATATAAATTACTCATTTTATACAGAATAAAACACTTTATGGACAGAGATGTGTAGGGAAATGCCAGTTTTATTAATAGCATTAAAATATATTTTGAGTCACTAACATTAATCCTACTCCTGTCCCTAAACCTACCCATAACCATTTCTTAAAACTATGCAGGCTAAAATTATGAAGAAAAACAACAGATGTGTAATCATAATAATTTATTGCGAAAATGTAAATCGGTACCAAAAGTCGCTCAAATGACGATGTGTTGCAGTCCTCTCTGGCAGTATATAATAGTTTTGTATAAGGGACAGAGCAGAATTTAAGTTATTAATCCATGAAAATGTTAACCCAGCTTCCCTCTGCGTGAAGACGGCGCGCGCGCTTCTGCATTTCAATGTTGTTTCAACTGAAACACGGCATGCTGCAATCTGTGACGAAGCAGGCGAGAGCCAATGAGCGTTTGATATCACTGCGCGGGATTTGACATTTACGGTCGCTGCTGAGAATGGAGATGGAGATCGCTGGATGTGGATGAAGGGCTGAATTTGGATCTGTTTCTTGCTTGCGTATGGATTATAAAGATTTGGATTACATCTAACGTTACGTTAGCTAATAACAATTATGTATTTTGTTAATTTATATTGTGTTTTGGTGTATTATGGTTCTATAGGAGAAAACGCCTTTTGTGTCTCACCGTAACGTTAAATAAACTAAATGTTACAAAATGGTTAAACGATTAAAGAAGGTATTGTTAAGGGTTTAAACTATAGTCTTGTCTGTTAATCCTCCGAAGCGAGTTTGCAGCAGGAACAGAGATTATTTCTTAAATGAGTAACTGTTATAACGTTAAACTGCATTTAATAAATGCGATTTTCTGTAAAAGTTACTGCCATGAAAGGCTAAATGTATTTGTCACCGGTGCAGGCCGGGGCGGACTCGGATGACCAGCCGCCCCTCACTCCAGACACCACCGTGAGGAGCCAACACCACAGGCACGCAACAGATGGACAAAAGAGGAAGCAAGTAATTGAGTTCAAAAGTAACAATCTTTATTGAATAGCAATCAACTTGAGAAAAGAATAAGCAACCCTCTTCTTCTAGGGCTGTTTGACCGGAGTAGCCGCTGGATCGATTCTTCACTGTCTTCGGGACACAATAGTGCGATAGTGACTCTAAAAGCTTACTTCACAGCGTTGCTGCACATCTACGGGACTCAGACAGTAAGTAACAGGTAATGTATTCTTCTCAGTATCAGATACGTCGTCGGGCACAATAGTGGGACAGTGACTCTAAAAGCTTACTTCACAGCGTTGCTGCACATTTGCAGGACTCAGACGGTAAGTAACAGGTAATGCATTCTTCTCAGTAGCAGATACATCGTCGGGCACAATGGTGGGACAGTGGCTCTAAAAGCTTACTTCACAGCGTTGTTGCACATCTGCAGGATTCACAGCGTTGCTGCACATCTGCAGGACTCAGACGGTAAGTAACAGGTAATGTTTCTTCTCTCAACAGCAGACTCTCTTATCATGACATGAAGGGGAAATTGTGACTTTAAAACTCACTTCACAGCGTTGCTGCACATCTGCAGGACTCAGACAGTAAGAAACAGGCAATGTTTCTTCTCTCAACAGCAGATTCTCTTATCATGACATAAAGGGGAAATTGTGACTTTAAACTCACTTCACAGCGTTGCTGCACATCTGCAGGACTCAGACAGTAAGTAACAGGCAATGTTTCTTCCCTCAACAGCAGATTCTCTTATCATGGCATGAAGGGGAAATTGTGACTTTAAACTCACTTCACAGCGTTGCTGCACATTTCACAGCGTTGCTGCAGTCTTCGGGATTCTTCTCCCAGCATCAAACACTTTCATCGGACATTCGCGAGAGACTCAATAGGCAGCTTTACCAGCGAGGTTGTACCTCTTCAGAGCTCAGTCAGTAAGTATAATGGTTCGGACTTTTCCACAACCATACGTTTTTTTTCCCGAGACTTGTAATTTCAGAGAAAAAGAGAGGGTTATCAAGAGCCTTCAATGAGGAATCACTCCACGACAATACTCAGTGGAAGAGAAGATAATACAAAGCATTACTTCACCAGTTCAGTTGTTTCGTTCTGGAATTTGGATGGATGCAAGTAAATCATTTCACAAGAATGAAAGCAGGCGATGGGAATATTCAACTCTCAGTTCTTCTCCAGTGTATCTGAAACAGATGTCCTCCTCAATAGTAAATTTCACATTCACAGTCTTTTCTTCAAGCTTTACATTTGATTAAATGATGTAATTAATTCACTTATCTTTCTCTCTTCCTCTTCCAGCACAGATCCGAACCACAGTTCAATCCAGGAGTATTCCACCAGCAGCTCTCCAGACGCGACGACAGAGACCCAGCCGAACAACTAGTCAACTGAACACCGACCAGCAACTACATCACAAACAACCGTCTTGACCGACTGAATCCGGCCGGGGCGGCCGGAGCCGACCCAACACCACCTCCCTCAACTCAACTGAACGGCTCCTTTATCCTCCTCTTGTGAAGCGAAAAGCCTGTGCAAACGCCGCTCCTCTCTCTCCCACACCTGCCGTGCATCAGCTGTAATTAGGTCGGGCAATGCCTCGGCTACACCCGGAACCGGAGTAAGGCGTTACACCAAAATAATCCCCTCGGGGAACATGGAAAAAGAGTTCCGCTTTTCCAAGCATTCTGTCACCCGTGACATCTTAATTAATAATTATTGTTATTTGTTGTTTATAACTTTTGATCTTGGCCTCGGGCATTTGAAATGATGTAGACTATTAAGAGTTTTCTCATTTGGAATGCTCTATTTTTTTTTTTTTCACATAATCAGATGGTTCAGATGTGATTGTGATATCCTAGTAAATAATGGGTTGTATTATTTTTTTATTTAATAAAAGTGATTTTTTTCTCTCTGATGTGCTGGCCATAGTGTTTGTTCTACTTCAGTCAGGTCAGGTATGCAATCTGTTGATAGGTTATAGACTTTCTACTGATATCAACTGTCTTTCACTTTAATTAGATAGTCCTAAAAGATATCTACTAACACTTAGTGGATAATGTCTATTAATAGTCAACTGATCATAAACAATATATTATTCTGTTGATAGGTTATAGACTTTCTACTGATATAAACTCTTTTTCACTTTAATTAGATAGTCCTAAAATATATGTACTAACGCTTAGTTGAGAATGTCTATTAATAGTCTACTGATCATAAACAATTTCTTTGTTGACAAGCAACAAATAAGCAACTACATGTAATCTTTAGTTGACTATCAACAGATTATCTACAAATGGTTAAAACATTTTTAAATCAGCTAAAATAATTATTAATTTGATGCATATGAGACCCCTTGAGTAGGATATACAGTATCATATACTTCATATGCTGACATGACTGTTGACATTTAACTGACAGATTGATCTTGAGTTGTTGGTACTCAATCTACAGAAAGTTAGTTGACAATTGAAAGTTAGTCGCCAATTGGTTAATAACCTGTTGCAAAATAACATTGACAGTCAACAGGCACTTTTTCGTAAAATCTGTAGATTAACACTTGAATTGTACCTTATAATCTATAGGCAGTCAGTTGAATGTATGTTACTTGTCTGTTGAAACAGTGTTGTTGAATGTCAACTGATGCACTGTTGACAAGCTACTGAATGGCTACTAATAACTAGTATAGTCTCAACAAACGGACTATCAAAATAAAGTGTTACCTTAGGATCACATCAAATCAATCAAAATATGGTACTTTCAAAACGATACGTCAATCTTCAATACTTGGTAGGGAATCCCTTTGCCTTAATCACTGCCTCGATGCGCCGTGGCATTGAGGCAATCAGCCTGTTGCATTGCCTGGGAGTTATGGAAGCCCAGATTTCCTTGATGCTTGCTGTCAGCTCTTCTTTGTTTTTGGGGTCTGGTGCCCCTCATTTTCCTCTTGATAATACCCCATAGATTCTCAATGGGGTTTAGGTCCGGCGAGTTGGCTGGCCAGTCAAGCACTGTGATGGCATGGGCATCAAACCAGGTTTTGGTGCTTCTGGCGGTATATGGGCAGGGGCCAGGTCCTGCTGGAAGATGAAATCTGCATCTCCATACAGATCCTCAGCAGAAGGAATCATGAAGTCCTCTAAAACATTCTGGTAGACTGATGCGGTGACCTTGGATTTAAGAAAGCAGAGTTTACCAACACCTGCACTGGACATTGCACCCCAAATCATGACTGACTGTGGATATTTCACACTGGACCTCAAGCAGCTTGGGTTCTGTTCCTCACCCGTCTTCCTCCAAACCCTTCGACCTTGATTCCCGAATGAAAGGCACACTTTACTTTCATCGGAAAAGAGGACCTTGGACCACTGGCAAACAGTCCAGTCCTTCTTCTCCTTGGCCCAGTTGAGACGCTTCCTACGTTGGCTCAGGCTCAGAAGTGGTTTGACCCGAGGAACCCGACAGTTGTAGCCCATCTCCCGGATGCGTCTGAATGTGGTGGTTTTTGAAGCTGTGACTCCCGCCTCATTCCACTCTTTCTGGATCTCTGCCAGATTCATGAATCTTCTCTGTTTGATAATCCGCTGAAGCCCACGGTCAGCTCTTCTGCTGGTGCATCTTCTCCTGCCACATTTTGCCTTTCCACTAGACTTTCCATTGATATGCTTGGACACAGCACTCTGTGAACAGCCAGCCTCCTTAGCTATGAACTTTTGCTTACCCATCCTATGGAGGGTATCAATGATGGTCTTCTGGCTAGTTGTCAAGTCTGCAGTCTTCTCCATATTGATCCTAACTGAGACAATTGAACCAAAGTGAAGCAATTTAATGACACCTGGGGAAACCTGTGCAGGTGCTTTGAGTTTAGTAGATGAGTAGTGTGTGACACTCAGTTTAAAACATTCATGCCCTGTAAAATTTGGGCTGATTTCTTCACAGTATTCAAATTTTTTGAAATCCTGTTTTCGTGGGTTTTATGAGCTGGAAGCCCAAATTATGTACAAATAAACAATTAAATACTTGAAATCGTTTAAGTTGTGGGCCCTGAATCTATAATTTAATATTTTGAATGGAATCATGGAAATAAATACACTTTTCCATGATATTCTAATTTTTTGGAAAGGGTCTGTAGATAACACGTTTCAATGGGCTGCATATATTATTTGAATGTCTGAATATGATCTATACTAGGCCTACATTTTGACAACAAAATGTGTGTGATTGCTCAACAACATTCATGTTTATTTTCTAGCTTATCAATAAATGCGGTAATGATGAACATGTTTGACTAGATGGAAGCAATCTGGAGTGCATGATAGCCTATATGCAAACATATGGACGAGCCAGTTGTTATCTTAGACAACAGCTCAATATAGGTGTTTGCCATGCTAGACAATAGACATTATATTAGCACACCGTTAGGCTGTAGGCCTAAATAATTTTAAGTGTTGGTTTACAACTTTCCACATTTGCACAAGTATAATCTAATGTTAGAGGGGGTAGAGCGGGATAAGTGAATATAGCCCAGGTCTAAATGTAAGAATTAAAGTTAGTCAGGTTGCTCTCAGCTTCGCGATGTCTTATTCTTGAGCAATCACACTAACTAATGCTGAAGACGCGATATGACATGACTAACATAATATTAGCCTACTCTTACAAGCTACCTGGGTATTCTCTGCCTCTCTGAAATGACTCTCCCAACGAACTCTGTCTCTGTACCGGGGGTCTGGAAGTGGATGGATTTCCCTTCTCATTTCTTCGTTTTTGTAGCTCAGCATTTTCCTTGTCATGTGTTTTTAAGTGTTTGTATAGGTTTGTAGTGTTGCCACAGTATCGAATGCTCTTTTTACACGTATCACAAGTTGCAGTACTATCATTTAGTGCCGTAAAATAGCTCCACACAACGCTTCTCTTCCTCTCGGCCATCCTGATCTCTCATTCAATGTGCTATATCAGCCTCACACTGTGGCCTTCGCTGCTCCTCGTCGCGTTGTGTCAGTGAGTCACGTGACAACACAACAACGAATCACAGCAGAGCAGCAGGAGGGGGAGGAGGAGCAAAGTGGGCCAGGATGTGAAAGCAGTGTTTGCTCAGGATTGTAGAGGTAGAAGACGAGCAAAGTATAGTGAACGTAGAGGAGAGATATTTAAATTAAAATATCGATTCAATTACAATTGCAATTATAATACTGTGAAGCTGCTTTGATACAATCTGTATTGTGAAAAGCGCTATACAAATAAACTTGACTTGACTTGACTTGACAATTGTATTGATCAGATACCAATACCAGTGTTGGCATCGATACTATCGATATTTAGATCGATCCGCCCACCCCTAGTTACAACTAAGGAAAGTTTAGAGTTCTGCATTGTTTTACACACCTGGCTCAAAGCATGATAGCATTAAGAGGAGACCACACATAAAAGCACATTTAAGGTAATATTTATTATACATAACAGCAGTGATTCTTAATAAATAATATTATGAATAATGATACAATCTGTATAGTGGTTGTTCAAAGAAAAAATGAACATGTACATGAAAAATGTAGTGCATATCAATCAAAGGCAAGAAGTCTTTGTACACCGTCAACTTTGAGGACATCTGGATCTGGCAGCTCCCCTCGCACTGCCTTGTAACGTGTACTCCTTTGAATAATTTAATTTCACAATTAGGACTTTAAGAGCAATTTTACACTCAAACAACAATCACAAAGTTATACTGTATAGTAGGCTGTACAAATGCATAGGACAATAGATATTACCTTACACCGTCAGCCAGGGGCGGAGTGGGACCAAAAAACCTACCGGGAAATTTCGTAAACCACCGGCCCTCGGTGGTCAAAAAAAAAAAGCTACAAAAAAAAGCTAAAAAATAAAAAATATATACTACTAACGTCATAGAACCCTTGCAAAATTATTTTAAATATATTAAGAAAGCCACCGTTACTGGTCACGTGGTCTATGGTTAGACTGATTTGTTTAGATCCAGTGAAATTGCTACCTTGACAACGCCACGTCATGTTTTACTGTGCGTTCACACCGCCGCCGACTTGAGCTTCCAAAGTTACCGGAAGTCATTCATTTTCAATGGAAGCTGGCTTCTCTCAGCTGCAAGGAGCGTCAAATTCCTTGGCGTTGCGTTTTGAGTGACCAGAGCGTCAATCCGAAAGTTGAAAGTAGCTCAACTTTATGGTAATGAGCTATGACGCGTCACGCGGTTCAGCGGCAAGCAGTGGCAAAACGCCAGCAACCAATCGGAATATAGACGTCCTTCGCGCTGGCTGATTCCGCAGAAACATACGATGTAAACTTTCGTTCCTACCAAAACATTAGTTCCAAAAAAATGGAGGAGAAGCTGATCATCGCCGTTGCTGGGTTTCCTATCATTATCGGATTAATTGCACAGTTTAACCATCATAGAGTGAAAGTGTATCATTTGCATGTGTTTTTAAGTCCTGTCAGTTTAACAGGGCGCGCTAGACAGGGCATATATAGGAACGAGCAGAGAGAGAGAGCATCGGCCGCGCGCGCGCACTCACCTTCGCCGTCTTCAAACCTTTACAGTCTATGCTTCAAACAACACGAGCGCTGCCTTGCTCTCTCTCTCCCTCGCGCATATTAATCAAAATCAGTTGATACGATGGTGTCGAAAAAAAAAAACTCTACAGTGATGAAATTTTCTTTGTGTTGACAAATCTTGTGCGATATCCTAAACTGCCGAATGTATTGCTTGTTTTTTTCTGTTTACATTTCATGGTGTGACACTTCTCTTCTCCCATGATCGAACATAGAATGCTGCTACGTCAGAGCGGCCAAAGCGTCAACAAGCTTCCCCGTACTTTTAGACAAGCGTCCTTGACAGGGCGGCCAGAGCTTCTTTGCAGCTCAAGTCGGCGGTGGTGTGTACGTACAGTTAGGTTTTGTTCTATGCGTTCTACGGAGTTAATACCCTGCAATCTGCAATCTCACCACTAGATGCCACTACACAAATGAATGTTGATGTTGTAGAATAGATTATAGAGTGAATAGTACAATTTTTTGTAGGTTTCGTGAAAATGGTTCCCTCCCTGTAAATAAGTAAATGCTGTAATCTAAAATTACAATAAAATGACTGCACAACAACATATACCAAGTGTAATAATTATTATTTAAAAGATCTTGAAGTCAACAACAACATACAATAATAATAACAGAAAAAAAAAAATGACAGGCACGTTTTTCCCCAAAGGGATTTTGCTGTGCATATGCATGTTTGGAACAGACCTAAACAGGCCATTTAACAGTTGCTAACAGGGGCGGCTGGCCAATAGAGGGCGCTAGGGCGCCGCCCCCCCATGAGCAAATACCATAGACTGTAGGCAAATACATGTAAATACATAAATAAATCATATATACAAATGATCAATATTTGTGTGTTTGAGATAGTAAATGCACCTAGTATATGTGAAAAATATGATAGAAATTCAAAATGTCTGTTTTTTTCTACACGTCCCGTCTAGATCTGTACACGTGATCAGCTCTGGGGCGCTGGAGAAAGCGCCCCAGAAAGGCGGGTCTTTGGAGCAGTTTAGCCAATTGCTGATTTTAGATATAAATGTTTGACATAAACTGTAGCCAATCAGCGAGCTAAAATCTAGTCAGCTATGGGCGCTTTGCCTAGTGCCCCAAACTGCGCGCGGCCGCGAGGCGCGAGCCACTACAAAAGTATCTAGTTTCATTCTATAGGGCGCCATTTTTACTGTATGATAAATTACAACGGCGAACAAAATGACTCCAGACGACTCTAACTCGATTCAATCTCTTGTCCAATATCCGTTTGAAAGACGAAGCTTAGTAAATAAACTCCGTGTGAAAGAGCTGGGCCCAGATCAACCAGATATTTCGATCAGACAGCAGGCAAGTGATAAAGGAAAGCAGTACGTGCGAGGCTTCTCACGCAGCTGGTATACCAGAAAGGCTTGGTTGGCTGGATGTTCTCATGCTAATGCCTTATTTTGCTTTCCGTGCATACTTTTCAAAAATACGGGGACAGATCCAGCATGGACAGTTACCGGAGTGAGGGATATGAAGCACTTGTCAGAGAAAGTAACGAAACACGAGAACACCAAGGTACACATGGATAATTCCGTCAAGCTAGCTATACTGGGAAGAGTTAACATCGCGACGCAGCTTGATGAAGGCCACAGGGTTGCGGTGAGGAAACACAACGAGGAGGTGGATAAAAACCGGCACATCTTATCAAAAATAATCGACTGTGTGAAGTTTTCTGGGGCTTTTGAGCTGGCCTTGCGTGGGCATGACGAGACTGACACCTCGAACAATCCCGGCATTTTCAGGGGACTGGTGGACTTCGTTGCTTCACTCGACAGCGTGCTGGAGGAGCACCTTAAGACAGCCACCGTTTTTAAAGGTACGTCAAAGACCATACAAAACGAGTTATTAGACTGCATGCTGTCAGTGCTGAAGGATTACATTCTGGAGGAAGTCAAGAGCGCAGATTTCATCTCCATACAAGCTGATGAGACAACTGACATTTCCACCCACTGTCAGCTGGTGCTTGTGCTACGTTATTTAGACGGCAAAAACAACATACAAGAGCGGTTTTATGAGTTTATTTCGATCCAGAATGCCACGGCAGACACCATCGCTACAGCGCTTCTGGAGAGGCTAAGCGTCATACTCCCAGATGGACAAAAAGCCAAACTTATCGGCCAAGCTTACGACGGAGCTAATGTAATGAGGGGAGCCACCGGCGGAGTGCAGCGCAAGGTGAAGGATGTCCATGTCAACGCTCATTACGTCCACTGTTACGCGCATCAGTTAAATCTCATCATGCAGCAGGCAACGTCACACATCCCCAAAATCGGCACTTTTTTTTCCGATCTTGCAGGATTTTCTGCTTTCTTCTCCAGGTCACCCAAGCGAACCACCGTACTTGACCAAGTGGTTGCCCATAGACTTCCCAGAGCCTCTACAACACGTTGGAACTTCCACAGTCGCGCTGTAAACACCGTGTACGAACAAAGAGATGACCTCCTAAAGTGTTTTCAGACCATCAGAGATAATGGAAACTTTGATCCCCTAACTGTCAGAGAGGCTGGGGGCTTTGTGAGGATGCTTGAAGACGAGGCTTTCTGTTTTTTTCTGGCACTGTTCCACAAAATCATGCCACATGTGGACATGCTGTTCAACCAGCTGCAGAAAAGGAACATCGACGCAGTTTTCATCAAATCACTTGTCCAGAAGTTTACAGACAGCATGCAAACGATCAGGTAAATAACTTTATTTACGATTGGCTGATAAAACTTTTGTTAGAAATGTGATTTGCTTATTTCCAGATTTGTCTAAATGTGCCTAGTCATCCAACTGGATGATTATCATAAGCCCATTACAATTATATGCATTTCAGTATTTTAAAAGCAAAGAGACTATTAGATTTGGATAATAATGAAGGTAAAGTAGTTATCAAAAACAGTTTCTAACAACAGGCTTATTCAGGTGTCCACCAGGTCAATTTCTAGAAGGTTGTTATTAAATATTAACTTCTTGTCATTTAGAGACTATAATTACTATAGGGGTGGTGGTGGCGCAATGGATAAGACACATGCCTTTGGTGTGAGAGACCCGGGTTCGAATCCACTGTGAGACACCAATGTGTCCCTGAGCAAGACACTTAACCCCTAGTTGCTCCAGAGGCGTGCGACCTCTGACATATATAGCAATTGTAAGTCGCTTTGGATAAAAGCGTCAGCTAAATGAATAAATGTAAAATGTAAATGTATAATTTACACAGGACACATCAGAATGCATCCAGCTTAGAAATATAATAGAACAATGATAACAATGTAATATTATGTACATCACAGATGACTAGCTGATAGGCATAGTCCTTATGTGTGTGTATATGAGTCAGTGGATGTGCACTTGTGGGAGTTAAGAAGTCTGATGACAGGTTAACAACTTAAACTCTATTTTTGGACCAGGGCCTCTATTCCCTCTTTGTGTGGTGATGGTGCATCGGACCAGCAGCAGCCTATAAAGCGACGAAGGATACTGGGAACTGGAGAACAACAGAGGCTGGCTACAGAGGTAAGTTGAGATGTAACAGTCAGTGTTTCCTCTACAAAGATTTTTATGTCTGTGGTGGTATGTAGCTATGTAATAAAAAAATAAAACAAACCTTAGGATGGCATATTCCCACATCTGACTGATCGATTGATGGACCAGGTGGTCTAGAATTTATATTATTGTTAGTTCAGTAGATTCAGGTTTATGACAAAGCAGTCACAAGCAGCAAAATAATAGCAGTTTTCATTGAAAAGAAATTCAGTGTGTAAAGAATTGTCACATGTGACAGAAAAAAAAGTGGTTTATATATTTAAATTAAACCTTGTTTTGTAACGGAAACCAACAGGGAACTAGTGAGGAGAAGTAAACGTAGTGTAAAGTGCAATTAGAAATAATGGTGTTAAAACCTTTAAAGGGATAGTTCACCCAAAAATTAAAATTGTGTCATTTACTCACCCTCAAGTTGTTTCAAACCTGTATGAATTTCTTTCTTCTGCTGAACACAAAGAAAGATATTTTGAAGAATGTCAGTAATCAGACTGTTGATGGACCCCATTGACTTCCATAGTTGGAAAAAAAAAATACTATGGAAGTCAATGGGGTCCATCAACTGTCTGGTTGACGACATTCTTCACAATATCTTTCTTTGTGTTCAGCAGAAGAAAGAAATTCATACAGGTTTGAAACAACTTGAGGGAGAGTAAATGATGACACAATTTTCATTTTTGGGTGAACTATCCCTTTAATAATCATACTTGACTCGTTCAGTCAGAATCACTTTCATTAAAATGGCTTTATTGGAAATTTATGCTGATGAATCTTTTACAGGTATGTGATACCATCCTGACCCATGCCAAGGAGCGGTTCTCCTTCACCCAGCACCTCATCAGCGCAACAC